>OY755248.1:63448258-64790758 GCA_963576725.1 Azorinus chamasolen
AGAAACAAGAGTCGGTGTCATGTTCAATGGGAAAATGGCAGTATGCTCTGTTACGAAGTACACAACATGTGATGACGTCACTGAAATGGTGTTGTATTCATCCGCTAACCGTGACCGCACAACGCAGTTTGCCTTGTTTGAGACTGCACATGGCGTTGAGAGGATGCTAGCTGGAAAATCCTCCATTCTGAAGGTGATACGGTCTTGGGGAAGTAAAAAGGGCGACGTGAGTTTGCTGGTGAAACAAGTTGATTGTGTTATCAAGAAGAAAATTAAACTGCCGAAGGCCATGAAAAAGTTGGAGAAAATTAGATCCCTTCTGTGGTCAAATAAGATGAAGACTGTAAAATCTAACGCTACAATGGACGAAAACATAGAGCAAAATTTGAACAAACCGAACGTGTACGATAAATGCGTGAAAATAGAACATGACCATAACTCTGGTAACTCTGGAAAGATATCTTTAATGAAGAGATACCTTAACGACCTCGCCAGATACACTCATAACACAACACAGAGTGAGATATCTGAAAATAAGGAGGACTCTTGTACAGAAATTGACTCAGATTTAGACACTGCGTTTATCGACGTTTACTGTAACGTGTTTGATACAACAGCGGACAAGCTCAATGACGCCATTGTGGCTGATGAAGATAGTTCTGACACAGAAAGCGCCTTCTATGAGTCCTACAGCAGCGAGGATGAACTGGAAAGAAATGTGTTTGAAGACGACATTATGGACCTTAAAGATAGTGAACATAGACCTAGAGACATGTTTGCCAGAGTTGAGGGCACAAATTGTTCGTCATACGACAGGGCCATGAAAAGCTTCATGGGTAGTCTGGTTAGTCACCATGACAACGACGAGGGTCTTAGCTCTATGGAGAGCGACGAATGTCATGATTCTTAGTCTTCTGCTGTTATTGTTGTTCGTTGAAATGTCATTAACCCTTTCCCTGTAGAATTTTCATGTAAAATGGCATAAATATACATTTTGGTTATGCAGAAACTGTAGAATCACATGTATATAATGTCATAAGCAAACAGAACATACCCTGATCTGACGGCTCTTAGAGGGACCGTCTGGTTAGGGTCTATTCTGTTTGAAAAGACATGAAAAGGCGTTAGTATGAGGGAAAGGGTTAAATACATGTATACCCTAAATGTGCTATAAACTTGACGGTTGTTTAAATAAAGAAATACAAATTTATGTGTAGCAAAATCCATTGGCTTAGTCTTGGCTTTCCTTCCCCGCCACTTATTGACCCGTATTCCGCTACAGAAAAATGTCTACTTAACTCTTTCGCTGCCAAATTTTGTCGTCTGTTAACCTTGTCGTCTGCTACAATTTTCAATTTTATGTCTGCATTTTAGTGTCATAAAATAGTCACAGTAACAAACAATTTGTTACTCGACGTCTCATCTAGATCCAAACTGTTTGCCTAGGTAAGTACAAATGTGACATTGGCAGTGAAATAGTTCAGATTAAATCTGGTGCGATTCCGATTTGACCAAGCTTTTGAGAAATTATTGACCGAGTTTCAAACAGTTTGGATCCTGATGAGTCGCCGAGTTACTCGAAGTCCCAGGATTGATCAAAGATGTTTGCAAATTCGAGTCAGGTCACGAATATATAAAGCTTTTTAGTTGAGTCTGGGTTTGTTCTCAAGCTTTTGATTGGTCAGATTTGGGCCAAATGCTCAAATCTGACCAATCAAAAACTTGAGAACGAGCTCAGACTCAACTAAAAAGTTTTATAAGCATGGATACAGGATACCATTAGATAAGTATGCGGGTGTCTCAGTATAAATATACTTGGATGATCAGTTATAAGTAAACTTCATCTCAAAGCGGCCACAAAAGAAGAGATGTTATTAACTTATCATATATCTTAAAGGCAGACGGCGGCTTAACCCTTTCCCTCATATTGACGACTTTTGACGACTCTGTAGAAGTCACTTTGTGAAACCATTGTGATAAATAGAGCATTTGCTCCTATAGGAGCAAATGCTCAATTTATCACAATGGTTTCAAACATTTCAAACAACAAAATTCTAAAAACAATCATTTTCTCTAGTTAATGCTCCTTTTCGGTAGATTTATTCAAAGAGTTTGTATCTAAAAATAGCCTATGAGGTAATGGGTTAATGCCACCCGTCTGAAAGACGGACATATATTTTGATTTAACCCATTCCCTCCTAGACTATTTTAGATCCAACCTCTTTGAATACATCTACCGAAAAGGAGCATTTGTTTAGAGAAAGGGAATTTTTTAGAAGTGTGTAGTTTTGAAACCATTGTGATAAATGGAGCATTTGCTCCTATGTCGACTGTTCTTGAAAATTATCGCACGCACTAACATATTCGTATTCTAGAACTCGCTATAATTTCAGTTGTATGACGTTAGCATCGGCCAAAGGTTATAAAACGTCTGCGTCTGGGTCGGAGATCATTCTCAAGTATCTGATTGGTCAGATTTTGAGCAAGCTCAGAGCAAGCTCAGAATCTCTGACCAATCAAATGCTTTAACGATATCAGATTCAAGCAGAAAGTTTTATAACCTCGGGTCTTTAGTTGCTGCTCCCTAGAATGTACGATAATTTCGGATATCCACGTGGAAATGGCGGTCGTACACTAGGACTAACGATACGTTTAGTCGTACGATCTGTATTGAGACGCAATGAACGCAATTAAACCTCTTCGATTCATAGTTCTAGCAATCACGAATGTTTTACTTTCGTTTTGTGATATGAGCTCCCCTTTAACCAATTCCCTCATATTGACGACTTTTGACGACTCTGAGAAAAGTCACTTTGTGAAACCATTGTGATAAATAGAGCATTTGCTCCTATAGGAGAAAATGCTCTATTTATCACAATGGTTTCAAACTACAAAATTCAAAAATTTTCCTTTTCTCTAGTTAATGCTCCTTTTCGGTAGATTTATTCTAAGAGTTTGTATCTAAAAATAGCCTATGAGGTAATGGGTTAAAGCGACCACCAAACATATCTACTTCTGAGTCCTAAAGGCAAGTGGTAACTTCACAAAGGTGTTTTGTCCATTACTTTCTTCCTGCATTAAGCAAACACCTATTATTTTAGACATCTATTTTAACCCTTTCGGCGCCAAATTTCTAATTGTCGTCTGCAATCCAATTTTTGCTATATCATTCGGTACAATAAGGAATTGAAAAAGCGGCGTCTGATATGGGACTGCACTATTTGTCGTGGTGCATTTATGCGACTTCGGCGGTGAAAGGGTGAAGCCGTTTAGTGGTCGCTTTGCAAAGGCTCTACTGTATTTTGATAACATACTGAATAACCCTATACTCCATAAATGCCCCCCTTCTAGTTTCTACGCTTTTTGTAAACCGAGAAGACCCATATCAGACGGCTTCTGGAATTATCAGCTTCTAAGCGAAACAAATATATGACAAGTGACCACAAATAGATGTACACATATACCTTTATTAATATATCTTTCACAACAAAATGTCATTTTTTCAATGGTTAACTTATACAGTAACAAAACAAAGAAGCACAGAAAAATAAAAGGACAGACAAGAAGATAAGCATAAATTAAAAAGGGACTGTAGCCAGAAAGATAAAAGATGAAACTAAGACAGAGAGAATCGATCTAGAAAGAATCCAACCTCGATCTCATAAAGCTGTCGACCTCATCGTCCTGTGACCCGACACTATATGTATCATCAGAGCCAAACATTTTACGCACAAAGTCTGATGTAGATATGTTTCTTTCGTTTACATCAATATTGTAACTAGCACTGCATGTCTCATTGTCCATCATTGCACATTTCCTGCCATATTCAGCCACAAAGGCAGTGTTCAGATCTGACGATGCAATACTTGTGATGTCGATTCCTTCGTCACTGTCAGAATCACGTGATGATTTTACAAACGCTGTGTCCAAATCATTCCAATCACTCGCGCATGCGTAAGGGACAGAGCAGTAACTCTCGCCGTATATGTCACTTTCACTGTCAAGAGAATCATCCGACATTTCACTGTCAGAGTCAGAATCTCTGTGTTTTTCCCAGTGGTTTCTGCAGTTGGCAAGTGGAAGCATGCTGGTCTCGAGGTGACCAGTCATTCTGTGACCGCTGACATTATCTGTTCCATCAACATGGCGGTTCCCGTACATTTCTGGGATGTCTGCTCCATCAGCTTCTCCTCTCCCAGAACGATTTGAAAGCTTTCTTGATTTTCGTCGGTTGAAAATTTTCAAATCATTGAAATATTTAGCAAGGAGTGTCATTTTCCCAATCGATTCATTTTCTGATTGTAATTTCGTAGTTTTCAGTTCTTTCTTGCTTGGCCTATGTCCATGACTGTAACTACTGTCACTTGTGTCAATTTGCAGCGTGCTGCTTGATACAGAGTTATTTATTGAAACAAAAGCATTGGTGGCCTTGTCAAAATTTAAGTTGTCATCAGTATAAGTTTCTCTTAACCTATCTTCATTTTGTCTGATTTTCTCAGCTTGTCTGTAGCTGTGAGACACGATGTTGTCTATTTCACTTTCAGCTCGAGCGATAGGACTGCGACAAAAGTTTCTGATCAGTAGACTGTTTTTGTGTTTCACCACAAACCGGAAGTGACGCGTTTCACAACCCCATGATCTCCAGATGCCGACGACTCTTACTTCTCCGCCAGCTTGGCGCTCCAAATCACCGTTGCTTTCATATACGGCATACAACTTGGAACCCGAGTTTGACATTCCAGATTTCGAAGTAAGCACGTGTATGACGTCATGGAAAGTTGTGTATTTTGTTACTTTCAGATAAACCGTCCTCCCCTCGAACTCGAATGGCACACGGTACTTTCCTGCTTCTCGTAATAAACCCATCTATAAGAGAGCAATAGTGAAATAAGCTAGGAGACAATATCGGTTCATGTGTAGGCATGATAACGTAAGCTTCTAATGGTAGTAAAACATTCGAATCACGTAATTTTGTTCTAAGATGGTTCTTCCCTGGCGTACCAACTTCAAGAGATACCTGTCTTACATAGGCCTATAGCCCTATACTTGTGAGGTTTTAAACATTTTCTCCATGGATATTAGATTAAGAATTTATTATTGCACGAATGTTCATGCATATATTTTTTAAATTACACATTAGGAAATGTAAGACTGTGACAGAAACCTCAGACCCAGATCTAGATCTTTATTATTACATAAGCAAACAGAGCAGACTTAGATCAGACAGCTCCTATATATAGGAGTTGTCTGATCTGCGTCTTCCAAAACCATGTCTAAAAGTTTCTTATTTATGAATCTAACTCCGCACAACTGCTTCATAATATTTCCCACTGTTTCTGTATTAGTCTGGACCGATCCCATGTGCAACTCTTGATATATTGCTTCGCTGAATGCATTTTGAGTTTATTAATCGAGGACACATCAATCTACTATACAGTAAAAACTCGATACTACAAAATTTTAGTAATGAGGAATATATGTCTATGTATACAGGTGGCTGCATAATGCAGGGTGAAAGTCATACAGAAAGCTCCTAGAGGAAGTTTTTGCATGACTTTCGCCCTGCATTAAACTGTCATCTGTGTCAAAGATCAATGATGGTACGTATTTGAGAGTTCGTAGTATCCTCTATCGAGTGTTCATAGTATCGAGTTTTTACTGTATATTAAGTGATCATTTACTGGTTGAACATTTGGGTCTAAATAACAAGGAAAAGTGATGCAGAAAGTTACTTTTGTCTTGCATAGACAACTGTTACTATAGTACCCTCCTATTCGTGTTTCCAGAAACTCTTTCTTTTTGGAACAAGTGAGTAGGCTATTTGTCTTACCTTGACAATCTTGAAACACTGATGAAGCACGAAAACCTCAAATAGTAAGTTTTGGAAAGAAATGCTTATTGCTAGTCTGATCAAGAAGAGGGATTAATGGTTTGTGTCTGGTAGACTAAGAGTGGACACATTTATACACAGACTTCTGGTTCAGCCACGTGTCTGCCATTTCCGACGCGTGCGATATAGAGAGATATCGCGGTAAATATCCGATAAAATCGGATAAATACCGGTTACATACGCGATATTACGATCGAGGAATCTGATAAGACCGATGACAAGATAAATCACTTGATGACATAACCGATAAGATGGTGCAAATATTTATTATTTCAAATTCATTCAGATTTACAATTTTAACTTATCTGCAACAGGCCAATCCATTATTAACAGTTTGTACTAGAGGTGTCGTTGACAGGACATTTATCAATATAACATAAATTCAAATCAGTCGATCCGTTATGGATGCTGGTTTCAAAATATTGATACAAATGGAGGACAATTAAACACCTCTCCACGGGCTATATTTCTTATAGGTTGGTAACTTCTTACAAACTTGCAGTGAAAATCTTCTGAAGATGCTGTCTCAATCTGGGTCTGCATTTTTGCCATTAGAATTTAAGTGTTATTTCAACTTACTTATTTACAATTTGAAAAATAAAGTGAAATAACTTGGAAGTGATGCAGCATATAAGCCACAGAGGACATACATGTATAGTATATTTTTATATATATTTAATTTTTATGGAAAGTTTTGACTTCTTACTCTCAGATGGCTGTAACTACAGAGCATAAATCATAAATCATGTTCGTGTATAGAAATCGATATATCGTCGATATTTTCCCAATCGATATATCGATACAGAAATTTCAACCAATGACACCTCTAGTTTTTATTCACCAGGATCCGAATTATTCTATACTGAAATTATGAGATTTACTCCATGAATATTCATGTAAGAAATAATAGAATCATGATTAAACATGAATAGTAATTAGATAGTTTTTATAACGGCATATGAGTATAGGACTTGTATAAGCAAACAGAGCAGATCCTGATTACATGGCTCCTATCAAAGTCGTCTGATATGGGTCTAATCTGTTTGCAGTCTTACGATGCGTATTTAATGGATAAATGGTTAAAAGAAAAGCAGACCGTTAATGCAGCAGGCGACAATACATGTACATGCCAGAGAAAGTTCAAATTGCCAAAAACGTTCAGTTAACGAATCGGGTATTCTCAATTTGTCACATCCCTCTATGGGTGTACAGTAAACCTACTCAAAGTATACTCTGTTTGTACAGGCGTAAAAAGGCATTAGCTATGATGTTAAACATTGAAAAGGTGATACATAATGCAGAAAGTTCTGCCGTAGAGACAAAATTTAGACTTTTGTTTTAGACTTTATAGACGTTTTAGACATCACTGGTCGCTTAACCTATTCTCTCCTACTGGCACCTTTGTCACCTCTGTAAAACTCACTCTTTGAAACCATTGTGGTAAATAGAGCATTTGTTCCATAGGAGCAAATGCTCTATTTATCACAATGGTTTCAAAAGTACGCAATTCTAAAATTCTCCTTTTCTAATAGTTATTACTCCTTTTCGGTAGATTAATTCAAAGAGGTTGGGTCTAAAAATGGTCTAGGAGGGAATGGGTTAAAGATGCCTGACACTCTTAACCGTTTCCCTGTTCTATGTTTATCCAAAATTTCAATACCTACTGTTCAAATACTCATGAACAAAATAGTTATAATGAAAAGTGGAAGGTGGAACATTCTAGCCATTTTAGAAAGTCTGCTTATGAAATTGTAATAAATCACGCTCTACAATTTCAACCATTTCTAAAACATCCTGTGTACATATCCCATACAGTTTCTACCAACAGCAAAAACGCATGTGTGTGTAAGCCATTACAGATATTTAATTAATAAAGATTCAAAGTGTCACGTGACTTATCACATGAATATTTAACAGGGAAATGGTTAAAAGCAAGAATTTACTGACCAGCAGCGTCTGTTGTATGACAGCCAGTATCCAAATATATTTTAGAGTAGTTTTAAAACTAGACGGTTAGTACAGCATCATCTACTAGATTCGAATTTGTATGTTTGTTTGTTTGTTTGTTTGTTTGTTTGTTGGTTGGTTGGTTGGTTCGTTCGTTCGTTCGTTCGTTCGTTCGTTCGTTGGTTCGTTGGTTCGTTTGTTCGTTTGCTCGTTCTTTCGTTCGTTCGTTCGTTTATTCGTTCGTTGTTCGTGCTTTCATTCGTTCATTCGTCGTTTTGTTTGTTTGTTTTTGTTTTGTTTGTTTGATCATTTGACTTATGGCGTTCGTTCGCTGTTCGTGCTTTCATTCGTTCATTCGTTGTTTTGTTTGTTTGTTTTTGTAAAGTTTGTATCTGTAAAGCACCTTCTCCTATCTACCTATGAATTAAAAAAAGCTATCATAGACCTCAGACGAAACTCGACCTATTCAAAAACATTTCAAAAGTACAATATAGAAAAGGTGAACCTATCCTGTCCTGGTGAGTGCAAACTCTTTGGATCCAGATGACATTACAAACCGTCCGACACTCTGGTCGTGTTTCTTTAACACTTTACCTTATGAATAATTATTAACCATTTACTCCATGAATATTCATATAAGAATTAATTACTTCATGAATATTAAAAAAGTGGCATAGGCAGGTGGTAGCTTAATGCATGATGAAAGTTATGCAGAAAGCTCCTATAGTTCTGCATTACATTTGCCCTGCATTAAGCAACCATCTGCTTATAAAGACAGCTATAGTTATTCTTTAAGTGGTCGCATTAGAGAGGTTCTACTGTACTGTGACCACTCTTTAGAATCGTGTCTTCGAGGCAATTATGAAACGTGGTCACAGTATAGGGTTTGGTGGAGAAATGGCGATTTTAGTATTTGGGTACGCATCTTTATCTATAGCTCTAGTATCATGGGCAAGATAATGTGTTTCGTTTACCATGGCAGCAAACTCACATTGCATAAGCAAACTGAGCAGACCCTGATGAGATGGCTCCTACCGGAGCCGTCTGGTTTGGATCTATTCTGTTTGAAAATGCATTTCTATGGTGTTAAGGGTTTTAAAGAAATTTCAACTACATGTTGAAAGGGTTAAATATAATATTTCTTGTTCATTTACATCTTACTCCGTTAAAGAATTACAGAGTTTGCAATAATACTCGCACATTAAGTTTTCTGCATAATTTTAAATGCCATATTATTAGCCTAATTATATTAATTTGTTAAAATGATTTACACGATTGTCACTTCTTGTCATCTGTGATGCAATTAATGCAATTATTAAGCAATTAAGAGCATTTGATGATTGCTTACCGTTAAATTGCGTTTTGTGGCTCGTGCACATTGAATTACCGGAAGTAATCGGCACGCGCTGATTATCACTCTTGATTATACTTTCCGTATGCTCGTGTCGCATGTGCTTATAACCGTGAACAACATTTGGGTATAAATACGCATACGAACAAACAATCTTAAAGCATTCTTCTCGTCATCTTCAAGCGTCAGAAGCAAGCAAACAACTACAGACTACTCAAGTCTACAACACAATAAAAACAGAATACACTGACTAAAGTGTTTCTAGCCTTTGTAGTCAATACGTATTGGAGGTAAGTGTGGACAGCATTATATTACATGTATATACAACTCATTGATAACCCCTTTCCCTGTTGCATATTCATGTAAGGAAGTCTGACATTATGAATATTAATTAGATTATTTTTAATATAATGGCATATGAACACATGATATTTTGGCACAGACATACTCTATTTTATACTATAAGCAACCAGGACATACCCTGATCAGACGCCTCCTACAGGAGCCTTCTGATCTGGGTCTATTCTGGTTGCAAAAAAGCGTTTATATTAGGAAAAGGGTTGTGTATTTCGCTGTCAGATTTGTATTCTGCAAAAAATGTCGTCTGCTACAATTTCTTTTGTTCAGTTTTCTCCCATTTCCTTTCAAAACCATCACTACTGTACAAATGGCGTGGCTCCCGAATTATTCGGAGTTTCATCGGGATCCACGCTCTTTATATACCTAATCACAGACGCAATATTGGCAGAGAAAGAGTTAAAACTCTGGTAACTGAACCCACCTATGTTAACCCTTTCGCTGCCAATGCCGGATCTGTGATTACCTATGCAAACAGTTTGGATCCAGATGAGACGCCGAGTAACTCGGCGTCTCATCAGGATCCAAACTGTTTGTTACTGTTACTATGTTTTTGAAACAAAAATGAAGAAAATCAAAAGAATGAAAATTTGTAGCAGACGACAAAGTTAGCAGACGACAGCGTTTGGAAGCGAAAGGGTTAACAATTATCTCATTTTGAAAGTTTAATATATGAATATAATATTTCAATACTCTCAATTCTTGCCATCGTTTGAGGATACTGATCGCTTTTAAAACAGCTTGAACTATGATGGAACCTTGGAACTTGATGAGACGCCTAGTGACTCGTACGGATCTGAGCTTTCTGCTTGACTTTCATCATTAAGCAGCCACGTGACTTAAAATATCTAAAAACAAATTTCATTAAAAGTCCGGTTTAGAGGGGTTTACTGTACATGTAGTATTTTTAAAATTAATTTATACTTTGGCAAAAGTCAGATAAGATCTAACCCTCTCAATGCTGTATTTCAAATGGACTGTTCCAACATTCAACCATGCCAAGTTCATTGTGAATATTGAAATTTTTTAAAGCAGTATGACAAACAGAGCAGACTGGTGATAAGTCTCCTGGGTCGACACTGTTAGCAAAGGACATTAGTGACTCGTTTCCCACACTGAAAGGTTTAATATATTGAATAATCAGCAACTTTTGTTTTACCAAAGGGCAATCATTAACATTCATTATTGATTTTTTTTTTCAGATTGTGAGAATGGAGAAAGAAACAAGAGTCGGTGTCATGTTCAATGGGAAAATGACGGTATGCTCTGTTACGAAGTACACAACATGTGATGACGTCACTGAAATGGTGCTGTATTCTTCCGCTAACCGTGACAGTACGACGCAGTTTACCTTGTTTGAGACTGCACATGGTGTTGAGAGGATGTTGGCTGGGAAATCCTCCATTTTGAAGGTGATACGATCATGGGGAAGTAAAAAGGGAGACGTGAGTTTGCTGGTGAAACAAGATGATGGCGTTATCATAAAGAAAATTAAACTGCCGAAGGCGATGAAAAAATTGAAGAAAATTAGGTCCCTTCTGTGGTCAAATAAGATGAAAACTAACACGACAAAGGACGAAAACTTAGAGCAAAATTTGAACAAACCGGACTTGTACGATAAATGCGTGAAAGTAGAATATGACTATTGCACGGGTAACTCTGGAAAGATAGATTTAATGAAGAGATACCTAAACGACATCGCCTGTCACACTCATACAACAACACAGAATCATACTAGATCTAATACCACAACACAGAGTGAGATAACTGAAAATAAGGAGGACTCTTGTACAGAAATTGACTCAGATTTAGACACTGCGTTTATCGACGTTTACTGGAACGTGTTTGATATAACAGAGGACAAGCTCAATGACGCCATTGTGGCTGATGAAGATAGTTCTGACACCGAGAGCGCTTTCTATGAGTCCTACAGCAGCGAGGATGATCTGGAAAGAAATGTGTTTGAAGACGACATTATGGACCTTAAAGATAGTGAAAATAGACCTAGAGGCATGTTTTCCAGAGTTGAGGGCACACACTGTTCGTCATACGATAAAGCCATGGAAAGCTTCATGGGTAGTCTAGTCAGTCACCATGACAATGACGAGGGACTGAGCTCAATGGAAAGCGACGTTTGTCCTGATGCTTAGTCTTTCTCTGTTATTGTTGTTTGTTGAAATGTGTTACTTGTATTTCATTAACCCTTTCCATGTTTAATTTTCATGTCTTTTTTGGTTATGTAGAAACTGTAGAATCACATGTACAGTGCTCCCTCCCTACAGCGACCCTCTCAATAACGATTCCCTCCTTACAACAACGTATGTCACTGTTTCCGAAACAACAAGGCTCCAGAAACAACATTTTTCCATCGTATTTTCTTTATGCCTCCATCAAACCCTATGTTGTGACCACTCTTTAGAATCGTCACTTTGTGACGATTCTAAAGAGTGGTCACAACATAGGGTTTGATTGAGGCATAACGGTTTTAGTTCTCGAAATACACTTTATCTGGGGATCTGCAAACAAGCTAATTATATTTGATTTTCCCTCCCTATAACAACTCCCTCTTAACAACACATAGAATATTCGTATCCGAGAGGGTGTCGTTGTAGAGAGGGAGCACTGTATATAATTTCATAAGCAAACAGAGCAGACACTGATCAGACGGTTCTTACAGGAGCCGTCTATTTGGGGCCTAATCAGTTTGAAAAGTCATGAAAAGGCGTTATTATGAGGGAAAGGGTTAACTACATGTACACCCTAAATGTGCTATAAACTTGACGGTTGTTTAAATAAAGAAATACAAATTTATGTGTAACGGAGTCCATTGGCTTAGTCTTGGCTTTCCTTCCCCGGCACTTATTGATCCATATTACGCTATAGAAAAATGTCTGCTTAACTCTTTCGCTGCCACATTTTGTCGTCTGTGAGTGACCTGGATCCGAGATGTTTGCAAATACAAGTCATGTCACGAATATCATGATTACATTAGATATGTAGCCGGGTGTCTCAGTATAAATATACTCGGATAATCAGTTATAATTAAACCCCATCTAAAGCGGTCACAAAAGAAGAGATGTTATTACAGGTATTAAAGGCAGACGGTAGTTTAATGCAGAACGAAAGTTATGCAGACAGCGCCTGCAGAGAAATGACGATTTTGATATTTTTATACGCACCTATATATGTTATTCAGGATGAAAGTCATGTTACGAGGAAATCTACTTTTGAAGCTTTCTGCATGACTTCCAACCTGCGTTAAAGCTGCCACTCGTCTGAAAGACGGACATATATTTTGATTTACCCCCACCCCCCTTAGACTATTTTTAGACCAAACCTCTTTGAATAAATCTACCGAAAAGAAGATTTTATTGGAGAAAATGGAACTTTTAGAACTGTGTAGTTTTGAAACCATTGTCATAAATCGAGCATTTTCTCCATAGGAGCAAATGCTCTATTTATCACAATGGCTTCGAAAAGTAGTTACTTTTACAAATGCGTCAAAATGCGTCAGTATGAGGGAATGGGTTAACCCTTTCGGCGCCAAATTTCTAATTGTCGTCTGCAATCCAAGTTTATTCAGTCATTCAGTAAAATAAGGAAATGAGATAAATAAATGCAAATTTCAAAGGAATAAAGCACATATATAGAAATAGAGATTGAGAAAACAGTGAAGTCCCTGATCAGACGCCGCCTTGAAAAGGCGGCGTCTGATCTGGGACTGCACTATTTGTCGTGGTGCATTTACTCGACTGTGGCGGTGAAAGGGTTAAATATCCGTTCGGTTACAAATATACTTGTACAGTAAAACCCCACTAAACTGGAATTGTAGTACAGACGGATTTGGATCGTGTTGTGCAATTGTCTACTTATTGCAGATTGGAAGTCGTACAGAAAGCTCATCGGAGAGCTTTGTGCATGACTTTCACCCTGCATTAAGCTTCCACCTGTCTTGCAGCCTGGCATTTATACTAATTTGAACGTCCAGTTTAGAGAGGGTTTATTATAGTCTAAATACTTTTTAACCCATTCCTTCATATAAATGCCTTTTCGCGCATTTGCAAACAGAGTATACCCAGATCAGACGGCTCCTATGGAAGCCGTCTGATCAGAGTCTACTATGCTTGCTTTTGACATGATATGACTATACAGATTCTGTCAAAGCAAATATTGTCTTTGAAAAGTTTACATTATACAAATTCAGCTAATGAATATTCATGATGTCAATGTTTCTTACAAGAATATTGAACAGGGAAAGGGTCAAGACTTCGACCAGTGTTTCGGACAATTTGGAGTCTGACCAAACAATTTTGTTCCGTGCACAGAAGAACCTCTGGGGTCTTCCTCCACCTGTATTTAGCTGGACGTCGTGATATGACTGAAATACTGTTAAAATGACGCAACATCCGATTTAAACCAAACCAAACATCCAAGGGAGTTACAGGTTGTTAGCGTCTCATCCGGGACCACCGTGTTTATAGTGTGGAAATATTAACCCTTTCCCTGTTGCATATTGCTGTAAGAAATATTGACATCATGAATATTTATTAGCTGACTTTTTATAGTGGTATGATGTTTTGGTATTGGTAGAAACTATAGAGTCCGATTTTTTATAATTACATAAGCAAACAGAGCAGACCCTGGTCAGACGACTCATATAGGATCCGTCTGATCTGGGTCTACTATGTTTACATGGGCGTGAAAATGCGTTTATAAGCAGGAAAGTTCTTATTTGCTAAAAATCTGGTCTGGAACAACTTTTCATTACTTTCGACTCATTCAAGCGTTTGAGAATAGCTAAGAAACTACTGATCTAGTCCCAAGTAGTTTAGATCCTGATGAGACGTCGAGGTGTTTTTCAGAATATCATCTTGATCAAAGATGTTTGAAAATACCAGCATTGAATATTTTGAGTTCATTCTCAATCATCTTTTAGAACTCGCTATAATTTCAGTTGTAGGAAGTTATCATTGGCCAAATGTTATAATACTTTTGAGTCTGAGTATGAGATTAATCGCAAGTGTCGGATTGGTCAGATTATGGATTTGCACAGAAGATGACCAATCAGATGCTTGAGAATGACCTCAGACTCAGGCAAAAGGAGTTATAACTTCGGAGCCTTAATTGCTGTACGCTAAAATGTGCGATTGTTTTTATATCCACGTGGAAACGACGGTCGTACATTGGGACTAACGATACATTTAGTCGTACGATCTATGTTAAGACGAGTTCAAGGATGGCAGCAGGTGGGTGCGCAGAATGAACGCAATTCAATTACTTTCGTTTTGTGATTTGAACGATGACAACAGACACAGTATCTATTTTAAGTAGTTTAGGGTCGCATTGGAGATGTTCTACTGTATAACATACTGAATAACCATCTACCCCATAAATACCCCCTTTCTAGCCTTTTGTAAACAGATAAGACCCAGATTAGACGGCTCTTGAAATTATATATTTCTAAGCGAAACAAATAGGCGACAAGTGACCACAAAAAGGTGTAAGCATTTAAATATTTATTAATCTATCTTTCACAACAAAATTTCATTTTTTTCAATGGTTAACTTATACAGTAACAAAACAAAGAATTATAGAGAAATAAAAGGGCAGACAAGAAGATAAGCAGAAATTAAAAAGGGACCGTAGAAAGAGAGACAAAAGATGGAACTAAGAGAGAATGTATCTAGAAAGAATCCAGCCTCGATCTCATAAAGCTGTCGACCTCATCGTCCTGTGACCCAACACTATATGTATCATCAGAGCCAAACATTTTACGCACACAGTCTGATGTAGATATGTTTCTTTCGTTTTCATCAATATTGTAACTAGCACTGCATGTCTCATTGTCCATTGCACATTTCCTGCTATACTCAGCCACAAAGGCAGTGTTCAGATCAGACGATGCAATGCTTGTGACGTCGATTCCTTCGTCACTGTCAGAATCACGTGATGATTTTACGAACGCTGTGTCCAGATCATTCCTATCACTCGCGCATGCGTAAGGGACAGAGCAGTAACTCTCGCCATATATGTCATTTCCACTGTCAAGAGAATCATCCGACATTTCACTGTCAGCGTCAGAATCTCTGTGTTTGTCCCAGTGGTATCTGCAGTTGGCCAGTGAAAGCACACTAGTCTCGAGATGGCCTGTCATTCTGTGACCACTGACATTATCCTCTCCATCAACATGGCGGTTCCCATACATTTCTGTGATGTCTGCTCCATCGACAACTCCTCTCTCAAGACGTTTGGAAAGCTTTCTTGACATCCGTCGGTTGACAATTTTCAAATCATTGAAATATTTAGCAAGGAGTGTCATTTTTCCAACCGATTCATTTTCTGATTGTACATTCGTAGTTTCTCGGTCTTTCTTGCTCGACCTTTGTCCATGACGGTAACTACTGCCATTTGTGTCAATTTTGAGCGTGCAGTTTAATACAGAGTTATTTATTGAAACAAAAGCATTGGTGGCCTTGTCAGCATTTAAGTTGTCATCAGTACAACTTTCTCTTAACCTATCTTCATTTTGTCTGATTTTCTCAGCTTGCCTGTAGCTCTGGGACACGATTTTGTCTATTTCACTTTCAGCTCGAGCGGTAGGACTGCGACAAAAGTTTCTGATCAGTAGACTGTTTTTGTGTTTCACCATAAACCGGAAGTGACGCGTTTCACAACCCCATGATCTCCAGATGCCGACGACTCTTACTTCTCCACCGATCTGGCGCTCCAAATCACCGTTGCTTTCATATACGGCATACAACTTGGAACCCGAGTTTGACATTCCAGATTTCGAAGTAAGCACGTGTATGACGTCATGGAAAGTTGTGTATTTTGTTACTTTCAGATAAACCGTCTTCCCCTCGAACTCGAATGGCACACGGTACTTTCCTGCTTCTCGTAGTAAACCCATCTATAAGAAAATAAAATTGAGAATAAGCTAGGAGACAATATCGGTACTTGTGTAGGAAAGATAATGGCGCATGCTTCTAATGATAGTAAACCATTCGAATCACGTGATAATGTTCTAAGATGGTTCTTCCCGAGTGTACCAATTTCAAGAGAGATCTATATTACACAGGCCTATACTTGTGAGGTTTTAAACATTTTCTCCATGGGTATTAGTTTAAAAAATTATTATTGCACGAATCTTCATCAATATATTTATTCAAATGGTTTATTGAATTACACATTAGGAAATGTAAGGATGTGACAGAAACTTCAGACACAGATCTAGATCTTTATTATTTAATAAACAATCAGAACATCCCCAGATCAGACAGCTCCTATTGGAGTTGTCTAAAAAGGTTCATATTTATGAATTTAACCCCGCACAACTGCTTCATAATATTTCCCACCGTTTTGTATTAGTCTGGACCGACCCGATGTGCAACTTTGGCAGCTTGCTACGCTGAATGCATTTTGAGTTTATTAATTGAGTACCAAACAATCTTCGGTAAAAACACGACACTACGAACTTTTAGTAATGAAGAATGTATGTCTTTGTAGGCAGGGGGCTGCTTAATGCAGGGTGAAAGTCATACAGAAAGCTCCCAGAGGAGACGTTCACCCTGAATTAAAAGATCAATAATGGTACGTATTTGAGTTTCGAAGTATCGAGTTTTTACTGTATATTAAGTGACCACTTACTGGTTGAACATTTGGGTCTAAAAAACAAGGAAAGTAATGCAGAAAGTTACTTTTGTCTTGCATAGACAACTGTTACTATAGTACCCTCTAGTTTCTTTTTAGAACATGTGAGTATGTGTCTTACCTTGACAATCTTGAAACACTGATGAAGCACGAAAACCTCAAATAGTAACTTTTGGAAAGAAATGCTTATTTCTAGTCTGATTAAGAAGTGGTATTGATGGTTTATGTCTGGTAGACTAAGAGTGGACACATTTATACCCTGACTTCTTGCTCAGCCACGTGCCTGTCATTTCCGCCAAGAAGTGACGACGCGTGCGATATAGAGAGATGTCACGATAAATACCCGATAAAATCGGATAAATACCGGTTACATACCCGATATTGCGATCGGGGAATCTGATAAAACCGATGACAAGATAACTCTTTTGATGACATAAAAGATAAGATGATGCAAATATTCATTATTTCAAATTCATTCAAATTTGCAATTTTAACTTCTCTGCAACTGGCCAATCTATTATCACCTTGAAAACAGTTTGTATTCATCAGGATCTGAACAATTTTATACAGTACGTATGGTATTTAATCAATGAATATTCATATAAGAAATCATGACATCATGATTTGAACATGAATATTAAGTAGATGATTTTGATTATGGCATTTATGAATATAATACGTGTATATGTTTTTCCATAACCCTTTACTCCATAAATACGCCGGTATACGCCTTTACAAACAGAGTAGACCAAGATCTGACGGCTCCTATAGGAGCTGTCTGATCAGGGTCTGCTCTGTTTGCTTCTGGAGTAATTAAGATCAGAGTCTACGCTTTCTCCAATGGCCAAACTTCCTTCGGTCATGTGCCATTATAAAAAATCATTTAATCAATATTCTCGATGTCATTATTTCTAACATGCATATTCATGGAGTAAAGGGATAAGCAAACAGAGAAGACTCTGATCAGATGGCTCCTACCAGAGCCGTCTGATATGGGTCTATTCTGTCTGCAAATGCATTACAATGCGTGTTTTAAGAGTAAATGGTTAACTGAACGGTGGGATTGAAGCAGACATCACATTCTGCAGACGGCAATACGTGCCAGAAAAAGTCAAAATTGCGGGAAAAGTTCGGTTACTCCGTGAATATTCGTATGAGAAATGATGACATGACGAATTTTAATTAAACTGATTGTTATATTAGCACAAGGGCATAGGAATGTTTCGTTGGCTATGGTAGAAACTGTAGAATCATATCTATTTTATATCATAAGCAAACAGAGCAGACCCTGATCAGACGGCTCCTACAGGAGCAGTGATAGTCTGCTCTGGGTCTACTGTTTGCAGAGGCGTAGAAAAGTGTATTTATGAAGTAAAGGGTTAACGACTCTGGTATTCAATTTGCCATATTCCTTTATAGCTGTACAGTAAACCTTGATACAAGCGCTCATGGTGTTATTAAAAGTAATAGGTGGTTACTTAATCCTTTATATAATTAATATTCATCTAAGAAATAATGACAGCATGAATATTTAATAAAAACAAGTGTTGCAACTGTGTTCACTCGCCGTTTTAAGAATCTATCTAATTTATATTCTTGCAATTATTTCTTGCATAAATATTGACGGAGGAGCGAGGGGCTAAAAATGTTGCCGTTCCTTGAAATTATATTCTAGATATACACATCACCTCTTATATATATTATGATAATGCTAAAACATTCATATTGCAGTCTCAACAAAAAGTTTGAACATTAAAATATGCATCCGCTGTTGGAATTTTCAGCATTTCTTTTCTTATTGGATCAGAAGGAAGCTATCTGATCTGGGTCTACTCTGTTTGCTAAGGCTTCAACATGCATCTCTGTGAGATGTTATACGCATATCAAGATAGCGCAAGCGGTATCCCAACTAATCCTTTACCAGATACAGACGCCGTTTTGGCGCCTTTCGCATACATAGCAGACGCAGACCATAGCAGACCCTGAGCAGAGTCGTGAAATGCCACCATTGGTTTAACCCTTTCCCTGTTCTGTGTTTATTCCAAATTTCAATACCTACTGAATATTCATGGCCAACATAATTACAATGAAACATGGAAGGTGAAATAGTGTAGCCATTTTAGAAAGTAAAGAAACAAATCTATCGAAATCATGTTGCAAATAGAGTAGACCCTGATCAGACGGCTCTTATAGGAGCCGTCTGATCTGGGTATACCCTGTTTGCAAATGCGTGAAAACGCGTTTGGAATTTGAATAGTGTATCTATTATATTGCTGTACGATAAACGAGTTTGGTATCTTGGCCTATTTCAGCAATATGACCTTTAACCCTTTACTCCATAAATACGTTTTTCTTTGTCAACAGAGCAGACCCAGATCAGATGGCTCCTGTTGGCCCGTACCCAGGTGGGGGGGCTCGGGGACCCCCCCCCCCCCCTCCCAGCTGGCTCCCAAGATACCATTTTTGTTAATGGGTCCCTTTTTAGTTAGCTAGATCTACCGATTTGAAATTTTACCAAGGCAATTTTTAGTGATTGATATTTTCCTACCTCGGGGAGATTGTCTTTAGTTCTCTACACAGACAGACCACCTTTAGCATGCTGTCATGCTGTGATCCACGATTGGCCTATTTTGGTATAGACCAATCAGTGGAACCCCCGCGGAGAAAATAAATTGTATATTAATTAAGTGAGGAAACATTGTCGCAAAATTAAGACGATGGGAATGACGTATCAAGTCTTTTACAGGCCCGTACCCAGGTGGGGGGCTAGGGGGCCCGGGCCCCCCCCCCCCCCCCCCCAGCTGGCTGACAAGATACCATTTTTGTTAATGGGCCCCTTTTTAGTTTTCAACTAGATCTACCGTTTTGAAATTTTACCAAGGCAATTTTTCAGTGACCGATATTTTCCTATCTCGGGGAGATTATCTTTTAGTTCTCTACACAGACAGGCCACCTTTAGCATCCTGTCATGCTGTGATCCACGCTTGGCCTATTTTGGTATGGACCAATCAGGGGACCCCCCCCGCGGACAACACCCGAATTACGTAGTCACGAGTTGGTTCCAGTTTTCGCTATACTGGAGTCTAGCAAATAAATTGTTCAGGAACCAGTCGTGTCGAAATGCAAATTGCTGCGTTTCCACAAATACCACATGTGGCACGTATATTCTATATTAATTAAGCGAGGAAACATTGTCGCAAAATTAAGACGATGGGAATGACGTATCAAGACGCTATAGCATAGCTACAAAAAGCAGTATGCACTTCGGCCGAAAAGCGTTTTACTGACATTGATCAGTAACTACTGTAGTAATGAAAAAAAACAACTGAACATTTCGAATGATAAAAAAGTAAAAATGATCTTCGTCCCCAGTCCGATTGTACTGAATAAATCGAGGTTTCTTAACGTTTTTTCATGAATTTGTTTTGTAACTTGAGATTGGGAATGTTCCTCAAAAAAATGGGTGCAAAACATACCTTTTGCTATTGGGAATATACCCGAATAAGGGCTATAAAATCAGCCAAAATATTATTGTAAAATAAGATAAAATGGAATGTCTTTTTCATTGTATACATAAATCTGTTATAACCAGGTGAGCGAATAAGGGCCATCATGACTCTCTTGGTAAACTGTAACATTTGATGTTTGTAGTTTTGATCAGGGTTGTTTTCACATTTAGAATAAAGACATAAGCGGATGCTAGTTCTGAGATGAATAATGCCGAGTCTGTCCATGACAAAAAACTTTTAGCATACTCAAATGTCTGTCTGTCAATGGCAAAAAACTTTAATCATGTTCATATGTGTGTCTGCCTGTCTGTCAATGGCAAAAAAACTTTAGCCTTGATCACAACTTATGGCGTTAGTATAATTTGTATGTAGTCTCTGCATTGAAACATTGGTGATCATTCATCATGCTTTAAGTCTATACACTGAATTTCAGGTGTTAAAGGAGCCGATTTCCTATATTATAACATAAAATTATATCTTGATAGAGTGATTCAGATAGCAGGAAATTGCATCATTCAATGCAGCATACCAAAAAAAATCGACTACCGGGAGGGGACACCCCTCCCGTGCCCACCCCAACTCGGCCCCCCCAGCAAAAATTTTCTGGGTACGGCCCTGCAAGACGCTATAGAATAGCTACAAAAAGCAGTATGCACTTTGACCGATAAGTGTTTTACTGACATTGATCAGTAACTAGTAATGAAAAAATAACTCTGAACATTTCGAATGATAAAAAAAGTAAAAATGATCTTCGTCCCCAGGCCGATTTACTGAATAAATCAAGGTTTCTTAACGTTTTTTCATGGATTTGTTTTGTAACTTGAGCTTGGGAATTTTCCTCCCCAAAATGGGTGCAAAACATACCTTTTGCTATTGGGAATATACCCGAATAAGGGCTATAAAATCAGCCAAAATATTATTGTTAAATAAGATAAAATGGAATGTCTTTTTCATTGTATACATAAATCTGTTATAACCAGGTGAGCGAATAAGGGCCATCATGACCCTCATGGTAAACTGTAACATTTGATGTTTGTAGTTTTGATCAGAATTGTTTTCACATTTAGAATAAAGACATAAGCGGATGCTAGTTCTGAGATGAATAATGCAGAGTCTGTCCATGGCAAAAAACTTTAAGCATAATCAAATGTCTGTCTGTCTGCCAATGGCAAAATACTTTAATCATGTTCATATGTGTGTCTGTCAATGGCAAAAAAATACTTTAGCCTTGATCACAACTTTTAGTGTTAATTTAATATAATTATACAAAGCCCCTGCATTGAAACATTGGTGATCATTCATCATGCTTTAAGTCTATACACTGAAATCCAGGTGTAAAAAGGAGCCGATTTCCTATAATATAACACAAAATTATATCTTGATAGAGTGATTCAGATAGCAGGAAATTGCACCATTCAATGCGGCATACCAAAAAAAAAAATCGACTACTGGGAGGGGACACCCCTCCCGTGCCCACCCCAACTCGCCCCCCCCCCCCCCAGCAAAAAAATTCTGGGTACTGCCGGGATCTGTTCTGTTTGCTTAAGGAATTATATAGATATAATTCTGCAGTGTCTGTCAAGGCCAAACATTCCTCTGTCCATGTGATATTATAACAATCTGATTAATATTCATGACGTCATTATTTCTTACATGAATATTCATGGAGTAGAGGATTAAAAGGCTTTGTAAAGAGCAGTGTGACGTTGTTCGGCTGCATCCTTAAATCATTTTTCTTGTAGTATCAACAGACACTACGTCATGCCGATTACAATCGATTGTCTAATTACCGGTATTTACCTGGTGGTATCGCAACATATCGCACGCGCTGCCATTTAACACCGGAAGTAGTACGTGCTCTGAACCGGAAACATATATAAATATGAGCATAATTTGCTTAAGTTAAATCATGATTGCTACTGATACATACGCACAGACATATTTACGGTAAGAAAAGGAGCATTTGGTTAAAAAGATCGACCGTCACCCATAACAGGTATAGCAATTTGGAGATGTTCTCATAGAAGTTTAGTACAGTAAAGTCTGGCTAATGCAGCCACATGAGCTATTCACATGGGAGTCTTGGAAAGCATGTGGTTTCATAATGTAAGACAAAACGATTTATAACCTTTATCAAGTATAAGCTATTATCTGTTTTATTACCAGAAATAGACTTCTTTAGTGGCCGTATTAGAGAGTGGGCTTAAAGAGTGATTTTAAAGGGTGGTTTTAGAGAGTTGTCTAAGAGAGTGTTCTCATAGTGTGGTCGTATTGCTCAGTGGTTGTATTAGACAGTAGCCCAATATAGATTGTATTGGAGAGTGGTCCCAGAGAATGGTCGTATTATAGAGTGGTTATATTGTATTAGAGAATGGTCGTATGAGCTTTGTCGTATTCTTTGCATTAAAAGCCTTTCATGTAGCCTCTCACATGGCCTTGCATGTAGTCTTTCATATAGTCTTTCATATAGCCTTTCATATGGCCTTTTATATAGTCTTTCATATAGACTTTCATGTAGCCTTTCATATAGTATTTCATATAGCCTTTCATATGGCCTTTTATATAGTCTTTCATATAGACTTTCATGTAGCCTTTCATATAGTATTTCATATAGCCTTTCATATGGCCTTTTATATAGTCTTTCATATAGACTTTCATGTAGCCTTTCATATAGTATTTCATATAGCCTTTCATATGGCCTTTTATATAGTCTTTCATATAGCCTGTCATATGGCCTTTTATATACATGTAGTCTTTCATATAGCCTATCATATGGCCTTTTATATAGTCTTTCATATAGCCTGTCATATGGCCTTTTATATAGTATTTCATGTAGCCTGCCATATGGCCTTTTATATAGTCTTTCATATAGCCTGTCATATGGCCTTTTATATCTGTCTTTCATATAGACTTTCACGTAGCCTTTCATATAGACTTTCATGTAGCCTTTCATAAAGCCTTGCATGTAGTCTTTCATATAGCTTTCATTAAGCTTTCCACGTAGCCTTTCATATAGCCTTTCATATAGCCCTCCATGTCGCCTTTCATGTAGTTGGGTCAAGCCTTTGCCAACTATCAGCGTTTTTCTAATGTCTGATAGGAGCTTTCTGCATTTCTTTCACCCAGCATTTCGAAAGTTACCACCTGTCTAAAAGACCCAGATTTAGACCACCTTTTAACCCTTCGCTTGCTATTCACGTCAATATACGTACCTGTAAATAGTGAAGACCCAGATGAGACAGCTCCTGAAGGAGCTGTCTCATCAGGGTCTGCACTATTTACAAGTTGATTGTGCAACCAGTGCACTCCACAGCAGTGATTGCACAGCGAAATACTTGTACACAGTGAAGATATATGTAAATATACAACAGGGCATGGGTAAAGAAGGAGAAATGTATTTTAAAATTCAGCAAGCGAAGGGTTAATGATCGCCAGCTTGCGTGCGAGCGAGGGCGTGTGCGAGTGTGTTTTCCTTATTCCTTCCTTCCTTTCTTTCTTTCTTTCTTTAATCATTCCTTCCATCCATCCATCCATCCTCATTTATTTTTTCATTCATTCGTAGTTCGTTGTTTGTTCGTTCGTTTGCTCTCTCGTTTGTTTGTTCATTTGTCCTTTTTTCGATCGATCGTTCGTTTGTCGTTCGTTCATTGTTTTTGTTCGTTCATTATTGCGTGCGTTCGTTCATGTGGCGTACGTTCACTCACTCAACCAATCATTCCCGCACTCACCACTCACTACTCACTCAACCACCAATCCAATCATTCAATCATTCATTCATTCATTCGTATGTTTGTGCGTTCGTTTGTTCATTTATTCGTTCATTCATTTGTTTGTTCATGTGTTTGTTCATTCGTTTGTTCATTCGTATGTTTGTTCATTCGTTTGTTTGTTCGTCCATGTGTGTGTTCGTGCATACGTGCGTTCGTACGTGCGTACATGAGTACATCCCGTCTTTAATTTGATCGTTCATCCTTTCTTTTTTTCATTCCTTCGTTCACTCACCCACTCATGTACCAACCTGTTTTTCATTCATTCGTTCATTTGTTTGTTCTTTTATTCGCTCATTTATTAAATTGCTCATTCTTTTATTCATAAATTCATTCGTTCGTTCTATCTTCCATGATTGCGTGCGTTCGCGCATGCATGCGATTGTTAGTTCACTCACTCACTCAATTGCTGACTGACTCAATCACTCAATACCCACCTATCCATTTACCCACTCACCAACCCACTCGCCACTCACTCGCTCATTCACTCACTTACTCATTCACCCACTCGCTTACAATACTTAAACCTCGCCATAAATATCTATATGAAGAAAAAAGCATATTGCAAAACTTGTCTTAAGCGACCATTCATTTTTCCTTCTTAAAAGCAAGTGGTTGTTTAATGCAGGGCTAAAGTTATGTAGAAAGCTACAGTTGAATATTTTCGACCTGTATTAAGCTACCACTTGCCTTAAAGACCTAGATTTAAACATTTTGATGGTCGTTTAAGACAAGTTCTACTGAGCTAGAAAGAGCTAGTTCAATGAAATTCAAAATAAAATGTATAGATATAGAGTATATTTTATTCTCAACAAGTTTTGTGTAGCACATAGATACATAACAATCTAACAAACATATTAAAACATAAACAATGGTGTTATAACACTTTGCTCCATATACATGCACACACCGTTTTACGCTTTTGCAAACAGAGGAGACCTAGATCAGACGGTTGGTCAGGGTCTGCTTTGTTTGCTTATGGAATAATATGGATCTGAATCCATAGTTTCTGTTTTAGTCATAATTCCTGTGTACATATGCCGTTATAAAATGCATGTAATTGATATACATGAAGTAATTATTTCTCTCATGAATATTCATGAAGTAATGGGTTAACACCCATACACAATACCAATAGCATTGGTTATTAAGCATCGCTCCCCATTGAGCTCAGTCCTTCGTCATTGTCATGGGGACTAACCAGACTATCCATAAAGCTTTCTATGGCCTTGTCGTACGACGTACTCTTTGTGTACCCAACATGGACAAACATGTTCCTGAGAGTCTCTACACTTTCACTATTGTCCTCAATATCATCTTCAAAAACATTTCTTTCCAGTTCATCATCGCTGCTGTAGGACTCGTAGAAGGCACTCTCTGTGTCGGAACTATCTTCGTCAACCACAATGGCGTCATTAAGTTTGTCCTCATTTATATCAAACACGTTACAGTAAACGCCAATAAATGCAGTGTCTAAATCTGAGTTAATTGCTGTACAACAGTTCTCCTCATTTTCAGTTATCTCCCTCTGTGTTGTGTTGTGAGTGTGATTGGCGACGTCGCTTAGGTATCTCTTCATTAAAGCTATCTTTCCAGATTTACCAATGGCAGTGGGGCGGTCGTCTTCTATTTCCATGCATTTATCGTACAAGTTCGGTTTGTCCATATTCTTCTTCAAGTTTTCATCCATGGTAGCGTTAGATTTTACAATGTCCGCTTTATTTGACCACAGGAGGGATCTAATTTTCTCTAACTGTTTCATAGCCTTCGATATCTTAATATTTTTCTTGATAACGCAATCTACTTGTTTCACCAGCAAACTCACGTCACCCTTTTTACTTCCCCAAGATCGTATCACCTTCAAAATAGAGGATTTCCCCGTCAACATCCTCTCCACGCCATGGGCAGTCTCAAACAAGGCAAACTGCGTTGTGCGGTCACGGTTAGCGGAAGAATACAACACCATTTCAGTGACGTCATCACATGTTGTGTACTTCGTAACAGAACATACTGTCATTTTTCCATTGAACATGACACCAACTTTAGTTTCCTTCTCCATTCTCACCATCTGAAACAAAGAAAAAAATAATATAACACAAGTCAAGACTTGTCTCGATGTCAATTATGTCACCGACGTAGCTATTATGTTCTTTCTGTTTCGGTATCTTCAAGTATCAAATCAATCTACAAATACTTTTTTTCTTATTTAACTGATTGTCCGCACGCAACTTGCAAATTCACGATTCCCCTTTACCAAAACCATGGGATGCCGAGTAACTCGGCATGACATCAGGATAAAATATGTTGACACATTTTAAAAACAGTGGAAAAAAACACATTTTAACATAAGAGTAGGGCATCACGCCCGGGTTTCTCTGTATCCTCCCCCTCTCTCTGGGGCGTCCAATTAGCCCATAGTGAGCAAAAACGGACGTTAATCAATACAAACAAACATTTTGAAAGTTTATTAACTGACGATAAGTTTTGAAGACGACAATACATAGCATACAAAGCTTTAAAATGCTTTCAGACATTTTTCAGGCGTCCTCTCATCTGGGTCTGTACGGTTTGTCATGTTACCTTTATTCTATTTTAAAATCCCCGAATATTCGTGGTAAGCTTGACCTTTTTCAATTTTGAAATAGTCCATTTTGTAATTCAGCATTGGAAGGGTTAAGTAATTACTTGAGAAAGCTTTCTATATACAATGTATAATAGTCTCAGAATTTTAGAGCGCCAATTATCAAGTTTCGAATGGTGTAAATATTGATTGTATCGATATATGAACGATGATGATTTGTTTAAAAAATGGAACTTACTTTGAGTGTTGCAAAACTTGAGGATATTTTATACGCTGTATTTAGTAGATCTATATTTGCTGCTGTCTGTTATTTGATTTTTGCTTTACTAGATGGCAGTGAAAACAAGTGAATGTTGGCCTAAATGCACCCGTTTGCTATTTATACATGTGTGTCACGTCACGGTTATTAACGAGTATGGCACGCGCATACGGAAAATAATAATCAGCGCGTGCCGATTACATGTACTTCCGGTAATTTCCTTTGCACGACACAAAACACGTGAGCACTTAAATTGTGATCATTATTTAATTTGTATAAGTGCTTAGTTAATTATATTATATTAACTTCTGATGGAGAGTAAAATGCTTGCCAGTTTTGCCCATGAATTGATTTACATGTATTTATATGGCAATTAACCATTTCCCTGTTCTAAGTTTAGTCCAAATTTCAATACCTATTGAATATGCAAGGACAAAATAGTTATAATGATATATGGAAGGTGGAACATTGTAGCCATTTAAGAAAGAAAAGAAACAGATCTTTCAAATTGCACTAGCAAACAGAGTAGACCCTGATCAGACGGCTCCTCTAGGAGCCGTCTGATCTGGGTCTACTCTGTTTGCAAATGCGTAAAAACGCGTTTATATGAGGGAAAGGGTTAACCATTTTCCTGTTGAATATTCATGGTACCATGAATATTTATTTGCTGATTTTTTATAATGTTATATAAAGGACATATATGTAGACGTCTAATATCTATGTGAATAACTAGCTAGAATGTCGTAAAATTGTTTTGTCAGGCATTTCGAAGCTCCTTCTATAAGTGACCCCCCCCCCCCCCCCCCCCCATATACACAGTATCCAGCTGTGCTGATTGATTCCCTGGAGTGCTCCTGCAGTGTCCAGTCAGGGTCAATGACCATATGAGATAAAGTTATGCAATTATACCTTGATCCAGGTAGATGGGCATATAAAGTGCTAGGCAGTACATTATGCCAGTTTTTGTGTGAAATGACCAATAAAAATATCTTTAAAAGGCTTTTAACCCTAAAATTTCCTCATATAAAATCTGTTTTTAAGCATTAGTAAACATAGTAGACCTAGATCAGACGGCTCCTATATAAGCCATCAGATCAAGGTCTGCTCTGTTTGCTTTTGACATGATATAGATGGCATTCTACAGTTTTTGCCAAAGCAAAAACTTCTGCTTATAGAAATAATGTGTTTTCCGCATAAAAAATAAGAGTAGACCCAGATCAGACGGCTTCTATAGAAGCTGTCTGATCAGGGTCTGTTGTGTTTGCTTTTGACATGATATAGATTTGATTCTACAGTTTCTATCAAAGCTAAAACTTCTCTTTATGGAAATAAAGTGTTTTTTACGCATTAGCAAACATAGTAGATCCAGATCAGTTTTTTGTCAAAGCAAACAGGGAAAGGGTTAATACGTGTTTAGAAATAATTCTAGCTCTAGGTGTAAATATCTGATAATCAGTCAATTAAACGGGTCATTAGTTTTTTAACAAATGGAATTGAGAAGAGTTACTCATTTTGTGGGTAACAGTAGGCTAATTATTAATTGACAATAATTTTGATTAACTTAAATCATTATTTGTTTTCAAAATAAAATTCAAATAAATACAATTAATAGCAAGGAGAAAAGCCTTTATCAAACACCTACATTTCAACTAAATGCCAATAACAAAGACAACATTACATGAGTCGCATAATAAAAAATATTAAAATAAATGATCATAATGATACTAAATACTGTTTTTCAATCACATAAATTATCATCAGAAATAAACAAAACATTATGTAAAGAAATCAAAGATAATCAAACTATCACTTCATTTACCTGCAGATATTTTATCAATAATTCTACTGCATATGGTAGACTTGATAATTGACTGTTGATATCCAGCTGTGAAATTCCCAGTGTGGCACCATAGAGCACCCAAAATACACAGCATGGGATTAATGGGTCAACATTCCTTTCGAAATGCCTTTAATGTCTTAATTGAAATTGTATTAACCTCATGGACTGGTTAGTCTGAAGGTGAAAATAAAATCTTATCTTATCTTATATAAATACATGTATACATGGTATTTTGGTATTAAGAGAAAATGTAGAGTCAACTATATTATTATTTCATCAGCAAAACGAGCAGACCCTGATCAGGCGGCTCCTATAGGGAGCCATCTGATCTGGGTCTACTCTGTTTACAAAGGCGGTGTAAAATGGCATGTATGTGAAGGGAGGGTTATAATCTATTGCTGAAAGTGCCTGGCCACATGCTAGTAGTACTTTGGTTTTATTTTCAAAATGAAGCTCTTTGAATTCAATTTAATGTTTCTTATTTATCTAAGTAATTAAATATATTTGACCTTCTGTAGCTTTACACACTGGACTGTAAATTATTTACGCTTTATTCCATAAATTCGTATTTTAACGTTTTTGAAAAGAGAGCAGACCCAGATCTGATCAGGGCCTGCTCTGTTTGCCTAAGAAATAATATATATATGATTCTACAATTTCTGCCATGGTAAACCTTTACGATGTTCATATGCCGTTATAACACATTGGTTGATTGGTGTACATGGTCTCATTATTGCTTGCATCAATATTCATGGCAAAGGGGTTAATGAACATAAAGGTCCACGTCGATCTTGTCTTGGTGTGAGTAATGTTTCACCTTTAATAACTGCTCCTTTACCCTATCCCTCAAACAAATGATTTCACGCCCTTGCTAACAGAGTAGACCAAGATCAGAGGCTCCAGTAGGAACCATTTTATGAGGGTCTTCTCTGTTTGCTTATTAAATGATAATAGCTTTGAATCTGCAGTTTCTACTTAATATTCATGATGTTATAATTTCTTACATAAATATTCATCAGCATAACGTTAAACAGACCCAATAAAACAGAGTCTGCAAGTTCCTACTTTCAGATATTATACACAAGGTGCACACTTCTTTGATTATCATGTTTGCTTGTTACATGTAACGTAATTTTGTAAATGTAGTAAAACGCCTATAAACCGGATTTCTAATGGAAGAATACACGAAGGACGTTATATAAAATATTTTTCGGCTTGCAACATTTTAGCATATACAAATGTTAGGCTTGTGATAAGGTAATACGCTGCTTGTTCAGCTGATTATTAAGGTACTGGCCTCTGGCAAAGGTCAAATTCAAAGATTTAACTCTTTCACCACATAAGTCGCAAAAAGGCGACCCACATGGCTTGCTACAATACTCGAGTCTGTGATGACCGTTGCAAACAGTTTGGATACAGATGAGATGCCGAGTAACTCGGCGTCTGACCAGGATCTAAACTGTTTGACACATCATTTATGTTTAACCCCTTTTCTTCATGAATATCTAGGTAAGAAATAATGACGTCATGAATATTAATTAGATTAATTTATTATAATAGCACGCAGGATTGTTTTACCATGACAGAAACTGTAGAATCATATCTATATTATAGCAAAAGCAAACAGAGCAGACCCTGATCAGACTGCTCCTATAGAAGCCGTCTGATCTGGGTCTGCTCTGTTTGCAAGGGCGTAGAAAAGCGTATTTATGGAGTAAAGGGTTAAGTGAAGAACTTGTAGGAAAGTCCACTCTGAAACTCAGAGCAGACGACATTGTTTGCAGACGAAATTTATTTCGGTACCAAAAGAATGAAAGAAGTGTGTCAGGGGCCAAAATGCTGATACTGTTGGCAGATAGACTTGAGTATCTCAATCGGGACTCTTTGGGCGAAATATATACATGTACAGAAAGTATCTGCTTCTAAGAGAAACAAACTGGTGACAAGTGACCACAAAAAGGTGTACGCATTTAAATCTTTATTAATCTATCTTTCACAACAAAATGTCATTTTGTTCAATGGTTAACTTATACAGCAACAAAAGAAAGAAACACATAGAACTAGAAGGACAGACAAGAAGATAAGCAGAAATTAAAAAGGGACTGTAGCCAGAACGACAAAGGATGAGACTTAAGACAGAGAGAATGGATCTAGAAAGAATCCAGCTTTGATCTCATAAAGCTGTCGACCTCATCGTCTTGTGACCCTACACTATATGTATCATCAGAGCCGAACATTTTACGCACAAAGTCTGATGTAGATATGTTTCTTTCGTTTACATCAATATTGTAACTAGCACTGCATGTCTCATTGTCCATTGCACATTTCCTGCCATATTCAGCCACAAAGGCAGTGTTCAGATCTAACGAAACAATGCTTGTGACGTCGATTCCTTCGTCACTGTCAGAATCACGTGATGATTTTACAAACGCTGTGTCCAGATCATTCCTGTCACTCGCGCATGCGTAAGGGACAGAGCAGTAACTCTCGTCGTATATGTCATTTCCACTGTCAAGAGAATCATCCGACATTTCACTATCAGCGTCAGAATCTCTGTGTTTGTCCCAGTGGTATCTGCAGTTTGCCAGTGAAAGCACACTGGTCTCGAGATGACCTGCCATTCTGTGACCACTGACATTATCCGCTCCATAAACATGGCGGTTCCCGTACATTTCTGTGATGTCTGTTCCATCGGCCACTCCTCTCTCAAAACGCCTTGAAAGCTTTCTTGACATTCGTCGGTTGAACATTTTCAAATCATTGAAATATTTAGCAAGGATTGTCATTTTCCCAACCGATTCATTTTCTGATTGTGCTTTCGCAGTTTCTCGGTCTTTCTTGCTTGACCTATGTCCATGGCTATAACTAGTGTCATTTGTGTCAATTTTGAGCGTACAGCTTGATACAGAGTGATTTATTGAAACAAAAACATTGGTGGCCTTGTCAGCATTTAAGTTCTCATCAATAGAAATTTCTCCTAACCTATCTTCATTTTGTCTGATTTTCTCAGCTCGTCTGTAGCTGTGAGACACAATGCTGTCTATTTTACTTTCAGCTCGAGCGGTAGGACTGCGACAAAAGTTTCTGATCAGTAGACTGTTTTTGTGTTTCACCACAAACCGGAAGTGACGCGTTTCACAACCCCATGATCTCCAGATGCCGACGACTCTTACTTCTCCGCCAACTTGGCGCTCCAAATCACCGTTGCTTTCATATACGGCATACAACTTGGAACCCGAGCTTGACATTCCAGATTTCGAAGTAAGCACGTGTATGACGTCATGGAATGTTGTGTATTTTGTTACTTTCAGATAAACCGTCCTCCCCTCGAACTCGAATGGCACACGGTACTTTCCTGCTTCTCGTAGTAAACCCATCTATAAGAGAACAAAAGTGAGAATAAGCTAGGAGAGCATATCGGTATAGGCAAGATAACGCATGCTTCTAATGATAGTAAAACATTCGAATCGTGTAAAAATGGCCTTATTCCCTATTGTATCGACTTACACAGGTCCATACTTGTAAGGTTTTTACAATTACTCCATAAGTATTAGTTAATAATTAATTATCTCCATGCATTTACTTTTTAGTATAAATTAGGAAATTTAAGGTTGTGACAGAAACTTCAGACTCAGGTCTAGATATATATTACAATATCGTAAATCGGGAATGTAATAACAGACGGGAATCTGGTAACAGATCAGGCCCAGACCAGACAGCTCCTTTAGGAATTGCCTGATCCGCGTCTTCAAAACCATATCTAAAAGTTTCTTATTTATTTATGAATCTAACCCCGTACAATTGCTTCATAGTATTTCCCACTGTTTCTTATTAGTCTGGACCAACCCGATGTGCACATCTGGCATCTTGCTACGCTGAATGCATTTTGAGTACAAACATGTACATGTATATTGAGCAACCACTCGCTGGTTGGGTCTAAAAATTGGACAAGTAATGCAGACAGTTACTTTTGTCTCGCATGTACAACTGTTACTATAGTACCCTCCAGTGTCTGTGTTCAACAACTATATTCCTTGTTAGAACACGTGAGTATTTGTCTTACCTTGATAATCTTGAAACGCTGAAGAAGAACGAAAACCTCAAATAGTAACTTTTGGAAAAAAAATGCTTATTGCTAGTCTGATCAAGAATTGGGGGTGATTGTTTGTGTCTGGTAGACGAAGAGTGGACACATTTATACCCCTGACTTCTGGTTCAGCCACGTGCCTGTCATTTCCGCCACGAAGTGACGGCGCGTGCGATATAGAGAGATATCGCGATAAATACCCGATAAAATCGGATAAACACCGGTTAGATACCCGATATTGCGATCGGGGAATCTGATAACACCGATGACAAGATAACTCTCTTGATGACATAAAAGATAAGATGGTGCAAATATTCATTATTTCAAATTCATTCAGATTTATATTTTTAACTTCTCTTCAACAGGTCACCACCTATGTAATCAGTTTGTATTCACCAGGATCCAAGTTGTTATATTCTGATATTTTATCCTGAATATTCATGAAAATAATGACATCATGAACATGAATGATTATTAGATTATTTTTATAATGGCATATGAACATATGAGTTGTATATATTGGTCCCTAGCCCTTTATATACTCCATACATACACCTTTCTGTCCATTTGCAAACACAGAAGACCCAGACCAGATGGATCCTATAGGAGCCGTCTGATCAGAGTCTGCTCTGTTTGCTTCTAGAGTTATGAAGATCTGATTCTACACTTTCTCCAATGGCCAAAATTTCCTTTGAACATGTACCAGTATAAAAGTCATCTCTTAATATGTCATTATTCTGACATGCATATTCATGGAGTAAAGGGATGGGCGAACAGAGTAGACCCTGATCAGACGACTCGTACGGGTCTACGATGTTTTCAAAGGAATTGTAATGTATATTAGTGAAGGGATAGCACATTCTGCAGAGGACAATACGTGTGTATTAAATGAGTGAAGGGTTAAACGAAAAGAGGGATATTGAAGCAGACAGCACATTCTGCAGACGACAATACGTGTATATTTAATGAGTGAAGGGTTAAACGAAAAGAGGGACATTGAAGCAGACAGCACATTCTGCAGATGACAATATGTGCCAGAGAAAATTAAAACTGCGGAAAAGTTCGGTTTACCCTTTACTCCATGAATATTCACGTGAGAAATTATGATATCACGGAGATTGATTGAATTAATTGTTATATTAGCACAAGGGCAGATAATTGTTTTTGTTGGCGTTGGCAGAAATGGTAGAATCATTGCGCTCTGATCTGGGTCTGCTGTTTGCAGATGCGTAGAAAGATGTATGAAGTAAAGGGTTAACCCTTCTCCTCATAGAAACGTGTTTTCTCGCATTTGCAACAGAGTAGACCCAGATCAGACGGCTCCTAGAGGAGCCGTCTGATCAGAGTCTGCTCTGTTTCCTTATGGAATTTAATAGATCTTTTTATTTACTTTCTAAAATGGATGCAATGTCCCACCTTCCATATTTGATTATAACTGTTTTGTTCATGAATATTCAGTGGGTATTAATATTATATGTGTACAGTAAACCTAGATTTAAGCGCGCATGGCGTGACTAAAGATAAGACTCTTAAATAATAGGTGCTTACTTAATTCTTTACTTCATAAATATTCATGTAATAAATAATGACATCATGAATATTTATTAAATCAATTGTAATAACACATGGGCACAAAGTTTTGACCATGGCAGACACTGTAGAATAATATCAGTAAACAGAGCAGACCCTGGCTGCTGTAAGAGACCTTTGATCAGGGTCTACTCTGTTTGCTCGAGGAATAATATAGATCTGATTCTAGTTTCTGTCATGGACAAATTTACCTCTGTTCACGCGCCGTTATAAAAATATCTTATTAATATTCTTGATGCAAGTATTCCTTACATGAATGTAAGGGGCTAAAAAATAAAAGTTGCCGTTCCTTGAAATTATATTCCAAGATATGTATGCACAACACCTCTCGTATACATGTATTATGCTAATGCTAAATGCTACCTCCTATAGGAGCCGTCTGATCGGGGTCTGCTCTGTTTGCAAATGCGTGAAAACGCGTTTATATGAGGGTTGTTTAAGAAAATGAAATTTTAATAGTGTGTCTATTATATTACTGTTCGTTTTTTTTCTACACCTTTACAAATAGAGTAGACCCATATCAGACGGCTCATATTGGAGTCGCCTGATCAGGGTTTGCTATGTTTGCTAAGGAATTATATAGATATGATTCTGCAGTGTCTGCCATGGTCAAACTATTATAATAATCTTATTAATATTCATGGTGTCATTATTTCTTACATGTATATTCAATGAGTAGAGGGTTAAGACTTTGTCAAGAGTAAGCAGTGTGATGATGTTTAGTTTATATGTTCGGCTTCATACTTTAATCGTTTTTCTTGTAGTGTCAACAACACACTACATCATGTCGATTGCAATCGATTGTCTAATTACCGGTATTTACTTGATGGTATCGCAACATATCGCACGCGCTTCCATTTAACACCGGAAGTAGCACGTGCTCTGAACCGGAAACATATATAAATATGAGCATAATGTGTTCATGTTAAATCATGATTGCTACTGATACATACGCACAGATATAACAGATTTACAGTAGGAAAAGGGGCAGTTGGTTCAAATAAAAAAAAACTCGCCCATCACTCATAACAGGTACAGTAGAATCCCTCTAAATCGGACGCTTAATTCTGTATAAATATCGGTCTTGGAGCAGATGGCAGCTTAATGCAGGATAAAGGTCATGCAGAAAGCTCCTAGGAGCTTTCTGCACGACGTTCACCCTGCATTAAGCAGCCATCTGCCTAAAATATGCAAATTCTTCTCTACTAGAATTCCGGTTAAGAGGGGTATTACTGTAGAACAATTTGGAGATGTACTTATAGATGTTTAGTACAGTAAAGTATCACTAATGCAACCACATGAGTTGTTAACATGGGAGTCTTTGAAAGCAGTTGGTTGTTTAATGCAAGGCAAACACAATTAATAACTTATGTTAAGTATAAGCTATTATCTTTTTTTTTAAAAAATACAGACTTCTTTTGAGTGATCGTATTAACGAGTGGTCTTAAAGAGTTGATTTAAATGGTGATTTTAGAGAGCTGTCTAAGAAAGTGTTCTCATAGAGTGGTCCTATTGCTCACTGGTTGTATTAGAGAGTAGTCCCAGAGAGATTATATTAGAAAGTGGTCCCGGAGAGTGGTCGTATAATAGAGTGGACGTATTATAGAGTAGTCGTATTAGAGAATGGTTGTATTAGACTGATCGTATTAGAGAATGGTCGTATTAGAGAGTAGTCGCAGTAGAGATTGGTCTCAGAGTGTGGTCGTATCAGCAGGACTTTATTGTACTGTAGATGTTTCAATCGTGACAAGTTTTGTAAGATACATCAACATCTCTCTAAACCGAACGTTCAGTTAATATCAATATTGGTCTTGGAGACAGGTGGCAGCTTAATGCAGGGTGAACGTCATGCAGAAATTCTAGGAGCTTTCTGTATTACTTTAACCATGTTTAGTCACCTGTCTATAAGTATGTAAATTCGTTTGTACTAGAAAACCGTTTTAGAGGAGGTTTATTGTACATTAGACTTGAGATCAGCTGGTACAGTATTTGTTCCCTACTGTTTGAATGTAGCCTTTCATAACCTTCGCATGTTAGCGACGAGTTCGTAATTACGTCTGAATTGCTAACAGGTTGGATCCAGATGAAACAATCAGTAAATCACAATCCGTCAGGATTCTTTTTTCTTCATTCTCAGAAATGTTTGGATTGGTTTAATTTTCATTCATTCATTCATTCATTCATTCATTCATACATTCATTTTCATTCGTATTTATTCATTTATTCATTCATTCATACATTCGTTCATTCGTTTGTCGTTCGTTCGTGTGTGTTTTGTTCGTTCATTCTTGTGTGCGTTCGTTCATGTAGCGTACGTTCACTCACTCAACCAATCACTCTCAACCATCCACTCAACCACTCACTCAACCACAAATCCATTCTTTCAACCGTTCATTCATTCATTCGTATGTTTGTTCGTTCGTTTGTTCATTCGTTTGTTTATTCATTTGTTTGTTCATGTGTTTGTTCTTTCGTTTTGTTTGTTCATTCGTATGTTTGTTCATTCGTTTGTTTGTTCGTCCGTGCGTGCATACGTGCGTTCATTCGTAAGTGCATTCTTTCTTTAATTTGATCGTTCTTTCATTCTTTGTTCATTCATTCGTTCGTTCACTCACTCAGTCGTTCACCTACTTTTTTGTTCATTCATTCGACCATTTGTTTGTTCATTCATTCGCTCATTTACTCACTCGCTCATTCATTCACTCATTCATTCATTCATTCGTCCGTTTGTTAGTTTGTTCATTCGTTCATTATTGTGTGCGTGCGTGTGTGCACGCATGCGCGCGTGCGTGCATGCATGGTTCGTTCGTTCGTTCGTTCATGCATGGTTCGTTCGTTCAGTCACTCATTTACTGACTCACTGACTCACTGAATACCCTTCCATCCATTTACCCACCCACCCTGTTATCCACCAACCAACTCGCTAATCACTCACTCATTCACCAACTCACTCATTCACCCACTCATTCACTCACTCACTCACTCACTCACCCACTCACTCATTCACCTACTCACTTACAATACTTAAATTTCTCAATAGAAATAAGCATACCACAAAACTTGTCTTAAGCGAGCATTCGTTTTTAACACAGGAGTCGTCAAAAGCAAGTGGTTGCTTAATGCAGGGCTAAAGTTATGCGGAAAGCTACTATTGATTACTTTCGACCTGCTTTAAGCTACCACTTGTCTTAAAGACCCAGATTAAAACCTCCTTTTAATGATCGCTTAAGACAAGTTCTACTGTGCTAGAAAGAGCTAGTTCAATGAAATTCAGAAAACAAATGTGTAGATATAGAGTATTTTATTCTCAACAGGTTTTGTGTAGCACATAGATACATAACAATCAAATAAACATATTAAAACATAAACAATGGTGATATAACACCTTGCGCCATATACACACCGTCTTAAGCTTGTCCAAACAGAGGAGACCCAGTTCAGACGGCTCCTATAGGAGCCATCTGATCGAGGTCTGCTTTGTTTGCTTATGAAATAATACGGACCTGATTCCACAGTTTCTGCCTTGGTCATAATTCCTGTGTGCATATGTCGTTATAAAATGCATGTAGTTGATATACATGAAGTCATTATTTCTTTCATGAATATTCATGAAGTAATGGGTTAACACGACTAGAAATTTCATAAACAATACGTATAGCATTGAATACTACACATCGCTCCCCATGGAGCTCAGCCCCTCGTCGTCATGACCACTAGCCAGACTATCCATAAAGCTTTCTATGGCTTTATCGTACGACGAGCTGTTTGTATCTCCACCTTGGACAAACATGTTCCTGAGTTTATCCACACTTTCGCTATTGTCCCCAATATCATCTTCAAAAATATTTCTTTCCATTTCATCCTCGCTACTGTAGGATTCATAGAAAGCACTCTCTGTGTCAGAACTGTCCTCATCAGCCACAATGGTGTCATTGAGCTTGTCCGCTGTTATATCAAACACGTTACAGCGAACGCCTATAAATGCAGTGTCTAAATCTGAGTCAATTTCTGTACAAGAGTCCTCCTTATAATCAGTTATATCACTCTGTGTTGTGTTATGAGTGTGATTGGCGACGTCGCTAAGGTATCTCTTCATTAAAGCTATCTTTCCAGATTTACCAATGACAGTGGTATGACCGTCTTCTATTTTCATGCATTTATCGTACAAGTTCGGTTTGTCCATATTCTTCTTCAAGTTTTCGTCCATGGTAGCGTTAGATTTGACAATGTCGGCTTTATTTGACCACAGGAGGGATCTTATTTTCTCCAACTTTTTCATCGCCTTCGACATTTTAATATTTTTCTCGATAACGCCATCACCTTGTTTCACCAGCAAACTCACGTCGCCCTTTTTACTTCCCCAAGACCGTATCACCTTCAAAATGGAGCATTTCCCCGTCAACATCCTCTCAACACCATGTGCAGTCTCAAACAAGGCAAACTGCGTCGTGCGGTCACGGTTAGCGGAATAATACAACACCATTTCAGTGACGTCATTACATGTTGTGTACTTCGTAACAGAACACACTGTCATTTTTCCATTGAACATGACACCAACTTTAGTTTCCTTCTCCATTTTCACCATCTGAAACAAAGAAAAAAAATAATATAACACAGGTCAAGACTTGTCTCGATATCAATTATGTCACCAACTTAGCTGCTAGAGTTTTACAGTTCTTCTTTGTCGTTATCTTCAAGTGTCAGCCTACAAATAGCTTACTTTTTATTCTTATTGAACTCATTGTCCGCACACAAGCGGCGAATTCGCGCTTCCCCATTACAAAAGAGTGCAGACGACAATACTTAGCACGCACAGTGTTAAGATTATTTCAGATTTCTTTTATACACCAATTTCTTTTGTAAACAGTGCAGACCCATATGAGAGGGCTCGTTGTCATGTCATGTTTTTCTCTTTTAAAACCCCTGAATGTTCGTGGTAAGCTTGACCTACTTTAATTCTGAAATAGTCTATATTGCAATTTGGAAATTAGTTAGACTATTGCTTGAGGAAGCTTTCTATATATAATAGAGTCTTAAGAATTTTAGAGCGCCGCCTATCAAATTTCAAGTGGTGCATAAATAGATTGTATCGATATATGAAAGATGATGATTGGTTAAAAAAAATGGTACTTACTTTGAGTGTTGCAAAGCTTTAGGATATTTTATACGCTGTGTTTAGTAGATCTATATTTGCTGCTGTCTGTTATTTGATTTTTGCTTTGCTAGATGACAGTGAAGACAAGTGAATGTTGGCCTAAATGCACTCGTTTGCTATTTATACGTGTGTGTCACGTCACGGTTATTAACGAGTGTGGCACGCGCATACGGAAAATAATAATCAGCGCGTGCCGATTACTTCCGGTAATTTCCTTTGCACGACACAAAACACGTGAACACTTTAATTATGATAATTATTTAATTTGCATAAGTGCTTAATAGTTAATTATATTATATTAACTACTGATGAAGAGTAATAGGCTTGACCGTCTTTGATTAATTGATATGGCTATTAACCCTTTCCCTGTTGAATATTCATGCTATCATGAATATTTATTTGCTGATTTTTTATAATGTTAATATATAAATACATGTATACATGGTATATTGGTATTATGAGAAAATGTAGGGTCAAATCTACAGTAAAACCTCTCCAAAACGGCCATTAAATTACATTTAATATTTTGTGTTAAAGGCAGGTGGCTGCTTAAAGTAAGGTGAAAGTAAAACAGAACGCTCCTAGGAGCGTTCTGTTTTACTTTCACCTTGCTTTAAGCAGCCACCTGCTTTAAATTCCAACAAATTAACACAATTTAGTGGCCGTTATAGAGAGGTTTTACTGTATCATTATTTCATCAGCAATCGGAGCAGACCCTGATCAGACGGGTATGCTCTGTCTCCTTATAAAATTATAATAGATCTCACTCTACAGTTTCTACCAATACCAAAACATCTTTTGTATATACATGTATGCCATTATAAACAAATCAGCTAATAAATATTCATGATGTCATAATTTCTTACATGAATATTCAACAGGAAAACGGTTAACAGACTCAATAAAAACCGAGTCTACAATTTTCTCGTATCTTGCTGCGATTTCTTTCGAAGGATCTCCTATTTCAGAAATTTTGCATAAGGTGCACTTCTTTGTTGTTACACGTCACATAATTTTGTAAGTAGTCTAAGTACCGTGAAACCCCATTAACCCGGAATTCTAGTAGAGAAGAATTTAGATACTTTTAGGCAAGTGGCTGCTTAATGCACGGTGCAAGTCATGCAGAAAGCTCCTAAAGGAGCTTTCTGCATGACTTTCACACTGCATTAAGCTGCCACATGTCCCCAAGACCGATATGTATACTAAATTGAAAGTGCGGTTTAGAGAGCTTTTAAGTAAAGATATTATTTGCATATGTCGACAGAACCAATGCTACAAATTGTGCATATTCTATGCATCAGATTACAGACAAAAACGCACGAAAAAATGTATTCAAATATAACATTATAACTGACCAACCCATTCAACTATGCACAGTACAGCACGGGTTGCCGATTGACTTAGCTCGTAAATTATCAACATTATACAGAATACTTGTTTTATTAATAATGTGATATCTTAACCCTTCTCTTGCTGAATTTTAAAATACATTTCTCCTTCTTTGCCCATGCCCTGTTGTATAATTACATATATTTTCACTGTGTACAAGTATTTCGCTGTGAAATCACTGCTGTGGCGTGCATTGGTTGCACAATCAACTTGTAAATAGCGCAGACCCTGATGAGACAGCTCCTGCAGGAGCTGTCTCCTCTGGGTCTTCGCTATTTACAGGTAGGTATATTGACGTGAATAGCAAGCGAAGGGTTAAGCACTGTTGTATGAATGAATCATCTTTTTTCTGTGTTGGCCGAGGCGGACGGACTCGGTGTTTTTAAATAACAAAATGAAACCTACACTATTCTCCTTAATAAATGCCCCACTCTGACAAACACTCCCTTGCTTCGGGGGTGGGGGTGGGGTGGGGGGCTAACTATCGATAAAACAATCTAAACCCTATAGAATAATCATAAAATAAAGAAATATTTTTTTTCTCAAGCTGTAGGTTGTAGCTAAATGCAGACTGAACCATAGGAGCTTTTTACATTTCATTCTGCATAAAGCAACCATCTGCGAACACAATAGTGTAAGAAGCTCTTTTGAAAAAATGTAACACCCCATGTGCGTTTATTGCAAATACATGTTCATTCGGTCATTCATTCATTTTCATTCATTCATTCATTCATTCATTCATTCATTCATTCATTCATTCATTCATTCATTCATTCATTCATTCATTCATTCATTCATTCATTCATTCATTCATTCATTCATTCATTCATTCATTTACATTCATTCTTTTATTTATACATCCATTCATTCGTTTGTTCGTTCATTCGTTCGTTCGTTCGTTCGTTCATTTCTTTGTTCATTCGTTAGTTCGTTTGTTCATCCTTGCTAACGTGCTTGGGTGCGTGTGTTCGTTCATTTGTGCATGCATTCGTTTGCCTGTTCATTTGTCCGTTTGTTCGTTCGTTTATTTGTTTGTTTGTTCATTCATGCAGTCGTTCACTCACTGGCTCACTGACTTACTAAACCGCTCACACACCCACTTGTATTATCGTTTTGTATTATTGTTTTTATTGTTATTGTTTGTTTGTTTTATTGTTTGTTTGTTTATTATTTGTTTTCTTGTTTGTTTATTGTTGTTGTTTTTTGTGGGGGTTTTTGTTCTTGCTAATGTGCGTGTGTTCATGCGTTTGTTTATTCGTTCGTGCGTGCATTTTTTCTTTCATTCATTCGTTCATATGTCTGTCTGTTCCTTCATTGATTCGTCCAGTCACTCATTCACTCACTAACTCACTCACTGATCTAATCACTCAATCTCTCTATCGTTCGTTAGTTCGTTCATTCATGCGTCCGTGCATGTATTTGTTCATTCGTTCCCTCCCTCTCCTTCATTCTCTCAATCACTCATCCACTTGTTCATTCGCTCGTTCATTCATTTGTTTGCTCGTTCCTTCATTCATTCATGTGTTCGTTCAGTCTTTCCTGTGTGTGCGCATGCTTAGGTACCTGTGTGCGTGCGTTCGTTCAGTGTGTGCATTCATGCGTTCGTTTGACAAATAAAAAAGTGGGTGGGCGAATGAGGCGTGCACTCTTCACTCACCCTCCCACTTTTTCATTCATTCATTCATTCATTCATTCATTCGATCCTTCATTCATTTGTTTCTTTGTTCATTCATTCGTTCGCTTGTTCACTTATTCATTTTTGCGCTCGCATGTAAAAGTACCTAGTTATAGTCTACTTTCAGTCCGAATGACCGCTCAGCCGACTGTACATTTACTCCCCTGGTCATTGAGTCATTGGCCTACAATATTGAGCACTGCTAACATATGGCGCAATCATGCAGCCGCAGTACCGGCGAGTGACCCTCACAGGTACCCATTTTAACCCCTGGGTGGAGAGTATGTGCAGGTGGGAGACACGGAAAAGCGTCTCTGAAATTTCCGGGTGGGACCGGGATTTGAACCCCGGACCTCCGGACTGATAGTCAAGCGCGTTACCACTAGACCACCGCCACCTACAAATGTGTGTGCATGTTGTCATGCATGCGTGCGCGCGCCCGTTCGTTCATGCGTGCATTCATGCATTTGTTCGTTCATTCATTCATTCATTCATTCATTCGTTCATTTTCTTTCTTTCATTCATTCATGCAATCATCAGTCAGTCAGTCAGTCATTTGTTCATTCATTCAACCAGCTAATTGTTCAGTTATAGATAGACTATGGGTGGATGCAGATATGAAGTGTGAAATTAATAAATAATGATCTGATAAATTATGAATAATTGGATAAATGAATTATGAAAATGATAAATGAATTAGAATATCTAAAGATCAATATACCGGGTATGTCTGAATGGATAGGTAGTTTTATTGCTGGGTCGTGGCATCTCGGACATATAACATATGGACTAGAGTATGGATGGGTTGATTACTACTCGTATACAATGTGTAGTTGAACTTCGATAACTCTAACTTCAAGGGACCATATAAATTACTAAGAGGTAACTAAGCTCGAGTTATATGATTTCTAATCTGAACAATTTCTCAAGTTTACATCCTATAGGAGCTTTCAGCATTACTTTAGATCTGTATTAAGCTGTCACACGTGTTTCTAGATCTGCATAGTGATACGTTTTTTAGCAATTCTGTATTGTACATTTTGAAAGGACCGAACTTTTAGTTCGAGTCAATCCGAAGTTCGACTTATCCGAATTCGAGATAGCGATGTTCCACTGTACTCGTATACAGGTGTGAGTACTGAATAGATGACGCCTGACTTCTAATAATTAAAAATGTTATGCACCAATGAACTTCCTGAACTGTAACTTTCCCTGAGCCTTTCAACCCTGAATTATCAGGGTGGAACGGTCCATCGTTGCTAAGTGGAATGGGTTGATTATCAGAATGGAATGTCCAATTATCAGAGTGGAATTGGCCCATTATCAGAGTGGAATGGCCCATAATTGTTTACAGTTTACAGTTTATTGAATCACATATCACATAATACAACATGTGACATGAGGAAAAAAGTTACAACACAAGTGTGATTATTACACTAAGAGACCACTCAGTATGAAAGGAGTATACAGTAAAACCTCTCTATAACGGCCACTAAATTACATCAAGTTTTCTGTGTTAAAGGCAGGTGGTTGCTTAAAGAAAGGTGAAAGTAAAACAGAACGCTCCTATAGGAGCGTTCTGATTTACTTTCACCTTGCTTTAACTAGTCACCTGCCCTAAATATCAACTACTTAACACAATGTAGTGGCCGTTATAGAGAGGTTTTACTGTATTTGACAAAGGATTTTGAATGACAAACAATGCAGACCCTGGTCAGAGGGCTTCACTGGTCTGGGTCTACACTGTTTGCAAATGACAGAGCACGTGTGTCCAGGCCTGACTGAAAGAGTCAATGATCATTTTAAATTCATCTAACCAATTTGATATACAGTAAAACACCCCAAATGCGACCACTTAATGAACAAACATGGCTGTCTTCATAAGCAGGTGGTCATAGGAGCTTCTGCATATTTTTCGTCCTGCATTAAACTACCACCTGCCTTTGCCACTGTTATTTATGCCCCTTGTTGGTGGTCGCATTAGAGGATTTTTCTGTAGATGTCGTGCGGACTATTAACTCATACCCTCCTAGACTATTTTAGACCCAACCTCTTTGAAACATTCTACCGAAAAGGAGCATTTACTAGGGAAAAGGGATTTGTTAGAACTGTGCAATCGTGAAAGAAAATGCTCTTTTTATCACAATGGTTTCAAAAATGACTCTTACATGTCAGAGGCGTCAAGAGGCGTCAGTAGGAGGACATGAGTTAAGTGATGTGTCCTCCACCTCACCTCACCCATTCAGAATTGTTTATAAGTAATGATCGAATGACAAATAGTCTCTGGGACCTCTAATAAGCCATAATGGGCAGAAACGGACATTAATCAAAACAAACCAACAAACAGTTCGGATCATGGTGAGTCGCCGAATTACTCGTTCGAGTAAGTTCGTTAATGTGAGTAGGGTCTTGATGTGGCATTGTAGGGAAATGCTTAACTCAGTCCCTCCTAGACTATTTTTAGACCCAACCTCTTTGAATTAATCCACCCAAAAGAAGCATTAACTATAGAAAAGGAAACAAATAGAAATGTGTAGTTTTAAAACCATTGTGATAAATAAATATTTATCACAATGGTCTCATAATGTGACTTTTACAGAGGCGCCGAAATGCGCCACTAGGAGGGAATGTGTTAACCCTTTACTCCATGAATATTCATGTACGAAATAATGGCATTACGAATATTATATTAATTAATTTAATTGTTATATTAGCACATTGACACATACGATTTTGCCATGGCAGAAATTCTATTATCTTATCTATATCATATCATTAACAAATAAGATAGACCCGCCTACAGCAGTCGTCTGATGTGGGTCTACTCTATTTGCAAAGACATAGAAAGGCGTATTTACATAGTAAATGGTTAAAAAGCTATTTAATCAAATTAAAGACATTTCAGGTCTGGACCAACACAAAATATAGTTGACAGGTTAACACTTTCCGTTGAATATATAACTAAATAAATATATACACAGGAAGTTCTAGTAGAAACTGTAGACCCGGTACCTGTTGAGCATTAACCCATTTGCTCCCAGTGGATTCTTCCATGTTTATATATTGGATTAGTCCATTTTTTATCTGAGGGGTGCCTGGCCTAAATTTTCAATTTCGCTTTGTTTTATATTGAAATTCCTATCAGCAAACAGTGTAGACTCTGATCAGACGCCGCATAATGCGGCGTCTGATCAGTCTACACTGTTTGCCCACGTCCCATATATGGGATTAGATCGTGGGAGCAAATGGGTTAATACTGAATCAAATGCTTAAATTGATGTAAAACGTGTGTCGGTTTCTTGAACTTACACGTATGAAATTTTATTTTGGGCGCATATCAACCATTTTCTGTCTGTGTCATCTAGACCCCGTGAAAGTGCATATGTCATGTCCTGCTAAACTTCTAAACACAAATTATGCTGTATTATTTCATGATTTCATGTCAATGTAGATAACCAAGCGTATAAAATATACGCTGTATAAAATATACACCATGTATAAAATATTTTTTATCACTTCGATATCTTGTTTCCTCGCGAGTCTCTCGCGTGATTTCGCGTTGTTGCCAATCACTGTATAAATAAGTCTATTGGTGGTGGTGGGTGGGTGTGTGTGTGTGTGTGTGGGGGGGGGGGGGGGGGTTATAATGGCGTATTGATAACTATCTATAGAAGGTTTTGGTACCGTAGAAGTTGTGAAGTCAGATCTATTGTAAGTCCATAAGCGACAGAGCAGTTCCTGGTCCCTGATCCCTAACCCCGGTCTACACCTGGTCCCTGATCCCTAACCCCGGTCTACGTCATAGCTGTTCGCATCACAGAGACATTAAAAGAATCATATATATGTATGAAGGATAAGGTTATTGTCTCCAGTTTACAAAGTTCAAGCGCCCTTATTTCCCCTAACTCAGGTTATCTGTTCAAGTAGTTCAAACCCTGATACATGTATACGCATTGAAATAGATGCTGCTTATCCGTTACATTGCTGAATTTTCAAACGGACATTTCCAAAATTTAAACAGGTCAAGCTTATGGTGAATATTTAGGGATTTTTCTAAAGAAAAGTGTAACATGACAAACAGTGCAGACCTTGATGAGAGGGCTCCTCTAGGAGCCCTCTGATCTGGATCTACACGGTTTGCAAAGAACATAATTGACTCATGACCCGCATTGTTAGGGTTAACTCATTCGCTGCCACGCAATATCGTCTGAAAAAATCTGTGTTTAACCCATTTGCTACCACGATCCCATATATGGGACGTAGGCATAATGCGGCGTCTAATCAGAGTCTACACTGTTTGTTGATTGGAATTTCAATATAAAACAAAACGAAATTAAAAAATTAGGCCAGACAACCCTTAGATAAAAAAGACTAATCCAATAAATAAACATGGAAGAATCCACTGGGAGCAAATGGGTTAATATTCTTCCATTTTCTTTCCAGAAGCATATTTAAAGCATCAAACACTCTGGACCCTGGTGAGACGCTGAGTTATTCGGTCTGGATCACATCTGGATCCAAACTGTTTGCATCGGCAATCACAGTTTGACCATTGGCCAAACCAATCGTCTTATCAGGGTCTGTTCTGTTCACTTATAACTTATAAGATTATGATAAATAGAGTATATACATGTAGTGTCTACCAAAATACCCCGTGCACAAAGTGGGCCATTATGATATCAAAGGACTGAAAGTACAGAAACATTTGAAACACATAGAAAGAACGTGATGGTAAAATTTTGCAAATTAATGACCATAGTATTCCAAAAAGTGTCAGAATATACCATTGGTCCAAATCAGTGAACATGAGCAAGTTCCTTTGCAGCCAATGCGATCACCTGAATATTTAGCAACAGTTTTATTGCATGCAGGAATGATGCAGTGAACAGGAAAGAAAATATTCTTATGTGACACTAACAGGTAGTTTTTAGCTCCACTTTTTCGAAAAGTGGAGGTGTTGTCGTGACCCTCTCGTCGGCGTCGGTGTCGGTGTTGGTGTTGGTGTTGGTGTCGGTGTCGGTGTCGGTGTCGGTGTCGGCGTCGGCGTCGGCGTAGGCGTCGGCGTCGGCGTCGGCGTCGTTCGTTGGTTATAACCTTTTTGTTAAAGTCCATTTCTCAGAAACCATGAAAGATATTAGGTTAAAATTTGGTATGCATTTTTACTATCAGAAGCGGAACCGATTTCACAAGGGCGGGTTACCCTAAAATTAAATTTGCCATAATTATGCCTCTTTTTCGACTTAGAAATTTCCTTATTAGTTAAGTTTTATGTTTATGTCCATGTCTCGGATATTTTGATCAAATTTGGTATGCATGTTAACTATTACAAGGGGAACTCATTTCACAAGGACAGGTAACCATAACTTTTGCCATAGTTATCTCCCCTTTCCGATTTAGAATTCCATTACACTATCCAGCACTAAAAACGTGGAGCGCGCTGTCCGCGGACAGTTCGTGTATAAACATTAATGTGGCATTCTCATATTTCTGTGATAATATCCAATAAAATCCACTCAGTGTGAGGATGAATCATATTCAATCAGGCCCATGTGGCATTGTAAAGATGAAGATATTGTGAAGATATCTTTAATATGCTTTATGTGTATTGATTGTTATGCTGACATAGCAAAGATTATGACCATTTCACAGAGCTACAGATAAAGTTGCGTACCCAAATACTACAATCATTTCTCCACCAACTCCTATACTGTACCTCTCGTCGGCGTCGCTCGTAAGCAATAGAGAAGAACCAAAATGTGAATCAGTTTGAACATCTGGGTCCATGCTTATAAAGCTTTTAGTTGAGTCTGAGTTTCGTTCTCAAGCTTTTGATTGGTCAGATTTGAGTTCTCAAGCTTTTGATTGGTCAGATTTGAGCCTTAGGCTCAAATCTGACCAATCAAATGCTTGAGAACGTTCTCAGACTCAACTAAATGTTTTATAAGCATGGACCCGGATTAGACAATAAAACTCTTAACGAAAGTAAAATAATAGCTCTTCTACAAATAATAAAATAACGCTTAATACACCTTGGACCTACTTTTAATTCCCTTTCGGGCAACTTTTTGTTTCCACCCAGTTACAAATAAAAAACACTTAAATAAAGGGAGCAAACAAAAGCGAAAGATAAGTAACCTAGCGATTGCAATTAATGGTCGAAACGAGGATTATTAAGAATACCGGTATTAGACTGAATAAAAAACTCCTCCTCTACCGAGTATCGAGCTCGAATCGGTCCAATGAAAATCAGCAATGCTTACCCCTACGCCACACTTTCCTTTGCTAGTTTGCTGTCATTGTCCAAGTAATATAATAATACTCTGACAGCTATATTAGCTGTGTACTTGGTTTCGTCGATAATCGAACAACGGGACAATAAAGGTTGTAGTTGCACGATTTTTTGGAGGAATTTCTTAAGCTATCCATATAATGACATAAGTGTGTATTGCACATGTATTTGAGGGCTGATAATTGGCAATAATTATCACACCGCTATAGTGGTTCATTCCATTTATTTCGCGCATTCAAAATAATCTCTATTTATAAGTGCCGAAATATCATGAAAGTGCATAAATAGTAAGGTACCCTGAAGTGACTTTGTCGATACATGTAACTATTATTAATAAGTGTTTAAGAATAACTTGCTTCTGATTATCGCAGTTGACAAAGTGGGTAACATGTAAACTGTTCCCGACTTTGCCCAAAGACCTATGATAACAAGATCTTTGTTTTGCCCTACTTATTCGTGCAACAGAAACAGTTTGGCACCAGAGTACTGCGAATCGTTGTCATAAAATTATATAGGCCTACGTGAAATCAAATCGGTTTTAGATCTACTCTTCTGGTTGTCATATACATGTACATGTATGTGAAATCAAATCAGTTTTAAAATGCTTTGCTAATTGTTATTTTTGCTTACATCAGAACACTTATTTTGTTATCCTATAAGTGTTTTCGCTCCCAAAGGTGACTTTTGCAGTGCATTGTCCAAGTTATATAATAATACTCTCTATAACGGCCACTAAGATGTGTTGATTATTTGGTATTTAGGGGAGATGGTCGCTTAAAGCAAGGCGAAAGTAAAACAGAACGCTCCTACAGGAGCGTTCTGTTTTACTTTCACCTCGCTTTAAGCAGCCACCTGCCTGTAACGCAAACTACTTGATGTAATTTAGTGGCCGTTATAGAGAGGTTTTACTGTATTATTCCACCAGCTCACTTAACACTTAATGTGAATAGCTTATCAAACATTATTCAATGTTTTCCAGTCTTGGCAAAGGATATTTTACAAACCTGAACTGACTAAAATTGCGAATGATTAACTGTGGTTCCCATGGTAACAACATCTTTCCCCATAAATAAACCGTGAAAACCCTAAAACCCACGGTAAATAAAGCAGCTAATAAATATTCATAATTAACTGTTTGAATGTAGTTAATGAGTTGCAGGCCTTTGCAAATGGTGTAGACACTAACCAGATAATTACAGCACTTATTTTCGTATAATTCCAGATGTTATATATAGGATATATTTCGATTAGTCATTTTGTACAAACTGATAATAAACGAGTCCTGGAAAAGAGTTGTTAAGCGAGCCTTGCCGAGCTAAATAACATTTGTCCAAGACAAGTTTAATATCAGTTTGTACAAAATGACTACGAGCATCTTATTCTTTTTAAATCACATGACTTATTTCGAAAAAATGCCGTTTTTGACAGGTCCTGTGTGCATATATATAAATTTACACATTAGCGCGTAGCGTATCTACATGGCGTCATAGCTTATATTAAACATGTGCAATATACAGAAATATATGATGGCTATATTAACTCGAATAAAAGGGAGATTATGTGATAAAAATAACTTCAACTATCCTCTCCTATTCCCACAAAAGGAAGAAAATGAATACAACGAGGAGAGATTCATACAAAGTGAGAGACAGAAAAATAACTGGACACATGAAAAGAATTGCAGAGTCGATATAAACAGTCAGACTGATAGACAGTTACGAAGATTGACAGACAAACGCACAGAAAGCCAGACGGACGGGCATACAGACAAAATATGTATAGAAAGACAGACAGACAGACTGGTACACGTACAGTTACAAGGAATGCCATACATACATAAAACTAGACAGACAAACAAACAGAGACATGGACAGACATACAGTATACAGAGTTTGACTTTCTGTTTTAATGTAGTTCTGTTAGATTTAACCTACAGATTTAACACTAATGTAAGACAAACAAGAGTTTGTCTTACATTAGTGTTCCATATCTTGACGCTTAGATAAGATGGCATGGTCATTCGCAAGTTCATTCCCAACTACGACGCACTCTCGACCCTTTCTTTCATATAAACGCCTTTTCACGCATGTTTGGTCAGGGTCTATTTCGTTTGCTTATAAACTTATGAAAGATCTGACTCTACCAATATAAAAAAATACCCCGTGTACATATGCCATTCTAAAAAAGCTAATAAATATTCATGGTGTAATTATTTCTTACATAAATATTCAACAGGGAAAGGGTTAAAACATGCAGTAACTGTTGACTCCAGTCCGTAACGTTATCTTTTCAATCACGTGTTTTCAAAACTAATTTCCGAAGGGCTTTCCCTGTTTGAATATTCATGTAAGAAATAATGGCCCCATGAATATTATGAGCTATTTTTTATAATGGCATATGAGCACATGCATGTTTGGTTTTGGTAGAAACTGAAAATGAGACTCATATATACATGTATGTATGATTCCATAATCAAACAGAGCAGACCCTGATCAGACGGCTGATCTGGGTCTACCCCATCTGCAAATGTGCGAAAACACGTTTATATGAAGGAAAGGAGTTAAACAATAGTTTAGATCCTGATAAGAGGCTGAACATCAGGTTCCATACTTATAAAGCTTTTTAGTTGAGTCTGAGTTTGTTCTCAAGCTTTTGATTGGTCAGATTTGAGCCTTTGACCAATCAAAAACTTGAGAACGAGTAATTGACAAGCAGTCATTTCAAACATGAAATATATTTTGAGTTTTAGCAGCATTGATGTATTTACGCTTGTTTTTTATCATTTGGAATGCAGGAAACGAATGCATTGCAATTTACAAACAGTGTAGATCCAGATCAGAGAACTCTTATAGGAGTCTCTGATCAAGGTCTGAACTGTTTGCCATCACAATCTTCTCACAGATGATACCATTTCTTACCGAATATTAAACAATGATGGACCATTCAGCATTCAAAGGGTTAACTCTTTCATTACCGAGTAACGCGCAAGAACAGAATTAGTTTTTTCTGTCATTCCTCAACTTTGTTTGTTTGTTTGTTTGTTTGGTTGTTTGGTTGGTTGGTTGGTTGGTTGGTTGGTTGGTAGGTTGGTCGGTTGGTGGTTAATTGGGTGGTTGGTTGGTGGTTGATTGGATGGATGGATGACTGGTTTGTTTGTTGGTTGGTTGGTAGGTAGGTAAGTTGGTTGGTGGTTAATTGGATGGTTGGTTGGTGGTTGATTGGGTGGTTGGTTGGTGGTTAATTGGGTGGTTGGTTGGTGGTTGATTGGGTGGTTGGTTGGTTGGATAGACGGATGGATGGATGGATGGATGGATGGATGGATGGATGGATGGATGGATGGATGGATGGATGGATGGATGGATGGATGGATGGATGGATGGATGGATGGGTGGATGGTTGGTTGGTTGGATGGTTGGTTGGTTGGTTGGTTGGTTGGTTGGTTGGTTGGTTGGTAAGTTGGTTGTATCGGGAATTTACGTCACTTTATCAGCGATGTCCAGTTAACTACAAGTGGGAAAATACCCAGATTTTTTCCGTGCACGAAACAAATTGCCTTGTTTCGTACACAGAAGAAACCCGGATAGAACAACCGGCTTATCGCAAGGCAGCTGGAACGCTTTCCTCACGTGAAACATCCAAATGCCAAGGCGGGGATAAGACGTATCTGTCTTTATTTTGTTGTACAGATTATGGACCATTAACCAGTTAACCGTGACCTACTTAACATTTATTCATTGATCACCTCATGAATAATCTACAAAACGCACCACGGGAAAGGGATTTGTTTCACCATGGTCTATAAAATTCCATAAACAAACAGAGCAGACCCTGGTCAGACAGCTCATTCAGGAGCTGTCTGATCTGGGTTTACTCTGGTTGAAAAATGTGTGAAAAGGAGTCTCTATGAGGGATAGGGTTGATCGTGACCTGCTTGGCATTTTCAAATAAGAATAACCCATATGAATAATTGGGCAGCTCAGTAACGATGAACTGTAACTTTGTAAAACAACCACGCAAATCTATAGGCTATTTTTAGCTCGTCTGTTTCGAAGAAATCACGAGCTATTGTCGTAACTCTGGCGTCCGCGTCGTCGTTGTCGTCCGAAATCTTAACATTGACCATAACTTCTCAATTTTTCATTTACAACCTTCATTTTTGATATGCATGTTCATCTTGACAATGACGACAGACGAGCGTTGGCACCCGCTTGCGATTCTCTTGTTAGATACATCATCTTTGAATAAACCTACTGAAAAGGAGCATTAACTAGAGAAAAGGAACATTTTAGAATTTTATAGTTTGAAACAATTGTGATAAATAGAGCATTTGCTCCTATAGGAGTAAATGCTCTATTTATCACAATGGTTTCACAAAGTGACTTTTACAGAGTCGTCAAAATGAAGAAATGGGTTAATCTAATATAAAACAAATAGGTTAAAAGCACAGTACGAAATAGAAGTGGAGAATAATTTAGACACTTTTCAGCTGGTGTCTGCTTAATGTATGGCGAAAATCATGCAGAAAGCTCCTAGAGGAGAATTATGCATGACTTTCATCCTGCATTAAGCATTGAGAGGTTTCCGGTTCCGGTCGAGAGTAGCAGATGATACATCGGCTCTGTGTAAAACGAGTAGTTTTGTGTGTTTTACGGTGGATTTATGCAGAAGGTTTTGGATCAGGAACATTCAGCTAAGTTGACTCTGTTATATGCAGACGTGAAATTGTTGTACTTTAACTCATATCATAGGTAAAAAGACATTTTTGCTGTAACCCTTTGTTTCCGTTTCGAAGTTAGCGGGCTGGGCCAGCCGATAGCGTGAATCTGAGCAGTTGTCAACCAGGGGGATCCGATAGCAATGTACCGTTAAGTATTGTGTACAAATACCGATGGCTGAGGGATCTATATATGACCTGCCGTCCTCAGGCAATAACGGCTCAAGAATGATCACTGATCTTAAAGCATTAAAGCTACATTATAACAGTGACGACGATACGCTTAGCCAAGACGACAACGCCTGGGTGGCAAACTATGAAGACTGGAATGATAATGCTGATGATTGGGAAAATTCCAAATGTACCATTGACATTTCTCAGAATAACTATAATGTGACCCCTAGTGATTGCTATTATGAAAACTCATCTCAAATCAGGAAGGTATATTTGCTGACTTAGACAGAAAATTAAGTTCACTTACAAAAGACCTTTATCTTGAAAAGTTAATGGAAGAAAGCAATGGCTGTGAAAATGTATTGTCTATGTACAGATCGTTACTTTTCAAACGGGCAAGTCAGAGGTCAAATTGTCCTCAGGGACAGTTAAGAAACCGCAGAACAACGTCAACGGGAACCACGGAACATAAATATGCTGTAGACTGTTTTGCACTGCATTCGTTACATAAGTAACAATGACTCAAAAGCGCTAAACGATACGGTATGGAAACGTAAGTCTCAACCCTGTGCCGAGGAAACTCCAAGGAGGAAACATGAAACTTTGAGTTTGAGCAAGACAAATCAAGGTGAAATTGCCGAGCTGAAATCTCAACTTTCCTTGTTAAGACAGGATATTATTGAAATGCGAGCCCAGAAAAGGATTGATGATGACATAATCAAGGGTTTGGTAAAGGATCTTAAGACTCACATTGAAGGGTGTGTCGTCATAAGGAGTCATGCCAAGGCTAACGATTCCTTGCAGGTCGGAGAAACTAGTGCCGATATGTTATACTCGTCAGTTGTAAAACGATCATCACCAAGACCAACGGAAAGTGACAGTCGACCAGATAGTGCCAAATCCAAACTCGTGTTCGACAGGCAAAAAGGTCAGTTCATTCGGAAAACAGGATCAGAGCGGACGGAATCCGCATCTAGCAAGCAAAATGATACGCAAGCCTCACACGGACAGCAACATACAACACAAGACGATTGTCCTACGGTTTACAAACAGCCGAAAGCTGCGGCATTGAAGTCGATAGTGGATAATAAGACTGAGCCTGTTCAAACCATAGGTGTCCGTGTAAGTAAGCGATCTGAAGGCAAGCAACAAGCAGCAAGACAGACAACACAACAATCCGTGAAAAGCAAAAGTCATTGCGAACCACCATTGCGCAGCAAAGGTGAAAATGCATACGCAAACGCTCAGGAACCAGTATTCGAATGTGTCAGTTCAACGCGTTACAACTAGGTATTATGTAGGAGGCATAGCTTCTTACTCTAATCGAGCAGGGTTGAACCAGTTCTTGCTAGACAACGGAGTGAAAGCTGTTGGTATCAGGATGATGGAGACATTTAATGGTAACTTAGCCGCGAAATTGACTGTCGAGAGCCATCAGTGTCATATCATTGAGGACAAACAGTTTGGGCCTAGAAAGATATACTGCCGTAGATGGTATGGGGAAAACCGGTGGAACTCATTCTTCACAGAAAATATTGCTATGCATGGTGTAAAAAACAATGTTTGAGCTAATCATATCGGTTAAACTCTGTGTAGTGATTTTACTGTGTATAATTATGTCCGGAAAAACATGCAATGTGCTTGTCTGGAACGTTCGAGGACTCATGTCAAGTGCCGGTCAGTAAACTTCTCGACCGACACAACATAGACATTGCCTTCTTAAGTTAACATAAGCTCAAAAGGGAACACTCGAACTTTGCCAACACTCTGCACGCAAACTATACTGCTTACTGCTTACTGACAACGCGTCGGAAAAGCTGGCGTCTGCATTCTATACAGAAAGGACTGTCTTTTTTCAATCACGACTATAGGTAATATTCCATGTGATCGGATCTGCGGTGTCCGTATAAAAGATGAGACTAGTAATCGATATACGTTTGCATTTGCTGTTTACTTACCACCTGTGAATTATGATATAAACTGTTACATTGACTGTATTAACACGGTAAAGGGGTTGCTAGAATCTTACATGGAATATGGTTCAGTTCTGTTATGTGGAGACTTTAATGCAACATACAAAGCATTAATGGATAGCGACAATACAGATCGATGCTTATCACGTGATGCCATATTCAGCTCGCTGGTTGACGAACTAAATTGTTATGTTGTACCTTGCAAAGGCTATAAATATACATTCCGTCCTTCTGAAAAACAGTTGGATTATATCATTACTGATCCCGCAAGTATTGCAATGGTCGAAAGCTGCACAATTATCGATAGTGGTTTGTGTTCAGTTTCTGACCATCTGCCGTTAATTGCAAGTTTGCAAGTGCGTTTTTCGCGCTATACCATAGAAAACTCTACATATATAGCGTGGAATAAATGCACTCAGGAAAACATATGTTCGTACCAAAGTTTGGTCTCCGATAGCCTGCTTCGGCATGATATTAGTTGTTTGTCTGACAATAGCACAGACATATCGCATGGTGATGTTGAAAAATTATCGAACCATATACTCGAGTCTCTGCATACCGCTGCAGATTTATCATTGCCGCATTCCAAAAACAATTTACATGCGAAGCCGTACTGGACCGCAGATGTTACACATGCTCATGCCGAACAAAGGCGGCTAAGGAGGCTATGGATCGCTGAAGGTCGACCGCGAGGACACGAATATTCGTCTTATCATTTGTACAAGCTTAGTAAGCGACATTTTAAGACTATACAATCCAAGGCAGCCCAAGAAGCTGAAACTAAATTCCATAATGATCTTAATAATGCAGCTGATTGCAATATTAGGTACTTCTGGTCTTTAGTTCAGCGTAAAAGGTATAAACAGTCGAATCGAGTGTTCCGTTTGATCTCTGAAAGTGGCATCACGTGTGAAAACCCAGATGCAATTGCATCTGAGTTTAAGAGGCATTTCTCATCTCTATTTATACCAAGACAAAATGACGAGTTTAAAAATGACTTCATTCTCAGTGTTGTTATACCTTCTGATCCTTCGAGATCATTAATTTCAGTACTTCTTGTTCTGAAAATTGAATACCGCTTAAGCCGGTGCTAGGGGGCGTGAGCAGTGTTGCACTTTCAATTACTGCTCATGAACAGACTCAATAAAACCGAGTCTGCAATTTTCTCTTTTTGTGTTGCAATTTTTGCTTTCGAGGGATCACCACCATTCAGAATTTTACTCGTATGTAGAGCCAGTGACAATCGAAGAAATTTCGAAAGCTGGCAAAAACCTGAAATGCAAAAAGGCCCCCGGAAATGGCGGCATAGTAAACGAGCATATTTTGTTTGGAGGTCATGTACTTATTCAGTATTTACAATGTTTATATAATTGCATGCTAGAGACACAGTATACCCCATGTAGTTTTAAAAGTGGTGTTATTGTTCCAATTCTGAAAGAGGGAAAGCCACAGCACAGTGCCAGTAGCTATAGACCGGTTACGTTGTTACCAGTTATTTATAAACTGTTCGAATCTATTGTAAAGTCGCGTTTTGAAAACAAGGTATTATTTGATAATATCCCATTTCCAAATATTCAGCAGAATGCTTATCAGAAACACCTGTGATCCTTGACTGTATCTTTCAATCTCCAGGAAACTATTTGGTATAATAGAGAGCATGGCAATGACACATATGCTGCATGCATGGACGCTGCTTCCGCTTTTGATGGAGTCTGGCATAATGGGTTATTTTATAAAATGCTAGAGTTTAACATAAGTGGCCCTCTGCTAGTCTGGTTAATCAATGCATATAGAGACATGACAAGTAAAGTATTGGTAAATGGTGTTAAATCAGAACCACCTTCGGTTTTACAAGGTATCAGACAACGGGCGTGTTATCAAGTTGGTGATATTTACTCTATATCAATGATCTGTTGAACCAGCTAACTGCCAGCAAATTTGGTATATATGTAGGCTCGATTCCCTGTGGCTATCCTACTCTCGCAGATGACCTGACATTGGTTGCTAATAACTTATTAAATGTAGACTGTATGATTCAGATAGCAATTGATTATGCACATAAATGGAGATTTTGCTACAACTATAATAAATGTGTTGTTGTTAAGTTCTCAGAGAAATCTAAGAAGTCGTCAACTGAGATTAAAGTTGGACCGATTGCCCTACATCAGTCAGAAACCGCGAAGCACGTTGGAATTCAGCTATCATCCGATATAACTGTAGCACGCATATAAAGTCGCGATGTGACAAAGGTCGTAAGTCTTTCTTTTCTATACTTGGTATTGACTCCAGTCGTAACTTTACAGACACTAAAATCATAGCTGATTTAATTCAGAAAATTACTATTCCAACTGTTCTGTATGGGTGCGAACTTTGGTCAACCCTGCGTCAAGTAGACATTAATATGTTGGAAAAGACACGTTTTTTTGCTAAATCAGTGCAGTTGTTCCCACAAAGAACCCATACTGACATGGCTCTACCCATGCTAGGATGGCTACCGATATCTGCAGAAGTAGACATAAGAAAGTTAGGATTTCTCCACAAATTATGTACAATGCCTTCTCATTTGTTGACTAAGAGGATATTTAGCTATAGATTACATATTTTCCAATTAGAAACGAAAGGAATCAATTTGGATTTATTCCAGACATATTTCTTATATTGGATAAGTACGATTTACGGCATTTTCTTTCTAGATATTTGCAAACATCGGAATTTCCTTCCAAACTCCAGTGGAAAACTATTGGTAAATGAAGTGTATTAACTGTCCACAGACAACTGCTTAACGAAAGATGGACGAGTGACTGTGGCTTTAACAGATTTCTATCTCTGCACTCCCAGTCAGAAGTCTGTTTGTTATGGAAACTGTCTTACCTGGATGTTGCCTTACAATGTAAGTTTGCTGTTGCTAAATTATGGACATATATTCAGTATCAGAGCAAAATATGTTGCTTATGTCAAAATAGTTCGGACGACATTTACATGCATCTCGTCATGCGCTGCACTAATTTTAATCGGCAAAGAATGCATTTCCTCTCATGCATTCCCTTTGACATGTACATGCTTACGGAAGAAGAAATTTATCGCACATTACTCGGGTCAAATGCTTATCTCCAAGATACGTTTTGCAATAGTACCCAGTATAGTAATTTCTAAACGACAGTTTTCAATATATCACTGTTATAATCGAGACATACAGAAGGAAAGGATACAGAAATCGTATTAACCGGTAATACAAGAGTGTTAAGGGGACAGCAGTAACAATAGCCTGCAACCCTTGGCACATTAATTCAGTTAATACATCCCAGACCATATCTGTATACCGTTGTGTCTACCTTCCTTTGCATTCGTTCGGAAGTCACTCTACATGATGTTTCTGTTTTACATTCGAGGTAAACAGAAGTAATTCTATTACTTATCTTTCTGAAAATCTGTATATACATGTACGTTCTTTTTTTCCCTCTTTTTATGTTTGTTTGTTTGTTCGTTTTTAATTGTGGATAGTTGGCTACATTGCGTCTTAAGTCTTGCATTTCATTTCGGTAAGGCTTTGCGGCGAAATGTTGATGCTCAACTAAACTTGTCGTAGGTAGCCACTTAAAGTACAGGTCCCTAAAGCAGGACCGGTTATAATACAGGGTATTAATAAGACAGAGAGCTTATATTCGGCTCGAAGTCTTGTTTTATTCTCTATTTGGCAGCCACCCGTCATTTGAGACCTATCTGATAATTCAAAGGGTGGCCGCTCACACAGTTTGAAGTGCATTATTATTACAGTCACGATAACGTATAGCTATACATGTATATTGATCTAACGTTTAGTTTTATCAAATGTATATTGATTTAATTGATGTTTCACCGGTGTTGCCTTGCAGTCCGTTTTGGTAAGGTCTCACTCTGGAACATGTAAATCACGTTAGTCTTCTATGTTTCCCGTAAAACGATAGCATTTTATTTGAATTTCCAAAAAGTTCGAACATAGTTTGTATTCTGCTCTTGTCTTGCTTTTCATTTCGGTAAGGCAATAGCATAGGCAAATCAACTTCAAGGAATGCTTAAACGAAACGGAGGATCTCCGATGAGTGTTTAGTGTGTGTCATATTCATTGTGGTGAATGAGTTTCATAGAGACAATTTGTGATGAGCAAGATTCTTTTCATGCCCCCAGATCAGATCTGGGGGTCATATTGTTTTTGTCCTGTCTGTCTGTTTGTCTGTTTGTTTGTCAGCAACTTTAACATTGGTCATAACTTTTGAGCCAGTACAGATAGAGACTTGATATTTGGTATGCATATGTATCTCATAAAGTCGCACATTTTGAAGGGTGACATGTCAAGGTCAAGGTCATCCTTCAAGGTCAGAGGTCAAATATATGGGTCAAATCACCGACTTTAACACTGGCCATAACTTTTGGACCAGTAGAGATAGAGACTTGATATTTGGCATGCTTGTGAATCTCATGAAGCTGCACATTTTGAGGGGTGATTTGTCAAGGTCAATGTCATCCTTCAGGGTCAAAAGTCAAATTATCTGATTCTTTGTCTGTTACTTTAACATTGGTCATAACTTTTGAGCCAGTACAGCTAGTGACTTGATATTTGGATGCATATGTATCTCATAAAGCCGCACATTTTGAGGGGTGACATGTCAATGTCAAGGTCATCCTTAAAGGTCAGAGGCCAAAAACATGGGTCAAATCAGCGACTTTAACATTGGCCATAACTTTTGAACAAGTGCAGATGGAGACTTGATATTTGGCATGCTTGTGTATCTCATGAAGCTGCACATTTTGAGGGGTAAAGTGTAAAGGTCAAGGTCATCCTTCAGGGTCAAAGGTCAAATTGTCTGTTTCTTTGTCTGTAACTTTAACATTGGTCATAACTTTTGAGCCAGTACAGCTAGTGACGCCATGCATATGTATCTCATAAAGCCGCACATTTTGAGGGGTGACATGTCAATGTCAAGGTCATCCTTAAAGGTCAGAGGTCAAAAACATGGGTCAAATCAGCGACTTTAACATTGGCCATAACTTTTGAACAAGTGCAGATGGAGACTTGATATTTGGCATGCTTGTGTATCTCATGAAGCTGCACATTTTGAGGGGTAAAGTGTAAAGGTCAAGGTCATCCTTCAGGGTCAAAGGTCAAATTGTCTGTTTCTTTGTCTGTAACTTTAACATTGGTCATAACTTTTGAGCCAGTACAGCTAGTGACGCCATGCATATGTATCTCATAAAGCCGCACATTTTGAGGGGTGACATGTCAAGGTCAAGGTCATCCTTAAAGGTCAGAGGTCAAAAACATGGGTCAAATCACCGACTAACATTGGCCATAACTTTTGAACCAGTGCAGATAGAGACTTGATATTTGGCACGCTTGTGTATCTCATGAAGCTGCACATTTTTAGGGGTGACATGTCAAGGGAAAGGCCATTCTTCAAGGTCAAAGGTCAAATTGTCTGTTTGTTTGCCTGTAACTTTAACATTGGTCATAACTTTTGAGCCAGTACAGATAGAGACTTGATATTTGGCTTGCATATGTATCTCATAAATCCGCACATTTTGAGGGGTGACATGTCAAGGTCAATGTCATCCTTAAAGGTCAGAGGTCAAACATATGGGTCAAATCACCGACTTTGACATTGGCCATACCTTTTGAACCAGTACAGATAGAGATTTGATATGTGGCATGCTTGTGTATCTCATGAAGCTGCACAGTTTGAGGGGTGAAATGTCAAGGTCATCCTTCAGGATCAAAGGTTACCAACTTCAAATTGGCCATAACTTTTGAACCAATAGAGATAGAGTCTATCATATTTGGTATGCATGTGTATCTCATGAAGTTCCACATTTTGAGGGGCAACATGTCAAGGTAAAGGTAATCTTTTAGGGTCAAAGGTCTCCGACTTTAACATTGGCCATAACTTTAGAACCTGTAGATACAGACTTGACATTTGGTATGCATGTGTATCTCATGAAGCTGCACAGTTTGGGGTGACATTTCAAGATCAAGGTCATCTTTAAGGGTCAAATCACCGACTTTAACATTGGCCATAACTTTTGAACCCGTAGAGATACAAACTTGATAGTTGGTATACATGTATTTCTCATTTGGCTGCACAGTTTGAGGGGTGACATGTCAAGGTCAATGTCATCTTTGAAGGTCAAAGGTCACCAACACTAACATTGGCCATAACGTTTGAACCAGTAGATATACAGCCTTGATACTGGTATGCATGTGTATCTCATGAAGCCGCAGTTAGAGGGGTGACATGTCAAGGTCAAGGTCATCCTTTATGGTCAAAGGTCACCAACTTTAACATTAGCCATAACTTTTGAACCAGTAGAGATACAGACTTGATATTTGGTATGCATGTGTACCCCATGAAGCTGCACAGTTTGAGGGGTGACATGTCAAGATCAAGGTCATCCTTCAGGGTCAAATATCATATCGAGGGGGCATAGTGTTTCACAAACACATCTTGTTATTACATAACGCTGAAATGTGCCATAAAACATGAAACAGGCTATATATAGCTGACACTATATTGGGTAAGATTGGCTAATATTTAAATGACGTCACTGGCACCATACATTGGGTCTGGGTATTATCTTATAAGATTCGTTATTGTTCAGATTCACACTGCTCATTTGAACAGAAAATGCACTAATGCATTTCCACAGTTTACGGCACTGTTTTGGCACTCCCACACCGAAGTTTATGTGATAAAACGTGTTTTGTGATCGTATTGTAAATTGCATTGTACTATTATTAATTTGATTGGTATAACATGAATAATGATATGTATGTTTAATGTACCTGTGATTCAATTATATGTGCACTGTGTAATCCTTAACAGGGAAATAAAGAGTATATATATGCTGAAAAAAATGGAGACTCTGTCAAGTATTTTTCTCTTTAAAATAGAAAGTTAAAAGGGACGGTTTAGCAGTTTTGCCGAGTTTATATGTGAATTAGGGCACTTTGACGTACTTATAACCAGCTGGGGGGGGTCAATGAAATCTCCGTTAAATCACGATTTCATGATAGAGCCTTGTGCCTGTCTCTAGCGATACCTCGCACCCACCTTCTCTTCTCAAACAGTGTAGACCAAGCTGCCTCGTATCATGCTTACCTTCAAGTTATTGAAACAAACTTTGTTGAGTAATCAGGAAGACACGGGAAACGTAAGAGATGTGAATTCTGTAAGGTTAAGCGATGGGCATTTGGAAAGTTATGTTCCGAGTTGTGAAAGCTGAAATGAAGGGCCATACGTATATAAAGCTCAGAGACTCTGAACTGATAAGTCAACTGTACGACCTGCGTAACCATGAAACTTACAATCATCATTCTAGCTAGCCTGATCGGTGAGTGGAATAAGAATTATTACATAGAACTAGGATATTCAACTGTTTTGTACTTTAGAACTGCAAAATTGTTGGTCTACCTAACCATTTCCATTATATAAAATCTTTTTTTAAAACCCTTTCATATCAACGCCTTTTCAGTTTTCACGCATCTGAAACAGAGTCTGCTCTGTTTGCTAATGGAATATGACAGATCTATTTCTTTAATTTCTAAAATGTTCTACTGGGAAAGGGTTAAGCCTTTGCAAACAGAGTAGGCCCTGATCAGACGGCTCCATAGGAACTGTCTGGCCAGCGTCCGTTCTGTTTATGAAATAATACATATGTTGTTTCAACTATGGCCGAACAAATTCCTGCGCCAGTGTGCAATTATAAAAATGATCTAATTAAATGATGTCTTTATTTCTCACGTGAAAATTCATTGAGTAAAGGGTCAATGCATGGTGGTGATCTTAAAGAAAACTCCTTGTGGCTCTTTCTGTATGACGTTAAGCAGCCATTAACCCTGCATTAAGCAGCCATTTGCTTAAAAGATCTCTAAATATTTCTTTACTAACATTCTGACTGAGAGTGGTTTTACTGTACAGTAAAACCCCTCTAAACGGGACGAAAAAATAGGATCAATTATGGTTCAAATACAGGTGGTAGCTTAATGCAGGATGAAAGTAATGCAGAAAGCTCCTTTGGAAGTTTTCTGTAGTACTTTAACTCCGCATTAAGCAACCACTTGCCTAAAAAGGCCTAACATCTTTTTTTAAAAAAAATTCCTGTTTAGATGAGTTTTGCTGTATATGTATTATGTTAACCCTTTACTCCATGGATATTCATGTAAGGAATAATGACGTCATGAATATATTAATTTAATTTGTCATAATAGCACATGGAGACAGAATTTTTTTGCCATGACAGAAACTGTAGAATCATATCTATATTATAACATAAGCAAACAGAGCAGACACTGATCAGACGGCTCCTATAGGAGCCGTCTGATCTGGGTTCACTCTGTTTGAAAAGGCGTAGAAAAGTGTATTTATGGAGTAAAGGGGTATATATATATGCATTAGTACATGTAACTGCTGTCAGTTTGAAATTAATATCGTATAATGACAATGATAATCATGACGACGATTTCGTTTGATTGTTTGTTGAAAATGTTTTTACAGGTATGTTTAGAAACAAATTATTACAAACTATGAAATATTTAAACTTGTTGACATATTACGGAAGTGAACACACACGGTAATGATGCCGACTTTTATGACCTGTAACGATCTAATTCATTGGATACATTAGAATGACCCAATGAACATAAAATCAGTAAAGTTTAACCCATTCCCTCATATGCTATTTTTAGATCAACCACTTTGAATAAATCGACCGAAAAGGAGCATTAACTAGAGAAAAGGAAACTTTTAGAACTTCGGAGTTTGAAACCATTATGATAAATAGGAGCAAATACTCTATTTATCACAATGGTTTCAACAGGTGATTTCTGCAGAGGCGTAGAAAGGCGTATTTATGGAGGAACGGGTTAAAATGTTCAACCTTAGGGTAGTTTCAGTCCATTTCATTTTTCTGTTGTTACAGTTAGCGCTTAGCCGATGTTAACTGCAATGTCTTGAAACATGTCTGAACTGCTTTCCAAGCGTAGGAGAATAAAATATTGCATGCTCATTAAAATTGCTTATTCATTCTTGTTACAATTTATATTTTGATAACCGTTATAAGATATTAATCAGAAACATAAATAACAACGGTTTTGAGCGAGGTTACTGTAGTTGGTTTCCTCTGGTTTTATCGTTGATCTCTTTGCACTGCAATAGCACATTTGGCTTTAACCCTTTCACCGCCAATGTCGCATTTATTATAAATGCACCACGACAAATAGTGCAGTCCCAGATTGGACGCCGCCTTTTCAAGGCGGCGTCTGATCAGGGACTTCACTTTTTGTCTCAAACTCTATTTCTATTTCTGTGCTTTATTCCTTTGAAATTTGCATTTATTTATCTCATTTCCTTATTTTACCGAATGATTTAACAAAATAGTTTGCAGACGTCAATTAGAAATTTGACGCCGAAAGGGTTAACTATCTCATTTGGATCCAAGCTGTTTGCAAATGGGGGCTAAAGTCGCAGGATACTGGTAAAATGTTCAGTGCACGTGATTACTACTACATGCATATAACTTGTATATAACTACATGTATAGTGTCTTCTGTATAACTTGTATAACTATAGTGTCTTCTGTATAACTTGTATAACTATAGTGTCTTATATATAACTTGTATATAACTATAGTGTCTTCTGTATAACTATAGTGTCTTCTATTTAACTTGTGTAACTATAGTGTCTTCTATATACATATAACTTGTATGTAGCTATAGTGTCTTATATATAACTTGTATATAACGATAGTGTCTTCTATATAACTTGTACATGACTATAGTGTCTTTTATATAACTTGCATAACTATATTGTATTTTATATAACCTGTATATAACTATAGTGTCTTCTATATAACTTGTATAACTATAGTGTCTTTTATATAACTTGTACATGTATATAACTATAGTGTCTATTATATACATTGTATATAACTAGTGTCTTCTATATAACTATAGTGTCTTCTGTATAAAACTTGTATATAACTATAGTGTCTTCTGTGTATCCATATTTTGTCAGCCGTGGCTATGTCGGCGACTCATTGTCACAAAGACACTGATTGTGCGTGTGCCTCCAACGAGACACCGGAGTGTACACAAGGCACGTGCGTTTGCCACGGTAAGTGTTTGCAGTATGTTTGATAAGTAAGGCAATGTCTATAAATAGACAGAGATAATTCTGAACGAGCGAAATAATGGAATGCATCGCTATAGGGTTGTGATAAAACATGAATCGCTATAGGGGTGTGATAAAACATTTGAATACAGCAGACCCTGTCTTAATGATAAATTAATACGCAAAATGTGATAGTGGTGTTACTATGAATTAAATTATAAAATAACTTAAATTCTAAATAACTCTCCTAATGATTTTGATGTGATTATTTTATTAATATTTTGTTTGACCACCAACGCGCCGTACCTATATACTCGTGGACGTCTCGTGGAACTGATTTAACGTAACGTTGTACGACGCGTTGGGCAATGTTGTTCCATTTGATCCGCAGATCATTTTCTAGATCCTGCAGATTGTTGACAACATGCCTTGACCTAACTCGACCACCAAGAAGATTCCAAATATGCTTCAATTGGCTTGGTGTTACAGTAGTAACACTTCAGTATTTGAAAACTAGTGGCATAAATGATAATTGCAAAGGCAAGGGCATTATATCTAAATATTTATATTTTGAGTTGACATCCTACACTCTTTTTCTGCAAGTTGCTGTTTTTTACGAATATTCGTATTTGAGTTGACTGCCTGTACACTGTATATACAGTAAACAACCCTCTAATGCGATCACTTAATGAGCAAAAATGGCTCTGGTTGCTTCATGCAGGACGAAAGTTATACAGAAAGCTTTCTGCATAACCTTCGTCCTGCATAAAGCTACCACCTGCCTTTGCCATTGTGAATTATGCCCCTTTTTGGTGGTTACATTAGTGGGGTTTTACTGTATATATTTATATGACTGTTTGTTCTCTACGTCTGTTTGTTGCATTTTTTTTACGAATATTCGTATTTGAGTTGACTGCCTGAACATATATTTATATGACTGTTTGTTCTCTACATCTGTTTGTTACTGTTTTTTCACAAATATTCCTACAGTAAAAACTCGATTATTCGAACACTAAAATACGTATCATTATCGATCTTTAACACAGGTGGCAGCTTAATGTACGGTGAGTCATGCAGAAAGCTCCTCTAGTAGCTTTCTGCAGGACTTTCACCCTACGTTAAGCAGTCACCTGCCTAAAAGGGTCTAAATTCTTTTATATAAAAAAATCGAATAATCGAGATTTTACTGATTTTAATATGATTACTTGCTCTCTTTATATTTTTAGCCACTGTAGAATGTCACGTTGATGGCGACTGTTCATGCCCACATCACCAATCAGCCACATGCACCAACCACAAATGCATATGCAATTGTAAGCTAACATTTCTGTACAAGGAACCAAATTTAATCTGCTAAATACAGTAAAACCTCTCTATAACGGCCACTAAATTGTGTTAATTAGTTTGTATTAAAGGCAGGTGGCTGCTTAAAGCAAAGTGAAAGTAAAACAGAACGCCCCCATCAGGAACCTTTGATCTGGGTCTACACTGATTGCAATGGTATTATAGGAGCCAACTAGTCTGGGTCTACTGTTTGCAAAGGCATTTTTATGGAGGAATGAGTTAAGGGTTAAACCCCAGGAGCCTTCTGACCTGGGTCTACTCTGTTTGCAAATGCGTGAAAATACATTTATATGAAAGAATACATAATGATTGTCATTTGTAAACTGATGAAGTCAGTCTGAAAGATAAAGATAAATTTATCTGGCAGTGCTTTATAGGCCATGTTATAATTTACATGTCTTCTTTATGAACTGAATTACAGTAAAACCTCTCTATAAAGTCCAATAATTTGTGTTAATCAGCTGATATCTAGGGCAGGTGGCTGCTTAAAGCAAGGTGAAAGTAAAACAGAACGCTCCTATAGGAGCGTTCTGTTTTACTTTCACCTTGCTTTAAGCAGCCACCTGCATTCAACTCAAAATACTTGATGTAATTTAGTGTCCGTTATAGAGAGATTTTGCTGTAACCCATTTCCTGTTGAATAATTTATGAATAATAACAACCTGGATATTTATTAGCTGAATTTTTATAATGGTATATGGGTACACAATTGTTTTGGTACTAGAAGAAATTGTCAGATTATAATGAGCCATCTAATCTGGGTCTACTCTGTTTGCAAAGGCATGTGACACCAGGGAAAGGGTTAAATAATGAGATGTTTTCTTTTCTCTTTTTAGGAGCAGGTGGAGTTTGAAACATTGGCTTTAGTACGTTGTTCATGCAGCTACATGTATGTGCACACTTCTATGTTGATGTGCACAGTTCTATATTGCCTTGTAACTTTCACATTAAATAAGATAAGAAGAGAATGTTGTATTATTGTGACCTGTTCATTGTACAAATATATCCATGAGTACAATAGAACCCCTCTAATGCCACCACTTCTTGAATAAACATTTCTGCCTTTTTAAGCTACCACATGCCTCTTCAAAACTTTCGTCCTGCATTAAGCTACCACCTGCCTCTGCCACCCGGAATTATGCTAAATTTTGGTGGTCGCATTAGAGGGTTTTTACTTTTGATCATATTTGGAACGCCATTCTGCCATGCTAAATACAATTTGCTAATTGCTAAATGCTTAATGTGAAATGCTAAATGCCAATTGCAAAATGCCAGTTGCTTAATGTCAAATGCTAAATATTTTTGTCTTATTCGAATAAAGGAATAATGAATTAAATAAATAGCATGGTCCAAATAGGCTAGTATTGGTGATTCTGAAAGAATACCAATAACAATGGCACTGTTCAATGCTATTGGTGCATTTAGCAATAAGCTTTTCGCATTCGTCATTTACATCCATCATTGGGAACATTCCGGTTATTTCCCTAGCAATTTAAAAATAGCGCTGTTCAATGCTAGTAGTGCAAACATGCATTTAGCCATAATCATTTTGAATTTGTCATTTACATCCATCATTCGGATTCTTCCCCTAGCAATTTACACAATTGGTAAAAAGCATTTCGCATATAGCAATTAGCATGGCAGAATGGCTATAGATTGCAATGTACATGTATTTTTGAACTGTCTGCAAATTATATGTATTTTCCGTCAATGAGATTAGGTCAAGGTCAAGTATAACAGAGTTGTATAGAAATTCAAGAGAGCTTCCTATGTCAATTACTATATTTAACCCATAACCTCATAGGCTACTTTTATACTAAATCTACTGAAAAGGAGCATTTACTAGAGAAAAGGAAAACTTCAGAATTGTGTAGTTTTAAACCATTGTCATAAATAGAGCATTTGCTCCTATGGAGCAAATGCTCTATTTGTCACAATGGTTTCAAAAATTGAATTTAACATAGCCATCATTATGGGGGAATGGGTTTAACATGAATACCTTTGCTGCAAGAGTCATCTGGTCTGCTCTGATTGCTTATTAATATTTTACTCCATAAACATGCTTTTGTACGCCTTTGCCTTTGCAAAACTGACCCATATCAGACGGCTCCAGCAATACGTTGGGTTCAGGTCCAGTTCAAGACTCTGGTCCAGTTCATGGCCCATGTCTTGTCCGGTTTGAATCTGGTTCTGATTCTCGGTCCAGTGTCCAACCCGAACTGGACCAGAGTCTGGAACCGGACAGAGTCGAGAACCGAAACAGACCAGACCCGGTTCTCGTCCGAGAACCAGAACCAGACTGGACAACACCCAGGCCTAGATCTGGACCCAAACTAGAACTGTACCGGATCAGACCCGGGCCCAGAACTGAATCCAGACCCAGACCCAACCTGGTCGGCTTCAAGACTGGGATCTGAACCCATCCAATCTAACTGGACCCCACCTGGATCCGGACCGACACAACCCAATTGGTTGGGTCGGGTTTGGACCGGAGGGACTGCACTGGATCGCACCTATTCATTTTTACGTCTTTACTCCATGAATAATTAGGCAAGAAATAATGACATCATGAATATTAACTGAATTTTTATTATGGCACAATGAACAAAATGATTACAATTGTATTTATCACGACAGAAACTGTAGAATTGGATCTACATCTATATGTATTTCATAAGCAAACAGAGCACTCTCATCAGCTGGCCCCTACAGGATCTGGTTCTACTCTATTTGTAATGGTGTTTAACCCTTTCCCTCATATAAACGTGTTTTCACACATTTGCAAACAGAGTAGACCCAGATCAGACGGCTCCTAGAGGAGCCGTCTGATCAGGGTCTGCTCTGTTTGCTAACAGAATTTGATAGATATGTTTCTTTACTTTCTAAAATGTCTACAATGTTCCACCTTCCATATTTGGTTATACCTATTTTGTTAATGAATATTCAGTAGGTATTGAAATTTGGCTTAAATACAGAACAGGGAAAGGGTTAAAGGCGTATACATGGAGTAAAGAGTTGTATACAGTTGAACTTCCATATCTCGAACTCGGATAACTCGAACTTTGGGATAACTCGAACTAATATTTCAGTCCTTCCAAAACTTACAATAAAGAATTGTTCTAAAATGTATAAATACACATATCTAAAAACACGCGTGACAGCTTAATGCAGATCTAAAGTAATGTTGAAAGCTCCTACAGGAGCTTTCAGCATTACTTTAGACCTGCATTAAGCTGTGAACTTAAGAAATTGTCCAGATCAGAAATTGGTTAACTCGAACTTCTGTTATCACGAAGTAATTTGTATGGTCCCTTGAAATTCGAGATATCGAAGTTCAACTGTATATATATTGGTCAAGCACTCTTACAGTAAAATCCCTCTGGACCAGAATTATAATAAAGAAGAATATAGATCTTTTTCAGCAGGTGGCTACTTATACAAGATGAAAGTAATGCAGAAAGCTACTTCATTCAACCTGCATTAAGCTCCCATCCTGTCTTACAGACCGGCATTGATGCCGATTTGAACATCCTTTTAGAGGGTTTTTGCTGGACATGTAGAATATTACTCTGCAAGCTGTCTGTATGAGATTTCTACGCCTTTGTGATAGTCAATTTTTGAAACCATTGTGATAAATAGAGCATCTGCTCCATAGGAGCAAATGCTTAATTTATCACAATGGTTTAAATACTACCCAATATTCCTTTCATAAATAATCCTTTTCCGTAATTCATTCAAAGGGATTGGTTCTTAAAATAGCCTATGTGGTAATGGGTTAACCCATTCCCTGTTCTGTATTTAGGCAAAATTTCAATATTTACTAAATATTCATTACAAAATAGTTATAAAGAAAAATAGAAGGTGGGACATTGAAGACATTTTAGAAAGCAAAGAAATAGATCTGTCAAATTCTATTAGCAAACAGAGCAGACCCTGATCAGAGGGCTCCTATAGGAGCCGTCTGATCTGGGTCTCCTCTGTTTGCAAATGCGTGAAAACACGATTATATGAGGGATAGGGTTAATATGACTAAAAAAATTAACACAATATATCAATTATGGATACATCAATGTATATTATATGTATTATATATCATGGAATAAAAAACATTTCAGTATTTTATTTACAGATGCATGTAGTTATACATTAATGACACATCTAATATGCATTGCACAATTAATGTTTACCGTTTTCTCACTTATAAGTGCCCCCACTCTAATAAACGTCTCACTCTAATAACCCTTTCCCTGTTCTCTGTTATTACAATTTTCATTACCTTCTGAATATTCATGGACAAAATATTTATAATGAAATATGGTAGGTGGAACATTGTAGCCATTTTAGAAAGTATAGAAACTGATCTATCGAATTCCATTAGCAAACAGAGCAGACCCTGATCAGATGGCTCCTATGGGTCTACTCTGTTTGCAGATGCGTGAAAACACGTTTGCACATATATGAGGGAAATGGATAAACACTCCCACACTTATAAATGCCCCCTTACTAACGATCAACTAAAAACCTACTAAAAATAGCTATATGCAGACTGAAAGCAATTCAGAAAGCTCCCTTAGGCACTTTTGCATTGCTTTCATTTCCCATTAAGCAACCATCTATGTACAAAATGCAAGAAGTTCCATTCATTAGAGATAATACAGTATTGGCTTTTTTTCTAATTTAGTACCGAGTGACTAATTAACTATTAGACTATTTTTAGACCAAACCTTTTTGAATAAATCTACCGAAAAGGAGCATTAACTATAGAAAAGGAGAGTTTTAGAATTGTGTAGTCTTGAAACCATTGTGATAAATAGAGCATTTGCTCCTATGGAGCAAATGCTCTATTTATCACAATGGTTCCAAAATGTCAATTTTATAGAGGAGCAAAAATGCGTCACTAGGGGGTAATGTGTTAATTGATTTGTGCCTATCATCCCATAACCCTTTCCCTGTTCAATATTCATCTAAGAAATAGACATCATGAATATTTATTGGCTGAATTTTAATACATGTAATGCAAACGTTTCAAGGACTTTTTTTTACTTTGACAAAAACTAGAATTAGATCTATGTTATGTCAAAAGCAAACAGAACAGACCCTGATCAGACAGCTCCTATAGGATCCGTATGATCTGGGTCTACTCTGTTTGCAAATGCAAGAAAAATTTATATTAGGGAAAGGGTTAATAAGAATGAGTGTAGACATAAACCAAAAATTAATGGCTCTGTAGGAGTCCTCTGATCAGGATCTACACTGTTTGTAAAATTGCTCCAAAATCTTGTATATTTTTTTGGAAGGAGCCAGACAAGTCTATCACAAAATTTGAACTCTTAACCCTTCGCTTGCTGAATTTTAAAATACATTTCTCCTTCTTTACCCATGCCCTGTTGTATAATTACATATATCTTCACTGTGTACACGTATGTCGCTGTGCAATCACTGCTGCGGAGTGCACTGGTTGAACAATCAACTTGTAAATAGTGCAGACCCTGATGAGACAGCTCCTGCAGGAGCTGTCTCATCTGGGTCTTCACTATTTACAGTTAGGTATATTGATGTGAATAGCAAGCGAAGGGTTAAAATGGTCCTCACACAGAAATAAAGCTTAAATTAGCAACATGTAACCAGTAATTAATGGTGTAATTAGCTCCGATAACCCAAAGTTTGTTAACATTTCACCGTTTATGAACTGTGCAGACAATTCTCGGGTTATAATCGGGATGAATTGGATGACTGATTATCATGCATGTGTCTAATCAAGGTCTGCTCTGTTTGCTTATGGAATAATATAGATAACCAGATAATAATTATCCATTATTTCTTTCATGAATATTTATCAGGTAAGGGATAACCCTTTACTTCATAAATATGTCTGTCTATGTCTTTGCGTAAACCCAGGGTCTGCTCTGTTTGCTTATGACTTAAATTTAGATATAACTCAGATAATTTCTGCCATGACCCAATATTCATGTGTCCATGTCCTATGATAGGACATGATGTCATTATTTCTTACATGAATTTTCATGGGGTAAAGCATAAGTCCAAATAAGATGTGTAAATATAAACATTTTCAAGGATAGCTTCTTTATTTCTCCACCATACCTTATACTGTGACCACTCTTTAGAATAGTCTCAAAGAGTCAATTCTAAAGAGTGGTCATACTATAGGGTTTGGTGGAGAAATGATGATTTATAGTATTTGGGTATGCACCTTTAACTGTAGCTCTGTGGTACAGTATAGGGTTTGGTGGAGAAATGATGATTTTAGTATTTGGGTATGCACCTTTATCTGTAGCTCTGTGGTAAAAGGTCAAGACACTAAGTTTTAGTACTAAGTGTTTCATCTGGACCCCAAAGTGAGTTAGATCATGACTAGCAGAGAAATGCTTTATTGTGAGTCACAAGCACAATCACCTGTTGAAAACATATCAATTCATAACACATGACTTCATATCCACCAAAAAAGTACACAATAATAATAATTACACTAAGGATTTGCACACCCAATCTCTCCTCTCCACTGGTTTGTAAAGCTGAACGAGTCAACTTGGTTCCAAAGTTAGACTAACATAATAGCAAATAGTGTAGACCCTGACAAAACAGCTCTTTAACCCATTCCCTCACATTGATGCCCCTGCAAAAGTCACTTTTTAAAACCATTGTGATAGAATAGATAAATATGGAGCAAATGCTCTATTTATCACAATTGTTTCTAAACTACACGTACAAGATTCTGAAATTTTCCTTTACGTGCTAAACACTCCTTTTATGTAGATTCAGAGGTTGGGCTAAATATAGCCGACGAGGGAATAGGTTAACCCTTTACTCCATAAATATGCCTTTCTACGCCTCTGTAATAGTCACTTCTTGAAACCATTGTGATAAATAGAGCATTTGCTCCTATGGAGCATAATTATGCTCTATCACAATGGTTTCAATACTACACAATTCTAACATTTTCCTTTTCTCTAGTAAATGCTCCTTTTTGGTAGATTTATTAAAAGAGGTTAAGCTAAACTTAGCCGATGAGGGAATGGGTTAAGAAGCCCTTTGGACTGGGTCTGCATTATACCTAACTTTCTCTGTCCGAATACATGTAGATGTTGCATTTTGTCAATGTTACCCTTAGCACCAAGCAGCACTGAATGTACAATGAATAAAAATATTTTCTCCAACCAGTCATTTTTTGGGAACTATTTTTCCCATGTGTCAGATAATTCTTGTAGAATACACACATGCAATGTATCTCAGCTGATTGAGACTGAAATTAATGGCATGAAGGTCTCAACTTCTGTTATTTTTATTGTTATTTTTGTATCTGTCTCTACACATGGAGAAAGGTTGACTAAATCATCACATTTTTACTAGAGTGCCTTCGAAAATCTATCAATCTGATTCCAGCTGTATGTCTTCGACTCCGTTTTTGTACATAGCATTATCAAATCCGAGCACTCCAGATAGTTCTCTCATCTTGCCCGTCTTTCTAAGATAAAATACAAGTAAGCCGACCACTGCCAGTATGACTAGAACTCCTATGATGACTCCAGCAATAGCCCCACCACTCATGCCACTGTCTGAGGAGCCTCCAGCTGAAATAAAAAACAAAAACAGTATTACTTTACGCCTTGGCAAACAAAGCAGACCCAGATCAGATGGCTCCTGTACGAGCCATCTGAGCAGGGTCTGGTCTGTTTGTTTATGGTATAATTAGTATCCACGACCAAAGTACACCCTAATTACCATAAGAATTTGGACACCAAATCTCCCCTCTCCACCGGTTTGTAAAGCTTCATTTTGAGACTTTAATCTTTAATATGAGGTTGCGGAATATTATGACATTTGCAAACAGTGTAGACCCAGATCAAAGGCTTCGGGGGTATAATAAAAGACAGGGTAAGTTTCTTTGTTGTACAGTTTAACTTCGATATCTCAAACTCGGGGTAACTTGAACAAAATTTTCTACACTACACAGGTCTAGTTCCAGGCTCATACCAGACCCAGACCTGGACCTAACCAGACCAGGGACTGGAACTGATCCAGGGTCTAGTTCAAGCTCTAGGCCAGGGTCTGGTCCTGTTCTGGGCTCGGACCCAGATTGGAACGGACCAAGGCCTAGAACTTGACCCGGGCCTAGAACTGAACCAAGACCCTGGATCAGTTCCAGGCTAAGGTCTGGTTGGGTCCAGTCCTGAGCCTGGGTCCAGTTCCGGACTCAGACCCAGACCGGGTCAAGTTCTAGGCCTGGGTCTGGTCCGGTTCTGGGCTCGGACCAATGCCTGGAATTGAACCCAGACCCTGGACCAGTTCCAGCCTGGGTCTGGTTGGGTCAAGGTGTGGGTCTGGTCCTGAGCCTGAACAGGACTCAGACCCGAACCCAAACCGGATCGGACCTGGAACCAGGCCTGGAACTGGACCCAGGCTTGGAACAGGACAAACCCTGAACTGGACCCGGTTTTGGTATGGTTCTAGACCAAGTGTGGGATCCAGTTCTAGTTCTGGGCACGGAACAGATCTAGGCTAGGATAGAACCGGACACAAATCCGGACCAGGGCCTGGAACTGGACCAATGCACGGAACCTGGGTCCAGTTATGGGCCCTGATGCAGTTCCAGACTGGGATCCGGTTCTGTGTCAGGTTCCAGGCCCATGCCTAGATCTGGGCCAGAGTCCAGAACCGGACCAAGACCCAGACCCGGACCAGGCGTAACACTGGATCCCATCCTGGAACTGGACCTGGGCCCAAAACTTGACCCAGACCGAAATCCTGACCAGGGCCTGGAACTGTTTCAGTTCCAGGCCCCAGTCAGGATTTTGGTATGGTTCTAGGCCTGGGTCCAATTCCAGGCCCAGGTGCAGGCCTAGATCTGGGTCCGAGCCCAGAACCAGACAAGGCCTGGAACTGAACCTTGGTCCGGTTCTGGGCCCGGGTCCAGTTCCAGGGTGGGATCCAGTTCTAGATCTGGTCCGGGTCTGGGTCTAGGTCTGGTTCTAGGCTCGGTACTGATCTAGGCCCGTATCTACAATTGGATCGGGCCCAGAACCGGACCTAAATCCTGACCAGGGCCTGGAACTGGATCAGTGCCCAGAACAAGACCCAGATCTGGTTACAGGCCCAGGTCCTGGCCTAGATCTAGGTCCTTGCCAAGAACCAGACCTAGATCTGGGTCTGGTTCTGGGTCCAGATCCAGGCCCAGGTCCTGGCCTAGATCTAGGTCCTTGCCCAGAATCAGACCTAGACCCCGACCAGGCACGGAACTGAACCTGGATCCGGTTCTGGGCCCAGGTCCAGTTCCAGGGTGGGATCCAGTTCCAGATCTGGTTCGGGTCTGGGTCTAGGTCTGGTTCTGGGCTCGGTCCAAACTAGGCCCGGGTCTGAAATTGGATCTGGGCCTAGAACAGGACTGAAATCCTGACCAGGGCCTGGAATTGGATCAGTGCCCAGAACCAGACTCAGATTTGGATCTGGGTCCAGTTCTAGATATGGTCCATTTCCTGGGTGCTGGTTCAGTTCCAGGCCTCAGTCAGGATTTTGGTTTGATTCTAGGCCTGGGTCCAATTCCAGGCCCAGGTGCAGGCCAAGATCTGGGTCCGAGCCCAGAACCAGACAAGGCCTGAAACTCAACCTTGGTCCGGTTCTGGGCCCGGGTCCAGATCCAGGGTGGGATCCAGTTCTAGATCTGGTCCGGGTGTGGGTCTAGGTCTGGTTCAGGGCTCGGTACTGATCTAGGCCCATATCTACAATTGGATCGGGCCTAGAACCGGACAAAAATCCTGACCAGGGCCTGGAACTGGATCAGTGCCCAGAACCAGACCCAGGTCCTGGCCTAGATCTAGATCCTTGCCCAGAACCAGACCTAGACCCCGACCAGGCACGGAACTGAACCTTGGTCCGGTTCTGGGCCCGGGTCCAGTTCCAGGGTGGGATCCAGTTCTAGATCTGGGTCTCGGTCTGAACCTTGGCTAGGTACCAATCTAGGCCCAGATCTACAATTGGATCCGGGCCTAGAACCAGACCAAAATCCTGACAAGGGCCTGGAACTGGATCAGTGCCCAGAACCAGACCCAGATCTGGGTCCAGTTCCAGGCCCAGGTCCTGGCCTAGATCTAGATCCTTGCCCTGAACCAGACCTAGACCCGGACTAGGCCTGGAACTGAACCTGAGTCTGGTTATGGGCCCGGGTCTAGTTCCAGGGTGGGGTCCAGTTCTAGATCTGGTCCCAGTCTGGGTCTAGGTCTGGTTCTGGGCTCGGTAGCGATCTAGGCCTGGATCTACAATCCAGTTTGGGATCCAGGCCTAGATCTGGGTCAGAGCCCAGAACCAGACAATGCTTGGATCTGAACCTTGGTCCAGTTCTGGGCCCGGGTCCAGTTCCAGGGTGGGATCTAGACTATAATCCTGACCAGGGCCTGGAACTGGATCAGTGCCCAGAACCAGACCCGGATCTGGGTCCAGTTCAAGATATGGGTCCGTTTCCTGGGCGCTGGTTCAGTTCCAGGCCCCAGTCAGGATTTTGGTATGGTTCTAGGCCTGGGTCCAATTCCAGGCCCAGGCCTAGATCTGGGTCCGAGCCCAGAACCAGACAAGGCCTGGAACTGAACCTTGGTCCGGTTCTGGGCCCGGGTCCAGTTCCAGGGTGGGATCCAGTTCTACATCTGGTCCGGGTCTGGGTCTAGGTCTGGTCCTGGGCTTGGTACTGATCTAGGCCCGTATCTACAATTGGATCCGGGCCTAGAACCAGACAAAAATCCTGACCAGGGCCTAGAACTGGATCAGTGCCCAGAACCAGACCCAGATATGGTTACAGGCCTATGTCCGGGCCTAGATCTAGGTTCTTGCCCAGAACCAGACCTAGACCAGGCCTGGAATTGGACCCGGGCCTAGAACGGACCCAAATCCTGACCAGGGCCTGGAACAGGACCAGTGCCCAGAACCAAACCCAGATCTGGATCTGGTCCAGTTCCAGGCCCTGGTCTGGGTTTTGGTATGTTTCTAGGACAGAGTCGAATTCCAGGCCCAGATCGAAATTGCATCCGGGCCTAGAACTGGACCAAAATCCTGCCAGGGCCTGGAACTGGATCAGTGCCCAGAACCAGACCCAGATCTGGGTCCGGTTCCAGGCCCAGATCCTGGCCTAGATCTAGGTCCTTGCCCAGAACCAGACCAGGCCTGGAACTGAACCTTGGTCCGGTTCTGGGCCCAGGTCCAGTTCCAGGGTGGGATCCAGTTCTAGATCTGGTCCTGGTCTGGGTCTAGGTCTGGTTCTGGGCTTGGTACCGATCTAGGCCCAGATCTGAAATTGGATCCGGGCCTAGAACCAGACCAAAATCCTGACCAGGGCCTGGAAATGGATCAGTGCCCAGAACAAGACCCAGATCTGGGTCCAGTTCTGGGTCCCGTTCCAGGCCCATGTCCTAGCCTAGATCTAGGTCCTTGCCCAGAACCAGACCTAGACCTGGCCTGGAACTGAACCTGGGTCGGGTTCTGGGCCTGGGTCCAGTTCCAGGGTGGGATCCAGTTCCAGATCTGGTCCGGGTCTGGGTCTAGTTCTGGGCTCGGTCCAGATCTAGGCCCGGGTCTGAAATTGGATCCGGGCCTAGAACCGGACCAAAATCCTGACCAGGGCCTGGAACTGGATCAGTGCTAAGAACCAGACCGAGATCTGGATCTAGGTCCAGTTACAGGTCTGGGCCTAGATCTAGGTCCTTGCCCAGAACCAGACCTAGACCCGGACAAGGCCTGGAATTGAACCAGGGCCTGGAACTGGACCAGTGCCCAGAGCCGAACCCAGATCTGGATCTGGTCCAGTTCCAGGCCCCCGTCTGGGTTTTGGTACGGTTCTATGCCTGGGTCTAATTCCAGGCCCAGATCTGGGTCTGAGTCCAGAAATTGGACCCAGACCTAGAACCAGACCCAAATCCTGACCAGGGCCTGGAACAGTGCCCCAAATCGGACCCAGATCTGGATCTGGGTCCAATTCTGCGTCGGGTTCCAGGCCCAGATCTAGGTCCAAGCCCAGAACCAGACCTAGACCAGGCCTGACACTTGATCACAGCCTGGAACCGGACCTGGGCCTAGGACCGGACCCAAACCATAACCTGGGCTTGGAACTGGACCAGTGCCCAGAACCTGATCTCGAACTGGACCTTGGTCCGGGTCCAGTTTCAGATTTGGGATCCAGTTCTCGGACCCAGATTGTACCAGATCTAGGCCCTGAATTGTACCAGATCTAAACCAAGCTGGATCCACGCTATCAACCAGTTCAAGACCGGGTCTGGGTCCAGTCCTGGGCCAGGGTCCAGTTCCTGACTTCAAGGGACAATACAAATTACTTTGAGATAACAGTAGTTTGAGTCATCTGATTTCTAATCTGAACAATTTCTCAAGTTCACAGCTTATAAATTGAACTGTCACACACGTTTCTGGATGTGCATAGTGATACATTTGAGAACATTTCTGTATTGTAACATTTAGAAGAACCAAACTTTTACTTCGAGTTATCCTGAAGTTCGAGATATCCAAGTTCAACTGTATGAAGATTCACAAACTGTGCCAAACAACACAAAGCCTGTGCTAATTTGTTTCTTATTTACCCAGACATACAGTAAAAACTTGATACCTAACCCTTTCCTCCATAAATATGCCTTCCTACACCTCTGTAAAAGTCACTAATTAAAACCATTGTGATAAATAGAGCATCTTTAGGAGCAATGCTCTATTTATCACAGTGGTTTCAAAACTACAAAATTCTAAGACTTTCCTTTTCTCTAGTTAATGCTCCTTTTCGGTAGATTTATTCAAAGAGGTTGGGTCTAAAAATAGCCTTTGAGGGAATGGGTTAATGCAGGGTGAAAGTCATACAAAAAGCTCTTACAGGAGCTCTCTGCATGTCTTTCACCCTGTATTAAGCTGCTGCCTGTCTTAAAACTCCGATAATGACCCTTGTTTTTAATATTCAAACTACCAGGGTTTTACTGTATTTCTTTTCAGCCAACATGCTTAATGCAGGTGACTTTGGTCCACTTACATTTGTTGTCTGTTTGTTGTAGAGGCTGCGGGGAGTTGGTTACTACTGGAATAAACTGAAAAGCAAGACATTACCAGACTGTGACGTTGTGTAAAACTTCTGAGTCCGAGTTCATTCTCAAGCATCTGATTTGACAGATTTTAAGCTTAAGAATAAACTCAGATTTAAGCAATAGGTTTTATAACCTCGGGACAAGTAAACAGTAGGAAACGATCATTTAACTCTTTACTCAATTAACCCTTCGCTTGCTGAATTTTAAAATACATTTCTCCTTCTTTACCCATGCCCTGTTGTATAATTACATATATCTTCACTGTGTACAAGTATTTCGCTGTGCAATCACTGCTGTGGAGTGCACTGGTTTGGACAATCAACTTGTAAATAGTGCAGACCCTGATGAGACAGCTCCTGCAGGAGCTGTCTCATCTGGGTCTTCACTATTTACAGGTAGGTATATTGACGTGAATAGTAAGCAAAGGGTTAATATGCCTTTCTAAATAGAATAGACCCAAACCAGATGTCTCCTGTAGGAGCCCTTTGATCAGGGTCTGCTGTTTACCTATAGCTCCTATAGGAGCCCGTAGTGTGCAAACAGAGCAGACCCTGAATTATGCCTAGGTAAGCTGTTTGGATCATCGGAACTTCAATGCATATCACAATCCTGGAAAAGTGGCAGGAATACAGGAATCATCAGAAGGGATTGTCTAATGTCATGGGTTTGAACAGAATTATATGATATTGTTTGTTTCATTCTCATGGTGTTGTGTGATCCCGACATTTCGACCAGTTTGACATTGGAATTTTACATTGACTAAACACAGACAATTTATGTACATGTATGCTGAAGCAGACGACCAGTAACTGTCAAAGATGGGGGAAACTGAGAAGAAGGAGAGAGAGGCCAACTTCAGTCAGCCCAGTAGTTAGCAGTCTCAAAAACCATCAGCTAATGAAGCATTGGTGGTGATGTTTCAGAACCTTGTTTAATGTTGTTAAAATGCAAATAAAAATCTAGCAAGAAGTTTCCTTTAAACAATTTGCTTGTTTATTAACCCTTTTGATCAGGGTTTGCTCTGTTTGCTAGTAGTATTGAAAGCTCATTTTTTTTACTTTCTTTCTTATCCATGAATATTAAGTAGGTATTGAAATTTGGAATAAATAAAGAACAGGGAAAAGTTACACTACACCCTTTGCTGATGATATATAGTCACTGCCAGAGGATGCCTAAATTAACTCATTCCCTCATTGGCTGTTTTTAGACCCAACCTCTTTGAATAAATCTACCGAAAAGGAGCATTTATTAGAGAAAAGAAAAATGTTAGAATTCTGTAGCTTTGAAACCATTGTGATAAATAGAGCATTTAATGCTTCTATGGAGCAAATGCTATATTCATCTCAATGGTTTCATAAAGTGACTTTTACAGAGGTGAAGAAAGGTGTATTTATGGAGGATAGGGTTAAAACATTTTCAAGATTAATCCTGTTATTTCGCCACCAAACCTTATGTTATGACCACTCTTCAGAATCGTCTCATTTAGGATCAGACAGCTCATTCTAGAGCCCACTTATCTGGGTCTACGTTGTTTGCTAAGGCATGAAAAAGCATTTGTATGATGGAAAGGGTTAAAAGGATGGGGGGTAAAATACAAACAGTGGTATTATATGTGAATCTCAAAATGTGTCTGCATGTGAAAATTCTAATGCTAAAATGGGACATAACTCTTTCAAAATTTAACACAAGGTTGCAGCCCTTGAAAAGAGGTATTCAAATCTGTGAAATTGAACCCTTTCCCTCATATACCGGTAAATGCCTTTTCACACCTTTGCAAACAGAGTAGATCCAGATCAGATAGCTCCTGTTGGAGCCATCTGATCAGGATCTGTTCTGTTTGCTTATGAAATAATAATAGATCAGACTCTACAGTTTCTACTAATACCAAAACATCCTGTGTGCATATGCCATCATAAAACTTCTGCTAATTAATATTCATGACATCATTATTTCTTACATGAATATTCAAAAGGGATAGGGTCAATTGGACAAACTTAAAAGATATTGGAAGTTTAGCCAAACCCATTCTAACAGTCCCATGAAAACCTGTAATACAGTAAAAACTCGATACTACAAACACTCAAATACATACCATTATTGCTCTTTAACACAGGTGACAGCTTAATGCAGGATGAAAGTCATGACTTTCACACTACATTAAGCAGCCATCAGCCTACAAAGACATAAATTCCTGTTTACTGAAAATTTGTAGTATCGAGTTTTTACTGTACTTCTTTTTCTGTTTCTGAAAAACAAACGTTTCAAATGACTCATGAAAAGAGTCACACTGATAAAGGGTATATTTCGGAATACCAAAATCATCATTTCTCCACCAAACCTTTAACCCTTTCCCTGTTCAATGTTTATTTCAAATTTTAATAGATGTGCATACTGAATATTCATGGAATAAAATGTTAAAATGAAATATGGAAGGTGGAACATTCTAGCTATGTTAGAAACTAAAGAAACAGATCTTTCAAAGTCCACTAGCAAAAAGAGCAGACCCTGATCAGACAGCTCCTATAGGAGCCGTCTGATCTGGGTCTACTCTGTTTGCAATTGTGCAAAAACACATTTATATGAGAGAAAGGGTTAACACCGTATCTAATATGCCTTTTAACACATTAGCAAACACAGGAAACGGGCTAATATTGACCCCTGGGGCATAATTTATATAACTGTTGTAGAGGACCTACAGATGATGCTATGTGCCTAATACCAAAGCTGAGACTTTTCCAGTTTCAGAAGAAGATTTTCAAAGTTTTCACAATATGTTTCTATACAAAATAAGGCACCCCTGGCGCAGGGGCAATTTTGCAATTTGTGCCAAAGATGAAAGCTGAGAACCCTGTATACTCAGAGGAGAAGATTTTCAAAAGTTCAAATTGTTGACGAGAGACGCCGCGCGCCAACAGACGGACATCAGGCGATCACAAAAGCTCTCCCTGAGGACTTTGTGCTCTGGTGAGCTAAAAATAGAGTAAATATTCCCTTCTTTATGTACATCTTCACATCCTCCCATTGGTGTATCACAAGTTGGACACAAAAGATTTTGTTACCGTATCTTATATAGTGAAGAAAATTGAAAAATCCCATAACTCTTAACAACTTTCCACTTTTCTTTGGTGTTGGATAGTGTAATGGAAGTCAAAGTCGCAAAGGGGAGATAACTATAGCAATATTAATTTGAGGGATACCTGCCCTTGTGAAATTGGTCCCCCTTGTAACATGCATACTTTTGAACCAAATATCTTGGACAGTTTCTTAGACATGGACCTTAACATAAAACTTAACCAACAATGAACATTTTAAGTCGAAAAAGGGCTGTAATTATGGCAAAATTAATTTTAGGGTTACCTACCCTTGTGAAATAGGTTCCCTTAGTGATATTAAATATGCATACCAAATTTTAACCAAATATCTTTGATGGTTTCTGAGAAATGGACCTTAACAAAAAGGTTAACCAATGCCAATGCCGACGAGAGAGTCATGACAATAACTCCACTTTTTTTTAAAAAAATAGTCTTGAGTGAAAATTCCCATCTTTACGGATATTTTCACATCAACGTTGTTCATCTGTGAAAGTTTGAAGGTGTATGAGGAGTTGGACACACAAGATTAATGGGACATATGACAGACAGATGTATCAATGGACAGACAAAAGCAAGGCTATATGCCCTCCTACCTTGTTTGGGTGCGCGGGCGGGGGGCGGGGGGCGGGGGGTAGGGGGGGGGGGAAGAGAGGGGCATTAAAAAAGGGAGAGTGACAGATGTACAAAAACGCAGACAGATGCCTTTATTCACCTTTGCACAGAGAGTAGACCCTGATCTGACGGCTCCTGTTGTTGTATAGTGGTTGATAAAAACAACATACTCTGGTTGATACTTGATTTTTTCATTTCTATAACTCTATGTGAAACTTGGCCGTGTAGACCCCAAACAGGTACTGTTCAACTCTCAAGCCTTCTTCCATGATTTCTAGATCCCTTTAGATACTATGAAGCTTGATAGCGCGACCCTTTACATAATCAGTGTACGTGTCTTGCAACTGTGAATGTATCAGGTCCGGTACATCTATGATCCATTCATAAATCATTAACTTCCAGCCAAGGTTCACATCTACTACTATATCACACTGTTACAGCCATCTGATCAGGGTCTGCTCAGTTTACTTATGAAACTAGAACTATCACCAAAGGTGATGGAATACCTGCGCTCAGCTGCCTTAATCACAAATCAAACAAGATTTGTGCCAGGTTGTGCCACGGACAGACAGACAGACAGACTAACCAACCGCCAAACACACTGACTCCTGTCAGAAACTGTAGAATCATAACCTACGGGAACTGTCTGATTCAGGTTCACTCGGTTTGCAAAGGCATAGACAGGCATATTTATGGAGAAAAGAGTTATACAATCAAATGCCAGATTTTCACATGGCATGAAGGTCAGTTTACCTGTGATCTAGGTGGGATGAAGGGATTGGCTGTGGACTGCCCAATCACTGGTCTGTTGTTCCAGGTTGGTGGAAACTGGGTGTTTTGTGGAAATGTGAGTGGTGGCCTTCTTCTTGTGTATGGTCCCGGTGTAGGTTTACTTCCAAAAAAGAAACCCCTTGTAGGTGGGGGTGGGCCTTGGACAGAGGTTGTCGTAATGGGGACAGCAGGGAATGTAAAAGGACCAGGAGAAGTTGCAAGGGCTGGAATAAATTTTATCGAAAACTTTTCAAAAATATTGAAACTTACCCCTTTCCTTCATAAAAACACTTTTTCATGTACATTTTACATGCAAACAGAGCAGAGCCAGATCAGAGAGCTCCTCAGGGTCTGCTCTGTTTGCTAAAATAATAATAGATCTAACTAGTTTCATAAATAAAATTAATTAGCTAATGAATATTCAAGATGTCATTATTACTTACATGAATATTCATCATACAATGAATAATGATTCTTGAACTGTTGGCATGTTAACAGAGAAGTGATAATAACCTATTCAATAGTGTCTATACATATAAGATGTGAAGTAACTTGGCATCTCATCAGTTTCTCTACAGATAAGATGTGAAGTAACTTGGCATCTCAGTAAAATTAGTAATGTTTCGCCACTCCTACTGCCTTTTTTTTAAAAAAACCCAAAAAAAACAAACAAAAAAAATGGATAAAAATGTCAACTCTGTTGCTTTTTTGGACACCTTTGTAAACAGAGTAAACCCAGGTCAGACAGGTCCTGTAGGAGCTATCTAAACCAGGTCTGCTTTGCCTGTATATGGAATATTATAGACCAGATTATACAATTTCTTCCATTGCCAAAGATTCCTGTGTTCAGATGCCATTATTAACCTTTAGCCTGCTGAGCAAATTATTTTTACAGAATTTTTCACCAACTGCATTTTCAAAATTCAAGCTATAATCAAATTGTCTACCAAAGTACAATCATGGTGTCAAACAGTTCGGATCCTGATGAGATGCCGAGTTACTAGGCATCTCATCTGGATCCAAACTGTGTGCGAAAGTAATCACTCATCCACCCACAGCAGACTAAAGGTTAAACTTCATCTAACCAATAGCCATGATGTCATTATTTTTCCCATGAACATTCATGAGGTATAGAGTTAACTGAATTAGCTTGATGAGAAATATGGGTGCTCTACAAAAATGCTTTTTAACCCTTTACTCCACAAATAAGACTTTCTATGCCTTTTCAAACAGAGTTAACCCAGATTAGATGGCCCCTATAGGAGTCGTCTGATCTGTGTCTTTTCTGTTTGCTTATGGAATAGTATAGATTTGATTCTACAGTTTCTGCTTTGGCAAAACTTTCATGACTTTGTGTTAATAAGCCAGTTTAAAAATTGATCTAATTAAGATTAATTTCTTTCCTGAATATTTATGGAGTATAGAAGCCATCTGATCATTGCCTTCTCCGTTTACTTATGAAATAATATAGATCAGATTCTACAGTGGTTTTCATGGAAAAAAATTCCCACTGATATATTGAAGCCATTTTAAAATTTCAGCAAATTAATATTCATGATGTTATTATTTCATATATGCAGAGGTCCTGATAAAATGCGTAAATTCAAACATTTTCAAGAGTAGCTCCTTTATTTCTCCACCAAACCCTACACTGTGACCACTCTTTAGAATCGTCTTGAAGAGAGTTTGGTGGAGAGGTGAAGATTTCAGTATCTGGGTACGCACCTTTATCTGTAGCTCTGTATATGAATAATTACGGAGTAAAGGGTTCAAACATGTACAGTGAAACCCCGCTAATGCCACCACTTAATAAACAGCCACTGGCGCCGTTTAAAGCAGGTGGTTGCTTAATGCAGGACGAAAGTTATGCAGAAAGCTCCTATAGGAGCTTTCTGCTTAACTTTCGTCCTGCATTAAGCTACCACCTGCCTCTGTCACCCAGAAGTATGCCCCCTTTTGGTGGTCGCATTAGCGGGGTTTTACTGTAGTTACAATAAGCCCTAATTATCACCTTTTAGAGTTTTGCAGATGTAGCCTCTCTTGTTGAAACAGCTGATATCATCCCATAGACCGTTGTCTCGGTTTATCTCAATACATTCCTCCAGTTGACCATTTGAACCTAGCGTTGATGGCTGGCCAGGTTTCCAGTGCAAAAAGTTCACCGCCGTTGTGTCACTCCATTTATAAGCCCCTAGTAGAAGAAATACAATAATAATATTTACTATCCCTTTACTCCATGAATATTCCTGTATAAAGTAACCCTATCCCTGTACTATGTTTATTCCAACTTTCAATACCTACTGTATACAGTAGCAGTCTCATCTGGGTCTACTCTGCAATGGTGTGAAAAGGCAATTATATGCGGGAAAAGGTGATTACACCCAATACAACTGCTTGTCAGAGATGCCCATATTTTGAGAAAACATCAAAACAAGGGGCAATTACTGTGAAAAATCATTTAACCAGAATGTTGTGGTTTCTCTTCAAGATGAAAATATTCATAAAATTTTGTTTGAATTCTTATCAGCAGTTGCTGAAAAAGAGCCCAGACAAGTATATATAACCCCTCCAAAAGTTTGGATTTTGATAAGGCACTGAATTAAAAACATTAACCCTTTCAACACTGAACTTTCAAATGGACTATTCCAAAAATCAAACAGGTCAAGTTTACTGTGCATATTCAGGAATTGTTTTTAAAGAAAAATGTAACTTGACAAACAGTGCAGACCCTAATGAGAGGGCTCTTTTAGGAACCCTGTCATCTGGATCTACGTCTTTGCAAAGGGCATTAGTCCTTTGTTTACTGCACAGAGAGGGTTAACCCTTCGCTTGCTGTTCACGTCACTATACCTACCTGTAAATAGTGAAGACCTAGATGAGACAGCTCCTGCAGGAGCTGTCTCATCAGGTTCTGCACTATTTACAAATTGATTGTACAACCAGGCACTCCACAGCAGTGATTGCACAGTGAAATACTTGTACACAGTGAATATATATGTAATTATACTACAGGGCATGGGTAAAGAAGGAGATATGATTTTTAAATTCAGCAAGAGAGGGTTAATATAACTGCCTGGGGTATTGATTTCCAACATACATTTCATGGGTAAGAACCCCTTTACCATTGAACCCCTTGGACAGCCCTATCCAAAGGTTTGGGTTGCTGCTTGGATCTGCTGGCACTGACTGCCGAGCTAGATTCCATACAAAGCCCATTTCGGTGTTGTCATGTACCGAGGTCAGCTGCATGCCCATCTTTGCACAGGCATAGCTTGCATCTGGCCAGGATAGGACCTGGCTGGTACCCACATAGTAACAGTAATCTCCATTTGGAATCTGGTTTGATTTGGTACAATTGCCAGAGGTGGAAGGAAGTGTTGGTGCAGGGGTTCCTGAAATAATATAAAGAACTTTAGTTAGCAAGCTCACATACCCCAGGCGCCACATTGTCAGAGAAAGAAAGTGGTTCCACATGACAGATACTTCTGAAAATCAACCACATCCAAGCTTGTATTCATGACAATTCTTAAAGCAAATTTGAGAAAAATTGGTCAAGAAATGAAAGTGCTAGATGAGCAACAATGTATTAGAATACACGGATGGGCTGACAGATGTGTCAAAAACTATATACCCCAAGCAACTTTGTTGAGTAAGGTATGACAAAAATGCTGTACTTTTAAAGTGATAGTCTCTACATGCAATCCATTTTAACCCTTTCCCTCATATAAACGTGTTTTCACGCATTTGCAAACAGAGAAGACCCAGATCAGACGGCTCCTAGAGGAGCCGTCTGATCAGGGTCTGCTCCATTTGCTAATTAAATTTGATAGATCTGTTTCTTTGCTTCCTAAAGTGTCTACAACGTTCCACCTTCCATATTTCATTATAACTTTTTTCCTAATGAATATTCTGTAGGTATTGAAATTTGGCCAATATACAGAACAGGTAAAGGGTTAAAAATGCCTAAAAACTACACACATTATTTGTTTGTATGCTGAAAAGAAGCATATCCCAAGAAAACCAATCGAATATATGCTGTAGTAGACAAAATATTTGTATGTTTGATATAGAAGACCCTGATGTTATTTGCCGATGATTGTGTTTGTGTTGACTTCCGTCCGTTTCTGCTCACTATGGGCTAATTGGATGCCCCAGAGAGAGGGGAGAGGATACAGAGATACTCGGAAGCGCGATGCCCTACTCTTTTTATCGACTGAATTTCTGTGGTACTTTTAGATGCCCAGTGTAAAGCACTGATACATCGGACCTCGGTTTATAGTCTCGTCCGAAGGACTTGGTCCGGCCGGGATCGAACCCGTGACCCCTGGTATTGCAGTCGAGCACGTTAGCCACACGACCACGTCCGCCGGTATATTTGCCAATGTATCAGTATTTATTTGTTTGCATTTTAATGTCATAACTGTTTGAAACATGCTGATAGTATTTTGATGTACAACAAAAAATTACAACTATCAATAATAATGGTTTATTCTGTATCACAGAGGTAATTTTCAATATTCATTCAAATTAGTCTTCATCAGAATAACAGAACATAATCAATAACCTTGTTTTATGATTTTATATGGAAGCTCTTATCTTGATGATATTTTTACCTTTACAGTCTTAACCCATTATCTCATAGGCTATTTTTTTTAGATCCAACCACTTTGAATAAATCTACCAAAAAGGAGCATTAACTAGAAAAAAGGAAACTTTTAGAATTTTGTAGTTTGAAACATTTGTGATAAATAGAGCATTTGCTCCTATAGGAGCAAATGCTCTATTTATCACAATGGTTTCACAAAGTTACTTTTACAGTCATCAAAAGTTATCAATATGAGGGAATGGGTTAAGAAATAAGAAAAGCTCTTTGAGATAAACTTCCTCCTATTAAAATTCTAAAACAATGACGTCAAGTGTATAGACACGCATATACAAAGTGATACATTTTAGAACAATTCTGTACTGAAAATTTTGGAATTCTTAAAAATTCAGAAGAACCAAACAGTGACTTCGATTTCTCCTTAAGTTCAAGTTATCCAAGTTGGAGATATCAAAGTTCCACTGTATATGCCAATGTTAGTTGAATTGTTGTCAGCAGAATAAGAGTTACAGTCTTTTGGGACAAGTGTCATTTGTCGTCTGCTGTACCACTACACCAGGATAAGAGTTACAGTCTTTTGGGACAAGTGGCATTTGTCGTCTGCTGTACCACTACACCAGGATAAGAGTTACAGTCTTTTGGGACAAGTGGCATTTGTCGTCTGCTGTACCACTACACCAGGATAAGAGTTACAGTCTTTTGGGACAAGTGGCATTTGTCGCCTGCTGTACCACTACACCAGGATAAGAGTTACAGTCTTTTGGGACAAGTGGCATTTGTCGCCTGCTGTACCACTACACCAGGATAAGAGTTACAGTCTTTTGGGACAAGTGGCATTTGTCGTATGCTGTACCACTACACCAGGATAAGAGTTACAGTCTTTTGGGACAAGTGGCATTTGTTGTCTGCTGTACCACTACACCAGGATAAGAGTTACAGTATTTTGGGACAAGTGGCTTTTGTCGTCTGCTGTACCACTACACCAGGATAGTGTTTTACTAAACTACTGACACAATAAAACATTTACACCAGGAGCCCTTTGATCTGGGTCTACACTATTTGCTACTGACTGCACTAATTCACCTCATACAAAGGGATAACCTACCATTTTCTTTAACCCTATTCTTCATAGACACACCTTCTAATACCTTTGAAAACAGAGTAGACTCAGACCAGATGACTATTGAAGGAGCCGTCTGATCAAGATAGACTCTGTTTCTTGTGAATTACATTTCTGCCATTTAAAAAAAACTTCCTCTCCTCATAATTATGCCATTATGAAAAAATCATCTATTTAAAATATATTACAATGTATGTCATTATTTCATGGAGTAAAAACTTAATTGCCGTGCAGACCCTGATCAACATGGCATCTGCTATTTCCATGCAAATGCGATATTTGCATTCGGACTGGTGAATAACTTTTGCGTAAGTAAATGCACATAATGACACCCTGTTCATCATTCACCTGAGAAGAACTTGCACACATAGTTATATGGCATTGAGCAGGCACTGTCGTTCCATTTTCCATTCTGATCTGAGATGACACAGCCTTGCCCCACGCCCTGACTAAACTGTGGCTCCCCTGTACTCCAGCTTGCATAATTAACTGGCCATCCGTCGCTCCAGCCATACAATCCAGGTACCTGAAAACATACTCAGTTATATGTTCTTTTTCCCCTGTAGTTGTGAGAAACAAGTTAACCTTATCCTTCATATAAACGCCCTTTTCATACATCTGCAAACAGAGTAGACCCAGGTCAGATGGCTCCTATAGGAGCCATCTGATCAGGATCTGCTCTGTTTGCTAATGAAATTTGATAGATAGGTACTGAAACTTGGAATAAATATGAACAGGGAAAGGGTTAACTGTATCTGCAATAAAAGTTCACCAAGATCAGACAACTCCTGGAGGATCCCTATGACCAGGGTCTACACTTGTTGTCAATCAAAATACTCTTGTAAACTTTGTCCCGTCATACTGTATGAGCTCTGCTGTAAAAAGTCACGAGCCTTTATACTATGAAAATTCAGCATTCAAAGCTAAACATTTTACTCCACAAGTACGCCTTTCTATGCCTTTGCAAACAGAGTAGAGCCAGCTGTATGAAATAATTATATCATGAATAATAATAACATGTACATGATTTTTCACAATGGCATATGAGTACAGGAAATTTTGGCAATGGCACAAAGTGTATAATCACATCTATTTTATATCACATGCAAACAGCAGACCCTGAACAAATGTGTCAAAAGGTGTCTCTATGGAGTAAAGTGTTAAAGCTTTGATCAAAGACTGTCTTTAAGATGAAACAAACAGAGTCATACTTTAATATCAGACAAGCCAATCCAGAATGGTGTGTTCTTTGCTGCCATGGATACAACAAAGGCCGACTCTATGGCGTCAGCGATTGATACAAGATGTCCTCCTGATGTCTGGCAGTCCATACTGGCATCACTCCAGGACTTTACTGAAATAATCAAGTTCCATAATTAACATAAATATTTGGCTAGACAAAACAAGCAAATAGTGCAGACCAAGATCAAACCATCCCTTCTTAGGTGGTCTGATCTGGGTCTACTCTGTTTGCAAATGTGTGAAAAGGCGTTTATATGAAGGAAAGGGTTAAGCTGTCACATATAGTAAGTTTTCCAGGTAGAAATAGGCCGACTCAAACTTCCATTATAGCAAAGTAATTTGTATGTTTCCTTTACCCTTCTCTTGTTGAATTTTAAAACATTTCTCCTTCTTTACCCATGCCCTGTTGTATAATTGCATACATTTTCACTGTGTACAAGTATATGGCTGTGCAATCACTGCTGTGGAGTGCATTGGTTGCACAATCAACTTGTAAATAGTGCAGACCCTGATGAGACAGCTCCTGCAGGAGCTGTCTCACCTGGGTCTTCACTATTAACAGGTATGTATATTGATGTGAATAGCAAGCGAAGGGTTAAAGTTCGAGATATCAAGGCTCCACTGTATTCCATTAGTAAACCGGACAGACCCTGATAAGAGAGCTACTGAAGGATGCATGTCTGTCATTTCATAATCTACACTTACCTGTACTGCTGACTTTGTAGCAGGCATTCCGGAAGCTCTTGTAGTCAGCACTAGAGCAAGTGCCTGGTGGGGAGGCTATAATAGGTGTGTTCGGGTCTGGAAAAGAAAGAAACAAAAGTACAGCTGAACTTCGATATCTTGAGCTGGGATAACTCAAACTTCAGATAAGAGTTTGGTCCTTCCAAAATTTACAATACAGAATCGTTCTAAAATGTATCACTACACATATCTAGAAACACAAGTGACAGCTTAATGCAAGTTGAAAGTAATGCTGAGAGCTCCTGCAGGAGCTTTTAGTATTTCTTTACACCTGTATTAAGCTGAGAAATTCTTCAGCAGAGTAGAACCTGATCAGATGGCTCCTATAGAGCCGTCTGATCTGGGTCTGCTGTGCTTGCAAAGGCGTATCTATAGAGAAAAGGGTTAAATGCTTAGAATAAGATTAATGTTTTATAGTTGCTTAGTCATTTCTCTGTTCAACATCCTATTAATATGGATGAATGGTCTCAGACCTAGGGACCAAAACTGTGTGACAATGAAAAATCAGTTTTGAGAATCAAAGCAGATAACAACTTCCGCAGACTAAAATTGTTCTGCTAACAAAGAGCTACCTGTAATACTGCATACCAAGGTGTCTACGAATGGTCTACACCGATTTCACATGTCTGTGTGCACTTGTTCCTATGAATGATGTATATTATCCTACACCTCTGTAATAACCACTTCTTGAAACCATTGTGATTAATAGAGCATTCGCTCCTATAGGAGCAAATGCTCTATTTATCACAATGGTTGCAAACTACAAAATTCAAAAATTTTACTTTTCTCTAGTAAATACTCCTTTTGGGTAGATTCATTAAAAGAGGTTTGGTCTAAAAATAGCCTATGGAGGAAAGGGTTAAACAAATCAAACACTTGAATATTCAGCAAAGAGTTTATAAATGTCACAACTCTGCGACATAATAAGGAAACTCAGTTTACTGGCCCTAACGCAGCACCATACCTTGTTTGGTCTGACAAACAAATCCCATTCGCGACTCACATACATGGTCCCTCCATCGGCCCTCATGGTTCTTACGAGTGAGTAACATCATGACACAATTTTGCTGAAAATAAAGCAAAGTGTAAAAACCAGCAGGCAGGCTGGGCTTCCACAATATAATCAGTTTTTACTTCATGAATATTAATGTAAGAAATAACGACACCATGAATATTAAATGATTGGGGCTTTTTTTATAATGAACACAGGAAGTTTTGGCCATGGAAGAAACTGTAGAATTATATCTATATCATTTCTTACGCAAACAGAGTAGACCCCAATATGACAGCTCCTATAGGAGCCGTCTGATCTGGGTCTATACTCTGTGTGCAAAGGTGTAAAAAGGTGTACTGTCTATGGAGTAAAGGGTTAATTGAGGTTAGTAAAATTAATATATATAATTCTTAGTTGCAGTTCTGTCAAGGTCAAGAAACATGGTCAAGGTCAGAGGACAATAACCTACAGTAAAACCCCTCTACTGTAACTTCAAAAAGAGGTCCAATACTGCCAATAGAGGCAGATGGTAGCTTAACCCTTTCCTCCATAAATACACCTTTCTATGCCTCTGTAAAAGTCATTTTTTGAAACCATTGTGATAAATAGAACATTTGCTCCAAAGGAGCAAATGCTCTACTTATCACAATGGTTTCAGAACTACAAAATTCTAAAACAAATCCTTTTCTCTAGTAAATGCTCCTTTTCTGTAGATTTATTAAAAAAGGTTGCGTCTAAAAATAGCCTATAAGGGAATGGGTTAATGCAGGATGACATTTTCTTTCAGTCTGCATTAACCCTTTACTCCATGAATATTTATGTAAAAAATAATGACATTGTGAATATTAATTAGGGTATTTGTTATAATATCAGTAAGACACAAGAATCTGTGGCCATGGCAGAAACTGTAGAATCATATCTATACTCTATCATAAGCAACAGCTGTCTGATCTGGGTCTACTCCGTTTGCAATGGCATAGAAAGGCGTGTTTATGGAGTAAAGGGTTAAGCTACCACTTGTATTAACAAGTGTTCGGAGGAACACATGTGTCACCTGCTTGCAGCTGACACAAAAACTGTTTTAATATGCTGGAGTGCAAAAATCAGAATAAAGGGGAAAAAGTTATTGTTGTTTTGCTATGCAATACATGAGTCCCTCACTGGATTAAAAAAAAACTCCACTGACCCACCCACCCATTCTGTATTTGACAATGGTATATACATGACAATTCTGAATGGTATTTGTAAAAATCATCAGAAAAAGAATATAACAAAAGGGGATTAAATCCAAACATAATGATGCTAGAGTTATGAGCCTTGTACATGACACTTCCTCTTATCATGCTTGTTCCATACGTGAAGTTTCAAATAAATTGAACAAGTAGATAAAGAGTTATTGTCGGGACGAGAAAATATGAAAAAGGGAATAACTCCAAAAATATTGATAGTAGAGTTATGACCCTTGTGCATAACACTTTCTCTCATCATGCTTGTTCAATAAATGAAATTCGAAACCAATTGAACTAGTGGATAAAGAGTTATTGTCTGGGCAAGAAAATATGAAAAAGGAGAATAACTCCAAAGTTATGGCCCTTGTGCATGGCACTTCCTATCATCATGCTTGTTCCTTATTGAGGTTTGAAATCAATTGAACCAGTAGATAAAGAGTTATTTTCTTGACAAAAAAATATGAAAAAGGGGAATAACTCAAAACATATTGATGCTAGAGTTATGGCTCTTGTGCATGACACTTCCTCTCATCATGCTTTTTCCATGTGTGAAATTTGAAAGCTCTATAATGATTAGTTTAGAAATGACAACAAAAAAAAAGAAAGTGTGATGGACAGACAGACAGACAGAGACAGACAGACAGACAGACGATGGAAAAGTGATCCCAAAGTGACAAACTGCCACTCTTATTTGATGGATATTACATATGGTTTAGCAATTTTATTCATTATTAGTCCTCCCCAAACTCAGAAGTAAGGGGGCGGTTTATTAGAGTAGGGGTGTTTATTGGGGAGAATACATTAGAGTGGGGGTGTTTATTTGGGAGAATACTGTAGAGTGGGGTGTTTATTTGGGAGAATACTGTATGTATTGAATAAATGTGGTTATCACTATTAATAACTAACCAAATTCTTTTTGGGGTTGTCTGGGTTTGCACTCTTGGGCTGGTTCTTGTCCCAGTTTGTGTAAATAACTGGTGCCCCATTCTGCCAGTAGAAACGATTATTGCCACGGTTGTCAGCCAGTCCAATCCACAAGTTTGTGGTCAACCCATCAGCCATTGACAGAACAAATTCTGAAACCAGCCAACCACTGAGATTTAGTTAGACTTTGAGTTTCAAAGGCTAGACCAGGGTCCATGCTTATAAAACTTTTAGTTGAGTCTGGGTTCGTTCTCAAGCTTTTGATTGGTCAGATCTGACCAATCAAAAGCTTGAGAACTCCAATCTGACCAATCAAAAGCTTGAGAACGAACTCAGACTCAACTAAAAAATTATAAGCATGGATCCTGGTAGATAACAAGAGTTACAGTGGGCACAATATATGCCAATTGAGGCCTTGTTAAACATAAACTGAGGTTAACATATTTGCTAAACGCAAATGCTAAACGCAAATTCTAAGTCCAATTGTGCGACCTTGACCTTGGATATACATACTGGGACACACCCATGCTACTGCAGCATTCCAGATAAACATTATGGTGTAATTTGAGAAGGATCCTTCAAGCAGAATTGAGTTAGAGTTAGAGATGTTATAGACAAACTGAAATATAGTGCTATTTTATAATACGTCCTGTTTTTTCAAACAGATGAAGCTTGTGAGGGTAGACAAGTGTTCCAAGTTTTAAGGCTTTATCTTAACCCTTTACCTGATATGCTATTTTTAGATACAACCTCTTTGAATAAATCTACCGAAAAGGAGCATTAACTAGAGAAAAGGAAAATTTTAGAATTTTGTAGTTTGAAACCATTGTGATAAATAGAACATATGCTCCTATAGGAGCAAATGCTCTATTTATCACAATGGTTTCGCAAAGTGACTTTTACAGAGTCGTCAAAAGTCGTCAATATGAGGGAATGGGTTAAAGGGTTATGTAAATAAGTGGACTTACAAAAAAATATTCAACATAAATTGAGGATAACATATTTGCTTAATGTAAATGCTAAGTCCAATTGTGCAATCTTGACCTTGGATATACATACCTGGACACACCCATGCCACTGTAGCATGTCAAGATAAACATTGTAGTGAAATTTGAGAAGGATCCACCAAGCAGAACTTGAGTTAGAGATGTTACAGACAGACATTTATCATATTTGCTAAACGCAAATGTTAAATGCAAATTCTAAGTGCAATTGTGCGATCTTGACCTTGGATATACGTACAGGGACTGCTAGCATGTCCAGGTAAACATTGTGTTAAATTTGAGAAGGATCCACTAAGCAGAACTTGAGTTAGAGATGTTACAGACAGACGGACAGACAGACAGACAGTTTCATTCCATAATACGTCCCATTTTTTTCAATCTATCTATCTATCTATCTAAGGGCAGGAATCCAAACACAACCTAACTCTATGTAACTGATCAAACAAGGCTGGGAACCACAGCTCTACCAAAATATTATCAGCACCTATGGACACCACTTTTGTTTTTATTAACCCTTTACTCAATAAATACACCTTTCTATGCCTTTGCAAAGAAAGAAGATCTAGATCAGATGGCTCATCTTATGGTTTTTGAAATCTTACCCATCTCAATGCTATCTTACCAATATCATAGCTATCTACATATATGCTTGAAAATCTTACCCACCTCATAGCCATTTTGCCCATAAATATGGTTTTCGGAAGTCTTACCCATCGCATAGCTATCTTACCCATCTCAAAACTATCTACAAATAGTTTTGGAAATTTTACCAATCTCATAGCTATCAGCATGTTTTTAGAAATAGTAGTTTATTTATTTTTATATTACCCATCTCACCAATCTGAAAGCTATCTACATATGGTTTTGGAAATCTTACCCATCTCATAACTATCTACATATGATTTTGAAAACCTTACCCATCTCATAGCTATCTTACCCATCTCAAAACAATTTACATATAGTTTTGGAAATTTTACCAATCTCATAGCTATCAACATGTTTTTAGAAATATTACCCATCTCACCTATCTCAAAGCTATCTACATATAGTTTTGGAAATCTTACCCATCTCATAGCTATCTTCAAGGCTGGCCAGATCATACCCAGGTCCAAAGCTTTGACAATATGCTCTGGCACTGGAAAAGTTCTGCTGTGTGATATTTGTCCCCCCACCGATGTAGAAACATTTGTTACCTGTAGATGTAAACAACAAAATATTAACCCTTTCCCACGTATAAACACTTTTCCACACCTTTGCAAACACAGTAGACTCATATCCAATGGCTAATGAAGGAGCCATTTGATCAGGGTCTGCTCAGAGTGCTTATGAAATTATATAGATCTGATCCTAATTTCTTTTGTCTAAGTGAACAATTCTACTTTCAATTTCTGTCTTAAGCAAATTAAGTTAATGCATGAAATTATCAATATGTGCATAAATGTTCAATATGAAAAGGGTTAGACCATAGGCAAACAGTGTATACCCAGACCAGAGGACACCTGATTACTAGTGTCTATAAATAGTGATATAGGCAAACAGTGTATACCCAGACCAGAGGACACCTGATTACTAGTGTCTATAAATAGTGACATAGGCAAACAGTGTATACCCAGACCAGAGGACACCTGATTACTAGTGTCTATAAATAGTGATATAGGCAAACAGTGTATACCCAGACCAGAGGATTCCTGAACACTAGTGCCTATAAATAGTGACATAGGCAAACAGTGTATACCCAGACCAGAGGACATCTGATTACTAGTGTCTATAAATAGTGACATAGGCAAACAGTGTATACCCAGCTCAGAGGACACCCGATTACTAGTGTCTATAAATAGTGACATAGGCAAACAGTGTATACCCAGACCAGAGGATTCCTGAACACTAGTGCCTATAAATAGTGACATAGGCAAACAGTGTATACCCAGACCAGAGGACACCTGATTACTAGTGTCTATAAATAGTGACATAGGCAAACAGTGTATACCCAGACCAGAGGACATCTGATTACTAGTGTCTATAAATAGTGACATAGGCAAACAGTGTATACCCAGCTCAGAGGACACCCGATTACTAGTGTCTATAAATAGTGACATAGGCAAACAGTGTATACCCAGACCAGAGGATTCCTGAACACTAGTGTCTATAAATAGTGACAATAGACAAACAGTGTATACCCAGCTCAGAGGACACCCGATTACTAGTGTCTATAAATAGTGACATAGGCAAACAGTGTATACCCAGACCAGAGGACACCCGATTACTAGTGTCTATAAATAGTGACATAGGTAAACAGTGTATACCCAAATCAGAGGACACCTGATTACTAGTGTCTATAAATAGTGACATAGGCAAACAGTGTATACCCAAATCAGAGGACACCTGATTACTAGTGTCTATAAATAGTGACATAGGCAAACAGTGTATACCCAAATCAGAGGACACCTGATTACTAGTGTCTATAAATAGTGACATAGGCAAACAGCGTATACCCAGCTCAGAGGACTCATGAACACTAGTGTCTATAAATAGTGACTAAGGCATGTGCATGTAGTGTATACCAAGACCAGAGGGATCTTGAAACCTATCTTCACAGTCTAATATTTGCTTCACAAATAATTTTCTAAATGTCACATGGGCAAGAGAATAGAGCTCAAACATTTGAGTTTGATATTACAAAATTACTCAAGAAATTACATTCATAAAATGCACAAGAATGCTTAAACATTTATGTAACCACTCTAGATTTTATTATCAAATGTCTCCATATTTATCTTACATTCCTGTCTCGACAAAAATGCTCAGGATGGGAAAATCTGTCAGGAAACTAGCACTAATACATGTATTGTCAGATGTGAGTTTCTCACATTTTTTCTTCCCCTTGAACATACAGCTGAGACAAAAATAAAAAAGCCAAACATTTTATTACATACTATTCTGTGGAATGAACGAAATGTATACAGTAATTTTGCAACATCAAATTCTGATGTCTGTCTTTAACCCATTCCCTCATATTGATGCCTTTTCACGCCTCCGTAAAAGTCACTTTTTGCATCCATTCTGATAAATTGAGCATTTGCTCCTATGGAGCTCTATTAATCACATCCTAAAAGTTTCCTTTCCTCTAGTAAATTTATCACATTCTAAAAGTTTCCTTTCCTCTAGTAAATGCTCCTTTTCAGTGGATTTATTTAAAGAGTTTGGGTCTAAAAATAGCCTATGAAGGAATGGGTTAACTGTGATGTACATGTATGGTTATACATACGCCCGCCTGGTGCTCTGGTGAAGCCATTTCGGCAGCCGCCCGGGGGATTAGGAGTTGGAACTGCACGTGTCGCCACTCCATTCAGGGGCTTCTTGCAGACATATCTTTGTTTGTTCTGGCAGAGGTTGTCATTCCATTTTCCTTAACAAAATCAGGAAATAATTACCTAATGAATATTCATGTAAGAATGTAATATCAAGAATATTCATTGGCTGAATTTTTATAACGGTATATGAACCCAATATATCTGCCCTGGCAGACACTACAGAATCAGCTCTATATAATGTCATAAACAAACGGAACAGATCCTGATCAGACAGTTCCTACAGGAGCCATCTGATTTGAGTCTACTTTGTTTGCAAAGTCATTAACCCTTCTCTTGCTGAATTTTAAAATACATTTCTCCTTCTTTACCCGTGCCCTGTTGTATAATTACATATATCTTCACTGTGTACAAGTATTTCGCTGTGCAATCACTGCTATGGAGTGCACTGGTTGCACAATCAACTTGTAAATAGTGCAGACCCTGATGAGACAGCTCCTGCAGGAGCTGTCTCATCTGGGTCTTCACTATTTACAGGTAGGCATATTGACGCGAATAGCAAGCGAAGGGTTAAAATGCATCTCAATCTATTCAAGATGATTCTAAGGGTGGTCCCAACATAGGGTTTGGTGGAGAAATAAAGAAGTTATTCTTGAAAATCTTTTTAATTTATGCATCTTATCCGGACCTCTGTATATTAACCCTTTCCCTGTTCTGTGTTTATTTTAAATTCCAATACCTACTGAATATTCATGGACAAAATAGTTACAATGAAATATGGAAGCTGGAGCATTGGAGCCATTTTAGAAAGCAAAGAAATAGATCTATCAAATTCCAACAGCAAACAGAGTAGACCCTGATCAGACGGCTCCCATAGGATCTGGGTCTAGTCTGTTTGCAAACGCTTGAAAACAGGTTAGGGTTGATACTTAGTGTATAACCTTTATTGTTCCACTGGGCACAGTTCTCAACACCACCGTAGTTGTTGGGCTCGTTTGGATTCCAGTTTGTGAAATCTAACGGGGACCCATCAGACCATCTGTAACACCATACAAAAGTTATTAACCCTTTTACTTCATAAATATCCATGTTAGAAAATTTAATTGACTAAATTTTAAGTGCCATAAGCAGATGGGAATGTTTGACACAGGAGAAACTGTAGAATAAATATTTCTTATTTCGTAAGCAAACAGAGCAGACCCTGAACAGACAGTATCTACTGGAGCCATATGATCTGGGTCTTCACTGTTAAGGTGTCAAAAGACATATCTATAAAGTCTTATAAGGGAATAGTAACCGAGTTCATATTGTATAGGCTTTTAAAACTTTCGATGCTAAATTATCAGAGTTGAAGAGCCCTTCAGTGTTTAACTATAGAGTCCACTCAGTATGATAAAGCCTGGCTTTAACTTACTAGAGGGTTGTGAATGACAAGCAGTGCAGACTCTGATCAGAGGGCTCCTCCCTAAGAGCACTCTGATCTGGTTCTACACTGTTTGCAAATGACAGTGCATGCATGTCTAGCATTCAAAAGGTTAATTTCTAGGCATTTGTTTCATGTACTGAGTGCTACTACAGATTATTTCAAGAATTATACTGTAATAAGTGGTATGAGTGTTATTAGCATGATATTTGTTTGTTATAAGTGTTGTTACAGATTGTACTGACCTGTAGGAATCACCTCCAAGTATACTCAGTCCCATCCAGGCACCTCCAATTTTGAAATTTCCTTGCTATAAGGATAAATCATTTAATAGCATCAAACTAGCATGACACTCATAATTAGTCTGTCTCTACATCAACTTATATACCCTCTGAGTAGCCTCAAATAGACTTTATCACAGCTGCCACATATCTCATCTTTAGTATCTTTAACCTTTTCCCCGATGAATATTCATGTAGGAAATAATGATGTCATGTATATTAATAAGATAATTTTTTATAATGGCATATGAACACATGACATTTTGGCTCAGGCAGAAGCTGTAGAATCAGATCTGTGTTACACCATAAACAAACAGAGCAGACCCTGATCAGATGGCTCCTATAGGAGCCATCTGATCTGGGTCTACTCTGTTTGCAGATGTGTGAAAATGCGCTTACATAAGGGAAAGGGTTAACTCGTACTCCATGAATATTTATGTATGTATGAATATTAATTAGATTAATATTTATAGTGACAGATGAACAAGAAAAGTTTTGATCCTGGTAAAAGAAGCCATCTGATCTGGGTCTATACTCTGTTCACAAATACTTGAAAAGGCGTTTATATGAGGGAAAGGGCTAATGAATATTCATGTAAGAAATAATGAATAAATGAATATCATTTAGCTGTTTTTTCATAATGGCATTTTTGACAATGGCAGAAACTCCAGAATCACATCTGTATTATTCCATAACCATCTATATTATTTCATAAGCAAATAGAGCAGACCCCGATTAGATGGCTCCAACTGGTACTATCTGATCTGGGTCTGCTCTGTTTGCAAAGGCATCAGAAGGCATCTGTATCAGATAATGGGGTAAGTTTTATGATTCTGGATCAGTTATGCACAACACAAAAAGATGTATTTTGAATATAAGAAATGAGAGACTGACAAATGAATTGATGGATTGGTGAATTGATGGAAGGAAAGAGGTAAATCTAACTGTCTCCGTTTTTCAAAAGGTAAAAGAACAGTATGGTAATTGTGCATTGGTACAAGGAATAGTTAAAGGTAAACACTAACCACAAATTCAAGTTCTTTGTCACTGTGTATGCTGGTGAGTGTGGCCTGGTGGCTGTCACAGAGGCTGCTAGCATCATACCATGACAGAGTTGAATTGTCACCTGACAGAGGGCTTCCAAAGTAACAACTACCATTATACAGTAACCATGAGGCATCAGTTCCACATAGTGAAGCTGAAAAACATGGATATATAAGTGTCCATCTGTTCTAACAGATAAACATGGATGTCCAAACAGATAAACATGGATGTCTATACAGATAAACATGGATATCCAAACAGATAAACATGAATGTACACACAGACAAACATGGATGTACACACAGATAAACATGAATGTACATACAGATAAGCATGGATGTCCTAACAGATAAACATGGATGTCCAAACAGATAAACATGGATGTCCTTACAGATAAACATGGATGTCCAAACAGATAAACATAGATGTCCATACAGATAAACATGGATGTCCATACAGATAAACATGGATGTACACACAGATAAACATGGATGTCCATACAGCTAAACATAGATGTCCATACAGATAAACATGGATGTCCAAACAGATAAACATGGATGTACACACAGATAAACATGGATGTACACACAGATAAACATGAATGTACATACAGATAAACATGGATGTCCATATAGAAAACACATGGACGTTTTATGAAACTCATTTACTATAATAAATATGACACTTGCTAAAGCTCATGTCATATCATTATACTAAAGTCGTTTAATAAATAACTTGTAATGAACACTCATGTAAGATTCTTTTTATCACATAACCCTTAAAAAATACCATAGAAAATGAGAAGGGTTATATATCGGATGGCTGTTTTGGCCATTGTTTACAAACACAATGAGTTATAATTGGTCAACGATTACATTAGGTACTATTGGCTAACAATTAAATGAAGCCATGCATTGGTTCAATGTATTCGGCAAGATTTTTTATTGGCCAGATTCAAACTGCTAATTTGACTAAAAAATGCATTTCTGCAGTTTACAGCACTCTGCTTCTGCACCTCCACATCGCAGTTCATGTGATAAACTAAAGAAACAGATCTATCAAATTCTGAAAGTTAATTTTTTCTTCATTTCAGTGTGCCAAAAAGTTATTACAACTAAGACACTCTTTTTTGTGCCATATACCCTCTAAATACATGTATAACTATTTTAACCTTCAGTGTTTGCCTTCACTTATCCCATTCAATCAAAGCCTAATTTTGATCCAATCTTTTTAACAAATCTACCGAAAAGGAGCATTTACTGAAAAAAAAGAACATTTTAAAATTGTGTAGTTTTCAAACCATTGTGATAAACATAGTATTTACTCCTATGGAGCAAAAATTCTATTTATCACAATGGTTTCAAAAAGTCACTTTTACAGAGTTGTTCAAAGGCATCAACATGAGGCAATGGGTTATACTTGCTTATTTCTTGCTAACAAGCAACTTTACAAAGCTCACAAACTTGTTTTCCTTACTACTGATAGTAGATATTTCTCTTTTTTATATTGTCTACTTACATGTTACCCCAGTGGGTGGGGCTGGCGTTGTGTGCGGCGAAGAACCTGTAATATAAAACAAAATTAGACAATTATTCAGAAATGAGTGAAATCCAAGATACAGGATACAAGATTTTTCTTTTTTATTTAAAGTCTGTGTGGTATATAACAGTTAACATTAGCTATGAAAAGTTATTGACCAACACAAATAAAGGTTACAAGTAAGCACCAGCTAAAATTCGCACATACAATATTATACAACATAACAGATCATTGTAGTAAGTAATACAAGAAAATGAGATCTGCTAAATAGCTTAACCCTGTACTCCATAAATATGCTTTTCTGCATCTTTGCAAACAGAGTAGACCCAGATTAGACATCTCCTGTAGGAGCTGTCTGATCAGGGACTGCTGTTTGCTTACGATATAATATAGATATGATTCTACAGTTTCTGCCATGGCCAAAAATCCATGTATCCTTACTATCATAACAAAATAATTTAATTAATACTCATGACATCATTATTTCTTACATGAATATTCATGGAGTAAAGGGTTAAGTACCCGAACAGACAAACTTAGGCAAATAATGCAGACCCGGATCAAACTGCTTCTGAAGGAGCAGTTTGATCAGAGTCTTCACTATTTCCTTCTATGTCAGTCTAATGTATAGTTATCAAAGCCGTGCCAAATTATCTTATTCAGCTCTACATAGTCAAGGACAAGGGGCATTGGGTGTCTAATTACTGAGGGTATTAACCCTTTCCCTCATATAAACGTGTTTTCACGCATTTGCAAACAGAGTAGACCCAGATCAGACGGCTCCTAGAGGAGCCGTCTGATCAGGGTCTGCTCTGTTTGCTAATAGAATTTGATAGATCTGCTTCTTTGCTTTCTAAAATGTCTATACTGTAACACCTTCCATATTTCTTTATAACTATTTTGTTAATGAATATTCAGTAGGTATTGAAATTTGGCCTAAATACAGAACAGGGAAAGGGTTAAGGACAACGTTCAGAAAACTACAACTCAAAAGTTATAGAACTAACGACATACCATGTTATAGCGCTCAAAATACTGTTAACCCATTCCCTTACATTGACGCTTTTTCAACCCTCTTTAAAAGTCACTTTCTGAAACCGTTGGAGCAAATGCTCTATTTATCACAATGGTTTCAAAAACTACACAATACTAAAGTTTTCCTTTTCTCTAGTAAATGCTCCTTTTCGGTATTTATTCAAAGAGATTGGGTCTAAAAATAGCCTATGAGGGAATGAGTTAACACTCTACACAATTCTTTACTTAACACTTTCCCTGTTGAATATTCATGTAAGAAATAATGGCATCGTGAAACTTTATTAGCTGAGTTTTGTTATGGCATATGTACACAGCATCTTTTGGTATTTTATCAGATACATATTTCCTTGTGTTATATTTCAATGTAAAAATTAAATTAATTAAAATTCATTATGGGTAGTCTTCTATGAATATTTATTAACCCTTTCCCTCAAACAAATGCTTTTTCATGTCTTTGCAAACGGAGTAGAACCAGATCTGACAGCTCCAGTAGAAGCCATCTGATCAGGGTGTGTTCTGTTTGCTTATTAAATTATCTTATTGTTAGAAAATCAGATACAGTCCACTCTCAGTATGGTGAACTCACTTGATACTAATTTTTCGTCATTACTAGTTTCAGTAAAGTCCCAACTTTTATTCCCCTTTTATTCTACATAAATGAAAGTTTTTAAGATGAGTTTGAACTGACTACATAAATGTGTACATCAATCACATATATTTGGAGAACAAACCCCATAAAGATTCAGCTAATGAATATTCATGATATCATTACTTCTGACATGAAAAGGGAAAGGGTTAAGATAAGCTTTTACTTTGTAAATTGACATTTAACTCCCTTTTAATTCAGTGTACCCTTAACCCTTTCCTCCATAGGCTATTTTTAGACCCAACCGCTTGAATGAATCTACCAAAAGGAGCATTTACTAGAGAAAAGGAAAATGTTATAGTTGTATAGTATAGAAACCATTGTGATAAATAGAGCATTTGCTCCTGTGGAGCAAATGCTCTATTTATCACAATGGTTTCAAGAAGTGACTATTACAGAGGCGTAGAAAGGCGCATTTATGGAGGAAAGGGTTAACTTCAATGTCACTGGGGTACAAAAACATCCAGTAGCAGAACTTAGTAAACTGATTCTTTATAATGGCATTAAGAACAAAATAATATTCTATCATAGTATATATCTATTTTATTTCATAAGCAAACAAAGCAGACCCTGATTAGACAGCTCAATCAAAAGCTGTTTGATCTGTGTCTTTTCTGTTTGCAAAGGGTTAAACAGAATCACATATCATCACTACTGACCCCTCGGCAAGGCGCAGACAAAGCCTTCATTATAATAGCAGTTCAGATCATTCCAGCCCTTTCGGCTCTTGGACAGAGAGCCGCAATCCTCTGTGCCACCCCAGTTATTGGGCTCTCCAGAATTCCAGTTTGTATAATCCATTGGACTGCCATCTGACCACATCATTCCTGAAACATAAAGGAAGTCTCATCAAATCAAGTAGTAGCAAGCTAACACATGACAAAGGGCTTAACTAACATATGACTAAGGGCAAAAGAACAATACTGTAACACATGACCAAGAGCAGAACAACTAGAGTGTAACACATGACCAATGGCAGAACTATAGTGTTACACATGACCAAGGGCAAAACAACTACAGTAAAACCCCTCTAATGCAAACACCAAAATGAGTAGAATTATGGGTCTTATATTTTGGACATGGCAGAAACAATACTCTACAGTTTCTGCCATGGCCTAAAATGTATGTGTTCATATACTATTATAAAAATTCAGCAAATTAATGTGTATTATGTCATTACTTCCTACATAAATATTTAATGCTTTACTCCATAAATACACCATTCCATGCCTTAGAAACCAGAGTAGACCCAGATCAGATCCTACAAGTGTCGTCTGTTCAGGGTCTGCTCTGCTCTCTTATGGAATAATATAGATCTAATTCTACAGGTTTCCCAGGGTCAAAACTTCTTGTCCTTATGCTATCATAGAAATGAAGCTAATAAATATTCATACATGCATTAGTTCTTACATAAATATTCATGAAGAAAAGGATGAAGTGTGATAAGAATGTTAGTACTTACCTCCCTCTGTCCCTCTATCATTCATGCCAAGCCAGATGGCGCTTGCTATACATTTTCTAAAACAGAAAGCAAATTGTACTTAAAACCAAGGAAGACATGCGACAAAACAAAACATTGGAATCAAATTAACCTTTACTCCATGTAAATAATGCCTTTGCAAACCGAGGGCTTGGTGCAAAACTATTCTTACTCCTTCACAAAGTGAAGGAGTTAGAATAGTTTTGCACCAAGCCCTCGAAACAGAGTATACATAGATCAGACGGCTCCTACATGTAAGAAATAATTATATGAATATTAATTAGATTTATTTTCATAATAGTCATGGGAATGTTTGGCAATAATAGAAACTGTGGCATTATATAAATATTTCATTAGCAAACAGAGCACACCCTGATCAGACGGGTCTTACAGGTGCTGTCTGATAATGGTCAACTCTGTTTGCAAAGGCATAGAAAGGCATCTTTATGGAGTTAAGGGTTAGTTATTTAGAGGTTCATCAGACTTACTGAGTGATGTTGCGGACAAAAGACTCCTGATCCTTGGAATGCAGACTTGGCAGATCTCCACCCAGTGCCTGACAGAATCCCACAGCTGTCATCCAGTTAATTGTCTGTGACTGATTGCAGTACACCTGGACACCAAAACAATAATAAAATGACATCATGAATATTAAACAGATGAGCTTTTGTTCTAGGAAATGAACAGCCGGATTCAAACAGTGTATTTGACTAATAGTTTATGGCACTCTGTTTCAGCACTACCACACCACAGATTATGTGATAAACTGATTTACTCAGTGTCTGATCTGAATGTCAGCATAGGTAATAATAAATTCACTGTTAGCAAGCAATGCTGTGTTAACCTATTCCCTGTTGAATGTTCATATAAGAAATAATGAAATCATTATGAATAGTTATCAGCTGAATTTTTACAATGACATCATCTATACAGGATTTTTGGTATTGTTTGAAACTATAGAGTCAGATCTATTATAATTCCATAAAAATCTGAAAACCGAATTCATCCAAGCTTTTATTCATGACAATTGTTAAAGCAAATTTAAGATAAATTGGTCAAGAAATGAAAGTGCTAGATGAGCAATAATGTATTATGATACACGGACGGACTGACAGATGGATGGACAGATGGGCTGATGGACGAACAGGTCAAGAACTATATACCCGAGAACTTTGTTGCGCGGGCTATTTAACCTTGATTGTTTACCTTGTAGCAGAAGCCTTGGTAGGCAGACCAGCCAGTAGGGCAAGGAACATTTGGCCATTGGGTGCCTATGTAGGGTGGAGGTGTGTAGCCTTGGCGACTGAACTCACAAATATAGTTGTTCTTCTGAGAACAGTCAAGGCTGTCCCAGAATCCAACAGGCGCTCTAGCATGCATTCCCACACATTTGGACTTCTCATTGCCTGTAACAAGAAAATGTACTGCTAGCCTTTTACAATGGATAAATGTATAATTATAACATTTCTCAAGCTATTAGTGTACACATTTGCATTTTCAAATAGTGCAGTGCAGACCCATATGAGACAGCTTCTAGAGGAGCTGTCTCATATGGGTCTGCACTATTTGCCACTATGATTCAATGGCTACAATTGGTCCAATTTTAGAATAATTCAGCTAATTAATAGCCACAGTGAATTGATCAACATTTGAATATTCAGCATGAGAAGGAATAATGAATGCTATTTTACCAATCACTCCATGAATATTCATAAAAGAAATAAAAAAACCCACCTAATATTAATTAGATAAAGCCGTATTTATGGAGTAGAGGGTTAATGATCCCACCTATTCATTGCCTTTAACTGAGTAGATCCAGATCACGCAGCTCCTGTAGAAATCGCCTGATCTGGATCTGCTCTGTTTGTTTATATGCTACAGATCTGTGTTTCTGCCGATTGCCACGGCAACATGTTTCCTTATTCTATTTTTAATTACAAAACTAAAAGGTGTTTTGATACAAAAAACATGTTTCCTAATTCTATAATTTAACCCTTTGCTTCAGGAGTATAAATGTAAGAAATAATGACATCACAAATATGAATTTGATTAATGGTTATAATAGAACATGGATGAAAGAATTATTGGACATGGCAGAAACTGTAGAATTATATATATATTATTTCATATAGGAGCCATCTGATCTGGGTCTACTCTATTTGCAAGGGTGTAGAAAGGCGTATCTATGGAGTAAAGGTGGTGATTTTTTAGGTATAAAAACACCTATTCAGATAGCTCCTACAGGAACCGTCTAACCATCTGTAATTGCAAAGACATTAACCCATTCCCTCATCGGCTATTTTTAGATCCAACCTCTGAAAAAATCTATTGAAAAGGAGCATTAACTAGAGAAAAGGAATTTTTATAGAAGTTTGTAGTTTGAAACCATTGTGATAAATAGAGCATTTGCTCCTATAGGAGCAAATGCTCTATTTATCACAATGGTTTCAAAAAGTGACTTTTACAGAGGTGTAGAAAGGCGTATTTATGGAGGAAAGGGTTAAAAAGGAGGGAGTAAGGACTTAAATATTGCCCTTATCTTGGTCTTTGACACCGTGCAGTAGAAGACAGGTCTTTTCAGAGGCCCTTCATTCAATTGCCTACAAGTATATACATGTATATGTAATTATATATGTATGTGTGTAATCACCAGTGTGGTTTCTGTTCCAGTTAGTGAATTCCATTTTGGCACCACTGTTCCAGGAATAGGTGCCTGGACTGGCTTTGTCTGACAGGCCAATCCAGTATATTCCGGCTCTTATTGCCAGCTGACTGGCCAAAAATGCCTGCAGGTATCTGTAGAGAAATCAGCACAAAACTTTATGGAGGCCTATAAAAAAGTATAAAAATTGTGAGCACTAGGAATTTGTACTATTGAAATAGGAAAACTGAAAGTCGATGTAATGCTGAACTAAAGATAAGAATGTGAACTAAAATTATATCTAATGCAATTAACCCTTTTGCCAAATGAACATTTGTGCATGAATTGATCACATTAACTTGAACGTTAATTTTTATAAAGTAAAAATTTAACCCTTTATTCTATGAATATTCATGCAAGAAATAATGAAATATCATTAATATTAATTAGTTTTATTTTCAAAAGGGTGCATGGACATGGGAGATTCATGGCCATAGTAGAAACTGTAGAATCATATCTTTATTATTTTATAAGCAAACAGACTATACCTGTTTGCAATGACATAAGAAGGTGTTTATATAGGAGCCATCTGATCAGGGTAATATAGATATGATTCTACAGCTTCTGCCATGGCCAAAACTTTATATGTTCATATGCTATTATAACAATTGATTTAATTAATATTTATGATTTATTTCTTACCTGAATATTCATGGAGTAAAAAAAGGGTTTAAGAAATAAGGATCCTTTTGAGAAACCAAGTTACTCAGCGTCTCATCTGGATCCAAACAGCTTGTGTAAGTTATCACATATTCCCTGCTAGCATACAGGAGTCATCTGATCAGGGTCTAGTCTGATTGCCAGATTAACCCTTTCCCTCATACAACTGCCTTTTCCTGCCTTTTTTCTTTAAACAGAGTAGACTCAGAGCAGGCATCCCTGTAAGAGCCATCTAAATCAGAGTCTACTCTGTTTGCTTATTTACAGTTTCTGCCATGGTCAAACATTCCTGTGTCTATATGTCATTGTAAAAAGCCTGTCAATTAACCCATTCCCATATGGGCTATTTTTATCTACCGAAAAGGAGCATTAACTAGAGAAAACATTTTTTTTTAATTTTGTACTGAAACCATTGTGATAAATACAGCATTTGCTCCTATAGGAGCAAATGCTCTATTTATCACAATGGTTTCCAAAAGTGACTATTATAGAGGCGTAAAAAGGCATATTTATGGAGGAAAGAGATAATATTCATGGTGTAATTGTTTCTTACATGAATATTCATCGAGTAAAGAGTTAAGACTTATTGCATAACAACATCAATGCATACTGCTTACCTGTCATTTACTGTGGCCAGATTTCCCTTGAATGTAGAGTTACATTTCGCATTGGCAGCTGCCCAGTTAAGTGGGGCCCCACCTATAAACCTGTAGCAGAATGGTCCATAGCCAAGAGAATACTGAAACAAATCACAAATTGTGTAACAACAAACAGCTACAGCAGAAGGGTCCATAGCCAAGAGAATACTGAAACAAGTCACAAACTGTGTAACAACAAACAGCTACAGCAGAAGGGTCCATAGCCAAGAGAATACTGAAACAAGTCACAAGCTGTGTTACAATAAACAGGTACAGCATAAGGTTCCATAGCAAAGAGAATACTGAAACAAGTCACAAGCTGTGTTACTGTAACAACACACAGGTACAGCATAATGGTTCATAGCCAAGAGAATACTGAAATAAATCACAAACTGTGTAACAACAAACAGGTACAGTATAATGGTCCATAGCCAAGAGAATACTGAAACAAACTTACAGCAAAATTGAAGGTGATTGCTACCCATCATCACCACCCTGTCACAGGTAACAGGCATACAATGTTTGGGCACTGATAGTAGTGTGACTTTAACCCTTTACTCCATGAATATTCATGTAAGAAATAATCAAACCATAACCTTATCTAGATTATTTTTTGTCATTTGGTCATATAGACAAAGGATTTTTCAGTCATGGCAGAAACTGTGAGAAATATATGAAGATTTGTCATTTTATACTTCTGCAAATCACCATGTTGTCTTTTTTAGTATCATTTTTGTAATTGAGAGAGTACATGTACAAAGAAATATTATTAATTTGAACTAATAACAATTATGAAAGCATTAATTAACCTTTACCTCATGAATATTCATGCAAGAATTAATGACATAATGAATCATTATTAGCTAAATATTTATAAAAGCAAATGGACACAGGTGGTTTTGGCCATGGCAGAAAGTGGAAAATCATATCTATATAATTCCAATGGCAAACTTTGAGCTAAATTTGATTGAATGACATTAGAGTTAGATTTGATTGAATGGCTTTGAGCTAGATTTGATTGAATGATTTGAGTTAAATTTAATATATACAGTACAAACTCGATACTACAAACACTCAAATACATACCAATATTGATCTTTAACACAGGTGGCAGCTTAATGCAGGGTGAAAGTCATGCAGAAAGCTCCTAGAGGAGCTTTTTGCATAACTTCACCCTGCATTTAGTAGCCACCTGCCTACAAAGACATGAATTCTTCATTATCAAAATTTCGTAGTATCGAGTTTTAACTCAATTTTAATAATGTAAAATCTTCAAGGGATTGTTTCGCATTGACAAAACTGCAGAATCTATACCATGTCAAAAGCAAACAGAGCAGACCCTGATCAGATGGCTCCTATAGGGGCCATCTGATCTGTGTCTACTCTATTTGCAAATGCATGAAAAATCATTTTATATGATGTAAAGGGTTAACCCAGTAGTTTTATACTCACCAGGGGGCAGCCCTGCTTCCAAGGAGACTGTGTAGCAGAGACCCAGCTTTTAGGGCGCTTACAGATAAAGCCTTGCATGGGAATAGAGCATACTTCATCGTTCCACTTTCCAGTCTGCATAAAAATAAAATATTCCTGGTAGCCATTGAACCACTGAGTCCAAGTGTTATCATGATACGTGCAATGACCAGCATTTTCAAAATAGCCTGGGTCCAGATGAGATGCTGAGTAACTCAGTGTCTTATCAATATCTAAGCTGTTTGACACTCAGTCAATAGTTTCTTAACCCATTCCTCCATAGGCTATTTTAGACCCACCCTCTTTGAATGAATCTACCCAAAAGGAACATTTACTAGAGAAAAGTAAAATTTTAGAATTTTGTAGTTTGAAACCATTGTGATAAATAGAGCATTTGCTCTTATAGGAGCAAATGCTCTATTTATCACAATGGTTTCAAGAAGTGGTTATCACAGAGGCGTAGAAAGGCGTATTTATCGAGGAAAGAGTTAGCCCTGTCCCTGTTCAATATTCATGTTAGAAATTATGGCATCATGAATATCTATTATTCTATTAGTTGTATTTTTATAATGTAAATTTTCATGGATTTTTTTTTTGCTTTCACAAAAACTGAAGAATCAGATCTATATCATGTCAAAAGCAAACAGAGCAGACCATGATCAGATGGCTTCTTTAGCGGAGGTCTAAGTTGAAAAGGGGGGATAACTATAGCAAAATTAATTTTAGGGTTACCTGCCCTTCTGAAATGGGTTTCCCTTGTAATAGTTAACATGCATACCAAATTTGAACCAAATATCTTGGACAACTTCTGAGACATGGACCTTAACATAAAACTTAACCAATAATGAAAATTCTAAGTCGAAAAAGGGGCATAACTATGACAAAATTAATTTTAGGGTTACCTACCCTTGTGAAATGGGTTTCCCTTGTGATAGTTAATATGCATACCCAATGTGAACCAAATATCTTTGATGGTTTCTGAGAAATGGACCTTAACAAAAAGGTTAACCAACGCCGATGCCGACGTCGATGAAAAGGTCATGACAATACCTCCACTTTTTGAAAAAGTGGAGCTAATAAGACTGACATAGCAGCAAATAGTGTAGACCTGGTTCTAATGTCTCCTGAAGGAGGTGTTTGATCTAGGTCTACACTATTTGCCAAAGTTTGTCCAAATACTTTTCTTTAAATACTAAGCAATTTTCTCATCTGTAAAAAGTGTTGCTGCTTTAATTCTTATTCTGCTTCTAACAGTTCTAACGTGTCAAACAGTTTGGATCCTGATGAGAGGCCGCATTATGCGGCGTCTCATCCAGGTCCAAACTGTTTGCATAGGTAATCACGATTTCATTGCTAGCATGCAAAGTGTTAATGTAGTAATCTACTATCTAAGCACATGCTGCTGAACTGCCTACCTTCATTAAGATGAGCGTACAGTCCTCATTTCTGTTCATATAGTTGTTTGGTTCATTGCGGTTCCAGTTGGTATAGGTAACTGTGCTACCATCGCTCCACTCAAAATTATTGTCGATCTTCTTATCATTCAATCCAATCCAAAACCCGAAATAGCTTGTGTTTGCTAGAAAATTTATTAATATTAATTATCTTTCAACACTGGTAATGTTTGTGATAACATTGCAATCAGTTTGGATCCTGATGAGATACAAAGTGACTTGATTTGACACTTACAATGAATATTCATGAAAGAAATAATGACATCATGACTATTAATTCCATTAAATTTTATAATGGTAAATGAACTGAAGAATGTTTGACCATGTTAGAAACTGCTAAATTAGATCTATAAAATTCCATAAGCAACAGACCCTGATCAGATCGATTTTACAGGAGCTGTCTGATCTAGGTCTACTCTAATTGCCAAGGCATTAAAAGGTATGCAAGTTATTTAGTATTGAAAGAGTAAACAGAAATTTATCGTATGTGACAATTCTGTGTGAAGAAAATTAGTCCATGTTTGACACTTAGCAAGGTATGGGTAAACAAGTGAAATTGGGATGCAAACAGATCTGTATGAGATCCCTAATATCTCACCAGGACCTACACTACTTCACATTCTAGCAGTAATAACCGAATTAATTCAGAAAGTTTTTGCAAATGACATTTACTAACATGCAACAGTTAACATGACATACAAATTATTTATGACATGCCATGACAAATTGCAATGACTCAAACAGGGTTGCCCTGAATCTCAGTTCCCTTACATTTGCTTATATTAACACATTTCCCTGACAGTTCACAAAATTCACTGACAATTCCCTGACCTTGAAAAATGTCCCTGTCCCAGACTTTTCCCTGACATATGACAACCGTGATTTTATTTCAGTGCACTTACACTTAGGAACATTGCCTTGCAGGAAGTTTTGCTCATTGGCATCATTAACACTGGCAAGGTGAGCCCGTTTCCTTACACACAGAGAGGAGGCCTGGTCCCAGGTGATACTTCTACGAACGACAAAGTAACAGCTGTCCTCATATGGGAGCCAACCCGCTGCACATCCAAGGCTGAACCCCGCTGAAATGTTACCAACAATTCCTCACCCATTTATGAAATGGATCTAATTCATAAAACATATGCACACAGTATAGATTGTTCCTGATTGTTCCTCCATGAGCCTAGTGCAGACACTGAGGAGAGGACTTATCTAGGAGCCCTCTCATTGGTCTTGGTCTACATGCACACTATTTTCAAATGATAGCCAACTCTTTTGCCACATTCAAAGGGTTAATAGTATTTTGTAAAACTGTAACAATTTTAACCCTTTCCCTGATGAATATTCATGTAGGAAATAAATGACGTCATGAATATTAATAAGATTATTTTTTATAATGACATATGAACACAGGACATTTTGGCTCAGGCAGAAGCTGTAGAATCAGATCGATATTACACCATAAGCAAACAGAGCAGACCCTGATCAGACGGCTCCTACTCTGCTTGCAGATGCATCAAAATGTGCTTACATAAGAGAAAGGGTTAATAGTATTTTGTAAAACTATAACAATTTTTTATGCACTTTTCTTCATGAATCGAGATAAACATGAACTAAACTATAATATGCAGACCTGGATGAGAGACCGCCTTTGTTGTTGGTGGGGGAGTGGTTGGCACATTTCCTGAAATACACACAAAATGTCGATAAAAGAACCATTTACCCTCATGATAAATATTCCTGTAAGAAATAATATCATTAATATTATATCTATAATATAATACTTTTTAAGGGATTTATTTGCTTTCACAAAAAAATGTAGAATCAGATCTATATCATGTCACAAGCAAACAGAGTGGTCCCTTATCTGATAGTTCTACAGTGGTCCCTGATCAGATTGCTCCTACAGGAGCTGTCTCATCTGGGTCTACTCTGTTGGCAAAGACATGAAAAGGCAATTATATAAGGGACAGAGTTAACAGACTTATACCTAAACAAAGGTAACAAGCAAGTATTTTCAAGTGATCCATCGTCCTCCACCTCTTAGCATTTCTATACTCCAAATAAATTTCATGACAAACATTTATAAATTAAGATCAAGGTCGTTACAGACACCAAAGCAGTATGTGACACTCTGCTTCCCAAAATGCATCTACACAAGAAATTTTGAAATCCAAACTCAATGGCTTGGGGATATACTATTCTGGTCATTTTTACTAAAACTGAGGTCATAGTCAAGAGCAAGGTTACAGAGACACCAAAGCAGTATGCAACAGTTCCCCTTCCCAAGATGCACCCACACAATAAATTTCGAAATCCTATTCAAAAGGGTTGAAAATATATCATTTGCTCAAATTTCAGATCATTTTTTCCTAAAACTCAGGTCACAGTCAAAGTGGCAGAGACACTAAAGTAATATGCGAAACTTCATTTTCCCAAGATGTACCCACACAATAAATTTGGAAAACTTATTCAAGGGGTTGAGGATATATCAACTGGACAAATTTCAGACAAATTTCTACCAAAATTGAGGTCACAACCAATGACAAGGTCACAGAGACAACAAAGTAGTATGTGATACTCCCCCTTCCCAAGATGCACTCACACAATACATTTGGAAATCCTAACTGAAGGGGTAGAGGTTATATCAGCTGGACAAATTTCCAGAAAAGTTTTACTAAAGTTACCAAGGGTCTCCTCTGGATCCAAACTGTTTGTAAAGGTTATCACTGTTACACCTATGGCAACGAAAGAGTAAAGCACTCCAGATGTTACATACCTCTCTTTTCACAGATGTACCCATTCCTGGTATCACAGCTGATGTCATCCCACTTGGCTGTTGTGGTAAGCATGGCAACACAGTCTGTACCCTGACCTTTTGACATTCCCGGTGATCCTGAACATAACACATGACGAAGCATTATCTCTTTGCATGTTATCTTAGATTAACCTTTTCTCCATATAAATACATTTTCAGGCATTTGCAAACAGAGTATATCCAGATCATGCAGCTCCTTGAGGAGTCGTCTGATCAGGGTCTGCTCTGTTTTCCAATGGATTGTTTCCTTACTTTCTAAAATGGCTACAATCTTCCACCTTCCATATTTCATTATAACTATTTTGTCTATAAATAGTTAGTAGGTATTGAAATTTGAATGTAAAGGCATAAAACAGCGTTTATAATAAGGACAGGGTTAACAGTTTTCTCAGTTGATTTTTCTTCATTTTCTCTTAACCCCTTTTTTCAAGAATATTCATGCATGAAATAATGACATCATGAATGTTAATTAGTTGCACTTTTATGGTGGCATGTGAACACAGTAAATGTTTTGTCATAGTAGAACTAGATCCATATTATTCCATAAGCAAACAGAGCAGACTCTGCTCAGAGGGCTCAAACAGGATCTGGGTCTACTCTGTTTGCAATGCATCAAAAAGGAATCTCTATCAGGGAAAGGGTTAACCCTTTCCTTCATAAATATGCCTTTCTACGCCTCTGTAAAAGTCACTTTATGAAACCATTGTGATAAATAGAGCATTTGCTCCTATAGGATCAAATGCCCTATTTATCACAATGGTTTCAAAACTACACAATTCTAAACTTTTCCTTTTCTCTAGTAAATGCTCCTTTTCAGTAGATTGATTCAAAGAGGATGTGTCTAAAAATAGCCTATGGAGGAAAGGGTTAAAAGAGCAAAGTTCTATTTCCACACCAGTGGTATGGAACAGTGACCATCACTGCATTACCTGCTGCCCAGTTGAGGAAGGAGAAGCCTGCTCCTGAGGCCCAACTCCAGCCACCTTCTGTTTGTCGGTCATTGGCCCCAGTCCACATAGCTAAGGATTTCATTGAAGTCAGACGTCCTGTATGCATATAATACATAATGTATGATCACAAGAAGGAACACATGTGTAAAGTGTGTGGCACAAAATGTGAAACAAAACACTTGACAGTCAGATGAAAAGACAGATGGATAGGCAGAAATACACAGACAGACAGACAGACAGATAGTCAGACTCAAACACACACAGACTCACAGACAGAGACAGACATACTAACAGACAGACAGACAGATAGATAGTCAGACTCAAACACACACATACACACACAGACTCACAGACAGAGACATACATACTAACAGACAGACATACAGACTGTTAACTATTTGAATGCTAAATAATTGCTGTCTGCTACATTTTCAAAGTTTACTTTTATTAATTTTCAAAAATAAAATCATAATTTACTCCAAAGATATGCCTTTTAACCCATTCCCACTTAGGCTATTTTTAGACCTAACCTCTTTGATCAAATCTACCAAAAAGGAGCATTAACTAGAGACAAGGAAATTTTCAGAATTGTGTAGTTTTGAAACCATTGTGATAAATAGAGCATTTGCTCCTGTGGAGCAAATGCTCTATTTATCACAATGGTTTCATAAAGTGACTTTTACAGAAGCGTCAAAAGGCGTCAATATGCGGGAATGGGTTAACTTCTTTGCAAACAATGCAGACCCAGATCAGATCATTCCATCTGATCTGTATCCATGCTTATAAAACTTTTAGTTGAGTCTGAGTTCGTTCTGAAGTTATTGATTGGTCAGATTTGAGCCTTTGGCTCAAATCTGACCAATCAAAAGCTTGAGAACTCAAATCTGACAAATCAAAAGCTTGAGAATGAACTCAGACTCAACTAAAAACTTTTATAAGCATGGACCCAGGTCTGCTCCGTTTGACTATGAAAGAATATAGAAATAATTCTACAGTTTCTGCCATAGCCAAACTTCCTGGGTGCAAATGCCATTATGAAATGCACATCATTAATATTCAGGATTTCATTATTTTTAAATGAATATTCATGGAGAAAAGGGTTAATAGGTAATCACAAATGCAAAGAGTCAAACTGTTTGGATTCCGAGGAGACAACAAATTCCTCAATGGAGGTCAAATTGTTTCAAAAGATTACCACAAATTTAATTTATCCTTTCCCTGTTGAATATTCAAGTAAGAAACCATTATGTCATGAATATTCATTATCATATTTTTTTATAATGGCATAATTATTATGTACAAAGGCGTTTTTAGTATTGGTAGAAACTGTAGTCAGATCTGTTATAACTTCATAAGCAGAGCAGATCCTGTTCAGACGGCTCCCACAGGAGCCATCTGATCTGGGTTTACTCTGCTTGCAAAGGCATGAAAAGGCATTTATATGAGAGATAGGGTTAACCCTTACTCAGTGAAAATGCCTTTTAACCCTTTCCCTCATAGGCTATTTAGAAACAACCTCTTTGAATGAATATACCCAAAAGGAGCATTTACTAGAGAAAAGTAAAATTTGATAATTTTGTAGTTGAAACCATTGTGATAAATAGAGCATTTGCTCCCATAGCAGAAGGGTGTATTTATGAAGGAAAGGGTTAACCCTTTCCCTGTTCTATGTTTATTTCAAATTTCAATACCTAATGAATATTCATGAATAAAAAAAGTTAAAATGCAAAATGGAAGGTGGAACATTGTAGCCATTTTAGAAAGTGAAAAAACCAAATTAATCAAAACCCATTAGCAAACAGAGCAGACCCTGATCAGACGGCTCCTATAGGAGCTGTCTGATCTGGGTCTACTATGTTTGCAGATGCGTGAAAACACGTTTGTATGAGGGAAAGGGTTAAGCCAATATTAGCCTATAGAGTACAGCCATATCAGATGTCTCCTGTAGGAGTCATTTGATCAGGGTCTGCCCTCTTTGCTTATTGAATGATATAGATCAGATTCTACAGTTTCTGCCAAGGTCAATAATCCCTGTGTTCATTTGCCATAATAAAGAAATAAGAAATTAATATTTTATGATGTCATTATTTCTTACATGAATATTCATGGAGTAAAGGGTTAAACATGCCAAGAGATCCAATGTAAAGGTTAAACGTAAAGATAGACACATAGTAACAAGTAAGTCCTTGAGAGAGAAACAATTACCTGCAATATAGTTCTGTTCACCAAGTGTTTCTATGGAAACCAGGTCACCTTTGTACACCTGACACTGCAGTCGTGCATCCGTCCAGGCAAGTGGCTCATCGGAGAACAAGTAACAACTGTCTGTAAGTGGGTTACTGTCCCAGCCTGCTCCGCATTTGAGTGTCCAGTCAGCTGGCAATGGTACAGTAATTACTTGATTAACCCTTTACTCCATAAATACGCCTTTCTATGCCTTTGCAAACAGAGTAGACCCAGATCAGATGGCTCCTATAGAAGCCGTCTGATCAGGGTCTGCTCTGTTTGCATGTAATATATAATAGATCTGATTTTACCGTTTCTGCCATGGCCAAAATATCCTGTGTTCATATGCCATTTTAAAAATGAATCTCATTTATATTTATGATGTCATTAATTATTACATAAATATTCATGGAGTAAATGGTTAATATTCATGTCAGTTAATAAATAATCATAATAAGTAATCATGTCATTATATCTTACATGAATATCAAACAGGTAAAGGTTTAACCCTTTTCCTGTCCAATATTCATGTCAGAAATAATGACATTATGAATATTTATTAGCTCAATTTTTATAATGTAAACTTTTCAAGGAATTGTTTTCCATTGACAAAACTGCAGAATCTATATCATGTCAAAAGCAAACAGAGCAGACCCTGATCAGACGGCTCCTATAGGAGCCGTCTGATCTGGGTCTACTCTATTTGCAAATGCGTGAAGTTGAAATTCATTCTTATAATGTAAACTTTTCAGGGGAATTTTTCACTTTTACAAACACTGTACAGTCAGATCTATTTCATGTCAAAAGCAAACAGAGCAGACCCTGATCAGATGACTTTTACAAGAGCCATCTGATCTGGGTCTACTCTGATTGCAAATGCGTGAAAATGCGCTTATATAAAGGAAGGGGTTAAATAACATTAAAGTGAATGTATTACAAAATCTTCACCTTTAGCACCCTTATAAAGGGGAAAATTTTGATTACATTTTCAAACAAATCCAATCCAGATGAGACACAGATTAACTTGGCATCTCATTAGGATCTAACTGTAGGACATTCATAGCATTTTTTACAAGAAGAAACAGCAATTGATTTAGAATTCATGTAAATGGCATAATCAGTCAGAGGAAACCATGAAAACGAGTTCTTTTAAAAATGATGTAGATGGCATCAATTTTTCAGTCAGAGGAAACTGAAATGAGTTATTTTAGAAATGATGTAGATGGCAGATTGAGTCAAAGAACAAACAGTGAAAACGAGTTCTTTTAGAAATGATGTAGATAGCATTTTCAAGTTAAGAAGAAACAGCAAGAATGAGTACTTTTAGAGTTGATGTACCGTCGATGGAATTTACAGTCTATGAGAATCTGCTTAGTAAGCTAAAAGCTGAGGTAAATTCACAATGAAAATAAAGTAATCAAAAATACAATGACCTGTAGGTAAAACCATTGTCACTTAACCCTTTCCTTCATTTAAATACTTTTTCACACCATTGCAAACAGAGCAGACCCAGATCAGATGGCTCCTGTATGAGCCATCTGATCAGGGTCTGCTCTGTTTGCTTATGACATGATATACAGATGAACTTCAATCAATATCTTGAATTCGGATGACTCGAACCTCGTATAACTAAAAGCTTGATCCTTCCAAAATCTACAATAAACTACTGTTCAAATGTGTATCACTACGCATGTCTAGAATACAAGTGACAGCTTAATTCAGGTTGAAAGTAATGCTGAAAGCTCCTGCAGGAGCTATCAGCATAACTTTAGACCTGCATTAAGTTGTGAACTTTAGTGAGAAATTGTTAAAATTGGAAATTGGTTGATCTGAACTGCTGTTAACTTGAAATATTTTGTATGGTCCCTTGTAGTTCAAGATATTGCTCTGTTTGCAAAGGCGTAGAAAGGCGTATTTATGGTGTAAAGGGTAATATTTATAGTGTTGTTTCAAAAACAATTCAGAGTCAATCGGAGCCTGGCCGATCGGGTGCACTAAATTCCAATAAACATCAATGAACTTTTCCATCTATTAAAAAAAGTTTTCTGAGAAGTAAGCAGTATTCAGATATCAGACATTTATGCATTTAACTCATTCCCTCATAAGCCATTTTTAGATCCAACCACTTTGAGTAAATCTACCGAAAAGGAGCATTAACTAAAGAAAAGGAAAATATTTTGAATTTTATAGTTTGAAACCATTGTGATAAATAAAGCATCTGTTCCTAGGACCTATAGGAGCAAATGCTCTATTTATCACAATGGTTTCATTAAGTGACTTTTACAGAGGCGTAGAAAGGCATATTTATGGTGGAAAGGGTTAACCCTTTATTCCATGAATACGCTTTTCTATGCCCTTGCAAATAGAGTAGATCCATATCAAACGGCTCCAGTTGGATTCGTCTGAAGAGGGTCTACTCTGTTTACTTATGAAATAATATAGATATGAATCTACAGTTTTTGCCATGCCCAGAAATTCTTGTGACCATGTGCCATTGCAACAATTAATCTAATTAATGATATCATTATTTCTTACATAAATATTCAAGGAGTTATGAGTTATTTTTCCATTGATATAAAGAACTTGTTCTTGGTTAACCCATTCCCTCATATTGATGCCTCTGCAAAAGCCATTGTGATAAATAGAGCGTTTGCTCCCATAGGAACAACTGCTCTATTTATCACAATTGTTTCTAGAACTGATGTTAAGTAAACTACAAACTATCCATTTCTCCAGTTAATGCTCCTTTTTGGTAGATTCATTCAAAGTGGTAGGATCTAAAAATTATATGTAGCTTATGAGGGAATGAGTTAAGCAGGCAAACTAATCAAAATCTACAAGCTGTGTATACAGGGAGGTAATTCAATATTCTGTTGTGAGATAGTAATTTAAAGGGAGGTAATTTAATATTCTAAAAAACCTGTCAAATGTTGAATTATATATATATGTATACACAGATAAATATCATTCACAAGCCAAGGCTGCAAACAATCCTTGTTAACCCTTTACTTCTTAAATGGCTTCTATAGGAGCTGTCTGATTAGGTTCTGCTATGTATGCTTATAATACAATATAGCCATTATTCTAGTTTCTGCCATTTTAAAAGCTTTCCACTAAAAGTTGCTTATATTATGAGAAACCAGAAATGGTGTCAAAGCCACCTGATGCTCGCCTGTTTAAAATTTTAGTCAAGTCTAAAACGTGTCATATTGAACACAAAAAAATCATTCAATTTTCAATTTAAACTTAACTGCATCAATATTACAACCAAAAGGCAATCAAATACCAATTTTCATCAATTTAAAAAGATACATACCAAATACGAAAGCCCTAATACCAAATATGGAAGCCCTAGATCTATTGGTTGTAATAGACAGTTAAAGATTTTTGCAAAAGTAGGTCAAAGGTGAAGGTCAGAAGGGTAAAATTGTTGGCATAGTCGTACCAAGTATAGAAGTCCTATGCCCATCACATCCAATATTATAGGAATTTAAAGATTTTTGCAAATGAAAGTCAAAGGTCAAAGTCAAGGTCACATGGTAAAAACATTGGTATGGTTGAGTCTTAAGACAGGAAATATACATACAAAGTATGGAAGCCCTTTGCCTATTGGTTCCAATGTTATATGCACTTAAAGGCTTTTGCAAAAGTAGGTCAAATGCTAAAGTCAAGGTCAGAAGGGCAAATATGTTTGCATGGTCATACCAAGTATGGAAGTCCTAGGTATATTGGTTCCAAGTTATAGGCACTTACATATTTTTGCAAAAATATGTGAAATGTCAAGGTCATATGGTAAAAAACATTGGTGTGTTTGTAAAAGTCTTCAGACAGAAAAGATACAAACCAAGTATGGAAGTATATGCATTTAAAAACTTGCAAAAGTAGGTCAAAGGTCAAGGTCAGAAAGGCAAACATGCTGGCATGGTCATACTAGGTATGGAAGCCCTAGGCCTATTTGTTGCAATGCTATAGGCATTTAAAGACTTTTGCAAACGTAAGTCAAAGGTCAAGGTCACATGGTAAAAACAATGGTATGGTTGGAAAAGTCTAAAGACAAGAAAGTTGCATACCAAGCATGGAAGCCATTGGCCGACTGGTTCAAATTTTATAGGCATTTTAAGAAATTTGCAAAAGTAGGTCAAATGTCAAAGTAACATGGCAAAACCAATATTGTAGGAAAGGTCTTAACACAAGAAAGTTGCATACCAAGTTTGGAAGCCTTTGGCCTATTGGTTCAAACGTTATAGGCATTTGAAGATTTTTGCAAAAGTAGGTCAAAGGTCAAGGACAAGGTTAGGAGGGCAAAAAAAGTCGGCATGATCATACCAAGTATGGGAGTCCTAGGCCTATTGGTTCCAATAATATAGGTATTTATTTTTTCAAAAGTAGGTCGAAAGTCAAGGTCAAAGTCAGAAGGCCAAACATTGATATTGTTGGAAAAGTCTTAACACAAGAAAGTTGCATACCAATTATGGAAGCCCTAGGTCTATTGGTTCAAATACTATAGGCATTTAAAGATTTTTGCAAAAGTAGATCAAAGGCCAAGGCCAAGGTCAGAAGGGCAAACATATTGGCATGGTCATACCAAGTATGGAAGCCCAAGGCCAACTGGTTCCAATAATATAGGTATTTAAAGATTTTTGCAAAAGTAGGTCAAAAGTCAAGGTCAAGGTCAGCAGGGCAAAAATTTTGGCATGGCCAGAAGGGTCTCAACAATATGAACCTGCTAACCAAATTTCAGCATCATAGTACAAATATTAAGCTTTATACCAACCTGTCCCAAAAACTTTAACCTGGTGATTTTGGGCCCCAAATAAAACTAAGTCTAAAACATGTCAAAAATTGAATAAAATTTAAACAAATTTTTAATGTTTAACTTCATAACAGTAATATTTTACCCCAAATGAGCCTCCATACAAAATTTCAACATCCTAGCACAATTATTAAGTTTTAAAACAACCTATCAAAAAAACTTTAACCTGGAGATTTGTGGCCAAAAATATTAAGTCCAAAACATGTCAAAAATTGATAAAATTGAAAAATATTTTTAATGTTTAACTTCATTACAGTAATATCTGACCTCAAATGAACCTTCATACAAAATTTCAGCATCCTAGTACAAATATTAAGCTTTAAAACAACCCGTCCAAAAAACTTTAACCTGGTGATTTATGGCAAAAAGGACTAAGTCCAAAACATGTCAAAATTTGATAAAATTGAAAAATATTTTTAATGTTTAACTTCATTACAGTAATATCTGACCTCAAATGAACTTCCATACAAAATTTCAGCATCCTAGTACAAATATTAAGCTTTAAAACAACCCGTCCAAAAAACTTTAACCTGGTGATATGTGGCCAAAAGGACTAAGTCCAAAACATGTCAAAAATTGATAAAATTGAAAAATATTTTTAATGTTTAACTTCATAACAGCAATATTTGACCTAAAATGAACTTCCATACAAAATTTCAGCACCCTAGTACAAATATTAAGCTTTAGAACAACCCGTCCAAAAAACTTTAACCTTGGCCACGCTCACGCACACGCTCACGCCAGGGGTATAGCATAAGCTCTACTGTTCTACGAACAGGCCAGCTAAAAAGGCCTCATGACAGAAACTACAGAATAAAATAAACAAATAGAGCAGACCCAGATGTGAAGGTGTTTTGCTGTGTAGAAAGGCGTATTATTGAGAAACGGTTAATAATTTAACAAATCATCCTAATATGCCTTGTATTCACTGGTGATTGGTGAAATACCAAAAATTATATAATGACATTACAAAGTGCTTATGCTGTAACTAATGCAGAAAATCATGTCATGCTGTGTGTACTTACCTGGCTGGGTTGGAATTGTGGCGATGAAAGGGCTGTCTGAAAAAATGAGAATAAAGTCAGTCTCCATACTCTTGATGCCCATTACATCTAACACATTATTCCAAATAGACACCTTTTGACATCTTTGCAAACAGAGAAGACCCAGATCAGATGGCTCCTGTAGGAGCCATCTGATCAGGGTCTGCTCTGTTTCTTTATAGAATATCTTGAATCTGATTCTCTACTACTTAGCAAAGCTATGTATTCATTTGTTACTACAACAGTATTAAATAATTCATAAAATATTGTTAACCCTTTTCTCCATGAATATTCAGGTAAGAAATAATGACGTCACAAATATTTTGATTTATAATAGATAATTTTGTTATAAAAGCACATGAACACAGGAATTTTTTGTCCTGGAAGAAACTGTAGAAATACCTCTATATTACCGTATATCAAAAGCAAACAGAGTAGACCCTGATCAGACGGCTCCTCTAGGAGCCGTCTGATCTGGGTCTACTTTGTTTTCAAAGGCGTAGAAAGGCGTATTTATGGAGTAAAGGGTCAATAATAAATAATTACTCTTTGTTTGCTAGTGGCGAAACCGTGATTACCTACATATATACAGTTTGGATCCAGATGAGACTCCCCATAATGTGGTGTCTCATCAGGATCCAAACTGTTTGGCACGTTGACCATATCTTGAAAGAAATACCATGAGAGAAATTCTATTCTAAGAATTGAAGCAGATGACAATTGATGCAGATTAAAAATACTTTGCATGCATAGAGTTATAAACCTTTTCTTTTACATAAACACTATTTCACGTATTTGCAAACAGAACAGACCCAGATCAGAAAACTCCTACAGGAGCTGTCTGATCAGGATCTACTCTGTTTGCTATTGAAAATTATAAATCTGCTTTTACAGTTTCTGCCTTAACCCTTTCCTCCATAATTACGCCTTTCTACGCTTCTGTAATAGTCACTTCTAGAAATCATTGTGATAAATAGAGCATTTGCTCCTATAGGATAAAATGCTCTATTTATCACAATGGTTCCAATACTACACAATTCTAACATGTTCCTTTTCTCTGGTAAATGCTCCTTTCGGGTAGATCTATTCAAAGAAGTTGGGTCTAAAAATAGCCTATGGAGGAATGGGTTAACCAAAATGTTCTGTGTTCATGTGTCATTATAAAAAAAATCTAATTAATATTCATGACATCATTATTTGTTACATGAATATTGAACAGATAAAGAGTTTCCCTCATATATATACATTTTCATGCATTTGCAGACAGAGTAGACCCAGGTCGGATGGCTTGAAACTCACAAGGTCTATTTTTAGTCCCAAACTCTTTGAATAAATCTTCCAAAAGGAGCTTTTACTAGAGAAAAGGAAACTCTTACAAGTGTGCAGTTTTGAAACCGTTGTGATAAACATAAATATTATTTAGATTAATTGTTACAATAGTAAACAGACACCATGGAAGAAATTGTAGAATTACATGTATATCATTATTATTTAATTAGCTAATAGAGCAGACCCTGATCAGACGGTTCCTACAGGAGCTGTCTGATCTGGGTCTACTCTGTTCGCAAAAGCACAGAAAGGTGTATTAATGCACAAAAGAAGGGAGCTCACTGGCCATCATGGAGCAGATGAAAGGTAGTTTGGTGGTGCAGACAAAGTCATTCCACTGCTGGCGAACACCAATACAGTTCTCCTGTCGGTTGTGGTAGTCGTTAGGTTCACCCTTGGCCCAGTTGGTATAGTTTGTCTAGATAAAATACACTAAAGATAATAGATGGTTTGTAGCAATGAGTTAATCGTTGACATGATAGAAATGCATTTTTACCAGTTTGCAAATAGAGCAGACCCAGATCAGACAGCTCCTGTTGGTCTGCTCTTTTGCATTCTGAATAATATACAGTAGAACCTGTATTAAGCACCATTCATTTATTGAACATAGGAGTCTTAAAAAGCAGGTGGTTGCTTAATGCAGGGCAAAAGTAATGGAGAAAGCTCCTATAGGAGCTTCTACATTACTTTTGACCTAATTCTGCCATGGAAAAAATCCTGTGTTCATTTCGAGGGCTTGGTGCAAAACTATTCTAACTCCTTCACAAAGTGAAGGAGTTAGAATAGTTTTGCACCAAGCCCTCGATTTGCTAGTATAAAGTTTCATCTAATTAATATTCATGTGAATATTCATCATATAAAGGTTTAATCTCTTCTAGTATGCTTTATTCCAACAAAGATACAAGTAGTATTGCTCGAACAAATTTAATTCAACACTATTTGTGCTGATACTTAGAAACAGTTTGGATCTAAATGAGACATTGAGTAACTCAGCATCCCATCAGGATCCAGACTATTTCACTCTCAGGCACTTAGTTTCTGACAAGAAGTGTAAGAAACATGAGCACCGCAAGCGGGTGCCAATGCTCGTCTATCGTCATTGTCAAGATGAACATGCATACCAAAAATGAAGGTTGTAAATGAAAAATTGAAGAAGTTATGGTCAATGTTAAGATTTCAGTTGACGACGACAATGATGACGACAACGAAGACGCAGATGCCGGAGTAACGACAATAGCTCGTGATTTCTTCCCAAACAGACGAGCTAAAAAGACAATTTTGCAGAAGAATGTTCCTCTGCGTTGAAAGGGTTTAACCCTTTACTCCATGAGCATTCATATAAGAAATAATGACATCTTGGATATAAATTAGATTATTTGTTATATTAGCACGTGGACACCAGACTTTTTGGCAATGGCAGAAACTATAGATCTAGAATCATATCTATGATTATTCATAATCAAAAAGTAGATCCTGATCAGACGGCTCCTACAGGAGCCATCTGATCTGGATCTACTCTGTTTGCAAAGGCATAGAAAGGCATATTTATGGCGTTAAGGGTTAAATTTCAAAGTGTATGGTATTAAACCCCTCTAAACAGAACATTTAGTAAAGGGAGTATAGATCTTTTAGACAGATGGCAGCATAACAATATTCATGTAAGAAATAACAATATCATGAATATTAATTGGATGGTTTTCATACAGGCATATGAACACATAGTTCCGGCCATGACAGAAACTGTTGAATTAAATCTATATTATTTCATAAAGCAAACAGAGCAGACCCTGATCAAATGACTCTTACAAGAGCTGTCTGATCTGGGTCAACTCTGTTTTCGAAGGTGTATAAAGGTGTATCTATGGAGTAAGGGGTTTATGCAGGAGCTGTCTGATCTGGGTCTTCTCTGTTTGCAAAAGCATTAACCCTTTTCCTCATATAAATGCCTTTTCACGCATCTACAAACAGAGTAGACCCAGATCAGACGGCTTCTATAGGAGCCGTATGATCAGGGTCTGCTCTGTTTGCTAATGGAATTTGATAAATCTGCATCTTTAGTTTCTTGAATGGCTACAATGTTCCACCTTCCAAATTTCATTAAAACTGTTTTGCCCATGAATATTCAGTAGGTGTAGAAATTTGGAATCAACATAGAACTGGGAAAGGGTTTAATGCATTTCTGTGAAGTAAAGGGTTAAAACAGTAGGCCAGTATCATCTATGTCATTATTCCGAAAGTGGTTAGATGTAATCAACAAACCGCGACTGTTTCGTCATTCCAGTAGAACACACCACTCGTATGTTTGTCGTTCAGGCCGATGTAGAACCACTGGGACTTGGGTAATATCCCTGAATAAAACAAAGAATCTTTCGTAAAACACCTGAATAAAACAAAAAAATCTTTGGTAAAACACCTAAATAAAACAAAGAAGTCATCTGATCAGGGTCTGCTCTGTTTGTTTATGACATGATAAAGATCTGAGTTTACAGTTTCTGTCTATGCAAAAACATCCCTTGAAAAGTTTACATTATATTTTTAACCCATTACCTCATAGGCTATTTTTAGATCCAACCACTTTGAATAAATCTACCAAAAAGGAGCATTAAATAGAGAAAGGGAAAATTTTAGAATTTTGTAGTTTGAAACCATTGTGATAAATAGAGCATTTGCTCCTATAGGAGCAAATGCTCTATTTATCACAATGGTTTCAACAGGTGATTTTTACAGAGGCATAGAAAGGCGTATTTATGGAGGAAAGGATTAATGTCATTATTTCTTACATGAATATTGAACAGGGAAAGGATTGATTTGTACCTGTTGATATCTGCATGTGTTCCAAGTCTGTAGTCAATCCCAGTAACATTTACAGTGCAATGGCAAATTAAATGAAAGTGTGATGAAAACAAAAGGTTACAGACAGATTAACAAACGACAAAGAATTAGAGGTAACTTATTATTTATACCACATTTATATAGCGCTCTTTTCATGCAGGATATGTGAGTTAAAAAGCGCTAAATTATACACTGTTGAATCCTCTACTGAAATGTATTGGACAAGTACACTTGTATTTGTTGCTATTTGTATGTGTTCCAAGTTTGTAGTCAATTTTGCAGTAAAATTTAAAGTGCAATGGCAAACTAACCCTTTCTCTGTTGAATATTTATGAAGTGTACATAATATTTTTTAGTATTGGTAGAAACTGTACATATAGTCAGATCTATTAGAACAGACTCTGATCAGACATCTCCTACAGGAGCCATCTGATCTAGGTCTACACCATTTGCAAAGGTGTGAAAAGGTGTTTATATGAAGGAAAGGGTTAACCCTTTCCCTCAGGCTATTATTAGATCCAACCTCTTTGAATAAATCTACCGAAAAGGAGCATTAACTAGAGAAAAGGAAATTTTCAAAATTGTGTAGTTTTGAAACCAATGTGATAAACACAGCATTTGCTCCTAAGGAGCAAATGCTCTATTTATCACAATGGTTTCAAAAAGTGACTTTTACAGAGGCGTAGAAAGGCGTATTTATGGAGGAAAGTGTGATTAGAAACGGTTATAGACAAATGGACAAACAACAAAGAAGTGATTCTATGTGTCATCTTACTACAGCAGTGATAAGATCAATTGTTCAACCCATTACCCGATAGAGACTCCTTATGACACCTTTGCAAACAAAGTAGACTCAGATCAGACCGTTTTTGTGGAGCCATCTGATCAGGGTCTACTATGTTTGCTTATGGAATAATATAGATCTGATTCTACAGGTCAACTCTGTTTGCAAAGACATAAAAGGCATATCGATGGAGTAAAGGATTAAACCAGCAATCCATTTTGTTTTGCTGGCTTGTAGCTCATTACCGTTTAGGAAAGCCTGTGTGCCGGCGCTAATGATCTTAGCAAGATCTGCTCCTGTTGTTTGCAGGCAAGTCTGCCGGGCTGTGAAGGCATCACTCTTTGTATTGTAGACTTTGAAACAAGTACCTGCATAGAGCTTCCAGCCATCGGGACAACCAAATATTGCTGAAATGTCAAACATCAATACTGACTAATTTGTTCAAACCTTTTATTCATATAAATGCCTTTTCATGCCTTTGTAAACATAGTAGACCCAGATCAGACGGCTCCTGTGGGAGCCCCCTGATCTGGACCTGCTCTGATTGCTTATGAAATTATAATAAATCTGACACTACAGTTTCTACTAATACCAAAAACTCATGTGTACATACATTTGTATGACAAATTCAGCTAATAAATATTCATGACTTCTTTCACAGCATAAAAGTCATCTGGATGTAAATTCCTGGAGGAGCTCTCTGATCAGGATCTACACTGTTTGTCATTCAAAATCTTACTGTAAAACCAAACCTTTCATACTGAATGGGCTCTCTAATTTAACTGCGATAGGCCACTCTACTTTGAATATTCAGCATTCAAAGGGTTAACCCTTTACCCTATGAATATTCATGTAAGAAATAATGATATCATGAATATTAAATAGATTGTTATAACAATACATGGAGACAGGAATGTTTGACCATGACAGAAACTGTAGAATCATATGTATACATATTATTCCACAAGCAAACAGAGAAGACCCTCATCAGATGGCTCCTATACTAGCAGTCTGATCTTAGTCTATTCCGTTTACAAAGGGGTAGGAAGGCGTATCTATGGCGTAAAGGGATAAGGAGTATTTAATGTCATGGACTTGATGACAGTGTAAAACTTGATAATAGGGTAAGATTGGATGATGGGTTAAACTAGATGATGGGGTAAAACAGGATGATTGGGTAAGACTAGATGATTGAGCAAGACTGAATAAGAATGCTTGATAATGAGGTAAGACTGGATAATGGGATAAGACTGGATGATGGAGAAAGACTGGATGATTTACAAAGACCGGATGATTGGGTAAAGACTCAATGGGGTATTATTAGATTATGGGGTAAGACTGGATAATAGGGTAAGACTGTAAGAGGCAGTAAGACAAGATGATGGAGTAAGACTCGATGGGGTAAGATTAGATGATGGGGTAAGACTAGATGATGTGGTAAGACTAGATGATGTGGTAAGATTAGATGATGTGGTAAGACTAGATGATGGGGTAAGACTAGATGATGTGGTAAGATTAGATGATGTGGTAAGACTAGATGATGGGGTAAGACTAGATGATGGGGTAAGACTAGATGATGTGGTAAGATTAGATGATGTGGTAAGACTAGATGATGGAGTAAGACTCGATGGGGTAAGACTAGATGATGTGGTAAGATTAGATGATGTGGTAAGACTAGATGATGGGGTAAGACTAGATGATGTGGTAAGACTAGATGATGTGGTAAGATTAGATGATGTGGTAAGACTAGATGATGTGGTAAGACTAGATGATGTGGTAAGACTAGATGATGTGGTAAGATTAGATGATGTGGTAAGACTAGATGATGGGGTAAGACTAGATGATGTGGTAAGATTAGATGATGTGGTAAGACTAGATGATGTGGTAAGATTAGATGATGGGGTAAGACTAGATGATGTGGTAAGACTAGATGATGTGGTAAGATTAGATGATGTGGTAAGACTAGATGATGTGGTAAGACTAGATGGGGTCAGATTAAACGATGGGATTAGACTGGATAATGGGGTATGACTGGATGAGTGGTTAAAGACTGGGTGATGTGGTAAGACTAGATGATGTGGTAAGACTAGATGATGTGGTAAGACTAGATGATGTGGTAAGATTAGATGATGTGGTAAGATTAGATGATGTGGTAAGACTAGATGATGGGGTAAGACTAGATGATGTGGTAAGATTAGATGATGTGGTAAGATTAGATGATGTGGTAAGATTAGATGATGGGGTAAGACTAGATGATGTGGTAAGATTAGATGATGTGGTAAGACTAGATGATGTGGTAAGATTAGATGATGTGGTAAGATTAGATGATGGGGTAAGACTAGATGATGTGGTAAGATTAGATGATGGGGTAAGATTAGATGATGGGGTAAGACTAGATGATGTGGTAAGACTAGATGATGTGGTAAGACTAGATGATGTGGTAAGACTAGATGGGGTCAGATTAAACGATGGGATTAGACTAGATAATGGGGTATGACTGGATGAGTGGTTAAAGACTGGGTGATGTGGTAAGACTAGATGACAGGGCAAGACTTACGTTCTGGGGTGCTTTCTGGAGCAGTGACTGACTTGCCCATAGCAACAGTACACACAAATGACTTGGTCGACTGACAACTTGTGGAGATATGCCATTTGCCTTTCACATCATCTACAAAAAACAACATTAGAAACATTAGCTAACATGCATAATTAATATTTACCAGCTATACCATAGGACTATACCATAATTCAAACAGATCAAGCTTATGCTGAATATTTTAGGATATTTCAACTCTTACAGCACTGAATTTTCAAATGGACTTTTCCAAATTCAAACAGGTCAAGCTTATGGTGAATATTTAGGGATATTTTTAATAGAAATTTTACAATACAGAATTGTTTTAAAATCACTACGCATATCTAGAAACACATGTGACAGCTTAATGCAGGTTAGAAGTAATACTGAAAGCTCCAATAGGAGCTTTCAGCATTACTTTAGACCTACATTTAACTACGAACTTGAGAAATTGTTCATTTTAGAAATTGGATGACTCAGACTTCTGTTATTTCAAAGTGATTTGTATGGTCCCTTGAAGTTTGAGATATCAAAGTCCAACTGTATATTTATGATATACAAATGGGACATTTTTGCAATGGCTGAAACTATACAAGTGATTCCATATTAAGCAAACAAAACAGACTCTGATCAGACATCCTAATGGAGCCATCTGATCTGGGTCTACTCTTTTAGAAAAATGCATAGAAAGGAATATTTATGGAGTAAAGGGTTAATATTCAAATTAGAAATAATGACATCATGAATATTGATTAGCTGACACATGTATTTTATAATGGCATATGATCACAGAAATGTTAGGCCATGTCAGAAATTGTAGAATCAGCTTTATATTATTCTGGTCTTGGTCTACTATGTTTGTAAAGGCATTAAAAGGCATATCTGAGGTTACATTCATATCAAAAAGCCTTTAAATCTACATACATATTGTTTATCTTATACATGTATTTCAAGATTTTATATTTTATTTTCTACAGCAGTGTTTGAAAAATGATCAACAAATTTGTTTCGGTAGAAGGATACCCATAAAAACTGTACTGAGACAAGAGGGTCACAGTGGCCCTCGATCCTATAAGAGCCATCTGATCAGGGTCTGTTCTGTTTGCATAGGCACAGAAGGGCATATTTATGGTTTGGTTTGGTTTTGTTTTTTATCAGATTTTACGCCGCTTTAACCCTTTCCCTCATAGTGACGACTTTTGACGAATCTGTAAAAGTCACTTTGTGAAACCATTGTGATAAATAGAGCATTTGCTCCTATAGGAGCAAATGCTCTATTTATCACAATGATTTCAAACTAAAAAATTCTAAAATTTTCCTTTTCTCTAGTTAATGTTCCTTTTCGGTAGATTAATTCAAAGAGGTTGTATCTAAAAATAGCCTATGAGGTAATGGGTTAACAGTATTTCACTCATATCAGGACGTCAAGCTAATTACAGGTGGAGGAAGACCCCAGAGGTTCTGTGCACGGAACAAATTGCATTGTTTAATGCACAGAACAACATCCAAGTAGAACCACTGACCTATTACAAGCCAGCTGGAAGACTTCCTAACATGAAAAATCCAAATGCCCAGACCGGGAATTCAAACCACAGGGGGTGAGGGGCTAATCGATTATCAGTCAAACACCATAACCACTCGGCCACGGAGGCTCCGGTATATTTAAGGAGTAAATAATTAGAATTATTAAATAATTAAAATCCTTTATAGACAAAGAAAACCACAAAGGGAAACTACAATTACCTGTGTTCATGTAGACACAATCCTTTTTTTCCGGGGTGTTGGTTGGCTTGTTGCCTGCGGCAGCCCAGTTTTTATAGTGTCTGGTAGTCGCCTTGTTTCTCCAGAGGAAAGGGCCCTCATCCTGACCATTATCTGAAAAAAAAAATCAAATTTAATCCTTAACTCCATGAATATTCATATAAGAAATAATGAAATCATGAATATTAATTAGATTTTTTTTACATGGCAAATGAACACAAGAAATTTTGTTGACGGCAGAAACTGTAGAATCATATCTATATCATAAGCAAACAGAGTAGACCCTGATCAGATGGTTCTTTCAGGAGCCATTTGATCTGGGTATACTCTGTTTTCAAAAGCGTAGAAATGCGTATTTATGGAGTAAAGGGTTAGCACTCTCAGTACTATATAATATTCATGTAAGAAAACATGACACCATGAATATTAATTAAATTTTATTTTTTATTTTGCCACATGACCACAAAAATTTCTGTCAATGGCAGACACTGTAAAGTCATGTTTATACATCATAATCAAACAGAGCAGATCCTGATCAGACGGTTCCTATGGGAGCCATGTGATCTAGTATTTCTCTGTTTGCAAAGGCGTAGAAAGCTGTATTTATGCAGCAAAAGATTAGCATTCCCAATACTATGGATCAACCTTTAGCGTCTCATCAGAATCCAAGCTGTTTAACACTGATACTGTACTTTACATATATCTATGTATGAATTGATCGCTTAACCAATTCCTCCATAGGCTATTTTTAGATCCTACCTCTTTGAATAAATCTACCAACAAGGAGCATTAAGTGACTTTTACAGAGGCGTAGAAAGGAGTATTTATTGAGGAAAGGGTTAATGATTATTCATTAACTTCATTTTAATAGGTAAAAAGTTGGCTTAGACGAAATTGTAAGATTTCATAAGCAAAGAGAGAAGACCCTGGTCAGACAGTTTGAACAGGTTACTTAGTGATGGAAGGGTTAAATAACTGTACTGTACGATTTTATTATGTATTTGTTGTTACTAGAAATAATCATAGAAAATTCCTTTCATTATGCTATTTTATACATCTTCCATTTTGATTATAAATTTTGGAATCATTTGATTTCACCAATGCCCACCTGACAAGCCGATCCAGAAGGATTCAGCTCCAGTGTCTTTCATCTCTGACAGGTAACTGTTCAAGAATTGCTGGTCAGCCGTACTGCAACAGTAGAAAGTAGGAGCATATCCTCAAAAACTCTATTAAATGAAAAGTTGTTGTTGTATATACTCTAATATTGATACAAAGTCTCCTTCTCTGCACCAGTTTGTGAACGTTAATAGGTCAATTTGGCATTGATTTGATAAATTTAAATGAATTTAATGAAGTAGTAAATATAAATTCTCCTTTGTGAGCAGACTGGTCTAGGCTTCACTATTTGCCTAAAGTTAGCCTGGCCAACTATTTAGGGTTATTATGGTTATTAGATCCCTTATATAAACGTTTTTTCATGCCTTTGCAAAGAATGTGGACACAGATCAGACAGTTCCTGTAGGACTTTTTGTCACAGAAAGGGCCATTTTTTAAGTCATTTTTGCAAATAAAGGGCCGCAACTCCTAAACGACTGTAGGGATTTACATGGCTATTGAACTTGACCAAGATATAATGGCCACAAACATGTGTGTAAAGTTTTGTGTGGATTGGACAAATACTTTCCAAGTAGAAGTCCAGACAAATTCTTCTTAGTTCTAGATGTGCGTACGGACGGACGTAAGGACAAGGGCAACCCTATATGCCACCACTATGTGGGGGCATAAAAAGGTTTTGTGTACATATGCCATAACAATAAATCTAATCTAATAATTATTCAGGATGTCATCATTTCTTACACGAAGCAAATGACATGCTTGAAACTTCTTATAAAGGTTAAATAAAAAGAAGTTTACACTAAGCCACTCTCTGCTGCTTTGCAATTATCAGACACCAAAATCATTTTCTTTTTCACATGACTGGAAAGTGCAGCTGTGAAGTGTTGACAAAAGTTGTCCACTTTTGTTAAATACAGTAGAACCTCTACAATGTGACCACCAAATAGATGCATCCTTCATTAACCCTTTCCCTGTTCTATATTTAGTCCAAATTCGAATACCTACTGAAAATTCATGGTCACAATAGTTATAATGAAATATGAAAAGTAAAACATCGTAGCCATTTTAGGAACTAAAGAAACAGATCTTTCAAATTCCATGAGCAAACACAGCAGACCCTGATCAGACGGATCCTATATGAGCCATCTGATCTGGTTCTAGTCTGTTTGCAGATGTGTGAAACACTATTATATGAAGGAAAGGGTTAAGCAATGACCTACTCTTAAAATCTTTACACAATGAATATTAATGTAAGAAATAATGACATCATGAATAGTTATAATAGCACAGGGACATGAATTATTAGCCCAGGCAGAATCATATCTATATTATAAGCAAACAGAGCTGACCCTGATAAGATGGTTCCAGCAGGAGCTGTCTGATCTGGGTCTATTCTGTAAAGGGTTAAGTGGTCGCATTAGAGTGTTTCTACTATTTAATTTAAATCTGAGTCTACACTGTCTGCATATTTGGCAAAGGTCCATTTCAGGGTCCATGCTTATAAAGCTTTTTAGTTGAGTCTGAGTTTGTTCTCCAAAACTTGAGAACAAACTCAGACTCAACTAAAAAGTTTTATAAGCATGGATACAGAACTCAGCAGTTACAAGGCTGCAGAACTTACTAGGCAATCCTAGCCAGCTCAGCTCCCTCACTTGAACAGAAAGCTGAAGCCCCATCGAACCCGAGATGGAAGTGGGGATTGAACTGGTAGCAGGTACCCCTGTGGCCGATCCAGCCAGGAAAACATACCCCTGCAATAAACATAGTCCAGTATGTCCTTATTAACCCTTACCCTTATGAAAGCGCATGTTGACACATCTGCAAACAGAGTAGACCCAGATCAGACGGCTCCTATAGGAGCCGTCTGATCAGGGTCTGCTCTGTTAGCTTGGTGTAATATAAATCTGATTCTACAGCTTATGCCTGTCAGAGGCAAAATGTCCTGTGTTCATATGCCATTATAAAAAATAATCTTATTCATATGCATGACATCATCATTTCTTACATGAATATGCATCAGGGAAAGGGTTAACTCTCTATTCCATAAATACACCTTTGAACACAGAGTAGACCCAAAACCGATGGCTCTTATAGGAGCCATCCAATCAGGGTCTGCTGTGTTTGCTTATGAAATAATATAGATGTGTTTCTACTATAGCCAAAAATTCTTGTATTCATGTGCCATTATAAAAATTGTTCTAACTAGTATTAATGAGGTCATTATTTCTTAAATGAATATTCATGGGGTAAAGATTTAAAGCACATAATCAGACATTTAAATCTATATCACATCTCATTCCAATCTAATGCCATAGGTTAGTGTAATTTGCCCCACTGACTGTAAGACAGGTCGGGAGTTCATGCTTCACTGTGGGCTTATACATTAGGCCGATACTCTATTTGCAAAGGCATATTCATGGAGTAAAGGGTTAAACCTTTACTCCATAAATATTCATGGCCGACGCTACACATTATGAATATTAAAATTATTTTATATTGTTATGAAAAACAAGTGAAAACAGCCATACCAATAGAATAGAATCAACTCTAAGCCATTCTATATGCAAACAGAACAGACCTTAATCAGACAGCTCCCAGAGGAGGCAGCTCATCTGATTCTTCTCTGTTTGCAATGGCATGAAAAGGATTATCTCATGAGTAAAAGGTTAAAAGAAATTAAAAGATCTACCTGAGAAAAAGAAGTAAAATAAATGATTTATAGAAAACAGTATTCAGACTATTCCAAAATTCAAACAGGTCAAGCTTACCATGAATATTCAGGGATTTTTTTTTAAAGAAGAGTGTAACATGACAAACAGTGCATACCCGGATGGTTCCTCTAGAAACTCTTACTGATTGCATAGGACAATAGTGACTCATATCCCACACTGGAAAGTGTTATAAACTAAACAGTCTTGAATACATGTAGATATATTTTCAGAATGGGTGCAGACCTTCCGGCTTTTGGCAAACAAAGGCTCTGCTGGCACTGCAGCTTTGGGCACTCCAAGACGTGACAGGTGAACCCAGATTAGATATTGCCACACATGTCCTGTTTAGGTGGCTCCTGAAAAATTATTTCAAAACATCCTTTACTCATCATAATATCACCTACTCCAGAATTATTTCTTTGTATTGGGTTTTTATATTGCTTTAACACATTCCTGTCATAGGCGATTTTAGACCCAATCTCTTTGAATAAATCTACCAATAAGGAGCATTTACTAGAGAAAAGGAAAATGACAGAATTGCATAGTATTGAAACCATTGTGGTAAATAGAGCATTTGCTCCTATGGAGCAAATGCTCTATTTATTACAATGGTTTCAAGAAGTGACTATTACAGAGGCGTAGAAAGGCATATTTATGGAGGAAAGGGTTAACAGCATTTCAGTCATATTGCCGAATCCAGCTAATTACAGGTGGAGGAAGACCCCAGATGTTTTTCTATGCAATAATGCATGAAACAAATTACTTTGTTTTGTGCACTGAAGAACATCTGGGTAGAACCACTGACCTACCATAAGCCAGCTGGAAGGCTTCCTCACATGAAAAACCCAAATGCCCCGACCAGGATTCAAACCACAATGGTGAGAAGGTCTTTTGACCCTTTACTTTATAAATATTCATGTAAGACATGATGACATCATGAATTTCTATATTAACCCTTTCCTCCATGAATATTCATGTAAGAAATAATGACGTCATGAATATTAATCAGATTAATTTGTTATAATACAACATGGACACATGGATTTTAGGCCATGGCAGAAATATTAGATTCATATCTATATTATATCATAAAATCCTACAGTAGCCATCGGATCTGGGTCTACTCTGTTTGCAAAGACGTAGAAAGGAGTATTTATGGAGTAAAGGGTTCAGCTGATTGTTTATAATGGCAATGAACACAAGGAGGTTTTAGCAATGGCATATCCTGTAGAATTATAAAGACGTATATTATTCCATAAAATTTAATGAATAGCAGACCCTTATCAGATGGCTCCTATGGTAGCCATCTGATCTGGGTCAACTCTGTTTGCAAAGGCATTATAAGATGTCTCTATGAGGTAAAAGATGAAATTCTTGATTTATGAAAGGAGAAAATACATACTACTGTATAATGAAGCAAGAGTTGTATTGCTTGAAAGTGTATTACACATACCTCATAAGTGTCCCCCGTTTCATGTACATGAACTTTCATTAACCCTTTCCCTGTTTCAATATTTTTCAATATTCATTTAACAAATAATGACATTATGAATATTTATTCGGTGAATTTTTATAATGGCAAATGTGTACATATGTTTTTTTGGTATTGGTAGAAACTGTAGTTATATCTGTTATAATTTCATAAGCAAATGGAGCAGACCCTGATCAGACGCTCCTATAGGAACCGTCTGATCTGGGAGAACTCTATTTGCAAATGCGTGAAAGGGTTAAGGTTCCATCAGTGTTGCCGTTGACTTTTGAAATACAGCTCGGGTTGATGATATACTGCATTCACAGATATTCCACAAAAAAGACTACATGTTTACCCGACCGATGATTTCAGAGGTGATGAAGTTTAATCATTTAACCCTTTCCCCATTTAATATTCATGTAAGAAATTATGACATCATTAATATTAATTAGATTATTTTTTAAGATGGCGTTCATATGCACAGGATATGATGGTTCAGGCAGAAACAGTACCATCAGATTTACATTATACCATCAGGGTCCATGCTTATAAAGCTTTTTAGTTGAGTCTTGAGTTCGTTCTCAAGCTTTTGATTGGTAAGATTTGAGTTCTCAAGCTTTTGATTGGTCAGAAAAACTTGAGAACGAACTCAGACTCAACTAAAAGTTTTATAAGCATGAACCCAGCAAACAGAGCAGACCCTGATCAGAGGACTCCTGTAGGAGCCTCTGATCTGGGTCTGCTCTGTTTGTAAAGGTCTGAAAGGGCATTAATATAAGGAAAAGGGTTAACTATAGCGATATGAGGAAAAGACTGACACACTGACAGAAGGGTGACCCCATACACCCCTGGGGGTTGTTTTCTTCTCCTGATCCTACCTGTCTAGTACCGGGGCTTTGGAAGCCTGCCAGTAGGGTACCACCAGCACAGTATTGTTGGTCACCCACATCCATGACACCTGATTTACACTTGGCAGAGTCTAAAACAAAAAACAAAAAAATATGGGCTAACCAGATGCCCTAGAGAGAGGAGAATTGATATAGAGAAACCCTGGTGTGATGCCCAACTCTTATAACCAATAGTTTATCTGGTTCTTTTATATTTAAATAAGAATCATAATAACTTTTTCAAGACAGTTGGCAGCTTAACCCATTCCCTCATATTGAGACCTTTGTAAAAGTCACTTTTTTAAACTATTGGGATAAATAGAGCATTTGCTCCATAGGAGCAAATGCTCTATTTATTACAATGGTTTAAAAACTACACAATTCTAAAAGTTTCCTCTTACTCTAGTTAATGCTCCTTTTCAGTAGATTTATTCAAATTTAAAAATAGACTATGAGGGAATGGATTAATGCAGGGATACCAGGAATAAATAATGAATACTTGGCTGAATGCCTAAACAAGTCTGTCCTTGAAATTAGAATGTGTCAGAATGCACCAGCTGGTGACAATTTCTTCTAGGTATGTTGCGCTTTTGCTTTAATTTATGCTGCTTGAATTTCTTGTTAAATATGCTTTTGTAATGTGCTAAGACAATGTCGTAGTGCTAGCTGCCCTAACCTAGTAGTGTTTTGCTTTATGTTGTATTGTTTTAATATGGGAGAGTTCACCAATACTGCTGGTTTTTATTGTATGCTCTTCACAGATTATGTTATTATTCTTATTATAATACATGACTGCATGACTTTCATCCTGCATTAAGCAGCAACCTGCCTAAAAAGACATAAAATGTTCTGTATTTAAATTCTGGTTTACAGGGGATTTACTGTATGTATGTGCAAGTTTATAAGTTGATGAAAATTTCGCCACTGCGGTAGCCTACCTGATATGAACGTAACCCTAGCCATAATGGTTGTTTAGCTGCGGCGGCCAGGTCATGAACTGTGATCTCTAGTATTGGACTGTCAATTGTCACCATGGAACCTCCATCATGACTGCACTGGCGTCTACAAAATAAGATTAACCCATTCCATCATAGGCTTTTGATTAAACCTACCGAAAAGGAGTATTTAGTAGAGAAAAGGAAAATTTTAGAATTGTGTAGTAATGAAACCATTGTGATAAATAGAGCATTTGCTCCTATGGAGCAAATGTTCATAATCATTTGGCTTAAAACACCATCTCTCTGAGATCAATATGGAAGATTGGGCTTGTCTAATTACAATGTTTGTAGCACACTGTATCATCATCATCATTTTCATCATTATTATTAGCTATTATGATGATTATTATTATTATTATGACATATACAGTGTGTTGCTCACTTACTGTGCAGAGTACCTTGTTACAGCGCATAATGTTAGACGTTGCTCACTTACTGTGCAGAGTAGCTTGTTACAGCGCATAATGTTAGACGTTGCTCACTTACTGTGCAGAGTAGCTTGTTACAGCGCATAATGTTAGACGTTGCTCACTTACTGTGCAGAGTAGCTTGTTACAGCACATAATGTTAGACGTTGCTCACTTACTGTGCAGAGTAGCTTGTTACAGCACATAATGTTAGACGTTGCTCACTTACTGTGCAGAGTACCTTGTTACAGCGCATAATGTTAGACGTTGCTCACTTACTGTGCAGAGTAGCTTGTTACAGCACATAATGTTAGACGTTGCTCACTTACTGTGCAGAGTACCTTGTTACAGCGCATAATGTTAGACGTTGCTCACTTACTGTGCAGAGTAGCTTGTTACAGCACATAATGTTAGAAGTTGCTTACTTACTGTGCAGAGTGCATGTACCCCGTTACAGCACATAAAGTTAGAAGTTGCTCACTAACTGTGTAGAGTACCCCGTTACAGCACATAATGTTAGAAGTTGCTCACTAACTGTGTAGAGTACCTCGTTACAGCACATAATGTTAGAGGTTCCTAACTTACTGTGCAGAGTACCAGCTCCTACAATACACACTGCTAGAAGTTGCAAACTTACTGTGCAGAGTACCAGCTCCTCCGATATGGGTAAACCTTATAACATTGCCCATTCATTATCTGCCAGCCTCTATCTGCATCACATTTAACAGGGTCAGCTAAAACAAAAATAAATACAAGTAAACCCTTGATAGGTCTAAGTTGAATATAGACCCTTTTAGGCAGGTGGCTGCTGAATGCAGGGTGAATGTCATGCAGAAAGCTCCTAGAGGAGCTTTTTGCATGACTTCCACCCTGCATTAACCTGCCTCTTGTCTTAACTCTTTCCCTCATATAAATCAAACAGAGTAGACCCAAATCAGACGGCTCCTATAGGAGCCGTCTGACCAGGGTCTGCTCTATTTGCTAATGGAATTTGATATATCTGTTTCTTTAGTTTCTATAATGGCTTCAATGTTTCACCTTCCATATATTATTCTAACTACTTTGTCCATGAATATTCATGTTCGAATAATCAAGTTTTTACTGTATTTCATGCATAGTTTGAAGCAGTGCAGCAAAATATTTGTTAACCCTTTTTATGTTTAACATGACCTGGCTGATATCCTGATGAGATGTAAAGTGTCTCAGTTTCTTAGCAGGACCGGATCTGTTTTCCCAAGTAACTTACTGACGGTGGCATTTGATATGGATCTACACTATTTGCCTAATTTTGTTTGTTTGAATTCTTGGGAAAATTGGGGTAGTTTGAATTTGGTCATTTAATCATTGCTATATTTCCATGGTATCTCCTCCATCAACCCTTATCTACGAGCTGACTAGGAATTGCAAACAGCTTGGATCAAGATGAGACGCTGAGTAACTCGGCATCGCAGGATCAGAGCTGTTTGACATTGGGTCAAAACTTTCTCAAATCAGAAATAGTCAAAACTGCCCCAGATCTAAATTTGAGCAGACAAAAAATATTTTCACAGTGGGTGAAGGTTAACATTTAACCATTTACTCGATAAATATGCCTGTCTACGCCTTTGCAAACTGTGTAGACCCAGATCAGACGGTTCCTGTAGGAGCCGTCTGATCAAGGTCTGCACCATTTGCTTATGAAATAATATAGATATGATTCTACAGTTTCTTCCATTGTCAAACTCCCTGTGATCATGTGCCATATTATAAAAATAATATTCACGAGGTCATTATTTCTGGCATGAATATTCATAGAGTGAAGGGTTTAATCTGAAGTTTTACTACTGTGCCCTGCATGTGTAGCTCACCTTTGTTTCTGTAGCAAATGAAGCTATGAGCAACCTGACAGCTCTGATCATTAAACCTACGATTGCCCCAGATATTTCCGCAACGTTCCTGACCCCTCCAGTTGTTTGGCTCACCCGGACTCCAGTTACTGAAGTAAGACATTTATACTGGTATACAGAAGAACCTGTCTTAAGCGGCCATCAAAAAGAGATCTAATTATGGCTGTAATGCATGTGGTAGATTTATGCAGATCAAAAGTAATGCAAAAAACTCCTATAAGAGTTTGCTGCATTACTTTTGCCCTGAATTTAGTAATCACCTGCTTTTTAAGACTCCTCATATATAATGTTCAATAAACAATTGACTGCTTAATACAGGTTCTACTGTATCTACAAAGGATTTTTTTGCAATGGCAAAACATCTAGAATCAGATCAATATTATTCCACATGCAATTGAGCAGACCCAGATCAGATGGCTCCTACAGAGGCTGTCTGATCTGGAACTATTCTGTTGGCAATGGCACCAAAAGGCGTATCTATAAAGCAAAGGGCTAAGATTAATTTACTGAAATGACATACGAGGCTTGTTTGGAAATTATTGAGACACTGCCTGTTTTTCAAAACATATATAACACTCAGTGTTTAAAATTGGTACAAGCACAGTATGGGGTCTTATGATCATAATACATGAAAATCATGAGATGGTTATATAACAATTGTGAAAAAGTAATTGCGTAAGAGATACAGGTAGCCATACCCGGAGCACGCCGTGCAAACACAACCTTTATACACTGTACAATCAAAGAACAAGAAATAGCGGGGAAAACGTCACCCAAAGTGATGTCATATAGACACTAGGATTCTAACATAGTTTTGTGAAAATTTGACGTTATTTGAGTTACACTTAAATAAATGAGAACTGTTTTCCGGATGTTGGTCAAATTAAGTTTGTGACGTCAGTGTTAGTTCCTAGATAAAGCCGGAGGAGCGGGCAGTCGTCAAATTTTGTGTTGAGTTGTGGAAAACAGTATAGATGAAACAAATTTGCTTGAAGTCACAAATTTGAAGTAGTGTATCTGGTGCTTAAGTTTACCATATAGGCACAGCAGATTTACTGATTATTAAATGACACCATACACATCTATAGAAGCGAACAGACCCACAATCATTACAGAACTGGCTATGTCAGATCTGTAAAATGCATTACAACAGAACAAACGACTGACATCGCAACATTGCCATTCAAAACAACAATTGAGTTGTGACAGCACATACAATATTGGCCGAAGGATACACATGGAACTGTGTGTTTGCTGGGTGCCACATTTGCTATGACAGGGTTAGGAGAGGAGCAGCACCACGGGAATTTCAAAAGAGATGCCGTAACGTTAATGATGCTGGCGTGTTCCAGATCCAGCGAGGTGACGTTCTTTAGGAAGATGCTAAAGTGATTCACGGGTCCAGCAATTTTATCTTGCGCATGTACAAAGTACACACATGCAAGTATTCCGTGACGTAATATCTTAATAGTATGTCATTCTATGTCCATTTTATTTACAGTGTCTCAATAATTTTAGAACAAGCCTAGTACATGTATATAAATACTAAATCCATACCCTATTGAATACTCATGTAAGGAAAAATCACATCATGAATATAGATTAGCTGGATATGATTGTATACTGTAAAAGTTTCAAAAGAATTTTTTGCTTTGACAAAAACTGAAGATTCATGTCATAAACAAACAGAGCAGACCCTATAGGAGCCATCTGATCTGAGTCTACTGTCTTTGAAAATGTGTGAAAAGGCATTTATATGGAGGAAAGGGTTAATATATATCAGCTGAAGTTTTATAATGGCATATATACACTGGAGTTTTTTATATTAGTTGAAACGGTAGAGTCAGAGATCTATCATAGGTTCATAAGCAAACAGAGCAGACCTTGATGTGACAGCTCCTACAGGAGCCCCTATACTGTGTAATGATGTATTGCCTTATGTAATATAGTGCAGATTAATTTATTTTTTTCAATTGTACTATACAGTAAAACCCCTATAAACCGGAATTCTAGGAGATGAATTTAGATACTTTTAGGTACGTGGCTGCTTAATGCAGGGTGACAGTCATGCAGAAAGCTCCTAGAGGAGCTTTCTGCATGACTTTCACCCTGCATTAAGCTGCCACCTGTCTGAAAGACTGATATTTATACTAAATTGAATGTCCGGTATAGAGGGGTTTTACTATATTGCTTACATAACTGTGCTGTCTATGGGGGAACCATCTGCCCATCCCCAGCTCTGTAGGTACTCTAGGTTGTTCAGACCAGTCCACCACTGATTAACAGTCTTCTGATTTTTACTAATTGAATAGGCCCTGCCTATAACCCAGTTCTGAAAATACAACAATCACTATGAACTAAAATGTATATGTCACATGGAATTTAACCCATTTCCTAATAGGCTATTTTTAGATCCAATCTCTTTGAATAAATCTACTGAAAAGGAGCATTAACAAGAGAAAAGGATTTTTTTTTAAAGAAGTTTGTAGTTTTGAAACCATTGAGGTAAACAGAGCATTTGCTACTGAGGAGCAAATGCTCTATTTATCACAATGGTTTCAAAAAGTGACTTTTACAGAGGCGTATTTATGAAAGAAAGGGTTAATGCTTTACTCTATAAATACACCTTTTGACAGATTGGCAAACAGAGTAGACTTAGATCAGACATATCCTGTAGGAACCATCTGATCAGGGTTTGCTCTGTTTGCATATTTAAATAACTACAGTTTCTATTTTGATAAAAAATCGATGTGTTCAAAGTGCCATTCCCGGTTCTGTTTATTCCAAATATCAATACCTACTGAATATTCAAAAACAAAATAGTTATAATGAAATATGGAAGGTGGAACATATAACAAAATATGGAAGGTGGAACACAGTGCAGACCCTGATCAGACGGCTTCTCTAGGAGTCACCTGCTCTGGGTCTTCTCGGTTTGCAAATACGTGAAAAGGCATTTATATGAAGGAAAGGGTTAAGTTGCCACTGGAACCAGAGTTCTACATTGAATACAATTATTTTAACAATTTGACAGACAAGCATCAAAGGAACATCCCTGAACATTTCATCAAATCCCATCCAGTGGTTTCAGAGGGAGATGTCACTCATAGCAGTTCAGATGAGCTAAAGACAGCTCATGTACAAGATTTCACCAGACTTACCCTCTCTTGTGCGGTGTCCAATTTAACAAGATCTCCTCCATGCAGCCGGCAAAAGTCTCTTGCATCACTCCAAGGAAGATTTGTTGTGGCGACAAACCTGTAACACTTGGTAGAGTATCCAAGCCACTGGTTGGGACATCTTTGACTCTTAACTACAAGTAATGGAACAGCATAAACAACAACCCACAGTAAGGCAAAATAAAATAAAACATCAGCTCTTTGCATGCTAAGAAACTGTTGTCTGCTAAATTTTCATCTGTTGCTCATTTAAAATCTGCAACATTTTCAAAACTGTTAACCCATTCCCTCATATTGACGACTCTGTAAAAGTCACTTTGTGAAACCATTGTGATAAATAGAGCATTTGCTCCTATAGGAGCAAATGCTCTATTTATCACAAAGGTTTCAAACTACAAAATTCTAAAATTTTTCTTTTTCTCTAGTTAATGCTCCTTTTCGGTAGATTTATTCAAAGAGGTTGTATCTAAACATAGCCTATGAGGTAATGGGTTAAGGAGACGTCTGATTAGGGAATACTCTGCTTGCAAAAGATGTAGAAATGTGTATTTATGGAATAAATGGTTAATTTAATTTGTCAACATTTAGATGACTTTATATTAGACTGATATAGAAGCAAATTGTGAAGACTCAGATCAAACTGCTCCTTTAGGTCTTTTGGGTCTGCACTATTTGCCTGAGGTTGTCAAAAAACTAAATAAATAACTAGGGTATACTTACCAAGAGACGGCACAACACAAAATACCAGTACCAGGAGAAACAATTTTTTCCCCATTCTCAAAACACTTCCAGTCTCAGTACAAACATACAAACTTAATATAGATTGAGGTAAAAAATGATGCAAATTTCATACAATAAGAGAGAGGATTGTAAGTTTGGTATATCCGCCTACATATGGTCAGATGGATGTGTGTTAAGGACTCTTCCAGTCTCTGATTACCACAGTAGCAGATTGGTACAATGAAATATAATCTACAGTTTTATCTAATAGTATCTGCAATCATTGGCTGGAGCATCCATGAGGGGCCAAATAGTCCTCTTATGTCAAAAATTTCAACCTTAGCCCCTTTGGATGTTAAATTTTCAATGTTGAATGGCCAAGCATAGTTTAATCTTTTCCTTCGTATAAAGGCCTTTTGCAAACAGAGTAGACCAAGATCAGGGTCCATGCTTATAAAACTTTTAGTTGAGTCCGAGTTCATTCTCAAGTTTTTGATTGGTCAGATTTGAGCCTCTGGCTCAAATCTGACCAATCAAAAGCTTGAGAACTCAAATCTGACCAATCAAAAGCTTGAGAACAAAACTCCGACTCAACTAAAAGCTTTATAAGCATGGACCCAGAGGGCTCCTGTAGGAGCTGTCTGATCAGTATCTTCTCTGTTTGCTATTGAAATTATATAGATCTGATAATTTAATTTTTGTCTAAGCCAACACTTCCTGTTAAAGGTTTTACCTTATAAAAATTAAGTTAACCCTTTCCCTGTTCAATATTCATGAAAAAAATGAGATAATGAATATTAAGACGGCATTATGACGGCAAATGTACATTTGAGCTTTTGGTATAAGTAAAAACTGTAGAGTCAGACGTATTGTAATTTTGTAAGCTATCAGAGCAGACCCTGATCAGACGGTCCTATAGGAGCCATCTGATCTGTGTCTACTCTGTTTGCAAATGCATGAAAAGGCATTTATATGAAGGAAAAGGTTAATGAATAATCAAGAGTGATAAATTCATGCAAAAGTGTTCATTAGCGAAAAAGGTAACCCAAAAATCTATCCAGTATGAAATGATTGAATTTACAATACAACTTTTGAATGACATACAGTGCAGATCCAGATCCTCCAGGAGCCCTCTGATCTGGGTCTACAGTGTTTGCAAATGCTATTCAAGTCCTGTCTTGTATGTACATTAGATAAGGGAAAACTTCCCTACAAACTTATCGCAAAAATATACATGTATCAATTAACCATTTCCCTGTTCAACATTTATGTAAGAAAGTATGACACCATGGTTATTGATTAGCTGAAGTTTTATAATGTAAAGTTTTCCATGAAAATGTTTGCTTGGACAGAAACTGTAGAATCAGATCCGCTAAAATGTGCTTATAAGAGGAAAGGATTAACCCTTTCGCTGCCAATGCCAGATCCGTGATTACCTATGCAAACAGTTTGGATCCAGATGAGACGCCGAGTAACTCGGCGTCTCATCAGGATCCAAACTGTTTGTTACTGTTACTATGTTTTTGAAACAAAAATGAGGAAAATCAAAAGAATGAAAATTTGTAGCAGACGACAAAGTTAGCAGACGACAGAGTTTGGCAGCGAAAGGGTTAATGACCCCAATTAACCCTTTACTTGATAGACACCTTTTGGCATCTTTGAAAACAGAGCATATCCAGATTAGATGATCAGGGTCTTCTCTGTTTGCTTATGAATTTACATGTTTTAACCCTTTCCCTAATACAAACTTTTTTCATGCATTTGCAAACAGAGTAGACCCAGATCAGACTGCTCCTATAGGAACCATCTGATCACAGTCTGCCCAGTTTGACTATGAAATAATATACATGTACATCTGAATGTACAGTTCTACAAACACCAAAAAACCCTGTGTATATATGCCATGACAAAAATTCAGCTAATAAATATTCATGATCTCATTAATTCTCACATGAATATTCAACAGGTAGATAAAAAATGTTGTGTTGTAATATGGGCAAGCAACAAACTTGTAGCAGACAATGGTTGTTTAGCATGTTAATGGTTGTTTAAGGTTAAGTGAGCTGGACTCAGCCACCGCTGGTACAGACCACTGAAGCTATCTCTGAGGGGCCAAGATGATGACAACAAGTTTGTTGATATTTGTACTGGACGAGGACAATTGAAGAGTAATATAGTATGAAAGCCATTTATGGATTGTTTAGATACAGATCATACAGTATCTTAGATAACGTTGACTATTCAGATATGATAAAACAAATGAATATGGAGATCAAATAAAGTTTGAATTAAATTCCTAGAATGGTAACTTTTTCTTTCATATGAACACCTTTGCACACATTTGCAAACAGAGTAGACTCAGATCAGACCGCTCCTATAGGAAGTATCTGATCAGGATCTGCTGTTTGCTTATGGTATAATGTAGATCTGATTTTACAGTTTCTGCCTGAGACAAAACATCCTGTGTACATATTCTATCATAAAAATTCAGCTAGTAAATATTCATGATGTCATTATTCCGTATGTGAATATTAACCCTTCGCTTGCTATTCACGTCAATATACCTACCTGTAAATAGTGAAGACCCAGATGAGACAGCTCCTGCAGGAGCTGTCTCATCAGGGTCTGCACTATTTACAAGTTGATTGTGCAACCAGTGCACTCCACAGCAGTGATTGCACAGCGAAATACGTGTACACAGTGAAGATATATGTAATTATACAACAGGGCATGGGTAAAGAAGGAGAAAGGTATTTTAAAATTCAGCAAGAGAAGGGTTAAACAGGGAGAGGGTTAATTTCTAGCACATTACTTGATTGTCATCTGCAAGCTTTGTTGTCTGCTTTAACCCTTTCCTCCATGAATATTCATGCAAGAAAAAATGAAGTCATAAATATTAATTAGAATAATTGTTATAATAGCACATGGATATAGGAAGTTTTAGTAATGGCAGAAACTGTAGAATCGTATATATATTATAACCAAACAGAGTAGACCCTGATCAGATGGCTCCTATATGAGCTGTCCAATCTGGGTCTACTCCGTTTGCAAAGGTGTAGAAAGGGTTATTTATGGAGACAGATATTACCATTGTTTTAACCCTTTCCCCATGTAAGAAAAAATGACCTCATGAATATTAATTAGATTATTTGATAATTAGATGGACATGGAGTTTATGGCCATGACAGAAACTTTAAAATCATATCCAAGAGCAGACCCTGATCAGACTGCTCCTATAAGATCTGGGTATACTCTGTTTACAAAGGCAAAGAAAGTATTTATGAAGTAGAGGGTTAAAAACTGATTTTAAGAATGACAGTTTGGATACTGATTAGATTAGTTGATATCCACCTGGATCCATACATATAATTTTGCTATTAACGTTTATCTCTTTGCACGCTAAGTAATTTTTCGTCTGCAACAATTGTCGTCTGCTTCAATTCTTCAAATAAACTTTGTCATTTTTTTGCAAAAATATGGTCAAGATGACAAACAGTTTGGATCCTGATGAGATGCCGCATTATGCGGCGTCTCATTTGGATCCAAACTGTTTGCATAGGTAACCAGTTTTGCCGCTAGCATGCAAAGAGTTATATGAAGGAAAAGGTTAACCTTTTAGTCTATAGATACACCTTTTAAAACCTTTGTAAACACAGTAGACCCTGAGCAGATGACTCCTGTAGGAGCTGTCTGATCAGGGTGTGCTCTGTCTGCTATGGAATTATCCAATTCTACAGTTTCTGTCATGACCCAAAATGCATGTGTCCATATACAATTGTAACAAGTTAACTAGAACTGTTTTTTGTGTAAAACTTTCAAAGTCCCATAACTCTGCAGAAAATCATCAAACTGGAACAGGAATAACATATGCACAACTAGGCATGGTACTGATCAATCCTATGAAGTTTCATTAAAATTTGACAAAAGCTTTTGGAGAAACCGGGCAGACAAATTAAAATCGGACAGATGGACAGACGGACGGATGCACACCACGCATAAAAACAAAATGTCTCAACAGTATACTGGGGTAGACATAATTAATATTCATACAAAGGTTCTTTTTTACATGAATATTCCTGGAGAAAAGGGTTAAAGGAGTGTTTTTTTCAACTATAAGACATGCATCTAACAACTATATTTTTGTGGGTCATAAAACTAGTCAAACAAAACGTTTGCAAAGGGAAATATTAAAATTTCTCTTGCCCAAACAAGTGACTTACCTAACGGCAACTGAAACGAACACTGACAACAGGATTAACAGATTAACCCTTTCCCTCTTGAATATTCATGTAAGAAATGGCATCATGAATATTTATTTGCTGAATTTTTATAACGGCACATGTACACAAGAATATTTCATATTAGTAAAAACTGTATAGTCAGATTTATTATAATTTCATAAGCAAATAGAGCAGACTCTAATCAGATGACTCCTACAGGGGTCATCTGATCTTGGTCTATTCTGTTTGCCAAGGCATGAAGAAATCAGTTATATGAGGGAAAGGATTAAGTTGCTTGCTCTTTTTTTTTTAAATCAATCAAGTATGCTGCCAAGCGTTGATTAGTTTTGTGCCAACTAAAGGTAGAGTAAAACCTCTCTTAACTGGAATTCTATAACTTAGATACTTTAAGGCAGGTGGCAGCTCAATCCTTTCCTTCATATAAACACCTCTTCACACATTTGCAAACAGTAAACCCACATCAGACAGCTCCTATAGGAGCAGTCTGATCAGGGTCTGCTCTGTTTGATTTTGATATGAAATAGATCTGATTCTACAGTTTTTGTTAAAAGCAAAACAATACCTTGAAAAATTTACATTATAAAAATTCAGCTACTTAATATTCATGTCATTATTTGCAACATGAATACTGAACAGGAAAAGGGTAAACGCATTAAGTTGCCACCTGTCTCCAATACCAATATTTATATTTAATTTACCGTATTGTTTACAGGGGTTTTACTGTATTATGACTGAATGATTTACAAGACAACAACACACCTCGTTTTAGGCATATTTACTGTACTTTTTTACCTTTGAAACATAATTACAATTAAATGACTTAGTTCCATCACCAAATATGATTCCTATCCCTGAAATATTGCGGTGACTTCTAGATATCACCTTGACCTTGGACAAAATGGCATGGGGTTTGTGTGATTGCTGGTGAACAATTGTTATTCATATCTGAAAATCCTTCTTTGGTCATTGACTAGAACCAAGACCACTAACCCACACACAGACACTCCACTAACTCAATCACAGACAGACCACTAACTCAATCACAGACAGGCCACTAACCCACACACAGACAGACCACTAACTCAGTCACAGACAGACCACTAACCCACGCAGACAGACCACTAACTCAATTACAGACCACTATACCACACGCAGACAGACCACTAACTCAGTCACAGACAGACCACTAACTTAATCACAGACAGACCAAACTTGAACTATCACTAATGGTGATGGAATACCCCCGCTCAGCTGCCTTGATCGCAAATCAAACAAAACCTTAACCAATTTTCTGATTTAAAAAGGGTCATAATTCTGTCAAAATGCTTGATAGTTATGTACTCTTGTCTACAGATGAAGTTTGTGATGGTGAACAAGTGTTCCAAGTTTCAAGTTTATCTCACAGGGTTATGTAGATAGGTAGACTTTAACAAAAACCGTAACCAAAAATTCTAAGTTAAAAAGGGCCATAACTCTGTCATAATTCATAAAGGAGCTGCGGCAGCTCAGTCTAGAGGATCTTGACCCCGTCCTAAGGGAGAGAAGGCTCCACTGGTATGGCCACGTGGAATGTTCCAGCAGTGCTGTAAAGTGTGCCTGGGACTTTCAAGTGACTGGAAGAGGTAGGCCTGAATGGCCTAAGATGTCCAGGAGGGAGAAAGTAGAGAGATATCGTAGAGAGTGGGGGATCTCGACCATCGACCCTCATGGTTGAGACACCTTGAGAACTGGAGTGAGATCTGCCATACATGCAGCTTACCAGCTTTCTGGAGGGGGGGCCCACTAGTGTGGTATAATGCTCCTGCACTTGCACTTAAATCAAAACCAACCAATGATGATGATGATGATGAACCCTTTACTCCATGAATATTACTGTAAAAACTAATGACCTTATGAAAATTAATTGGTGTTCTTAAGAGAAGCTTAATTTTTCAAGCTGTTCTTTACTATCGTGATAAAAACCTATTCAGTACTATCATAGTGAGAAAAGATTCACTGTGACGGTCACGTAAGGGCCCAGTCCCACTAGGTCTCACGACCCCTTAAGACCTGTTTACGATTGCTAGCGACCTCTGGTCGCTGATATTCTTACGACGGTCGCAAGACAAGTCACTGTTAATCGCATTGGTCTTCAGTAATCGTTTCCAATTGTGCGACCAATTTCAGTCGTATTTCAGTCGTAGAGAGGTTGTTGATCATGTACAACAACCTCAGGGCCCAGTCCCACTAGGCCTACGACCACTTATGACCAGTTTACGATTTCTATCGACTTCTTGTCGCTGATATTCGTACAAAGGTCGCATGACAAGTCACTGATAATCGCGGTTGGTCTTCAGTAATCGTTGGTAATTGTTTCTTGTTGTGCGACCAATTTCAGTCACAGAGAGGTTGTAGATCATGCACAACAACCTCCTTAAGATCGAACTGGTTGCTGGTATTCTTTAAGAGGTAACCTTAGAGGCTTTTAGCTAATCGTGTGATCGTCGTACGAAGGTCTCCAACAATCTTTAACTCGTTTATGATCTTCCCTACAATCGTACGACTATCAGCGACCTTTCTACAATTATCTACGACTGTCATGCGATTACCAGCGACTGTCTAAAGATTATCCGCGACTAGGCATAGACCATGTGACTACACAACAGGTCGGAAGTGATTGTGGAACCTTCGTACGAATACCAGTGACTTGGTGCACAATCGTCAACTCCCTCGCAGTGACAATGTGCCAATGTGACTGCGAATCATTTTTTTAGAACTTAGTCGCTGACAATCGCAGACAATAGCCGGTTTCAGAGGTCTCAGAGGTTGCCAGTGGTCTTTAATAATCGCAAGAGCTAGTGGGACTGTTGCCTAAGAGTGATTATCCCTTGGTTGGTTGCATGGCCATTTTTGTTGTACATCAATAGTAATAAACTTTCGAAGAAAATTGAAAAACATTGTTATTACATTATGTCATCTGAAATAAAATATGGTAGTAGAGCGAGGTTAAATCACTTATTTATCGTGACGGAAGGCTATATTTATATCACATAGACAAATAATAGCAGAAAAGGGTGATGAATCAATGCTGGACAGATCGTCGCATCGTGCACCTCTAGAAATTAAACGACTGGACGATGATGTCAAGAGATTCATGGATTACAAAGAAATTTCGACAAGGTAAACTGTCTAGGTGGTTAAAAAAACTGGGTTCTATGTATCAAAGAGACGAGGACTTTGAGGCAGAAGCCAAACTTTACAAAGAAATGGAATTAATTGATGAAGAGTACAGTGAAACTCACAAACAAGTCCAGGACATTTTGGATATAAGAGAAATCAATTCAACACCAGTACACTACTCGGGAAGTTGTGTCTGTCGGAAAAGACTTGTGGAAGCAGATGAGATGAGTGAGTATTCCTACGTTCTTTGGAGATAAAAAACGAAGTATGAATCTTGGAAATAGGCATTTATGGCCTACATAGACAGTGCTCCAAGGACGCCAGTACCTAAAAGGTGAGACCTTGAAATGTATTGATAATCTTGGTCATTCTGAGGCTGCTTATGAGGCTGCTAAGTCCGCTAAGAACGAAAGTTTGGTGGAAAGAAAAGACAGGTGCAAATGTTTTATGAGCAACTTGAAACATTTCCAATTGTGAAAGAAGAGAGTGCTAGTAATTTGGAGAAATTTGCAGACATTCTTGATATTGCTGTAATTAATTTGACTGAAGCAGATCTAGGTGATGGTGCATTGAACTTAAGACCATACAAGAAGGTCCCAGCGGAAATGTTGGTGATATACCACAGATGGGTCTTTGAAAATGATGCAGAGAAGTCTGTGAAGATACTCAAGAGTTTGGACTGTTAAAGAATCTCAGTTTAAAACAATGGCTGCGGAATCAATACATGGGCTTGAGGGAAATGCCGGAAAGAAAAGAGCACAAAGTTACACACTTCGGTAATACTACAAAACCAACAGAGAAAGTTTGTAAAATATGTAATGACACTCCTGGTGTTTGGCAATGTGAACTGTTCCGACAGATTCCAGTGAAAGAGAGATGGCAAAAGGCTAAGACGTTGTCACTTTGCTTTCAGTGCTTGGGGAGTTGACATGTTGGAAGTCTTTTAATTTATATTCATAAAGAATACATAACATTGTTCTGAAACATGTTTTACTGTTATTAAGACATTTGAATAGTGGTGCTAGTGAAAGAAAAATGTGTTCGCGTAAAATTGTCTGACAAATCATCATTTTGAAATGCCCACAAACTCAACTGAACAAGAGTTTTCGAAGAAATGCATGTGTCACCTGCTCACAATTGACACAAAAACTGTTAATCCACTGGAGTGTGAAAATCAGAACAAAGGGGAATAACTCAAAAAGCATTGCATATAGAGTGACGGACCTTAGTTACATCAATGGTCCTCAATGAGAGGAAGACACATATGAAAGCTCTATAATGATTAGTTTAGAAATGATGGCCAAAACAAAAAGTGTGACGGACAGACAAACGGACAGACGACAGAAAAGTGATCCCTAAGTGACACACTGCCTCTCAGCAGGCGACACAAAAATGAAGGACACTTCAGTCAAATAAGCCAGGACTTGAATGACAAATAACAGAGGGGGAACTAGGAACGTTTGTGTAGTCTAAAATGTTGACAATAATTATCATGAATATTAACTGAATGTTTTTATGTTTAATTCTGTTATAATCGACTTCTGTACTATGTTTTATATGTTGTAAATCCAGTTTTGACAGTATGCTGTCAAATAGGATCTACAGTTTGTAGTTTATTTTTGTTTTAAAAAAATATTGTTTCATTTGACAGTATAACTAGATAGCAAGTGCTTAATAATTGTGGAATTACCATGAAAACAAACAATTAGGTTGAGTTGACCGCATTTTGTATCTATGTTTGTCATCAAGCAACATACGTAGTAGGTAACTTCATTTTCGATATATATAGACATATTTCTGATTACAAATACATGTACCGATATGCTCCTAACTCTATGCTGTGACCACTTGTAAGAATGTTCTACATTAGAAACTTCATTCTAGAGGTCACTTGGATCATAATTAGAAGTGTGGTCACTAGAAAAGTACATTTATGTTGATATAGTTATGCTGTAAACTGGTGTATAGGAGCTCCAGATAAGGTGCGTGCCCCTGAGTTTAGCCATTCTTCAGAGTCGCCTAGAGGATATGACTCTGGTGGCTAGTCGAAATGTGGTCTTGGGAGTAAATAACATCGTTATTACATCATGTCATCCGACATAAAAATCAGAATAATATCTGCAATGGAACATGGACACAGGAGTTTTTGGCCTTCGCAGAAACTGTAGAAACATATCTAGATTATCATAAGCCAACAGAGTAGACCCTGATCAAATGGCTCCTACAGGAGCTTTCTGATCTAAGTCATCTCTGTTTGGAATGGCTTGAAAGGGTGTTTTTATAGAGTAAAATGTTAAAACAGATACCTGACGCTGTAATACCATTAACCCTTTCCCTCATACAAATGTGTTTTCATGCATTTGCAAACAGAGTAGACCCAGATCAGACGGCTCCTAGAGGAGCCGTCTGATCAGGGTCTGCTCTGTTTGCTATTAGAATTTGATAGATATATTTCTTTTGTTTCTAAATTGGCTACAATGTTCCAGCTTCCATATTTCATTACATGTATAACCTTTTTGTCCATGAATATTCAGTAGGTATTGAAATTTGAAATAAACATAGAACAGGGAAAGAGTTAAGATAACACATATAATTTACACTGCTCCTGGTAGTTTCAATGTTTCGTCATTATTTCTGACATGAGTATTCATTGAGCAAAGAGTAAATACATAGACAATTCATTATCAAAATAATACTGATATTGGTAATTCCTGAGTAAGACTTTATAACGTGTGTTGCATACACTAAATGTTTAGACACCAAATCGCCTCCGTACACCAGTTTGTAAAGTTAAATAATTAAAACTGGCACAATTTTGATAACTTAAATTAGGCCAACATAGTATCAAATAGTGTAGACCCTGATCAAATGGCTCCCTCAAGAGCTGTTAAGTGTTTGATCTGGGTCTGCACTTTTTTCTGATGTTTATCTGTCTGAATATTTAGTGTAATTATGGTATCATATCAGAGCTATTGGACAAAGAACCATAACTCTGGTGTTCCAAAGTCAATCTGAGTAACACTTGCAGGGCAGCATCTGCCAATAGTACTTTATAACATTAACACAATGTTTCACTGAAAAACTCAAAACCATTTCTGAAATTAAGATCTGGGCAAACAAAGGGCCATAACTCTGGTGGTGTGAGTGATATTTGCAGGTCGGCATTTCCTTAAGGTAATAAATATTTACACAAAGTTTCATAGAAAATCTCCAAACTGTTTTCCGAACTCTGAACTGAGGTATGACTAGGGACAGTTGGAAAGACAGATGCACAGATGCATGGATAGGCGGACAACATCAAAACTATATCCTTCCACCGAAGGCTGGGGATAATAATCATTATAGGAGGGTATTACTTCCATGTCAATGTGAAAATAAAGTCTTAACAAATACGCAAATACCCAATGAATATTTGAAGTGACAGTCATTTTGAATGGTTTCCCTTATATGTTATATGTGTAATGGGTAGAAAATATGTGTTTTATCAAAAAGTTAACACAGATTTAAAACAGATTCCTTCTAAATTCCTATTGAATCTAATGTTTAGCCATTGTGGAACGTCTACACTGTGATTTTGCATGGAAGGAGTGATAATATATCAATGAAACTTTCAAGGAGTATTGAAATAAGTGTTTAGATGCAGCATGCGAAAAAATCGTGTAGATTGCGTGATTATTATGGGAGTTATAAGAAATTTTATGTAGGCCGGTAGGTCTGCCGAGTACGCGCTGAAGTAGATCCCGGCACATAGGGTGTACTACCCCACGGCAGCGAAGGGGTTAGAGCCAACAAGTGAGTGAGCTAGGATGCTGCTAGCTCTACAAATAACATGTAGATCATATGGATCTTGCTGTCCTTGTTATAGCCAACATGTGTATGAAATAGGAAGCTGTTAAACCTTTTCCCCCATAGGCTATTTTTAGACCCAACCTCTTTGAATGAATCTACCCAAAAGGAGCATTTACTAGAGAAAAGTAAAATTTTAGAATTTAGTAGTTTGAAACCATTGTGATAAATAGAGCATTTACTCCTAATAGTTTCAAGAAGTGGTTAATACAGAGGCGTAGAAAGGCGTATTTATGGAGGACTCTACCACAAGAGTTAACTCTAAAGATAACATGTAGATCATATGGTCCGCACCTCATGTTTATAAGAAGCAAGGGGTTAAAGGTAAAATGTCAAAAAGTGACTTTTATATGTGGGTATCAAAAGGCATCAATATTAGGAAAAGGGTTAAGCAACCATAAAATTAAAGTCTAATTCTTGGTCTTTAAGGCAGGTGATGGCTTGACACAGGACTGAAGTAATACAAAAACCTCCATTCTCTATGTACATCTTCACATCAACGTTGTTCCTCTGTGGAATTTCAAAGTATATTTTCCGATTGGTGTATTAGGAGTTGGACACAAGATGTATTTACAGACGAATGGACAATAGCCCTAAACAATATTAACATATGTTACAAATGGCCATAGGCAACTGTCAAAGACAAAGATTTTATATCTGTTTCACTTTTACTATATCACATCCTACAGCACCTAATCAGATCACAATCCACATGCAAAAACCAGTTGTCATAGTGACTGCAAGTAAACATTTCATCACAGAACTATACATAGTAACTGGCTTTGATATGAAACATAATGATCTTTACAAAAACATTAACTGAACAAACCAGAACAGTGCCATCATTATAATTTGCAGTGGTACACACAGTTACATATGCATTGACCCTTTACTTCATAAATAATTCTCTTGTTTGAATAAACAGATATTTTGATTTTCAGTCTATCATTCATTAACCTTGTCCCCTAAATGTTTTTCATGCATTTGCAAACAGAGCAGACCGAGATCACACTGCTCCTGAGGGAGTTGTCTGATCAGGGTCTGCTCAGTTTGCTTAATATGAAATTATAATAGATCTGACTCTACAGTTTCTACCAATACCAAAATATCCTGTGTCCATATGCCATTATAAAGGTTCAGCAAATGAATATTCATCTGTCATTATTTTTTACATGAACATTCATTCGAAAAAGGGTTAATGCTTTACTTCATAGACACTTTTTCAAACAGAGTAGACCAAGACCCGATGGCTCCTTCAAATACTATCTGATAAAGGTCTACTCTATTTGCTTATGGAATAATCAAGATTGGATTCTGCACTTTCTGAAATGGCTGATATATCCTCGGTTCCATGGCCATTCTAAACCAGAAATGGTGTCAAAGCCACCTGATGCTCGCCTGTTTAAAAGTTAAGTCTAAAACGTGTCATATTGAATACAAAAAAAAATCAATTTTCAATTTAAACTGAACTGCATCAATATCACAACCAAAGGCAACCAAATACCAGTTTTCATAAATTTAAGAAGATTATTAAACAAAAAAGATACATACCAAATATGGAAGCCCTAGGTCTATTCAGGTTCCAATGTAATAGGCAGTTAAAGATTTTTGCAAAATTAGGTCAAAGGTAAAGGTCAGAAGGGTAAAAATGTTGGCATGGTCATACCAAGTATATAAGTCCTATGTCCATCGCATCCAATAGCATAGGCATTTAAAGATTTTTGCAAAAGAAGGTCAAAGGTCAAAGTCAAGGTCACATGGTAAAAAACATTGGTATGGTTGGAAAGTCTTAAGACAGGAAATATACATCCAAAGTATGGAAGCCCTAGGTCTATTGGTTCCAATGTTATATGCATTTAAAGACTTTTGCAAAAGTAGGTCAAATGTTAAGGTCAATGTCAGAAGGGCAAATATGTTTGCATGGTCATACCAAGTATGGAAGTCCTAGGTATACTGGTTCCAAGTTATAGGCACTTACAGATTTTTGCAAAAATAGGTGAAATGTCAAGGTCATATGGTAAAAAACATTGGTAAGTTTGAAAAAGTCTTCAGACAGAAAAGATACAAATCAAGTATGGAAGTATATGCATTTAAAGACTTTTGCAAACGTAAGTCAAAGGTCAAGGTCACATGGTGAAAACAATGGTATGGTTGGAAAAGTCTTAAGACAAAAAAGTTGCATACCAAGTATGGAAGCCCTTGGCCTACCAGTTCAAATTTTATAGCCATTTAAAGAAGTTTGCAAAAGTAGGTCAAAGGTCAAAGTAACATGGCAAAAACAATATTGTTGGAAAGGTCTTAACACAAGAAAGTTGCATACCAAGTATGGAAGCCTTTGGCCCATTGGTTCAAATGTTATAGGCATTTAAAAAATTTTGCAAAGGTAGGTCAAAGGTCAAGGTCAGGAGACAATATTGTTGGATGTTATAGGCATTTAAAGATTTTTGCAAAAGTAGGTCAAATGCCAAGGTCAGGAGGGCAAAAAAGTTGACATGATCATACCAATTATGGAAGCCCTATGTCTATTGGTTCAAATACTATAGGCATTTAAAGATTTATGCAAAAGTAGGTCAAAGGTCAAGGTCAGGAGACAATATTGTTGGATGTTATAGGCATTTAAAGATTTTTGCAAAAGTAGGTCAAATGCCAAGGTCAGGAGGGCAAAAAAGTTGACATGATCATACCAATTATGGAAGCCCTATGTCTATTGGTTCAAATACTATAGGCATTTAAAGATTTATGCAAAAGTAGGTCAAAGGTCAAGGTCAGGAGGGCAAAAGGCAAAAAAGTGGGCATGATCATACCAAGTATTGAAGTCCTAAGCCTATTGGTTCCAATAATATAGGCATTTAAAGATTGTTTCAAAAGTAGGTCAAAGGTCACGGTCAAGGTCAGAAGGGCAAACAATAATATTGTTGCAAAAGCCTTAACACAAGAAAGTTGCATACCAAGTATGGAAGCCCTAGGTCTATTGGTTCAAATACTATAGGCATTTAAAGATTTTTGAAAAAGTAGGTCAAAGGTCAAGGTCAAGGTCAGAAGGGCAAAATATTGGCATGGTCATACCAAGTATGGAAGCCCTAGGCCAAATGGCTCCAATAATATAGGTATTTTAAGATTTTTGCAAAAGTAGGTCAAAGGTCAAGGTCAGAGGGCAAAAATGTTGGCATGGTCGGAAGGGTCACGACAATATGAACCTTCTCACCAAATTTCAGCATCATAGCACAAATATTAAGCTTTATACCAACCCGTCCAAAAAACTTTAACCTGGTGATTTTTGGCCCCACAAAAAACTAAGTCCAAAACATGTCAAAAAATGATAAAATCGAAAAATATTTTTAATGTTTAACTTCATAACAGCAATATTTGACCTCAAATGAACTTCCATACAAAATTTCAGCATCCTAGTACAAATATTAAGCTTTAAAACAACCCGTCCAAAAAACTTTAACCTGGTGATTTGTGGCCAAAAGAACTAAGTCCAAAACATGTCAAAAAATGATAAAATTGAAAAATATTTTTAATGTTAACTTCATAACAGCAATATTTGACCTCAAATGAACTTCCATACAAAATTTCAGCATCCTAGTACAAATATTAAGCTTTAAAACAACCCGTCCAAAAAACTTTAACCTGGTGATTTGTGGCCAAAAGGACTAAGTCCAAAACATGTCAAAAATTGATAAAATTGAAAAATATTTTTAATGTTTAACTTCATAACAGCAATATTTAACCTCAAATGAACTTCCATACAAAATTTCAGCATCCTAGTACAAATATTAAGCTTTAAAACAACCCGTCCAAAAAACTTTAACCTTGGCCACGCTCACGCACACGCTCACGCTCACGCTCACGCCGGGGGTATAGCATAAGCTCTACTGTTCTACGAACAGGCGAGCTAAAAATCAGTTAATGAATATTCATGAAGTCATGAATTCTTGAATATTCATGAAGTAAAGAGTTAAATAGCACAGTTTTACACTGTAATGAATTTCATTTCTACTACCAATGGCTCAAATGGCAGACTTTTGGTTTGGACATTTACAACATAATGCCCTAACTTGTATTCCATTAACCCTTTTTTAAACGTTTTTTAACACCTTTGCAAACAGAGTAGACCAAGATCAGACAGCTCCTGTAGGAGCCGTCTGATCAGGGTCTGCTCTGTTTGCTTATGACATGATATACATGTATATATCTGATTCTAGTTTTTGTCAAAGCAATAAATTCCTTTGAAACTTTTACATTATAAAATTTCAGCTAATTCATGATGTCATTATTTCTTACATGAATATTGAACAGGTAAAAGGGTTAATTTGGATGTAGAATATACATTGGCTCATCATGTATACATGTACATGTATTAGCCAGAAAAGTCACTGAATCTGAGCTCAGTGAGTAAAACTCAAACTAAGAATATCCCTTGTGATAGCCACAATCTTTCTCCACTGAATACCGCTTTCTTTGTCAAACGCACACACACACTGACACACAAGCACAAACAGACTGGCACACATATATCACAAAGTTTATAGAGTCAGCTCCCTGTCTGGAGGTAGTGGAGAGAAATACCAGTCCAGCTTCTCCTGAGTCATGCCTTCTAATGTGGATGGGTTCCATTTGGGATTCTGGTCTTTGTCTATTAATACTGAAACAGAACATACACAAACTTGTATTACAACTTTCATAGTAACTTCAGAAGCAGCAAAATACAGCAGCCAAAATATACTGTTAACTATAACAGTTATTCAAATATCACACAACAGAACCCCTTTAGCTTGCTGCGGGGTCCAAACTGTTTGACACCCTAATTGTATCTTGGTAGACAGACTGATTACAGCTTGAATTCTGAAAATGTAGTTGGTGAAAAATTGTGTAAAATTAATTTGCTCAACAGGCTTTGGGTTAATTAATGCTCTATTATTTGGACAAACTTTGAGTTTATTCTTTATTAACCCATTACCTCATAGGCTATTTTTTAGATCCATCCTCTGAATAAATCTACTGAAAAGGAGCATTTACTGCAAAAAAGGAAATTTTTAGAATTGTGTAGTTTTGAAACCAGTGTGATAACTAGAGCATTTGCACCTATGAAGCAAATGCTCTAGTTATCACAATGGTTTAAAAACCTGACTTTTACAGGTGTCAAAATGAGGGAATGGATTAATCCTTTACATCATTAAGACACCTTTTGACACCTTTCCAAACAGAGGAGACCAATATCAGACGGCTCTTATTGGAGCTGTCTGATAGGGTATGCTTTGTTTGCTTATAGAATAGTTCAGACTTGAATCCATATTATTTTGTATCTCTATGTATTCACTTGTTTTATATAACACTATAACTTGGGGAATAAATGTTCATAATGGGTGGAGTCCGCCATGCATATTCATGGAGTAATGGGTTAACCCATTCCCTCATCAGGGTTCCCGCTGGCGGTCGCCAATGGCGAAAATATTTATAATCTGGCGATAAAAAAATCAAGTCTGGCGAATTTGGTGGCGAAAGCAAAAAAATCAGAATGTGCCGAGAATTACAGACCCATTTTGGCCCTCTCAGTCAATTATCCCTGTTTCTTCCATTTGTGTATTAGCGTGTCGGATGTTTACAAACATACTCTGAGAAAAGCCCCTCGAACACACCGGAAATCATGCGTGAAAGATGTGATTCTAACTGGTTCCCGATTTGTGCCCTACTGGTACACGTATGCAAACGGATTATGCGGGGAACCAGTCGTGTCAAACAATGGCGACGATCTCTACAAGTTTAAGCCGTGGATGATTTCAATAACCTTGTGGCACGTTTATTACTCAAACAAGGGAACTGACACCTAAGGCTATGCATCAAAGAGATTAAAGAACGACAAACTAGGCATTTAATTGGCTCTGGTTTGGGATTATCACGGGCTATTTGGATCAGATCGGTCTTTGTAAGAAACTGTTTCTGCATTACTCAGGCTACGTAGTTTCTCAGTTGATAATTGGGAGATAAAATAATTCAACTATTTATCGGGTGTCCTATACATTTGTAATTATAGATGTGTTTTATGCTATCAGTCTGTTTTGTGCCCCTTTTTACCTTCTTTGTTAGTGTTTTAACAGATATTATCCGTTTATTAACCCTTTCCCTCATTATGAGTCATATAAACTTGTTTTCACGCATTTGCAAACAGAGTAGACCCAGATTAGACGGCTCATAGAGGAGCCGTCTGATCAGGGTCTACTCTGTTTGCTAATAGAATTTGATAGATCCGTTAATTTGCTTTCTAAAATATCTACAATGTTCCACATTCCATATTTCTTTTGAATAACTATTTTGTTAATGAATATTCAGCAGGTATTGATATTTAGCCTAAATACAGAACAGGGAAAGGGTTAACAGAAAAGGGAAAGGGTTAAGATAAGATATTCTGAATTATTTGTTACAGAGAGAGTAAAACAGATTAGAAATGGCACTTGGAAGTTCATGATGACATTTTTCAATTACAAGTAATTTATCTTATAAAACAATAATCTGAAATGTGTACAAAACCAAAGACCTATGATAAAACATGAAAGGAGATAAGTGACAAATGATCCAATACTTAAATGTAGATGAGACTCATAGAGGGATCAAAACAGTCTTTAATTATTGACATAAACAATTAGAAATACTAAAGGAAATGTAAGCATACACAAGTTGCTTCTGCTGTGGTAAACATTTTCAAGAATAAACAATAGTTTCATGACATACAATCTGAAGGAAAACTTTGGCTCTAACTTTGGCTCCAACAGATCAAAATTGGCGAAACAAAATTCTTATTTGGCACAAGTTTTTCTCATTTGGCGAAAGTGATGGCGCAAAGAAAAAAAAAGCCAGGGGAGACCCTGCTCATAGGCTATTTTTAGATCTAACCACTTTGAATTAATCTACTGAAAAGGAGCATTAACTAGAGAAAAGGATTTTTTTTAGAATTTTGTAGTTTGAAACTATTGTTATAAATAGAGCATTTCCTCCTATAGGAGCAAATGCTCTATTTATCACAATAGTTTCAACAGGTGATTTTTACAGAGGTGTAGAAAGGCGTATTTATGGAGGAAAGGGTTAAACTGAAGCACTTTGTAGGACTAAACCTGGATCAGATGGCTCCTATAGGAACTCTCTGATTTGGGTCTGCTGTGCTTGCTAGTGGAATTGTACAGATGTGATTCTAAAGTTTTGCCAAGGTAAAAATAAACAAGTGTCATTATCACTACAAAATTTCAGCTAATGAATATTTGTGATGTCATTACTTCTTACATGAATATTGAACAGGTAAAAAGTTAATATTTCTTAAAATCCCTTCCCTCATATAAACGTGTTTTCACGCATTTGCTCACCTGCTCTGACACCCTCGTAGAAATCCTTGTCTTCTATACATCGCTGACTGAGTCTGTATTCCACCTGCAAATCATCCTGCAGGGTCCGAGTCCCACCCTCAATCAGTTGTCGTAAAGTCACCTTCATTGAGGTGGGGGACTGTAATACAAAACATGAACAGTTTTGTTACACAAAACTATATCAGGTGTAACTTGAGATCTGCATGTGCTGAACTATTTATTATTGTATTTGTCTGTTAACCCTTTACTCCATGAGTATTCGTGTAAGAAATATTTACACATGGACAAAGGAATGGTTTGCTATGGCAGAAACTATATAATCATATCTATATAATGTCATAAGCAAACAGAGCAGACCCTGATTAGATGGCTCCTATACGAGCCATCTGATCTGGGTCTACTCTGTTTGCGAAGGCAGACAGGCGTACTTATGGAGTAATGGTTTAAATCAACAAGTAAATATGTTTTTCAAAGCAAGATCAATCGGTCAGAGTGTAGGAATTCCAATATGACCAGTTACTATATGTAGAGGATCTGTTGCGAGTTGTCTTTTAAGATCACTTGTTCCTAAACGAGCCTTAGAAAGTGTTATTAAGCGAGCCTTGGCGAGCTTAATAACATTTTCTTGGTGAGTTTAGGAACATGTGATCTTAAAAGACAACGAGCATCAGATTCTTTTTCTCGCATAGCAAAAAAAGTGTATTTTCGCCGTTTAAATGACATGTAAACATCGGTTTCCATGGTTTGATGTCATATATGACGCATGACGTCATATATGTTCTAAAGTGATCTTACACGTGTTAAAGATCAGGGAATCTTAACTCGTTGTTCTAACTCGGAGAAAAGGGAAGGTATGTGAGAAATATATATCTCTCAATCTCAATCTCTAATCTTGTTATAAGTAACTTGACCTATCTTCTTACCTGTAATGCAACATCTCATCTTATCAGTAACTCAAACTCTCATCTTATCTGAAACCCAACCATTATCTTATCAGTAACCCATCTACTCATCTTACCAGCAACACCACCTCTCTATAAAGATCTAATTCTACAGTTTCTGCCATGGCCAAAACTGTCTATGGTCATATGTCATAATAACAAGAGGGCCATGATGGCCCTGAAATCGCTCACCAGAGGGAAAGATTTTTAAAGTTTCAACTACATGTATGTTTCTAAACAAAACTGGACACCTGTTTTGTGGGGTGTTATTTGACCCTTTCTCTGTATAATTATAATGGCAAGCTTTCTGGGATGATTTGCTTTATTATAAATATTTTCTAAGTCCAATACCGAACGTTTACCGACCGTTAACTTGGAAAGCATATATCGCACAAAAAATATGTGGAAAAGTTTCATTTTCCATTACATTTTACTACGCATAACCTAACAACTCCTTGATATATTGCGTATTTAGAAACGAACGACAACCCTTGTAGAGCACGTTTCGTAACAAAACCAGTTCGCACCTGAACGTTTCGAACCCCTTCAGAATTAGAGTACTGATGATTGTTTCAAAGCAGAAATTGTATAAAAATCGCGATTTCAACAATTTATACAAACGGAATTGTTATGGAAATGGAAAATTAAAACTTGTTAAGAATAACTGGTGATAATAACCATTGTGATAAATAGAGCATTTGCCTTAGTGATAAATAGAGCATTTGCTCCATAAGAGTAAATGCACTATTTATCACAATGGTTTCAAATCTACACGATTCTGAAATTTTCCTTTTCTCTAATTAACCCTTTTCCTCATATAAACATGTTTTCACGCATTTGCAAACAGAGTAGACCCAGATTTACCTCTTTGAATAAGCAGACGACATTTCTAACATATGACAACCCTATCACAGCTTAGCAGGACTTAACCAAAATTAGCACACAGTTTGAACTCAGATCTGACACATACCGGTATGTAACTTTATATGTGGTTTGTATATGAGTTAATTTACTCCTATGGAGCAAATGCTCTATTTATCACAATGGTTTGAAATCTACACAATTCTGAAATTTTCATCTTCTCTAATTAATGCTCCTTATCAGTAGATTTATTCAAAGAGGTAGGATCTGAAAAAAGCCTTTGTGATAAATAGAGCATTTGCTAATCATTGTGATAAATAGAGCAAAAGCTCCATAGGAGTAAATGTTCTATTTATCACAAAAGTTTCAAATCTACACAATTCTGAAATTTTCCTTTTCTATAATTAATGCTCCTTATCAGTAGATTTATTCAAAGCGGTAGGATCTGAAAAAAGCCTTTGTGATAAATGGAGCATTTGCTCAATAGGAGTAAATGCTCTATTTATCACAATGGTTTCAACTCTACACAATTCTGACATTTTCCTTTTCTCTAATTAATGCTCCTTATCAGTAGATTTATTCAAAGAGGTATAATGGTCACTTTATGAAACCATTGTGATAAATAGAGCATTTGCCTTTGTGATAAATAGAGCATTTGCTCAATAAGAGTAAATGCACTATTTATCACAATGGTTTCAAATCTAAACAATTCTGAAATTTTCCTTTTCTCTAATTAACCCTTTTCCTCATATAAACATGTTTTCACGCATTTGCAAATAAGAGTAGACCCAGATTTACCTCTTTGAATAAGCAGACAACATTTCTAACAGATGACAACCCTATCACTGCTTAGCATGACTTGACCAAAATTAGCACACAGTTTGGATTCTGATCTGACACAGACCGGTATGTAACTTAATATGTGGTTTGTATATGAGTTAATTTACTCCTATAGAGCAAATTCTCTATTTATCACAATGGTTTGAAATCTATACAATTCTGAAATTTTCCTTATCAGTAGATTTATTCAAAGAGGTAGGATCTGAAAAAAGCCTTTGTGATAAATAGAGCATTTGCTAACCATTGTGATAAATAGAGCAAAAGCTCCATAGGAGTAAATGTTCTATTTGTCACAATGGTGTCAAATCTACACAATTCTGAAATTTTCCTTTTCTATAATTAATGCTCCTTATCAGTAGATTTATTCAAAGAGGTAGGATCTGAAAAAAGCCTTTGTGATAAATAGAGCATTTGCTCCAATGGTGTAAATGCTCTATTTATCACCATGGTTTCAAATCTACACAATTCTGAAATTTTCCTTTTCTCTAATTAATGCTCCTTATCAGTAGATTTATTCAAAGAGGTAAAATAGTCACTTTATGAAACCATTGTGATAAATAGAGCATTTTCTCCATAGGAGTAAATGCTCTATTTATCACAATGGTTTCAAATCTACACAATTCTGAAATTTTTCAAGAGGCAGATTCTGAAAATATCCTATGAGGGAATGGGTTAAAAAACAGTGTGAGCAAACAGAGACTAATTCTGAAGCAGACAACTTGATAGAGTTTTGACCAGGAACTTGACCTATTCAGTGATTATGCAACACAGATGGAGTGACCTCAATCCCTCTAGTTCAGAGGAACCTTTATAGTGTAAAATAATATTTTAAAGTATAACCAACTGGGCAGGGCCAATTTTAACCTCAGAACTATGATATTTACCAATGTCAATAAGGAATACTAAGTAAATCTATACACCAAATATCTAAGCTCTGTGACATGTAGTTTTTGACAAAAAGATTTTTGAAGTTTTCCCCATGCCTAACCTAAGTGAGGCCAGCATTCTGCTACTTGTACAGAAAACAACAGTCAGCTAGAAAAAACTGGCCACCCCTCGGGCCGTGGCGGGGCCAATTTTGACCCCAGGGGCATTATTTATATAACTTTTGTAGAGGACCTATAGGTGATGCTATGTGCCAAAGATGAAAGCTGAGAACCCTGTAGATTCAGAGGAGAAGACTTTTAAAGTTCAAATTGTTGACGCCGGACGACGGACGACAGACATCAGGCGATCACAAAAGCTCACCCTGAGCACTTTGTGCTCTGGTGAGCTAAAAATGCATCAATTTATATTCATGATGTCATTATTTCTTTCGAGAATATTTATGGAGTAAAAGGTCAACAATTTCATTTTCTTTCAACTTGTATCTTCATTGCACTAGTTCATAATTTGACATATAAATGTAACATATTAACCCATTCCCTCCACTTGACGTCTTTTGAAACTTCTGTAAAAATCACTTTCTGAAACCATTGTGATAAATAGAGCATTTGCTCTTATGGAGCAAATGCTCTATTTATCACAATGGTTTCAAAACAACACATTTCTAACATTTTCCTTTTCTCTATTAAATGCCCCTTTTCAGTAGATTTATTTAAAGAGGTTGAATCTAAAAATAGCCAATGAGGGAATGGGTTAATTCATCTTAAAAGTTTTTTACCATTTTTTTCAAGGTATTCAGTTGTTTTGTTGCCCACTCTGAACCATCTTTCTCCAGATTTTCAAAGATCTGTTCAACTGTGTTGCCATCAAACAGTGTGTTGATGTTTTCCATGTCTTGTCGTAGTACAAAATCCTTGTCAGGTATATCTGTGCTCTGTAACAAGAGGGGAAATAAGCAATATTGGTCATATGTAGGAAACCCCAAAGTGCAACTGTTACTGATGTTATCAATCTTTATTTTTTTTATTCACATTAACCCTTTATTCCATAAATATTCATGTAAGAAACAATAGAAGTTTGAAAATCAATTAGCTTAACCCTTTCCCTGTTCTATGTTTATTCCAAATTTTAATACCTACAATAGTTATAATGAAATATGAATTGCAGAACTTCGTAGCCATTTTAAGAAACTGAAGAAACAGATCTACTAAATTCTATTAGCAAACAGAGAAAACCCTGATCAGAAGGCTCCTATAGGAAGCGTCAGATCTGGGTCTACTCGGTTTGCAAATGTGTCAAAAGGCATTAATATGAAAGGGTTAGCTCTTTGCATGCTAAGTAATTTTGTCGCCTGCTCAATTGTCATCTGTACCAATTTCAAAACTATTTTCTTTCTGAATTTTTGCAGAAGTTGAGTCTGAGTGACAAACAGTTTTTGTGGGACAGGATCTGGATCCAAAGTATTTGCATAGGTCATAAATGGTGGGAGAATCCGCTGCTCGCACTCAAAGATTTATGTCCTAGATACAGGGGAGAACAAGAGCTGTATTGTCAGCCATCTAATTCCTCTGTTCGTATTATAATGAACAGGAAATGTTTTGGCCCTAGTAAAAAGCTGTGTAATTCCATTAGCAATCAGTGTAGACACTGATCACGCAGCTTCAACAAGAGCTTGACCTGGTGAGGATGCTTGAGCAAGTGAATTTCATCTGAAAATGTCGATAGTCAAAGATACGATATAACAATGTGAAAAAGCAGAGACATATACATACATGTATATGTCTCTGGAAAAAGCGACTGTGTTCAATACTCTCCTTGCCTTTAAAATTTTAATTGATTCTATACTATTACTTACTTTAAATGCTTTTGATGCAATGAATTTGAGCATGCAAAACCCCATTTTTGTATATTTCCCTTTACTTGCTTTACTGGAGCAAGTTTGTGTATCTTATTGTATTCCCCTTCCCCTTTCTCGGTGGCGTAAAGTTTCAGAATTCTTTAAAGTACATGAACGCTGGGATTTAAAAAAATATTCTAAATATGTGCAAACTGTAATAAACCCCAAAACAATCTTAATATTGCTAAAGGTGTTCATGATCGGACATGCTCTGATCTGTACCCGACAATAATATCGTTTAAAGGTGTGTTCTGCTAATTGATTACTATTTGATTATTGGCGAAAACAGACTGATGGGAGAGAAGCGTCAATCAATTTAATTTTTCACATGTTCATGTCCTTGAGCTAACACTGCTGAAACCAACAGACTAACCGTGCAGGGATATAACTATACCTCGAACCAACCCAGGCCCTTGAGTAAGCCATATAAGACCAAGCCATTGTGTATTAAATTGAATTAAGAACAACTTTTTCCAGGACTTCGACTGGGCCTCCAGCAAAGCATTGTCCTCGGCCAAGAGATGCTCGAGCCATTAAAGTTTGACTGTAAATTCAACTGCAGTTCTCACCTCATGCTGGAACTTGTCTAACACAGCGGCCACATCGACAGTCTCCGGGTCATGTAGTTTCAGCAGTGCCTCCTCCATGGCTGGCAACTGGTTAAGATGTAGAGTACAAACCATGATAAACACACTTAACCCATTACCTCATAGGCTATTTTTAGATCCAACCCTTTAAAAAAATCTACCGAAAAGAAGCATTTACCACTGAAAAGGAACATTTTTAGAATTGTGTAGTTTTGAAACCAGTGTGATAAATGGAGCATTTGCTCCTATGGAGCTAACACTTTATTTATCACAATGGTTTCAAAAAGTGACTTTAACAGGGGGCATCAAAAGGCATCAATATGAGGGAATGGATTAAACTATTGCCTAATAAAAATGCTTTTTTTTAATGCATTTGCAAACAGATAAGACTGATCAGAGTCTACTCTGTCTATAAATCTGATTCTGCAGTTTCTGCCGAAGCCACAAAACCTGCTTTCATACACTGTGTCAAAGTCAGCTAACAAATACTTGTCATATGTCATTATTTCTTACATGAATTTTCTACAACAAGTGACTGATCTGTGTCAACTCTGTCTGCAAAGGTGCTAAAAGGTGTCACTATGAGGTAAAGGACACTATTTTGTGACTGCTGACAATAAATAACAGCTTGCTAATCATTTGTACTCATCTGTCTGGCCATTATGGGTTACCTTAACTCTTTATTCCATATATACATAATTTTACGCCTTTGCAAATAGAGTAGTCAAAGATTAGCTGGCTCATCTGACAGGCGTCTGCTTTGTTTGCTTATGGAATTATATAGAAATGATTCTACAGTTTCATGACCAAAACAATTATGTGTTCAAAAGCCAAATTGAAAATAATCTAATGAATATTCATAAAATAATTAAAATTCTCAATAATAATAATAATGGATTAATGTAAATTTTAAAAAAAAAATGTCTGCTCAAACTCTTGAGCGACATACTTCTGGGAGAAATTACTGATAAGCGTATCGAACAGTTAGGATCTTGACAAAACGTCAAGTTACTCAATGTCTTATCTGGTTAGAATCTGTTTGCAAATGTTAGAAGATAAGGGTTAAAATCATATCAAATGCAAACAGAGCAGACCCTGATCAGACGGCTCCTATTTGCAAATGCGTAAAAAGGCATTTATTTGAGGGAAAGGGTTAAAATTATGCTGACCTTGCTGGATTGTACAAAGTGAGTTGCCACGCCTGCCTTGTGTACATCTCGTCCTTTCAGTCTGAAGCCTGTCAATGCCAGATACACACCCAGTCTGCCCCCAAGTCTCGGCAGGAAATATCCGCCGCCTACATCAGGAAACAGACCTGAAAAAAACAAGGTTGATAGACCATGCAGACCAAACTCTGATACACACACTGTTCACAGTCACTGGAATAAACTTCAAAACAAACACTTAAAAGTACAAAAAACGTACTAAAAGTTAAAGTTCTATTCGGTTTGCAAAGGTGTATAAAGGCATATTTATTTACTATTTATCACAATGGTTTCAAAAAGTGACTTTTACAGAAGCGTCAAAAGGCGTCAATATGCGGGAATGGGTTAAAGCACTCCTTCAGGGATGGTTTGGTCTGGGTTTGCACTATTGGCTAAAGTTTATTTGTCTGAATTCTTAGGTTAATTAAGGTAGTCTAATTTATATATTTTGAATAGTAGAGCAAATAATTTGAGTCTGTAGATGACTGAGCAGACTGTTGTAGTAATGATTTGACTTTACTCCATGAATATTCATGTAAGCATAATGACATCATGAATATTAATCAGCTGATTTTTTACAATGGTACATGAACACATGAATATTTAACCATGGCAGACACGGTAGAGTGAGATCTATGTTACTTCATAAGCAAACAGAGCAGCCTCTGATCAGACAGCTCCTATAAGAGCCATTTGATCTGGGTCTACTCTGTTTGCAAAGGTGTTAATAAGCGTATCTTAGGAGTAAAGGGGTAAAGCAACATACCTATGGCCGTCTCTGGCATGGCAAATAGTGTCCTTTCTGTGGCCACACGAAACATACCATGGACTGATAGACCTACACCCTGTCACAATGTAAGGAACATAAAACAATACTATTAGACAAATCTGCAAAACATAAACTATGCTTGGTGTTAACCTTTTACTACATATGTCGTAAACTTTTTACTTAATATAAACACTTTCTCATGCATTTGCCCAGATCAGATGGCTCATATCATATTATAGGAGTCATCTGATCAAGATCTGCTCTGTTTGCTTATGAAATTATGACAGATCTGACTCTACAGTTTCTACTTTTACAAAAACTAGAATCAGATCTATATCATGTCAAAGCAAGTAGAGCAGACCCTGATGAGACAGCTCCTACAGGAGCCATCTGATCTGGGTCTACTCTTTTTGCAAATGCGTGAAAATGCATTTATACAAGGGATAGGGTTAATTACAAAACCTTTTAAATTTTTTCTATATTTAAAACCTTTAAATGTTTTCTCAATGTTGTTGATAATCTAGTTGATACTCATTAGAATTGCTTCAAATGGGCAAAACTAATCAGTACCAACAAAATAGGGTTTGGCTGAAAAGTAAGCGATATGGATAAAACAATATGCAGCCTAGCTATAATAATGCACAATTAACCATTTTCCTGTTGAATATTCATGAAAGAAATAATGACATCATGAATATAGGTACATAGGATTTGTTGGTATTGGCAGAAACTACAGTCAGATCTATTTCCAATTTCATAAGCGAAAAAGAGCAGACCCTGGTCAGATGGCTCCAACAGGGTACCTGATCTGGAACTACTTTGCTTGTAAAACGTTTATATGAGTGAGTGAGTGAGTTGGGTTTTACGTCCAACCAACAGTATTAGCTTGCTCACTAAATTCTGAAAGTAGGAGATTCTTCCAAAGCAAAAGCAGCAATGGGAAAGAAAATTGCAGACTCAGATCTACTGAGTCTGTTCATGAGCAGTTATTTGAAGTGGAACACTACTCACACCTTGTAGCTCCAGTTTAACCCTTTCCCTGTTCAATAATCATGCAAGAAATAAAAGAATCATGAATATTTATTACATTATTTTTAATAATCGCATAAGAACACAGGACATTTTGGCTCTGACAGAAATATTGGAACCATCTGATCTGGGTTTACTCCGTTTGCAAACATGAGAAAAGGCATTTATATAAGGGAAAGGGTTAGGTCCTTTTCAATTTCATAACTAAAAGCATTGATGAAATTTATGATCTAGAAGGACCAGAAAATTTAACACTGAGAATGAAGTATGAGGCCACTTTTCACGGCCGCCACACAAGCGCTTAAGACCTGCTGTTGTGAAGTATATAAATTCTTAAAGAAGGAAATTCTTCGAAAGCAAAAGCAGTAATTTGAAAAGAGAAAATTGCAAACTTAACCCTATGCTTTCATATTTCTCGTAAATAGAGAATCTTATTGAACTTACCCCACCCATAGTGATTCCGTCTATTATAGCCACATAGGGTATCTGGTAGGTACCTGTAAGACACAAACAGAGCATTTATATGTAGACATCATATGGTCTTTTAACCCATTCCCTGTTCTATATTTAGTCCAAATTTCAATACCTACTGAATATTCATAAACAAAATAGTTATAATGAAATATGGAAGGTGGAGCATTGTAACCATTTTAGAAACAAAAGAAATATATCTATCAATTTCCATTAGCAAACAGAACAGAGCATGATCAGACGACTCCTCCAGGAGCCATCTGATCTGGGTCTTCTCAGTTTGCAAATGTGTGAAAAGGCCTTTTTATTAAGGAAAGGGTTAAAGACGTATTCCGCTCATATTTTCGCAAACATTGCATAACAAATTGTCTTCAGAACTGGAATCTATGGGACTTGAAACTAACTTTGTTCTTAAGAGCAGGGTAAGGAAATAGTTGTTTATATCAAAAAAATAAGAAAATCTCGAATCCTAGTAAAAATAACTACCCTATGTCTTCATTTCGATGTACATGTAAGTCTATTACAACTATTAACAAAGCAGAAGGTATGTCTTCATTTCGATGTACATGTAAGTCTATTACAACTACATGTATTGACAAAGCAGAAGGTATGTCTTCATTTCGATGTACATGTAAGTCTTTTACAACTATTAACAAAGCAGAAGGTCGAGAAAGAAGTAGTAGCCACGGTTTCTGGACAACAACGATGTGGACACCGGAGTTACGACAATAGCTAAAAAAATTCTCTTCGAAAAACAGACAAACTAAAAATATTGCACAATCTGTTTTCACACGTAACATTAAGCGATCAATCCATTTGTCCATGTAAACACATTTTCACGCATTTGCAAACAGAGTAGACCCAGATCAGACGGCTCCTATAGGAGCCGTCTGATCAGGGTCTGCTCTGTTTGTTAATAGAATTTGATAAATCTGTTTCTTTACTTTCTAAAATGGCTACAATGGTCCACCTTCAACATTTCATTATAACTATTTTGTTCATGAATATTCAGTAAGTATTTAAATTTGAAATAAATATAGAACAGGGAAAGGGTTAATTGTTTACCTCATGAAATATTGACTGTTTACTAATTACCTGAACTCTCATGATGATATCACAAGCAAGGGTATTTGTTTTACCATGACACAAACTATAGAATCAGATCTAACTTTCATTAGCAAACAGAGAGAATCCTAATCATGTGACTCCAGCAGGAGCCATATGATCTGGGTCTACTTTGTTTGCAAAGGAATCAAAAGGCATATATATGAGATAATGGATTCGAACATTTGACACTGAGACGATACTGGTAAATGATAGAGGGGATGAGTTAGTCTCCCATTTACCCCTTACTCCATAAAAACTTTTCTACGCCTCTGCTTACTGAGTAAACCCAGATCAGACCCTGGTTAGGGTCTGCTCTGTTTGCTTATGAAATCAAAGGCCTGAATGGCCATAATGGCGTTCGGGTTTGATATGGATGTTATGTGTAAGGGGGGAAATTGATGTACACGTTAATAACAATAACGTCTTGGAATTGATAACAGTATTAATAACAACACATTTTTGTGAAACACTATGCCCCTGATTGTGACAAATATAAATTTTACCCGTAATGTGACATTTAAGTGTAATATAACCTTGATTTTAATAAGCCCCCCCCCCCGCAAAAAAATTAAATAAATAAAAATGTTCGCCTCTGTAAGTTGCATAGACATGCCAGGTTTGAAGTATGTATGTGCAATGGCTACAAAGGTATTGCCAACATTAAAGTTTGAGCCAAGCCAACGAACCAACAAAGTCAGTTATTATTAAATACATGAAGAGTAAACAAATACATGAACATTTTACAACCAAACTAGTGCAGACTTGAAGAAAACTATTTTGTCTCGCGCATGTTCACTAGACAAGTGAACTCGTTGCCGTAAAGAGACCGACTAGTATATGGCGTTCCGAACGCCATAATAATATACCGGTAGATATTATTCTACAGTTTCTACTATGGCCAAAAATTCCCATGTGAATGTGCCATTATAAAAAATAATCTAATTAATATTCATGATATCATTATTTCTTACATGAATATTCATGGTGTAAAGGGTTAAGCTGTCGTTGTCTGAAGCACTACTTGCAAAAGGTAGTGGGACTGTTTCTTGCTGTTATATCTTTTCCCCAATTAAGTTGTCTGAAGCACTTACCTATTTTATTATTCAGTATATACTCTTCCTTGAAGAAGTCCTTTGAAAGCTGCCCTCCATGTTTCCCTGCCTCTGTTACGGCTGCAAGCAAATTACAATAAGACTGAATCTAGGCACCCTCACAATGATCAAGGTCTGCTCTGTTTGCTTATGGATTAAGATAAACGTCATTGAACAGTTTCTACATATACCTAAACATCCTCTACCAATACTAAAATATCCCGTGTACATAAAAATTCAGCTAATGGATATTCATGATGTCATTATTTCTCAAATGAATATACAACAGAGAAAGGGTTAAAGCAAAAAAAAAATCCAACAAAAATTCAGCTCCTACTGACGCTTTGTTACTAAGCATCTTACAAGGATCCTTACTGTAACTAATTGCATATTCATCGATAGCCTGTACTGAGTACATGCCTTTTATTCTCAATGCCTGAGATACATGTCCCCATAACCTCATACTGATGCCTTTTGAAGCCACTGTAAAGGTCACTTTTCAAAACCATTGTGATAAATACAGAATTTGTTCCATAGGAGCAAATGCTCTATTTATCAAATGGTTTCAAAACTGCATAATTCTAACATTTTCCTTTTTTCTAGTAAACGCTCATTTTCAGTAGATTTATTGAAGAAGTCAGATCTAAAATTATCCTATGAGGGAATGTCTATATAATGTTTCAATGTGAAAGTTTGTGAACAGTGTTTGTCACCACTAAACTCACTATATCACCACCTGCACAGGCTTTTTCTCCAGCCCCTTTCATTATAACAATCAGGTTGGGATCACTTGCCTATAATGTCTCTGACTGCAAAGAAGGCTTTATCTGGGTCCATGCTTATAAAGCTTTTTAGTTGAGTCTGAGTTCGTTCTCAAGCTTTTGATTTGCCAAAGGCTCAAATCTGACCAATCAAAAACTTGAGAACAAACTCAGACTCAACTAAAAGTTTTATAAGAATGGACCCAGAAGTCTCTGTCTTTATAAACAGACATAACTGTACACATCTATAATATCTCTGCCTGCACAGAAGGCTTCATCTCCAGTTCCTTGAATTAACGATGCAGAGGTTCAGAAAAATTGCGTAAATCAAAATATTTTCAAGAATAACTCCCATTTTTCCTTCACCAAACCCTATGCTGTGACCACTCTTAAGAACAGTCTCTTTGAGACGATTCTAAAAAGGGGTCCCAGTATAGAGTTTGGTGGAGGAATGACAATTTTAGAATTTGGGTATGCACCTTTATCTATACCTCTGGTACTCACCTATAATATCTCCACCTGCACAAAAGGCTTTATCTCCAGCCCCTTTCATTATAACCATGGTCATGTGTGGATCATTCTCCCACTCCTGTAACATAATAATATCACAGTTAACCCTTTCATCCATATAAACCCGTTTTCATAAATATGCCAACAGAGTATACCCAGATCAGATGACTCCTATAGGAGCTGTCTGATCTGGGTTTGCTATGTTTGCTTATGATATAATATAGATATGATTCTACAGTTTCTGCAATGGCCAAAACTTCCTGTATCCATGTATCATTATAATAATTAAACTAATTAATATTCATGATGCCATTATTTCTTACATGAATATTCATGTAGTAAAGGGTTAAGCAGAGCAAACCAATGCAGTATTAGACTATTCCATACCATTCACGCTGTACCTTATGAATACTCATCTACAATTTATGACATCATGATTATTTATTGGTTGATTTTTTACAATAGTAAACAGGAATTTTCTGTCCATAGCAGAAACTGTACAATCAGAGCGATATATTTCAACAAGCAAGCACAGCACTACTACAGGAGCCATCTGATCAGTTTCTCTTTGCAATGGCATCAAAAGGTGTCTCTGTGATGTTAACCCATTACCTCATAGGCTATTTTTAGATACAACCTCTTTGAATTAATCTACCGAACAGGAGCATTAATAAGAGGAAAGGAAAATTATATAATGTTGTAGTTTGAAACCATTGTGATAAATAGAGCATTTGCTCCTATAGGAGCAAATGCTCTATTTATTACAATAGTTTCTCAAAGTGACTTACAGAGTGGTCAAAAGTCGTCAATATGAGGTAAAGGGTTAACATGACGCTTGATAGTAGTTCATGCTGTTGAACTATTAGATACGGTACACGAGGATTGTTCTATTGGTTAGTATCTATTAATACTTTCCTTCATATAAACACTTTTTTACCTTTGCAAACAAAGTAGACCCAGATGTGATGGCTCCTGTAGGAGCTGTCTGATCAGGGTTTGCTCTCTTTACTTATCTAGTTCTACAGTTGTTGTAGAAGCAAAACAATTCCATTGAAAAGTTTACAATATAAAAATTCAGCTTAGAACTATTCATCAGACGGCTCTTCTAGGAGCTTTCCGAGCAGGGTCTTCTCTGTTTGTTTATGAAATTATACAAAAAGATGTGCAAACATAAAAATTCAGATAATAAATATTCATGCTATCATTATTTCTTACATGAATATTCAACAGGGCAAGGGTTAAATACTATATGCTCCTCGCATAGGATGGATGGATGGATGGATGGATGGATGGATTAAATCTTAATAGAATAGAATATTATAGACTATAATAGAATAGATCCATGTAATAGAATAGAATATTATAGAATAGAAAAGAATAGATCCATGTATCCTCCACGCATGGCGGTCGAGGGCATTTTCACAAACCTTACAAAACAGTAGTATCAGATACAAATATTACCATATCATTATGACTGAAAATAGTTTGCAATAAGCCAATTGGTTTATGAGCAAAATTTACTTAAAATAACACTATTCTGCTGACAGTGCAAGCAACATAAGAAAAAGCCTGAATTCAAGTTAGTAGTTAAGAATAAACATTATTTACAACACAAAGTGTTCTTACTGTCATCTTTGGCAATATCATCCTGATCATGTTTAGATTGAGTGCATTCAGCGACTTTGGTCTGTTCAGAGTTATCACCCCTTTAGTGTCGATTGTCTGTAACAGGACATCAGATGCTGCCTCCGAGCTGAAAGGGCGTGCCATCCTCTGTAAAATAATAGTTCAATATAGGTTAACCATATACATGTATATGCCTTTTCACGCCTTTGCAAAACAAAGTAGACCCAGACCAGACGGCTCATGTCTGATCAGGGCTTGCTCTGTTTGCTTATGACATAATACTGGTCTGACGCTACAGTTTTTGTCAAAGCAGAGGCTTTCTATGTGCCATTATAATATTCATGACTTAAATGTTTTTTACACGACTATTCATAGAGTAAAGGGTTAAATACATATTAAGGAATTATGATAAAGACTTAACTCTTTTACTCCATGAATATTCATGTAAGAAATAATGATATTATGAATATTAATTAGATTAATTTTTATCATGGCATATACACACATGAATATTTGGATATGGCAGAATCTAGAATCATATCTATACATGTATATTTCTTTAAAAAAAAAATATTAATGAGTCCCTTTTCCATTGTTTGTTTGTAGCAAAAGCAGTGAACAGTAATCTCTAATGCAAACAGTTTGAATCCACATTAATCGCTGATTAACTCGGCATTTCATCAGAGCTCCAGATAAGATGCGTAAATTTTAACATTTTCAATAATAGCTCCTTCATTTCTCCACCAAACCCTATACATGTACTGTGACCACTCTTCGATACGATTCTAAAGAATGGTCACAGTATAGGGTACCTAATGATCATTCATGGACAAAATAGTTATAATGAAATATTGAAGGTGGAACATTATAGACATTTTAGTAAGAAGAAAACATTCCAAAATAGGGAATTAATGTAATACATAAATATTTGAATTGCTCTGATCTAAATATTAGATCAGAGCAATTCAAGACATTTTAGAAACCAAAGAAACAGATCTATCAAACTAGAGGTTTTTGTCACAAAAACGGATGTCTCCCCTCTAATAAAAAAATATGTAAAGGGAAATCACTAAAAATGTTATGGACTTGATGATTGATACTTCCCCTCATTATGCGCTTTCCACACCACATTTTTCAAGAAGAAACTGATAACAGCTAATAACTTCAAAAATATTGATACCAGAGTTATGGCCTTTGTGCATGACGCTTACTTTCATCATGCTCTTTCCATAAATGAAATGTCATTCCAATAGCATCAGTCGAACAGGAGTTATTGATCGGACAAAAAATGTAACAAAGGGCAATAACTCCAAAAGTATTGAAGCCAGAGTTATGGCCTTTGTTCATGACACTTTCTCTCATCATGCTCTTTCCATGTATAAAGTTTCAATACAATGGCAAGAGCCATGTAGGAGTTATCGTCCGGACAAGAAAACGCTAAACAAATGTACAAGGGGCAATAACTCAATTTATTGAAGCCAGAGTTATGGACCTTATGCATGACACTTTCTCTTATCATGATCAATCCATATATGAAGTTTCACTCCAATGGCATGTGCCATATAGGAGTTATCATCCTGACAAAAAATTGTGTGTGTTTTTTACAAAGGGCAATAACTCCAGTATAAGTGAAGCTAGAGTTATGGACCTTGAGCATGACACTTTCTCTTATCATGATCTTTCCATGTATGAAGTTTCAATCCAATGGCATGAGCCATATAGGAGTTATCGCCCGGACAAAAAAATTGTTGAAAAAATTACAAGGGCAATAACTCCATTATTAATGAAGCCAGAGTCATGGACCTTGTGTATGACACTTCCTCTCATCATGATCATTCCATATATGAAGTTTCAATCCAATAGCATGAGCCATATAGAAGTTATCGTCCGGACAAAAAAGTGTGCATTTTTTTACAAGGGGCAATAACTCCTATATTAGTGAAGCCAGAGTTATGGACCTTGTGCATGACACTTCCTCCCATTATGCTCTTTCCATATATGAAGTTTCAATCCACTGGCATCAGGCATATTGAAGTTATTGTCCGGACAAAAAAGTGTGATTTTTTTTTACAAGGGGCAATAACTCCTATATTAGTGAAGCCAGAGTTATGGACCTTGTGCATGACACTTCCTCTCATTATGCTCTTTCCATATATGAAGTTTCAATCAACTGGCATCAGGCATATTGAAGTTATCGTCCGGACAAAAAGTGTGACGGACAGACGGACAGACGGACGGACAGACTAGTCCCACAAGAAAAACTATTTTTGGCTCTAACTTTGGAAAAGAATGATCTGGAAGCTAACCCTAACCCTAACCCTATGTCCCACAACTGGCCAGGTTAATGTCACAAGAAATGGCCAGGTTAATGTCACAAGAGATGGCCAGGTTAATGATTTTACTTGTGCGACTAGTTAGAAAAAGTCACACAACTACCCTTTGGTGAGTGCGGACAGACGGACAGACAGACAACTCTCACGAAAACAATATGTCTCCCCCATATAAATATGGGGGGAGACATAATTATATTGGCAAACAGATCAGACCCTGATCAGACGGCTCCTCTAGGTCTACTCTGTTTGCAAATGCGTGAAAATGCGTTTATATGAGGGAATGGGTTAATCGCTGATTAACTCGGCATTTCATCAGAGCTCCAGATAAGATGCGTAAATTTTAACATTTTCAATAATAGCCCTATACATGTACTGTGATAACTCTTCGATACGATTCTAAAGAATGGTCACAGTATAAGGTTTGGTGGAGAAATGACGATTTTAGTATTTGGGTACGCATTGTTATTGGTAGCTCTGCATACTGTTTAACCCTTTCCCTGTTCTATGTTTATTCCAAATTTCAATACCTACTGAATATTAATGGATAAAATAGTTGCAATGAAATATGGAAGGTGGAACATTGTAGCCATTTTAGAAAGTATAGAAAGCTGTCTGATCTGGGTCTACTCTGTTTGCAAATGCGTGAAAACACGTTTATATGAAGGAACGGGTTAACAGCCTGGCTATACTTTATAACCCTATCCCTGTCTAATATAAATTTATTTTATTTATGTAAAAAAATAATGATATGAATATTTATTAGCTGAATTTTTATAAAGAGATACGTTTACAGGATTTTTGGCATTGGTAGAAACTATAGATTCAGATGACTCAGATCTACATGTTTTATAATTTCATAAGCAAACAGAGAAGACCCAGATCAGATGGCTCCAATAGAAGCCATCGGATCAGGGTCTGCTCTGTTGCAAATGCATGAACAGGTGTTTTTGTTAGGGAAAGGGTTAAGAGAAACTAAAGACTTTGAGAATTGTAGCAGACAAGAATTTTTGCAGACAAGAATTATTTGGTGTGAAAGGTACTAAGGAAATAATGTGGTTTAATTGATTGAACACTCTAGTGAATCTTACCACATGCTTAAAAACCACACCCAGCCGTCTCAGAGGTCTTCCAAACATTTCCGGCTGGCTATTTTTCTTCTTTTTGTCTAAAAAATACATATTAAAATACTTCAAACACATTTTAAAAACTGATACAGACCATATACAAATACAGATCTAGAAATTCATATTTCACACCTCAATAGGGAGGGGAGAGGATGTCATTTAAAAGAAATTATTTGTTAAAATCTATTCTTAGCTTGTGTGGCCTACTTATGCAATGGACCAGAATGATTTATGTAACTTTCACAGGCAATGGACCAGAATGATTTATGTAACTTTCACAGAAGGTCACCTGGCGATAATTCCTGTAAAAATTGGTGAAAATCCAGTCCATAGTTTAGTAGATCTTGTTTAAAGAAATTGTTGACGACGCATGAAGCACAATGAAGATGGACACAGGACGTTTCCAATAGCTGACCTTGGCACTTTGTGCCAGGTGAGCTAAAAAAACATGTAATAAATATTCAGGATGTCATAATATCATTTACATGCATTTTTATGGACTAAAGGTTTATCAACAGCACAAGGTTTAATTTAGTCTAAACAAATAAAGAATTCAGGTCTAACCCTTCCCCTCATACAAACATTTGTTCATGCCTTTGCAAACATAGTAGACCCAGATTATTCAGCACCTATGGCACAAGGGTACACTAGCTGAGGGTGCATGCCTTCTTACATCTCAATAATGAAACAATAAAGCAAAATAAGAGCACCGCATACGGGTGCCAACGGCTCAATGCTCGTCTGTCCATCATCAAAGTTAATGATAAGGATGATGACACTGCGGATGCCGGAGTTATGACAATAGCCCTTATTTTTTTCATTGAAAAACAGACCAGTTAAAAATCCATAGAATTTTGTCCAGAATTGTGATGGACCTTAACCCTTTCCCTCATATAAACACCTTTTCACACATTTGCAAACAGAGCAGACCCAGATCATTCAGCTCCTATATATAGGAGCCATCTGACCAGGGTCTACTCGACATGTTTGCTTTTGACTACAGATCCGATTCTACAGGTTTTGTCAAAGCAAAACAATTCCTTGAAAACTTTACATTTTAAAAATTCAGCCAGTAACTATTCATGATGTCATTATTTCTTACATAAATATTGAACAGGGAAAGGTTAATTCTTTGCACACTACAGTAATTATTGTCAGTTGATGTGAATTTGCGATTACCATGAAAACAGTTTGCATCCAGATCAGATCCTGAGTAACTGTGCATCTTGTCTGTATCCAAACTGTTTGACACTCTTGGCTGGATTTTTAAGAGATTTGTAGGAAATTCAGAAAACTGACTCAGAGAGAGCCCTGCAGATGATCTTTTGTTGAATATGGCATTCTTGATAAATTATGGGCAGATAACTCTGGACATGGTGATCTCATTCAGAATTATCATGTCAGATCAAAATTGTTGACAGCATTTTTGAAGAATCAAGGGCAGATAACTCTAGACATAGTGATCGATTCAACACAAAAACTATAGGCGTCTTCCTCCGATGATACTAAGCATATGCCCTTAATTATGAAACCAATATGTGAATTACTGTTTGAGTTATCATGTCACATCAAAATTGTTGACAGACGGACTGACATACAGACAGACTGACTGACGTATGGACAGAAAATGTGATTCCTATGGGGCTCCTGCATTTTCAATGCAGGACCCTAAATATTAAGCAGATGTAACTTAGCGTACAAAGCGTTAATGCCATGAAGATGTTAATGTGATAACTTTGATAACAGGAGTCGGAATGCTCCACATACACTGGCTACAATCACTACATCCTCCCTGTATTTACTACTGTCAAAGTAAGAGAATTTATCTCAATTTGTTCCGCGTATCTTTCTGGCAATCATTTTTTGGTAAAAATGAAAAGAAACAAAACCGCCAAACCTTCAGACATCAGCAGGACTGATCTGGTTGGTCACACAGCTGGACGACTGACCCTGTGAAATTTTCTTATCGCTTTCTGGACAACATCGCTATGTCATGTCAAAATCTAGAATGAATAGCTATGCATATATGATGAAGTTGGGTATGTTAAATGGGTATGCGAATGCATTGCTTATTTACCCACCAGCACACGATTTAATCTTTGTCCTTCGATCCTTTCCACTACTCCTCCACAGCAGAGAATAGTTCTCCTGTCATGGAGGTATTAATGACCGGAAAGATAAGGTAATTGCCGAAATGTGTTGCTTATACCAGACATGTATAGATGTGTCTCTGCGTATACCTACTTGAAATGTTTGGATCTAGATCCACTAGAGAACCAAGACTTTCGATTTCTTCCATGACAGTGGCAATAAACACACCATTTAAAACAATGTAACGGTTGTATGGTTTTATTCAGATGTACTCCTTGAAAATATGAATATGCTGCATTTAACCATTTACTACATGAATATCCATGTAAGAAATAATGACATATCATGCATATTAATTAGACAAATTGTTATAATAACATATGGGCACATTGACCCTTTCCCTGTTCTATATTTAGTTCAAATTTCAAGTAACAATGAAATACGGAATGTGGAACATTGTAGCCATTTTAGAAAGTAAAGGCACAGTTCTATCAAATTCCATTAGCAAACAGATCAGACCCTGATCAGACGGCTCCTATAGGATCCATCTGATCTGGGTCTGCTATGTTTGCAAATTTTATGCGTGAAAAAAAGTTTTTATATATGTCTCTGATATATATGAAGGAAAGGGTTAATTTTTGGCTATGGCAGAAACTGCATAATCATATTTGTATTACATGTATATCATAAGCAAACAGATCATACCCTTATCAGACGGCTCCAACAGGATCTTAGTCTACTCTGTTTGCAGTGGCATAGAAAGGCGTATTTATGGAGCACTTAGCCATTCTCTTGCTGAATTTTTAAAATACATTTCTTCTTCTTTACCCATGCCCTGTTGTATAATTACATATATCTTCACTATGTACAAGTATTTCGCTGTGCAATCACTGCTGTGGAGTGCACTGGTTGCACAATCAACTTGTAAATAGTGCAGACCCTGATCAGACAGTTCCTGCAGGAGCTGTCTCATCTGGGTCTTCACTATTTACAACGTGAATAGCAAGCGAAGGGTTAAGTGGTTAACACCATGTGCGGATATGTATGCCTATTTAGTACATGTACACATATTATCATGACTAGCTTCTTGTTTTTTAAAATGCAAACAAAATGACACTCTCTTTAAATGAGCTTGGTTTAACTATTTACTCCATAAATTCATGCGAATTTCTACAGAGTAGGAGCGGTCTGACCAGTCTGCCCTGTTTGATTATAAAAATGATATATGATTTTACAGTTTGTGCCATGGCCAAGCATCTCTGTGTCCACATATAATTTTAACCCTTTCTCTGGTCTGTGTTTATTACAAATTTCAATAGCCTACCTACAGAATATTCATGGACAAAATAGTTATAATGAAATATAGAAGGTGGAAAGTTGTAGCCATGTTAGAAACTAAAGAAACAGATCTATCAAATTCCATTAGCAAACAGAGCAGACCCTAATCAGATGTTTCCTTTAGGAGCCATCTGATATGGGTCTACCCTGTTTGAAAATGCGTGAAAACACGTTTATGAGGGAAAGGGTTAATACAAATGTACATAATTTGAGAAATTTGTTCCCACATGAATTTCACGGAGTAACGGGTAATTTTTGCTCCATGCGTAAATTGCGATACGTACTAGAAGTATGTCAAACTTTTACCTGTTGAATATTCACGTTAAAAGTAATGGTATCCACTACTTCTACTACTATAACTAATCCTACTACTACTACAATTACTACTACTACTACAAATAATACTTTTACTACCACTACTACAACAAATAATGATACTACTACAACTACTGTTACTGCTACCGTTACTACTATTATATGTACTTCTACATATAGTAATAACAATAAGACATGGAAGAAAAAGTAAATGTTTATCATTGAATGACCCAAATACTTCTTGAAAATGAACTTACTTTAATGCTCAAAAGATTAACAGTTCCATCATACTTGTGAGCGCTCTTTCACGCTTTTACAAACAGAGTAGAGTCAGAACAGATAGCTCCTCTATGAGCAGTCTGATCAGGGTCTGCTCTGTTTGGTTCCGAACTTAAAATACACTCAAACGAATAAGTGAAGTCATTAAGAAAAAGTGCCCTTACGTTTCACCAAATGGAAATACATTCTTACCTATAGTTTATTAAATTGATCACAAAAAATTACCAGCACTATTCACCCACAGAAAACAGTCATCACAATCCCACTGTCAAACATGAGGGTCATTAACAAAGCCAATACCTGGTATTCCCACTTACACTAGCCGAAAACAGTCAACCATCGCCTCCTCATCATGCTGTGGATTAAACTTACAACACATAACCAGTTCCCTCATATAGGTTATTTGACACAACCTCTCTGAATAAATTTACTGAAAGGGAGGATAAATAAAGCATTTACTACATAGGAGCAAGTGTTTTATCCATCACATGGGTTTCAAAGCGTGACCTTTACAGGGTCAATATGAGGGAATGGGTTATCTATAGGTGTGTTCTGTCATTTGTGGTGCAGTGTCAGTTCCAGTTCTCCACATCCTATGTCAGTCCAAGAAGAGTTCTGAGCGATACATTTGGTGAACTCGATCGCCATTTCAACAGGTTAATTCAATTTTGGACCACAAAGACCCGCGTTACTCTTGCGGTTTGTCACCTTGTTGCAAGACGCAAGCGTTTCCCTACTGAATGAAGGGCAAAATAATTGACTCAATGACATGTCCTGTTGATTGTTATCCATTTTGTAAGACCAGTATGAGATATGCCGTCCTGTACCATAACACTGCCACCTCCGAAACGACCACGTTATACGACGTTGTTACCAGTTATCACCTCTGCGCCTCCTATGGATAGGTACCAGAGTATATCGTCTGTCATGTGAACATTTACCCTTCCCTTCGTATAAACGCCCTTTCATACGTTTTCAGAGTAGACCCAGTTCAGACGGCTCCTACAGAAGTCGTCTGATCAGGGTCTGTACTGATTGCTTATGTCATTATATAGATATGAATCTTCAGTTTATGTCAAGGCAAAACATTCCCTTGAAAATATTACATTTACCAAAAAAATCAGCCAAGGTCGCACGAAAGGTCAGATGGCATCGCGTAAATGGCACCCCGTGTGGTGACGTCTAACCTGGGCGCTCGTAGACGATTTCTGACAGTGGAGGATTATATTCATATCATTGTTCCTGTTGCACTCTTCGAACAAGCTGAACGTGCGTTAGCTAGCTGGGTGACGTCATGAGATACCAGTCTTGCCGTAACGTCGTTTCCCCCATTAAATAGAGGAAAATATATTTTTTAGAATTTTGTAGTTTGAAACCATTGTGATAAATAGAGCATTTGCTCCTATAGGAGCAAATGCTCTATCTATCACAATGATTTCAACGTGTGAATTTTACATTGGCACAGACAGGCGTATGTATGGAGGAAAGGGTACGCATTCACCATAAGCTTGACCTACTTAATTTTTTGAATAGTCTACTTGAAAATGCAATAGATCTATTGTAAGGGTTAAATTACCTCGCAACAACGTTCACGTCAGACCCAGCATAAGCATGCCGAATGTGTTATTTCTGTCGTTTAACGCCATGCTAGGGCGGTGTCCCATCTTGAAGTTTATCGATATTTCTTTCAGACTTTTACACAGTGTGTTGAAGTGGCAAGATTTAAAATGACACACCCAGCATTTTCAGCTTACCTGTCCTGTGCTACACGTGTTTCGTGACTTTTGCCAGAAACTCACCACGAATTTTGCACAACTATAATCAACATTATGCAGTTCTAACCTATATCTACATGAAATCATTCACATCTCTGTACACAAAGTTTTGGTCACAATACAGTATTTCTAACAAAAATTAGTCTAGTTACCATTCTTCTATTTATAGTAACAATGACCTTGGCCCGAGACGCACCTACCAATGCAGTACAAACTTTTATCTCTATGCAAGCTGTCAACAAGTTTAGTTGCATCTTTTCTTAACTGAATATATCATGGAAACATTTTTTTTGTTATTTAGTGACCATGACCTTGATCTCAGACCCCTTTTGTCTCCATGCAGACTGTAAACCAATTTCGTGACACTATTTCTTCATGCCTACCGGTAAATACATTGCCCAGAAACCGTTTTTAATAACTTTGACGCCCACCCCACTAAGTTAACTGCATCCTGTTCTTCCTTAACCCTTCCCTTCATATAAACACCTTTTCATGCATTTGTAAACAGAGTAGACCCAGATCAGATTCGGTCTGATCAGGGTCTGCTCTATTTGCTTATAGAATAAAAAAGATCCGATTCCACAGTTTCAGTCTGAGCCAAAATATCCTGTGTTCATATGCCATTATAAAAAAAATCCTACTTAAAATTCATGGTGTCATTATTTCTTACATAAATATGCAACAGGAAAAGGGTTAACACAAGTTACTGTTTGCACTCAACTACCCAAACTGCCGGCACACCAAATCCCATTTAATGAGCAGAATTTAAAAACAAAACAAAACAGAAACAACAGAACTACACACACAAACAAACAAACCTGATTAAAAAGGGATTAGAATAAAAACAACTTCAGTTTTCCCATTCATTGTAATCTTCCATATAATAAAATGTTCAAGTCATTACAATATTTCATTCTGGTATCACAAATACTGCTATATATTATACATAGGTTTATTTAATACATGTATGCAAGGTCAAATAAACACCATAACTGAAAATGACATAGAGCCGTGGTACAATAATCTACACAGAGAGGAATATCCCTCTCTTTGCACATGTTTCTCTCTGTCCTCTCTTTCCAAACTTTCCTATTGGTTCTCTAACTCTGCACACTTCCGTTCCTATCTGTCCTCTAGCTCTGCACACTTTCCTATCTGTCCTCTAACTTTTTGCACATTTTTCTCTGTCCTCCAACTCTTTGCACACATTCTTCAATATCCTCTAACTCTGCACACTGTCTTTCGTGTCCTCTAACTCTTTCCAAACTTTCCTATCTGATCTCTAACTCTGCCCACTTCCCCTCTGTCCTCTAGCTCTGCACATTTTTTTGCCATCTCACTTTCCTCTCTGTCCTCTAGCTCTGCACATTTTTTTGCCATCTCACTTTCCTCTCTCTTCTCTTACTCTTTGCACACTAAGAGTAGTCTGCAAAAATTGTCTGCTACAATACTCACCGCTGAATTTTATTCTATTTCTCTTTAGATATACAGTGATATTGCCAAACTGTTGGGATTCTGATGAAATACTGAGTTACTCAGCGTCTCATCTTTGATCCCAGCTGTTCCACGGGTTATCACAAATTCACTGCTAACAAGCAAAGAGTAAATCAGTTGTGGGTAGGATGCTTGTGCCCGTAGTTATGTACTCATCAGGATGCTTGTGCCCGTAGTTATGTACTCATCACAATAACAGTGGGTAGGATGCTTGTGCCTGTAGTTATGTACTCATCACAATAACAGTCTATGTGCAGGATGTCAAGATAATCATCATTAACCCTTTACCTGATGAATATTCATGTAAGAAATAATGACTTCATGAATATTTATTAGATGGAATTTTATAATGGCATATGAACAAATGATGTTTTGATATTGTTAGAAACTGTTAAATAAATTTTACAGTAAAACCTCTCTATAACGGCAACTAAATTGTGTTAATTAGTTGGTATTTAGGACAGGTGGCTGCTTAAAGCAAGGTGAAAGTAAAACAGAACGCTCCTATAGGAGCGTTCTGTTTTACTTTCACCTTGCTTTAAGCAGCCACCTGCCTTCAACACAAGGTAAATGATGTAATTTGGTGGCCGTTATAGAGAGGTTTTACTGTATATAACTTCATATGCAAACAGACCCTGGTGAGATGGCTCCTACAGGAACCGTCTGATCTGACTCTACTCAGTTTGCAAAAGCGTGAAAAAATACTCAACAAAATGGGTAGGGGTATACTATTAATATTTACCATCGAATGAAAGAAAGTATGAAATATGAAACTGATGATTTTATTACATCATTTAATTTACATTGAAAAATAATTCCCTTGTTTCTGCAGCATTCTATATGTGTGAGAAATTATGTATGGAAGGTTAAATTTTGAGTTATCAGCGAAATGTCTCAAATTTACAGTCAATATCTGCAACGGCTAGGCAGGCCTCACGATGAAGGCACATACTCCAGGTCTGTCTGGCAATCTAGAACTAGGATATCTTTCTCTACTCGTCTAGCAATGCTGCACTCTATTTCAAAGGAATTATTTTTCAATGTTAATTACATGATGTAATAAAATTATGAGTTTCAGATTTCATATTATGTTTTGTTTTTCTTTTATTCAATGGTAAATATTAGTATTCCTAACTTTAGTAAAGGGACACACCAACCAACCAATTCTTAACCCTTTCCCTCATATAAACAACTTTTCACACATTTGCAAACAGAGTAGAATAAGATCAGACATATTTGAAAATGGGGTATTTTCTGATGATTCTTACTGTTTTTTGACTTAATAGTTTTTAAATTCTAGCAATAACCAGAATACATGTCTATATGCACTAGGAAATGAAGCATTTCAACAACAGTCATCCAAACAGGTGCCTTAATTACTAGGGCTGACTATTGGGGCCAGTTTTGACTATTGCAATACTATTGCTATTGCTGAAAGTACTATTGCGATACTATTGCTATTGCAGGAAACTATTGCAATACTATTGCAATAGTTATTGCCAAGATTTGAAAACTTGTAAATGCAAATTTGCACAGTGTATGATATAACTTTGCTGTAAATTCTTACTAAAAAATGTTTGTGGAAATTATTTAAAATGAATTGGGCTTTGCCACTTGTGTTTTACCGCTTTTGTTTTTAACAAACTCGATCTCTGCGATGGTCGATGCCATCTTGAAAACACAGTGCCAATTATATGAAAGAACTATTGAAACTATCGATAGTCAGAGCAACTATTGCAATAGTCTATCATCAATTGGAAATAACTATCGATAGTGTAACTGGGATAGAGAACTATCACGATAGTGCGATAGTTTGATGTATTGTTACACCACTATTAATTACCCTAAGTATTCAGATATAAACTTAAGCAAATAGTGCAGACCAAGTTCAAATTGCTCTAGAAGGAACAATTTGATCAGCATCTTCACTATTTGCTACTATGTAGCCAAACTGAATTAGCTTAACAAAAACGATGGGATGGGCCCAACCTGCGCATTTGGATTTTTCATGTTAGGAAGCCTTACAGCTGGCTTGTGGTAGGTCGGTGGTTCTACCTAGGTGTTCTTCTGTACGAAAACATGTGGGGGTAATAATCCACCTGTAACTAGCTGGACGTCTTGATATGATTGAAATACTGTTAAAGCACAGTAAAACCTCAATACGAACAAATACAAAGAGATGTAGAGGTGATCTGGGTGTCAGAAGTAAAACACACAAATGTATTAAACCTTTACTCCATAAATATTCATGTATGAATATAGATGAATTTTCAAAATAGCTCATTAACACAGGATTTTTTTTGCATTGCAGAGACTGTAGAATCAGGTCTATATCATTCCATAAACAAACTGAGCAGACCCTGATCAAACGGCTCCTACAGAAGCCTTCTAATCTGGGTCTACTCTGTTTGCAAAGGCATAGAAAGGCCTATTTATGGAGTAAAGGGTTATTCATTTCGCCAAAGAACATTAAATTAAAAATGTATTACATGCATTGTATGAACATTCATGGACTGAATTTTTATAATTACAAACAGTAAAATTTTGGCTGTGACAGAAATTTCGGACAAATCTTCATTATTTCATATGCAAACAGAAAAGACCTTGAACATTCAGCTCTTGTAGGAGTGATCTGATCTGGGTCTACTCTATTTGCAAAGGTGCCAAAAGCCACCTATTTTGGGGGAAAGGGTTATCCCTTTCCTTCACATAAAAGATTTTTTTTTACGCATTTGCAAAAAGATTAGACCCAGATCAGATGGCTCCTATAAGAGCTTTCTGCATGACATTCAACCTGCATCAAGCAGCCACCTGCCTTAAACACCTATTAGTAAATTGTTTAATAAAATTCCAGTTTAGAGGGATTTTACTGTACAAGTCTAAAATACATACAAAGTAAATACATAACAACTAAAGCACTTATTGCACAGCCTCTTTAACCCTTTACCTCATGTGTATTCATTGAAAATGACGAATATTTATAAGCTGAATTATTATAATTGTACATGATCACATGATTTTTTTTACCATGGCAGAAACTGTAGAATCTGATCTATATAATTCCATAAGCAAACAGCAGTCTCTGATCAGATGACACTGTATGCAAAGGCATAAAAAGGCATTTGTACAAGTAAAAGAGTTAACCTTTCGCAGGCTGTGCAAATTTTCATCCATAAAAATATCCTCGCTTCAGATTTTAAAGGAGACTTCAGAGCAACAGATAAAGGTGCATACTCAAATACTAAAATTGTTATTTCTCCACCAAACCCTATGTCGTGGCCACTCTTTAGAATTGTCTCTTTGAGACAATTTTAAAGAGAGGTCACAAAATAGGGTTTGGTTGAGAAATAAAGCAGTTATTCTTGAAAATGCTTTAATTTACACATCCTATCAAGAACTCTGAGACTTTCATCCATTACGTTTTAATCACTCGCCAAATTACATCTGGAATCGAACTACATGCATGTGAAAGTAATCACGGACTCACATGTTACATCTTACATGTTAAAAAAAATGGATAAAACATTACACAAGAAAAAATGATAAAATAGTAACAACAAATACAGTTGAACTTCGATATCTCGAACTTCATGGGGCCATACAGATTACTTCAAGATAACAGGTTCGATTTCTAATCCGAACAATTTCTCAAGTTCACAGTTTAATGCAGGTCTAAAGTATGAGCATTACTTTCGACCTGCATTAAGCTCTTGCATGTGTTTTTATATATGCGTACTGATATTTTGTATCTTAAATTTTGGAAGGATCAAACTTTTACTTTGAGTTATCACAAAGTTCAAGTTATCTAAGTTTGAGATATCAAAGTTAAACGATATCTAAATCTTCTTTGTAAAATAAACGAAATAACAAAATCAAAGTTTATGTAAAACGAAATCAAAGCTTATGTAAAACAAGTCAACATCATCCAAGAGATGGGAATTCATCGGCCAGGAGTGTATGGACACGACAGTTAGGACATGTACTCTGTTCTTGAAACCACTTTCTGATGCACTGAAAAATAAATACAAAAGCAGTTTAAACCCTTTACTCCAGGAATACACCATGCTACTTCTTTGGAAAAAGAGCAGACCTGGATCAGACGGCTCCTATAGGAGCTGTCTGATCCGGGTCTGCTCTGTTTGCTTTTGAAATAATATGGATATAATTCTAAAATATATATCTGCCATGGCAGACATTATAAACAAAAGGCCCATGATGGCCCTATATTGCTCACCTGGTTTCCTATATAAATATAGACATATAAGGAAACAGCCATGTTTTTTTTATATATTGTCACCGTTGCAGCTATTTTGGTGTGAAGGGTCACTTAATGATTATTCCCATCAAATTATTTTGAAATCTGACCATCGATTTTGTAGAGGAAGAGATTTTAAAAAAAAAATTCTGTTGATGCCATGGCAACCAGAGTTCCGCATGGATCCAAACCATTTTAGCTATTTTAGTAGAGGTTTACCTAATGATTATTCCCATCAAATTAATCTGAAATCAGACCATTCTTTTTGGAAAAGAGGATTTTTTACTATGTTTTCTATATAGATATATTATAAGGAAAACAAGCCTCGCCCCCTAACAGCCATGTTGTTTATATTGTCATGGTTTAAGCTATTTTGGTAGATAGTCACGTAATGATAATTCCCATCATATTATTTTGAAATCTGACCATCGGTTTTGGAGGAGAGATTTAAATATTATTTCTTTTGGTTGCCATGGCAACCTGAGTTCCACATGTATCCAAACCATTTTAGCTATTTTGGTAGGGGGTTACCTAATGATTATTCCCATCAAATTATTCTGAAATCAGACCATTTGTTTTGGAAAAAAGTAAAGTACCTAGTTATAGTCAACTTTCAGTCCGAATAACCGCTCAGCCGACTGTACATTTACTCCCCTGGTCATTGAGTCATTGGCCTACAATATTGAGCACTGCTAACATATGGCGCAATCATGCAGCCGCAGTACCGGCGAGTGACCCTCACAGGTACCCATTTTAACCCCTGGGTGGAGAGGATGTGTGGGTGGGAGACATGGAAAAGCGTCTCTGTAATTTCCGGGAGGGACCGGGATTTGAACCCTGGACTGATAGTCAAGCGTGTTACCACTAGACCACCGCCACCTACAAAGAGGAGTTTGAAGATTTTGCTTTGTTTTCTATACAGACATATAAGGAAAACAGGCCCCATCCCCTAGCAGCCTTGGTGTTTTAGATATTGTCATGGTTTTAGCTACTTTGGTAGATAGTCACCTAATATTTATTCCCATCAAATTATTTTGAAATCTGACCACTGGTTTTGGAAAAGAGATCTAAATACATTTTCTTTTGGTTTTCATGGCAACCAGAGTTCTACATGGATCCAAACCATTTTAGCTATTTTGCAAGGGGTATTACCTAATGATTACTCCCATTAACTTATTCTGAAATCAGACCATCGGTTTTGGAGAAGACAAGATTAGCTATTTTGGTAGATAGTCACCTAATGAGAATAACATCAAATGATTTTGAAATCTGACCATCGGTTTTGGAGGAGAAGAGATTTTTTCTTTTGGTTGCCATGTCAACCAGAGTTCTACATGGAACAAAACAATTTTGGCTATTTTGACAGAGGATCACCCAAAGTGATACTTGCAGGACCACATTTCCGTATCCTACTTAAGATTTACACAAAGTTTCATAGAAAAATTCCAAACTGGACAGACAAAAATGTTAAGTTTTTCATAAATAAAAGAAAATGTGTCCATTGGACACAGATGCCCCCGCCACTTTTTTCAAAACTGCATTAAAACTGATCAACTAAAGGTTTTCACGTTTGCATTGTGCAGATTTATTTCTATCAATTACTATGATCTCTATTCAAAAATTAAGTTTCACCAAAATTCAATCAAAGTGTCGGCAAACAGGAAGTAGATGAATGACAGACCTGAAAAGGGGAGACACAGTACAACTTACTATGATTATGCTTCAGACCAAATATCAAATCATTCCAACTTACACAAGCCAAGAATTCCTTGACGAAAATTTCAGACGGACGTACATACGGATGGACAAGGGTAATCATTTACAAACAATTTCACAGAAAAATTCCAAACTGTTTCTGAGATATCACTCCAGAACTGACGGACGGACAATGTCAAAACTATATCCCTCCACCTTCGGAGGGGTATAAAAATAATGTAAATATGTAATTAATATTCATGATATCATTATTTTTTACATGAATATTTAAGAAGTAAATGGTTACCTCATCATGAAACTTATGGCTGCACTCAAGGGTCACTGTCCTCTGGCTTTGTCCTTCCATCTCCTCATGGCAGATCACACATGGGTCTTCCTCATCCTCAAACACTTCCAAGCCTCGGGGTGGTGTCACTTCCTTCTTTCCAGAGACATGGAATGCCCAGGTAGGATTCAATCCTGGTGGAGGCTGGAGGGGTTTTAGGGCTGGGGCTGCCTGTGAGCTGACTAGAGCAGGACGTTGTTTTAGTTTTGCCTCTATACGGCCAATGATGTCTTCTATGGTCATGCCTGAGAGCGAGCCGCCCCGCTCTTTCCTCAACTCCTGTATCATCTGATTGAATTCCTGTCTGAAAACAAAAACATACATGGTCCGTATTACATACTCACACACAAAATCTCTTACTCCTGTGCCTATTATAATCACCTTTGCAAACTGAGAAGACCCAGATCAGACGGCTCCTGTAGGAGCTGTCTGATCAGGGTCTGCTCTGTTTGCTTATGGAATTATATAGAACTGATTCTAAAGTTTCTAGTATAGCCAAAGGTTCCCTTGTTTAAGTATCATTATAACAAGAGGGCCATGATGTGGATCGTGACTTCAGAACCTTCATGACGTGATTATCCAGTTGTGCAATTAATCGGCACATCACTATTATTCTCCATGCAAGCAGAGTTGACCCAGACCAGGCGGCTCCTACAAGAGCTGTCTGACCTGGGTCTACTCTGTTGCAAATCTATAAAGAGGTTTATGTATGAGGTAAGCGATTTACAAATACACATGGGGAGATATCAAACCAGGAGAGCGCTCAATGCAGACTGAAAGTAATGCATTAAGCTCCATTATTTTCATCCAACATTAAGCTCCCCACTGTCCTACAAATTGACTATTAACCCTTTACTCCACATAGATACCCTTTTACACCTTTGCAAACAGAAAAGACCCTAGATCAAGACAGCTCCTGTATGAGTAGTCTGATCAGGATCTGTTCTGTTTGCTTATGACATACTATATGATTATACACTTTCTGTCACTGTTATGATAAAAAAATTCAGTTAGTTCAAATTGTAATCATTTTTACATGAATCTTCTTTATTTACCATTTCTTACACAAAATTATTTGCAGCGTCTGTTGCCAAGAGAGGTTGTCTGTACAAGAACTAACCTGGAGTACTGCGGGAACAGACTTTGAAGCTTCAGTAAAAGTTTCTCGAAACTGGTCATCTGGGCCTGAGCTCCTGCTACGCCCAGCGGCCTAAGCGGGGCTCTGCCGGGTGGTGCCAGAGGAGCCCTTGCTCCTGACAGAGGTCTAGGAGGTGTTAGATTCCCTAGAGTGGCTGTGGACCGCTGAGTAAGAGGTCTCGGTTGGACAGGTGTGGGTACAGTGGATGGCAGGGCAGGGAAAGGATTACTGCCTACTGCTGATAAGCCAGCACTTGATGACGATGCTGAAATAAAATATTAGCAGTGTCAACTGGATCAAAACTGTTTGCATACGTAATCAAGGATTCACCGCTGGCGTGCAAAGATTTAAATTCTCATGGTTAACTTTTTTCCTCATAGAAACACATTTCACACATTTGCAAACATAATAGACCTGTAGGGTCTGCCCTGTTTATGAAATAAGGTTCTAAAAATATAATTCTACACGCCAAAAATTCCTGTGTTCATATGCCGAACTATCCTAACTGACATTCATGAAGTCACAATTCCTGTTATGAATATTCATATTAAGGTAAAAGAGTTAACCATTTCCTCAATATAAATCGAGGGCTTGGTGCAAAACTATTCTAACTCCTTCACAAAGTGAAGGAGTTAGAATAGTTTTGCACCAAGCCCCCGAAATGCTCTTTCATGCCTTTGCAAACAGAGTAGACCCATATCAGACAGACAGATCCTGTAAGAGCAATCTGATCAGGATCTGCACTATTTGCTCATGGCATTATATAGATCGGATTCTACAGTTATGTAAAAGAAACAAAATACATTGTAAAAAATTTAGCTAATAAATATACATTATTCTTTTAACATGCATATTCAACTGAGAAAAAATTAAATGTGTACATAAATAAGGCAGAAATGAAAGGTCTCTGTTCAAAATCATTAAGAAAAAATATTTCACATATGAAAAACAAAATACACAAAAGTTGCAAAACGTTTAACCCTTTCCCTCATATACACGCATTTTCACACATTTGCAAACAGAGTAGACCCAGATCAGATGGCTCCTACAGGAGCCATCTGATCAGGGTCTACTCTGTTTGCTAATGGAATTTGAAAATCTGTTTCTATACTTTCTAAAATGGCTACAACCTTCCATATTTCATTATAATTATTTTGTCCATGAATATTGGTATTGAAATTCGGAATAAACATAGAACAGGGAAAGGGTTAACCCTTTACTCGATGAATATTTATGTAAAGAACAAAGACATAAATATTAATTAGGTTATTTGTTATAACAGCACATGGACATACAATTTTTGGCCATGGCACAAACTGTTGAATCCTATCTATAGTATTTAATAAGCAAACAGAGCAGACCCTTATCAGATCACTACAGAAGACATTAGATCTGGGTATACCCTGTTTGGCGTAATTATGGAGTAAAGGGGTAAAAACAATAGAAAGACAGGTATGGAATATACTGCCTATGCATACTCACACTGACTAGCAAAGCTCGTTCCACCCGGTCCGGTAATTCTGGGCATCATGAATCCAGCCTGACTCAGTTGCTTCAGCTGTAAAACATTTAACAGATTCTATATATCCATCTGCAGAATTAAGTTATGAGGAAGGTATCAGTTTCACCACCTCTACAAATTTGCAACTATGATAACTCAAAGGCTACTACAGATCCATTCTGGGTGTGGGCTGGGGGTTTAGAGGAGATTGTGTTAACACTTTCCCCTCATATAAACGCCTTTTAATGCATTTGCAAACAGAGAAGACACAGATCAGACGACTCCTATAGGACCCATCTGATCAGGGTCTGCTCTGTTTGCTTATGACATAATATAGATCTGATTCTACACTTTTTGTAAAAGCGAAAAAAAATTACTTGAAACTTCCGCAGTAAAAATATTTGGCTAATAAATATTCATGATGTAATTATTTCTTACAAGAATATTGAACAGTGAAAGGATTAAAAATCAAATAACGTTAATTTTTTGTCTGCTCAAAACATGGCCTGCTTTACATTGTAAACACATATTGAGTATAGTATTGTAACTCCTCTAAACTGGTATTTTATTGAAGAAGAATTTAGGTCTTTTTATGCAGGTGGTTGCTTAATGCAGGTTGAAAGTCATGCAGAAAGCTCCCATACGAACTTTCTGCATGACTTTCATCCTGCATTAACCCATTCACTCATATTGATGCCCTCTGATGCCTCTGTAAAAATCACTTTCTGAAACCATTGTGATAAATAGAGCATTTGCTCCATAGGAGCAAATGCTCTATTTATCACAATGGTTTAAAAATTACACAATTCTAAAATTTTCCTTTTCTCTAGAAACTGCTCCTTTTCGGTAGATTTAATCAAAGATGTTGGTCTAAAAATAGCTTATAAGGTACTTGGTTAAGCTGCTACCTGTCTTTAAGACCTGTATTAATACTACTTCGGTCATCCGGTTTTGAGGGGTTTAACTGTGTTAACAAGTATATTGTAAGAGATATGTCCAAACTTAATATTTACTGTCTTTTATAGAAACTGATAGTAGCTGTGCTCTGTTCACATATTGTAAAGCAGAGTGCAGGCAGTCAATATATCTAGGTGAGAGCCTACGCATAATCATATTTTATATGGCCACATCGGAGAAAGTTATAGTATACAGTAAAACCCCTCTAAACTTGATTGGTTTGGTTTTTATCGAGTTTTACGTCGCTTTAACAGTATTTAGTCCAGCTAATTACTGGTGGAAGAAGACCCAAGAGCTTCTTCTGTACACGGAACAAATTGCATTGTTTCGTGCATAGAAGAATATCCGGATAGAACCACCGACCTACCGCAAGCCAGCTGGAAGGCTTCCTCACATTAGCCAAAGGAAATATGACTTTTACAACAGCTATACCAGCCGGTACACCCTGCCAAAGGTTCATGTAACAAATTTATTACCAGTCAGAGCTCTTCTGATTCCATACTACCCGGAGCTAAACAGGTGATACAGTCTAATACTATCTAGATAGTCAACCAATCAGTTGCCAAGAATTTTCCCTGACTGGTAATAAATGTATATGAGTGCGTTTCACGGAATATATCAATGTAAGAAGTGGGTTCTCACATGTTCAGGGATCGGAGGGGGGCTGGGTACTTTCACTGGGACCAGATCTGACAACTTCTTTCCTGCACGTATCTCCTCCATTCGACTCTCATAACCCCCCTGCAACACCAAAAATATACACTCTAACCATGCTAAACAACCAAACATCCTTAGAGGTACAGATAAGATGCGTAAATTAAAACATTTTCAAGAATAACTTCTTTATTTCTCCACCAAACCCCATGTTGTGACCACTCTTTAGAATCGTCTCCAAGAGTATTTTTGAAACCATTCTGATAAATAGAGCATTTGCTCCACAGGTTTCAATTCTAACCTTTTACTTTTCTCTAGTTAAATGTTCCTTTTTGGTAGATTTATTCAAAGAAATTGGGTTTAAAAATAGCCTATGGAGGAATGGGTTAAAGCAGCCACCTGCTATAAAAGACACTCATGTTTATTTGTTTAGTTGTCACTACAAGAGGGCCAGAATGGCCCTGAAGCGCTCACCAGACAATCAGAGGAGAAGATTTTCAAAGTTTTCACTATATGTTTCTATAGAAAACTAGCCGGCCCTGGGGCAGTCCAATTTTGACCCCAGGGGCGTAATATATATAACTTTTGTACAGGACTTGAACATGATGCTATGAGCCAAATATTAAAGCTGAGAACCTTTCAGTTTCAGAGGAGAAGATTTTCAAAGTTTTCTCTATATGTTTCTGCTGAAAAATACTCACCCCTGGGGCGGGGCCAATTTTGACCCCAGGGCCATAATTCATATAACTTTTGTAGAGGACCTATACATGATGCTATGTGCCAAATATTAAAGCTGAGAACTTTCCAGATTCAGAGAAGAAGATTTTCAAAGTTTTCACTATTTGTTTCTATTGAAAACTGCCCACCTCTGGGGCGGGGACAATTTTGACCCCAGGGCAGTAATTAATATAACTTTTGTAGAGGACCTGAACATGATGCTATGTGCCAAATATGAAAGCTGAGCGCCTTCCAGTTTCAGAGGAGAAGATTTTCAAAGATTTCACTATTTTTTTCTATTGAAAACTGCCCATCCCTGGGGCGGGGCCAATTTTGACCCCAGGGGCATAATTAATATAACTTTTGTAGAGGACCTGAACATGATGCTATGTGCCAAATATGAAAGCTGAGAAACTTCTAATTTCTAAGGAGAAGATTTTCAAAGGTTTACTATATGATTCCATTGAAAACTTCCCACCCCTGGGGCGGCCCCAATTTTGACCCCAGGGGCATAATTTATATAACTTTTGTAGAGGACATGAACATGATGATCAGTGCCAAATATGAAAGCTAAGCGCCTTCCAGTTTCAGAGGAGAAGATTTTCAAAGATTTCACTATTTGTTTCCATTGAAAACTGCCCACCCCTGGGGCGGGGCTAATTTTAACCCCTGGGCCTTAATTTATATAACTTTTGTAGAGGACCTGAACATGCTGCTCTGTGCCAAATATGAAAGCCTTTCAGTTTCAGAGGAGAAGATTTTCAAAGATTTCATTATTTGTTTCTATTGAAAACTGCCCACCCCTGGGGCGGGGCCAATTTTGACCCCAGGACTTGAACATGATGCTATGAGCCAAATATTAAAGCTGAGAACCTTTCAGTTTCAGAGGAGAAGATTTTCAAAGTTTTCTCTATATGTTTCTGCTGAAAAATACTCACCCCTGGGGCGGGGCCAATTTTGACCCCAGGGCCATAATTCATATAACTTTTGTAGAGGACCTATACATGATGCTATGTGCCAAATATTAAAGCTGAGAACTTTCCAGATTCAGAGAAGAAGATTTTCAAAGTTTTCACTATTTGTTTCTATTGAAAACTGCCCACCTCTGGGGCGGGGACAATTTTGACCCCAGGGCAGTAATTAATATAACTTTTGTAGAGGACCTGAACATGATGCTTTGTGCCAAATATGAAAGCTAATAACCTTCTGGTTTCAGAGGAGAAGATTTTCAAAGTTTTACTATATGTTTCTATTGAAAACTTCCCACCCCTGGGGCGGGGCCAATTTTGACCCCAGGGGCATAATTTATACAACTTTTGTAGAGGACCTATTGGTGATGCTATGTACCAAAGATGAAAGCTGAGAACCCTGTAGATTCAGAGGAGAAGATTTTTAAAGGTTCAAATTGTTGACGCCCGACGACGGACGATGGACGACGCACGCCGACGGACGACAGACATCTGGCGATCACAAAAGCTCACCCTGAGCACTTTGTGCTCTGGTGAGCTAATAAAAAGGTAATCTATAGCACCTATGGATACTCAGCAGTAGTGAGCTATGATGACTTAAACAGACTCATTCATTCAAAAGATTCTGCATTACAGATGTGAGGTTTTCCTTCATACCTGCACATTCCTGTGGGTTTTCTCCAATGTGTCACAGACATTTGTCCAATATTCATGGGCGCTCCGTAATGTAGGGGGCACCTGCTTCTTCTCCTCCTGATGTCTACAATATAAAACCGTATTTACCACAAACACATATGTGTACCCCTAGTCTCCCAACTCTGCGAGTTTGTAAAGATGAATAAGTCAATATAGCATAATTTCAATCACTTTCAAAACATTACTACATAAATACGTCTTTCTAAGCCTTTGTAAACAGAGAAGACGCAGATCAGACCGCTCTTATAGGACCATCTGATCAGGTTCTGCTCTGTTTGCTTATGGAATTATATACAGTCAAACTTTAATAGCTCGAGCATCACTGAGTCGAGGACAGTGCCTTTCTCGAGACCTGGTCAAAGTCCCGGAAAAAGTTGTTCTTAATTACAATGTAATAAACAACTGCTGGGTCAAATATGGCTTGCTCAAGGACCTGGGCTGGTTCGAGGTATAATTATGCCCCTTCATCTGTTAATCTGTTGTTTGTAGCACTATTGACTCGAGGACACAAATGTGTGAACAAATTACCTGTTGATTATCACTTTCAACTGTCAGTCTTTGTTTTCACAAGTAATCAAACATTTATCAATTTTATAGTGGATCACACCTTTAAATGGAATAATTGCAGGGTACAGATCAAAGCCAGTCCGATCATGAACACGTTAAACGCTGGTTGCTTACGAGTAAATATTATTTGTGTTTCATTAGAGTTTGCCTATAATTAACAAAATATTTTTGAATGTGAACTTGCTTTAAAAAAATCGTTTAATTTAAGAGTTCTGAAACTTGACCCTACCGAGAAAGTGAAACAATACAGTCACATACATGCCTCATTGATGTAAGTAAAGGGAAAGACGTAAAACACATGAAATTTGGGTTTACAACCACAAATTTACTGAGCAAAAGGATTTAAAGTAAGTAATGGTATAGAAACAGATCATGTAATTGATAACCAACATCAAAACACAAGCAATTGAAAAATTTAAAAGGATTGAACTTGTTGTTTCATGTTGTAGTATTGTATTTTGACTTTCTAGGTACACAAGTCTAATCGCGATACTACGAATCGGGACCGGGTCGGGCCGATTTTTCGTAGTTTCGCATTTTCGTATTAATGCATCTTTAGGATACGAACTAATTTCCACAAACCTTTTCTCGGTTTCGTAGTGAATGCATACACATACCATACGTTGATATTGTATTGGTCATTATATGTAATAATATTGTCGCAATTTACTGTTGCATAATAAAGATATTCCTGTACATGTTTGTGTTATATTTAATATTTTTTATGCCTTGTTTGACAATCTACTCACATTCCCGCTTACTACAGTGTACATTTATGATTTTGTATCACACGCCTCATGCAAGAGGTGGTCAAATCATAATGTGTAATGTCATATGCCAGTGCAAAACGGGTTATGTAAAAAACACGAACCGCGCAAATGCCTGCTCACAAAACTCTAGATAGGAGGGAGTAAACGAGTCATTTCCAAAGATTCTGTTCGTTCTTTTTTATCAAACCATATTCTGTGACTATTCTTTCGAACGAGAAGTGACAACCTAGAATTTGGTGTAAGCATAAGGATTTTAGTATTTAAATGCTCCCTTTAACTAGAGACATGAACTCGAACTTTCTAGCAATCCATAAGGGTTATGTATAAAACAAGAAACGAATCAATACATTCATATTTTTATTCAGGAATTAAAAAAAATGCATAGAAAACTGTGATATCGTTTATATGCGTATAGAAGCAGTGTAGACACAGGTTTGATGACCAGTGTAACTGTTGCAAGTTTTATATGCTATGAGACATTGACTACAAACAAACACGTCAGTATGCCTGTATGCTAATCATTTATAACACGATGTGTGTGAAAACGTAATTGTGCATAATTGCACAATACAAGCTTTAATCATTTGCGACATTTGATATGTAGTTAGTCTAATCCTGTCACAAACAAACACGGGTGCTGATCATAACACGCTACGTGTTAAAGCGTATCGAGCAGGCCTGATGTGTCAACAATGGATAATTATGCTGACTGGAGCGACGAATGTCTCTCAGAAGTGTGAAAACATCGCACAGGTGGGATTCGTAAAAATGCATCTTTTTGCTACTGTTTTTGTGTTTAAGGGACTACGAAAATCTCTCGCAATAACGTGTTTTTCGTAGTTTCGCATTTTCGTACTTTTGCATCTTTTTGCAATTGAAACAAGAACAAAATCGGCCGGGACTTGGGGTGTTATTCGTAGCAAACCGGTATTTCGTTCGAACGTGATCCGTAGTATCGTGATTAGACTGTAATCAAATACTGACAATTTCAGATGAAATTCACTTGCTCGAGCACCCTCACTAGGACGAGGTCAGGCTTGAAATTGTGCGACCTCGACCTTGTGAAGTTTGACTGTAATCCAATTCTTAAGTTATTACCACTGTAACTATTTCTTCAGATATAGGGTTAAATACAAATTTATCAGTTTTCTTTAGCTGCCTGTAATTACTTCTGTATCAATACTCCAAGACTTTGTGCATGGTATCCAGCCTCTTTCTGGGTTCTTGCTACGCGGTTTTTGTCAGTTTGCAAGCGACTCTTCAGTACTTCAATCTGCAAAGAAACAAGCACTTTTGATGAGGTTGGGATCAACAGCAAGTCTTTACATCATAAGGATATACAGCAAAATCCCTCTAAACTGGAATTATTTAGGCAGGTGGCTGCTTAACCCTTTCCTCCATAAATACGCCTTTTTACGCCTCTGTAAAAGTCACCTGTTGAAACCATTGTAATAAATAGAGCATTTGCTCCTATAGGAGCAAATGCTCTATTTATCACAATGATTTCAAACTACAAAATTCTAAAATTTTCCTTTTCTGTAGTTAGTGCTCCTTTTGGGTGGATTTATTCAAAGTGGTTGGATCTAAAATTAGCATATGGAGGAAAGGGTTAAGCCTTTCCCTGTTCTATGTTGATTCCAAATTCCCAATTTATATGGACAAAATATTTATAATGAAATGAGGAAGATGGAACATTGTAGCCATTTTAGAAAGTAAAGAAACAGATCTATCAAATTCTTATAGGATATAAGAGCCGTCTGATCTGGGTCTATTCTGTTTGCAAATGTGTGAAAAGGTGTTTATAAGAAGGAAAGCATTTACCCATTCCCTCGTATTGATGCCTTTTAACCCCTCTGTAAAAGTCTGACCAATCAAAAGCTTGAGAACAAACTCAGACTCAACTAAAAAGCTTTATAAGCATGGACCCAGAGCTCAGGATATAAAAGCATGTACAATAAAACCTCTCTAAACTGGACATCCATTTTAGTATAATTATTTGTTGTCTTGGAGACAGATGGCAGCTTAATGCAGGGTAAAAGTCATGCAGAAAACTCCTAGAGGAGCTTTCTGCATGACTTTCACCCTGCATTAACCCATTCCTGCATATTGACGCCTTTTGACGCTTCTGTAAAAGTCACTTTGTGAAACCATTGTGATAAATAGAGCATTTGCTCCACAGGAGCAAATGCTCTATTTATCACAATGGTTTCAATACTACGCAATTCTGAAAATTTCCTTTTCTCTAGTTAATGCTCCTTTTTGGTAGATTAAATCAAAGAGGTTAGGTCTAAAAATAGCCTAAGTGGGAATGGGTTATTAAGCAGCCACAAGCCTAAAAGTACCTATATTCTTCTCCAGAATAATTCCAGTTTTCAGGGGTTTTACTATATATAATGTAATCAGGAGAAGTAGTCACAGCAACAGACAATGGTGCGTACTCAAATTCTAAAATCACCCTTTCTCCACCAAACCCTATGTTGTGACCACAACATAAGGTTTGGTGGAGAAATAAAGACTTTATTCGTGAAAATGTTCTCCTGTGAACTCCTGACAGGGTGAAGTCTTACCTCTGCAGACGTGGCTCGCTCCCACTGCTCATTGTGTTTGTGCTGTAGTGCCTCAGACGTGTCCCGGTAACGCTGTATCTCACACAAGTCTTTGTCCCTGAAGGCAACAAACAATACTACATTGTATAACAGTTAATCCTTTACTCCATGAATATTCATGTAAGAAATAATGACATCACAAATATCAATTACATGATTCTCAGAATGGTAAATGAAAGAAGGACTTTTTTTATCCACACAGCAACTGTACCTTTATACATGTAATTCAATACGCAAACTGAGCAGACCCTGATCAGATGGTTTCTAACTGCTGTCTACACCAGCTGTATACTCGAGCTGAAACAAATTCCCTGTTCAATTTCAATACCTACTGAAATTCATAGGCAAAATAGCTATAATGAAATATGGACGGTGGAAAATTGTAACTACTTTAAAAACTGTAGAATCATATCTATCAAATTCATTGGCAAACAGAGCAGACCCTGATCCTATAGGAGCCACCTGATCTGGGTCTACTTTGTTTGCAAATGTTTGAAAAGGTATTCATATGAAAAGAATGGTTAACACCCGCTGGTAGCCTGAGAAACCGTCAGTCCCCAGATATATCTTTATTACACATCATACAAAGTAAACTTTTGTTACTATGAATAAGCAGGGTGACAGTATGTTACTACAGTAAAAACTCGATACTAGAAACACTCAAATATGTACCATTATTGGATCTTTTAACACAGGTGGCAGAATAATGCAGGGTGAAAGTCATGCAGAAAGCTCCCGGAGGAGCTTTCTGCATGACTTTCATCCTGTATTAAGCAGCCACCTGCCTACAAAGACATAAATTCTCATTACAATAATTTCGTAGATTCAAGTTTTTACTGTATATGTTAGCAGTGTCAGAATGCCATTATGAGAAAGCTTGGTACAATTATGTCACTATGTGTAAGTATGGTGTGGTGTGAGTTGGGTTTTACGTCCAACCAACAGTATTTCAGTTATTTGCAGACAGCACCCGCTTGAGATAAGTTATAGTGCTGATTCACTGGAATGCCCCTACCACGGGCACATGGCAAGGGCACCCCACCCAGTCACATTATCCTGGGCCGATCAGTCCTAGAACTACCCTTTTAATGTCGAGCCTAGACAAGGGAGCTACTAGTACCAACTTTTAACGACTTTTGGTCTGTCGCGGCCGGGGATCGAACCCACAACACCTTCCGTACCGCAGGTGGATGCTCTATCACTGACCCACGCAGCCGGTTGTGTAAGTATGGTGCTAGTATGTAACTATGACTTAAGTATAGTGTTAACATGTTACCTTGTGCAAGCATAGTGTCAGTATTTCATCATGTGTAAACAGTTTAAGTGTCAGTATGTCATCATGTATAAGTATGGTGTCAGTCTGTTGCCATGTGTAAGTATGGTGTGTATGTATGTAAGTATGTTACTTTGTGTAAGTTAGCATGGTGTCAGTATGGTACATGTACTATGTTTACGAAGCATGGTGTCAGTATGGTACTATGTTTAAGAAGCATGGTGTCAGTATGGTACTATGTGTAAGCAAGCATGGTGTCAGTATGGTACTATGTGTAAGCAAGCATGGTGTCAGTATGGTACTATGTTTAAGAAGCATGGTGTCAGTATGGTACTATGTGTAAGTAAGCATGGTGTCAGTATGGTACTATGTGTAAGTAAGCATGGTGTCAGTATGGTGCTATAAGTAAGCATGGTGTCAGTATGGTACTAAGTGTAAGCAAGCATGGTGTCAGTATGGTACTATGTTTACGAAGCATGGTGTCAGTATGGTACTGTGTTTAAGAAGCATGGTGTCAGTATGGTACTATGTTTAAGAAGCATGGTGTCAGTATGGTACTATGTGTAAGCAAGCATGGTGTCAGTATGGTACTATGTGTAAGCAAGCATGGTGTCAGTATGGTACTATGTTTAAGAAGCATGGTGTCAGTATGGTACTATGTGTAAGCAAGCATGGTGTCAGTATGGTACTACAGTAAAATTACAATGAGTCGACATGCGTCGACTCAACATTACGGCCTGACTCGACAATCTTTAATGGTCCCGAGAACTTGCCTTCTAATCCCTATGTAAACTATCCACACTGACTCGAAACACGGTGACTCGTTAAACACGCTGACTCGACATAGGTGCACAGCCCCGATAATTGTAATTACTATAATTGACAACACGCTGACTCGACATCAAAAACTGATCAGCCGACAGAAGATTTTCGCACCTCTATCGGTGATCACGCCAAAACACAGGCAAACTGTGTTAATGACTGCAATTATTCACACATATGTCGGTGTTGACACTGTTCAATAAATTTTGATTGACATGACTATTTTGTATAAAAGCAGCAGTCTCCACCAATGCTAAACACATGTATCTTCACTATATATCGAAAACATCAGTAAATACTTATTTATTCTGGATCCATTTTGTTAAAATGAATCATATGCAGTGTTGTGCATTATGCATACTGTTTAGACCTATATGACGCACTTATGTATGAACGTTAGGTGTAATGCTGTTGATATTTGTCATGTTTGTTCGTATGCACTGATTTAAATTTTTTTTATAGGTTTGTGTAATTTTTGTTTATATTTTGGTCTCATGTAGAATATGTAAGGAATAAAATGAGCAAACGGTTATTTTGTCATTTAATTACCAGACAGTACATCTCACGAAAAAGTAAGTATTATAAACGCCGAAAATAATTTCAATACACAGAACACAGGAACATGTCTAGTATTGTCTACCATCGGAATCGTCTGCAGTCACGATGGATTTTCAATGCGTTGAGTCGACATGCGGGCTGACTCGACATATCGGCGATCTCCCATGGTATGTCGACTCATCGCGATTTCACTGTATGTGTAAGTTAGCATGGTGTCAGTATGGTACTATGTTTAAGAAGCATGGTGTCAGTATGGTACTATGTGTAAGCAAGCATGGTGTCAGTATGGTACTATGTGTAATACTGTCAGTATATGACTCTGTAAACATGGTGTCAGTATAGTACTATGTGTAATACTGTCAGTATATGACTCTGTAAACATGGAGTCAGAATGTCATTCTGTGTCATTCTGTGTAAGCAAGCATGGTGTCAGTATGGTACTATGTGTAATACTGTCAGTATTTAACTCTATAAACATGGTGTCAGTATGGCACTATGAGTAATACTGTCAGTATATGACTCTGTAAACATGGTGTCAGTATAGTACTATGTGTAATACTGTCAGTATATGACTCTGTAAACATGGAGTCAGAATGTCATTCTGTGTAAGCCTCGTTTATGTCAACCTGTATAAACATGGTGTCAGTATGTCACTCTGTGCAAACATGATCTAAGTATTTCACTATGTATAAGCATGGCGTCAGTATGTCATACTGTGTAAGCATAGTGTCAGTATGTTAAGTGTAAGCATAGTGCCAGCATGTTACTAGATGTAAGCCTTGTGTCAGGACGTTACAATGTGTAAGCCAGGAGTCAGTAATTTACCTTTGGTCCTTGGCCAGCATTGTCAGCTCGCTTACTCTCTGCTCCTGTCCAGCCATCCTGTCCTGTAATCTGTATCATAAACACCACAGTCATGGAGAGCTGACAATGCATTTTGCTACATCATATAATGTATTTCACAGTGCATAACTTTTTAAGTTTTTAATATTTTTTCTTCACTACCAGATATACCATAAATGGAAATAAATTCTTTAAATGGCTGGAGTACAACTATGACAACCAGGATTAAACTACTGCTTTTATGCCACTGAATGAGCAAGGAAGCCATGCATCAACTACATTTACAGAGCAACAGATAATGGTGGGCCATTTTGCAAATTCAGTGTTGAAAGATTTAACCCTTCCCTTTCCTCCATGAATATTCATGCTAAAAATAATGATGTTGTGAATATTAATTAGATTAATGTGTTATAATAGCGCAAGGACACATGATTTTTTGGCCAAAGCAGAAACTATATACTCATATCTGTATAATACTATAAGCAAACAGAGCAGACCCTGATCAGACGGCTCCTATAGGAGCCGTCTGATCTGGGTCTACTCTATTTGAAAAGGCGTAGAAATGCGTATTTATGGAGTAAAGGGTTAAGTACCAGCCTGGCTATTAATTATATCACCATGAGTGTTGGAAGGAAGATGTCATCCAGCAGCAGAAGTTTGAAGAAACAAGCACAAAGCAAAAGGTATGACAAGCAGACAGACCACCTTGAAGTGAAGAGCAGGTGACACACAAACCAATATTCACACTTATACCCCACACTATATCCTACTGACTTACTCTTTCTCTGAGGATGTTTTGCTAATCAGCAGATCTTTGAGTTGGACAATCTCTGAATTCAAGACCTCTTGCTTATCCACTGCTTGCTTCCTCTCGACTGCGAACATGTTGATTTCTTCAGTCAACTGCTTTTCCAGTAACTGTAGACGCATACAAATGTACAGTATAATGAAGACTCAGAAGTTCTAAGCTTACCAAAAGCACATGTTAATGAACACTATATAAGTCTCCTTGTAATTATACAAGCTGTAAATAATTATAATATACAGTAAAAACCTCTCTATAACGGCCACTAAATTGTGTTGGTATTTAGGGCAGGTGGCTGCTTAAAACAATATCAAAGTAAAACTATAGGAGCATTCTGTTTTACTTTCATCTTGCTTTAAGCAGCCACTTGTCTTTAACACACAATATTTGATAGAATTTAGTGGCCATTATAGAGAAGTTTTACTGTACAAAGCATTTCTGAACCCTTTACTACATAGATATGCCTTTCAATGCCTTTGTAAAGAGAGTATATCCTGATTAGGAGTTGTCTGATTAGGGTCTGCTCTTGTTGCTTATGAAATAATACAGATCTGATTCTACAAGTTCTCCCATGGCAAGCTATCCAGTGTAAATACATTATATGCCATTTTAAAAATTTAATCAATATTCACGATGTCATTATTTATTGAATACATATTCATGGATTATTCACAGTATAACTCCAAATAGTTTCTGAGATATGGCTCCAGACAGACAAAGATCTTACATTTTTTGCAAACAAAGGGCCGTAACTCTAGTGTTCCAATGTCAATATAAACAATATTTGCAGAACCACATGTCCTTATGCTACTAAACATTTTCACAAAGTTTCATAGAAAAATTCCAATCAGTTTCTGAGATATCACTATGGGATGCACAAACGGATTGGCAATGCAAAACTATATTCCTCAATCTTAGGCGTGGTATAACAAGAGCACTGCATGCAGATGGCAGTGCTGGCTTATTACTGAGAAAGTCAATATTTCAAAGGGAAACAACTCTTTTAACCCATTCCCTCATAGGCTATTTTTAGATCCAACCTTTTTGAATAAATCTACAGAAAAGGAGAGTTAACTAGAGAAAAGGAAATTTTTAGAATTTTGTAATTTGAAACCATTGTGATAAATAGAGCATTTGCTCCTATAGGAGCAAATGCTCTATTTATCACAATGGTTTCAACAGGTGACTTTTACAGAGGCGTAGAAAGGTGTATTTATGGAGTAAAGGGTTAATATACATGGTAGTGATATGGTGAGTAACTCCCGTCTCATTAGAATCTAAACTTTTGGACATTTGAATCATGATTGCATTCTTGAAGAGAAATTCCTCCTGCACTCATTTACAGAGTAACAGATAAAGGTGCTCCCTCAATACTAAAATCGTCGTTTCTCCACCAAACCCTATGTTGTGACAACCCTTTAAATCATCTCTTCAAGATGATACTAAACAGTGGTCAAAATGTAGGATTTGGTGGGGAAATAAAGGAGAAAATGTTGTTTTTTACGCATCTTACCAAGCAAGCTATACATTAAACCTTTACTTCATCTATAGGCTTTTTAACTCTTTTGCAAACAGAGTAGACTAAGATCAGATGGCTCCTGTTGAAGCCATCTGATCAAGGTCTGTTCTGCTGGCTTATGAAGTCTATAGATCTGATTCCAGTTTCTTCTGTTAATTTTTTTTTTCATTCATTCATTCATTCTGTGGCCAAACAATACTGCGTTCATATATACCATTATAAAAAGTCAGCTAATAAATATTCATGATGTCATTATTTCTTACATGAATATTCATGAGGGAAAGGGTTAAATAACATTGCAAGATGTAGATTTGAAAAGTTATATAGATAAAGGGTACATGTACCTTCATTTGTTGCTCTTTGGCTTTAAACTGGTGAGCGAGGTTCTCGTAGTTACGTTTTGTCTCAGCCATAACATTGAGGGCGTGCTCTCTCTCTTCTTTCATCAGAATCAACTCCTGCTTGAATGGCTCATATGGCTCTGTCATCGTCTCCACTGACCTAGACACAGTTGTCTCACACTGTATTCCTTTCTCACACTTAAACGGGGATGTAGATGCCATGTTCGTAACATTCATTGGTGAAAAGGGGGACTGGGATTGAGTAGGGGGTGTGCCTGGGGGCAAATGGTAGTAAGATGTAGCTGGATGAGGGGGACGGACAAAGCTCGGAGGTGGTGCCGGGATTGGAGAAAAGATTGAAGAAACCGCACCAACTCCTGGATTACTAAAGGAATCAAGACCCCAAGTGGGACCCGAAAACAGATTGTAACCAGAAAAATTAGATGATGAAGCTGACAAATAAGATGAGGTTTGTGGTGGTTGGATAGGTGGAAAAGCTGAATTTTGAGAAAGTGGCGGATTTATATTGGAAACATTTTGATTTTCTGTCGACCACAATGGAGATATAGGGGAACTGTATTGTGAGTTTTTCTGAGCTGCACTAAAACTGTCCAAGGGGGATATTGGTTTAGGAGGATAAAAAGGTTTGGAATCAGGGGAAACACCATCATCTATTTTCTCATAATACTTTTTCATAAAATCATTGGCAAACTTGCCAATATTAACACTGTTGTCCATTCCAGCCGGAGTATTTGCCCACATGTCCCTACTAGGAAACTTCCCGCTGTTGGCACTCTTTTCAAAGTCCTTCCAGATATCTAAAGAGACCTGCTTCAGCATTCTCTGTTTTTCTTCCTTTGAAACATTCTTCCCTAAAAACATTTTCTCCACGACAGAGTCTGCTAATTCTGACACAAACTTCTCATCTGACTTTCTCACAAATTCCTCTGTGGCCTGTCTCAGTTCTTCACCCACACTGTCTGCACTCTGGCCATTGCTCTCTAAACTCAGACTATCGCTGTATTCCTCCTTCTTACTCTTCTTCCATGAAGCAGTAAAATCATTTTCAAGCTTATCCCACATTTTTGGAGAGTTTTTCTGTCGCCCCAGTCCCCGACTTAATCCCCCTATGGCATTCAACGGTCTCAAAGGTTTTGGCATCTGCTCTGCTGAAAAGTCACTCTTCAAACTTTTTTCACTGACATCTGATCTTGAGCTACCTGTGCTAATAGCATCTTCATCTCTTGCAGGTCTGCTGTCTGTCTGTCTTGACAGTTTATTGTATTCCGAACCAGAATCAGAAATTGTTTCAAAGTCATCAAGATCATCTAACTGTCTTATTTTCTTAGCTGTGGTTTTCTGAACAGGAATGTCATCAATAGAATCCAGAGCATCGAGACCAGGACTAGTAGGCACTTGTGTCACTGACACAGCAGGCTTAGTTACAAACGAGGGAGGGTATACAGTCGTAGGGGGGTGTGACATGGGTAAAATTGGAAAAGCCGAGTTGAAACTATGAGAAATTGTACTATTTACACTTGAAGTCTGTATATTATTGCATAAGCTTTTTGTATTACTAGAGGTTGTTGAAGAGAAAGTAGCACTAGTTCTAACACTTTCACTTAAACTATCAACAGAGTTTGCATTTTTTCCCACTGTCTTCCATGCACTTTGAGTCACTGTAGGTCGTCTCTCCTTTAAAATCATATCTCGTCTTTTCAGAGCATATTCACGAGTAGCAACAGCGTCAGACAGCAAAGACACAACGTCATCTATCACTGCAAATTTCAATGACTGGCGTAAGAAGTCTGCCAGTCCACCAACTTGTTTAATTTTTTCCAATGCTTCGCTTGGGAAAACTTCCAGTTCTTGCTGTATACGCTGATCATCAACTGCTATTGGACCACTGGCTTGCAAAATATCCACAAAAAATCTGAAAAACAAAATATTCAGGTAGGTATTGGGATCATTCATTAATTTAACTCAAATCTATGAAAACAGTCATCCAATTTATATTTCTCTACTTACTGAATATTCATAGACAAAATAATTATAATGACATATGGAAGGTAGAACATTGTAGCCATTTTAACAAGAGGGCCAAGATGGCCCTAAATCGCTCACCTGATTACCATAGATTTAAGATTTTTTCTGGGTAGCCCATGGGTTGGGCCAATATTGACATTAGGGCCAATATTTGAACAATGTTGATAGTGGACCATGAGCAGTGGTTCTACAGACAAGATTTTCAAAGATTTGGAATATTGACTTTATCAAGACAATGATTCTGACCAATGAAGATTGGGCTAAAAATTTGCCCTCTAGAGTATTTTTTCTAAGATTTTACCTAGTGACCTACTTTTTATTCCCACCCCACACATGATCACACTCAACCTTGATATCACCAAGACAAACACTCTGAGCAAGTTTGAGGAAGATTGGGCTAAAAATGTGGCCTCTGGAGTGTAAACAAGATTTTTCTAAGATATGACCCAGTTACCTACTTTTTGACCACACGTAACCCACTTTCAAACTTGTACAAGATTTTATTAGGACAATCATTCTGACCAATTTTCATGAAGATTTGGCTATAAATGTGACCTCTAGTGTGTTCACAAGGTTTTCCTACTATTTGACCTAATGACCTAGTTTTTAACCCCACATAACCCACTTTCAAACTCGTTCGAGATTTTATCAAGACAATCATTATGACAAAGTTTCATGAAGATTGGACAAAAAATCTGACTACTAGAGTGTTCAAAAGGTTTTTCTACTGTTTGACCTAGTGACCTAGTTTTCAACCCCACTTGACCCACTTTCGAACTCGTCCGATATTTTATCAAGACATTCATTCTGACCAAGTTTCATGAAGATTGGACAACAAAAAGTGACCACTAGAGTGTTCACAAGGTTTTTCTACTGTTTGACCTAGTGACCTAGTTTTTAACCCCACTTGACTCACTTTCGAACTCTTTCGAGATTTTATCAAGACATTCAATCTGACCAAGTTTCATGAAGATTGGACTAAAATTGTGACCAATAAAGTGTTCACAAGGTTTTGCTACTGTTTGACCTAATGGCCTAGTTTTTAACCCCACATAACCCACTTTCAAACTCGTACGAGATTTTATCAAGACAATCATTATGACCAATTTTCATGAAGATTGGACAAAAAATCTGACTACTAGAGTGTCACAAGGTTTTTCTACTGTTTGACCTAGTTTTCAACCCCGCTTGACCCACTTTCGACCTCGTCCGATATTTTATCAAGACATTCGTTCTGACCAAGTTTCATGAAGATTGGACAAAAAAAAGTGACCACTAGAGTGTTCACAAGGTTTTTCTACTGTTTGACCTAGTGACCTAGTTTTTAACCCCACTTGACCCACTTTCGAACTCGTCCGAGATTTTATCAAGACATTCAATCTGACCAAGTTTCATGAAGATTGGACTAAAATTGTGACCACTAGACAAGCAAATTGTTGACAACACACGACGGACAACGGACATTCAAGTCTCCCAAAAGCTCACCCTGAGCTTTGCTCAGGTGAGCTAAAAACTGAAGAACTAAAGAAACAGATCTAACAAATTCCATTTGCAAACAGAGCAGACCCTGACCAGATGGTTCCTATAGGAGTCGTCTGATCTGGGTCTACTCTGTTTGCAAATGCGTGAAAAAGTGTTTATGTGAAGGAAAGGGTTAAACAGCTTCAATCCTTCAAATTTCTCTTAACCCTTTCCCTGTTCTATGTTTATTCAAGATTTCAGTACCTATAATAGTTATAGAGAGATATGGAAGGTGGAACATTGTAGACATCTTAGAAAGCAAAGAAACAGATCTACCAAATTTCACTAGCAAACAGAGCAGACCCTGATCAGACGGCTCCTCTAGGAGCCGTCTGATCTGGGTCTACTCTGTTGGCAGATGCGTGAAAACACGTTTATATGAGGGAAACGGTTAATCTAATATGGATCCAAGCTGTTTGCATTTCACTCTTGTTCTCAACAAGTTAAAGGTCTTTTTTTATATCTATTGTCTTAGATTCAATTAATCAATTACAAAGGTAATAGAATAGATACAAGCCACAGAACATAAATAATATGAATTACAGCTTTGCACGTGATGATAAAAGCCATGGGAATTTTCTATGATTTACACTGTTTTCCAATTTGGATGATGAAAGTGCAGAAGCAAATGAATGACGAGATGTGGCAACACCATTACAAACGAGAATTTTGTTTTATTCTATTAGTAACAAGGGCATGTTGTATTGCTATGCAAGACATGAGTCCCCCACCGGACTGAAAAAAAAACTCCACTCTCCCCACCCCACCCACCCATGGTGTGGTTGACCATGGTATATACATGACCACCTGAATGGTATTAGTACCTACTTTCATACATTGAATCAGTAAATAAAAAGTTATTGTCCCGACAAGAAAATATGAAAAAGGGGAGTAACTCCAAAAATATTGATGCTAGAGTTATTGCCCTTGTGCATGACACTACACCTCATCATGCTTGTTCCATATGAGAAGTTTCAAATCAATTGAACCAGTACATATAGAGTTATTAACTGGACAAGAAAATATGAAAAGGGGAATAACTCAAAAAATATAGATGCTAGAGTTATGGCCTTTGTGCATCACACTACTCCTCATCATGCTTCTTCAATGTGTGAAGTTATAATGAATTTGGCCTAAGGGCTGTTCCAGGAAAAAAGGCCAGGGGGGTCGGAACGGCGATGAATTAAAATTTTGTGGGTGGGAGGTAATAAAGAATTAAATTTGTGTTGGTTGGGGCGATTTTTTCAATTGTAATTGTGTTGTATCGGGGTTATTGAATATTTCTATTCGGGGGGGGGCATTAAGCACGGTAATTCTGTTTAAAATTTCCCAAATAAGAAAAAATCGTCGCCGATATTCTTTCCCGTTTTCAAGTAAATCCACGTTAATAACGTTTATCACGTCAACAGCGAGATTTCGGTTCTGCTAATCGAATAACGAGACTCTTGTCCTACAGCCAATCAAAACGCTCGTATTATCGAATGTTCGTTCAACAAATCCAATATGGCGTCCGTTTATGAAATTCGGTTTATGTACCTGCCAATTAATGTGAATATAAGACAAAATTGAAAAGCACAGACCGAGATTACGATAAGAGTGTGAAAAATAGGTTCAGCCCAAGATCGCTAGAGTAAGAAATGACGTTGACATTTAGTAAAGAAACAAGAAAAGTGATAGTTGGCGATTTCGTGAAAGTGAAAGTAAACCTTCCCGGGAGAGAGTTCCTTGTTTAATACTGTAAACAAACAAATTAATTACGGAAACCGCGGCTGTGTAGACTTTGGGAACCATCTGAAAACCGCTAGACATGTCCAGTTATTGAAACAGCGTGTTCAAGTCACAGGTAAAACCCTGTAAAATTGAGTATTCACCAGAAATTTGTGTCTGTCAATATTGCTTTGTTAAAGGAACTAGTCAACATGTACCGACTCAGAAAAATTATAAACTAGCTTTAATGAATTAGAACTGAAGATGGTAACCAGTATTTGGGTTACAATTTATAAATTTATTCCATTAGCTGATTTTTTCCTTCTCTTCTTTTGTTAGTCAATAATGTCAAACAAGAGTTCTTCTTTAAAAAAAACCCAACATTATTTGTTTGAGATGGCACCTGTGTATGAAGACATTTTTAGTAATAGTCAGACCAGACATTTGCCTTAATATAAAGTACCACTCGGGAATGTGTGAAAGTCTGAATGGAAATAATTTCTGGAAAAATGAATTAGCCAGTTTAGGTTCTTATAAAGATTTTAAAACAGAAAGAGAAGGGTAAAAAATATTCACTTTCTAAAAAAAAAAAGATTGACATTTTCATAGCCCGAGGTCATAAAATGGGAAGGTGATATCCTAGACTTAAGACAACTACTACCCAATCCTACTTAGGAAGTGATCCTACAAATGATCAAGAATGAAAGTTATAAATGTAGACATAGAGTGGGAATTACCACTGAGTGACAACCATGCAGACTATGTTTTCATGTAAAAGTTTAAGATCATAAAATCTGCCTGATGAGACCCAAAGATGTTATGGACATAAATAATTCTCAGAAATAATAATAAACAAACATGAATTGTTTTATCTCTGGAACATATGAAAAGAATTTTTTTTTATCATTTATCAAGTTGCACTTTAGAAAGTGCTCTAATTTTCATTAGTGCGGCCCTACCATGTTGAAAGTCTAACTAGAGCACTGTAATGGTATGGATATGCATAGCTTGCTAATCATAATATGGTTAGGTATATAAATGTTTGTTTGTGAAATGGTACCGGTATTTATCAAACATAATTATCTAGCAGAAAATTTTGTCTTCTCATATTTCTTTGTGTCAATAAAGTCTACCTGTCCAAAAGTCGAATCTACCTGGCAAATCTCCTAAATCTACCTGACATGCTATAGCATTTTTTGCTTCATTTATTTGTCCGGTATACATAAATTTACATCATTTAGTAAGAACTTTTAAAAAAACCTCACCGTTGAAGGCGGGAGGCGACACCCCTCCCGTACCCACCCCAAGACGCAACTCGCCTTCTGAAAATCCTGGGGAGAACTCTGGGGTTTATAATGACAAAAAGAGTTTGAGTTTGAATGTAAATATGATTAGAAATTGTGACTATAAATGTGTATAAAAAGGTGAACTATGTCTGGTAAGTTAACTAATTAAGTGTTATAATACCATGCTGACTTTTAAATCAAATTTCATATCTTTAACGTGTGAGTTTTAATTGCTTGCGTTTTACAAGAAATTAATCTGGTAATATTGAATAGATCCAGGATAAGCTGAATGTAAATTGTATGGACATGCACTGCAACCAGTTTGTTTGCTTTCCAGACAAATTGGCAAACTAAAGATCGTGGTGGTAATTTGCAAGCAGTGTAGATCAGATTATCATTGCACCAGCTGATCTAGGTCAACACTGTAACAATCTCTTGTGATTTGATTTCTGTATATACCGATAAAAGAAATTTAGCAATCATGTAATTCAATGTAATGTGATTGTCTTAATATTCAATTGTTGCCATACAAATAGTCAACACAGGAAAATTAAATTTCACAGATTGGACCAACAGTGGCTATCAAGAAGTGGTTAGATATAAAGTTATCAACAGTCATGGCTCATATTTGCAAAATTAATGTCTGCTATGTTCTTACACCTTAAAAAGGGTTAAATTTAATGATCATATAATTGAACGTCTTGTGTCAAGGTTAAAGATGTTTATATACTAGGAATGGGGAAAAAAGCATTCCACACTAGAAACAAGATGGCAAATAGTTTATTGTTTCAGCATGCCAATGTAATGTGTACAAACTCAACAAAAAGTAGATGATTTCAATATTTAGCACATAGCTTGGAGCTCTCGGCCAATCAGATGCCTCAAATAGTGTCGACTATATTGTTTAGTTCGACTCTTTTTGAAAAAAAAACATGGACTAACTAACAAACTGTTTATTTAGTCAATGGTTCCTGTCGACCAATCATTATAATGGTTTTTTTTACGTCAAATCCTAGGCTTTCACGTGATATTTCACCCCAATGCATCGTAGCCTTGATCAGCTGGTTACACTGAAATACAGTAAAACTTAGGTTAATCGACAATAAAGGGAAATGAATATGCAATTTTAAATACAGGTGACAGTTTAATGCATTACTAAAGGTATGCAGAAAGCTCCTATTTTGAGCGTTTTATGTTACATTTAACCTGCATTCAAGCATAAAAAGTTGTCTTTAAAAAGCAGCACAATGCATAGCGTATTTTATTGACCATTGTACATAGGTTTACATATACAATCTAATCAATGCGTGAAAAGTTGAAAACAATCTTTATTAAATTTTTTTAAACAAAAATAAGATAATAAAAATCTTAATAAAATTATCTAGATCTAGATCGAATTAATTCAATATTTAAAAGTAACTTTTATTTCAAATGCATCATATTGAAATTGAAATTTATCTTTGAATATTTAAAATTATCGTTGAATATTTAATTGTACACAATTTTAAAATCTTGCCGTTGAATTTCCAGCTTTGTTGTTTTTCCTTTCTCTTCTTCCAAGATATTAATGGATTCAGGCGCAATCATGGTTTTCAGTCTTGTGCGAAGAGAAGTGAGGGAAAATCAGCAGGCGCCCGATGATGTTAAATTGCGAATTTGATGACGTTTATTTCTTGTTTTTCCTCGAGCCCAAGCCAGTGCTAAATAGGTTAGCCAATGGTTGAGCGCTACTAAACGACATAGTTCTCGGGGGGCTATGCCCCCTCGAACTAAATCGTTTAGTCACGCTCAACCATGGTCTAACCTATACATAAACAATATATGCTGTCAATATGATTTCCATTCAGAAAACAGCACATTCATAATAAAACTTGTCAAGCTTTGAGTGGTAAAAAAATCTAGAAAGTACTATTGAATCGGAAATTTCAGTTTTCTTGGTGGTGGGTGGCAAGTTAAATATAAATCTAGTGGTTGTGGGTATCTGACTTATCTGAATTCTCTTGTTTGGGGGGTCAAAAAAAATAAAATTGTGTTGGTGGTACCCCTATTTTTGGCTGGCGTTCCTACCCCCCCAGGCCTTTTTTCCTGGAACAGCCCTAACTTTGTAGGAGATATGGCCCGGACACGAAGCGTGACAGACGGACTGACAAGAAAATATGACAAGAGCACCGCAAGACGGGGCAATATACGCCCGAATGCTGTTCTATAAAATTATGTTGAAAAATAAAGGAGCAGTTAGTTGCACAAGAAATTGCTACCCGAAACTATCAAAGGGCAATAACTCCAGAATGAAAAATATCCAAGATATGAGCATGGTAAGAACAGTGTACATAGCAATCATTTTCAGACTTTCAGACTTTTTTGAACTTTGGAAAAAAAGGTCGAGAAAGTTTAAACCGAACGTGACATAAGTGCGTTTAACCTTTCACCTTCAAATATGACTGACCTTAAAGGTAATGATGTAGGTCTAGTTAGCTACAGCCAGGACACAAAATTTGCTAACGCTCTATTTGTGACCTTGACCTTGAAAGTTCACAATTGGGTTTTGTATGCAACACACCTTCAAGTGATACTGAAGCCCTATTTGTGACCTTGACCTTGAAAGTTCACAATTGGGTTTTGTACGCGACACACCTTCAAGTGATACTGAACATATGTGTGAAAGAATTTTGAAAATCGGAGAAAAAATGAGTAAGTTATAGCCAGGACACGAATTTGCTAACGGACGGACAGAATTGCTAACGCCCTATTTGTGACCTTGACCTTGAAAGTTCACCATTATAACTCCAGAATGAAAAATATCCAAGATATGAGCATGGTAAGAACAGTGTACATAGCAATCATTTTCAGACTTTCAGACTTTTTTGAACTTTGGAAAAAAAGGTCGAGAAAGTTTAAACCGAACGTGACATAAGTGCGTTTAACCTTTCACCTTCAAATATGACTGACCTTAAAGGTAATGATGTAGGTCTAGTTAGCTACAGCCAGGACACAAAATTTGCTAACGCTCTATTTGTGACCTTGACCTTGAAAGTTCACAATTGGGTTTTGTATGCAACACACCTTCAAGTGATACTGAAGCCCTATTTGTGACCTTGACCTTGAAAGTTCACAATTGGGTTTTGTACGCGACACACCTTCAAGTGATACTGAACATATGTGTGAAAGAATTTTGAAAATCGGAGAAAAAATGAGTAAGTTATAGCCAGGACACGAATTTGCTAACGGACGGACAGAATTGCTAACGCCCTATTTGTGACCTTGACCTTGAAAGTTCACCATTGGGTTTTGTACGCGACACACCTTCAAGTGATACTGAACATATGTGTGAAAGAATTTTGAAAATTGGTGAAAAGATGAGTAAGTTTTACCAAGGACACGAAAATTGCTAACGCCCTATTTGTGACCTTGACCTTGAAAGTTCACAATTGGGTTTTGTACGCGACACACCTTCAAGTGATACTGAACATTTGTGTGAAAGAATTTTGAAAATCGGAGAAAAAATGAGTAAGTTATAGCCAGGACACGAATTTGCTAACGGACGGACGGACAGAATTGCTAACGCCCTATTTGTGACCTTGACCTTGAAAGTTCACCATTGGGTTTTGTACGCGACACACCTTCAAGTGATACTGAACATACGTGTGAAAGAATTTTGAAAATTGGTGAAAAGATGAGTAAGTTTTAGCAAGGACACGAAAATTGCTAACGCCCTATTTGTGACCTTGACCTTGAAAGTTCACAATTGGGTTTTGTACGCGACACACCTTCAAGTGATACTGAACATTTGTGTGAAAGAATTTTGAAAATCGGAGAAAAAATGAGTAAGTTATAGCCAGGACACGAATTTGCTAACGGACGGACGGACAGAATTGCTAACGCCCTATTTGTGACCTTGACCTTGAAAGTTCACCATTGGGTTTTGTACGCGACACACCTTCAAGTGATACTGAACATACGTGTGAAAGAATTTTGAAAATTGGTGAAAAGATGAGTAAGTTTTAGCAAGGACACGAAAATTGCTAACGCCCTATTTGTGACCTTGACCTTGAAAGTTCACAATTGGGTTTTGTACGCGACACACCTTCAAGTGATACTGAACATTTGTGTGAAAGAATTTTGAAAATCGGAGAAAAAATGAGTAAGTTATAGCCAGGACACGAATTTGCTAACGGACGGACGGACGGACATACTAACAAATGGGTAGTTGTGTGACTTTTTCCTTTGATCTTTTCTTGTGGGACTAGTCCCACAAGAAAAACTATTTTTGGCTCTAACTTTGGAAAAGAATGATCTGGAAGCTAACCCTAACCCTAACCCTATGTCCCACAACTGGCCAGGTTAATGTCACAAGAAATGGCCAGGTTAATGTCACAAGAGATGGCCAGGTTAATGATTTTACTTGTGCGACTAGTTAGAAAAAGTCACACAACTACCCTTTGGTGAGTGCGGACGGACGGACGGACGGACGGACAGACAGACGGACACCCAGCCAGACGGCCAGACGATGGAGACCATAACATAATACGACCCTTCGGGCGTATAAAAAAGGGGAAGAACTCCAAAAATATTGATGCTAGAGTTATGGCCCTTGTGCATGACACTACCCCTCATCATGATTGTTCCATATGTGAAGTTTCAAATCAATTGAACCAGTAGATAAAGAGTTATTATCCGGACAAAAAAATATGTAAAAGGGGAATAACTCCAAAAATATTGATGCTAGAGTTATGGCCTTTGTGCATGACACTACTCCTCATCATGCTTCTTCAATGTGTGAAGTTATAATGAACTTGGCCTAACTTTGTAGGAGATATGGCCCGGACACGAAGCGTGACAGACGGACTGACAAGAAAATATGAAAAAGGGGAAGAACTCCGAAAATATTGATGCTAGAGTTATGGCCCTTGTGCATGACACTACCCCTCATCATGATTGTTCCATATGTAAAGTTTCAAATCAATTGAACCAGTAGATAAAGAGTTATTGTCCGGACAAAAAAATATGTAAAAGGGGAATAACTCCAAAAATATTGATGCTAGAGTTATGGCCCTTGTGCATGACACTAGCCCTCATCATGCTTCTTCAATGTGTGAAGTTATAATGAATATGGCCTAACTTTGTAGGAGATATGGCCCGGACAAGAAGCGTGACAGACGGCCGGACAGACGGACAGACAGACGGAATCAAGCAAACCTATAGTCCCCCAACCGGTAACCGGTGGGGGACTAACAAACACCTTACCCATAGACACTACATATGATCCAAAGTTTTGTCTCTGTGCAAGCTTTCTGTATACAACTATGGTCACAGTATAGCTTTCCTTACTAAAGGAACTGTCCAGAAACTGGTTTCCTAGGTCTTAACCCTTCTCTTGCTGAATTTTAAAATACATTTCTCCTCCTTTACCCATGCCCTGTTGTATAATTACATATATCTTCACTGCGTACAAGTATTTCGCTGTGCAATCACTGCTGTGGAGTGCACTGGTTGCACAATCAACTTGTAAATAGTGCAGACCCTGATGAGACAGCTCCTGCAGGAGCTGTCTCATCTGGGTCTTCACTATTTACAGGTAGGTATATTGACGTGAATAGCAAGCGAAGGGTTAAACCCTTACCATATGAATATTCATGTAACCTCAAAGGCTCTTTTTAGACCCAACCTCTGAATAAATCTACCATAAAGGAGCATTTACTAGAGAAAAAGGAAACATTAGAAGTGTGTTGTTTTGAAACCATTGTGATAAAAAGAGCATTTGCCCCATAGAAGCAAATAATCTATTTATCACAATGGTTTCAAGAAGTGACTTTTACAAAGGTGTAGAAAGGCATATTTATAGAGGAAAGGGGTACGAAATAATGGCATCATAAACATTACCTGATTTTCTATATTTCTGGTTGAAGTTGTTTGCTTCTTTCAGCATATTAACAGAGGATTTGTTGGCATTAATAGAAGACACTGTAGAATCAGATTTGTATATACAGTGTTCCCTCCCTACAATGACCCTTTCAATAATGATTCCCTCCTTACAACAACGCATGTCACTGTTTCCGAAACAACAAGGCTCCAGAAACAACGTTTTTCCATTGTATTTTCTTTATGCCTCAATCAAACCTTATGTTGTGAATCGTCGCAAAGTGACGATTCTAAAGAGTGGTCACAACATAGGGTTTGATTGAGGCATAACGGTTTTAGTTCTCGAAATACACCCTATCTGGGGATCTGCAAACAAGCTAATTATGTTTGATTTTCCCTCCCTATAACAACTCCCTCTGAACAACACATACAATTTTCGTATCCCAAAGGGTGTCGTTGTAGAGAGGGAGCACTGTACTCATAACAAAAAGAGCAGAGCTTCATCAAACGGTTCAAACAGGAGCTGTTTGATCTGGTTCTGCTATGTTTGCAAAGGAGTGAAAAAGCGTTTGTAGGAGGTAAAGGGTTAAACCCTATCCAATCGTAAAGACATCCGCACTGTTACCTCTTTAAGCTTTTTCTATAGTTCAACCCATTACCTCATAGGCTACTTTTTTATCCAACCTCTTTGAATGAATCTACTGAAAAGGATCTTTTACTAAAAGCAAAGGAAATTTTAAAATTGCATAGTTTTGAAACTATTGTGAAAGAGCATTTGCTACTATGGAGCAAATACTCTATTTATAACAATGATTTCAAAAATCAACTTTAACTTTTACAGACGTGTAAAAAAGTGTCAGTATGAGGGAGTGGGTAAACCATTTACTTTTTATAATGGCACGTGGACATGGGAGCTTTCGGCCACATAAAAAACTTCAGAATCATATATATATATTATTTCATAAGCAAACAGAGCAGACCCTGATGGGACCTGTGTGATCTGGGTCTACTCTGTTTGCAAAAGGCGTAGAAAGACGTATCTATGGAGTAAAAGGTTACGTTGTAGTCTAGAAACTGAAAGTTTGATGCCGCTCTTTTGCCTACGTGCCAAATAATTTTCTCCAATTCAGTTTATCTCTTTCGCTGCCACATTTTTTCTTCTGTAAACTTTGTCGTCTGTTACAATTTTCATTTCTTAAGTTTTCTAATATTTGTTTTTCATAAAAACAGTAGCAGTAACAAACAGATGAGACGCTGAGTTACTCGGCGTCTCATCAGGATCCAAACTGTTTGCATAGGTATTCATAGATGCAACATTGGCAGTGAAAGAGTTATATCAGAAAAATTCAGGCAAATGAAGAAATGGAAAATATTCTATTTTGACAAATGAAATATTCCAACTACAGTAAAACCTCTCTATAACGGCCACTTAATTACATCCAATATTTTATGTTAAAGGCAGGTGGCTGCTTAAGCAAAGTAAAAGTAAAATAGAACGCTCCTATAGGAGCGTTCTCTTTTACTTTCACCTTGCTTTAAGCAGCCACCTGCCCTAAATAACAACTAATAAACACAATTTAGTGGCCATTATAGAGAGGTTTTACTGTATATGTATTTAGAATGCAAAATTAAAATTACTGTACTTACGAGAACAGATTTTCCGTGATCTCGTCCGGTGTAAAAAGTGGTTTGCTACTTCCAGCATAAGACTTCTCAAAACTGGATACCTGAGTCTTGAGATCAGTTGGCACAGTGAATGGGTTATCCATACTGTAAATGAAAATATTAGACAGTATAGTACAGAAAAACAAACAACTTGAGTTCATTACTAAAATAACACCACTAGAACTATCATTAAAGGTGATACCCTTTACTCCTTGAATATTCATGTAGGAAATAATGACATCATGAATATTTATCAGCATAGAATTGTTGGCCATGGAAGAAACTGTAGAATCATATCTATCATAATCAAAAATAGCAGACCCTGATCAGACGGCTTCTTCTTGGGGCCGTCTGACCTGGGTCTACTCTGTTTGCATAGGAATATAAAGGCATATTTATGGAGCAACGGGTTAATCATTGACTTCATTATATACCCCTTTTTATGCCTTTGCAAACAGGAGCTGCCTGGTCAGGGTTTACTCCTTTTGCTTACTGAATATAAGGTTTGATTCTAGTTTCTATTTTGTCCAAAATTTCTGTTTTCATAAGTTATAATCTAATTAATATTCATGATGTCATTATTTTGTCTACCACATTTCGAGGGCTTGGTGCAAAACTATTCTAACTCCTTCACAAAGTGAAGGAGTTAGAATAGTTTTGCACCAAGCCCTCGAAATTTTGCCCAAAAGTATTGGATGACTAATCTCCCATCAACTAGTTTATATCTATAGTCATTATTTTTTACATGCATATTCATGAGGTAAAGTTTTCACTTGTTTTCACGCATTTTGCAAACAGAGTAGACCCAGATCAGACGGCTCCTAGAGGAGCCGTCTGATCAGGGTCTACTCTGTTTGCTAATCGAACTTGATAGATCTGTTTCTTTGTTTTCTAAAATGTCTACAATGGTCCACCTTGCATATTTCTTTATAACTATTTTGTTAATGAATATTCATTAGGTATTGAAATTTGAAATAAACATAGAACAGGGAAAGGGTTAATTCAGAGTATGGCCATAGATTTTATCGTTGTTGTGTATTTTGAAAGAAAATTTGGCCACTCTTTTGGTTTTTAGGAACTTGTACTTGTCTAGGATATCGCCAAACCGAAAGTTGATTTATGAGTCTGACAACTTGGGACTACGGGTAAAATGTATGTCATGTCAAGACTTGGTTAATTACATCCAACTATAATGTATTAATCACAATTTTGACATTATCAAGTACCAATCATCATCAATAATGATACCAGTTGAATTTTTTTAAAAGTGGTACTCTTCAACCAAAAATGGTACTCTTTGGTAATAGTATGCTTTGGTTAAATGGTATGCTTTGTCCATAAACTGTCTGATTTCAGGGGTATCGCCTGTTACCTGGGACTGTCTTTTTCTACTTCTTCATCCATGAGTGCTAGGTTCTCACTCAGCAGAATTTCGTCCTTTCTGTCAGAGAAGTTCACTTCCAGGTTGATAATCTGCTTCGTCTTTTCCTTCTTCTTCCTTGACTTTTTGCTCTTCCCCTGCGGCTAATGAAGAAAAAGTAATTACAGCCTGGCTTGTCATTACGTCTTAACCCAGCGGTCCAAATAAGAAGCGTAAATTAAAGGAATAACTCTTTTATTTCTCCACCAAACCCAAATTGTAATAAATAATCTAACTCATATTCATGATGTCAGTATTTCTTACATTAACCCTTCTCTTGCTGAATTTTAAAATACATTTCTCCTTCTTTACCCATGCCCTGTTGTATATTTACAATATTATTTTATCTTCACTGTGTACAAGTATTTCGCTGTGCAGTCACTGCTGTGGAGTGCACTGGTTGCACAATCAACTTGTAAATAGGTCAGACCCTGATGAGACAGCTCCTGCAGGAGCTGTCTCATCTGGGTCTTCACTATTTACAGGTAGGTATATTGACGTGAATAGCAAGCGAAGGGTTAATATTCGTGGGGTAACAATTTTATCATTATATGGATTAAATTTTTTAAAAATTACTAATCAGCATGCTAGCATACTAAAGAATACTTTTAACAGGTGGTAAATTTGATTTTCTACCATATTAACCAATTCCCTCATATTGACGACTTTTGACGATTGTGTAATTTTAAGTCATTTTGTGAAACCATTGTGATAAATAGAGCATTTGCTCCTATAGGAGCAAATGCACTATTTATCACAATGGTTTCAAACTACAAAATTCTAAAATTTTCCTTTCCTCTAGTTAATGCTCCTTTTCGGTAGATTTATTCAAAGAGGTTGTATCTAAAAATAGCCTATGAGGTAATGGGTTAAGGGTTTCATCCTCAATATCCAACTACCATCAATGTTTTTCCATCAATCAATTACATTTTGCTATTGTACTGTCTTGCGCAAAGTAATGAAGATAAAATACACCACCAATACATTAGTTTGCCAAAGATTGCCACCTTCAAATTCAAACCATATAAAATACCTTCTCATTGGGTTCATCTTTCTTGTAGACAACTGTATCTTTCATATCTGGCATTTTCTTCACCTCTGCAACTTCCTCAACAAAAGCACTGGCACTAGCACCATCCATTATCACTAAAAATAATACAGGGTATACATTAAAGAACTTTAGTGAGGAAGCTCAATATCCCACGCCACCACATTGTCAGAGTAAAAAAACAACTTGACAGATTCCTCTGAAAATTGAACTCATCTAAGCTTTTGTTCATAATTCTAAAGCAAATTTGAGAAAAACTGGTCAAGAAATGAAAGAGCTAGATAGCAACAATGTATTGAGATACACGGACGGACAGACTGACTGGTCAAAAACTATATACATACCTTGTGCAACTTCGTTGCGTGGGGTATAAAAACATGTCAATGTGTGTAACTCTGCCTTGCGACACTAAAGCATCATAACTTTATCAAAAGTGATCACAACTGGAAATCTTTCCTTTATGCATATCTAAATATGAATACAGTTTATCTGACAGTGAAAATTTCAAACAAATCCAATCAAATGCGTCTGAGGGGGCCACAAAAGATTCTGTTTACAATGCTATTACAAAACTGAAGCCTATTCATATTCATGATGACATTATTTCTTACATGATTATTCATAAGGGAAAGGGTTAACAATGCCACCATGAATATCAATCAGATCAATTTTCACTGCATAAGAGCACAGAAGTTTTTAGCCATGGCAGAAACTGTAGAATCAGATCTATATTATTTCATAACCAAACAGAACAGTCCCTAATCAGAAGGCTCCTACTTAAGCCGTCTGATCTGGGTCTACTGTGTTTGCAAAGCCATGGTGTATTACTGGTGTAAAAGGTTAAAGACAGATCCTTTTTACAAATTGTGCATTGACATATATACAGCTGAACAACAATATTGTGTAACACCAACCAGACTTCTTGTTTTCCATCTTTTCCTTCTCTTCCTTCTCCTCCTGCCATTGCCGTCGCTTCTGTTTCCTCGCTTCCTTGTTCTCGTGCTTCTTCGCTTGTTTGGACTCCCTGAACCAAAATTACCACATAGATTATCTCCCTTATATGTATAAGGTAAACACTGCCTTATTTCAGTTATACAGTTTATTTATCATTTAACCCAAACTCCATTAATATTCATGTAAGAAATAAAGACATGATGAATATTAATTAGGTAACATTTTATAATGGCATATAAATACAGGAATGCTTGGTCATGACAGGAACTGTATAAGCATATCTATATCATTTCTTAACCCTTTCCTCCATAAGCTATTTTTAGACCAAACCCTCTGAATGAATCTACCCAAAAGGAGCATTTACTAGAGAAATGGACAATTTAGAATTTTGTAGTTTGAAACCATTGTGATAAATAGAGCATTTGCTCCTATAGGAGCAAATGCTCTATTTATCACAATGGTTTCAGCAGATGACTTTTACAGAGGCGTAGAAAGGCGTATTTATGGAGGAAAGGGTTAAGCAAACAGAGCAGACCCTGATCAGCTGACACCTACTCTGCCTGCAAAGGTGTAGAAGGGCGTATTTACGGAGTAAACTGAGCAAAATTGTCATTTGTCCTTTTATTTCATAAATACACCTTTTAACCCATTCCCTCCTATAGGAGCAAATGCTCTATTTATCACAATGGTTTCAAACTACACAATTCAATTTTTTTTTCTTTTCTCTAATAATGTTTCCTTTTCAGTAGATTTATTCAAAGAGGTTGTATCTAAAAATAGCCTATGAGGTAATGGGTTAAATGTCTTTTGCAAACAGAGAAGCCTCAGGTCTGTTCTGTTTGCTGATATATTACAGATCTAATTCTGTTTCTCTGTGTAATTTCCTTACTTTATGTTTTTCATACAATAATTAATATTCAGTTTAATATCAGTTTGTACAAAATGACGACGAGATTCATATTCTTTTTATCACATAACTTAGTTTGACTAAAAAATGCAATTTTTGACGGTACCTACAAGTTTAATTACACCATAGCACGTGGTGGAATATACGATACCACGTGGTGGAATATACAATAGCGCGTGGTGTTTCTGCATGACGCCATAGTTTATAATTAAACATGTGTAATATAAAACAACTTTTATAAAATGGAAGGAAAATACACTTTGAAAATGAGATTTTTAAAGTAAAATCTGTTTTAGTTAGAAATACTTACCTGCTGTGAAATATGCTTAGGTTATTTGATTTAACCCTATGACCGGAATAAAAAAGTACCGCATATACCGTATGGCCCGCCCGTTAGCCATACCTCATTATAAATGCTCCCAGCATTCCACAATTAAGATCATTGGTTATTTGCTCCCAAAAACAACAATTAATTTCGGGGTGGGAGGAGGGCAATCCCTTTCACAGCAGGTAAGTATTTCTAACTAAAACAGATTTTACTTTAAAAATCTCATTTTAGTAGCAAAATACATTACCTGCTGTGAAATATGCTGACTTTGTCGCAAAGGTGGGAAGGTATACTCACCAGAACAACACCAAGACTCGGCTGTAGAAATTTCTCGAAAATATAGTTTCAGGAGAAAATATTCTTAGATATACTGCTTTCATAACTTTTACTAGTAACCGTAATTGGTCGCACCGTAGGCCAAGAACACGGAATGAAAGCCAATGAGTTAAACAACTCGTTGAGAGGCCACGAGAGGACCTAGAGAGAGCAGATTGCTCTGAAGAGTCGCAAAAGAGCGCAGATAAAAGGAAGAGAAAGTAGAACTATTCTTCCAAGAAGCAGCCCTGAGAATCTCATCCAAGGGCGCATGATTAATGAAAGCCCAAGAAGTAGACAGAGCTCTGAGCTCATGTGGCCTGATCTTTAAAAAGCCGAGATCTAGATCAGATAGGTCAGAGTAAGCCAATTTGATGGCAGAAGCAATCCAGCGAGAAATAGACGCTGCTGAGATTTCTTTATGACCTTTAATAGGGATAAAAAGCCTTTTTCTATTTCCCCTCAGGAACTGAACCCTCTTAAGATAGAACTTAAGGGCTCTGACAGGACAGAGGGTTCGATCAGGGTCCGAATGATCCAAATCTTTCGAGAGACTGGGTACAACAAACGGATCTGAAGCTACTGACGGAAGCTGGGTTTTAGCTAAAAAACCAGGCTGACACATTAAGGAAACTGACCCGTCAGAATTCCAGCGAAGAAAGCCTTCTTCTACAGATAAGGCATGAATTTCGCTTCTGCGTTTAGCCGCAGCAAAAGTGAGGAGAAACACAGTCTTCCACGTGACATGAGTCAAGGTCGCTTTATCTAATGGCTCATAGGGCGCTTTAGTAAGTGACCAGAGAACACACGACAGATCCCACTTAGGCAAAAGAGAGCGAGAAACCGGTCTCTGAAGCTCCAAGGCTCGAACCAATTCAGAAAGGATTGGGTGAGAACCGATGTCCTTAATATCTCTGAAACTAAGGGTATGAGATAACATAGCTCTATACCCTTTAATAGTGCTGACAGCTAGATTCTTCTCTAGAAAGAGGAAAACTAGAAAGTCGGCAATGTCTTGGATAGTGGGACAGATTGGATTAATCTGTTTTGAACGACACCAATCCGAAAAGATTCTCCACTTGGCATTGTAAACAATGGTAGTGGAGGATCGTCTGGCCTTGGCGACGAGGTTGGCAACCGGTTGAGAAAACTTTCTCTTTCGGAGACCCGTCCTGATAACGGCCAGACGTGAAGATGGAAGATAGCGGGGTCCCTGTGGAGAACCCCGCCCTTCTGAGAGAGTAGATCCCGACTGGGCGGGATCGACCGTGGAGACTCGAATAGGAGACTGAGAAGATCGTTGAACCAGGCTCGCTGATGCCACAGGGGGGCGATCAGGAGGATCCTGCAATCCGACAGAGCGATCTTCCGGAGAACCGTGGGGATCAGAATGAACGGGGAAAAGCATACCCGAACAGTCGGTCCCACGGAAAAGACAGAGCATCGACCGCCCAAGCTGCTGGATCCATGATTGGAGACACATACAGCGGGAGTCGATGATTGAACCTGGTGGCAAAGAGATCCACTGACGGAAACCCGAACATGTGAAAGATCTGAGCCACTACAGTTTTGTGGAGGGTCCACTCGGCAGGTAGTACTTGACGTCTGCGAGAGAGGCCGTCCGCCAAGACATTCAGTCTGCCCGGCAGATGCTTGGCGAGCAGAGTGATCTGTCTGTTGTGACAAAATAAGAGTAGATCCCTCGTGCCCTTGAAGAGGGAGAGGGAGTGTGTCCCCCCTTGTCTCTTGATGTAAGACACAACTGTTGTGTTGTCTGTCTGTACTAACACACAAAGGTTGCGAACCTTCATCTCGAAGAATTCCAAGGCTTTCAGAACAGCCAGGAGTTCGAGATTGTTGATATGGAGCTGGGACTCGGCATTCGACCAAAGGCCCGAAGTCATGAGTCCGAGAGGCTCCAAATGGGCTCCCCAGCCCTAATTGCTGGCATCCGAGATCAGAAAAAGATCTGGATCCGGAGGAGCAATCGGCACTCCTTGAAGGAAGCGATCCTTCACCTTCCACCACTGAAGAGCAGTGTGGAAAATAGGTAGGAGTGGAAGAGAAACGGACAGAGCGTCTAGACGAGGACGCCATTGTGTCAGCAGGTAAAACTGGAGCGGGCGTAAATGAAGCCTGCCTAGAGACACAAAATCTGCTGCGGAATTGAGAACTCCCAGTAGAGACAGAAGAGAGCGAGCAGAGCAGCGATCCTTCTGACTGAACAGAGAAAGCAGGTGTAGGGTATTCTCTACACGTTGAAGAGAAATCCTGACTAAGCTGGAGTTCGTCAGAAAATTTAATCCCACGAAGACAAAGTCTTGAGACGGGATCAGATCTGATTTTTCCGCATTCAATACGAGACCCAACTGAGAGACAATTTTCCAACAGAATTGGAGATTGAGAAGTAGGGTCTGACGATTGAGAAGGTGTAACAGCCAATCGTCGAAGTATTGAATAAGAACAACTCCGCTCTGGCGGAGAAAGGCCGCTACGGTCCCCATGAGTTTTGTGAAGACTCTGGGTGCCGTAGAAAGGCCGAAAGGCAGGGCCCGGAATTGATAGACAGCGCCCCTGTGGCAAAAGCGAAGGAGATGTCTGTCTGAAGGATGAATAGGTACGTGAAAGTAAGCATCCGACAGATCGAGGGAGACGGCCCATTGGTTTGGTTTGATTGCCAACCGAATGGTAGCTACCGTCTCCATCTTGAAAGAATCGATCTTTAAGAACCGATTTAGGGTTGAAAGATCGATGATGGGCCGAAACATGCCGTTTTTCTTTGGAACGAGAAACAGGCGGCTGTAAAATCCCGGTGTGTTCTCGTTCCGAACCCTTTCTACCGCCCCTTTTTGCAGAAGTGACATAACTGCATTCTGCATATGAGGGTGATCCGACGAGAGATGTAGGGGGACCCTGGAAAGAGGGGGCTGTCGATCCAGCGGGATACGATAGCCCGATTCCACAATGGAGAGAGTCCAGGGGTCCTGAGTAATGTTGCGCCAGGCCGTGGCAAAGTGCAGGAGCCTGGCGCCCACTGGCAAAAGGGGTCGGATCAGAGGGGGTGGTAGAAAGGGCGAGTCCCTAGGGCTGGTGCCTAGAAGGACCAGACCCTCTCGAGAAAGGGCGAGAGGGCCGGTTCTGTCCCTGTGCTGGGCCTCTATTCTGAGGAGAGACAGGAGCAGGGCCTAGGCGGGCCCGAACAGGGCCCTGCTGGCGGGGAGCAGGAGCTGGCTGAGCCGACTGCTTCCTGCCCGACTGTTTGGTGGATTTTGCCTTAGGCACTCTAGGAATCCGCCAATTGGGAGGACCACTTGAAGCAGGAGCTTGAAGTGTGGTCTCATCCGCCTTTTCTTTCTCTCTGATGAGACCACCAAAAAGGGGCTCAGACGAGAAAGGAAGAGATCTAAGCTCGTCTTTAGACGTGTCCTGGAGTCTGGAAGCAGACTGAAGGAAAGCATCCCTTCTGCAGCGGAGCATCTCGGCTGCAGAGGCAAGACCTAGACGCAGAGAAAGTTGAGAGGAGAGACCCAATTGAAAAGCCAGACGGCGGGTTCTCTCTTGAGAAGGGGTGTCGGACAGGAGCTCCTCAGAGAGGGCAACCGACAAAAGATCCACGTTGGATGCTACCCCCATCTGTTGTCTCTGACGTAATTCCCAACGCTCAAGCATACTCATAGAGAGCGAGGGTTGAGAGGTAGGTCTAATACCAACCCGGGGACTATCAGAATCCAGAAGAGGAATTCGGTCAAAGAGTCCCGGGTGATTATCTACTGAAGCTGGAAGCCTCAGGGAAGAAGGAGGTACTAAGGAGCGCATAACCTTAGTAGAAACTGACCAACCTGCCTTCGGCCTAGAACGGAAGTCCGTGTCAATGTCAGGAAGGCAAGTGGCTAGACCCCGACAAGGAGGGAGGGCAGGTCGAGATTTATTCGGACCAACCGTTTCACCTCTTTGTGTCTGAAGGAAAAGGATCGAAGAAACTACTCCACTTTGACACAAAGGCTGGGGTCTAGGGCAGACAGAGGGCGGGAGGATGGCAAAGCAGTCCTCACAGGCCTTGTCAAAAGAATTAGAGTGACTTTCGGGCTCTTCAAGAGAAGATGAGAGAGAGTCTTCTAATTCAGAATTACCCTGGGTACCCAATTCTTGAAAGAAAGGGTCCTCTGGGTTAGCAAGGATGGATAAAACATCATCCTGATCCTGGTCTGGCCTGGTGGCCGTAGCCGTAGGCGGGACTCTAGGGACCGGAGGACCCGACACAGTAGCTTGTAAAGCAGCTGGAACAGGAGGGTCCAAAGAAAAATTTCCCGTTGAATAGACCCTAGGGTCATAAAAGAAGGGGGACCGGCTTAAGAGGGGATCAGCAGTCTGGTTGAAAGACGTCCCCTGCTTATCAGAGATCTGCGTCTGGATAGGTAGATCCTGATGGACACGAGATCCCTGATGAGGGCGGGAGCGAGCCGGGGGAGAGTCATAGGACGAAGACCTACGCCTCTTATGGCGCCGATGTCTAGTTTTAGAACTAGATCGGCGCCTGTGCCGAGAGCGTCGCGAACGGCGACTGTCGTCCGAAGAAAAAGAGGAACTGTGCCGACGTCTGTGACGATATGCAGAGTCCGAGGACGAAGAAGAAGAAGAATACCGACGCCGTTTATGAGACCTAGAGGGTCTAATAGGCAAAGGAGATTCTGCTCGGCAACTCAGCTCAGCAGAGCTAAGAGTGTAGTCAGGAACAAAATTCGAAGAAGTTTGTTCAATAGACAAGCAAGGGTGTGTTGTTTCATTAGTGGCAGACACACTCGAAATGGATCCAAAGAAATTATTTGTGTTCACGGAGGAAACATCCGAGGAACAACTTACCTTAACACCGGTTGCCTTTGTCTGACCAGTGAAAAACACCGGGGAAGAATTTACTATAGCACCGGTTGTAGCATGCGTGGCTGACCTAGTTATACTGGTTAACCCAACGCTGGTTGACCTAGTTAGGCCAGATGTTGAAATGCTACTAGAAACAGGTGTGGTTGACCTAGATAGGTGGCTGACCTGTTTAGCTAACCCGGATCCAGTCAGAGCGGTGGCAAGCACCGGGTGACCTGGAAGAGGTCGACCAGGTAAACCTGGCGAGACCCCGCCGGGTGAAGCCAAGTGAAAGGCACCGGACGGTGACATCACTGGCAGAGGGATATTCCCTGGTCGGAATAGGGACCCTCGTCCCGGGACCGAAGTCGAGACTTTCACGGCAGCTAGTTGATTGATGGGCTGAGTCGTAGACCCAGACGAGCCGCTGGAAGAAGAAACATTCTTTTTAGGTTTCTTTGGTTTACGTGAAAATTCACTGTCCGACCTGGCGGGGGTAGACAAACGCCGAGCTTGAGAGCCTCGACGAGAGGCTAACCCCCAGGTCTCAGAAGACCAGGCAGTAGAAAACTGACAAGTGTCCTCTGCAGAGCACCCGCAGCAGGAGAAACACACAGAGGAGTGTGTATCCCAGTCTGCGGTAAAGTGTCCGCAGGAAGCTTTGTGCCGAGAAGCCATTGTGAAGGCACAAGGGAGACCGATTACACAGGAACAAAGAAAATAAAAACAAAAGTATATGCAGTATAATCTGTGTATAAAGTTTTATTGTAGGATACAGAATCCGGTAAGGAAGCTGCAGGCAAGGACTGTAAGAAGTCGAATAGACCCAGACAGCTAGCAAGGTTGAAAACTCGGGAGGCTAAAAAACGTTGACGTTAATGGCCGACCGGAAATAACCAATGATCTTAATTGTGGAATGCTGGGAGCATTTATAATGAGGTATGGCTAACGGGCGGGCCATACGGTATATGCGGTACTTTTTTATTCCGGTCATAGGGTTAAATCAAATAACCTAAGCATATTTCACAGCAGGTATTTTGCTACTAAAACAGACTTTGAAGTATATTTGTGAAGACATAAGTAACATCAGAAATTTTACCCAGCTTTCTGCTTTGGTGGTTTACTCTTATTCTTGCTTGCTTCCTTCAGCTCAAAGAACCGCTCTGATATATGCTGTGGGGAAAAATAAAAGCATGTTTAATATAGCTATCATTCATCCTCTGAATGCTCGAAGTTGTGTGTCAAACAGTGTAGCCCCTGATCAGAGGGCTCCTCTAGGAGCCCTCTGATCTGTGTCTGCACTGTTTGTCTTTCAAAATCTGCTCACGAATTATACCCTTTCATGCTGAATGAACAGTAACTTTTTTACAGTGATGGACTATTCCACTTTAAAAACACAGCATTCAAAGGGTTAAACATATCCAACAATACAACTATGACAAAGTCAATTGTTGTTCGATCTGTAACTACAGAGCTCCAGATAAGATGCGTAAATTAAAATATTTTCAAGTATAACTTCTTTATTTCTCCACCAAACCCTATACATGTATTGTGACCATTCTTTAGAATCGTCTCTTTGAGATGATTCTAAAGAGTGGTCACAATATAGGGTTTGGTGGAGAAATGACGATTTTAGTATGCACCGTTATCTGTAGCTCTGAACTATGACCAAGAACTTAGACCAGGAAAGATTTGGTCTACATCTTGATGACCATTCCATTCGAAAATCCATCAAATGGTTGTAGATAGATAGGTTTATTTCGGCAAACAGAAAACATAATATGGTTCATCAAACATGTACCACATCATAATAAATAGAAATAGGTTAAAATGATGCACTGTAAAACCATGGCATTATTTCTATATCAAGGTTAACACAAGAGAGAGCATGTTCTTATTTCCATTGTTGTCCTTAACATAGGCTGCATGACATAAATAGGCTTTAAGACAGTGCTCCAGATAATTTTTGCACACTAATGTGTACGTATGCGCACATTTTATTTTCAATGCTGAAAATCAAAATGTAATGCTGACCCCTTTTTTTGGCCCTCTTTTTCGTCTACGGCTGTTACATTTTCAATAACAGAGTTACGTACTGACCTCACAAACGATTGGAAACTTGCCTTTTCATCTTGTCTTCCAAAATAACAAAGTTGGTGTTTTTTCTACATTGAACCTTTTCTTTTGTCGTCCAACGCCAGACGACGCCATAATTTTTTGTCAATCAGACGCTTGCAATGTGATTACTCTCGGCTCATTTCGCATAAGTTCTGCAAAAATGCGACCGGTTCTGGTACCCTACCACATTAATTTTGATGTAGTATTGTAGATACAAGGAATCAGCCTCGACTCACCGGAATGGTACGAGGGTGGGTGCGAAAAATCGGAATTTCTCGGATAAGTACGCCAGTGCAAGCGTCTGTTGACGATCGTCAGATTTTTCAAGTCAACTTCGGCGGAGACAATTTAAGAGAGGCGAAATGCACAGTTTGGAAATTTAAATGCGTACACAATGTTATATATGTGTATCAGTATGCACGATTTTAGTTTCAAATGCGTTTTTGGTTAAAAAATATGCGTAAATACGCACGTACGCGTCTTATCTGGAGCACTGCTTTAAGATATAAAGAATTTTTTGAACTGGAAACTAAGTATTTGGCATCAAGCATCAAAATGTGACCTAAAATACAGATCAAGGACAATAGAGAACACTTGCAAGTTGTACCTTTTTACTGGTTGTACTGTCTTGGCGGATGATCTCTATTTGGAGGACCAGGCCAGTACAGTCTGGGGTGGGGCAGGCCGTGTCCAGCATGTCCTGAAGTACAAATACATGTTACAAAGCTGTTACACATCATGTCCATGGCTTCAATACTAGTTATAAGGATTCACTTATCAAATAGTTCCTACAGGTGCCTTCTTTCCCTCATATAAACACCTTTTCACACATTTGCAAACAGAGTAGATCCAAATCAGATGGCTCCTATAGGAGTCGCCTGATCAGGATGTGCTCTGTTTGCTTATGGTATAATATAGATCTGATTCTACAGTTTCTGCCTGAGCCAAAGCATCCTGTGTGCATATGCCATCATAAAAACTTACTTTAACTCTTTCCATCATAGAAACACCTTTTCATGCCTTTGCAAACAGAGTAGACCCAGATCAGACATCTTCTGCAGGAGCCATCTGATCAGAGTTTGTGTTTGCTTATGAAATTATAAGGATTAACACTTTACCTGTTCAATATTCATGTAAGAAATAGTGACATCCTCAATATCTATTAGCTGAATTTTCATAATGTAACATTTTCAAGTGATGTTTTTCCTCCGAAAAAGACTATATAGAGTCAGATCTGTATCATGTCATAAGTAAACAGAGCAGACCCTGATCCGATGGCTCCTATAGGAGCTGTCTGATCTGGGTCTACTCTGTTTGCCAATATGTGAAAAGGATTTTATATGAAGGAAAGGGTTAAGTCATTGTTGCCCGCTACAATTCTCTCAAAATGATTTTTTTACTTACATTTTTATTCATAAATACACTGAAGGTGTCAAACAGTTTTGACACTAATGAGATGCGGCATATCATTTGCATTCAAAATATTTGCATATGTTATCTCAAGTTCACCGCTATAGTGCAAAATGTAAATTGAATACAAACTTTTCTACATGTTTAAATTAACCCTTCTCTTACTGAAGGAAAAAAACGTATATTGACGTGAATAGCAAGCGAAGATCAGAAGGCTCCCACAGGGATTGCGGTTTGTTTATGAAACAATAAAGATCTTATTCAGGTAAAAAGTTAAAACTGTTTCCTTTATTGCTACTGGACTGACATTCCATCATCCTTACCTTGTCTGTCTGTTTACTGTTGTTGGCTTTGAAGCATTTCCAGCAGGCCGTGTGGAAAGTGATGATGCAGGCCATCTGACAAGTAATTTTAGTGTATCCCTGTTGGCAGAAACAAAAATGGTGAGTCTCCTCTTTCTAACTGGCTGACAACTTTTAACCCTTTCCCTCTTGAGTATTGCAAGAAATGATAATTATATCATGAGTATTCATTTACTTAAAGTTTATAAGGTAAACATTTTCAAGGAAATTTTTGGCTTAGACATAAACTAGAGGATCAAATCTATGTAATTTCATAAGCAAACAGAACATACCCTGATCAGACAGCACCTACTGGAGCTGTCTGATCTGGGTCTACTCTGTTGCAAAGACGTGAAAAAGCATTCATATGAAGGAAAGGATTAAACAAGAGCGGCGTGTGACACCAACACTCATCTGATTTGGTGCTTGTCCACTGCATACATTTCTCCTCAAAGAGATCTACCAACTTATGAAGTTTCATGTTGATACCTCTTATACTTTTTGATTAATTAGCTACATTAAAGTTTCCGCACGCCAGCGCCGCAGATGCCACCTACAACTATGACAACACCTTTGAGAACGTCTGCGACCCAGTGATCACAATAGCTTGATGAGCTCAAGAAAGAAATCTTTCAAGCAAACTATAGTAACATGAGCAAAACATGAATTTCAAATATAACCGGAATTTCTGTACAAGAGATATGCCTCAACCCTTTGAATCTTAAACTTACATCACAGGTCCAGATAAGATGTGTAAATTAAAACATTTTCAAGAATGATTTCTTTTTTTTCTCCACCAAACCCTATGTTGTGACCAGTCTTTAGAATCGTCTTGATGAGACAATTCTAAAGAATGAAGATTTTAGTACAGTAAACCCTCTCTAAATCAGAATTCTAGTAGAGAAGGAATTTGATACTTTTAGGCAGGTGACTGCTTAATGCAGGGTAAAAGGCATGCAGAAAACTTTTAGGCAGGCGACTGCTTAATGCAGGGTGAAAGTCATGCAGAAAGCTCTCTGCATGACTTTCACCCTGTATTAAGCTGCCACCTGTCTCCAAGAACACTATTTATACCAAATTTAATGTCCGTTTTAGAGGTTTTTTTACTGTATTTCAGTATGCACAACTATCTGTTGCTCTGAAAACTAGCTTTTATGGTGATGTGGTAGTGCTTGATTATGCATTTGCAAACAGAGTACATCCAGATCAGAAGGATCCTAGAGAAGATGTCACCTACCTTGAAGTCTGGGTCCGAGTGGTATATTACAGTGCGACTATCCCCAGTCTCTGTATGGTAGCGGCACACAGCATCTGGAGGTGGGGGAAACCTGCAGCGCTGCAGCAACTCCTCTATATGTTCCTGTAATACAAATGAGATCACATAGAAAGATGTTCCTGTAATACAGATGAGATCACAGATGTTCTTGGAAAACAGATGAGAAGATTTATCCCCGCCCCCTGCTCTCTCTCTCTCTGTTAACCTTTCCCTGTTAAATATTCATGCAAGAAATAATCATGATTTTTTATAATCTGAAGAAGAAATGCAGAGTCTGATCTATCATAATATCATAAGCAAACAGAGCAGACCCTATTCTCCCCCTTATCAAGATGCACTCGCACAATAAAGTTGGAAATCCTATCCCAAGGGGATGAGGATAAATCATTTCCTTGCCACTGTTCAAATTCAGTTAACTCTTTACTCCGTAGATACACCTTTTAACACCTTTGCAAAACAAGAGCACCGCTGTGCAGCAAAATACGCCCGTCGGCAAAGTCAGTGATAAGCCAATTTAATAGGAAATTGAATCTGTTACAATGTGAAACTATCATTGGCAACTGCCTAGTAGACCATAAACACGCTGACAAAATTTCAAAAGGATTGGATTAAATTTGATTACATTTGTTCACCCCATAACAGACAAAAAAAAACATAACAATTCCACTTAAATATATTAAAAAAAGGGGAGATAATTTAGTAGTGGGTGGGGCAATGTTGGTGATTATCGAACTTGACCAAGTCATTTTGACTATATACATGCTGACTAAGTTTGATGAGGATTGGATTTTATTTGTTTGAGTTAGAGAGCGGACAAAAAACGAATTTTGTTTAAAATTTGTTAAAAAGTTAATAAAAAAGGGGAGATAATTCAGAAGTGTGCAGGGCGATGATGCTGATTATCGAACTTAGCCGAGTCATTTTGGCCATATACATGCTGACCAAGTTTGAAAAGGATCCGATTCAATTTGTTCGAGTTAGAGAGCGGACAAGAGAATTTTGTTAAAAATTTATTAAAAAAGGGGAGATAATTCAGAAGTGTGCAGGGCGATGTTGCTGATTATCGAACTTAGCCGAGTCATTTTGGCCATATACATGCTGACCAAGTTTGAAAAGGATCCGATTCAATTTGTTCGAGTTAGAGAGCGGACAAACAAAAGTTCACGGACGGACGGACGGACGGACGTACTAACAAATGGGTAGTTGTGTGACTTTTTCCTTTGATCTTTTCTTGTGGGACTAGTCCCACAAGAAAAACTATTTTTGGCTCTAACTTTGGAAAAGAATGATCTGGAAGCTAACCCTAACCCTAACCCTATGTCCCACAACTGGCCAGGTTAATGTCACAAGAAATGGCCAGGTTAATGTCACAAGAGATGGCCAGGTTAATGATTTTACTTGTGGGACTAGTTAGAAAAAGTCACACAACTACCCTTTGGTGAGTGCGGACAGACAGACAGACAGACAGACGGACGGACGGACGGACGGACAACGCCACGACATAATACGTCCCGTCTGAAGACGGGCGTATAAAAAGTAACGGGTTAATATTAATAGTGTTATTACTTCTGACAGGAATATTCATGAAACTAGATAGTCTTACCATGAGTATTTCTGGGTCGGACTCCTCCACCAAAGTCTTACTGCCTGGCCAGGTCACATGTACGTAGCTAACCTTACTGGCAATGGTGCGACCAGACTTGAGGTACTCCAGAGCTTCTTGATACCTATCAACAAAGAGCAGCTTTAATCATGATACAGTAAAACAAAACCTCTGAACGATTACTTAATGAATAAAAATAGATGTCTTTAAAATCAAGTGGTTGATTATCCACTTCCTACATATAAATGCCTTTTCAAGCCTTTGCAAACAGAGTAGACAAAGAAATTAACCCCTTTCCTTCATATAGGACAATTTTGCATTAATGAATAAAAATAGATGTCTTTAAAATCAAGTGGTTGATTATCCACTTCCTACATATAAATGCCTTTTCAAGCCTTTGCAAACAGAGTAGACAAAGAAATTAACCCCTTTCCTTCATATAGGACAATTTTGCAAATGCTTATAGATGTTACAGAGTGTAGTTACACTATGCTCTCAATTCTATACAACAGTACCAACAATTCTATACAATCTTCTGTTAATGTCATAACTGGAGGCCTCAGTGGCAGCCCCCTGTACCTACCAGAGGCAGCCCCCTGTACCTACCAGAGGCAGTCCCCTGTACCTACCAGAGATAGTCCCCTGTACCTACCAGGGGCAGTCCCCTGTGCCTACCAGTGGCAGCCCACTGTACCTACCAGAGGCAGTCCCCTGTACCTACCAGAGGCAGCCCCCTGTACCTACCAGAGATAGTGCCCTGTACCTACCAGAGGCAGTCCCCTGTACCTACCAGAGGCAGCCCCCAGTAACTACCAGAGATAGTCACCTGTATCTACCAGAGGCAGTCCCCTGTACCTACCAGAGGCAGTCCCCTGTACCTACCAGAGGCAGTCCCCTGTACCTACCAGAGGCAGTCCCCTGTACCTACCAGTGGTAGCCCACTAGGCAGTCCCCTGTACCTACCAGGGGCAGTCCCCTATACCTACCAGAGGCAGTCCGTTGTACCTACCAGTGGCAGCCCCCTGTACCTACCAGTGGCAGCCCACTGTACCTACCAGAGATAGTCCCCTGTACCTACCAGAGGCAGTCCCATGTACCTACCAGAGGCAGTCCCCTGTACCTGTTCTTAACCTTGGAAGCAGCCTGTACCTACCTGTTGAGGGTGACATAGGCTTTGCCCAGACCAAAGTATGCAGGAGGGAAGCGGATGTCCTCATGATTCTCTATAATGTCCAGGAACTTCTCCATGCCATCCAAAATGTTCTGCAAAACATTCACAACATTTGAGACCTTCTATATGAAAACCAGATGTTAGGCTTTACAAATAGCCAATATGTCTGATCTGGTTATACTGTAACACAAGAATTAAACAAAAAAAGGCTCTGATGGGTGGCAAACTGCAGGGCCTGATCAAAAGATGCCTACCTTTCCCTCACATAAACGTGTTTTCACGCATTTGCAAACAGAGTAGATCCAGATCAGACAGCTCCAATAGGAGCCGTCTGATCAGGGTCTGCTCTGTTTGCGAATGGAATTTGAAAGATCTGTGTCTTTACTTTCTAAAATAGCTACAATGTTACACATTCCATATTTCAGTATAACTATTTGGTCCATGAATATTCAGTAGGTATTGAAAATTGGACTAAATATAGAACAGGGAAAGACCTGATTTTGAACTGTTTGCAGAACCTGTTCCCTCTAACATATGATCACAACTGGAAGTTGCAATCATCATTCATTAGAACTTATAATAACTTCTGTCATACCAAGTTACTTTTAATTGCTGCATACAAGAATGTGAAATAATTTTGGCTAGTCACCAGCAGCCATTGTCATGAATTAGGACTTAATTATGGCCGTACGATCTTTAGTCAGAGAAGCCCCTGGAGAATATTGTAGGCATTTTCAAAACATGCTTGTATCATTTACCAGATTTCATCAACTTGCTTACCTTGTGCAGCCCTGAAGATATGGCTGCCATTCCAAATGCATATTTCAGAGTCACAATATCTGCCTCATCTAGGCCAAAGTCCTGAAAAAATATGAAAAACATCTTTCATCATGCGTATGAATGAACACAACACATTTGTCATGAACAAGGAGAATAAATCAATTAACAGAGATTTCCCTGAGTGTAATATAACATTTCCCTAGGTAACGTCCCCCAGGACAATATTCCATAGGATAATATTCCCCAGGAAAATATTTCCCAAGGACAATATTTCCCAGGACAATGTTAGGGTACAATATTCGCCAGAAACCAATTAATTTAATAGGTGTGTACCTAGAAAATGTGTGGAAAATGGGAACCAATGTTATAACTATTTTATATACTTTTAGCTAATATAAAGGTAAAGAAAAGGTTTACTCCTACAGAAAGGGCCAGCCAATAGGGCTTATGAGTCACCTTAAAGTCTGGCACAGAACCTCCCAATTCCTGCTAGGCACCAGAGACATAGGTAATTGATGGTAATCATTGCGCTGGGTATACTGAGACAATCTTGGAGAAGTACTGTTTGAGTTATCAAAAGTATTGACAAAAGTTGATAGTATTCCCAAAAGTTGTCCAGTTATTGAGTGGAAAAAGATGTGGCTGAAGGACGGACGGACAGAAAGAGGGATGGACATGCGCCATACCAAAATACGACCGATGTTACCTTTGGGGCGTACAAAAAGTATCTACATGTAATTCATTGTCATGATGTCATTATTTTTACATGAATATTCATGGAGTAAAGGGTTAAAAACCCTTTATGTTTATTCACTAAATCACTAGTGGTATAGGCCTTTCCCTGTTCAGTAATAATGTAAGAAATAATGATTTCATGAATATTTATTAGCTGAATTTTTATAATGTTAACTTTTCAAGGGACTTTTTATACTTTGAAAAAACTGTAGAATTAGATTTGTATCATGTCAAGAGCAAACAGAGCTGACCCTGATCAGACGGCTCCTATAGGAGCCGTCTGATCTGGATATTCTCCGTTTTCAGATGTGTGAAAACATGTTTATATGAAGGAATGGGATAGCATACCTCTGTATTCTCATGGTGTGCCACCATGTCGAGAGCTTTCTGGTAGCTCACCATGGCCGTCCGGGCAGCCTTTTTCAATATGGAGTCTGAGCCTTCTGTCATGTGACTCATCAGTTCCCGAATCTCCTCCTGTCTCCTCGTCCGCTCATCCTTCAACCCCTCAACCCCATTTCTCCCCTCCACTTTAAACTCCTGACCTCCACCTGTCCTCCTCTTCTCCTCTTTTAAGCGCTTGCCCCCACTAGTCCTCCTCTCATCCAGTCTTAATCCCTCGCCCACACTGGTCCTGCTTTGTTCCTCTATCAGCTCCTGACTCCCACTTGTACCATTTACTATTTTATCACTAGCTTCCTTTACAGCCCACTGTAAAAAAATGAACAAAAAGACCAAAACATAATAATTTTTCAGAACAAGAGGGCAACGATGGCCTTATATATACTGCTCACCTGGCTAATAGACAAAGTGATCTATTATGTTTATCTACCAAAATTTCACTGAACATAATGACTGCTGATTTTGCATAGGAAGTTTTTCAATTTTTTTTAATTAATTTTAATTTTTTAGCTTCTGTGACCTACTTTTTGCAGCAAATTAACCCTTTACTCCATAAATACGCCTTTCCACGCTTTTGCAGTATACCTAGATCACACGACTCCTATAGGAGCTGTCTGATCAGGGTCTGCTCTGTTTGCTTATGATATAATATATATATGATTCTAGTTTTTGCCCTGGCAAAAAATATTCCTGTGTCCGTGTGCTATTATAGCAAATTGATCTAATTACTATTCATGATATCATATCTTACATGAATATTCATGGAGGAAAGGGTTAAACCAGTTATATAATTTTGCCAGAATATCACGCAAGAACCATTACTATTAAGTTTGATCAAATTCCAGTTATTGGTTTAGTGAATCTGGGCTACATAGGTGAAACTAGTTGGCACACTAACCACTATTTTGTCTAGATATCCTTGTAGATGTGAGTTACCCAAGGTCGAAACATGCTCTCTGTCCACGGAGTGACCACTAACCTTTGTCATTGTCTCCTTCTTTGTGGCTTTGCCCTTTGCTTTACCGTTCTGTTTGGGCTTGCTCTAGAATAAAACTTTTCTTATATTTAACCCATTCCCTCATAAACTATTTTAAGACCATTCCCTCATTGACTATTTTTAGACCAATCCCTCATAGGCTATTTTTAGACCAAACCTCATTGAGGAAATTTACTGAAAGGAGCATTTACTAGAAAAAAGCAATTCTTAACAATTGTGCAGTTTTGAAACCATTGTGATAAATAGAGCATTTGCTCCATAGGAGCGAATGCTCTATTTATCACAATGGTTTCAAAAAGCTAATTTTACAGAGGTGTCAATATGAAGGAAAGGGTTAATCCTTTCCCTGTTGAATATTCATATCAGAAATAAGGACAATCATGATATTGATTAGCTAATTTTCTATAATGGCACATAATACATATGACTGTTTGGTATTGGTAGAAACTATGGATTTAGATCTATTATAATTTCATATGCAAACAGAGCAGACTCTAATGAGATGGCTCCTATAGGAGCTGGATGATCTGGGTCTACTCTGTTTGCAAGGGCATGAAAATGTGTTTCTATGATGGAAATGGTCAATTAACACAAATTCTAAAGTATGGGTACCTATGCAAATATCTAACACATATGCTGTGTCTTGTTTAGCAGTACAAATCTCTCTCTTAACCCTTCACCCATAAATACACTTTTCTACTCCTTTGCAAACAGAGAAGACCCAGATCAGACGGCTCCTAGAGGAGCCGTCTGATCAGGGTCTGCTCTATTTACTTATGCTATAATATAGATATGATTCTACACTTTCTGCCAGGGCTAAAAATTCCTGTGTCCATGTACTATTATAATTATAATAGTAAATCTAATTACTATTCATGATGTCATTTTTTCTGACATGAATATTCATGGAGGAAAGGGTTAACATTTGTTTGCTCCTATGGAGCAAATGCTCTATCTATCACCGTAGTTTCAAAAAAAGACTTTTACAGAGGCGTCAAAAGGTGTCAATATGAGGGAATGGGTTTTATAAAGCAAACAGCAGAACCTGATCAGACAATTCCTATGAGAGCTATCTGATCTGGACCTACTTTGTTTGCAAAGGTGTCAAAAGGCTTATCTATCCCATTACTCCATAAATACACCTTTCTACACTTTAGCAACAGAGTAGACCCAGATCAGACAACTCCTATAGGAGCTGTCTGATCAGGGTTGGCTCTGTTTGCTTATAAAATAATACAGATGAAATTCTATAGTTTCTGCCATGGCTGGGAAATCCTGTGTTCATGTGCCATTAAAAAAATGAATGTAATTAATAGTCATGATGTCATTATTACATGAATATTCATGGAGGAAAGGGTTAAAAGCAATTGTATCCTGGTTGTACTTTGCACTTTTACAGGTCTGGATACATTTATCATATACCTGTACAATTTTACAATATTCCTTTTTCCAATCTACATGGAATATTGTCTTAATTACTCATTTCCCAGGAATAAATATCCCCAAGAATGAAGCATAAATAAGCAATTATTAGTTTTGTACAGACCATAATTCACTGCATTGAACTTTGACTTCACACCGGAAATGTTCATTACCCTTGATTATCACCTTTACCTTATGTATTCGCACACATCTTTGCCAACAGAGCAGACCCAAATCAGATAGCTCCTGTAGGAGCCGTTTGATAAGGGTCTGCTCTGTTTGCTTATGAAGTTGTATAGATCTGATTCTTAAGTTCTGCCATGGTAATACATGCTTGTGTTCATATGCCAAAATAAAAATTATTTCAATTGACCCTTTCACTGCTGCAGTCGCATATAAATGCACCACGACAAATAGTGCAGTCCTAGATCAGACGCCGCCTTTTCAAGGCGGCGTCTGATCAGGGACTTCACTATTTGTCTCAATCTCTATTTCCATATAAGTGCTTTATTCCTTTGAAATTTGCATTTATTTATCTCATTTCCTTATTTTTCTGAATGATTTAACAAACTTGGATTGCTGACGACAATTAGAAATTTGGCGCCCAAAAGGGTTAATATTAAATTCATGAACTTATGTATTTTTATACAAGCATTCATGTGGTAAAGAATCATACCAGGGCAATGTGTACAGTAGCAACTGTCTTAACCCTTTCCTTTACATAAATGTGTTTTCATGCATTTGCAGACAGAGTAGACCCAGGTCAGGCATATCCTTTAGGAGCCATATGATCAGGGTCTGCTGTTTGCTAATGGAATTTGATAGATGTTTCTTTACTTTCTAAAATGGCTATAATGTCCCATCTTCCATATTTCATTGTAACTACATCTATTTTGCCCATTTATATTCAGTAGGTTTCGAAATTTGGAATAAACACAGAACAGGGAAAGTGTTAAGGGGCCATCAAAAATAGGTCAAGTTATGAGTCTGTAAGGCAGGTGGTAGCTTAGTGCAGGTCAAAAGTAATGCAGAAAGCTCCTATAGGAGCTTTCTGCATTACTTTTGTCCTGCATTAAGCAACCACCTGCTTTTTAAGACTCTTATGTTCAATAAATGAATGGCTACTTAGGACAGGTTGTACCGTAATTTGAAAATGTACACAAACCCTTTTCCTACTGAGAAAAAAATAACGTCTGCTCAAATTTGGATCTGGTGCAATGTCGACTACTTCTGATTTGTTTATTGAGAAACTATTGACAGAGTGTCAAACAGCTTGGATCCTGATGGGACGAAGAGTTAACCCTTTGACTTGTTAACCCTTTACTCCATAAATACACCTTTCTAGACCTTTGAAAACAAAGTAGACCCAGATCAGATGGCTCCTGTTTGCTTATATTATATAGATATGATACTACAGTTTTTGCCATGACAAAGCCTCTTTGAATAAATCTACCGAAAAAGAGCATTTTTTTAAGAATTGTTTTAGAATTGTTTAGTTTTGAAACCAGTGATAAACTGAGCATGGGTATCAAAAAGGGAATTTTACAGAGGCGTCAAAATGAGGGAATGGGTTAAGAGCAGATGATTGCTTAATCATTCAAGGTGAAAGTATTGTTTGTATCGGCGTTTTATGTCACTTTAACCCTTTAATCAAAATTATCTTGAAATGGACGCATCAGTTCAACCAATTTTTGGTCAGAATTTTTAACCCTTTACTTCATGAACAATCATTAAGAAATAATGGCACCATTACTATTGATTAGATTATTTTTCATAAATGCACATGAACATAGACATTTTTGACCCAAGGCAGAAACTGTAGAATCATATCTATATTATTTCATAAGCAAACAGAGCAGACCCTGATCAGACAGCTCCTATAGGGTCTGTCTGATCTGGGTCTATTCTGTTTGCAAAGGCGTATTTATGGAGTAAAGGATTAATCCTAAGTGGCTCATGTTGCGCCCTTCACTATGATGAGGAAACTATGTTATTATGTTTTCTACTGAAATGGATATTATACTGTGCTTCATATCCAATTTTCATTTACACAATGTACTTCCAATTTGTTCAAACTTTTGAGAATATCTTAGCATTAATTCTAAATTTTTCGATCATAGTTTATGTTTTTTATATCTAAACATTAATTCTAAATTTTTCTATCATATATTCATGTTTATCTCAATCATATCCAAAACAGATTATGTTTTCGTGGGATATTGAGTGGGTGGGGAAAAGCAGACGGCACATGATATGATTTAGAAATCCGAAAAAAACTAAATTGCAATAATCTTATTCCCACCATGTAAGGTAAACCCCTCTCTGTCTTTCATCTGTCTCAATGGAGAGCTTTTAAAGATATTATCATTATTATTGTTTTTATTATTATTCCTTTTCAGATAGCATATGTGGTTGTAATTTGTAGCAGCTTGTTTCCTGTAATGGATTTAGTTAACTCATATACTATAATAAAGCAATAAAGCTTAAATAAGCCCATCTGTTTGAATCCTATACATAACAAGAGTACCGCATACGGTACATAATACGCCCACTTGCAAACTTTCCCTAATTCAACATGCCTTATAAGTATTGACATTTTCTAATCTGTGCTTCAGAACTTGATTTCCATATTAAGGTGATACTATTTTTGAAACAAGAGGGCCATTGGCCCTATATCGCTCACCTGAGTTACAGTAATACATGTATATTGACATGTTAATTTTTCAGTGGACAACATTTCGAGCAGATGAAATAAGCTTAGGGCACTGCTTTCACTGCTGAATAAACTTGAACTGGATTCAGAACTAATACCAAGTGACTGGTTGACCAAGATCTAAACTGTTTACAACTTGTGCCATTTTTGCCTTAGCTCAAAATGCCTGAAACTGGTCTTTGAGAAATTCAAATGACTTCAATAAAGCTATGCAATTAATGCAATTATACCTTGACCCAGGTATATAGGCAAATAAAGTGCTAGGCAGTACATAATGCCAGTTTTTGTGTGAAATGACCAATAAGAATATCTTTAAAATCGTTTAACCCTTTCCGTCATATAAAGCTATATTTATGCATTAGCAAACAGAGTAGACTCAGATCAGACGACTCCTACGGAAGCTGTCTGATCTGGGTCTTCTCTGTTTCTTTTGACACAATATAGATCTGATTCTACAGTTTTTGTCAAAGCAAAAACTTCTCTTCAGAGAAATAATGTGTTTTACACATTAAAAATAAGAGTAGACTAGATCAGACGGCTGCTATAGAAGCTGTCTGATCAGGGTCTGCTCTGTATACATTTGACAAGATATAGATTTGATTTTACAGTTTTTTTCAAAGCTAAAACTTCTATTTATGGCAATAACATTTTTTTAAGCATTAGCAAACAAGAGTAGTCCCAGATCAATTTTTGTCAAAGCAAACAGGTTAAGGGTTAATAGGTGTTTAGAAATAATTCTAGCTCTAGGTGTGAATATCTGATGATAATTCAATTAAACGGGTCATTAGTATTTTTAACAATTGAAATTGAGAAGAGTTAAGTCTACTATTATAATTAAGTTATATTTACTCAGTTATTTCATTAATATCATACAAGATTCAGACATTTTAGGACTTTTTAATGTGTTGTCATCAAATTTTATATAAAAATGTTATATTTAAGATGCTTTTTTGGGCAGCAGACTTAATCCACAGTAGTAATTTTAACACCTATCATTGTTAGGGGGGCAAATGCATTATCATGTTTTCTTAAGAATTACTATGACTTATATCAGTTGGGCCATTGCATAATCATGTTTTCACAGTTTTCTTAAACATTACCATGACTTACATCAGTTGGGTTTGGACCCAGATCAAAAGTCTAGATGGTGATCATTTTCCTTGATTGGCTGAATTGTTACTTTCCAATATCTCTCACATCTAATTTGAGAGACATTGGAAGACACCATGTAACATCTAGCTATCACTCACACTACACACTGGGGTTAATGGGTCAAAATCCCTTTCAAAATGCCTTTAATGTTTCGTCTGCAACAAAAAGTTATTGTCATCTGCTTCAATTCTTAAAATAAACTTACTTTCATTTTTTTTGCAAAAATATGGTTAAGATGACAAACAGTTTGGATCCTGATGAGACGCTGCAGTATGCGGACTCTCATCTGGATCCAAACTGTTTGCATAGGTAATCACAGTTTCACCACTAGCATGCAAAGAGTTAAGAGTCATGCATTGACCTGGAGAGATTTTACTGCCCAGCGCTGTAACCTTTGAACTGTAGGATCTGGAGTTGTTTATTTAACTCTTAATTTCCCTCATATAAACTTGTTTTCATGCATCTGCAAACAGAGTAGACCCAGATAAGGTGGCTCCTATAGGATCAGTGTCTGCTATTTGCTAATGAAATTTGACAGATCTGTTTCTATGCCTTCTAAAACAGCTACACTGATTCACCTTCAACATTTTATCATAAACAGTTATAAATAGAATGATCCTAGAACTCCAATGCAGTTATCTCCCTTTATCCCTTATGGCTATGCTGATGGGAGAAGGGAAATAACTGTGAGGAAATTACCTTTTAAGTGTTACAGATTCAGATGTTAAGTAGCATAAAACCCAAGGGTGAGACCATTTTTGGCCCAGGGGTCATTATTTGAACACACCTGATAGTGGTATATTAGGTGATGCTTCATACCAAATATCTTAGCTCTAGATTATGTGGTTTCAGACAAAAAGATTTTTAAAGGTTTCCCTATATAAGTCTATGTAAAAACTACAAGCCCCAGGGCAGGGCCATTTTTGGCCCGGGGGTCATCATTTTAACAAACTTGGTAAAGGACCATTAGATGATGCTATATACCAAATATCAAAGCTCTAGAAATTGTGGTTTCAGAGAAGAAGATTTTTAAAGATTTAAAAAAAAACACCTGTAAAAGTAGTGGGGCGGGGCCATTTTTTGCCCGGGGGTCATGATTTTAACAAAACTGATAGAGGACACCCTAAGGTACATTTCTGTGAAATTTGGTTGAAATCCTCCCAGTGGTTTAGGAGAAGAAGTCATTTGAAATAAAAGTGAACGGACAGACGGACGGACATACTAACAAATGGGTAGTTGTGTGACTTTTTCCTTTGATCTTTTCTTGTGGGATAAGAAAAACTATTTTTGGCTCTAACTTTGGAAAAGAATGATCTGGAAGCTAACCCTAACCCTAACCCTATGTCCCACAACTGGCCAGGTTAATGTCACAAGAAATGGCCAGGTTAATGTCACAAGAGATGGCCAGGTTAATGATTTTACTTGTGTGACTAGTTAGAAAAAGTCACACAACTACCCATTGGTGAGTGCGGACAGACGGACAGACGGACGACAGGCGGTCACAATAGCTCACCTTGAGCCTTTGGCTCAGGTGAGCTAAAAATGAAGTGAATATCTTATTAAATAAAAAAGTTAAATAAAAAAATATCCTCATATTTGCAGATTTTTGAAAAGTGCAACGGCCATAACTCTGTAAAGACAAACTGAATGAACCTCAAAATAAACTCAGCTTCAGATTTTGTTGCTTAAAACATTTCTTTTAAGTTTCATTTATATCATTTTAATAGTTTTCCCAGAAAACAAGAGACAAACTAAAAGCTGACTGACAAACAAAGCAACGAACACACAAAGTTCAAGGACCATAACTTTAGAATAAAATGACTTACCAAAAATCCCGCAATATATGTGAAAATTTATATTAAGGTTTAACCATATAAAATAATTGAAGTAAATATCATTTCAAATGAAAAAGTTATGGCCATCCTCATATATATTTGCATAGATTTGCATTATTTCTTTTAAGTGCAAGGGCCATAACTCTGAAACCACAAATCAAATGAACCTCAGAATTGACTCAGCTTCAGACCTTGATGCATTAAACATTTGTGTGAAGTTTCATTAATATCTCTCAAATAGTTTTCCCAGAAAACGGCAGACAAACTATTTGCATGTATTTACATTATCTTTTAAGTAAAAGGGCCATAACTCTGAAACGACAAATCAAATGAACCTCAGAATCGACTCAGCTTCAGATCTTGATGCATTAAACATTTGTGTGAAGTTTCATTAATATCTCTCATATAGTTTTCCCAGAAAACAGTGGACAAACTATTTGCATTTTTTAAGGACAAGTGCCATAACTCTGAAACGAAAAATCAAATGAACCTCAGAATCAACTCAGCTTCAGATCTTGATACATTAACAATTTTGTGAAGTTTCATTAATATCTGTCAAACAGTTTTCCGAGAAAACTGCGGACAAAGAAAATGTTGACGGATGAACGAACGAACTAACGAATGAACGGACGAACAAACGGACGGACGGAGGGCCACGCCAATATACGACCACCTTTATTAGGTGGGCGTATAAAAATTAATGGAGCAACCTTGTTACTGGTAGAAGCTTGTTTCCTAATATGGATTTCATTAACGCACATATTATTATGTGGGGCAATAAAGCTCAAATAAGCCCATTTGTTTGAGTCATATACACCAAAATTAATGGAGAACAATCTTGTTACTGGTAGCAGCTTGTTACAAGATACAAGAAACTGTATTTTACGTCGGTTACAATAAACAAGGTAACATTAGCTGAAAGCTATTTTCCGACAAAAACAAAGCAATAACTAGAGGTTTGTTTTTGTCACAAAAACAGATGTCTCCCCCTCCCATCCTCTTTCCAATACACAAGTGTAATGTCTGTAACTCCAAACTTATCAGGGTCTAATTTTTAAGTCATCAGGGGCAATAACTTCAACATTGTCAATGGGAGACAATTCAAAAGCCCCAGGTACACAAAAACACATGCTTGTTGACATTCTTGTGAAGTTCGGTGACTCTAGTACTAGTGGTTTCATAGATACATGTGACACAAAGTAAAGTTTCTCTTATTCTAAGTCATAAGGGATAAGAGGCAGTAACTCCAAAGTTATCAGGGGGAGGCAATTAAAAAACCCAGATGCACAATAACTCATGCTGGTGAACATTTCTGTGAAGTTTGGTGACTCTAGCTCTACTGGTTTCAGAGATACGTGCAGCACAAAGTTTCTCTAATTTTAAGTTATCATATAAGGGGCAGCAACTCAAGAATTATCAGGGGGAGACAATTCGAAAAACCAATGTGCACAACAACTCATGCTGGTCAATATTCCTGTGAAGTTTGGTGACTCTAGCTCTAGTGGTTATAAAGATATGCATGACACAAAGTTTCTCTCAATTTTAAGTAATCATATCAGGGGCAATAACTCCAAAATTATCAAGGGGAGACAATTCAAAAATCCCAGGTGCACAACAACTCATGCTGGTCAACATTCCTGTGAAGTTTGGTGACTCTAGCCCTAGTGGTTTCAGAGATATGCACGACACTAGGTAAAGTTTGTCTAATTTTAAGTCATCAGGGGCAGTAACTCCAAAGTTAACAGGGGGAGACAATTCAAAACCCCAAGAGCAAAACAACTCATGTTAGTGAACAATCCTGTGAAGTTTGGTGACTCTAGCCCTACTGGTTTCAGAGATACGCGTGACACAAAGTTTGTATAAATTTAAGTATTCATATCAGGGGCAATAACTCAAGAATTATCAGGGGAAGACATTTCAAAAACCATAGGTGCACAACAACTCATGCTGGTGAACATTCCTGTGAAGTTTGGTGACTCTAGTACTAGCGGTTTCAGAGATACGCGCGACACAAAGTTTTTCTAATTTTAAGTCATCAGGGGCAATAACTCCAAAGTTATCAGGGGCAGACAATTCAAAACCCACAGGTGCACAACAACTCATGCTGGTGAACATTCCTGTGAAGTTTGGTGACTCTAGCCCAACTGGTTTCAGAGATACGCGTGACACAAGTTTGTGACGGACAGACAGACGGACGGACGGACGGACAGACGGACGGACAGACAGACAACTCTGGCAAAAACAATATATCTCCCCATAAATGGGGGAGACATAATAAAGCATATAACATGATGAAAAGAAAAGTCCTGCAAGAGAAAAGTGTCAGACCCACTCAACAATGACACAAATGCATTAATATCCTAAAAATTCATCTATTTCACTGACAAATAAAATCTGACGAATTAAGTAAATTTTTTATTTTTTTTATTATATCGTTATAAGTTTTAAAAATATCGTTTCACATTAATAAGATGATATCCCATTATCTTTTTAATAAAATGATATCATACAAGTAAGTGTTAAAATGCATATGGCAACTGCTAACCGCACATTCTGTTAAAATAGATTTGATCCTGTTATGAATAAAATGTATTAGAGGAAACAGTTTAAATTTTCTGAAAATATTGAGTCAGATACATGTTTGTTAACAAGAGGGCCAGAATGGCCCTGAAGCGCTCACCAGACAATCAGAGGAGAAGATTTTCAAAGTTTTCGCTATATGTTTCTATAGAAAACTAGCCTGCCCTGGGGCATGGCTAATTTTGACCCAAGTGGCACAATTTATATAACTTTTGTAGAGGACCTGAACATAATGCTATGTGCCAAATATGAAAGCTGAGATCCTTCCAGTTTCAGAGAAGAAGGTTTTCAAAGATTTCACTATTTGTTTCTATTGAAAATTGAACACCCCTGGGGCTGGGCCAATTTTGACCCCGGGGCATAATTTATATAACTTTTGTAGAGGGGCATATGCTATATGCCAAATATGAAAGTTGAGAGCCTTCCAGTTTTAGAGCAGAAGGTTTTCAAAGATTTCACTATTTGTTTCTATTGAAAACTGCCCACACCTGGGGCGGGGACAATTTTGACACCAGGGCCATAATTTATATAACTTTTGTAGAGGACCTGAACATGATGCTCTGTGCCAAATATGAAAGCTGAGCGCCTTCCAGTTTCAGAGGAGAAGATTTTCAAAGATTTCACTATTTGTTTCCGTTGAAAACTGCCCACCCCTGGGGCGGGGCCAATTTTGACCCCAGGGGCATAATTTATATTACTTTTGTAGAGGACCTGAACATGATGCTATGTGCCAAATATGAAAGCTGAGAACCTTCTGGTTTCAGAGTAGAAGATTTTCAAAGTTTTACTTTATGTTTCTATTGAAAACTTCACACACCTGGGGCGGGGACAATTTTGACCCCAGGGGCATTATTTATAAAAAATTTGTAGAGAACCTATAGGTGATGCTATGTACCAAAGATGAAAGCTGAGAACCCTGTAGATTCAGAGGAGAAGATTTTTAAAGGTTCAAATTGTTGACGCGGGACGACGGACATCAGGCGATCACAAAAGCTCACCCTGAGCACTTTGTGTTCTGGTGAGCTAATAAAATGCTAATATAATAAAATTCTATTAAAACAATTCGTTTTGAAATTTATATTTGTAAAAATATCAAATTAGCAGAAATCATGAACATCTTTTAAACATTTAATATCATTTAAAATATACAATGCAGTATGTACACTAAAAGTTCAGAAATAAACGCATTTCTGGGGTTCGGCGAATAACGTTCTTGTTAAAGGGTCAGTCAAAAGATAAGATGACCTGATCAAGTCGAAACGTCCAACATAGGTAGTTGAGACTGGCGACCCTACGGCGATCCTCTATACCCACAAAGTGGGGACGAACCGCACCTAGACTACCCAGGTTGGACATTGTAAATAAATAGGCCGGAAACCAAGTGTGTATGACTGTCATAACATACATAGCATACAAACATAGGGTAAGTGACAGATGGTTATGTGCATAGTATCATTAGTGGCTATTACTTTCTAGGGGCTGCTGGCAGAGAACCACAAATATATGTGGGAGCATCCATATCCATTTACGATTCGATGTCAGCTCTATATTAGTGTGCCACTAATGATAAAATTTCACATTCAAGTGTTCAGTTTGGAAGGTTTCCATACATCAGTAGATGAATTTTGTAGGTAAAAATTGATGATGATGATGATGATGATGATGATGATGATGATCAAAGTATACATTTCAAAATGAATCTGTGGCAGGAAACTCATTTGCACACATTACACATACAAGTTGGGCCGCACCAGGTCCGGATCAGCCTCACAAACTCTCTGTAGTTATTGACTTGTCTTAGGTGGTTTGGGAGGCTGTTCCACACCTGAGTGGCCTGAAATCTGAAAGATTGTTTTCCGTATGTTGTTGATTGTACTTTTGGTACATGCAACGTGTGTGTATACCTAAACGAATACGTAGACGAATATGTTTTGAATTCTTTTAAGTCATGAAGATACGACGGGGAAATCTTGTGGAGGCATTTAAAGATCTCAATGGCCATGGTTTTTATTCTACTTAGGTGGAGAGTAGGCATATAAGCTTTTTGTAGCAAAGTATCATAGTTAGAATCGAAATCATTGAAGACAATACGAAGTGCTCTGTGTTGAATTTTCTCTAACTTTTCCGTGTTTGCCTTCGAACAAAAATGCCAAACAAGGGGGCAAAAATTAAAATTTGATCTGACAAAGGATTTGTATATCAGGATTTTAGATTCATTTGAGAGAAACTTGCTAAGTCTGAACAGAGTGTTTAGTTGACCTGCAGCTTTTTTGCACATTTTCGTTATTTGATTGTTAAAATTAAGTAAATAGTCGATCTCTATTCCTAAAAGTTTAACACTGTCTTCACATTGTATAGTAACATCATTAAGTTCAAAATGTTTTAGATCTTTATTTGTTTTCTTACCGATACAGATTGCTTGAAATTTATCCGGATTGGCCTGCATTTGGTTGTCCTGGAACCATTTAATTCAGATAGCACTTTCGTGTTCGAGTGTTGATTTTAGAGATTCGATATCAGGACAGTTATAAAGATTCGATTTGTTTAAGAAAAAGAAAATATCATTCATAAAAATGTTGTAGACGAGAGGTCCTAAAATAGATCCTTGAGGGATTCCTTTAATAGTTTCTTGCCAAGAGCTGTTGCTTTTACCAATTTTAACACGTTGTTTCCTATTAGTAAAATAGTCATGAACAAGTGTACAGGCGTTGTTTGATAATCCATATGTTTTTAATTTCAAAGTTATAAGGTCGTGTGGGAGACAGTCAAAAGCTTTTGAAAGGTCCATTAAGATTGCCGCTACATGTTCTTTTTTATCTAGGGCTATTTTCCAGTTCTCTACAAGTCGTAAAAGTGATGTTTGACAGCCGTATTTTGGTCTAAACGCTGACAAGAACTTATCAAAAATGATTTCAAAATAGGCCGATAATTGCTCGTTAATTACTTTTTCGAACAGTTTATAAGCTGACGAGAGTATACTAACTGGTCTATAGTTTTTCATGTTAAACGGGTCGTCCTTTTTAAAAATTGGCGTAACTTGTGCCCTTTTTAGGTCACTGGGAAAAGAGTAAGTGTCAATCATCCTGTTGATAATTGATGACATAGGGGTACATATTACACTTGCAGCACATTTCAAAATCTTAGGCGGTATGTTGTAACCTTTTTAGGATTTATATCTTTAAGATGTTTATTTAGATGGGACTCCTTAACATGGTTAAAATTAAATTCCGTGTCAGAGGTAAAGTTTTGGCATATTTTAATAATACTGGGGTGTTCAGAATTAGTTTCCGTTGTCGAGTCGATTCCGATATTTTTCGCAATATTAACGTAAAAATCATTCAGCATTTCACATACTTCATTTTGATCAGAAATAAGTTTATCATCATTCTTTAGAATCACTTCAGATGTCGATTTTGAAGTTGACTTTTTTGATAAAAATGGCTTTATTGTTGGCCAAAAATCTTTAGATTTAGGGCCTCCGCCACACCTCTCTTGAAAGTAAGTATTTATTGATTCTCGCGTTACTTTTGTTTTCATGTTCCTAAGTTTTCTGTAATTTTCTCAGTTGCTATTAGTCTTGTTTTTCAAATATGTGTTATGAGCTTGCCGAGTTTTATAAATAATTTTTCTATAGTATGAATTCATGTATGGAGGAGGATTTTTCTTGGTTTCTTTTGTTTGATTGGAGCATGTTCATCGAAAACCTCTCTAAACAGTTTTTCATATGCCCAGTAGGTATCATCTATATCATCAAAGACATCGATGACACTAAAGGGGATCCTACTTGCATCAGAAACAAAATCTTCCTTGTTGAAATTCTTATAGCTTCTAAAAGTTACTGGGTCATGGTTGATTACCGTATATCTTCGGCCATAGTGCGAGTCAGGCCATAAGTCGGGGTGGTGTTTTGACCCTCAGATCCAAGAATATTACCTTGACCCTTTCATATGTCGAGTCATATTTTTCACGTAGATCCTTCTGTAGCGTTTGAGACAAAAATCACATAACGTTTGCAACTACTTCCAAAGTTCATTGGTTACACGTATATTATTTGTCAGTGAGTGTCAAGAAGCAGTTTATAATCAAAGAAATATCAAAGTTTATAAATATTTCGAAACAAATTTGGCTTAACTGTCACGTTTGTTCAGTGTTTACAAAAGGTTGCAATTATCCAAGGGAAGTAACTGTATTTGTTTTAGATTTGTTATACAAATATATCTGACGTTGCAGAAAAATTATTTTGGATGTTTATCAGAGTGCAGAATATTATTATTGTTGTTTAGACAGCTCGAGGGCAATTTATCTTGATTGGTGATGGCAATACATGCCACCTTTTATCACCTTATTTTACCCCAGAGACCCTCACATTTTCATTGGCTCGGCATAAATCAAGCTGTATTTTCATTAGTCAAAATTTAATCCATAATAATTCTAGTCCATTCCAGGTGTACATGCACATTTACTGGATTATGACACCTGTATCGATGGCCATCTTCACAGAGTGTGAAAATTCGCACATTAATACTGCCAAACATTGAAATAAATTACTAAAACGCTGATTTGACCCTTTGAAGTCACTTTCCTTTGTTTGTCTTTATACTGAATGACGAAGGTTCACAGTTAGTCAAACTTCCCGAGTTTTACATTAAAACTAGTTAAATAGTGATGATATTGAGAGAAAATGAGATAATCTGAAACAGCTTACAAAAATATGCAAAAAGATCAAGCATAAAAGTGATTGCACCATTCATTTCAATGAAGATATTGATGCTGTTACATCAACAGAATTGCCTCCCTTGTATAAATTGAGCGCCATTTTCTGCAATAGTCAGTAGGAACGCTGGCAGTTTCAAATTATTTCCAAAGGCATATTAATGGACTTTAATCATAATAAACAGCACAAATATCAGTTTCAACACACAAACCCGTTATTCTATCTATGTAGCATGCTGAAGTGGCAAATTTTCAAAGGAGAACATGGTTTTGAACTTGTTGACTGGAAGTGTTATTCAAGGGAGTGTCGTAAGTTTCGTGATTGAAAATTGAACTTCTGTTTTGATTTTTGCTCAACTTTCTTTTTCTAAACCTGGCTAGGATACAGCCATAAGTCGAAACAGGTTTCTAAAGGTGATTTTTGGGTCTGAAAACTTCGACTTATGACCGGAGATATACGGTAATTTAATCGATTCTTTGAGACAGGTAAAGATCATACTGCGACAGTCACTTAAACTACAGTTGAAAACAGATGAATGACACAAAAGATTTGGGGAATTGGTTAAAATCACATCGATCAATGTTTCTCTGTGTCCACGACTATGACATGTGGGTTGTTTAACAACATTACGCAAATCAAATGTATCCACAAAGTTTCTTAAAACCTTCGATTTCGACTGAACCAGCATGTCATAGCTCATGTCTCCGATGAGAATGATATGTTCGAATGAAATGAGCATCCTGTCAGCACATTTTGTAATTTCACTTTCAAAGATTTTGTTAGTTTGCGAAGGTGGTCTATAAACGAATAGAATACCCCATTTTCTCCTTTGAAGTTCTAATTCGAAGCATAGGGATTCCAGAAGAGGGCTTTCAAGGTCTTCCCTTCGTCTCACTGGAAGATCAGACCTAACAAGAGTCATTACTCCGCCGCCTCTGGAATCTCTATCCTTTCTGTAAGTTTTGTATCCGTCTGCTGTAAAAATGTTTGTGTTGAAAGACTCATCAATTTTTGTTTCAGCAATGCAAAAAATTTCGACAAGTTTTTCATTAAAAATTTCCCTAAGCTCTTGAAATTTGTATCTGATACTGTTAATATTAATATGGCCAAGAATAGGTTTTTGGGGGTTTTCTTTTCGGAGATTTGCATAATTCAGGGAGTAATTCAGATGTTTCTATATTTGATCTTTCTAGAGGGTCAGTGATGTTGTTCACGTTGTCGCCTACTTCTGTTGAAGAGGTGGTGTTATTCCAGACCTCCTCTTCATCAGGAACAGGGACAAAACTGTCGTTCAGGGTTCTCATATTTTTGTCACAGGCTGTTTCACTTATATTTGCACTGTCGTTGATTGCTGTACTTGTTAATGAATTGTCAGATGACATAGGGGTACATATTACACTTTCAGCACATTGTTCCCTGAAATTGGATTAAATCAACCCATATACTATAATTTAGAGCAATACAACTCAAACAAGAAATGTCGACACGACATCAAACCGGGTTTTCCTTCACTATATACTAGTGATTTCTAAGTTCAAAGGGGCATAACTCTAAGAAAAAATGCAGAAGGAAAAATCCCCCGAGAATATGTACATCTACATATTATGTCTATGCTACATACAAGATTTTATGAAATTCTGTTGAACAGTTTAAAAGTAGTTGCGCTTACAAGGATAGGGTCTAAAGACCTGGTGATTTCTAAGTTCAAAGGGGCATAACTCCCAGAAAAATTGCAGAAGGAAAATTCCCCGAGAATATGCACATCTAAATATTGTGTTCTTGCTACATACAAGGTTTTATGAAATTCTGTTCAGTTTCAGAGGAGTTGTGCTTACAAGATTGGAAGGCGCCCCATCCATCCGCCTGCCCACCCGCCATACATCACCATTTCAATAACCAGATTTTCCGTGGAAAAACCCGATTAACAATCTTGATAGAGGATCTGATGCTATGTGCAAAATATCTAAAATGTCTAAGCTCAGGCCATTTCGCTTCAGACATATTAGTTTCAGAGAAAATATTTGATGATTTCACTATATAACTCTATGTAAACCGACAACCCAATGGGCAGGGTCATTTTTACCCTGGAGCAAAAGCTAAATAATCTTTGAAGAGGTCTACTAGATGATACTACAAACCAAATATCACAGCTTTAAGCCTATACGTTTCAGACAAGAAGATTTTTTAATTTTTACTATATAATCCTATATGTAAAACTTGTGACCCCTGGGTCGGAGCCAGTTTGACCCAAGGAGCAAAACTTGAAATATCTTGGTAAATGTTCACCAGATGATGCTACATACCAAATATCACAGCTCTAAGCTTTTCAGTTTTGGACAAGAAGGTTTTTAAAGTTGTTACTATATATTCCTACGTAAAAATTGTGATCCCCAGGGTAGGGACAAATTTGACTCCAGGAGCAAAATTTGAACAATCTAGGTAAAGGTCCACCAGATTATTCTATTTACCAAATATCACAGCTCTAAGCTTTTCAGTTTCGGACAAGAAGATTATTTAAAAATTTTACTACAGTAAAACCTGTGTTAAGCGGCCTGTCAAGGGAAGTGGCGAAATTGACCGCTTAAGCGAGGTGACCACTTAATCGTGAGGTGGATATTTTGGGAGAGTTTTCTGTTTTTTATCCTTGTAAATACAGGTAAAATACAACATGTACTGTAAATTGCATGTACAAAAGAAAACTGTAAATTGCATTTACAAAAGAAAACAAGATGTGTTTGTGAAACACTATGCCCCCTCATATATTTGACCTCTGACCTTGACCTCTGACCTTGACCTTGACATGTCACCCCTCAAAATGTGCGGCTTTATGAGATACATATATGCATGCCAAATATCAAGTCTCTATCTGTACTGGCTCAAAAGTTAAGACCAATGTTAAGGTTGCGTTAAAGTTACAGACAAAGAAACAGACAATTTGACCTTTGACCCTGAAGGATGACCTTGACCTTGACATGTTACCCCTCAAAATGTGCAGCCTCATGAGATACACAAGCATGCCAAATATCAAGTCTCTATCTCTACTGGTCCAAAAGTTATGGCCAATGTTAAAGTCTGTGATTTGACCCATATATTTGACCTCTGACCTTGAAGGATGACCTTGACCTTGACATGTCACCCCTCAACATGTGCGGCTTTATGAGATACATATGCATGCCAAATATCAAGTCTCTATCTGTACTGGTTCAAAAGTTATGACCAATGTTAAAGTTGCTGACAAACAATCAGACAAACGGACAAACAGACAGACAGGGCAAAAACAATATGCCCCCTGACTATCGTCAATCGGGGCATAAAAATAAACATCAGGCAGACTCATTGACACATCCGGAAATACAAATGTACATGTCTACACTTCACTCGATTCTCTAACGTGAGGAACTTAGGTTTGGAAAAGGTGTGAATATTTTGTTTTCTTTTGATGTTATCTCTTTTGATTCAGTAACGTGCAAACTCCTCAACACTCCCATATTTGCACATTTAACAGGTAAAGGAGTTGAAAGGATTGTCAGGCTATCGATTATAATCTTGCCCTAAGGCCAAGGTCAACGCTTGGTTTATTTCGTTCACTTCCAACAAAACGAAAAACACCGAAGCGGCCAATATATGCACTGTCCTGACATAATGGAAGTTTCCGAAGAAGTCACAATATTTTGATCGGCGATTTCCATGATGTCGGAATGTTACGATGCGCAGCCTCCATTTTGACATGTGTCAGCTGGCAGTGTGTATTGGGTTTTCACACATTTCAATCTGGCCGCCCGGCTATCTGCTGGCCATCTAATGGGGTCAAAATATAGGGTTTGGGGTGAAATTTGGTGGCCGCTGGCCGCGGAAGGAAGGTGACCATCTAAAACAGGTGCATTAAAGACTGATTTTCGTTGGGAGGATTTCAAACTGACTGTTAAGACAGGTGACTGTTCATTTAAGGTGACCGTTAGGTCAAGTTTTACTGTATATAATCCTATGTAAAACATGTGACCTCCAGGGTGCGGCTGTGTTTGACCCCAGGGGCATAATTTAAACAATCTTAGTAGAGGTTAACCAGATGATAATTTTATGTAGAACTCCAAAAGGAGCTTTCTGCATGTCTTTCAACCTGCATTAAGCTATCACCTGTCTGAAAGACTGGCATTTATACTATAAACTTTTATGTTCGATTTAGAGGGGGTTTACTGTACTTTACGAGCTTGGGATGTAGTCTTCACACTTCTGATGTCTTACCTCTTGTTCTAAGTCACTAGTGGCAGCCACAGGAGCCTCTGTCTCCTTGTGACTGAAATAAGAAACAAACAAACTGTTTCAATAGGAAAGTAACTTCTCTTCACCCATTCCATCATAGGCTGTTTTTAGACCCAACCTCTTTGAATAAACCTTAACTAACATTAACTAGAGAAAAGGAAAAATTTAGAATAGTGTAGTTTTGAAACCTTTGTGATATGGAGCAAATGCTCTATTTATCACATTGGTTTCAAAAAGTGACTTTTATAGAGGCGTCAAAAGGCATCAATATGAGTGAATGGGTTAACTTGAGTGGCTGACTGTGTGTAATCAACATGTACATGTATTGACAAAAGTCTAATTTCAAGCGCACATTACTTTACAACATCAGGGTCCATGCTTATAAAACTTTTAGTTGAGTCTGAATTCGTTCTCAAGTTTTTGATTGGTCAGATTTGAGCCTTTGGCTCAAATCTGACCAATCAAAAGCTTGAGAACTCAAATCTGACCAATCAAAAGCTTGAGAACAAAACTCAGACTCAACTAAAAGCTTTATAAGCATGGACCCAGAAGTGATAGATATGAAAAAACATATCCTGCACATCTACAGAGGTGCAGATAAGACTTTCAAGAATAGCTTGTTTAGTTCTCTATCAAACCCTACACTGTGACCACTCTTTAGAATCATCTCGTAGAGTGGTCACAGTATAGGGTTTGGTGGAGAAATGAGGACTTTAGTATTTAGGTGTACACATCTTTATCTGTAGCTCTGACATCTAAATCCAAAAGAGATAGCTAGTAGCAAATTTGATTAAAACTCCTTCAGAACTAATTCTAGTCTGTGTCACAAACATATACAGTAAAACTCCTCTAAACCAGAATTTGAGTAACGAAGAATTTAGATCTTTTAAGGCAGGTGACTTCTCAATGCAGAATGAAAGTCATGTAGAAAGTCCCAAAAGAGCTTCCTGCATGACTTTCATCCTGCATTAACCCATTCCCTCATATTGACACCTTTTGAAGCCTCTTGTAAAAGTCACCTACATAAGTCAGCTACATAATGTTAAGTTTCGTATAGGAGCTGTCTGATCTGGGTCTGCTCTGGACATGATAAAGATCTGATTCTACAATTTTTGTCAAAGCAAAATATGCCCTTGAAAAATTTACATTATAAAAAATCACCTAATGAATATTCATGATGTCATTATTTCTTGCTCGAAAATTAAACAGGGATAGGGTTAACTTTGGTTGAATGCCTTTATTACATTTTGTAATACTGTTAATTTTGATACAATGTAAAACCATAACCCTTTACTTGATAAATATTACCCCTTTCCCCCCATAGGCTATTCATAGACCCAACCTCTTTGAATGAATCTACCCAAAAGGAGCATTTACTAGAGAAAAGTAAAATTTTAGAATTTTGTAGTCTGAAACCATTGTGATAAATAGAGCATTTGCTCCTATAGGAGCAAATGCTCTATTTATCACAATGGTTTCAAGAAGTGGTTATTACAGAGGCTTAGAAAGGCGTATTTATAAAGGAAAGGATTAATATAAGAAATTACGACTATGAATAACATCATAAGTAAGTGAAATTTAAATTTAGACCGACAGAAATTGTACAATCAAATCTGTATCATTTCATATGATTAGCAAACAGAGCAGACCCAGATCAAACAGCTCCCACATGATCGGTCTGATCTGGGTTTCTCCATTTGCAAATGTGTTAAATGGTGTCATCAGGTCGAACTGGTGTGTCATTATGCGTATTGATTTGCATAACTAATGCTTATAAGTATTAACCTTTAGCCTGCTGCTGTTTTGTCTGTGATTACATCTGCAAACTGTTTGGATCCAGATGAGACGCTGCGTAACTCATGGTCTCATTAGGATAGAAACTGCTTGACACTCTTATAGAGTTTTTGAAAAAACTGCAAGAGTTTGAAAACTAAAGAGGCAACATTTTCTACTAACAGCTACTCAGTATGCAAAGGGTTAATCGGATTCTGTTATGAAAGAACTAAGCCTATATCTATATTTTTAATTAACTCTTTCCCTGTTCTATGCTTATTCCAAATTTCAATACCTACTGAATATTCATAGATAAAACAGTAACAATGAAATATAGACGGTGGACAATTGTAACCATTTTAGAAAGAAAGAAACAAATCTTTCAAAATCCTTTAAGAAACATGTGAAAATGCGTTTATATGAATGAAAGGTTCAACTCTTTCCCTGCTGAATTGTCAAATGAACTATTCCAAAATTCAAACAGGTCAAGCTTACTATGAATATTCAGGGACGTTTTTTCAAAAGAAAAGTGTAACAAGACAAACAGTGCAGATCCTGATGACTGGGCTCCTCTAAGACTGAGCCCTTTCATCTGGGTCGACAATATTTGCAAAGGACATTAGTAACTCATTTCCCACACTGAAAGGGTTAACCCCTTACTCAAAAGAGATGACTTCCGGCACCTTTGCACACAGAGTAGACCCAGATCAGACGGCTGATTACATAGAACTGATTCTACAGTTTCTGCCATACCCAAACAAGCCTTTTTTCTTCATATATTACCATTAAAAATCGGTTACCCTTTCCCTCATATAAACGTATTTTCACGCATATGCAAACAGAGTAGACCCAGATCAGACGGCTCCTAGAGGAGCCGTCTGATCAGGGTCTACTCTGTTTGCTAAAAGAATTTGATAGATCTGTTTCCTCACTTTCTAAAATGGCTACAATGTACCACCTTCCATAATTCATTATAACTATGTTTTTCGTGAATATTCAATAGGTACTGGAATTTGCAATAAACATAGAACAGGGAAAAGGTTAATAAATATTCATGATGTCATTATTTCTTTGATGAATATTCATCAGGAAATGGTTAAGTACCTCTAGGATTTCATCTTTTCACTAGTCATCAAGATCCAAAACAATCCCTTTACTACATAAATACGCCCTTCTACGCCTTTGCAAAAACAGAGTATACCCAGATCAGGGTATGCTGTTTGCTTATGACATAATGTAGATATATGATTCTACACTTTCTGCCATGGCCAAATATTCCTGTGGTCATGTGCCATTATTTGTAAAAAACATAATCTAATTAATATTCATGACACCATCATTTTTTAACCCTTTCCCTGTTCTATGGTTATTACAAATTCCATAACCTACTGAATATTCATGGACAAAATAGTTATAATGAAATAAAGAAGGTGATACATTGAAGCCATTTTAGAAAGTAAAGAAACAGATCTATCAAATTCTATTAGCAAACAAAGTCTCTGTTTGCAAATGCGTGAAAACACGTTTACATGAGGGAAAGCGTTAAATAAATATTCATGGAGTAAAGAGTTTATATTCCTGTCGTAATTTCGTACATGAATATTCATTAAGTAAAGGGTTGACACACACATACATGTGATAACCTGCTGAGGCATGTCAGGTAGATTTAGGAAATTTGTCAGGTAGATTTGACTTTTGTCAGGTAGATTTTGCTGACGCGACAAAACATATGGAGGAGAAAAAAGAAATTTGCTTGATACATATGTTTGTTATACTTTTTCACATTATCATTCATACTTTACCATAAATGCATATCATACCATTATAAACCTTACATTACACACATAACATTTACACACTTAACCCTCTCCCTCATATAAACACCTTTTTTACGCATAAATTTGCAAAGAGAATAGAGCCAGATCAGATGGCTCCTACAGGAGCTGTCTGGTCAGGGTCTGCTCTGTTTGCTTATGATATAGGAATGATTCTACACTTTCTGGTTTGGCAAAAAAATCCAATGTGCTGTTAAAACCCCCATTAACCCTTTTCTTCATATAAACCAAGGTTTCACGCATTTGCAAACAGAGTAGACCTAGATCAGACAGCTCCTATAGGAGCCATCTGATCAGGGTCTGCTCTGTTTGCTTTAAGAATTTTAAAAATGTTAAAGTTTCTGTACTTTCTAAAATGGCTATAAAGTTCCAATCTCCATATTTCTTTAAAATTACTTAAGAATAAGAATATTCAGTAGGGACTGGAATTAGGAATAAAAATGGAACAAGGAGAGGGTTAAAAAACAAATACTAGTAATTGACATGCAGTAATAATTCTAGATTTTTTTCATGGGTCAAAAGGACTCTTTGAAATCAATAGGTCTCGAGCCCAAAACACTGGGTTCCTTATTAAATAATGTCATGAAAAAAATCAAGATTTATTACTGTTTTATCATATAATGAAAAAGATATTCTATTTTATCTTATTTTATAATAACATTTTTAGGGGGGTTGCTTATTTTATAGCCCTTATTTAGCTCTACTCCCCAAGGACAACCTTTACTCAGTTCAAGTTAGTTAAACCTTTACTCAGTTCAAGTTAGTTACTGCAAACATTGAGCAGTCACAGAAATGTTGAAATCCAACAGGTCCAGAGTCCGTGTTTTAGCCCGTATCTACAATCGTCGCGAAAACTGATGACATTTCAACTTGATATAGTTATTATTTTTTGAAGAGTTTGCAATGGTAGATAATAATTCATGGTGTTTTCAATTACTTCTTTAGTGTCCTTACCACTTATTATATTAATGAAAAATAATTTAGTGTACAAATCAAATTCATGATTATCAGTCCAAGCACTGTTGAAGCAGTCTTATTTTCGAAGTGTTTCGGCCCATTGCAACAACGAGACCAAGCACAGCTGTCTTTGACAAGGAAGCAGAGAAGCATTTCTATGTCTTATAACTTAATTATGATAATATAATTCCTATTATAGGGTCATGACACTCCCATGTCGCCTCGCTTGAGTAATAAACCTGCTGCATGTGATATTTGTGGTAGACGTTTGCATTTTGACACGACTGGTTCCCGAACAATTTATTTGGTAAAGTAGTAGAGTGAAAACCCGGAACCACCTCGTGATTATGTAATTCGGGTGTTCTCCATGGTCTCCACAGGGGATTCCCTTGATTGGTCCCTACCAAAACAGACCAAGCGTGGATCACAGCATGATAACAAGCTAAAGGTGGTCTGTGTGTGTAGAGAACTAACAGATAAACTCCATCAGGGATGAAAATATATGTCACTAAAAAAATTGCCTTGGTCAAATTTCAAAACGGTAGACCGTTAAAGTAGAACGGTAAACCACCTCTGAAAACGGTAGAATTCACCTACCGTCGGTAGTTATCACATGTATGCACACAGCTGACGTCAGTGCTATTAACCGCATATAGATGCCTTTGCAAACAGAGCAGTCCCTGTTTAGCCTAATACCTCATAGGCTATTTTTAGATACAACCTCTTTGAATAACTCCACCAAAAAGGAGCATTAACTAGAGAAAAGAAAAAAAAAGATTTTTGCAGTTTGAAACCATTGTGATAAAAAGAGCATTTGCTCTTATAGGAGCAAATGCTCTATTTATCACGATGGTTTCACAAATTGACTTTTTGACAAACAGTCGTCAAAAGTCGTCAATATCAGAAAATGGGTTCAGCAGTCTGACCAGGCTCTGCTCTGGTTGCTTATTAACCCATTCCCACTTAGGCTATTTTTAGACCTAACCTCTTTGATTAAATCTACCAAAAAGGAGCATTAACTAGAGAAAAGGAAATTTCCGAATTGTGTAGTTTTGAAACCATTGTGATAAATAGAGCATTTGCTCCTGTGGAGCAAATGCTCTATTTATCCCAATGGTTTCATAAAATGACTTTTACAGAGGCGTCAAAAGGCGTCAATATGCGGGAATGGGTTAAATAATATAGATCTGCCAGTCGAAATTCCCTATGCTCATAATGCCTTTATATTAATTTAATTAATCATTATTCAACCAGTCTTTAATTCTTTCATGAATATTCATTAGTTGTTTGCACACAATGAGGCCTAAACCATTTACTCCATAACTATACCTTTCTATGCCTTTGCAAACAGAGTAGACCCAGAATAGATGGCTCCTATAGGAGCCCTCTGATCTGGGTCTGCCTTGTTTGTTTATGATTTAATAAAACTATGATTCTACAGTTTCAGCCATGGTCAAAAATTCTATGTGTCCATGTGCTGTTATAACCATTAATCTTAATCATATTTATGATGTTATAATTTCTTACATGAATATATGAAGTAAAGGTTTAAAGACCCTTTAACCCATTCCCTGATATTGACGACTTTTGATGACTCTGTAAAAGTCACTTTGTGAAGCCATTGTGATAAATAGAGCATCTGCTCCTATAGGAGCAAATGCTCTATTTATCACAATGGTTTCAAACTACAAAATTCTAAAATTTTACTTTTCTCTAGTTAAAGCTCCTTTTCGGTAGATTTATACAAAAGAGGTTGTATCTAAAATAGCCTATGAGGTAATGGGTTAACCTAACAAAGATGCATGATTTCCTAATAACCCTTTTCTTGATGAATGATCTTGGGTCTGCTGTTTTTAGGGTGTTAACCTTTTCCTTCAAACAAACACTTTTTCAGGCATTTTGCAAACAGTGCAGACCCATGTCAAATAAACCTTGTAGGGGCTGTCTGATCAGGGTCTGCTCTGTCTGCTTATGAAATTATAATAGATCTGACCCTACATTTTCTACCAATTCCAAAAGTTAATGTGTACATATGCCATTATAAATTAAAATATTCATGATGTCATTATTTCTTACATGAATAATCAACAGGGAGATGATAAAAAGTGTCTCTATAAGGTAAATGGTGATAAAAAATGTTATAAATTTTTCTAAACAAAAACATAGTTTTTCAATAATACCTGAGCATATTATTTTGTCCAATATTCCATGCATACCATCCAATAATAAACCTCATGGTTACCGACTAATAATGTGTTTGCCAGTATTGTCACAAATACCCTAACCCTTAAACTGCTGAATAATTAAAACTGGCTCCTCCCTCACTAAATATTCATTAAACAATTGTATTAAAGTGTATCACTGAAGAAAATGACTTTTTGTGACAAACTGTACAGACCCTGATCAGAGGGCTCCTCTAGGAGGCTTCTGATCTGGGTTTACACTGTTGGCAAGTGTCAGTATGCATGTGTGCTGCATTCAAATGACTAATAAGGAGTGAACAACCAGGTATCTGTTGGCTGCCTGACTGCAGTTACAGCTGTGTGCTTTGTACTGATTATTGAGCTGTTTTTCTCACATCTTATTGGCCAAGGCAACAGTCACAGGTGTGTACTCAAATACTAAAATTGACATTTGTGCACCAAACTCTATGTTGTAACCACTCTTTAGAATCGTCTCTTTGAGGGTTTGGTGGAGAAATAACGTTACACATCAAACATTGACAAAAGTTTTCAAAGGAACATTCATGTCACCTGCCGACAAATAACATGATGGACAGACAGACAGACAAATGACCTCAAAGTGTCACTCTGCTAAAGCAGGAAATACAGACACTGTGGACTAACATTTGACCCGATCAATATTCATGCAAGAATGACATTATGCATATTTATTACCTGAATGTTTATAAAGTCATATGAACACAAGATTTTTGTTTGGCCATGGCAGAAACTACAGAATCAGACCTATGTAATTCCATTATAAGCAAACTGAGCAGACCATGATCAGGTTCCATGCTTATAAAACATTTAAGTTGAGTCTGAGTTCGTTCTCAAGTTTTTGATTGGTCAGATTTGAGCCTTTGGCTCAAATCTGACCAATCAAAAGCTTGAGAACAAACTGTTTAGTCTAGGTCTACTCATTTTGCAAACGCATCAAAAAGCATTTCCATAAGGTACTGACTTATAGAACAGTTATCAATCTGTATTTACCATGAACATTTTCACAGCAATGAACCCTTAACCCTTTCCACCATGAATATTCATGTAAGAAATAATGATGTCATGAATATAATTTGTTATAATAGCACATGGACACAGGAATATTTAGCTCTGGCAGAAAGTGTAGAATCAGACCTGTATTATATCATAAGCAAACAGAGCAGAACCAGATCAGATCACTTCTATAGGAGCCGTCTGATCTGGATCTACTGTTTTAAAAGGCATAGAAAGGCGTATGTATGGAGTAAAGGGTTAATAAATCAATTTAGCACAATATTTAATCTTTTCCTTGTTGAAGATTCATGTAAGAAATCATCCATTAGCCGAATTTTTATTATGGCATATGTAAAGGTTTTTTTCCGTATTTGTAGAAAAAGGTAAAGTGAGATCTATTATAATTTCATGAGCAACAAGATGTGTATGTGAAACACTATGCCCCCAATATGACCTGTGACCTTGATGTATGACCTTGATCTAAATAAGTCACCCCCCAAAAAAAAATTCACCTCCATAAGCTCCTGTGGTAGCTGTAGAAAACTGTACCAAACAGGGCAGACTCTGGCCAGAGGGCTGCTCTACACTTTTACTTTTTGTAAATGTCAGTTTTCCAACATTAACGCTTTCCCTCATATAAACCTGTTTTCACGCATTTGCAAACAGAGTAGACCCAGATCAGACGGTTCCTAGAGGAGCCGTCTGATCAGGGTCTGCTCTGTTTGCTAATAGAATTTGATATATTTGTTTCCTTGCTTTCTAAAATGTCTACAATGTTCCACCTTCCATATTTCTTTATAACTATTTTGTTAATGAATATTCAGTAGGTATCGAAATTTAGCTTAAATACAAGACAGGTAAAGGGTTAACCCTTTCCCTGTTCTACATTTATTCCAAATTTCTATACCTAAAGTATTGAATATTCATGTAAACCATAGTTACAATGAAATATACATTAGAAGGTAGAACATTGTAGCCATTTTATAAGTAAAGAAACAGGGTCCATGCTTATAAAGCTTTTAGTTGAGTCTGAGTTTTGTTCTCAAGCTTTTGATTGGTCAGATTTGAGTTCTCAAGCTTTTGATTGGTCAGATTTGAGCCAGAGGCTCCAATCTGACCAATCAAAAGCTTGAGAACGTACTCAGACTCAACTAAAAGTTTTATAAGCATGGACCCAGATCTTTCAAATTCCATTAGCAAACTGAGCAGACCCTGATCAGACGGCTCCAAGGAGCCGTCTGATCTGGGTCTACTCTGTTTGTAAATGCGTGAAAACAGGTTTATATGAAGGAAAGGGTTAAAAGGGTTAAACATGCAAACTTTAAAAAACAAGAGAGTCATTATGTCTCTCTATTGCTCATCTGAGTACCACCAGTCCAGATCATGATGTTCAATTTTATTGTCAAGTAAATCATAACTCATATTCTTAACCTTTTAGTTCATCAATTTTTACGTAAGAAATAATGACCTCAAGAATATTAATCAGATTGTTATAATAGCGCTTGGACACAGGATGTTTTGGGCAAACCAGAAACTGTAGAATCATATCTATATCATAAGCAAACAGTGCAGACCCTGATCAGATGGCTCCTACAGGAGTTGTCTGATCTGGGTCTACTCTGTAAAAGCGTAGAAAGGCGTATTTATGGAGAAAACAGTTAATACAATTTTCAAAAGCAAACAAATGAAGTTACTGCTCCTGTAGGAGCCATCTGATCTGGGTCTACTCTGTTTGTAAAATCGTAGAAAGTCGTATTTATGGAGAAAAGGGTTGATACAATTTTCAAAAGCAAACAAATAAAGTTACTACATTGAAAACATAATTATATATCATAAACACATTTATATTTGGTTTAGGTTAAAAAAAAAATCTAAATTTTATCGCCAGCTCCTGTGACCCACTTTAATCAAATTAAAGTAGGTCACAGCCAACATCATTTGCAAACCACAACCATCATCATTTATGAGTGGTCATAGTATAGGGTTTGGTGGAGAAATAAAAGGAGTCATTCTTGAAATTGTTTTGATTTACGCATCTTATCTGGATAGATCTCTGAAGTGACTTACATATCTATTGGAGAGGCAGGCATGGTAAGTCCAAATTTCACCTCCAGGTCCGTGTCATTATCAGGGAAGGTTGCAAGCTGTTCATCTAGTCCTTTAGGAATGGCTGTCAGGACAGCTGTTTTCCTCCCTATGTGTAGAAAGAATGATAATAAGAATATGTTGTCAGTTAATTGCCAAAAGGGCTCAAAAAACACTTTTTTCTGGTTTTCCTGCCAAAAGGGCTCAACAACATTTTCAAAATGCCATGGACAATCCAGCTAAAGAGATGATGGATCAACACTTTGTATTTAAATGTAACTGTAAGATTGCTTTATACATTTAAAACTCTCCACTGAAATTTTTTTGTCTCATACAAATTTTGCCATAAAAGGACCTTTTGTTGTTGAACCCTTTTGGCTAAAATTTGCAAAATCCCAATTCAAGCCAAAAGGTTTTAAGACTTGTGAATACAATAAACTTGTGAAACTTTGCATATAATGCATTTGCAAACAGACTAGAGCCATATCAGAAGGCTCCCGTTGGAGCTGTCTGAGCAGGGTCTGCTCTGCTTGCTTAAAACATTATAATAGATGTGATGCTATAACTTCTTCCAATATCAAAACAACATGTGTACATATCGTACATATCACAAAGTGAAGGAGTTAGAATAGTTTTGCACCAAGCCCTCGATATGCTATTATAAAAATTCAGCTATTAAATATTCATGATGTTATTATCTTAAAGACATGAATATTAACAGAGAATGGGGCTAATCCTTTCCCTCTTCTGCATTATTCCAAATTTAAATACCTACTGAATATTCATGGACAAAATAGTTACAATGAAATATGGAAGGTGGAACATTGTATCCATTTTAGAAAGTAAAGATGCATACAGTAACACCTCTCTATAATGGCCACTAAATTACATCAAGTATTTTGTGTTAAAGGCAGGTGGCTGCTTAAAGCAAGGTGAAAGTGAAACAGGAGCATTCTGTTTTACTCTCATCTTGCTTTAAGCAGCCACCTGTCCTAAATACCAACTAATTAATACAATTTAGTGGCCATTATAGAGAGGTTTTACTGTATCTTTCAAATTCCATTAGCAAACAGAGCAGACCCTGATCAGATGGCTCCTATAGAAGTTAATGAATATGTCAAAGGTATGATTACATGCCCCCTTTTATTTTCCTTTAAAAAAACAACAAGATAAAACTGTGAAGGAGAGAGTCTCCACCAGCCTGTACATACTGTCTTTGAACTTTTGGCCAAGGGATCTCAGCTCCTCCAAGTTACTTGGGTCAACTGCCTTGGAATTCTGACATAACGCAATACCTCTGACTGTCACACTGATAGCTGCATCTAGACGACCAAGCTCATCAAAGGCCACAGCGTATCTGTAGTATCCCTACAAAAGCAAAATAAAATATACAGCATACTGGCAATAAACTGAGGTCAAAGGATGTAAATGAAATGTTCGGATCAGCACAAAGCTGAAAATCACTGAAAATTGAATCCTCTGAGTTACAATAAAACCCTCTTAACCGGAATTTTAATACAGAAGAATTTAGGTCTTATAAGGCAGGTGGTGTTGCTTAATGCAGGGTAAAAGTCATGCAGAGGGCTCCCAAAGGATATTTCTGAACGACTTTCATCCTGCATTAAGCTGCCACCTGTCTTTAAGACCAGTATTGATACTTAGTGGGTATTTTTGTTTCAGTTAAAGGGGAATGCTGGCGGGCCCTTGGTACACACAAGGGAAAGAGGATAAAATAAATTACATTTCCATGTTTCAATACTTCAAGTATCAATAGTAATTACATAAATATTTGAAATGCTCTGATCTAATATTTCCACCACTAAGGGCCTTTTTCAAAGATTATCATGTCAAAATACACATCACATTTTTGTTACATGCATTCAGCCATAAAATCAAAGAGAAAAAGGCCCTTAGTGGCCGAAATATTAGATCAGAGCAATTCAAGTATTTATGTATTATATTAATTCCCTTTTTTGGAATATTATCTTCAATACTAATTAGTTACCAGTTAATGATTCTGTTTTCTGTTATCCCAAGGTATATTCACACACCAAATTTGGCATTTCTATCAAGAAATATACGAGATATGCTCCGGACAAGGTTTTTTCTATAGCTGAGGTCCAAAGTCAAGGTCAGGGTCACAGTTACCTGAAAACGGTATACAACACACCACCATCCCAAGACGTACTCACACACCAAATTTGGCATTTTGGCATACCTCAAACAATATAGGAGATATGCTCCAGGTTTTCTATAGCTGAGGTCAAAAGTCAAGGTCACAGTGACATACAAACAGTATGCAACACTTCCCCATTCCAAGATGTATTTACAAACCAAATATGGGTTTCCCACCTCAGGTAATACAGGAGATATGTTCCAAACAAGGTTTTCCTGTAGTGGAGGTCAGAGGTCAAGGTATCAGCGACCTGACAATGGTACGCAACACTCGGCCATCCCAACATGTACTCAAACACCAAATTTGACTTTCCTACCTCAAGTAATATGCTCTGGACAAGCTTTTTCTATAGCTGAGGTCAGAGGTCAAGGTCAAGGCAACTTGAAAACGGTACGCAACACTCCACCATCCAAAGATGTACCAAATTCAACATTCCTAACTCAATTAATGTAGGAGATCAGCACCAGACAAACTGTACATATATAAAAGGTTTTCCTGTAGCCGAGGTCAGAAATCAAGGTCACAGTAACCTGAAAATGGCAGGCGACACTCAACCATCCCAAGATGTACACACACACACATCAATTTTGGCATTTCTACCTCATGTAATATAGGACATATGCTCTGGACATGGTTTTTCTATAACCGAGGTCAGAGATCAATGGAAAAGTAGTAAAGTCAAGCAGGCAAAGCCACATGCAAGACGCAACCACCACCAAAACACCGATAGACAGCATGACAAACACACACACACACACAACCAGACACCCAAACGCACACACACACACGAAATGAACACAGAAAACACCAAAAGAGACACAAGAACCAGGGACAAACGTTCCACAACATGAACAAAGCACAAGTCAAGGTTACAACAAAGCATTCCAAGATGTACTCACACACCAAAGACGGCACTCATACCTAAAGTAATAAAGGAGATATGCTCCCTACAAGGATACACAAGCACACTTAAATTAATTATTATGTGCCTGTTTGGAGGCAAATGTTTTTGGGGGGTAAGGGTGTGGGGCATAAAAATGGTAGTAGAATACCTTTGCAAAGTCTGGTCTGATTGTAACTGCTCGTCTGCCATCTGCCAGGGCCTCCCTGCAACAAAAGAAATGTGTCCTGTGAGGTTTCTACATATGTCTGCATTAACCCTATGAACTCTTGGCATCAGTTTGTAATAAATACATATAGGGTCACCATTAGACAATTTCTGTAAAATTTGGTGGAAACCCATTCTGAACAGCACTAAAAGAGGAAATGTCCCTTTCAGGAATTGTTAATTTCATTCTATTTTTAGCTCCCATGACATACTTACGCAGTGGACAGGGCTTATACAAATCTAATACATGGTCACCTACAGATAATCCACTGAAATTTTGGGAGAATTTAGTGGATTAGATGTCATTAAAGAAACTGTGCATTAAAATCTTTTTTTAACTCCTGTGATCAAATTATGTAGAGGACAGGAATGATTTACACAAATCTGATAGAAGGAGCACCTGCAGATCATTCCTGTGGAATTTGGTGAAAATCGAATTAGAGGTTTAGGAGTTGTTGATAGACGATAGACATGACATATAATAGACACAGGGTGATCCGAATAGTTCACCTTGGCACTTTGTGCCAGGTGAACTAATGACATTAATTTCAAATTTCAGACACTGATTTTGTATTGGTATTTTCATAAGAAGCCCCATTTCAAGAGTGGAGGTCACCACCTACCCACAACCCACTTGTGATGTCAAATCCTGGCTCAAAAATTTTAGCACTCCGGGTCCAAGGTTATAAAATTTCTGAGTTTGAGATCATTCTCAAACATCTGATTGGTCAGATTCTGAGTAAGCATGTTTGCCATTTGTACTTAGAAGTTATCTGCTTCTAAAAATACCTTTCATGCATTTCTATTCAAAACACTGATCTGAGTGTAAAACAGTTTTGATCCTGACGACACACGAAGATACATGTCTGATCTGGATCCAGCTTGCTTGCAACGATTCACAAATCTTGTTTAACCCTTTCTTCCATAAATATCCCTTTCTACACCTCTGTAAAAGTCACTTTTTGAAACCATTGTAACAAATAGAGCATTTGCTCCTAAGGAGCAAATGCTCTATTTATCACAATGGTTTCAGAACTACAAACTTCTTAATTTACCCTTTGTAAACAGTTTAGATCCAGATGAGATACTGAGCAAATCAGGGTCTGATTAGAATCCAAACAGTTTTACATTGATTATGTTTTTGAAAAGAAATTGAAGAAAACCTTCACTTTGAAACCTGAAGCAGACAATAAAACTAAACTAGAAGAGTAAGTCCATAGAACACTCACTTGTACTGCCTCAGCTTGTTGTACGCCTGAGCCCTATTTCCATAGTTAAAATGGTGAAATGGACTGAAATAAACAAGACAAAAAGTATTATTTACACAACTGCTGAGACCGCTGGAGTATGTACAAAACCCAACAAGGACAAAACCACACAGGCCACAACCCACTGCCATTTTTGTAGCTACAGGTATAATCATAAATAATCATAGCGGTTGAACTTTTAAAATGAAAAGAAAAAAAAATAGTGCCTATTCTATGTTTAACCCTTTACTCTATCATAGATTTGCCATTGGGTGCCTATGCAGAGTAGACCCAGATCAGACAGCTCCTGTAGCAGTTATCTGATCAGGGTCTGTTCTATTTATGAAATAAGTATTGTCAAGCAATCCATTTTCCCCAACAGGGGACTGCATTTAGCATTTCTAAAGTTATCATCTTATGTTGTTTGTATCCGATTTTATGTTTCTTTAACAGTATTTCAGTCATAGTGCGACATTCAGCTAATTACAGGTGGAGGAAGACCCCAAAAGTGTTCCTGTGCATGGAACAAGTTGTATTGTACCGTGCACAGAAGAACATCATGGTAGAACTACCAATCCACCGCATGCCAGCTTGAATGCTTCCTCACATGATCATATTGATTTGGATGTGGACTACTAAGGAATATTTATTGATATCACAAGTACATACAGTTGAACCTTGATAACTCGAACTCAGATAACTCGAACTTCAAGATAACGTGAAGTAAATGTTCCGCAACTGTTCTTAACGGTATCACTATGCATATCTCGAAGCATATGTGACAGCTTAATGCAGGTCGAAAGTAATGCTGAAAGCTCCTACAGGAACTTTCAGCATTACCTTAGACCTATAATAAGCTGTGGACATGAGAAATTGTTCGGATCAGAAATCGGATGACTCAAACCTCTGTTATCTCAACGTAATTTGTATGGCAGCTTGAAGTTCGAGATATCGAAGTTCAACTGTATACGAGTGATACTGTGTAATTTTATATTAACCCTTTCCATGTTTAACCCTTTCCCTCATATAAATGTGTTTTCACACATTTGCAAAGAGAGTAGACCCAGATCAGACTACTCCTACAGGAGCAGTCTGACAGTATCTGCTCCATTTGTTTATGGAATTTGATAATCTTTTTCTTCACTTTCTAAAATGGCTGCAATGTTCCAGCTTCTATATTTCATTATATCTATTTTGTCCATGAATATTCAGTAGGTATTGAAATTTGAAATAAACATAGAGCAGGGAAGGGGTTAAAAATAATGGAATCATGAAATATTTATTAGCTGTTTTTTGTTTTATATATATACACACAGGATGTTTTGGCTCAGGCAGAAACTGTAGAATCGCATCAATATCATACAATAATCAAACAGAGCAAACCCTGATCAGATGGCTCCTACAGGAGCTGTGTGATCTGGGTCTACTCTGGTCGCAAAGGCGTGAGTTGTTTCTATCCAGGAAATGGTAACAAACTGGCAAGAGGAAAGATTGGGTGTCCGAATGTTTAAAAGTATCTATGCAACTTACTCTTTCTTGGCTGCCTCTGTGTAACATTCTATGGCCTTTGCCAGCTCTTCACTCCTGAAGTGCATGTTGCCCTCATCTCTCAGCTCATTGGCAGTTTTTCCAGTCTGAAATCAGGACAGACAGCATGATTTACCAAGTTTCACACACCCAAAAAGGTTTTCTAACCATATTCTACACAAGCATAATTGTCAATGAAGTTGATCTTGAAGCAGAGGTCCAGATAAGATGTGTAAATTAAAATCTATTTCTCAATCTTTATCTCCACCAAACCCTATGTTGTGACCACTCTTTTAGAATCTTCTCAAAGAGATGATTCTACCTATTACTCCATAAATACACATTTCTATGCTTTTGCAAACAGAGTAGACCCACATCAGACGGTGTGAATAGGCTATTATAAAAATTAATCTAATTAATATTCATGACGTCATCATTAACCTTTTACCCCTTCCCTGTCCAATAATAATCTAATAAATACTGACATAATGAATATCTATTAGCTGAACTTTAATAATGTAAACTTTTCAAAGAATTGTTTGGCTTTGACAACGGCTGTAGAATCAGACCTATATCATGTCCAAAGCAATCAGAGTAGACCCTGATCAGACGGCTCCTACAGGAAGTGTCTGATATGGGTCTACTCTGTTTGCAAACACGTGAAAATGTGTTTATATAAATATGAGGGAAAGGGTTAACCTAATTACTTTTAAATATTCAGAAAGACAAACTTAGGCAAATAGTGCAGACCAAGATCAACCTAAAGGAGCAGTTTGATCAGGGTCTTCACTGTTTATTACTAGGTCAGTATAATTTAAAGAAATTGAAATGGTACCAAACTGAATTATGCAGTTTTATTATCTGATAGAGGGGAGAAATTGGGTGTCTGAATACTTAGAGTACATCATTACAACCAGAGGTCCAGATAAGATGCGTCAATTGAAACATTTTTAAGAATATCTCCCTTTATTTCTCCACCAAACCTTATACTGTGACCACTCTTTAGAATTGTCTCTTATCACAGTATAGGGTTTGGTGGAGAAATGATGATTTTAGTATTTGTGTATGCACCTGTAGCTCTGATTACGACATAAAGAAACACCACAATTATTTCACTCACAGCTCTTTTCTTTACACTCCCTTTGATATAAGTCACAAAGTCAAACTTCTGCACATGTTCACAGTCTGCAATTAGAAAATGTGATTAGACATACAGAGTTTAGCCTAAAATAACTATTTGACAATATCATTTACCTGATACAAGCACATTATAATGCCTATGTAACAGCGTAGACCTGTAGGAGCTGTCAGATCAGGGTCTGTTCTGTTTGCATACAGAATATCTTCAATCTGATTCTCTACTACATAGCATAGCTATTTATTCACTAGTTTTTACCCTTTACTCCATAAATACGCATTTCTACGCCTTTGCAGATAGATCAGACATAGATCAGACTGCTCCTATAGGAGCTGTCTGATCAGGGTCTGCTCTGCTTACTTATGATATACTAAAGATACAATTCTACGGGTTCTGCCATGGTCAAACCTTTCTGGGTCAATGTGCTGTTACAACAAATTAATCTAATAAATATTCATGACATCATTATTTCTTACAGGATATTCATGGAGGAAAATGATAACCCATTCCTTCATATTAATGCTATTTCACACCTTTACAAACAGTGAAAATGCCTATTGTATGGTTTATTCTGTTTGCCGTTTCTACCAAGGCTGAACATTTCTATTTTCCTGTGGCACTAAAACCAAATCATCTAAATTGATATCATAAGCAAACAGAGCAGAGCCTGATCAGACAGCTCCTATAGGAGCCTCTGATCTGGGTCTACTGTTTGCAAAGGTGTAGAAAGGTGTATCTATGGAGGAAAGGGTTAACACTATCACAATATGGATAAATTGGAATTAACCCTCCCAAACAGCTTGGCTCCAGATGAGATTTTGAGTCACTAGATGCATCAAATGCATCTAAGCATGACACACTGATAGTGATTATAGAAATAAAAGAAATTTTTACTTTGAGAATAGAAGCAGATAAACACGTTCAGCTGTTAGTAAAATACCTAGATAGGGTGAAAAGTTCCAAGTGATAATTGAACTAATTTGCCTGCAGAGTTTGTTTGTACATGTATCATGGTTTATGTTGCTTTAACTCTTTCACTGCCAAACTTTAGTTGTCTGCAAACTTTGTCATCTGCTACAATTTTCGACTTTTCTTTTTTTTTGTTCTAACAAACAGTCATAATAGTAAAGAATATGATCCTGATGAGATGCTGAGTTACTCTCATCTGGATCCAAACTATATGCATAGGTAATCATTGTTATGATATTGGCAGCAAAAGAGTTAACCCTTTTCTTCATAAAAACTCCTTTTCACACATCTGCAAACAGAGTAGAACCAGAGCAGACGGCTCCTATGAGTCATCTGATCAGGGTCTGCTCCGTTTGCTAATGGAATTTGATAGGCCTGTTTCTTCACTTTCTAAAATGGCTACAATGTTTCACCTTCGATATTCTTACTATTTGTCCATGAATATTAGTAGGTACTGAACTTTGGAATAAATATAGAACAAGGAAAGGATTAACAATATTTCAGTCATACATGTATATCACGACGTCCAGTTAATTACAGGTGGGTTAAGACAGTGGTCAACCGAAAAAATCAATAGCAAGCGAGATGAAACCTGGGTAACCTGGCAACTGTATGGTAAACAACTGTGCCTCAGGAACCACATGCTAATTTACCTAATAAACAGGGTAAAATTACTCTTTTCTTAGTAAATTACATCTTTTTATAGACAGAGGATATTTCACCTTTGTTTTTTCATATTATTTTTATTGACAGGTGAGCAGAAAGACAACATAGGTCTACATGATTCCCAAGTGTTACTCGGCTTACCCCATTTCCTTCATTTGAATGTCATATGAATGCCGTTTCACACATTTGAAAACAGAGTAGACCCAGACCAGACGGCTCCTATAGGAGCCGTCTGATCAGGGTCTGCTGTGTTTGCTTATGATATATACAATATAGATTTGATTTTACTGTTTCTGCCTGAGCAGATATCCAGTGCACATATACCATTAGGGAATTTCAGCTAATAAATATTCATTAATGAATATTGAACATGGGTTAAAAAGAATATGTTAGAATAAATGACATCATGAATATTGATTAGATTAATTTTAATAACAGCACATGCACAGGAATATACGGTCATGGTAGAAACTGTAGAATTATATGATATCTATATTATTTTATAAGCAAACATAGCAGACCCTGATCAGACAGCTCCTATAGGAGCTGTCTGATCTGGGTCTTCTCTGTTTGCAAAGGCATAGAAAAGCATATTAGTGGAGTAAAGGGTTAATACTTCCTTTCATTGCTTTGCAGACCAAAATCAGACGGCTTCTTTAGTATAGTCAATATTCATGCAAGAAATAATGACATGAGAATATTCATAAGATGGATTTTTATACAGGCATATGTACACAGATGTTTTGGTATTAGTAGAAACTAGAATCAGATCCATTATAATTTCAATATATGAAAACAGTGCAGACACTGATCAGATGCCTCCTACAGGATCGAAGATGTGAGAAGGCTTTTCTACGAGAGAAAGAATTATCCCTCTCCCTGTTCTATGTTTATTCCAATTTTCAATAATTACTGAATATTCATGGACAAAGTAATTTCAAGTATAATGAAATATGGAACACTGTAGCCATTTTAGAAAGTAAAGAAACAGATCTATCAATTTCAATTAACAAACAGAGCAGACCCTGATCAGACGGCTCCTAGAGGAGCCGTCTGATCTGGGTCTACTCTGTTTTTATATGAAGGAAAGGGTTAAGGCAGGTGACACAAAAATACTACCGACCCTTTACCCCATATATAAACATATTCATGTAACAAGAGTAGATCCAGATCAGACCGTTCTTGTGGCAGCTTTCTAATCAGGGTTGATTTATTTGTTTATGGAATAAAACAGATCTGATTCTAGTTTCTGCTATGGCAAAATTTTCCAACAGAAGTCCATCTAATTCATATCTATGGTGCCATTTCTTCTTATAAAGATATTCATAAAATTCTCCCTTCTGGGAATACATGTACATGTATATCATTGCGACTCGTCATCCATTTATTTAATTACACCTTAACCATTATAATTCCCCACTGCAGAACTAGAAAAAACTTATTCCTTGATACGAACCTAGCAACCAGAAACTGAAGACGTCACAAGCAGTGGTATAGACTAATTTAAGACGCAGGTCACACGAGCTAAGTACCTTAACCCTTTCCCTCATATGGACCTGTTTTCCCGCATTTGCAAATAGAGTAGACCCAGATCAGATGGCTCCTAGAGGAGCTGTCAGATCAGATCAGGGTCTGCTCTGTTTGCTAATAGAATTGATAGATCTGTTTCTTGCTTTCTAAAGTGTCTACAATGTTCCACCTTCTATACATATATATCATTATAACTATTTTGTCCATGAATATTCAGTAGGTATTGAAATTTGTAATAAACACAGAACAGGGAAAGGGTTAATTTTTAGACTTCAATGAATAATATTTTGTTTTTTTCAACCCTGATGAAGGCATTTGTAAAGCTGAAATGTCGGTTCTAATAATAGAAGAGCTAATACATCCCCTCCATAGCGCCCCAGGAGTGGGGACCAACAAATTATGAAGTACAAAAAAAATCTGCTCCAGTCCCTTAAACTTTTGGATACATATGCCTTTACGTTTTTGAGAAATGGGGATTATGTTGCTTTTCTTTGGTTTGAACCTGCCTATAGTGCCATGGGGTATGTAGGACCAAAAAAAAATTTCCAAGTCTAAAATAATTTCTGGTTCAGTCCCTACAACTTTCAAATGCATATGTTTACACAAAAAGTTGACTTTTTTTAACAAATAGACATTATATTGCCTTTCTACAGTTTTGGCCCCGCACACAGTACCACAGGGCTGGGGACCAACAAATTTCCTGGGGACCAATAAATTTTCAAGTCCAAAAATTTAATTTTGGGTTTAGTCTGTACAACTTTCAAATGCATATGCCTATACAAAAAAGTCAGCAGTTTTTAGAGCAAATAGGCATTATATTGCTTTTCTATGGTTTTGGCCCCCGCCCCATTATAATATTAGTGCCTATGGGGACAGATAAAAATTGACGAAACAAGATGGTTTTTGCAGAGACACAAGATCATATCATATGTGACCTGTACAAAATTTCATCAAAATCAATACAGAAACCTGGGAGGAATAGGAGGTACTAATTGTGTGCCTATAACTCTTTCCCTATTTTATATTTAGTCCAAATTTCAATACCTACTGAATATTCATTGACAAAGTCGTTAAAATGCAAAACAGAAGGTAGAACATTGTAGCCATTTTAAAAACTAAAGAAACAGATCTATAAAATTCCCTTAGCAAACAGAGCAGACCCTGATCAGATGGCTCCTATAGGAGCCATCTGATCTGGTTCTACTCTGTTTACAGATGCGTGAAACGGTGTTTATATAAAGGGCAGGAATAGACATAAACCTGGGAGGAGTAGGAGTTACAGTAGAACCTGTCTTAAGTGAATATTCATTTATTAGGAGTCCAAAAAAGCAGGTGGTTGCTTAATGCAGGGCAAGAGTAATGCAGAAAGCTCATATAGCAGCTTTCTGTATTACTTTTGACAAGCATTAAGCTACAGACCCACAATTAGACCTCTTTTTCATGGTGGCTTATGACAGGTTCTACTGTACAAATTTTGTGTCTATAGACAGACAGACAGACAACCTGATTCCAGTATTACCCCCCCCCCCCCCCCCCAAAAAAAAAAGAAAGAAAAAAGAAAACAAAATGTGTCCATGGGACACGGATGCCCCCGCGAGCAAACAGGAAGTAGATGAATGACAGACCTGAAAAGGGGAGACACGGTACAACTCACTAGAATTATGCTTCAGACCAAATATCAAATCACTGCAGCTTACACGAGCGAAGAAATCTTTTACGAAAATTTTTGTCATCAAATAATCACCAAAATTCAATCAAAGTGTCAGCAAACAGGAAGTAGATGAAAGACAGACCTGAAAAGGGGAGACACGGTACAACCCACTATGATTATGTTTCAGACCAAATATCAAATCATTGCAGCTTACACGAGCAAAGAAATCTTTGACGAAAGATTTTGAGGACGGACGTAAGGGACAGACAAGGGTAAAACTTAATGCCCCCGTCGCCTAAAGGCGGGGGCATAAAAAAGCTTTGTTGATGGGGGTATACATGTAAATAATAATAATAATATCAATAAGAAATTGAGTAAACACAATATGTCCCCTCATTTCGTTTCAGGGTCATAAATATGATTAAAAATGACAGTTTGGATCCTGATGAGCCAAAACATTATGCAGCATCTCATTTGGATTCAAACTGTTTGAATTTGTAATTACAGCTTCAAAGCTAGTGTGCAAAAGAGTTAAAAGCAGCAGCTTGCTTAATGCAGGACAGAGGTAATGCACAAAGCTCTTTTTGGTGGTCACTTAAGAGGGGTTTTACTGCACATAAACATATATACATGTACTCATATAAATGCTTTTCCATACCTATGCAAAGTAGACCCAAATCAAATGGCTCCTGTAGGAGCAGTCTGATCAGGGTCTGCTCTGTTTGCCAATGAAGCATCCATTCAGGATATTCATTAAAGATATTAATCACATCATGAATATTAATTCAATTATTTTTTTATAATGGAACATGGACATAGGAATGTTTGGCCATAGCAGAAATTGTACAATCATATCTAAAGAAGAATCTTGATAACTCGAACTCGGATATCTCAAACTTCGGAATAACTCGAACTAAAAGTTTGGTCCTTTCAAAAATTACAACAGAAAGGTGCTCTAAAACTACGCAGATCTAGAAACACATGTGGCAGCTTAATGCAGGTCTAAAGCAATGGTGAAAGCTCCTATAGGAACTTTCAACATTACTTAAGACCTTCATTAAGCTGTTAATTTGAGAAATTGTCCAGAATAGAAATTGGTTATGTCTAACTTCTGTTATCTCAAAGTATTGTGTTTGGTCTCTTAAGTTGTTGATATCAAAGTTCAGCTGTATATTATTTCATGACCCTAATCAGTCAGCTCCTGTGTTTTCTCCGATTGCAAAGGCGTAGAAAGGTGTATTTATGGAAGAAAAGGTTAAAAATAGATCTGACACTACAGTTTCTACCAATACTTAACCCTTCGCTTGCTATCCACATCAATATACCTACCTGTAAATAGTGAAGACCCTGATGAGACAGCTCCTGCAGGAGCTGTCTCATCAGGGTCTGCACTATTTACAAGTTGATTGTGCAACCAGTGCACTCCACGGCAGTGATTGCACAGCGAAATACGTGTACACAGTGAAGATATATGTAATAATACAACAGGGCATGGGTAAAGAAGGAGACATGTATTTTAAAATTCAGCAAGCGAAGGGTTAAACTTCATGTGTACATAATATTATGTGATTAAAAAAATTCAGCTCATAAATATTTCTTACATGAATATGCGACAGGCAAAGGTTTAATCTGCATATGTATGGAGTCAATTGTAACAAAAACTAAAAAACTTACTCTGTCAGAGAGGACCCTGTAATCAAGGGCAGATGACTCTAGACATAGTGATCTGATTCAACCCAAAAACTATCATCTTCTGATGATACTAAGCATATGTGAAGTAATGTTTGATTTATCGCGTCACATCAAAAGTGTTGGCAGACTGACAGACAGACAGAAAGTGTGATTACTATAGGCCTCCTGCATTTTCAATGCAGGGCTTTAATAATTGTAGAGTTAGCTTCATACACAATGAAGACCCAGAATAGAAGCTGCATCAGAGATTTGGTGTTTGCTAGTGAATTCCAGACAGTGTAGACCCTGATCAAATGTGTCAGAGATGTGGAGACAGGTCTATACTGTTTGCATAACCCTGAAGGTAGCATTTTCATGGCCTATCAACATCACCATTTTTAATAAAAACTTTTCTTATCCTAAACCCTTTCCCTAATGAGCATTTATGCATGCATCTTTGCTTCATGAAAATTCATTAACTTTTCACACAGTAAAATTTTCGAGGAAATTTTGGGCTTACTCAACAAGAGTGCCAAAATATCAGTATATGCTCATCAAATGTCTAGAAGTTGAAAGGCTATTACTCCATATCATGTGGTATAAAGTAAGGGGAGATAAATGTGGAGTGTCAAGGACAATCTTGCTTGACTGAGACGTTATGGTAATATACATGTTGACCAAATTGGAAAAGGATTAGATTACGACGGTTTGAGTTAGAGATGGACAAGCAAAAGTTCACCAAAATTCATAAAGTAAGGGGAGATAATTCTTGAGTGTCAGAGACAATCTTGCTGCCTATCAAACTTGACTAAAACAGTATGGTAATATTCATGCCGACTAAATTTGACAAGGATTGGATTACATTTGTTTGAGTTAAGGAGGGGACAAGCAAAAATTCACAGAAAATCATAAAGTAAGGGGAGATAATTCTGGAGTGTCTGGGACAATCTTGCTGGTTATCGAACTTGACTGAGACATTATGGTAATATACATGCTGACAAAATTTGAAAAGGACTGGATTACAATTGCTTGAGTTTCAGAGCGGATAAGCAAAAATTTACAGAAAATCATTTAAGTAAGGGGAGTTAATTCTAGAGTCCTGGAGCAATCTTGCTGGTTATCGAACTTGACTGAGACATTATGGCAATATACATGCTGACAAATTTTGAAAAGGATTGGATTACAATTGTTCGAGTTAGAGACAAACAAAAATTCACAGAGCGGACAAGCAAAGGTTCACAATCGGATGGACGGACAGCGCCATGACATAATACGATGTTAATTTTCAAAGGACTTTTATAAATATTACATTTGAGTTACTTTGAATGCCAACATTCATAATTACTATAAAATTATGTGCTGTTTATTATCAGATGTGTATGAAAACCATTTCAATTTGATAAAATAATGCCTATTTATGGATAAATAGTTTTATTTGTTATATTGAAACCAGTTTTACTTGCCAGATGCAACATGCCTTCATAAATTTCTGGGGAAAACCCTGCTTACATGGATATTCAACAGGGAAAGGGTTAAGACAGACAGACAGACAATGGAAAAGTGATCCCTAAGTTATATACTGCCTCTCGGCAGGTGACACAAAAAACTGTTAATCTGCTGGAGTGTGAAAGCAAAAATCAGAACAAAGGGGAATAACTCAAAAAGTATTGCATGTAAAGTTACGAACCTTAGCTACATGAATGGTTCTCATTGAGAGGAAGACACATGTGAATTTTGAAAGCTCTATAATAATTAGTTTGGAAATGACAGCCAAAAAAAAAGTAAGTGTGATGGACAGACAGATTGAAAGACAGACAGACAGGCAGACAGACAGACTACGGAAAAGTGATCCCTCTGTGACACGCTGCCTCTTGACAGTTGACACAAAAAGTGTTTGCAAAAGTGATCACAGATTCACTTTTAGCAGGCTTCAGGTAAATGTTTAATAAAATTGTAACGAATGAGTCTAATTAGGACCACCCCTAGTAGGTGAAACTTAGCCTGCTCAAGCATCCTGTCCACATATATACCTTTAATCAATGTTGTAATCAATGAGAGTATAGCAAGACATTTCACTGAATTGTTATGCTCTGCTAAATAAGTGCTGGCAAGCAGGACAAAAAGGTTATATTTTTTACAAAAAAAATCCCAACAACCATAACTCTGGTGTTCTAAGGTAAATGTGGAGTGATACTTTGCAGGTCTGCATGTCTTTATAGCACCAAACATCCACAAAAGGTTCATTGAAAAAGTCAAAATCAAAGACTGAATGTCTTTATGCAATCTAACAATCTCACAAAGTTAACAAACATTTTTTACAAACAAAGGGCCATAACTCTAGTGTTCTGTCAATGTCAGTGATACTTGCAAACCCAATTCTAGTATGATACTATAAATTTACACAAAGAAAAACCAAAAGAAAAGAGAAATTATTATGAAAAAGGGAAGGTGGAACATTTTAGCCAGTTTAAAAGAAAAGAGACAAATCTATCCAATTCCATTAATAGCAAACAGAGCAGACCCTGATAAGACGCCGCCTATACGAGCCATCTGATCTTGGTCTACTCTGTTTGCAAATGCGTGAAAACACATTTTTATGAGGGATAGGGTTAAATAAGCAATTAATTAGTATGAAGAAGCTGAACAATAAAGTTCTTGGAGTAATCACAAAGACAGACTTCAATATATACAAACATTACAAAAGTAATCCTGTGGAAAACACTATAGAAGCCGTCTACTATATGACCTGCCTCAATCAACCAATTGGTTCTCTGTGTGATTGTCTATATGACACAAGCCCTGTTTAGATGTACAAGTTATATATAGAGAGAGAGTTGGTGTGAAGTTTCTTGTAAGAAACTGGTTGGCATCATAAGGAGTACGAGGTATTCAGTACTTACAGATCTTGAGGACATACAACAAAGCAAACTTCGCCGCCTTTGGTTTTCCGTTGGACACATCATTCTCCGACAGAATGGACCTGTAACAAACAACCTATATATTAAACCCTTGCCATCTTTTTACATCTTTGCAAACAAAGTATATATAGACCAGACAGCTCAGAGTCTACTCAGTTTACTTAACCAATTTCTTCATAGGCTATTTTTAGGTCCAACCTCTTTGAATAAATCTATCAAAAAGGAGCATTAACTAGAGAAAAGGAAAATTTTAGAATTTGGTAGTTCTGAAACCATTGTGATAAATAGAGAATTTGCTCCTTAGGAGCAAATGCTCTATTTATCACAATGGTTTCAATAGGTGACCTTTACAGAGGCGTAGAAAGGCGTATATATGGAAGAAAGGGTTAAATGCGGATCTGATCTGTTGTTGCCATGGCGATCATTTTCCTTGTTTTATAGCTTTTTCAAGCTTTTGCAAACAGAGTAAATTCAGATAAGATGACTTCCTTAGGGGCCATTTGATCAGGGTCTGCTGTTTGCTCATCAAACTATACCTGCCTCTACCGTTTCCACCAATGCACATGAATATGCAACAGGGAAAGGGTTAAATGCAAAATTGAAATTAATTAATATTCATAATGACCAGAATATTGCATGAATTTCCATGACTTACTGGGTTATACTAATAGCAGCCTGAGAATTCATTCTTGTGTACAACATATTGTCTGTTTCAATTTTCAAGTGTATTTCTCTCTTGTTTGGTTTTTTGTATTGGGTTTTACGTCGCTTTAAACCGTTCCCTCATATAAACGCTTGTTCACACATTTGCAAACAGAGTAGACCCTGACCAGACGGCTCCTATAGGAGCCGTCTGATCAGGGTCTGCTCTGTTTGCTAATGGGTTTTGATAGATATGGGTCCATGCTTATAAAACTTTTAGTTGAGTCCGAGTTCGTTCTCAAGTTCTGACTCAAATCTGACCAATCAAAAGCTTGAAAACGAACTCAGACTCAACTAAAAAGCTTTATAAGCATGGACCCTATTTCTTTGTTTTCTAAAATCGCTAGAATGTTCCACATTCCATATTTCATTATAACTATTTTGACAATGAATATTCAGTAGGTATTGAAATTAGGAGTAAAGGGGTAACTGTTTCCTTTTTCTATGTTTATTCTCATTCTCTAGCATCTGTAGGATCTGTCTGATCAGGGTCCCCTGTTTGCTTACGAAATTATAATAGATCTGACTCAACAGTTTCTACCAATACCTAAACATCATGTGTACATACTGTATGCCATAATATAATTCAGCTAATAAATATTCATGATGTTATTATTTCTAATCTTACATGAATATTCAAACAGTCAAAGTGTCATAGAGGAAAAAACCCACAAAGCAACTGAATTAAATTTAGCCAGCAGTCTTGTGCTAATTTTATTTTTATTACCCATTTCTTGCTTCACTCATCTTAATGTTTAATACAGATGGAGGGACATAACTCAAACTAACATTTTGTACTTACTGGACATCACATTACTTGCAATGGAAGGTCTGCAACATAAACAGTTGCCATATCATTCTAGACAAATTAAACATTTATACAGGAAAATATCTTCCCTTTTGATACATTGTGACATTTAACAGATGATACTTTCGTGATTCCATACATTCCAGTAAATGTACCACATTTTCACTGTTTAACCCTTTCCCTCATATAAAAGCCTTTTCACTTATTTGCAAACAGAGTAGACCCAGATCAGACGGCTCTTATAGGAACCGCCTGATCTGGGTCTGCTCTGTTTACTAATGGAATTTCATAGATCTGTTTCTTTACTTTTTAAATGGCTACAATGTTCCATCTTCCATATTTCATTATAACTATTTTGTCCATGAACATTCAGTAGGTATTGAAAGTTGGAATAGATATAGGCCTGGGAAAGGGTTAAACACATTTTTGTTTTCCTGTGGAGCAAATCGAGGGCTTGGTGCAAAACTATTCTAACTCCTTCACTTTGTGAAGGAGTTAGAATAGTTTTGCACCAAACCCTCGAAATGCTCTATTTATCAAAATGGTTTCAAAAAGTGACTTCAAAAGAGGCATCAATATGAGAGAATAGGATAAACTGAGGAGCTAAGGACATATTACAGAAGGGTTCATTTTTCACATGCTGGGTGACAGTATTTTCGGTGGCAGTAGAGTACTGGTAACTTACCACATCTTATTGATGTGACCTACAGTCTGGGCACTCTGTAGAGCCCTGTCAACATCATCGTGGTTGCCCGTGATACAGCTGTCCACCTGCTGGATACACTGCTGCAACTGTACCAACGTTTCCTTGCATCTCTGTGGCAACAAATGAATTAGTAAACCAACCATTAGTAACACAATGAAGAAAATATTCCAAAAAGGGAATTAATATGATACATAAATACTTGAATAGCTCTGATCTAATATTTCGACCACTAAGGGCCTTTTTCAAAGATTATCATGTCAAAATACACCTCACGTTTTTGTTACATGCATCCAGCCATAAAATCAAAGCGAACATGATAATCTTTGAAAAAGACCCTTAGTGGTCGGAATATTAGATCAGAACTATTCAAGCAATCATTAGTAATCAAATTGTTGAATGAAATTAATCTGAAATAGAATTTCGGTATTTTCTTCATTCTTCTTTATTTTTCTTGCTTGTTATGCACTCGGGAGGTCAAATTTATGGATCTTATCTTGACCTAGGCCCCCATTCTTGTCTATCTCACAATTCCTTTCTGCAGTCTCTGATCAGTCACTAAATCCTATCTATGTAGTAAAGGGTTAACCAATTCCTCCATAGGCTATTTTTAGACCCAACCTCTTTGAATAAATCTAACTAAAAGCAGCATTTACTAGATAAAAGTAAAATTTTAGAATTTTGTAGTTTGAAACCATTGTGATAAATAGAGCATTTGCTCCTATAGGAGCAAATGCTCTATTTATCACAATGGTTTCAAGCAGTGGTTATTACAGAGGCGTAGAAAGGCGTATTCATGGAGGAAAGGGTTAAACAACTAAATACAAGTAAGAAGTAAATTGATTTCCCACCACCCTGTCAGCTGTATTGTATTAACCCTTTCCCTCATATAAACGTGTTTTCACGCATTTGCAAACAGAGTAGACCCAGATCAGACGGTTCCTAGAGGAGCCGTCTGATCAGGGTCTGCTCTGTTTGCTAATAGAATTTGATAGATTTGTTTCCTTGCTTTCTAAAATGTCTACAATGATCCACCTTCCATATTTCTTTATAATTATTTTATTAATGAATATTCTGTAGGTATTGAAAATTGTAATAAACATAGAACAGGGAAAGGGTTAAATGAAAATATAGTGATAACTCATTCACTTTCAAAACAGTATCATCAAGCGATTCATTTATAGTGTACATGTACTATCATTTTCAGGAACAACAATCAATATATTACATCTTTTGGGAACAAAGAATGCTCATGTTGGTTTTCTATAAATATCGAACTCCCAATTATTTGCTCTCTTGAAAGTACTTTGCAGGATTAAACAATTACCTCATACTATAGAGTCGGTAAAAATGGCTTGGTGCCTATAAATCTTTTCAAGCATTTCCCCAGTCATACTTTGACTAAAAGCTTACAAAATTTTGAGTACATGTATATATATAGCCTGAAATTAAATAATCAGCTAATCATTATTCAAACAGTCATTATTTCTGACTTGAATATTCACAGAGTAAATGGATGAATATGTTAACCCTTTCCCTGTTCAATATTCATTAAGAAATTATGATACATTGAATATTTATTATCTGCAATTATATAACGGCTTGTGCATACATTAATTTTTGGTACTGGTAACAATTGTGGAGTCAGATCTATTAGGATTTCAATAGCAAACAGAGCAGACCCTGATCAGACAGCTTCTATAGGAGCCTCTTGATCAACTCAGTCTACAAACACATATTTATGGGGGTGGGGGAGAAGTTATATATGTTAAATACATTCCACAGTATTATCTTTTTATTGAAAGTTTGCTTCTGGAATACTCCCTATATCTGGAAGTCTGTGGATGCTTACCAATTTATCTTGAACCCGGAGAATCACTGCATCCAACAGGTCTACACATTCCCACTCCGGCCAGTGCAGATAGCTGATCATTTCCTGCCTACAACACAACACAGCATTATTTTTACCTTTTCAACAGTAAGTCAAAGCAACAGAGGAAGGGGAGAGACTGAAAGCAAGCAATGCAGAAAGCTCCCAGGGAGATTTCTGCATTGCTTGCTTTCTGCATTAAACTACCAACTTTATTTTGAAAGACCTACATTTCTTTCTTTTTTTTCTTTCAATAAAGAACTAGAGGTTTTTGTCACAAAAACGGATATCTCCCCTCTAATAAAAACAATATGTAAAGGGAAATCACTAACAAGAGCTGTCACAGGACAGCGCGCTCGACTATTCTCAGAATTGTTAGTGTAAAAATGCTTGATAGTGGACTAAAATAGTGTCAAATGATACTAGAAGCAAGTAATCAGTCTCAGTAAAATATCTTTAATAGTATTCAGGATGTAGGATCTCTTTGAACTCTTTAATGAAAGAGAAAAACTTAAGTAAAAAAGGGCAATAATTTCTGTTAAAATGCTTGACAGAGTAATGTACGCTTGCCTACATATGAAGCTTGAGGTGGTGAACAAGTGTTCCAGGTTTCAAAGCTTTATCTCAAAGGGTTATGTAAATAAGTGGAATTTAACAAAAACCTTAACCAAACGTTCTGTAAATAAGTGGACTTTAACAAAATCCTTAACCAAAAGTTCTAAGTTAAAAAGGGCCATAATTCTGTCAAAATGCTTGACAGAGTTATGTAATCTTGCCTAGAGATGAAGATTGTGATGGTAAACAAGTGTTCCAAGTTTTAAAGCTTCATCTAAAAGGGTTATGTAAATAAGTAGACTTTAACAAAAACCTTAACCAAAAGTTCTAAGTCAAAAAGGGCCATAATTCTGTCAGAAGAAATGCTTGACAGAGTTATGCACTCTTTCCTACATATGAAGATTGTGGTGGTGAACAAGTGTTCCAAGTTTCAAAGCTTTATTGCAAAGGTAAGAGGCAAAAAGTGGACTTTAACAAAAACCTTAACCAAAAATTGTATGTTAAAAGGGCCATAGTTCTGTCAAAATGCTTGACAGAGTTATGTACTCTTACCTACAGATGAAGTTTGTGGTGGTGAACAAGTGTTCAAAGTTTCAAAGCTTTATTTCAAAGGTTAGAGGCAAAAAGTGGAATATTCTTCGAATAGTCGAGCTAAAAATGTTATGGACTTGATGGATGATACTTCCCCTCATTACGCGCTTTCCACATCACATTTTTCAAGAAGAAAATGATAATAGCTAATAACTCAAAAGATATTGATACCAGAGTTATGGCCCTTGTGCATGACACTTATTTTCATCATGCTCTTTCCATAAATAAAATGTCATTCCAATAGCACCAGTCGAACAGGAGTTATTGATCGGCCAAAAAATGTAACAAAGGGCAATAACTCCAAAGTATCGAAGCCAGAGTTATGGCCCTTGTTCATGCCACTTTCTCTCATCATGTTGTTTCCATGTATGAAGTTTCAATACAATGGCAAGAGCCATGTAGGAGTTATCGTCAGGACAAGAAAGCGTTAAACAAATGTACAAGGGGCAATAACTCAATTTATTGAAGCCCGAGTTAAGGATCTTATGCACGAAACTTTCTCTTATCATGATCTTTCCATGTATGAAGTTTCACTCCAATGGCATGTGCCATATAGGAGTTATCGTCCTGACAAAAAATTGTGAGTTTTTTTACAAAGGGCAATAACTCCAATATTAGTGAAGCCAGAGTTATGGACCTTGTGCATGACATTTCTTCTTGTCATGATATTTCCATATATGAAGTTTCAATCCAAAGGCATGAGCCATATTAGGAGTTATCGTTCGGACAAAAAAGTGTGATTTTTTTTACAAGGGGCAATAACTCCTATATTAGTGAAGCCAGAGTTATGGACCTTGTGCATGACACTTTCTCTTATCATGATCTTTCCATGTATGAAGTTTCACTTCAATGGCATGTGCCATATAGGAGTTATTGTCCTGACAAAAAATTGTGATTTTTATTTTACAAAGGGCAATAACTCCAATATTAGTGAAGCTAGAGTTATGAACCTTGTGCATGACACTTTCTCTTGTCATGATCTTTCCATATATGAAGTTTCAATCCAATGGCATGAGCCATATAGGAGTTATCGTCTGGACAAAAAAGTGTGAATTTTTTTACAAGGGGCAATAACTCCTATATTAGTGAAGCCAGAGTTATGGACCTTGTGCATGACACTTCCTCTCATTATGCTCTTTCCATATATGAAGTTTCAATCAACTGGCATCAGGCATATTGAAGTTATCGTCCGGACAAAAAGTGTTTCGGACAGACAGACAGACAACTCTCACGAAAACAATGTCTCCCCCATATAAATATGGGGGAGACATAATTAAGGGGCATTTAATAGAGTTGTATTAGTTTTACTGAGCCAAACAAAATAAACTGTACAGTAAAAAACCCTCTAAACCAGAATTCTAGTAGAGAAGAATTTAGATTAGCCAGGTGGCTGCTTAATGCTCCTAGAGGAGCTTTCTGCAAGACATTCATCCTGCATTAAGCTGCCACCTGTCTCAGAATGTAGAATCACAGCTATATTATTCCATAAGCAAACAGAGCAGACCCTGATCTGGTTCCTATAGGAGCTGTCTAATCTGGGTCTACTCTGTTTGCAAAGGTGTAGAAAGAAGTATATATGGAGGAAAAATAGCAGAGCCTGACCAGATGGCTTCAGTAGGAACCATCTTATCTATGTCTATTCTGTTTGCAAAGGCTTTTTGAAACATATCTTTCTTTGACATTTACATAATTGTATGTCAAAGCCATAATGAAATACACTGTTTCCAAATGCAAACTGCATGCATCTTCTGGCTTGAAAGAGTCAACTATTTTTGCAAATAAAATGAAGATGATTCAGATCTACATAATTCCATAAGAAAACAGAGCAGACCCTGATCAGATGGCTCTTACAGAAGCTGTCTGGTTTCGGTCTACTCTGTTTGCAAAGGCATCAAAAAGTATCTTTATGCCTCCTGGCAAGACATATCAAAACAAGATCATGTACCTGTCTTTGTTGAGAAGAAGATTAGCTGAAGACAGTGCCTCTATCCAGGATGATGGAAGAACACTGTTCACACCATACAGAACTGGTCCCAGGCAGAAAACTTTCCACCAAATTTCTTGCTCATCCAATGTCTTGTTATCCTTCTGCAGCCATGCTTCAGCATGCATTTCTGAATGGGAAACATTTATACATAAATTTCAAATGAAAGAAACTTTCTTTTATATCAAGCAGTCAAGCACACTTCATGAAACTGACATTTGTGACTTTATAGATAGCTTCACAAAGTGTGTCTTATCCCTTTCCCTCATATAAACGCCTTTTAATGCATTTGCAAGCAAAGTAGACACAAATCAGATGGCTTCTGTAGGAGCTGTCTGATCATGGTCTGCTTTTTGTTTGTTTTTGACATGATATAAATCTCATTCTACTTTTTGTCAAAGCCAAAAATTCCCTTAAAACATTTACATTGAAAAATTCAGCTTTCACTGTTGAATATTCATGTAAGAAATGATGGCATTATGAATATTCAATAGCAATAGCTGGACTTTTATAATGGCATATGTACACAAGAATTTTTGGTGTCGGTAGACTGTAGTCAGATCTATATAATTTCATGTGCAAATAAAGCAGATCCTGATCAGAAAGCTCCTATAAGAATTTTGGTACTGGTAGAAACTGCAGAGTCAGGTCTATTATAATTTCATAAGAAAACTGAGAAGAACCTGATCAAACGACTCCTACAGTAGCTGTCTGATCTGGGTCTACTCTGTTAGCAAAGATGTGAAAAAGCATTTACATGAGGGAAAGGGTCAGCCTTTCTACGCCTCTGTAAAAGTCACTTGTTGAAATCATTCATGATTGTGATAAATAGAGCATTTGCTCTTATAGAAGCAAATGCTCTATTTATCACAATGGTTTCAAATTACAAAAATCTAAAAATTTCAAAGAGGTGCGGTCTAAAAATAGCCTTTGAGGGAATGGGTTAAGGCAGACACCTTATTTTAGCATTTTAAACAAAATTTGGTTTGTTTTAGGATTTTCTCCCAAAATTTGAAAATATGTTACCCATTTTGCATTGAGAATGGATCCTGTTAACAGACCCATGTACATGTAAACACCCGATAAAGGTCTGTACATATATAATTAACCATGTCATCTTTTACTCTACATATACATCTTTTAATTCCTTTGCAAACAGAGTAGATCTAGATGAGACAGTGTTTTTTTCGGGCCTTTTTGGGGCCGAAATTGGGCCACAATCCCCTCCTGTTAAGTATATAAAATTCCCCTTATTGAAAAGAAATTCCCCTCCAATTTCAACGACAGTGATGTCGACAGAAGTATTGAAATATTTGGAAAAAAACACCAGAGACATTGACTTGTAAACCTCCCCATCAAGATGTCAGCACTATGATCAAGGTTTTACTGTATTACAGTAAAAGTAGAAATATCTCTTATGTACATTGTTTTACTTTATTTCCCCTATTTTGCTCTCACAACGCATTTTTCCCCTATTAAAGGGCCCGTCATCATTCCACCAAAAGTGGGAAAAAACAAACACTGTCAGACATCTCTTGTAGATGTTCACTACCATGGTCTGCTGTTTGTTAAATGAAATAAAACAGATCTAAAGCTACTATTCCTGCGGCTACCATGGCCAAATATTCCTGTTTCATAAAATTATGTCATTGTAAAATTTCAGCTAATTAATATTCATGGTGTCATTATTTCTTACATAAATATTCATGAAGTATAGGGATAACTCAGCCATGTCTTAGTGAAATAAAAGAAAATATGTCCAGGGGGCACAGACCCCCCCCCCCCCCCCCCCGGCCCGGACACACAGCAACTCACTATGATTATGCTTCAGACCAAATATCAAATCATTCCAGCATACACAAGCCAAGAAATCTTCGACAGAAATTTTACAGGACGGACGTACGTATCAATCAAGGACAAGGGTAAAACTTTTAAAATACCCCGGTTGCCTAAAACGGGAAGTACAGTAGGGCATTGCAAAAGTGTCATCATAGTGAGTGACACATAGTACAGATACTCATCAGATGACACAATCGAAATGCTTGCAAATGCCTGAGCTATTGCTGTTTACAGAGCTACAGACAAAGGTACATATTACATACCCAAATACTAAAATCGTCAGCTCTCCACCAAACCCTATACTGTCACCACGCTTTACAATCGTCTTGAATAGAATCGTCTCTTCGAGACGATCCTAGAGTGGTCACAGTATGGGGTTTCGTAAAGAAATAAAGGAGTTATTCCTGAAAATGTTTTAATTTACGCATCTTATCTGTACCACTGTGTTTATTGCTGACAATAACTTAATGTGCACATGTGCAGATATTACTTCACAATAACATAGTTACCATATTTTCTCTCGTTGCCATCCTCTACTGAGATTTCTTCATCAGATGATGAGTCGACAAGTTCTGGTATATCATCTGAATCTGACATTTTCTCTCTTGAGCTATCTACCTGTACATAAATAAGAAGCTCTATATGTACTTGTTTGAAAATTCTCAATTCAAACTGAGTGACAAAGGTGAGTGAAAAGCACAGAACATGAAACAAATTATCTAATTCCTTGCAACTCTTTTCCTGATAGAGACACCTTTTCAATCATTTGCTTATTAACCAATTCCTTGATAGAAATGCTTTTTCTAGCCTTTGCAAACAGAGTAGACCCAGATCAGATGGCTCCTAATGGAGCCATCTGATCTGGGTCTACTCTGCTTGCTTATGAAATTATATAGACCTGATTTACACTTTCTGTTATGACAGAAAAGTCATGCGTTAGTATTGTAACCTCATTATTGTTTATAATAACTATAAAATTTAAGCTGATGAATATTCATAGTCATCATTTATTAAGTAGTTGAAGTCTAAGGGGGGGGGGGGATACTGGCCTCTATCAGAATTTGAACCCTGGACCTCTGGACTACAAGTCTGACACTCTAACCATGTTGCTAAAGGGTTAACGACTCTAACCATGTTGCTAACGGGTTAACGCAACAGTCAGGCTATTGGAGATGCCTTACATAGGCTGATCTCTACACTCCCCTCCCTCTTACTTTAGGAGCCATGCATGTACGGTTGTACCCATACCCTGCAAACCAGCATGCCCCTAAGCCTTTACATGCACCCCCATACAAAACGAATTATCCTAATCACTAAATGAAGTTAATTCTAAAGGGGGAGGGTCTAGCCTCTACCAGGATTCGAACCGAGGACCTCTGGACTACAAGTCTGACACTCTAACCATGTTGATAAAGGGTTAACCCAACAGCAAACAGCTGTTGGAGATGCCTAACATGGGCCGAACACTACATGGTAAAGTGTTGAATTTCATTTTTTATCATTAGTAACACCCATTTCCTTTTCACAAGTATGTTAAAATATGTTTTGTACGGGGGTTAGATCTCGCACTTGTATTGGTTCATAACAATACGGAGAATAGGCAAACGGGCAAATAAGGAAGAGCCAAAATTCAATGATGTCAGCAGTAATCGCGAAAACTAGTGAAAACTTGAAAGTTTTTCATAAGTAAAGATTTATATGACTATGAAAATGTGGGAAAATACAGGGAAATACTTGTATTTAAGTGATTTAAACTCTGTGTTCTTACTTTAATATCTTTAACATATCTATGGCAACTGGAGGTTCACAACAACCTTTTTTCGGAATTTCCGAAGTTACGTCTTAGACTGGTTTCACTTGACCTTCGAGAGGAAACACGAGGCAACGATCATAGTCCCAAGATTATTATTTAATGCCAATGTCTAAATTGATTTTATTTCAAATATTTTATAAAACGTCTGTGTTAATTCTAAGGATTTGTTTTCTGATACATTTTCTTGTAATATTTCTCTATAATTCGAGAGCAATTTTATTTTCTGTCTGATTTGGGGTTGTCTTCTATCGAGGACGAATAATGTATTTTTTTATGAAATTGTCTACGTCCAGTCTGAACATTAATTAGTAGAAAGGTGCTTCTTTCACATGAACTTATCGAAGAAATCAAAGCGTTTACGGATAGTCATTGTATATTGAATATTCTGTCACGGTGAGAAGGTTTATAAATGTCGTTTAACACCTGAATGTACTATTTCCTGTTTATTATTTTTGGACTATCTTGAACTAAATTCGAATTGTTCAAAGTAACATATAATTCGGACAGAACATGTCACCTACAAACTGACACTGACTAGTCACCAAACTTTATGTTAGCAAGGACAATGAAATGTAGATCTTCATGAAAATACATCAGTATCAAAATAGACATCTCTTATCTAACTGATAAAGCAGCATACCCTGATGGGAGATCTGTTCCAATTTTACTGAAGCCAGTGAAGGAGCTGCTGTAATAGTAGCATGGTCTTACCGTCTATCGAACCTCTTAACCTTTGACCAGGAACAAAAAACGTTTACTGTGAATATTGAAGAAAAAAATAAATCAGCAGTTCAAAATAATCTTTTATACATACCCTGAAAAAATTAAATATTTTTATCCTCATCTATTAACCCCAAACAATCCAGTGTTCCCCACCACCCGCATAACAAAAACAAAAATGGCTGCAGAAAAACCTCACCTGCTTATCGAACCTTTATTTTAGAAACTGTTTACTGTAACATAATACTCATAGTCACTTTATTTCATCATGGGCACGCGACCTTTGCATACGCTGAAGGGGTCAGAGCTGTCAAACATTTTTAATGTGGTACACTTTTCAATTCATGTTGATATTCTATAACGTAGTAAGAGTTTTCTCATGTTTAGCATAGTTGAACGGAAAAAAAACTGTATTGACCTGTTTATGACGTATATTTCGTTTTTTAAGCTACGAGGCGATGTTTACAGACAAAGCAACGGTACTCTTGATTTTATGACGTAGTGTGCACTTGTACATGCGTAAAAACACAAAAAAATGAAAGGTTCGATAAACAGGTGAGGTTCGATAGAAGGTCAGTGTACGATAGGAAGTTGCAGACATGATTTCAATTCCCGTTTTAGAAATCCGTAACCCTTTCCTCCATGAATGTTCATGTAAGAAATAATATGAATGTTAATTAGATCAGAGACATAATTATGTCTCTGATTAGATTAATTGATATAGTATCACATGACCACAGGAATTCTTTGCCATGGCAGAAACTGTAAGCATATCTATATATTATATCAATTATTGGAACGCCTTTACTTTGCCGGTCCCCAGAAAAGTACGAGAAAATAAGGTATATTTACTGTATAAGAGAGCCGTTTATTAAAGATTTTTTACCAAAAAATCGGATTCTACACACTTTTTATGGTTAGATACATCATTTGGGGCTGCTGCCCCCAAACCCCGCTAACAACGAACATACTTTTGATTGTAGTGAATCCAAGATGACGTCATTTGTTTACTAGCGCAAACCAACCAAATGACATCAGTGGCCACATCACAGCACTTGTGCAGAAAAGTAACATCCAGGGACCGGCAAAGTAAATTTAAGGCAACCCCAATTATTATAAGCAAACAGGGCAGACCCTGATCAGACAGCTCCTACAGGAGCCATCTGATATTGGTCTGCAGTCTCCTTGGGGAGCTTTCTGCATTGCTTCTGGTCTGCATCATTAACTTAAGCTACCTGTATTTTGAATAACATTTTTTTTTTATATTTAATAGATTTTAATAGTTATTATATATAGAGAGTTTTACTATAGTTGTTCTATTGACAGAATTGATTGTTTGTCCCCACCCCCACCCAGGTAAAGGAACAATTATATTAGAGTGTGACTGTTTATTAGGAAATATATGGTTTGAAGCTATTAAGCTGTATATTTCATCAGTTACTCCATGCCTTTCTACACCTTTTTAAACTGAGTAGACCCAGATCAGACTGCTCCTGTCATGCTGTGGGAGTCGTCTGAATCTGATCAGTCTGTTACGTTTGCTTACAAGAAAATATAGATTATATGATTCTACAGTTTCTGTCATGGCCAAAAGTTCCTGTGCTATTAATTTATAACCATCTATATAATATTCATGACATCATTATAATATTTCTTACATAAATATTCATGCAGTAAATGGTTAACAGTGAGGTGATGATGTAGCACATGTATTTGCCGAATTTATTTCAGAAGACTCTTGGAATCTATTCTTAGCCTTACCCTTTCAGCTATAATTGACATCTCAAGATGCCAGCTCTGTTAGAACGGCCTAAGATGACAAAGCTGATGTATCAGACACTAAAACAGCATATCATGCGTGAGAGGGAACGGAAAAAACAAGGTATTGACTGACTCAGATGTGTGAATTGAACACTCTGAAAAAGATGCTTAGCCCTTTCCTCCATAAATACGCCTTTCTATGCCTCTGTAATAACCACTTCTTGAAACCATTGTGATAAATAGAGCATTTGCTTCTATAGGAGCAAATGCTCTATTTATCACAATGGTTTCAAACTACAAAATTCTAAAAAAAAAGCTTTTCTCTAGTTAATGCTCCTTTTTGTGAGATTAATTCAAAGTGGTTGGATCTAAATAGCTTATGAGGGAATAGGTTAAATTAAACCATTTTCAAGAATAGCTCCCAACCAAACCCTATGTTGAGACGATTCTATAGTGTTGTCCAGAGCAATAGATAAATGTGCATACTAAAATCCTCAAGTCCTTCAAGCGAGGTTATAAACTGTGGCCGGATATATCAGTGCTTTACAAAGTTTACACTGGGTATCTAAAATAACCAGAGAAACTCTGTCGAGTTATTTGATCAGGATACAGACTTATTTGTGTAAGACTAAGATGTATAGGATACAGACTTATTTGTGTAAGAAATGTTTGAACAGGATACAGACTTACCTGTGTAAGAAATGTTTGAACAGGATACAGACTTATTTGTGTAAGAAATGTTTGAACAGGATATTGAAATGTTTGAACAGGATATAGACTTACTTGTGTAAGAAATGTTTGAATGTGTGTATAGGATACAGACTTACTCATTTAAGAGATGTTTGAATGTGTGTATAGGATACAGACTTACTCATTTAACTCTTTCCCTCATATAAACGTGATTTCACACATTTGCAAACAGAGTAGACCCAGATCAGACGGCTCCTAGAGGAGCCGTCTGATCAGGGTCTGCTCTGTTTGCTAATGGAATTTGAAAGATCTGTTTGTTTACTTTCTAAAATGACTACACTGTTCTACCTTCCATATTTCAATATAACTATTTTGTACATGAATATTCAGTAGGTATTGAAATTTGCAATAAACATAGAATAGGGAAAGGGTTAAGAGATGTTTGAATGTTTGTTCAGGATACAGACTTACTTGTGTAAGAAATGTATGAATGCTTGTACAAGATGCACTTTTACCCATTCCCCAATAGGAGCAAATGCTCTGTATATCACGATGGTTTCAAAACTACTCAGTTCTAAAATAAATCTTTTTCTCTAGTAAATGCTCCTTTTTGGTAAATTTATTCAAACAGGTTGGGTCTAAAAATAGCCTATGCAGGAATGGGTTATCTTGTGTGTAAGGTTGATGGGATGATTCCCATGTGATGCACTACATGTATTGTCTTTGTCTCTAGCTGAACAAGAACAAGATGCCATCTTAGAGCAACAGAGGAAAGAACGGGAGCTAAGGAAGAAAAAGGAAGAGGATAACAATCTCACTCTTGAGCAGACCAAGGAACAGGTAAGTTTGCAAACGCATTAACCTTTACTCCATGAATATTTATGTAAGAGATAATGACATCGTTAATATTAATTAGATTATTTTTAGCTCACTTTTTCAAAAAGTGGAGCTATTGTCATGACCCTCTCGTCGGCGTCAGCGTTGGTTAACCTTTTTGTTAAGGTCCTTTTCTCAGAAACCATCAAAGATATTTGGATCATATTTGGTATGTATGTTTACTATCACATGGGGAACCCATTTCACAAGGGTAGGTAACCCTAAAAGTAATTTTGCCATAGTTATGCCCCTTTTTCGACTTAGAATTTTCATTGTTGGTTAAGTTTTATGTCCAGGTCCATGTCTCAGAAACTGTCCAAGATATTTGGTTCAACTTTGGTATACATGTTAACTATTACAAGGGGGACCTATTTTACAAGGGCAGATAACCCTAAAATTAATTTGCTATAGTTATCTCCCCTTTCTGACTTAGACTTCCACTACACTATCCAGCACTAAAGAAAGTGGAGCGCGCTGTCTGCGGACAGCTCTTGTTATGATAGGACATGGACGCAGGAAGATTCGGTCTCTATAGGGATTCCTCCCCCCCCCCCCCCCCCCCCCCCCCCCCCCCCCCCCCCAAAAAAAACAAAAAAACCTCTGTTTGCAAATGCACAAAAAGGCATTTTTATGATGGAAAGGGTTAAAATTTAAGTTTGTCTATGGAGTTAACCCTTTCCCTCATATAAATGCCTTTTTCATGCATTTGCAAACATAGAAGACCAAGATCAGATGGCTCCTGTAGGAGCCGTCTGATCAGGGTCAGCTCTATTTCCAAATGAAACTTGATAGATTTGTTTCCATACTTTCTAAAATGGCTGCAATGTTCCACCTTCTAATTTTCATTATAACTATTTTTTTCATGAACATTCAGCATTCAGTAGGTACTGAAATTTGGAATAAAAATAGAACAGGGAAAAGGTTAAGAATAATTCCAAAGATTTAGCAGATCTTATACCTCATCCAAGTCTGACCTTTATTAGTTTACCTGGCACAGTGTACCAAGATGAGCTATTCAAGCTGTGTTGAGTCCATTGTCATGCATTGTTAAATGTCCTCTAATTAAATAAAGGTCATCTGTACAGAATTCTGGTTACCATGGTAACAAATGAGCAAATTAACCACTGGTCCGTATTTAGAAAGACTTTCCGTAAATGTTTCTTGATTGGTCATCTCCCTAGTTCCTTCATATTACATTGTATTTTGAAAGCAATGCTACCAGGGTATAGCTAGTTTTTTCTTGCATGCTTATGCGTTTAACCTTTACTATTTCGCTGTGAATGTTACATCTGTCAATGTCAAAATCTGATCGATCAGATACTTGAGAATGAACTCGGGCTAAAGCTAAAAATGTTTTATAACCTTGAGACTAGTACACAATGTCTCTTCAATTTGGAATGTGTCTTTATCTGTTGACTCTTTCATTGGCAGATCACACAGCTTGAAAAGAAGCTGGAACAGCTGAAACAAGAGAAGCATGAGCTGTTTTCCCAGCTGAAGAAAGTCCTTCACCAGGAAGATGAGACACGGAAACGGGCCCAGATAAAAGAGCAGAGGTAGGCAGAGAATTGGTGATAAACTGTTAAAATTACACTCTGTATTTGCTTGCCAAGGGGAATGCTTTGCACAATAGTTTCAGATTCCTAATTAGCTACGGAAACATCAGGATTCAGATTGACCTGACTGCATTTTTATATGCGTCCATGTGGCTTGTCCGGAGCATGTATCTCCCATATTACTTGAGGCAGGAATGTCCAAGTTTGGTGTTTGAATACATCTTCAGAGTGTTGCATACCATTTTCAAAGCTGTGACCTTGACTGTTCAGAGGTAATTCAAATGAGTAGCAGCATGTCAGGGTTTCGCTGAGAAATATGAGATTTGGATAGATCAGTAAGCATCATATATTTATCCTATCTATCACCTTGATGATATATGTGTTGTTATGCATAGCCTTGCCTTTGTCCATATGTACAGTAAAACCTCTCTATAACAGCCACTAAATTGTGTTAATTAGTTGGTATATAGGACAGGTGGCTGCTTAAAGCAAGGTGAAAGTAAAACAGAACGCTCCTATGGGAGCGTTCTGTTTAACTTTCATCTTGCTTTAAGCAGCCACATGCCTTTAACACAAAATACTTAATGTAATCTAGTGGCCGTTATAGAAAGGTTTTACTGTACATACTTCCCACAAATCTTGTATGTGCAACTCCTCATACATTGATTGGAGGATTGATTTCAAACTTTCACAACATTGACATGAAGATGTATGATAAGAGGGAATTATTACTCTAACCATTATAACCAGAGTTGTGGGGCTTTATGCACTATATAACATATAGCAAAAAGTGCTTGATTTAGAGACAATATTACCAGGGGGCATCCATGTCCTATGGACCCAATTTCCTAGTTTTCTTTTATATTTCCACCAAATCCTATTTTGATGCTACTCCCGAAGGCAATTCTAATGAGTAGCAGCAAGATAGGGTTTGGCCGAGAAATTTTGATGGATCAATCTACATCTAAGCTACTGCCTTGACAGAGGTCTAGAAAAAATGCGTAAAATGAAACATTTTCAAGAATAGCTTCTTTGTTTCTCCACCAAACCCTATACTGTGACCACTCTTTAGAATCGTCTCAAAGAGACGATTCTAAAGAGTGGGCACAGTATAGGGTTTGGTGGTGAAATGACGATTTTAGTATTTGTGCTCTGACCTTGATGATATATGTTGTCTATTGAAAAACACCTTACCCTGCCTGTTTTGTTTCAGTGAGCTCATGAGTGTTCAGGCAGCTTATCCCCACCACAGCCTACCACCTGTGTCAGCCCACTCGGTGCTCCACCCTATGGGACGCCCAACTATGTACAGACCAACCCAGAGTGTTATGCCTCCCACAAATGTAAGTGATAGCTAACATGTTGGACTGAAATGCCCGAGACATCATATAACAAGTTGAAACTTTGACTTAGAAATTAGAAGTGAGATGGATTTCTTTGTTTACAATTTGTTTCTATTTCTTTTTAACAATTGTAGACTGTCCCCAATGTACCAGTAAAGCGGCCCCGGAGCCCCTCACCGACCCCAACATCTAGTTACCAACATCAATATGAGAACAAGGCCAAGCAGACTCCAGTGTCCCTGTACAGTCATGGCCACCCAACACAGTCTGAGTTCAGTAGGTGTCAATCCATTATCACAACTAAGCATGGTACCAAGAACCCCAACCTAAATCATTGAAAACTATTTCATAACATTACAGTTACATGAAATCATGAATATTCATTAGCTGAATTTTTATAATGGGTCTACGCTGTTTGCAAAGGCACGAAAAAACGTTTGTATGACCGAAATGGTTACAAGTAAATACAAAATGTTTATGTATATTCCAAATTTCAGTACCAATTGTAGCCATTTTAGAAAGTAAAGAAACCGATCTTTCAAATTCCATTAGCAAACAGAGCAGACTCTGCTCTGCTAATGGAAGTCGATAAGACCTTCTCCTTTAGTTTCTAAAATGGCTACAATGATACATCTTCCACAGAGCTACAGGTAACTGTGCATACTCAAATTCTAAAATCATCGTTTCTCCACCAAACCCTGTGTTGTGACCACTCTTTTGAATCGTCTTGAAGAGATCATTTTAAAGAGTGGTCACAACATAAGGTTTGTTGGAGAAATAAAGAAGTTATTCTTGAAAATGTTTTAATTTACGCATCTTATCTAGACCTCTGCCTTCCATATTTCAATATAACTGTTTTGTCCATGAAATATTCATTTTTGAAATTTGGACTAATTATAGAACAGGGAAAGGGTTAGTCATGAGTAGACAGTATGACATATACAAGAACCGCGGCCTTAGCATCACTCACTTTTGAATTATCCCCTTTTCCGGTAATTTCTAAATACATTTTGTGTGTATTAGAACTTGACATGCTGCCTCAAATCAGTACAGTAAAATGTGACCACCAGAAAGAAGTCTTAATACTGGGTCTAAAAGGCATGTGGTAGCATAATACAGGATGAAAGTTATGCAGAAAGCTCCTGCAGGAGCTTTCTGTATTACTTTCATCCTGCATTCAGCAACCAGATGTCACTTTGGAGGAGTTTTTCTATAGCTGTTTCTCAGCTCAAAATGGAAAATATCTTTCAGAAACAATGTTATTATTAAGAAGTAATTTCGATTTCATGCTGAAATGCAAAATCCAGCTTTATAATAGTAAAAGATTCCAACATGTTGCAATAATACTTTCTATTTGTGTGCTCTATATGGTTCTAGGGCATGCCTGAATGGCACAAGCATGAGTACCATTGCTCATCCTTTGTACAATCGTAAGAAGCGACTAACAAGGGTTAAACGTAAACTGGAGAGTTTCTGTATCTCAATTTCCAGTAGGTGTTAAGTTTCTTGATCCATACCCCATATTTTATCTCAATGTAAATGAGATGTGGGTCTGGCAACATTATCTCCTGACTCAGCCCCATATTACCTATAAAGTGTTGCTGTGCCGTAAAAACCAACTCACTCATTCAATAATTTTCTTTTTTGCAGAGGCTTCCAACTTTCCGCAACAGATGCCCCAGCACACCTCAGTATCATACAATACGCAGCCGGTGCACTCATTCCCCCAAGCTACTGTAGTCTACTCCACTAGCAAGTCCTCCTCTAGCAAGTACAACCCATCAGGCCAGTCGGCCTTCTCCTCCTATCCCAGCCACTATGCCCAGCACCAGAAGACCATCACTGACCCGCAGTTCCCAGCTTATCAGATACAGCGCATGCAGCAGCCAGGTACCAGCACACATAAATTATCAGTCTCTTTGTATGCTGAATTATTTTTCATCTGCAACAATTGTAGTCTCATTTCTTTGCAAAAATATGGTCAAAGTATCAAACAGTTTGGTTCCTGATGAGGACAACATTATGGGAAGTCTCATCTGGATCCAAACTGTATACAATTATATAGGTAATCACGGTTTTGCCCCAACCATGCAAAGAGATATACAGGCAGCATTGTGCTTTCTTCCTTTTGTATGTATATGTCAGGTTACATCTTTCTAAGATGTTATCCAATATGATGACCTATGTGTTCAAGATATTTTGTCTTTGTTGACTGAATTATTATCCCCATTTTGTTCTAAAGTATTTGGATACACAATCTCCCCTACTGACAGGTCTTTAAAGGTGAATATTTATAACTGTGCACACTTGTTTGAGGGGGTATGATGGAAGCACCCTGTCCAGCAGTCTAAATCGAAGAGACGGTTCTAAAGAGTGGTAACAACAAAGGGTTTTATGGTCCACTATCAAGATTGTTTAAATTATGCCTCTCGGAATCATATTGGCCCCGCCCGGGGCTGACCATTCTATATAGAAATGTATAGGATTTTTTGAAGGATTTTAATATTTGAGTATGCACATTTATCTGTTGTTCTACTATAGGATTCCCTTTACTGTCAGTACTAGTCTAAGTGGTTGTCTGTGACTGGAAGTGCAGTTTGGAAATCATATTTTTTTAACAAAGTAATTTTATTTATCTTTCACTCTTTCCCTGTTGAGTATTCATGTAAGAAATAATTACACCGTGAATATTTATCAGATTATATTTTATTATGGCGTATGAACACATGCCATTTTGGCTCAGGCAGAAACTGTAGACAGATTATATCATACCACAAGCAAATGGTGTAAACCCTGATCAGACTGCTCCTACAGGAGCTGTCAGATCTGTCTACTCTTTTTGCAAAGGTGTGAGGATTTCACAGCTGTATTAATACTGTTCTTGAATAGTGACAGCTCATGACTTAACCTTTTCCCTCATATACACAACTTTTGGCTCTTCTACAGAGTAGACCCAGATCCTGCGGGAACTGTCTGATCAGGGTCTGCTCTGTTTGCTTATAGAATATTATAGATCTGATTCTGAAGTTTCTGTCAAAAATGTCATTGATATCATTCGGTCCATGAATATTCATGCAGTAATAAATTCATATATTAATATTAATATTCATAGATGAAAGGTTTAAGTGACTTGTTATGTGGTTTCAGGTTACTTGCCGTCTCCACACACATCCAATATTCCCCTCCAGCAACAATTGCAGCATGCTAGTGAAAAGGCTGGCTTCAGTGATGACAAGTACAAGATGCAACAGGTATGATACTGGTTTTTTTTGGTTTATTTGTATTGTCTTTTATGTCTCTTTAACAGTATTGCAATGCCCAGCTAATTACAGGTGGAGGAAAATCCCAGAGTTCAAGGAACAAATTGATTGTTCCATGTACAGAACACCCGGGTAGAATGATCTACCTACAGCTTCCTCCCATGATAAACCCAAATGCCCAGAGCAGAATTCAAACCACAAAGATGAGGGGCTTAGTGAAGGCCATAACCACTTGCAGATTCTCCTGCCATTTATGACCTATTCATGTCACTAAGACCAGCAAAAAAAATCAGAAAGAAAATTAAAATTTAAAAAAAAAAAAATTCAGGCAGCAGATGACAAAATTACTTTAATAAGTATGCAAAGTAATATATCATGATCATGGTCTGTGACTTTTACTTCAGGTTAGTGCTTTGAATGCTCTTGTTTTATTTCAGCAGTCTCAGATACGGGGAGTAACCCCACTTCAGAGTCAGCAGGCTGCCATGTTGCCAGTAACCCTAACGCAGGAGATGCCAGGCCGGGTAGGTACATAGCAGAGCATGTTGTCTGAATGTATCAGTATGTAATACACCTATTAGAGAGAGAATATTGGGCGATCCATGTTTATCCACTGCCAAAGGCGGGTTGATTTTTTAAGAATAATTGACCATTGCACTTCAGCATTTCAAGTGATAATTGAATGAGAAAATTTTCCTCCTTGGGAGCTTTCTGTATGACCTTCACCCTGCATTAAGCTGCCACCTATCTTAACCCTTTCGGCACTAAAGAAATTTCATATGCTTCAGGTTTCAAGGTGGCATTTTCTTCTATTTCTTTAAAATAATTTACAAAAATAACGTTTTACTGATACTTATTTGAGTATCCAATTTAGAGAGATATTACTGTATTGTGTTTGCTGGTGAAAACCTGTGTAGCAGATTTGGCAGAATCCATGTATCTGAGGTTTCGCAGAGCCCATGTATCTGGGGTGTCTCAGAGCCCATGTGTCTGGGGTGTCTCAGAGCCCATGTATCTGAGGTTTCGCAGAGCCCATGTATCTGGGGTGTCTCAGAGCCCATGTATCTGGGGTGTCTCAGAGCCCATGTATCTGGGGTGTCTCAGAGCCCATGTATCTGGGGTGTCTCAGAGCCCATGTATCTGAGGTTTCGCAGAGCCCATGTATCTGGGGTGTCTCAGAGCCCATGTATCTGGGGTGTCTCAGAGTCCATGTATCTGGGGTTTTGCACTGAAGGGACTGACAATGATCTCAATTGTCATTTCAGGGCAGTATAGTTCAAGGTTTCTCTAACAGAAGTCAGGCCCCAGCAACAAGCTCTTACCCTCCAAGTAGCACCCAGGTGAGTTGCCATGCCAAGAGCAGGCTAACCCTTTTTCCTCATGACCAGGGTCTGCACTGTTTGTCTTTCATAAATTAAATCCTTTTGTACCGAGCTCTGTTGATAAACAATGATAGATCATTGCACTTTCAAAATTCAGCATTAACCCATTCCCTCATAGGCTATTTTTAGGCCCAACCTCTTCGAATAAATCTACCAAAAAGTAGCAGTTATTGGAGAAAACGATTTTTTTTAGAATTTTGTAGTTTAGAAACCATTGTGATACATAGAGAATTTGCTCCTATGGAGCAAATGCTCTTTGTATCACAATGGTTTCAGAAAGGGACTTTTAATGAGGCATCAATATGAGGGAATGGGTTAAAAAGAAAAGAAGATCTACTATGTTTGCTTATGAAATTAAATAGATCTGATTGTAAAGTTTCTGCCATGGCCAAAATAAATATTAATTAATATTCATGATGTCGTTTTTTCATACTTAAATATTGACTGTGTAAAGGATTAATTCTTTGGATCTAGATGAGATGCTTTGTAACTCGGCTTCTCACCAGGATCCAAACGATTTGACTGAATTTTGAAGCTGACTATGAGTTTTAAGAAAAGCAGAAAGTTTAGAAATATAATTGGAGATTGGTCTCCGATTACAGTGTTTACAAATGACAAATACTTAGCGTGCAAATGTGTTAACCCTTTACTCATAAATATGCTTTTCTACGCCTTTGCAAACAAAGCAGATCCACACCATATAGGTCTGCTCTGTTGGCTAGTGGAATGATATAAACCTGATTTTATGATTTCTACCATAGCTAAACTTTCCTGAGTTCAAATGTTGTTTCAAAAAGTAATCTAATATTCATGATGTAATTATTTCTTACATGAATATGCATGGAGTAAAGGGTGAAAGGGAAACACATGACAATTGTCTGTATACAAGAGAAAGTCACTTCAGGGAGATACTTTTAAATTATGTTCCTATTTCACTTTTTTAGCAGGCATCCTACCCAGGGACACAGCCTGGCACCCCAGGACGCCCTGGCTATACCACACAAGGACGATATTACTGTTAAGAGCCCAGGCCTCTAGCAAGGAGAATGATATTGTTGTCAAATGGAGATGTGTACAGCTCACTGGTGCATTGCTGTCCCCACTTGCCCTTATTGCGATAGCTAACAAAGTTAGACAGGTTGCGGTTTGGTGGGGATGTAAATTGGCAAGATGACCGAGGGTATCTCAAATATACATGTTCTAAGTATTTTGACAGACAAACATAGGCAAAAAGTGCAGATCCAGATTGGAACGGCTAGGCAAAAAGTGCAGATCTAGAGTGGAACGGCTAGGCAAAAAGTGCAGATCCAGATTGGAATGGCTAGGCAAAAAGTGTGGATCCAGAGATTGGAATGGCTAGGCAAAAAGTGCTGATCCAGATTGAGAGGCTAGGCAAAAAGTGCAGATCCAGATTGGAACAGCTAGGCAAAAAGTGCAGATCCAGATTGGAACGACTAGGCAAAAAGTGCAGATCCAGAGATTGGAATGGCTAGGCAAAAAGTGCAGATCCAGATTGGAATGGCTAGGCATAAAGTGCAGATCCAGATTGAGAGGCTAGGCAAAAAGTGCAGATCCAGATTGAACAGCTCCTGAAGGGACTGTTTGATTAGGATCTACCTACTACTTTCCTTCATACAATCACCTGCAAACAGAGTTGACCTAAATCACACGGCTCCTGAAGGAGCCATCTGATCAGTTCGCTTATGAAAGTGTAATAGATCTGACTACAGTATCTACCAATACCAACATTTCATGTATACATGTGTCATTATAAAAAATTAAGAGTTAATATTCATGCAAAGGCATGAGTATATTTTTATTTTTTTTATAAACATTGTTTAATTGAATTGATATTCATGATATGATTGACTATTAGAAGTAATGGGTTAAAGAGAAATATGTGTTAGTCTGTAATATTGTACGAATGTAAATCAAAGTGCTCTGTAATATACAGTTATCTTATTGTGCTAATAAACATGATGACAAAACGTCTCTGGTTTCTGTGCTGATTATCAACATTAACCTGTTAGCCAGAGACATTGATAGAGATGCATATTCAAATACTAGAATATTCATATCAGAGACATTGATAGAGATGCATATTCAAATACTAGAATATTCATATCTCCACCAAACCATATGTTGTGACCACTCTCAAAGAGAGACGATTCTAAAGAGTGATCACACCATAATGTTTGGAGCAAAGTTAATGGAGCTATTCTTGAAAATGTTTGAATTCCCTGGCTAATCCTCCTTACTAAATACCCTAAGTATTCAAACAGTCGTCTTAAGGCAAATACTGCAGCTATGTGGGTCTAATTTAAAGTTATTATAATGGTGCCAAATTGGTTTATGCTTTACAAACCAGTGGAGAGGCGAGATTTGGTGTATGAATACTTTGGGGTTACCTGTATGAATACTTTGGACTGTCCACCGCTAACCCTTCTCATGCTGAATATTCATGAAGCCATTCATTATAAGTATTAATTAGCTGAAGTATTCTAAATTTGAATTAATTGTAGTCACTTAATTATAATGGCAAATAGTGCAGACCCATATGAGACAGCTCCACTCATATGGGCCTACACTATTTGCAAATGCAGATATGTGTAGAAATGCATATGGGTCTACACTCTACACTATTTGCAAATGCAGATATGTACACTTAATAGCATGAGAAAGGGAAAAATATTCTTCGTCTTTGCTGGACTGAGTACTTGTGTCAATTTTGGAATATTTTAATTTAGAATCACTACCCAAGCCTGGGTATTTTAATTTTCCTCACTAGATTTAGAAGCCAACACCCCTACCTTCTTTGGTATGCATAGCTTATTGTTTGAAGGGAATATCAAAAAAATGTTCCAGTGGAATGACACTGACTCATTTACTTTCCACCTCAAGAGACCTGGGTTTGGATCTGACTAGGGAAAAATTGTATACAGTTAATAACCGAAAGTGATCATTTGTATTACCTTTCATTTAATTATGTTGAAATTTCACCCCACAAACTTTATTGACTAGCAACACATATCATGGTGCAAGTTCAGGGGCAGATAACTCCAGTTTAAATGGTAAGGCACTGAAAATATTTGTGACATGTGCATTTCAAAGAGACCTCTTTTATTTCCACAGTTACCCCAATACAATAGTAAACCATTACATCTAAGTTCAAGGCCAGGTAACTCCATAAAACTATTGAATGCACAAATACTCTTCATAGAGACCATGTACATGTATTTATAGAGAATCTTACCGTTTACTATAATGAATATGACACTCGCTAAAGCTTGTCATATTATAGTAATTTTGTTTCATAAAAACGAATTGTAATGAACACGAATGTAAGATTCTTTTTATCACAAAATGCCATAGAAAATAAAACTGGCTACAGCTGATGAATGTTTCAGCCATTGCTTACAAACGGCGTAGTAATACAACGGACGCCGCACATGGGGCGCTGCGATTTGCTAACGCTTAAATGAGTGCTAGGCTTGGTTAATGAATCCTAATTTACATAAACAAGAGGGCCATGATGGCCCTGATATCGCTCACCAGACAACCAGAGGAGAATATTTTCTAAGTTTTTACTATGTTTCTATAGAAAACTGGCCACCCCTGGCGCAGGGCTTTATTTGAACCCAGGGGCATAATTCATACATGTTTTGTAGAGGACTTCAAGATGATGCGATGTGCCAAATATGAAAGCTGAGAAACTTTCAGTTTCAGGGGAGAAGGTTTCTAAAGGTTTCACAATATGTTTCTATATAAAACGAGAGGACCATTGATAGTGTTAATTTTCAGCAGACAACATTTCTAACAGATGACAGAAACTCGGTGTTAACCCTATCACTGCTGAGCATGACTTGACTTGAATTAGCACACAGTTTAGATTCTTATCTGACCCATATGTAATTTCATATGTGGTTTGTACGAGAGTTAATTGTAAGATTGATATGTATCAAAAACAGTGTGAACAAACCAACAATAATTCTGAAGCAGACAACATTACAGTACTGCTAAAGTATAGAACAGTTGAACTTGACCTATCCAACAATTACATAACACTAAATGGCTAGCTGTAGTGTTCTTCTGGATAAGAGGAAACCTTTATACTGTAGAAGTCTATTTTAAATTATAACCCAAAGGGCAGGGCCAATTATAACCTCAGAACTATGATATTAACAACATTCATAAAGGTATACTAAGTAAATCTATACACCAAATATCTAAGTTCTGAGACATGCATAACTAGTGAACCCAATAGTCTGCTACAGAAAACTGAACGACAGTCTGCTACAGAAAACTGGCCACCCCTGGGGCGGACCAATTTTGACCTCAGGGACATAATTTATATAACTTTTGTAGAGGACCTGAACATGATGCTATGTGTCAAAAATGAAAGCGGAGAACCCTGTAGATTCAGAGAAGAAATTTTGACAACGCACGATGCATGTCGACGGACATCAGGCGGTCACAAAAGCTCACCCTGAGCACTTTGTGCTCTGGTGAGCTAAAATGCACTTGTTTTTTTGCGATTTACGGCACTCCCACAAGACGGATTATGTGATAAAAACCTTCAATGAAATTTGTTGAAAAAAAACCCAAACAAACTGAAGGAGGAATTTGAGACGCCAACTAGCTATGTTATAGGACGAAATGACAAAAAAAAGTCAAAGCTCAATGGAAGATAGTTCTGTAAAGTCTGCAGCTTAAATTGCATCTTGCACATCTACTATTCAAGGCTATTATGCATACCATATATGAACTTAATAACTTTGAAATTGAAGGAGGTTGTCACACCAACTACCCATGTTATAGGACCAAATGACAAAAAATACTAAACAATTTAGGGGAGATCATTCTGCAATGCTTGTGGTTGAACACGTGAAAATTGCGTCTTGCACATCTGCCATTTGCAGTTATTATGTATGGCAAGTATCAATTCAATAACTTTCAAACTGAAGGGGGAGTTCGTGACACCAATTCCCCATGTTTCATGTCAAAAGGGCAGATAAAACCATCAACGTGGGTTCGAAATTTAGGAGCATTCCTCGATTCCAACATGAACATGGAACAACAGGTGAATTCTGTTTGTAGGTCTTGTTATGCCCAGCTACGACAAATAGGCCATATCAGAAAATATCTTACCATTGATGCTACTAAAACCCTAGTAAATTCTCTTGTTACATCCAGACTCGACTATTGTAACTCCCTGCTTTGTGGTTTACCAAAGACAACTTTGAACAAACTGCAGACTGTCCAAAATGTTGCAGCTCGTATCATTACCAGGACATCTCGTTTTGACCACATAACACCAGTGCTAAAGGAACTTCACTGGCTCCCAGTGGAACACAGAATTGACTTTAAACTTTTGACTCACACCTATAAAGCATTGAATGACAAATCAAGTTACATCACAAACATGTTAAAGATATATAAACCACAGCGTGATTTAAGATCAAAAAATGACTTTATGGCCCTCGTGATACCAAGATCCCGTACAGTTACCTATGGTGATCGCAGTTTTGCAAAGGCGGCTCCTAAATTGTGGAATGAACTACCGGTGGGAATACGGAAGTCAGCTTCACTTGAGTCTTTTAAAAGAACTCTTAAAACTCATTTCTTTTTAAAGATATATGGTGGCTGATGTATATTTTAAACCCAAATAGCTGTTGCATGTTTTAACTCAGCTACACTTGAATCTTTTAAAATATCTCGTAAAATCGTTCCTTTTTAAAGTATTATGGTGGCTGATATATATTTTAAGCCCAAACAGCGGTTGCATGTTTTAACTATAGAAATAGTATGCCATCAACATTGCTTTATTCTCTTATCATAATTGTATTATACCTTACTAGGCATATTGATTTTAAATTTTGAGTTATGCGATGTTCTTTTTATACCTTAGAAATACACTGTAAATGTTTTTGTTTTGTTTATTATGTTTTTATTTCTATTGCATATCTTATATTTTCTTTAATTTCTGCTTTAGTATGTATAAATGTTTTAATTGTAAAGCACTTTTGAACGTATTTAGATATGAAAAGAGTGCTATATAAATATGGTATAATAATAATAATAATAATTCTACAATACCCAGTGGTAAACAAGAAAAATCTTGCACATCTCCCATTTGTGGTTATTATGGATACCAAATATAAATTCAATAACTTTAAAACTGAAGGAGGAGTTTGGGATATGGCTCAGGACAGACAAAAATGTTACATAAGTCATTTTTGGCAGTTTCTGAGAAATGGCTCCGGACAGACAAAAAGGTTATATTTTTTCTCAAACAAAGGGCCATAACTCCGGTGTTCCAGGGTCAGTATGCATGGTACTTGGACAGCTGCATGTCCTGATAAATGCTACTTAAGATTTACACAAAGTTTCATAGGAAAACTCCAAACAATTTCTGAGAAGTAGCTGTGGGCATGCAAAAAAACAATACATGTTTGGTAAACAAAGGGCCATAACTCTGGTGTCCCAAGGTCAATGTGAGTGATACTTGCAGGCCAACATTCCGTTATGGTACTAAACATTTACACAGAGTTTCACAACGCCCAACCATTTCTGAGATATCACTCTAGGACACACAGACGGACAAATTGATAATGCCAAAACTCTATCCCTCCACTTTCAGTGGCGGATAATAATAATTTAAAACATTAACAAAAAGTATTTATGAATGTCTGGGGTGAGATAATATATGATTTATTGAAATTTAGTATTTATATCTGTATGTCTCAAAGGAATGAATCACATGTATAACACTAGTACAGTAAACCTCTCTTTAACGGCCACTAAATTACATCAAGTATTTTGTGTTAAAGGCTGGGGGCTGCTTAAAGCAATGTGAAAGTAAACCAGAACGCTCCTATAGGAGCGTTCTGTTTTTCTTTCACCTTGCTTTAAGCTGCCACCTGCCCTAAATACCAACTAATTAACACAAGTGGTCGCTATAGAGAGGTTTTACTGTAAATCTCTTTTACCTGCCCATTAACAATTCTTACCGATTTGTGGAACCAAACATTAAGAACCGTTAATACAACACTCCCATCAATGCTTCTTCTTTGAGTTGTTATACGAGATGCTGTAAAAATTAGATGTGAACATTCAAAGTATGAGCAGAGCTAAATATAAAGGTGCGTACCTCTATATCCACGGTGCGTACAATGCATTTCATTTTCAGGCTTGTACATTCTGAAAAAAGTCCCAATAGACACAACAATTTTATTAAAAAGCTACAGATATGCAGAATAAAAACTGGACCAAAAATGCTTTCCATATCATTAACATGAATTTTTTTTACCAATTATTAAAATACAACTTTCTCAAAGTTGCTGAAAAAAGCCTTGTTACATCTTAATGTCATAAAATTACTAAAAAAACTGTTTGGACAATTTTTTTTATCTATTTTTTTTTTATTATTATTATTTTTTTTTTTTATTTTTTTTTTTGGGGGGGGGGGGGGGTTGTTATGCTCCACCCCTCTAAATCCGGGCCTGTTTCAATGTGAATAAAACTTCCATTGGTATTCCATTGTCAATATAAATGATACTTGCAAGGCCGCATACATCATTATGCTAACATTTACACAAAGTTTCATAGAAAAAATCCAAACATTTTCTGAGATATGGCTCCAGAAATACAAAAACATTACACTTTTGCAAGGGGCAATAATCTGGTGTTCCAAGAGCAATATGAACTAGAGGTTTGTTTTTGTCACAAAAAACAGATGTCTCCCCCTCCCATCCTCTTTCCAATACACAAGTGTAATGTCTGTAACTCCAAACTTATCAGGGTCTAATGTTTAAGTCATCAGGGGCAATAACTCCAACATTGTCAGGGGGAGACAATTCAAAAGCCCCAGGTACACAAAAACACATGCTAGTCAACATTCTTGTGAAGTTTGGTGACTCTAGTACTAGTGGTTTCAGAGATACATGTGACACAAAGTAAAGTTTCTCTTATTTAAGTCATAAGGGGCAGTAACTCCAAAGTTATCAGGGGGAGACAATTAAAACCCCCAGATGCACAACAACTCATGCTGGTGAACATTCCTGTGAAGTTTGATGACTCTAGCCCTGCTGGTTTCAGAGATACGTGCAGCACAAAGTTTCTCTAATTTTAAGTTAACATATCAGGGGAAGTAACTCATGAATTATCAGAGGGAGACAATTAAAACAACCCAGGTGCACAACAACTCATGCTGGTGAACATTCCTGTGAAGTTTGGTGACTCTAGCCCTAGTGGTTTTAAAGATATGCATGACACAAATGATCTCTAATTTTAAGTAATCATATCAGGGGAAATAACTCCAAAGTTATCAAGGGAAGACAATTCAAAATCCCAGTTGTACAACAACTCATGCTGGTCGACATTCTTGTGAAGTTTGGTGACTCTAGCCCTAGTGGTTTCAGAGATATGCACGACACTAAGTAAAGTTTGTCTAATTTTAAGTCATCAGGGGCAGTAACTCCAAAGTTAACAGGGGGAGACAATTAAAAAAACCCAAGAGCAAAACAACTCATGCTTGTGAACAATCCTGTGAAGTTTGGTGACTCTAGCCCTACTGGTTTCAGAGATACGCGCGACACAAAGTTTGTATAAATTTAAGTAATCATATCAGGGGCAATAACTCAAGAATTATCAGGGGGAGACAATTCAAAAACCATAGGTGCACAACAACTCATGCTGGTGAACATTCCTGTGAAGTTTGGTGACTATAGTACCAGCGGTTTCAGAGATACGCGTGACACAAAGTTTTTCTAATTTTAAGTCATCAGGGGCAATAACTCCAAAATTATCAGGGGGAGACAATTCAAAAACCCCAGGTGCACAACAACTCATGCTGGTGAACATTCCTGTGAAGTTTGGTGACTCTAGCCCAACTGGTTTCAGAGATACGCGCGACACAAGTTTGTGACGGACAGACAGACGGACGGACGGACAGACAGACAACTCTGGCAAAAACAATATATCTCCCCATAAATGGGGGAGACATAATGACACTGACTGGGTTGCATTTCCTTAGGCTACTGAAAAATTACACAAAGTTTCATAGAACAACTCCAACAGTTTCTGAGAAATTGTTTCATTAATAGCATTAATACATTATTAGAAGACAAAGGGCCATAACTCTGGTGTTCCTGGGACAATTGGTGATACTTGCAAGCACACATTCATTTATGGTAATAACATTTACAGTTTCGAAGAAAAAAAACCATGCCGATTCTGAAATATGACTCTGGGACGCACGGACGCGTTTTCGCGAAAACACATTACACAGATTGAAACCGTAAGCTAAACTAAAACGAGAGAAAGGCTATCAATAGTAGCATACCTGTCAAATGATTATATATCCAGCTTTTTGTAGCTTATGAAAAAGAGCTGACAATAACGGCGAGGTTTGCTTGAAGACTAATTGTAAACAAAAAGGACACGTGCAAGAGTAGCAAATGAACACAACGGCCAATAACACAAGAAATGAAATTACATGTAACGACAATCGACAACTGGCCACTACATTTTCAACAGGTAACATTAGACTGAGTAGATCTACTTGTCTTGTTAGAATATTTAATTTAACGCTTTACCGCATGAATATTCACGTATCTATGGAGTAAATGTTTAAATAATTAGAATCCCAACAACCTGGGCATGGGTATTTTAATTTTCCTTATTAGATGTAGGATATACAGAATTCTTATGTCAGGGACGTAACTAGCGATACACACTTACGCACGTGCGCTACATCATTATGAAACATATTATTACGGTGAAAAAATCGAAGGCCAAAGTAGACTTTGATTACCATTCCATCTTTTCACATAAGCTTTAAATAACTAATTCCCTCATACTGACGCCTTTTGACGTATCTGTAAATGTCACCTGTTAAAACCACTGTGATAAATAGAACATAAATTGCTCCTATACATGTAGGAGCAAATGCTCTATTCATCACAATGTTTCAAAACTACACAATTCTAAATTTCCGCGGGGAGCATGCCCCAGGCCCCTATATCCACGGTTCATTTTGGATTCAGCTACACCCCTCTCGGTATGCATACAGTAAAACCTCTCTATAACGACCACTAAATTACAACAAGTATTTTGTGTAAAAGGCAGGTGGTTGCTGAAAGTAAGGTGAATGTAAAACAGAACACTCCTATAGGATCGTTTTGTTTTACGTTCGCCTTGCTTTAAGCATCCACCTGCCCTAAATGCCAACTAATTAACACAATTTAGTGTCCGTTATAGAGGTTGTTTTCTGTAGTTTCTTGTCTTTAGGAAATTATGGAGCCTGGTCTGTGCCAAAAATTCCAGACACGTTAACGTGCATTCGTTGACAACGAAATGTAAAAGTGAACTTGAAGATCATAGGTTTTCCACCCAAAGACGCGGGTTCGGTTCCGACTGGGGGACATTGTACACAGCTAAACTTTGGGACCGAGCGTCTTAACACTTTCCATGTTTATTGCAAATTCCAACATTTTCTGAATATTCATTGACAAAATAGTTACTAATGAAATATTGGAGATGGATTATTGTAGCCATTTTTAGAAAGTAAAGAAACAGATCTTTAAAATTCCATTAGCAAACAGATCAGCTCCTGATCAGACGGTTCTTATAGGAGCCGTCTGATCTGGGTCTACTCTGTTTGCAAATGCGTTTATATGAAGGAAAGGGTTAAGATTGGAACTCATCTGGAATGAACCATAATGATGCAAATACATGTATTCAGAAAATGGACACAGCAGCGCAAAATGGCTTCCAGTCATCATTTACTGTTGTTAAGTGGTTACAATGCTTTAAGTTTTTGTTTCGTTTGAGAAAAAAATCACAGTCTAGTGGCTAGGCAAAAAGAGTTTCCAATATTGAAAGACAGAGTTTGACTAAGAAAAATATATTTTGATAGATAGGTAGGTGTCTTATCTTCAGCCTTGAACGTACAGTAGCACCTGTCTTAAGCGATCATCAAAACATTATGGATGTGTAAGACAGGTGGCAGCTTAATGCAGGTCAAAAGAAATGAAGAAAGCTCCAACAAGAGCTTTCTGCATTACATTTGCCCTGTATTAAACAACTACATGCTTTTAAAGATTCTTATATTCAATAAATGAATGGCCACTTAAGTGACAGGTTTTGGCTCTGGTATAATGCATTATGTATCGCTTAAGACATGTTCTACAGTACATATGTTAATTTCTTTGGTGCTTGTGATAATTTTGCTTTGAAACTTTGCAATGAAATGTGTTACTGATATTGCCATGAGACGTCTTGTATGATATACATTGCAAATGAAACTGTGTGTATTAATATATTGTTGCCCTTTACATAACCTGTATTACAAAAAAAAACACATTAGTTTGTGTATGTAAGTGATATATTGTTGTCCATTGCATACCTTGTAATACAAGAGAAACTTTTGGGTGCGAATTGATATAATGGTGTCCTTTGCATAACATGTATTGCAAGAGAAATTCTCTCTCTATCTCTCTTCTGTGTTTGTGTGCGTGCGTATGTACACATATCAACCCCTATCAAACGCGCGTGTGTGTAACTGATACACTGATGTCCCTTGAAAAACCTGTATACATTGCAAAAGAAACCTTTGATATATTTGACATTGCAGTGAACCATCTTGTAATATTACAATCAAATGTCTTCTACGATGATTGCATGGACATGTCTTGGTAATTAGTATTATCCTGGAATATCTCCATTTATATTGCAATGGAGTATACGAAATGTACACGTATTATATAATTTACATTGCAAACGAACCTCGTGGCAAGACTTATTCTTGTTCAATATTATTTTTTAACAACACAGCCATGTGGCGAAATTGCCCATTGCTAGGAGTTATTTTTTCTTCCACTTTCATAAAAACTACCAGTGTCAAACAGTTTGGATCCTGATGATACCCCGAATCTACTCGGCGTCACATCTGGATCCAAACAGTTTACATAGGTATTTACGAATGTTCCGCTTCGCTAGTGTGTAATGATAGATGTTAACCCTTTCCCCGTTCTATGTTTATTTCAAATTTCAATACCTATTGAATATTCATGGACAAAATAGTTATAATGAAATATGGTAGACGGAAAACTAGCTATTTCATAAAGCAAACAAGCATATATATCAAGTTCCATTGGCAAACAGAGCAGACCCTGATCAGACGGCTCCTATAGGAGCCGTCTGATCTGGGTCTACACTGTTTGCAAATGCATGAAAACACGTTTATATGAAGGAAAGGGTTAAACCATTCTCTACTTTCACTACCATGAAGACGGATCTGTGATATCATATGCAAACAGTTTGGATCCAGATGAGATGCCGAGTAACTCGGCGATCATCAGGATCCAAATTGTTTGCCACTCTGTTAATCTTGTTTTGTAAAACAATAAAGAAATGTCCACTGTAAAACTTGAAGCTGGCGACAATGTATCGAGTAGAAAAAAAGTGCCTATCAGCAACAGGGGTTAACCCTTTACACCATGTCGGCGAAGAGGCTAAACTACAGGAAAATCGAAGAACAAATGCTTTCTGAGATGTACAATACTTTATTCATCAAATCAGAATACTTCGTTTACAAGTATCACCATAAATAATCAGACTTAAGCCACGCAACTAGAAAACGATATCTTTGTGGATTTGGAAACAGTGAAGACCCGGAGACAAGCGATATTGTTGAAAATGAATCTGCTTAGATCTATACTATTCGACATCTTGATGGTTCTCTGTAAAAATTTAGCTACAGTAAAAACCCTCTAATGCGACCACCAAAAGGGGCATAATTCTGGGTGCCAGGGGCAGGTGGTAGCTTAATGCATGGCGAAAGTTATGCAGAAAGCTCCTAGGAGCTTTCTGCATAACTTTCGTCCTGCATTAAAAATCCACCTGCTAATAAAGACAGCCATGTTTATTCATTAAATGGTCGCATTAGAGGGGGTTTACTGTACATGTATATTGCAGAGCTAGAGATAACCGTGCGTACTCAGATACTAAAATCGTCATTTCACCACTAAACCCTATATTGTGACCACTCTTTCTAAAGAGTCGCCACAAGATAGGATTTGGTAAAGAAATACAGGAGTTAAATAAATGTTTAAATTTACGCATCTTATCTGGACCTAGTGAATATTCTTGAAGTGATCCATTCATGCATAAATGTTCAACAAGGAAATGGTTGAGACTTAACTGTTGTCTTCTCGGTTGCTACAATATTCTAAATTCGAAATTCACCCACGATGTGGATTCTGATCATGCATCGTGTCTCTGTTGCAGCTGTTGATCTGGATCAACACTGTTTGTGAAACCTCTTAGATAGCATTATTGTCATTGCGCGATTCATTTGTAGATATAGCAGTACAAAATATTTGAGAATACGAATAAAAACACTTAGCACAATTAAAACAACACCATGACTGACAAAAACCAAACCAAGCCTATCGATACGGGGGAATTCCAAAATTTTGAGGAATTATTTCGAGAAAAAAACCTATCTACTTAAACTTGTTTTCAACGTTCAACGAGTCAACTCATTGAAAATATCTTTAACCCATTCCCTCAGATTGACGCTTTTTGATGCCTCCGTAAAGGTATTTTTTTCGAAACCATTGTGATAAATAGAACATTTGCTCCATAGGAGCAAATACTCTATTTAGCACAATGGTTTCAAAATTCCACAATGCTTAATTTTTCCTTTTTTTCTTGTAAATGCTCCCTTTCAGTAGATTTATTCGAAGAGTTTGGGTCTAAACAGCTAATGAGGGAATGAGTTTAACCCTTCGCCTGATGAATATTCATAAATAATAAATGCATGAATACTAATTACCTTAAGTTGTATAATGCAAACAGTGTAGACCCAAATCAAATGCATCATATAGCATCGTCTGATGAGGGTCTTCTCTGTTTGCTTATTAAATAATACATATATAGATCTAATTCTACGATTTCTACCATGATCACAACTTTTTGTGTTTATATGTCATGATAAAAAATACACGAAATTAACATTCATGGTGTCATTATTATATTCATGGAATAAAATTTCATGGAGTAATATTCGGCGCCAAATTTGTAACTTTCGTCTGCACTCCAATTGTGATAAACCATATGGTAAAATAAGGAAATAAGATAAACAAATGCAAATTTCAAAGGAATAAAACACATATATAGAAATAGAGTTGAAACAAAAAAGTGAAGTCCCTTATCAGACGCCGCCTTGAAAATGCGGTGTCTGATCTGGGACTGCACTATTTGTAGTGGTGCAGTTTTGCGACATTGGCGGTGAAAGGATTAAATATATATTGTTTAGCTGAAGTGACCTTCGTATGCTGCACGAGGTCTTGGAATACATGTATGATATTGACAGTAACGAGAGCTGTATCGGTGTTGTCATTTAACCCAGTACCTCATGAATATTCATGGCAGATTGCGTCAATTATGAATACTATAATTAACTGCATAGACATTTCTTATGTTGTTATATGAATACATTGCCATGACAAAACGTATAGAATGTGATACTAAACATTTCCTGTATTCATACCTTTGCACTTCAGAGTAGATCCAGATCAGACTGCTCGTCTAGGAGCCGTCTCATTGGGGTTTACTCTGTTTGCTTATGAAATTATGATAGATCTGACTCTACAGTTTCTACCAATACCGAAAAACGTTTTGTACATATGCCATTATAAAATTTTGTACATATGTCATTATAAAAAGTCAGCTTATAAATATGATGCCATTATTTCTAACATGAACTTTCAACAGGGAATAGTCACACTATGTTTCAATAGCCGTTCACACAAAAGGGAATTATAACTCAGAGCAATAGATATATCATTATATGTGTATTCAAGTACTAAAATCGTCTGTTCTCCATCAAATTCACCAAGTACTAAACTCGTCATTTCTCCACCAAACCCTAGGTTGTGACCACTCTTTAGTCTCGAAGAGACGATTCTGAAGAATGGTCACAACATAGGGGTTGGTTGAAAAATAACGGAATTATTATTGAAAAATATTTTAATTTTCGCATCTCATCTGGGTCTCTTTATGACAACCTTTCATGGTGGACTTGAATCGAAGTCAACACCGACACATAAAACCTGAGATCAGCATTGCACGCTTTGATCAAACAGTGGGCAAGGTTACGAACTCAATACATGATTTTATTACATGTAACACAAACACAAAACAAGTAATAAACGTAAGCGAATAAGAAAAAAGACGTAAATTCACATCGCAAACTGACACACGGTATATGTATATAAAATACTAAAGTGAAAATAACGTAGAAAATTGCAAGGTGTAACACGAGTTACATTTGAATACAATACATATCTCTTGTGTACACAAACATACGTTAAATGTGTACACTAAACACACCCTGTATACAAAACGCATTTCATGTATACAGCACACACTCCCTGTATACAACACACACACTTCCCGTATACAGCGCACGGACGCACGTGCGCGCGCACGTAACTGTTTATACAATCACTCACTAGACATAACACACATACAATATTCCTGTATATACCACACATACCTTCTGTATACAACATACACATGCCCTATACTAAACATTTCCTGTATACAGCGCGTAAACAACTCCCTACTGACAGCACACACATATACACACTTCCTGAATACATCGCACATAGCTCCTGGATACAACATACACTTCTCCTGTACAACACATACACATTTCCTGTATACACCGTGCGCCTGCACAAACTCCTTACAGGTAACCCACACATACAAATTCCGCTATATAATACACATATTTCTTGTATGCAGCGCGCGCACACACGCACCACACATGTACACACACTCTCCTTACAGGCAGCACATACGCAAATTTCCCATGTACAACACACACACACATTTCCTGACAGCACATGTATACAACAGACATCCTATACAGACAGGAGCCCCATATACACCCGTTCTGTAACCATTATCATACTTCCTGTATACACCACACATATATACTACCTGTATGCAACACACATACTACCTACAGGTATACACCACACATACTACCTGTATACAACACACATACTACCTACAGGTATACAACACACATACTTCATGTATACACCACACACGTGATGCATACAAAATGTTCCTGTATACAATACATACTCATATCGCCTAGTAGTACATGGTGAGTAAACTAACAAGCACAACAACTACCGTGATGGGACACGTGAAGAAACCTGCTGATCTCCTGTGATGATGACGACCACTCCTGGCAAAATATTGTGATCAACAAATGCACGTTTGACCTTGAGCATGCAGCACTTTCTGATTTTGAGCAGACTATGTGTATCTCATCCAAGACTTATATTTCGTATAATATACGCATATATTCACTAATGGTAAGAAAATGATGAAAACTTCCATTATATAATGTATAAGCAGTTTGCATATATAAGTTTCAAGCGCGCATGATAACAATGACGACCTGTTACAATACCGTACACTATTATATAAAAGAACACCATAACTAGCAATGTCACCATTTTAACAAGCCTTTTGATAAGTTTGTACAATTTCTAACGTGCATGCTGGGTGGCAAACCTGAAGGGATCCAATATACGTATGGTCAAGTTTAACTGGTAACAAGTCACTATAAAATACCGCATACGCTACTCAGGGTAGACCCAGATCAGACGGCGCCTATAGGAGCCGTCTAATCAGGCTCTGCTGTTTGCTCATGGAACAATATAGATATGATTTTGCATATCTAGACTAAACGGTCCCATGTGTTTAATGATGTCATTTTTTTTCTTACAGAATATTCATCAGATAAAGGTGTGTACCCAAGTACTAAAATTGTCATTTCTCCACCAAACCCTATACTGTAACCACTCCTTAGATTTGTCTCTTCGAGTGCTCACAGTATAGGATTTGGTGAAGAAATAAAGGAGCTTGAAATTGTTTCAATTTACGCATCTTATCTGGAGCTAGGTATAGGGTTAAATACTTGTTTCGTCAGTCTAATATAATGGTGAATTTTGTTGGCCTATATGCCGTGCACCATCGGCATTCCCTGGCGGGCACCCGTCCAGTCAGTAACCCCGCAGTCCGTTGCTTAACTTCGCAATGAACCTACCTTCTGTTCATGTATATCAGCAGGAACACACTAACACACACGTGTTAAACTGACATGGGCAGTAGAGTTCGAGCTCTGATTGTATGTAAAATCCCGTGACCACTTACAAAGAAGTAAAAGTGTAAGTTCTAAGACAGGTGAGTAGTTTAACCCTTTCACCGCCAATGTCGCAATAAAGCACCACGACGAATAGTGCAGTCCCTGATCAGACGCCGCCTTTTCAAAGCGGCGTCTGATCAGGGACTTCACTTTTTATCTCAAACTCTATTTCCATATATGGGCTTTATTTCTTTGAAATTTGCATTTGTTTATCTTATTTCCTTAGTTTACCATGTGATTTAACACAATTGGATTGCAGACGACAATTGGAAATTTGGCGCCGAAAGGGTTATGGACTTTTTTGCATTACTTTTCTCCTGCATTAATCAACCACCTGTTTTTTAAAGACATCTATATATACAGCGGGTCACGTGACGTCATCTATCAATTATTCTACAAACGTTTCACACATTTTGATGCCTACAACATTCATAAATAACTTGAAACTATCACTTTTACACGCCCTCCACACACACCAAACCCAGCAGATTTGAGCTATAATTATTTCTAGTATTATGTGTTGGCAAACATAGTGAATGACACAATGACGCATCCAAAGCGACAATAAAAACAGGACTAATTCAGGGTCTTAATGGCAAGTGGTTGCTTAATGCAGTATGAAAGTTATGCTGAAAGCTACCGTAGGAACTTTCTGCATTGCATTCATCCTGCAGTAACTCATTCTGTCCTAGGCTATTTTTAGACCCAAACGTTTTGAAATAATCTACCGAAAAGGAGCATTAACTGGAGAAAAGGAAAATTTTAGAATTTCGTAGTTTGAAACCATTGTGATAAATAGAGCATTTGCTCCTATATGACCAAATGCTCTATTTATCACAATGATTCACAATGTTTATTTTATAGAGGCGCAACAATGCGTCACTAGGGGCTAATGTGTTAAGTAATCACCTACATTTCAGGTTTTTACAGCATTTATGAAAATAACATTGGGCAATGAGCAACAGTGTTTTTAATTTAGATTAACCCTTAACCCTTTCCAAGTAAGAAATAATGGCATCATGGATATTCGTTAACTGAATGCTTATTAGGACATTTTTCGCTTTGACGAAAAACTGAAGAATCAGTTCTATATCACGCCATAAGCAAACAGAGCAGACCCTGATCAGACGGCTACTACACGAGCCGTCTGATCTGGGTCTACTATGTTTGCAAAGGCGTGAAAAGGTGTTTATATGAAGGAAAGGGTTAAATTACGTTTCAGCAAAGGACACAAACTGACATTGAATCCAAAACGAACTTCAGTAATGGATTAGGAATCGCAATAACAATTGACAAAACTGTTACATCTAGAAGAACATGAAAACGCAAAGGCAAAAATGATGCAGAGATAGAATCTGAGTGATATTGGCCATGCCTAATGTGCTTTGTGCTAAATCTAGACAGTTTTTAACTGTGTTGGCGCCAGCTAATATTCTCCTGCAAACAATGCACATAGTCTGCTTTACGTTATAGAATAAACTTTCCTTAAATGTCTCCTCTAGAACGTGAATGGTATGTCAACCAGTTTGGATCCTAATGAGACACGGAGTTACTCAGCGTCTCGTCTGGATCCAAACTATTAGCAAAGGTAGCCAGAGATTTGTGTATTGTAGCAAGCTCTGTGAGTCGTTTTCCGGCGACGTCGGCAGTGAACAAGTTAAAACACCGACATCAACATGAGTATGTGTAACGATTGCACGTCTGTATTTAAAACGACCGTAAAATAAACTAACAAGAACCAAAGATGAAGAGTATACAGTAAAACCTCTCTATAATGGCCACTAAATTGTGTTAATTGGTTGGTATTTAGGGCAGGTGGCTGCTTAAAACAAGGTGAAAGTAAAACAGATCGCTCCTATAGGAGCGTTCTGTTTTACTTTCACCTTGCTTTAAGCTGCCACCTGCCTTTAACACAAAACACTTGATGTAATTTAGTGGCCGTTATAGAGAGGTTTTACTGTATTTCAAATAGAATAGAACCTGTTGTAAACGACCATTTATTTATTGAGTATTAGAAAGCAGGTGGTTGCTTAATGCAGGGCAAAAGTAATACAGAAAGCTCCTATAACTTTCTACTTTTGACCTGCATTAAGCTACCACCTGTATTATACACCCATAATTAGACCTTTTTTGATGGCCGCTTAAGACAGGTTCTACTATACTAGAAACGTCATTTCTTCACCAAACCTTATGTCATGACCACTCTTTATTCTCTTCAATTCTAAAGAGTGGATACACTACAGTTTGGTGGAAAACTAAAGAAACTATTTTTGACAAACTGTTTTATTTAACCATCTTATCTATAGACAGGCTTTGAACACAATAAGATGACTTGCTGCCCACTGTATAATATCATTGGCATGACTAGTTTGACCGCGCCATGTTCATGAAAGGACATAAATGGGATATGATTTTACACCCCAGACCCACCCGCCTTCCAAAAATAAAGATCTTTGGATATATAGTAATTCTTCATTTATCCTTACACTCATATACAAATGATTTAGGTAACCCTTTCCCCTCATATACATGCCTGTTCACGCTTTTGCAAACAGACTAGACCCATATCAGACGGCTCCTGTAAGAGTCATCTGATCAGGGTCTGCTCTGTTTGTTTATGAACTGATAAAAGATCTGACTCTACAGGTTCTACCAGTACAAAACAACCCTATGTACATATGCCAATATAAAAACCCAGTTCATAAATATTCATGATGTCACTATTTCATACATGAATATTCAACAGGAATGGGTTAAGACAGGAGCAAGTTAACACATTCCTTCAGTTTAACGCCCTTTGACGCCTCTGTAAAAATAGATTTTGAAACCATTGTGATAAAACTCCATATGAGCAAATGCTCTATTTATCACAATAATTTCCTTTTCTCTACTTAATGCTCATTTTCAGTAGATTTATTCAAAGAGATTGGGTCTATAAATAACCTAAGACATAACGGTATAAAAACAGCGTTTGAAGGAATGGGTTAATGTAGTGTGAAAGTCATACAGAAAGCTCCTGTCTACATTGGTGGGCCATAGACAAAGAGTTAATGGGCCATGGATAACCCATTCCCTCATAGGCTATTTTTAGATCCAACCACTTTGAATAAATCTACCGAAAAGGAGCATTAATTAGAGAAAAGGAAAATTTCAGAATTTTGTAGTTTGAAGCCATTGTGATAAATAGAGCATTTGCTCCTATAGGAGCAAATGCTGTATTTATCACAATGGTTTCAACAGGTGACTTTTGCAGAGGCGTCAATATGAGGGAATGGGTTAAAGATGTGTATTTCAAATGCAGTTGAATCTGTCTTCAGCGACCATCAAAAATCTGGGGGTTAACCCTTTACTCCATGAGTATTTGTGTCAGAAAAATGGCATCATGAATATTAATTATATGCAAATTAGTTTTTATAATGGCCCATGAACTATTATTATTTGGCCATGTCCGACACTGTGGAATCATATCTATCTTACTTCATAAGCAAACAGGGCAGACCCTGATCAGACCGTTCCTACAGGAGCCATATGGTCTGGGTCTACTCTATCTGCAAAGACATACAAAGGCATATTTAACACATTCCCTCATATTGACGACTTTTGACGACTCTGTAAAAGTTACTCTGTGAAACCATTTTGATAAATAGAGCATGTGCTCCTATAGGAGCAAATGCTCTATTTATCACAATGGTTTCAAACTGCAAATTTCTAAAAGTGTCCTTTTCTCTAGTTAATAACCCTTTTCGGTAGATTTATTCAAAGAGGTTGTACCTAAAAATAGCCTATGAGGTAATGGGTTAAGGAATAAATAGTTAAGACAAGTAGTATCTTAATGCAGGACTCAAGTTATGCAGTAAGCTCCTTTAGGAGCTTCCTGCATTACTTTCACCCTTCATTAAGCAACAACCTGCTTTAATAGCTCCCATGTTTATTCATTAAATGATCACAATAGACAGATTCAATTGTATTAAAATCATCATTTCTCCACCAAACCCTATGATTTACAGTGAAGAAATTGTCAAAATAAGAAAATAATTAACCTATCCAACATGCTTCTGAGTCCATGTTGAGATATAACATGTACTTTTCAAAGTAAATAATCCTTAACACATACAAAAATGTAGTTCTTGACAAATGTTTTACTTGTCCTTGTACAGAAACACCCCTCTAAATTGGACATTCGAACTAGTATCAATGCCAGTCTTTAAGACAGATGTCAGCTTAATGCTGCATTTGGGAGCTTTCTGCATGACATTCACCCTGCATTAAGCAGCCATCTGCATAAAAAGACATAATCTCTAATTTGTTAAAAATTCTAGCATAATAGTATTTTACTGTACACTCATTCATACCCCCGTTGTTTTTTAAGAAAATCAACATATCGAAGTTGTGATACAGGTAAATTATCACTGGCTAATCACTCTATATATTACCCTGTACCAAGTACCAAGAATTGTGGCTATTTTATAATGTCACTGTTGGGTGGGTTTGCTGTATATACAGTAAAAACTCGATATTACGCACAATCAAATACGTACCATTATTGATCTTAAACACAGGTGGCAGCTTAATGCAGGGTGAACGTCATGCAGAAAGCTCCTTTAGGAGCTTTCTGTATGACTTTCGCCCTGCATTAAGCAGCCACCTGCTAACGAAGACATAAATTCTTCATTACCAAAAGTTCGTAGTATCGAGTTTTTACTGTACACTGTTTATACGAAGTATTTTTAACTATAAATATCAATCTACTGGTGTGCCGTTATTTTCTACGAGCATCGCGCTCACTTTTAACACTTATTCACTAAACATATGAAGGGTCTGACAGGATGGACGCTAAATGAGCACAATGAGTTAATTGTTTAAATGTTCATGGAAAAAAAGTCGATGGCACCAGAGTTGCTGTCCTAGTCGTTAACTGGCTGTCCTCATCACGCGTAGAACGACCAGCGCCAGTAGTCCGTACAGTAACGCTGAACACGACCCAGATACAGACACAGCACTGTTGTCCTGAATGGCTGAAAAAAGAAAAGGCAAATGCAATTAATATTACTAATAATAATTATGATAATAATAAATTAATAATAATGCACAATAAATAATAATAATAATAATATACTTATACTACTACTACTACTACTACTACTACTAATAATAATAATAATAATTATGATAACAATAATATTATACTACTACTACTACTACTACTACTACTACTACTACTACTACTACTACTACTACTACTACTACTACTACTACTACTTCTAATAATAAATGATGATATAATATAATTATTATCATAATCAGCACCATCACACCATCGGTATAGCGTCATAAAAAATCAATGCAAGAGAGACAACTGGTACGGACAAGATATTGTAAGATTTCTAGAGTTATATCCCTTTGTTCATGTTGATTAGCTATTTCAGAATTCGAAGGAAGATTGCTCAACACCGATAATACAATTTAAAAAGGAATTAAAGTAGAATAATTTGACTTAAATTGAGCTAATGTTTGTTGCACATCGTGCTCAAGGTCGTGACATTTTCTGCATGTTGCCATCATTGTTTTAAAATGATTTTATCCATCATGAACGTTCTTTAAAAAAAACTCCATTAAACCGCCTTTCTAGTTTTTGCACCCTTGCAAACAGAGTAGAATTAGATCATACGGCTCCTATTTGCTAATGATATAACAGATATGATTCTACAGTTTCTGCCATGCCCAAAAACCCTGTGTCCATGTATTCTTGCAAAAAATCAATCTAATTAATATTCACGAGGTAATTATATCTTATATGAATATTCATGGAGTAAAGGGTCGAGAACCCTTCCAGTTGTTTTACCACTTTACTCCATAAATACGCATTTCTACGCCATTGCACACTGAGTAGACCCAGATCAGACGGATCCTATAGGGACCATCTGATCAGGGTCTGTTCAGTTTGCTTATGATATAATGTAGATATGATTCTATAGTTCTACCTCGGCCAAATCTTCCTGTGTCCATGTGCCACTATAAAAAGTAATCTAATTGATATTCATGATATCATTATTTCTTATCATGGAATAATGTGCTATTCTTGCATTCTACCACGAGACTGTGCCACCTGAATGACGAGCATGCCATTATCTGATACGTTCATATGTCCGTACTAGGCATGCAGGGGAAATAACTAGACCAAACAATGAGGTGCAGTCATTTAACACGTGTAGCTCCAGAACATAAACATAAGTCCCCTGAACTACGTCCATTTGCTAACTCATTTCCTTATAAGCTATTATTTTGAATAAATCTACCGAAAGGGAGCATTTATTAGAAAAAAGGAAAGTCTTAGAATTGTGAAGTTTTGAAATCATTGTGATAAATAGAGCATTTAATGCCCTATTTGTCACAATGGTTAAATGCTCTTATTTATCACAATGGTTTCAAAAGGTGACTTTTACAGGGGAATCAAAAGGCGTCAATATGAGGGAATTGATTGTTTCTTTCAGCGCATTTTGGCGAAACAGTTTGGATATCCTGAGGATACGTTTGAGACTGAATATAGTTTTATGCAAAAAAGTTTTAAAAAATGAGAGAACGCCACATTGAAATATGAAGCAGACGACAATCTTTATTTCTGAAATTTATTTGGCGCCGAAATGGTTAGTAATATCTCTTTATTCACGTGCTTCACGCAGTCATCAACACCAGACTCCCCCTAAAGCGACAACTATGTGAAAACCCTAAGGTGTCTTTAAAAACAGGTGATTATTCAATGCTGGACAAAATTAATACCGAAAGCACTCCTGGGAGATTTTACATTACTTTTGTCTTGCATTAAGCTACCACCTGTCGAACGCACCTAGTCTTAGACTTTTAATAGTCACTTTAGACATATAATTGTACTAAAATCTTTCATTCTGTGAATATCAACAAGTTACTAAAACAAGCCGCACCCTTCTCTTGCCGAATTTTAAAATACATTTCTCCTTCTTTACCCATGCCCTATTGTATAATTACATATATCTTCAATGTGTACAAATATTTCGCTGTGCAGTCACTGCTGTGGAGTGCACTGGTTGCACAGTCAATTTGTAAATAGTGCAGACCCTGATGAGACAGCTCATGCAGGAGCTGTCTCATCTGGGTCTTCACTATTTACAAGTAGGTATATTGACGTGAATAGCAAGCGGAGGGTTAAAGCCTTTGCAAACAGGACAGCAGTTCAGACGTCTCCTGGTATGGTCGTTAGTAGTATACATCTGATTCCACAGTTTTTACAATGGCTAAACTTTCCTGGTCATATGTCGAATTCATATCTTACTCATATTCATAATGTAATCACTTTTAAATGGCTACTCTATGGTGTAAAGGATTATGTATCTTTCGTTACAATAAGTGTCGTCTGCTTCTGTGTCTTTACTACATAAGACACTTTTAGTCTTTTACCTGTTGAATATTTAAATATTTATATAAGAAAAAATACCATTATAAACTCTTTCTCTGCTAAATATTGTCGCCTGCAAATACTGTCTTCTGCAAATTATGCCATTTATTTTTAACAAATTTCGTTTATTTAATGTCCTCCTACTTTCTTAAAACAAAACAAAAATCATTGCTACAGAAACAAACAGTCTGGATCCTGATGAGACGCCGCGTTACTATTTTTTGTAAAGGCATATCGAGGGCTTGGTGCAAAACTATTCTAACTCCTTCACATAGTGATGGAGTTAGAATAGTTTTGCACCAAGCCCTCGAATATGAACACAGGACATTTTGGCTCAGGCAGAAACTGTTGAATCAGATAAATATACTAGAAGCAAACTGAGCTTCTGTATGAGCCGTCTGATCTGCACCTACTCTATTTGCAAAACCATGAAGATGCGTTTATACGAAGGACTGGGTTAATGTTTTTGCAAAAAGAGTAGAGCCAGATCAAACAGCTTCTCTGGGAACCATCTGATCAGGGTCTGCTCTGATTCTTTATGGAATTATACAGATCTGGTTCCACAGTTCCTGTTACAGCCAAAGTTCCCTGTGTTTATGTACCATTATAAAACAAGAGGGTCACGATGGTCCTGTATCGCTCACCTAGTTTGCTATGTTTTCTATATCAAAGCTCTGATCTTAATAGTTTCAGAGATGTTTGAAGATTTCACTATATAACTCCATTTAAACCGACAACCCAAAGGGCAGGGTCACTTTTTACCCTGGGGCAAAATATGAATAAATCTTAATAAGATAATACTACAAACCAAATATCACAGCTCTAAGCCTCTGGGTTTCAGACAAGAAGATTTGTAAGTTTTTACTATATAATCCTTTGTAAAGCTTGTGGCCCTGGGGCAGAGCCAGTTTGACCGGGGCAAAATTTGAACAATCGCTGTAGACGTCCATCAGATGATGCTACATACCAAATTTGGTTACATAGTAATAAGCCATAGGCCTGCAGAATTTGACAGTAAGATTTTTAAAGTTTTCAGTAAAATTTGTGACTCCCGGGGGAGAGCCAATTTTGACCCTAGGGGTTTAATTTGAACAACCTTGGAAGAAGGCTATTAGATGATGCTACATATATACCGAATATCACAGCTCTAAGCCTTTCAGTTTCGGACAAGGTTTTTAAAGTTTTACCTATATAACTCTATGTAAAACTTGTGACCCCCAGAGTGGGGACAATTTTGACCCTAGGGCAAAATTTGAACACTCTTGGTAAAGGTCAACCAGATAATGCTATTTACCAAATATCACAGCTCTAAGCTTTTCGGTTTCGGACAAGAAGATTTTTATTTATTTATTATATATAATCCTATGTAAAACATGTGACCCCCAGGGCGTGGCCGTGTTTGACCCTAGAGACATAATTTGAACAACCTTAGTAAGAGTTCACCAGATGATGCTATATACCAAATATCACAGCTCTAAGCTTTTCGATTTCGGACAAGAATATTTTTAAAGTTGTTAATATGTAATCCTATGTAAAACTTATGATCCCAAGGGTGGGGACAATTTTGACCCACGGAAAAAAATTCAACAATCTTGGTAAAGATCCATCAGATGATGTTTCATACCAAATATCACAGCTGTAAGCCTTCCGGTTTGAGACAGTCACATACAGGAATAGTTTTAAAGTGTTTTACTATATAATCCTATGTAAAACATGTGACCCCAGGGTATGGCCGTCTTTGCCCCCAGGGGCATAATTTGTCATAAATTTGACCAATCTTAGTAAAGATTCACCAGTTTTTATTATACCCCCGGGGTTGGGTCAATTTTGACCACAGTGGCAAAATTTGAACAATCTAAGTAGAGGTCCACTAGATGATTCTACATACCAAATTTGGTAGCCATAGGCCTTACAGTTTTTGACAAGAAAGTTTTTATTTCTTTTTTGGACATTGGTTGTCATGGCAACCAGAGTTCTGCATGGAATCAAACTTTTTTGAACAGCTTTGGAAGAGGTTGACCCAAGGAACATTCCTGCCAAGTTTGGTAAAAACCCAGCAAGTTTGTTTAGGAGATGTCATTTTAAGAAAAAAATGACGACGGACAATGAACGACGGACACAGGGCGATCACAATCGTGATCACTTCGTGCCAGGTGAGCTAAAATAATCAAATTGATATTCATTGGGGTAAAGGGCATCATAACAAATATTAGCAGATGACTCGTAACAGCGAAATATTAATAAAAGTCAGCACACAGCATGTGACAGCGAACTATTTAAAATCAGCAGATGCCACGTGGTAGCGAACGCATTTAAAACATCAGCAGAGGACACGTGGCAGCGACTAAGTTAAATATCTAAGAAAATACATTTTTAACAGGCAGCACGTGATTATGAGTTTAAGGTGACTAGCGGGTTAAATATGACTATGATTTTAAGGTAACTAGTGGGATGTGGGGTGGGATCACGACGGGGACAGCTTACCCTCGGATTTCTTCGGCGTGGTACTCGGCGACTTGGTCGTCGTTGTTGTTGTAGTTTCACCTTCAGAAATAGGAAACCAGTCAGTGTTTGGGATTTACAGCACAACAAATGGATATCAAAATCTATAAACCTCAGGACATCGTAGCAGATCTTGATAATTATGATAAACATGAACGCTGTCGAAATTGGAAACAAGTTAACTCTTCGCTTGCTATTCACGTCAATATACCTACCTGTAAATAGTGAAGACCCAGATGAGACAGCTCCTGCAGGAGCTGTCTCATCAGGGTCTGCACTATTTACAAGTTTGATGTGCAACCAGTGCACTCCGCAGCAGTGATTGCACAGCGAAATACTTGTACATTGTACACAGTGAAGATATATGTAATTATACAACAGGACATGTGTAAAGAAGGAGAAACGTATTTTAAAATTCAGCAAGCGAAGGGTTAAATTATTTCATCCGCGAATCTTGTGTTAATGAGCTAGGTTTTTAGTTTTCAACGAAAATACTATTAAAAATACACAAAAAAAATGTATCAAAGGTCTGCCCAAGACATCCGCTGAACAAAATTAAACTACCACTTGGAATACTATTCAACGTTTAACCACTACACAAAGTAAAATCTCGAAAACTCGAACTCTTACAGCTTAACCCATTACCTCATAAGCTATTTTTAGACCCAATATATTTCAATAAATCTTTCAAAAAGGAGCAGTTACTGTAGAAAAGGAAACATAATAGAATTGTGTAGTATTTAAAACCATTGTGATAAATAGAGCATTTGCTCCATTGGAGCAAATGCTCTATTTATCACAATGGTTTCAAAAAGTGACATTTACAGAGGTGTCAATATGAGGGAATGGGTTAATACAGGGTGACGGTCATGAAGAAGGCTCCTCTGTGAGATTTCTGCATGACCTTTACCCTACATTACGCAGCCATCTATTTTAAGAAAATCCCAATTCTTCTTAACTTAAATTCGAGTTAACGTTAAACTTACTACATGTATACTTGACAAGTTGTGATTTCTATTTACAGTTAAAGCTCGCTAATTCGCATTTTCAGTGAAGAAGAATTGAGAATGTTATTAGGCAGTTGACTGCTTAAGGCTGTGTGACAGTCGTGCAGGAATCTCCACGAGGAAATGTCTGCATGACAATCGCCCTGCATTTAGCGGCAACGTGTCTTAACCCTTTACTCCATAAATACGCCTTTCTACGCCTTTGCAAACAGAGTAGATCCAGATCAGATGGCTCCTTCAGGAGCCATCTGATCAGGATCTGCTCTGTTTGCTGATGATATAATATAGATATGATTCTATAGTTTCTGCCATGGCCAAACAGTCCTATACCCGTGTGCTATTCAGCCTATCATAACAATTAACCCATTTGCTCCCACGATCACATATATGGGACATAGGCAAACAGTGTAGACTCTGATCAGACGCCGCATCATGCGGCGTCTGATCAGAGTCTACACTGTTTGCTGATAGGAATTTCAATATAAAACAAAACGAAATTGAAAATTCTGACCAGGCACCCCTTAGATAAAAATGGACTAATCCAATATATAAGCATGGAAGAATCCACTGGGAGCAAATGGGTTAATATAATTAATATTCATAATGTCATTATTTCTTTTATTGAATATTCACGGAGTAAAAGTTTAAATACAGATTACCATACTTATTTCCGTGTTCGAACTAGCGAGGTTTTACTGTATACGAACTAAGGCATGCATGAAGGAACGACTCAAGCAGTTTCTATTTACGACAAGACTCTCGCCAGGACGTTGTTAACATAAAAGAGGTGTCCACTATCCATCAGAATTTGCAGTACATATTCACACTCGGTAGCTGGTATCAGCCATTTCATGTTTTATCAGGTCAAGAAAAAAGAGGCGCATCGATGTGCTTGATAAACCATGTCTAGTGTGGTCTAGTCAGAGCGACAGAAAGAGTATATAAAATACAAAGGTCTGGGCAGCTTGAAAACGTGCCACTCGTGGACCAAAACACGAGGTTGATGAATCGAGAACATGACCAATGTTCAGCCTAGGAATGGTTTTGTTTCTGGGTTACAATTTCTTGCATTTTAGTCTTTTAACCCTTCGCTTGCTGTTCATGTCAATATACCTACCTGTAAATAGTGAAGACCCAGATGAGACAGCTCCTGCAGGAGCTGTCTCATCAGGGTCTGCACTATTTACAAGTTGATTGTGCAACCAGTGCACTCCATAGCAGTGATTGCACAACGAAATACGTGTAGACAGTGAAGATATATGTAATTATACAACAGGGCATGGGTAAAGAAGGAGAAATGTATTTTAAAATTCAGCAAGAGAAGGGTTAATACATTTGCAAACAGAGACGAGCCCAGAGCAGACAGCTCTTGTAGAAGCCGTCTGATTAGGGTCTGCTCTGTTTGCTTACATAATTATATAGATATGATCCTACAGTATATGCCATGGCAAAAATATGGTGTTCATATGCAAATAGATATGCCGCTAATTAATATTCATAAATCATTACTTAACCCTTTCCCTCATATAAACGTGTTTTCACGCATTTGCAAACACAGTAGACCCAGCTCAGACGGCTCCTAGAGGAGCCGTCTGATCAGGGTCTACTCTGTTTGCTAATAAAATTTGATATATCTGTTTCTTTGTTTTTTAGAATGTCTACAATGGTCCACCTTGCATATTTCTTTATAACTATTTTGTTAATGAAAATTCATTAGGTAATATTTACATTCGCCCTGCAAGGTCCTTATATAACCTTATTCTAAAAAGAAAGTTGCATTTTCCAATGAACGTTCATTTCAATACCGGATCCGTTGAAATATAAGAAATACAATGGAATATAAATATAAGAAATGAATGACGTGCTCCCGGTGTTCATGAGGTTATGCAACGCATAGCTTTACGAGCAAAGATTCACGTGAAGCCCTTCGGGCTTCACTAACTTTGTTCGTAAAGCGATGCGTTGCATAACCCCATGAACACCGGAAGCACATCATTCATTTCTTAATTGAAATTTGAAATAAACATAGAACAGGGAAAGGGTTAATGTGTGAATATTCATCCGATAAAGGGATATAGTTTGGTTGCGTTGTAATTACTTTCACCTTTTAACCCTCTCAATACGGGACAATGCCACTAATGTCCTTTGCAAACAATGTAGACCTCGATAAGAAGGCTCCCTCCCAGAGGAACCCTCTCACCAGGTCTGCACTGTTGATTATCTTACACTTTTCTTCAAAAATTAAATCCCTGAATATTCATGGCAAGCTTGACCAGTTTTGGAATTTTGGAACAGTCCATTTGAAAATCAGCATTGAAAGGGTCAACCCTTTACTCCATAAATTCACCTTTCTACATGTTTGCTATCAGAGTAGACCCAGATCAGACGGGTCCTATAGGAACCGTCTGATCAGGATCTGCTATGTGTTTTTTTTGTTTTTGATATAATATAGATATGATTCTTCAGTTTCTGCCAGGGCCAAAACATCCTGTGTTCTTGTGCTATTATAACAATTAATATAATTAATATTCATGATGTCATTATTTCCTACATGAATATTAATGTAGGAAAGGGTTATGGGTAATTGCTATGTGCTATTTATACACGGCGACATAAAGTGACGGATACTAGCTACCGAAATGAAACAAAATACATAATTGAAACAAGTAATGGTTGGGGTATTTGACGTGCTCGTGGACCTTCCTATTTCTTCAGACACTTTGGAGGCCATGTGTGCAAGTTAATGTGCGATACTCACGGTAAACCTTGAGGATGATCTCGTCAAAATTTTTCGGTGTGCCGTCTTTGTCCAGTCTGGCCTCCGCCAGGGAGCACAAATAGTGGGAGTTATCCATCTCCTCGGTCATGGTCAGCTCAAGTGTGCTCTTGGCCATGTTGGTGCAGCGCTTGGGCTCCGGTATCAATTCCGATGTAACCCCTTCCTTCACTTGCGTGTACACGATCGACCCCGGTGCCTTGTAAGAAAACCTGAACACGGGAAACGACACTTGACATCAATGTAAACCGGCATGCCTCATACAAAGGACAAAAGATATTAAACCCGTCTCTCCTACTGTCGCTTTTTGACGCCTCTGTAAAAGTCATTTTTGAAAACATTGTGATAAATAAAGCATTTGCTCCACAGGAGCAAATGCTTTATTTATCACAATGGTTTCACTTCACAATTACACAAACTACACAATTCTAAAATTCTCCTTTTCTATAGTTAATGCTCCTTTTCGGATGTTTAATTCAAAGAGGTTGGGTCTAAAAATAGTATAGGAGGGAATGAGTTAAACACCTAGCCTGCAGAATGATTCAAACTGAATATCAATTAAACAAGAGGGCCAGAATGGCCCTGATATCGCTCACCAGACAACTCTTTAGCAGAAGATTTTCAAAGTTTTCACTATATGTTTCTATTGAAAACTTCCCAAAACTGGGACAGGGCCAATTTTGACCCCAGGGACATAATTTATATAACTTTTGTAGGAGCTGAACATGACGCCTAGTAACTCGACATCTCACCAGGTTTGATATACTACTACTGTTTAGAAAAGTAATTGTAGGAAAGCCCATTCTGACACTTAACCCTTTCCCTGTTCAGTGTTTATTATAAATTTTAATACCTACAGAATATTCATGGCCAAAATAGTTATAATGAAATACGGAAGGTGTAACAGTGTAGCCATTTTAGAAACAAATCTATCAAATTCTATTAGCAAACAGAGCAGACCCAGATCAGACGGCTCCTCCAGGAGCCGTCTGATCTGGGTCTACTCTGTTTGCAAATACGAGAAAGGGGGAAGGGTTAAAGCAGACCAATATGTGTGCAGACGAAACTCGTTTGGCGGCAAAATGGTTTAAAAATGAAACAGACATACTAGAATGGAGACACTCACTTGATGACTTGAGGTGGGGTTCCCACCTCGGCTTCACACTGCAGTTCAAACGACGTGTTCACAGTCACCTGGAGCTCCTCGGTAGAGAACGTCGGGGTCTTTGGGTGGACTGCAACGGGAAATAACACACACTGTCAAATTCTAAGACCATGCTAGCAATGACAAAATCTAAAGCATCCCTTTCACTGATACAAACGCCTTTTCATGCCTTGGCAAACAGAGCAGATCCAGATCAGCCGGCTCATATAGGAACCATCTGACCAGGGTCTACTCTGTTTGCTTATGGAATTCTAATACATCTGACTTTACAGTTTCTACTCAAGCCGTTTAACTACAAAAATACCTAAAGCCACTGTAGCAATGATATACCAATAGTAGCATACGGACATATCACAGCTAGCTTATTTTATAAACAGCATCAACAGCTGCATTACCGATCGAAGTACAGAAACAATCTTGTTAATCTTTAACACTACAGAGAAAATTGTTTCCAAGCATTTACGTTAAATCTATATTCAAAATTCAAGTTCTCTATAAAAATGCACATCGTTGACTCTTTGCACACTAGTGACTGATTTTCCTGCCGTTTCTAGCCCAAACAAACAGTTTGGATCCAGATAAGGTCCCACAAAACGTGAGCCTGATCTGTGATCCAAATTGTCAACAAGACTCAACTTCTGCAAAGAAAACTCAGAATGAAAATTAACATTTTTGAAAATGTCGCAGACGATAATTGAGCAACAAATGACAATTGATCAGACGACAAATTTAGCTTGCAAAAAGTTAAACAGTTGCATGTTGGTGAGATGTCAAGTTATTCGGCGTCTCACCTTGACCACAACTCCAGAAGCTTTCTGCATGACGTTCAACCTGCATTAAGCAGTCGTCTGTCTAAAAAAAGGATCTGAATTCTTCTCTAGTAGAATTCCGGATTACTCTACTGTTTTACTCTACTGTTTTTGTTCACTCATTTGTATGGTATTTTGACTACAGTAAAACCTCTCTATAACGGCCACTAACTTACATCAAGTATTTTGTTTTAAAGGCAGGTGACTGCTTAAAGCAATGTGAAAGTAAAACAGAACGCTCCTATAGGAGCGTTCTGTTTTTCTTCACCTTGCTTTAAGCAGCCACCGGCCCTAAATACCAAATAATTAACACAATTTAGTGGCCGTTATAGAGAGGTTTTACTGTATATTGTTGTCTCATAATCCCTAGCTCCATATACACGTACTTTAACGCTTGACAGACAGAGTAGGCCCATGTCATTTTGATCCTGAAAGAGCCGTCTGATCAGGCTCTGCTTTGTAATCTCATGAAATGCTGAACTGTAAAACCTGTCTTAAGCGGCCATTCAATTATTGGACATAGGAGTCTTAAAAAGCAGTGATTGCTTAACTCTTTCGCTGCCAATGATTTCGTCTGTGATTATCTATGCAAACAGTTGATATCCAGATAAGACGCCGAGTAACTCGGCGTCTCATCAGGATCCAAACTGTTTGTTACTATGACTATTTGGTTTTTCTTTTTAGAAAATAAATGAAGAAAAATAAACAATGAAAATTGCAGCAGACGACAAAGTTTGCAGACGAAAGAGTTAACGCTGCGCCAAAGTAATGCAGATCTTTCTGCATTACTTTTGACATGCATTAAGCTACCACCTGCCTCACAGGTCCATAAAAATACCTCTTTTTGATGGCCGTCTATTATAGATCTTATTCTACAACATTTATCGTGGTCTACATTCCCTGCATCCATGTGCAACATCGTGTAATTGATATTCTTGAAATACAGTTGACCTTCGATATATCGAACTCCAAGGGGCCATAACAATTAGTTCGAGATAACAAGAGGTTCGAGTCATCCGATTTATAATCGGACCAATATCTCATTTTCACAGCCTAATGCAGATCTAAAGTAATGCTAATAGCTCATGTAGGAGCTTTCAGCATTACTTTTGACCTGCATTAAGCTGTCACATATGTTTCTAGATATGCGTAGTGATACATTTTAGAAAAAATATGTATTGTAAAATTTGGAAGGATCGTACCTTAGTTCGTGTTATCCGAAGTTCAAGTTATCCGAATTCGAGATATCGAAGTTCAACTGTATTTACTTCTTACATGAATATTCATGAAGTAAATGGCTAAATCATACCTTCAATGTTCAGGTAAGCATCCTCTTCGAATGGGTTTGATTGCTGATAATCCATGACTTGACACTGGTATTTGCCCGCATCTTCACATTTTAGCCCATCTATCTCTATCCTAAGGCTGACGGAAGTTCCCGTCTTCTCACTGGACAATTTTGCATGGTCATCCATTCGGTGTTCCGTTGACGAAGGCATGAAAGTCGGTTTTGTTCCGTCCGTCATCATCAACATGGCGACGGGAATGAGCGTGCCATTGTCGGAATATTTACTCCAGCGGATGAGGACGACGGAATGAATACTGGATGACGTATACTTACAGTTGAGATAGGCCGGGTCTCCCATATATTTCGTCATATTATTTACTTCTAGGGAACTTCCTGAAAAACAACAACAAACTTTTCTGTTATTTTTGTCGTCTCATAGAAGCCCAGCAATGTTTTACTAGATTTACCACCGCGTTCAACCCTTTGTTCTTCTATACACCTTTTCACGCCTTTGCAAACAAAGTACAGTGCTCCCTCTCTACAACGACACCCTTTGGGACACGAATATTGTATGTGTTGTTCAGAGGGAGTTGTTATAGGGAGGGAAAATCAAACATAATTAGCTTGTTTGCAGATCCCCAGATAAGGTGTATTTCGAGAACTAAAACCGTTATGCCTCAAGCAAACCCTATGTCGTGACCACTCTTTAGAATCGTTACAAAGTGACGATTCTAAAGAGTGGTCACGACATAGGGTTTGATGGAGGAATAAAGAAAATACGATGGAAAAAGGTTGTTTCTGGAGCCTTGTTGTTTCGGAAACAGTGACATGCGTTGTTGTAAGGAGGGAATCGTTATTGAGAGGGCCGTTGTAGGGAGGGAGCACTGTATACCAACATCAGACAACTCCTGTAGGAGCCATCTGATCAGGGTGTGCACTGTTTGCTTATGAAATTATAACATACTGACTCTGTAGTTTCTACCAATACCAAACAAGCCTATGTACATACATGTATATGCCATCATAAAAATTAAACAAATGAATATTCAAGAGAAAATCATTTCTTTCATGAATATTCAACAGAGAAAGGTTTGAATATTCAGCGCCGGATCTGGATCTACATTCATATGAATCCCAAGTATTTGACAATAGTAACAAATATTGATCACGTGACCTTGATCCTTCTCCGTGACCCGAGGTTATAGAACCTCTGAATTGGGTCGATTCTATTTGCCAAGGCGTGAAAAAGCGTTTGTACAATGGAAAGTGTTACATGGTCACTTTAGAAAAGAACTGTCCATGCAGTTGTGCTACCGAGCATCCATTCTTTGGTACGTGGAGTCTATTTTTCTTTGGAAAAAAGGTCGCTCTCTTCTTTTCTCAAATACATTTTATTAACCATTTACTCCATGAACATTCATGTAAGAAATAATAACACCAAGAATACAAATTAGAATATTTTCATAATGGCACGCTGACACAATACTTCTTTTTACCATAGTAGAAACAGTAGAATCATATCTAGATTTGAACTACATGTATTTGCAAATATAGTACATGTATCGCGACTTCCCCCCCTTATTGAACTAAAGAGTGCTTCTTGGAAATTCAATTACATGTACAAAAACAATTTACAACGTGAGTTTTCTCAAAGGGCTTCAATATGAACACAAAACGATGTTACATAAGGTCATTCATTTGATGTAATTGGATTGCGATCCAAATACCGGGAAATTGTTCTAGAAAATGTGCACCTCTGAGAGATTTAGGTTTTTGAAAATTTGTTTATTCTTTATTCTGCTTCCGGGAATTTCGAGCTGAATTTTTCATCAAACAAAGAGAGAAAAAAGCAACATTTATGGTTGAGAAGTGCGCGTTATGGTTATGTGAAGTTTGTGTCATTGTTATGTGAATTTTGTGTCATGGTTATGTGAAGTTTTGCTAATGGTTGTGTGAATGTTTAATCATGGTTACAAAACGTGCAGACCATGGTTAGGTGACTTGTAGGTCATGCTTATGTGACGCCCGTGGCATGTTTATCGGTCTTGGTTATGTTAATTTTGGGTTATATTTATGTGACGTTTGGACCATAGTTATGTGCCGTACGGCATAATTATGGCATAGTTATACACTGTATGATGTCCTGGTCATGCGCATGACTTTTTTGTGGTGTTTCAGTCATAGTTATACCTTTCCTACCATGCCTGTGTCATGGTTAAGAAGTTTCGATCTTTTTAAATGGTGTGTATGTTATGGTTATGTGAAGTTTGGGTTATGGTTATGTGAAGTTTTGGCCATGGTTATGCAAAGTTTGATAAGGTTCATGTGGCATTTGGGTCATGATTTATGACGTCATGATTTATGGGGCATGACTATGAGAAGCTGGTCATTGTCATGTGCTTTGACTCAGCTGCAAATAATAGCCAGGCCCTTTTTGCTTGAGTCTGATATCATTCTCAAGCATCAGATTGGTCAGATTCTGAGCTTGCTCAGAATCTGGCCAATCAGATACTTTAGAATGATCTCTGACTCAGACCCAGACTCAGAAGTTTTATAACCTTGGACCCAGTATAATTAACCATCTACTCCATAACTGTTTATGTAAGAAATAATTACATTATAATGAATGTTAATTAAATTAATTCTTATAATGGCACATGGACATGGCATAATGGCAACTGTTTATCATGTCCGAAACTGTAGAATACTATCTATATTATGTCATAAGCAAACGGAGCAGTCCCTGGTAAGACGGTCTCCCACAGGAACCGTCTGATCTGGGTCTACTCTGTTTACATAGGCACAGCAAGGCGTATTTATGGAGTAAATGGTTAAATGTCATAGAGGGAACTGCGCACTGAAGATATAACGAACTAATTCGATCGTTGCTTTGAAGATATTATACTTGACGAGATATGTAATCCTAATAACGCAAGTTATTAACCATTTCCCTCATATAAACGTCTTTTCACGCCTTTGCAAACAGAGTAGACCTAGATCAGACGGCTCTTATAGGAGCCTCCGACCAGGTTCTGCTATGCTTGCTTATAAACTTATTATAGACCTGACTCTACAGTTTCTACCATTACCACAAACAACTGTGTACATCTGCCTTCATAAAGAAATCGGCTAATTAATATTCATGATATCATTACGTCTTTCATGAATATTGAACAGGGAAATGATTAACAAAGCTGTGACGTAGCCTTAAAATCATGCGACTCACCATATAAACGACATACAACCTGCATGATTTGAAAGTACAGTAAAAACGAGAGATTTCGTAAGTTTTAGTAATAAGGAATTAAGAACCTTTTTGGCAGATAACTGCTCAATGCAGGGCGAAAGTCATGTAGAAAGCTCCTGGAGGAACTTCCTGCATGACTTTCATCCTGCATTAACCCATTTGCTCCCACGATCCCATATATGGGACGTAGGCAAACAGTGTAGACTCTGATCAGACGCCGCATAATGCGGCGTCTGATCAGAGTATACACTGTTTGCTGATAGGAAATTCAATATAAAACAAAAATGAAAATTTAGACCAGACATCCCTGAGATAAAAGATAAACTAATCCAATACATAAGCATGGAAGAATCTACTGTGAGCAAATGGGTTAAAGTGCCAGTCATCCTAAAGACCGATAATTGTACTTGTTTAAAGTGTTCGAATTATCATGGTTTCACTGTATATCAAAACAGCTCCAGTAACACCAATAACCATTAATCATGGATAATGCACCATTTCAAAGTCAGTGAAATATTTGATATCACGATTGAGTACTGTTCATTTATAGGATACAATGGATAATGATTTTTCTGAAATGCTAACTTTACATTTTAACCCTTTACTAAAGTTCCCTGTGTTTATGTACCATTATAATAAATAATCTAATTATTCATGACGTCATTATTTCTTGTACACGAATACCATGGAGGAAAGGGTTAAAGCGACCACTATATTAACCTCTATCCCACCGATCTCGATCTGACTTGCATATACATGTACTCATATACAAACAGCTTGGATCCAGATGAGACGCCGAGTAACTCGGCGTCTCATCAGGACCCAAGCTGTTTGTCATTCAGACAATAATTTTACAATCGATTGAACAAACCGGAAGTAAGTGTTTATTTATACAAAAATTTATGTTTTCAAAGTCCGATAACTCTGCAGAAAATCATCGAACCGGAATAGGATTAGACGCCGCCCACAAAAACATTACGTCTCTTCCCAGTATACTAGGAGGAGACATAATAACTACCGCAGTTAAATTTTAGCAGGTATATGCTTTTAACCCTCTACTCCATGAATATTCATGTAAGAAAAACAACAAAGTCATGAATATTGATTAGATTGATTTTTATAATTGCATATGAACACATGAAATTTTTGCCATGGCAGAAACTGCAGTCATATCTATATCTAGCGTGTACAGGGATCACCTATTTACATATAGGCTTTAAAAGACGTATCTACGAGGTAAAGGGTTAAGCGACCATAAAAAGAGGTCCAATCGTGAGCCTTTTCGGCAGGTAGTAGCAAAATACATGTCAAAACATATGTAAGGGCATTTTTGCATTATTTTAGCCCTGCATCAAGCAACCACATGCTTTAATAAGACACCTATGTCCATCAATAAATGGTCGCTTAATATGTATACTACTGTAATTTGTGGCACCAAGCCACCAGCATCAGTTAAAATCCTGCAGTAAATTATGCTTGAAAAAACGACGACGATTTAGATCTAGTTTTATGTCCAATAATCTGTACACCGTGCCAACATTTCTCCAGGGACCCGGATGTTCATGACAAAGCTTTGCTCGGGTGCGACAACACAGCATCAAACGATGAACAAACCGTCAAATGAGCTTGGAAAAGGAGAAGAAATTCCATTAGCCGAATCCATTGGGAATTCAAGAACAAAAGGGCGTTTTGTGAAACGACTCCACCATTGAAACCTCAGGGACAAAGGTCGGGAAAATAATGAAAGCATTTGAACGTAATTGATATCACCATTCTGAACTGACACGTGTAGCGAAGGGGTCGGGGTGAAACGAATACTTGCAATTTGCACGAGTTTTCTGTGGGATGACGGAAATAGTGTCATCAGAAGCTGCGGGTCACGTGTCTGATCTCCAATGGTATACCTACATTCTGAAGACATGACTGATGTCCCCACTCACATATTTCCAGGCCACCTCAGGGTTTTTTCCAGTCTGCATGCTCGACTGACAACGGGTTCATAATAAAATGGTTTTGCAACAAGTATGGTAAAATTCCTCCAAACCAGACTTTTATTATATTTTAGGCAGGTGGCTGCTAAACCCTTTCCATGTTCTATGTTTATTCCAAAGTTCAATACCTACTGGATATTCATGGACAGAATAGTTATAATGAATACAGAAGGTGGAGCATTGAAGCCATTTCTGAAAGTAAAGAAACAGACTTTTTAAAGTTCATTAGCAAACCGAGCAGACCCTGCTCAGACGAGTCCTATAGGAGCCGTTTGATCTGTGTCTATTCTGTTTGCAAATGCGTGAAAAACGTTCATATGAAGGAAAGGTTTAATGTAGGGTCAAAGTCATGCAGAAAGCCAAGCTTCTTCGGAAGCTTCCAAAGAAACTTTCTTTATCACATTCCCCGTGCATTACAGTTATAGTATCTACTTACAATGCAGTTTAAAACTGCTTAACACTAACAATCAATTGTGTTTATATGCTGAAAAGAAGTATTACTGTATATCGCAAGAAAACCAATTGAATGAACGCTGAACAAAACAAAACTTCCATGTGCTTTATATCGAAGACCAGATGTTATTTGCCAATTTAGATATTGACCTCATGATTATTCATGTAAAAAATGATGACATCGTGAATTTATATATGCTGAATTTCATAGTGACATTGTGAATAACATATTTTTTTTTTACCATTTTGACTGTAAAATCATATCTATATTACTTCATAAGCAAACAGAGTAGGCCCTGATCAGACGGCTCCTTTAGGAGCCGTCTGATCTGGGTTCTACTTTGTTTGCAAAGGCATGAAAAAGCGTTTCTAGCTGGTACGGTGTAAAACTTTTTTTTTTATAGTTATAGATCTACTTAGCAGCAAATTTAAAACCACATTAACAAAAGAGTTTATCTCACGTACGAGTTAATGGAAATCGATAATATTTCTGCACAATGCCTGTTTTCATGTTCCACAAATGTTGAGGTATATTTCGTCAAGGAAATTATCTACCAGCAGCATGGATTACGAGCAAGGCGTTTCATTATACAGTGGAACCTGTCTTAAGCGATTATCAAAAAGATGTATAATTATGGGTATGTTAAACAGGTGTTAGCTTAATGCGGGTCAAAATATTGCAGACAGTTCCTATAAGAGCTTTCTGCACTACTGTTGTCCCGTATTAACCATCACATGCTTTTTAAGATTCCTCAATCCAATCAATATAAGGTTGTTTATACTTTAATCTTTAAATATCCATGCGATTTTCTCATACAAATGTACGATACTAGTACACTCACAATGGTTGCTCTGATCACAGAACTACAGATAAAGATGCTTACCCAAATGCTAAAATCGTCATTTCTCGACAAAACCCTATAATGTGACCACTCTTCAGAATCGTCTCTTCGAGACGATTCTAAAAAGTGGTCACAGTATAGGGTTTGGTTGGGGAAATAAAGGAGCATCTTATCTGGACACCTGGATCAGTTTCATTTCAACCCTTTACTCTATAAATACGCCTTTTAACGCCTTTGCAAACCGAGTAGAAGCTGTAGGAGCTGTCTGATCAGGATTTGCTCTGTCGGCTTAACCATTTACTCCATAAATACACCCTTTTCTACGCATTTGCAAACAGAGTAGACCAAGATCAGACGGCTCCTATAGCAGCCGCCTGATCAGGGTCTGCTCTGTTTGCTCATGCCATAATATAGATATGATTTTATAGTTTCTGCCATTGCCTAACTTTCCTGTGTTTATATGCTATCAAAAATCAATCTAATTAATATTCATGATTTCATTATTTCTTATATGAATATTCATGGAGTAAATGGTTAAGAAATAAAATAGATCTGGTTTCACAGTTTCTGCCATAGCCAATATGTACTGTGTTCTTACGCCATTATAAAAAAACCCCATCAAATTAATATGAATGAAATAACTATTTCTTAAATGAATATTAACAGTGTAAAGGGTTAAAATGGCGATATTTGGTCAAATTAGAAAGTATTTGGATCCCAACGAACCTTCGGTTTTGCAAATGATACCACGAGCTCTCTTCTATTGTGCTAAGGAATGAACAAAATTTAATGAAACTGAAAAGTGGATGAAATGAGATTTCCTAGCAATAATTAGAAACTTTATCTGCTTGATAATTCATCACATTGAGATACAGTGAAATCCCCACTACAGCGTTCTAGATGTGAACTCTTTGAATTGCTGAATATTCAAAGGCAGAATGGACAATCCATTCTCTCCTACTGGAGACCATTTAGACCATTGTGATACATAGAGCATTTTCTCCTTAGGAGTATACAATTCAAAAGTATACAATTCTATTTTTTCTAGTACGTACTCCTTTTCAGTAGATTTATTCAAAGAGGTTGGGTCTAAAAATAGTCTAGGAATGAGTGGGTTAGTGTGTATGTATAGTAGACTCTTGCAAAAGCAACCATGTGATTTATTACGACATTGGCGGCGCATCAGGCTCCAAACTGTTTGACACTTGAAAGAGAAATACACGATTCAATAATTATGAAAACTAATGAGGGGGCATTTTCCACTAGCAATATGTTACTCTGCAGGCTACAGGTGAAGGGCACGCACATAATTATTCATTAAACGTGTATCTGATTCATGAAGAAATACTGGCATGAAGAATATCCATTAGATGTTTGTAAGTTGGTATATAAACCCTTTATTACATGGATATTAATGTTAAGAAATAATGACATCATCAATATAGTTTATCATATTATTTTATATAATGGCACATGAACGCAGGAAATTTGGTCATGGTAGAGACTGTAGAATCATATTTATATCATGTAATAAGCAAACAGATCAGACTCTGATAAGATGGCTCCTACAGGAGCCGTCTGATCTGGGTCTACTCTGTTGCAGATGCGTTAACATGCATATTTTTGGAGTATATGGTTCACACAAGATGTTTTGACATGACAGAAACTGTAGAATCAGATTTATAATATTTCTAAAGCAAACAGGATAGATGCTGACCAGACGGCTCATACATAAGCCGTCTGATCTGGGTCGTCACTGTTTGCAAAGGCGTCAAAAAGACATATACGAGGTCAAGTGTTGTGATCGCTTTAGAGAGATTTTACTGTAAATTGGAGCCAGAAATACTTATCCGGGGGTATTTGGCTGGATCAGGACGGTCTGCAGAAACAACTGAATTACAAGCAGCAGTTGTACAGGCTGTCTCACATATTTGGTGAACTATTACAAAGGCATTTTCATATAATAACAGAAATTATATTCTCGGAGATATGGAAATCAGAAGCAGAATCTTTATTCTGCAGTTCAGTGTCTGCGTTCACAGAGCTTCTAAACCCAGGCTTAGTATTCCCTTTACTCGCTTGTCTACGCATTTGCAAACATAGTTGACCCAGAAAAGACGGCTCCAACAGGAGCCGTCTGGTCAGTGTCTACTCTGTTTACTTATGATATAATATAGGTACGATTCTACTGTTTCTGCCATGGCCAAAATTTCCTGTTTCTAACAATTAATCTAATTGGTGTGGTTGCTTAACCCTTTCATCGCCAATGTCGCATAAATGCACCACGACAAATAGTGCAGTCCCTGATCAGACGGTAGCTTAATGCAGGAGAAAAGTGATACAGAAAGTAATGGAACTTTTTGTATCACTTTTGCAAGGTGTATTAACGCTTTCGGCGCCAAATTTCCAATTGTCGTCTGCAATCCAATTTTGTTAAATCATTCGGTAGGCCTACAATAAGGAAATAACTTTCGAAGGAATAAAGCACATATATAGAAATAGAGATTGAGACAAAAAGCTAAGACCCTGATCAGACTCCGCCTTGAAAAGGCGGCGTCTGATCAGGTACTGCACTATTTGTCGTGGTGCATTTATGTTTTAAATAACCCAGAATTCGTTTGAGCGAGTCGTATTAGCAAGACTTTACCGTAATTATAAGGGTCCATGCTTATAAAGCTTTTAGTTGAGTCTGAGATCGTTCTCAAGCTTTTGATTGGTCAGATTTGAGCCTTTGGCTCAAATCTGACCAATCAAAAGCTTGAGAACTCAAATCTGACCAATCAAAAGCCTGAGAACGAAACTCAGACTCAACTAAAAGCTTTATAAGCATGGACCCAGGTGAATGTTTTTACAAATATAAAATGATATTGTTTCTCTTCAAAACATTGACAATGATACGATTAACAGCTCGTAATTTTTCGAACTTTAACTCTTTACTTCCTCAATTTTTCACATAGGAAATAATGATACATGTATCATGAATATTAATTAGATTAACAATTTATCTCATTAATATTCATGTGAGAAATAATGAATATCTATTAGAGGATTTTTTTTAAAATGACATCAGCACAGGCATGTTTTGCCATGGAAAAAACTATAGAAGCATATCAATATTACATCATAAGCAAACAAAGCAGACCCTGATCAGACGGCTCCTCATGGGTCTTGCCTGTTTGCAAAGGCATACAAATGCGTATCTGTGGAGCCAAAGAAACAATATCATATCTGACTTATTGCCTTTGATTCCACGTGTACTTTAATGGTACAGTAAACCCCCCTCTTAACTGGAATTCCAGTAAAGAATGTAGATACCTTTAAGCAGATGACTGCTTAACGCAGGGTGAAAGCCACACAGAAAACTCCTAGATAGGAGCTTTCTGCATGACTTTCACCCTGCATTAAGCTGCCACCTATCTCCAAAATGGATACATGTATTTATACTTTAATGAAAGTCCGGTTTACAGGGGTTTTACTGTATCAGATTAAATGTCATCATTGGCGTTAACCCATTCCCTCATACTGAGGACTTTTGACGCCTTTGTAAAAGTCACTTTTTGAAACCAGTGTGATAAATAAATGCTCTATTTGTCACAATAGTTTCAGAACTACACGATTGTAAATTTTACTTTTCTCTAGTAAATGCTCCTTTTTGGTAGATGTATTCAAAGAGGTTCGATCTAAAAACAAAAGCCTATGAGGGAATTGGTTAAGAGGTCTTGTGGATATTCGAGAGTTAATGTTCTGCTAGAACTAAGGGTGATTTACGAGCTATTCGCGTTAATTCATTTGTCACGAATGGAAGTGAAAACTAAAGAATGAAACAAGTCAGTCATGAATATTAATTAGCCACACCCACTATCGCACTGTTAAACCTTTACTCCATAAATTCGAATCTCTACGCCTGTGCAAATAGAGCAGACCCAGACCAGGAGAATGTAGAACCGGTTGAACAGTATCTGCTACGGCCAAAAAATCATGTCTAAATCTGCCATGATAACAATTAACACATTCCCTCATATAGACGCCTTTTGACGCTTCTGTAAAAGTCACTTTGTGAAACCACTGTGATAAATAGAGCATTTGCTCCTATGGAGCAAATGCTCTATTTTTCACAATGGTTTCAACACTACACAATTCTCAAATTTTCCTGTTTAGTAGTAAATGCTCCTTTTCGGTAGATTTGTTCAAAGAGGTTGAATCTAAAAATAGCCTATACGGGAATGGGTTAATCTACTTAATATTCATAATGTCAGTTTCTTCGAATATTCATGAAGTAAAGCTTTAAGAAAAACACGTAGACCCCATTGGGGTTCGACAGAGATCCTGGCTTTTAATGATATACATGTACTGGTAATGCAGTAAAAACTAAAGAAAAATGACAATCATTATGCAAGTGATTGTTGAATACAGGGTGAAAGTCAAACAGAAAGCCTCCTGAATGTGAGTTTTGTGCAAAACTTTCGACCGACTTCTATCACCGGTCTCAAACAATCGACCGGACAGAAGTTTGGACACAACTGACAGGACAGGTGTTGCGAAAGGTTTGGAAACTTACGACCGGGGCATTGTCACGAAAGATTTGACCACTTATTAACCCTTCGCTTGCTATTCACGTCAATATACCTACCTGTAAATAGTGAAGACCCAGATGAGACAGCTCCTGCAGGAGCTGTCCCATCAGGGTCTGCACTATTTACAAGTTGATTGTGCAACCAGTGCACTCCACAGCAGTGATTGCATAGCGAAATACTTGTACACAGTGAAGATATATGTAATTATACCACATGGCATGGGTAAAGAAGGAGAAATGTATTTTAAAATTCAGCAAGCGAAGGGTAAATAGGTCATTGTCGAGAAAAGTTTAGACACTTGCAACCGAGCAACAGTTGTGAAAGGTTTGACCATTTACGGCCGAGATACGTAACACTTACGACCGGGCAATAGTCGAGACGAATAAATTGCTGTCATAAGAAGCTTTGATTATTACATGTACGACCAGGCCATTGCCGGAGATGGTTGGACACTTACGACCAGAGCGATGTCGTGAGAGGTTTGGACCCATACGACCAGACCGCTGAGGCCAGTGTCTTGAACGCTTACAACCGAATTGCTGCCGAGAGAAGTTTGGCACTTACGATCGGGTTGATGTAGCGAGAGGTTTACGACGGCACGGTTACCGCGAGAGGTTTGAGCATTTACGACCGGGCCGCTGTCGTGAGAGACTTGGGCTCTTACGACCGGGTCGCTGTCGGTAGTGTATTCGATAAGTAAGCGTTTGTCTCATTGTGAAATAAATGGCACGTGGCGTGGGATACGTTGATGTTTTCTTCTGCAATTGATTTTATATCAAATGGTGACAGTGTTTTACAGAGGCGTGTGGAGTTTAATATTTAGTGAGTCTTGGAAAAAATCTTGTCAAAGCCATATACTGTCTGTAATTGCTTTACGTCTGACTAGTTTTGCCTTTCCTTCTGTTCATGTATTAGATACAATCACACCAATATCTCCCGCAGCCATGAAATATTCATCGGTAGACATTAGCCTCTATACTGCCGGGTGTCTACCCCCAGGACAACCCCATCAAAAACTCAAACACAGTATGCACCCAGATCTGACATATGTACTTAATGAATACAGTAGATGTCAGACGCGTCCCTCTAATTGACAGTGTAATTGATTGCATAGAGCCATGGGGGTTCAAGGCTCACGACATCTAATGCAGTTTAACTCGTCTCGCGTTAAGCGCATTTTGACTAGCATTTGCAAACAGCTTGGATCCAGATGAGATGCCGAGTTACTCAGCGTCTCATCAGGATCCAAGCTGTTTGAAACACGGTCAACAGTTTCTCACAAGTTTGGTAGAATCAGAAGGCAATAAAATGTTCAGTAAAGCAGAGATTGAGCATGCAATAGTTTAGCACGTGACGGGTTAAGCAAGTTAAAAGTTCGTACCAAACATCTGCTTTTTACATGTTCACTGTGCGCGACTATCAGTTGGTCGCAAATATGAATGTTTTAGTGAAAAAGAAGTCTTTTATATCTGAAATAATTTTCAGTTTGTGGGAGCGTCAGTGAAAACATTATCGAAGTAAACCCAAGAGAGAACTCTCTCATTGCTGACATTAATTATAGATTAAATACATCAGGACAAAAACTGGAGAGCGTAATTGCAACGCGAGAGCATTGAATAATTGCTAACACAGGTTTGTTGGAGATTGAGTTTCACTTGAAGTAGGGGATACATTACGGATTAAATTTATTTCATCGATCGTCTAAATAGAAAAGGCGAGAAATTAAGATGCATTATTGAATATTAGCGATGTTGTTAAATTATATACAGAGAGAGAGAGGGGAGGGAGATAGAGGAGCGAGACACACAGAGAGACAGACGCACAGTGAGAGACATAGAGAGAGACATAGAGAGACAGAGAGAGGGACAGAGAGAGACCCACACAGAGAGACACACACACAGAGAAACACACACACGCGCGCTTACGCACGCACGCATGTGCCTTATACGCCTTTGCAAACAGAGTAGACCCACACCGTATGTTTATGTAGGAGTAATCTGATCAGGATCTGCTCTGTTCGACTATGACATAATATACATCTGATTATACAGTATCTGACATATTGAAAGTTCCTTTGTTTCATAGAGTGACATTATTAAAATTCACTTAATTAAGTTTTTAAAAGTGTCATTTTTTTCTTGCATGAACTTTCATGGAGTAAAAGGTTAATGTACTGTTAATTCATTAACCTATTGACTCTTCTGCGGCCACATATTGTCGTCTGCAATATTTGTCGTCTGTTTCAATATTTTTTTTTAATTTTTTTTTAAACACAAACATACGTTTTTCAAAAGGTTTAGATGCTGATAAGGCGCAGAGGGGTTGGCGTCTCATCTGGGTCCAAACAGCTTGCAGACTCGCAAATGGTAACGAAAGAGTTAACCCTTACAGTGTGGGACACGAGCCACTAATGTCCTTTGCAAACAGTGTAAACCCAGCTGAGAGAGCCCTCTCATCAAGGTCTGCACTGTTTGTCACGTTACACTTTCCTTTAGAAAAATCCCTAAATATTCACCGTAAGCTTGACCTGTTTGAATTTTGGAACAGTCCATTTGAAGATTTAGCGCTGTAAGGGTTTGAACTATGACACTGGTTCGCGTTAAGCTAACACCTCCCGCGCAGAATCATTGTTACAGTACTAACAACAACCTTTGTTACAGAATTACTAATCCATTAGCGATCCCGTTTTAGGGTGTGATCAATCTTTTGTCGTATTGTAAACATTGTGCAATAAAATATTGTCTTTCACCCTTAATTCACAAAGGCGCCATTTTTTCGCCTGCAAACAGAATAGACCCAGATCAAACGGCTCCTATAGGAGCCGTTTGATCAGGGTCTACTCTGTTTTCTTATGAAATACGTGTAAATTTAATTCTACAGTTTCTGTCATAGCAAAAATAGTATGTGTTCACATGTTATAAATCATCATTCATGATGTATTGATCTCTTACATGAAAATCCATTGTGGAAAGGGTTAATAAATATTGTCTTTTCTTGCGCATCTCTTCCGTGCATGTACTCAATCCTAATTTTATATACCTCAAGCATGGTTAACAAGCCTTTTGGAGTTGTCCATAACCTGGGACTATTAGTCCATTCATTCTTTGTAATAATTAAGCCTTTTCCTGTTCTATGACAAATGAAAAGTAAGTAGACTCAAATCAGACGACTGCTATAGAAGACGTCTGATCAGGGTCTGCTCTGTTTGTTTATGGAATTATATAGATGTGATGCCACAGTCTCTACCACGGCCAAATTTTTCTATGTTCATAAACCATTATAAAAGGTCAGCTAATAAATATTCATGATGGTCGTTACTTCTGACATGAATATTCATCAGGTAAATAGTTAAAATTATCGCAAGAGAGTTCAAAATGCAGGTGACCACGGTTTGAGCGGAAATCTACATGTGTTTTACAGATTGATACATGCATTCGTGTTCAATCGCTTTATGCTCCCCAGTGATTGGAGTCCTCTATGCGGACCATATTTATTGCCGGCCTCTATTAGCAACGGTCTTTCACAGTTGCATGGCTGTAAAAACCATTGAATGGTGCGTTTTCACGGCGGAGTGGTTCAGGGTTATGTTATAGTACAATGCATTCAGTATGAACTAATTAAATTTGTTGAAGCAGTGCAGATCCTGATCAGAAGTTCATCAATGGGTTTACACGGTTTGCAGTGACAATTCGTTCCCAGCATTAAAAGGGTTGAAACCAATTGGATTCCAGTTTAATTTCATGAAGTATAGCATGTCAAATGTTTTGCCATTTTCCGTTGAGGGTTCTGTGTTGTAAAATGTCAATCGAAATACAGACTGCAAAGTTCTAACGTATTATTTTGCTGTTCTTGCCTACTGAGGGGTGACTTTTTGCTGAATAATTGTGATAAATTATTTATATCACAGGAAAACACATCAATTCTTCGGCGGAATTACCATGACAACGTGGTGCTTTGTTGTCATCAGCTTGTCTTGTCAAGGTAAACTGAAAAGGCGAACAACTGTAGGTACAGTCTGTTGTTGTATGTTCTCACAGAGCCGGCATGAGTTGACACCCCGGGTACGAATTGTGATAGATCACAGTATGTCTGGCAGCTTCTCGGATGTGTGCTATAAACACACGCATACCCAACTCCACACCTGTCAGACAAAGGTGTCGTGTTATGCTATTTTCGACAGAAACAAAACATAACGAAATATAGACATAAAAAACCTTAACAAAAGAGTAAAGGAGGGACAAGAACATACTCTGAAATGGAACATTTCGTCCATCTTCAACAATAGCACATTTCGCACATATTATCAAATGGCATATTTCACTCATCATCTCATACAAAGGCATATTTCATCCATCTTCTTCGAAGGCATATTTCACAAAACTTCAGCGAGGGCATACTTCACTCATCTTCTGTGAGGGCACATTTCACCCATCTTCTGTCAGGGCATATTTCATCTTGTGTGAGGGCATGTTGCACCCATCTTCTGCCAGTGCATAGTTCACTCATCTTGTGTGAGGGCATGTTGCACCCATCTTCTGCCAGGGCATATTTCACTCATATTGCGTGAGGGCATGTTGCACCCATCTTCTGTGAAGGCATGTTTCATCAATTTTCTGTGATAGCATAGTTCACCTATATTCTGTCAGGGCATATTTCACCCATCTTCTGTGACGGCATATTTCATCCATCTTCTGTTAGGTTATATTTAACCCATCTTTTTGCATGCAGTTCACAGACTGCCACCCGTCTTAACACATTCTCTCCTACTAACGCCTTGTTGCGTCTCTGTAAAACTCATTTTATGAAACCATTGTGATATATAGAGCATTTACTCCATAGAAGTAGCTGCTTTATGTATCACAATCTACGCAATTCTAAAATTCTCCTTTTCTATAGTTAATGCTCCTTTTAGGTAGATTAATTCAAAGTGGTTGGGTCTAAAATAGTCTAGGGGGCAATGAGTTAAAGGCCGACATGATACGTGTTTGAGTGTTCTGGTTTGCGGGGTTTTACTGTAGTCTACAACTGCAAGAAATTATGACGTCATGAATATCAATTAACTGATTTTTTATAATGGCTCTACGAACAATGGATTTTTTTGTCATAATGACAGAAACTGGAGAATCAGACCTATATTATTGTAAAAGCAAACAGAACAGACCCTGATCAGACGGCTCCCTTTGGAGCCGTCTGATCTGGGTCTACTCTTTTCGCAAAGGCGTTAATAAGTATATCTATGGAGTAAAGGGTTAATCTGACCAAGAAGAAACCGTTGGCCGTTGCATTGGTGCTAACCTGTGTAAACAGTTTGAGATCAAGTTATGTCCAGTCACTGGACGTCACATCAGGGTCTAAATTGTTTGACATTTTGGTTGTGTTCTTAAGGAGAACTGTTTCAGACAGCAATTTTGTTGTAGCATATGGTTACTAAGCGTGAAAAGAGATAACCCCTTACATCACAGATACTCATTTAGACGCATAAATGTGCAAACAGAGTAGAACTAGATCAGACAGCTCAAATAGGTGCCGTCTGACTATAGGGTATGTTCTGTTTGCTTATAAACTAATATAGATCTTAGAGACTACCATGGTTAACCCATTCCCTCATATTGACGACTTTTGACGCCTATGTAAAAGTCACTTTGTGAAACCAATGTGATAAATAGAGCATTTGCTCCTATAGGAGCAAATGCTCTATTTATCACAATGGTTTCAAACTGCAAAATTCTAAAAGTTTCCTTTTCTCTATTTAATGCTCCTTTTCGGTAGATTTATTCAAAGAGGTTGTATCTAAAATAGCCTATGATGGAATGGGTTAAAACATCATGAGTTCATATGCAGTACTAAAACTGCAAGCACTATATTTTCTTGATGTCATTTCTTAAATTAATAGCAATACGGTAAAGGTTTAAATCACGAAGCTATCTGCCTGTTACATAATATTATTCTGCTATCAAGAGCCTGGGGGTGATGAATGCATGAAAAGTTTTATTTCACGAGATTAAAGATTATGGAGGGAGATACGGCGTCTGTCCTCGTGTGAACATTTTACCTCATAGAAACGCCTTTTCACGTCTTTGCAAACAGAGTAGACCTAGATCAGACGGCTCCTGTATGAGTCATCTGATCAGGTGATCAGGGACTGTTTTGTGTGCGCCTGGTATTCTTCACTTTCTGTCTGTGTTCATATGTATGGAGGGTGATACAGGCCATGGCCTATTGATCTACTGGCGATTTTGCGACAACATTTTCAATCAGTTTGGATCGTGATGAGACGCCGAGTAACTCGGCGTCTCATCACGATCTAAACTGTTTGTCACACTGACATCGTGTTTCGAAAAGAAATGAAAGAGAGAATAAATACTTTTAGAATTGAAGCAGACGACAATATTTTGCAGACGACAGTTGCTCAGATTACTGAATGTTAACCCTTTCGCTGCCAATGCCTGATCTGTGATTACCTATGCAAACAGTTTGGATCCAGATGAGACGCCGAGTAACTCGACGTCTCATCAGGATCCAAACCGTTTGTTACTGTTACTATGTTTTTGAAACAAAAATGAAGAAAATCAAAAGAATGAAAATTCGTAGCAGACGTCAAAGTTAGCAGAGTTTGGCAGCGAAAGGAATAAAGGACGGGTTGTTGCATGTGTCATGACTGTGATAATGCCGATAACGTTACGTGAATTGTAAACCTGACAGACATGAATTAAACGCTTGTTTGTCTAACAAAGCTCTACGACTTTAATTTTGTTAATAGCGGCAATAAATTTGTAACGTTTCAATTAAGCGTTCAGGGAAAATTATTGATCAGTGGAAATCTCAATAATACATGAAGACGGCAATTTTCCTCTCTTAATTAATCGTTATCTCAAAAAAGACGAGAAGCCTGGCGTGAATTGTTCTGCAGGTAGAGTTTAGACCTGCCACCGTGAAAGACAGTCAATGATCTGGAATATATACGATTTGCACGTGGAAAAGTTACAAACATGTAATAAAGTGATTTTAAAAAATCCGATTAATTATCTAACCATGAACTGGTTTCAGAAGCAGATGACGCATTCGGTCAGTTCAGGGTAAGACTGTGCGTGCATGCGCCCATGCAATCTGGCCAGTGTGTCCATTATTGTCTGAAATGCATTTTTGACACGAGGCCACGGTTTCCGTTGTTTAGAACTGACCATAAATAAGATCCCGACTGAGTCACTGGCTTAATGGCCTCTGATTAAGTTAATCGCCACCGTTCTTTTACCATTATGACTTTAACCTTTAACCTATAGACAATACATAGGACATGTCACGAAAGAGGCTTTGGACAGACGGCGACAACGAGTGACTGCAATATTTCTATATACAGTAACATCTCGATTATTCGAATACTAAATACGTATCATTATCGATCTTTAAGACAGGTGACAGCTTCATGCATGGTGAAAGTCATGCAGAAAGCTCCTCTAGGAGCTTTCTGCACGACTTTCACCATACATTAAGCAGCCACCTGCCTTAGAGGGCGTACATTCTTCTATGCTAAATTTTCGAATAATCGAGATTTTACTATACAATAAAAACCAGCTAAAGCCACAACAACAAGATGAAATTAACAGTGTACAGGGCAGGCAGTAGCTTAATGCATGACGAAAGTAATCCAGAAAGCTTCTGCATTAAGTAACCGCCTGTTTTTGAAGTGTAAATACTAAACTGTATACTTTAACTAGTATAGTCATTTAATGGTATCTAGCATACTCTTGGTAGTTTGTACTGACTATAAATTGGGTGTGTGTATTGTAAATTTGAACAATAAAGATACTTTAACCTTTCCCTTCATATAAACGCCTTTTCGCGCATGTACAAACAGTGTAGACCTAGATTAGACGCCTCGTGTATGAGCCGTATGATCAGGGTATGTTCTGTTTGCTTATGACATAATATGGATCTGATCGCACAGTACCGGATTTGTCAAAGCGAAAAGTTCCCCTATACATTTTACATTATAAAAGTCATCTAATAAATATTCATGATGCCATTAGTTCGTACATGAATATGTATGGGGTAAAGGGTCAATAAAGTATTAAAGTACATGTATAGTCATTTATTCAGTACATGTATAGTAATTTATTCAGTACATATATAGTCATTTATTCAGTACATATATAGTCATTTATTCAGTACATGTATAGTCATTTATTCAGTACATGTATAGTCATTTATTCAGTACATATATAGTCATTTATCCAGTACATAGTCGCTCTAGAGAGATCCAACAGTACAATGCACCTTTGTTTATCTATTGGGGATACTTAGTCTTGCATTCGACTGGTTTCAATTAATCTGTCAAAGACATAATGTTATGACATGCATTATATCTATATTTGTAATAAAACCGTTAAATCTTTGTTAATTGCAATCTAATGGTTTAATTCTTTTCTAATTTACCATGAATTCGTTATTACATGCTGGACACAATGGCGTCTTTGTGGTCTAAAATGCCGTTACCAATGTGCTTTTGAAGTGGCTTAATTGTTTATAAAATTCAATTAATTTGTATTACCGGCCCTTTGACGGGTAGTTATTGTTCTGCTACAAAAGGATTAAATAGATTACAGTAATCGCAGCCACTTGCTATGCAGTCCTGTCATTATAACATTTGGCCTGAGTGGCCGGGGCTGACAGCCGGCTATTCTACGGCGTCGAGGGAGGTATTGGCCTTTAGCACATCGCCGAGTCGCATCTTAACCAGTTATTTCATGAATATTCATGTAAGAAAAACTGACACCAGGAATGTTTATTAGCTGACATTTGATGATGGTATATGGAAATTGGCTTTGACAAAAACTGGAATAATATAAACATATAGAACCCCTCTAATGCGACTACTTAATAAATAAACATGGGTGACTTTATAAGCAGGTGGTTGCTTAATGCAGGACAAAAGTAATGCAGAAAGCTCCTCTAGGAGCTTTCTGCATTACTTTTGTCCTGCATTAAGTTACCAACTGCATCTAGCACCCAGCATTATACCTCTTTTAGGTGGTCGCATTAGCGGGGTTTTACTGTATATGATTACATAAGCAAACAGCAGACGCTGATCAGATGGCTCATACAGGAGCCATCTGATCTGGGTCCACTCTGTTTTCATAGGCGTTCAAAGGTGTTTCTATCAAGCAAAGGGTTAACTTTTATCCTGCTAAAAATGATGTCTGTTAAATATCTCGTTTTTAAGAGTTTTTATTTACTTCCTCTTTGTTCGAACCGAGTGTAAAACATATCAATATTTGGATCGTGATAAGACGCCGAGTTACTCGGCGTCTCATCCGGATCCAAACTGTTTTGCAAATGCGAGCCATGCCACTCGTAGCAGGAATGGGGTAAACATATTCCAAAGAATTTTCTTCTACTTACAGTGTCTTCGTTTTCCTTTTAAATGCAAGCAATATATTATCTCTTCATATAAAAAATATCATTAGAGTATCTAAAACCTAGACCGGATCCTACTGGGACGACGAATCACTCAGCATCTATTCTTGGTCGAAATGGTTTGATAGCATTACATAACCATACCAACAGAGTACTAACTGTGCCAATGGTAAAGTTTAGTACATGAACTTCAGCAATCTTCCAGGACATGTTTTTTTTCTTGTGAAATATTTCTCGTTGCCTAAACGGCGCTTATTCTACCACCACACACTTTTTTATGAGAAACCGATTGATATGTGTGTATATCACTATGAAATGCATTGGCACTGGTTAAACCCTTTACCTGATAGTGACGCAATTGCAAACTGAGTAGACCCAGATCAGACAGTTCCCGTAGGAGCTGACTGATCAGGGTCTGATCTGTTTGCTTATGGAATTATATAGATCTGATTCTACAGTTTCTAACATGGCCAAAATGTCATGGGTTAAAAAATCAGCTAATAAGTATTCATTTTGTCATTACATGTACTTCTCTTGCTCTTTTCATATAACCCTTTACTCCATAAATACGCCTTTCTATGCCTTTGCGAACAGAGTAAATCCAGACCTGGCGATTCCTGTCGGAGCCGTCTGACCAGGTCCTGCTCTGTTTGCATATGTAACATAAATACATGTATAACTGACTGCAGCTACTACCAGTACGAAACATTCGCATGCACACACGCTATTATACAAATTCAGCTTATAAATATTCATGATACATGTATCATTATTTCTTACACGAATATTCAACAGGTATAGAAACATTGCTCCATATAAGAGTTTAACCCTTTCCCTTATGAACGTTTTAGCATGAGTTGACCACTTCAAGAATATCCATTAACTTAATTTTCACAAGGTAAGCAAAAAAAATCAAGGGAATTCTGGCTCAGACAAAAACTGTAGAATTTCATAAGCAAACAGACCCGACCCTGATCAGACGGCTCCTATAGGAGCCGTCTGATCTGGGTCTACTCTGTTTGCAGTAGACATAGGTTTTAAGCATGATAAATGTTAAGATCATGGATTCCTCTTCGCATTACAGCTGGACACTTCAAGTGATTGATGCACCAGTTAATAAATGGAATACAGCAGATACATGTCCCAATAATCTGTGACAATCCCTATCAAAATCAAGACTGGGTGACCACGTGCCTGAGAGCGTGCTCGACACGTGCAGTCGCCACGCATATAAAGAATCATTCGTGTTTCTTTCACCCTCAGTTAAACCAGACGAATGACCACTGCAAATATCATTAAGACCATGTAATTACCTTCTAACGACATGTAGCACCACTGTTCCACTCAACCGACATGTCATTCAGACGGGCAATAATGAAACAAAACAAGACTAGTTTGTAGTAAGCATCCAAACCACGCGCCATATAACTAACCATCTAACCATAGACAGTTTTGTCTAGGGTTTTGGTTTGTTATGGAATGCAATATAAATGCTGCTATTGAATTCAAACAATGACAAAAGCATCATTTTACCCTGGTTAGTTAAAGACTGGACAATTATCAGTAAATCAGCATTAATCACTCCCTAGTTGGAGAGGTGGCCAGCAGCAGAATTACCCTTTCCCTGCCAAATAAATGCCGTGTGCAAAATCTGCTAAAATTTCATTTTTTAAAACTTACTATATTTTGTTTTCAAAAAACATGACCACAGTATCAAACAGATTGGATCTTGCTGAGATGCTGAGTTACCCGGCGTCTCAACTCGATTCAAACGTCGTGCATAAAAGACCGCATAAATGCATTTGCCATTGGCAGCGAACGGATTAAACTGTTCATTATAGAAGTTTGCAAATTATTCTCCATGGGAATGGAACAAGACCCAGTCGTTTGTCTTTTATCTGTATCTGATATGAATAATCGAAGCAGATAATCGCGAAATAATGAAAACAAAGTCCACAGAAATACACTTTAACCCTTTATCGCCTCTTCGCGACCTGCCTCGCATTTGCAAACAGCTTGGGTCCTGATGAGACGCCGAGTTACTCGGCGTCTCATCAGGACCCAGGCTGTTTGACGCCCGGCCAATAGTTTTCCATAAGCTTCTTCGAATAGGAAAGTGTCAACATTGCATCAGATTCAAATTTGAGCAGACATTATTTTTTTTCAACAATGGCGTGAGGTTTAATCTCACTGTAGCGAGCCATTAGGTTAATGACTATTCCATCAATAACAACACCAAACGCGTTCTCTCTTTACCTGATAGTCACACCTTTACACGAGTTGCAAACAGAGTAGACCCAGATCAGACGGCTCCTTTAGGAGCCATCTTATCAGGATCTGCTCTGTTTGTTTATAAAATTATTTAGATCTGATTCTACAGTATCTGTCACGCTAAAATATTGCTGTGGCCATATGCCATTATAAATAATAAATATTTATGGTGTCACTTTCCCTACATGAATATTCATTTGGTAAAGGTTCAGATAAGATGAGCAAAAAATTAAAACATTTTCAAGAATAACTTCGTTATTTCTCCACGAAACCCTATGCTGTGACCACTCTTTAGAATCGTCTCGAAAAGACGATTCTAAAGAGTAGTCACAACATATAGGGTTTGGTGGAGAAATAACGATTTTAATATTTGAGAACGAGTGTTTATCTGTAGCTCTGTAAAGAGTTAATCCCCACTAATCAATGAAGAGTCGCCATACTGGTCAGTATACCGTCATGATTCTACTATCATTAGATGTCAACTCTACTTTTGGAAAACATTGTTTCAAATTTGGAATGTCTGGAATTTACTGAGATTAACTGACGACAGAGCGTAAATAGCGGCAGATGTTGTGTCAGAGGTCAAACGCAATCCGGGCAATCGCGAACGTCTTCTGTCAATGCCACAGTCCGTGGTCAAAGAGTCAGCCTGGTGGCTAAAATCATTTACATGTATCTTCAATTCCGTCCAACCCGCTTGATCGCAAATTAAAAAGAAAACAGTTCCATATCTCTTAACTCATCTCTTTAGAGAGCGGAAAATGTGATAAATGGGCCCAGGTTCTTTGAAACTGACTGCCTACAATGGGAACAACGTTCTACAAACGCTTTTAGCTCTTTTGGCGCCAACTAATTTTCGCCTGCAATGAATGCCGTCTGCTTTCGGTTTCAGAGTAATCTTTCGGTCAATATTTTCCTTGAAACGTAAGTGTTGTGCCAAACAGTGTGCATCCTGATGAGATGCCGAGTTACTCGGCGTCTCAAATAGATCTAAACTGTGTGTAAAAGTAATCACAGGTTCACCCAATGCATCAAGTCCTGTGAGTCTTTTTCAGGCGAAATGCCGGAGAAATATTACTCCAGTTTCCCTTAGGCCTGTGTTTTGATTTTGAATAATGTTTTGAACTTCATATGCCCCTTTTAGAGACACTAACCACGAATCGGTTAACGCTTCCCTGCATACAAACGGTGCATTTACACGCTTATGCACACAGAGTAGACCCTGATCAGACGGCTCCTATAGGAGCCGTCTGATCAGGGTCTACTCTGTTTGCTAATGTAATTTGATTGATTTGTTTCTTTAATTTCTAAACTGGCTACAATATTCCACCTTCCATATTTCATTATAACTATTTCGTCTATGAATATGTAGTAGGTATTAAAATTTGGACTAAACATAGAACAGGGAAAGGGTTAACCCTTTCAACCCGAGCACGCATGCGCTGTCACTTTCAGAGATGTAGACCCAGATCAAAGGGCTTCTATAGTGGAACTCTCTGATCAGGATTCTGCGTTGTTTGCCATTCAAAATCCTCTAGCAAGATTAAGCCTTTCACACTGAGTGGACAATTTAGTCAAACATAGATGGGCTTTTCCATTCTGAAAATTTAGGGTTGAAAATGCTGAATCCAGCAACACGAGCTACTACTAGAAATAAACATTTGCGATGTGGCGAGAGTGTCATATCCATTTTATAGAAAATTTACAAACAGATGGTTTTTGCCATTCTAATCTGATATGGTGGAATTATGTTCGATCTGTTTGCAAAACTCATACATTTCATGTGTCAGTCGTAATTCTGCGCGCGCAGATCGCTAATGCATCTACAAACGTTTGATGGAGCGGCCGGGTGAAATCAGCTGCACCATGCACGGCTTTATGTATTGTTTTGAGCTCCTGCGGGCAATTTTGTCAATTTTCAAACACCGAGTTGATAATTATGATGAAGGTTTTTACCTTTTATGTTCACTCAATATTTTCTCCATTTCCATTACATGCGATGAGAGAACCTTTTCAATTATGTAATTACTGGAAGAATGACGGGTGGGGGAATTGTTTAAAATACAATAACCACATCAAGATGATATTGACTGATACTGAATGTTTTTTTAACAAACGCAATAACGCATGGCTATTGGCGATAGCAATGAAATTCAGAACGGTTCTGATAAAAGTGTTATAAAGATAGAGTGAGAAACTGGCATGTTAACAAGAAAACGAAAGTGTGTGTGTGCGCGAGAGAGAGAGACAGAGAGAGAGTGAGAGACAGATAGAGAGAGAGAGAGAGAGAGAGAGACAGACAGAGAGAGACAGAGACAGAGATACTGACAGATAGAGAGACTGACAGATAGAGACAGACTGATAGACATACATACAGACTAGACAGGGCATACGCAGAGATAGAGAAAAACAATGAGAGAGAGAGGAGGGAACAAGTAAATGAAATGATTAATGAAAACATGTATTTTCCACTAATCCTAACTTTCAGTAAAGAATAATGGAGTCAGGAGTCTGCTTAATGCAGGGCGAACGTCATGCAGAAAGCTTCCAGATGAGCTTTCTGCATGACTTTCATCCTGCAATATTTACATTCGCCCTGCAACGTCCTTATATAACCTTATTCTAAAAAGAAAGTTGCATTTTCCCATGAACGTTCATTTAAAAAAAATCCGTTGAAATATAAGAAATACAATGGAATATAAATATAAGAAATAAATGACGTGCTTCCGGTGTTCATGAGGTTATGCAACGCATAGCTTTACGAGCAAAGATTCACGTGAAGCCCTTCGGGCTTCACTAACTTTGCTCGTAAAGCTATGCATTGCATAACCTCATGAACACCGGGAGCACGTCATTCATTTCTTAATTAAGCATTTATCTGTCTTAAACACCGATAATTGTACTTAATTGGTCGTTCGGATTAGTGAAGTTTTAATGTTATTTACTTGACCACAATGTACATGTACATACATACAAACGGAGCTACAGATATAAGTGCACTAATATATTAAAACCCTATACTGTGACTTCTCTTTAGAATCGTCTCTTCGACACGATTCTAAAGAGTAGTCACAGTAAAGGGTTTGGTGGAGAAATAAAAAAAAAGCTATTCTTCAACATGTTTTAAATTCACGCATCTTATCTGGACCTCTGTACAGAGAGTCCATATCACGATGAATCTATGCTACATGTGCGTAGCCCAGGCTGTAAATTCCATCAATAGTTTTCCTAACCATAAACTCATGAAAACATTAATATTTTATCACATTCTTAATTTACTCTCAACGCTGTCTGGATTAATAAAAAAGGGAAAGTGACAGTTTTAACTACCCGGTAAAAATGTTATTGTCAAATAAAAGCTGGATTTTTATATCCGCACGAGTCACTCGAGCAAGGCATATACACGATAGCCCATTTAACCTGTTTTACACATTTTACCTCTGACATGCTAGAAATTATGATTTCGTGAAAATTAAATAACCGGATTTTTCTGTATGATTTTTTTTTTTGCCATGACATATCTGATCTGTAACATAATTTAAGCAAACAGAGCAGACCCTGATCAAATAGCTTCTACAGGATCTATATATATGCTGTCTTTTCAGGAAATGGCTATAGGAGCCGTTTGATCTGGGTCTAATCTGTTTGTAAAAGTGTAAGACAGTGAGCATATACAGTAAAGGGTTTGCTTCATCATGCTATGTTATGCTTAAACTCTAAGCTGGCCCCGAGGTTATAATTTTTTTTGCTTGAGTCTGAGATCATTCTCAAGCATCTGATTGGTCAGATTCTGAGCTTGCTCAGAATCTGACCAATCAGATACTTGAGAATGGTCTCAGTCTCAGACTCGGGAGTTTTATAACCATGGACCCTGCATGGAGCATTTTTTATTTACATCAAATTTGTTGAACATTTTGAGAAACTACACGTCTTGAGTCAAACGGATTGGATCTTAATGAGACGCCGAGTTTCTTCGCCTCTCATCTGGATCCAATCTGTTTTGTAAATTCCAGGTAGTGTGTGCTTACTCTGACAGGTCTAAACATAGTAGCAGACGACATATTTTGCAGACGACATTTATTGACCATATAAGGGGTTGAGAAACCGTTTTAGTTTTTCATTAATATTTTACCAGCCAGATGTTTTTGTTTGTCGGTATTTTGACATTTTACAGGTCTTAATTCTTTGCTCGTGAAATAATTATCGTCTGAAAAATACGCCGGCTGCTTATTTTTTTCAAAATTTATTAGCCATATATGGGGTTAAGAATCCGTTGTAGTTTCATTAATATTTTACCAGCAAGATGTTTTTGTTTGTCAGTATTTTGACATTTTACAGGGTTTCTTTTTTTCATGAAAATAGTATCGTCTGCACAATACGTCGGCTGCTTGAATTTTCAAAATATATTTTGTTTTACTTTTTATGTACATGTTTTTCAGATCCAGATCCTACTTAGGATCTGATCTTGACCCAGACTGTTAGTACAAATGTATAACATATCGCCTACTCGCCCATAACACGTTAAGCGACAATACCGTAAAACCCTTCCAAACCGGACGTTACATTTGGTATGAATATCGGTCTTGGAGCCGCTTAATGCAAGGTGAAAGTCATGCAGAAAGCTCCTCTAGGAGCTTTCTGTATGACTTTCACCGTGCATTAAGCAGCCACCTGCCTAAAAGTATCCAAATTCTTCTATACTAGAATTCCGGTTTAGAGAGATTTTACTGTAGTCTTCATCTCTTTGCACGCTAAGTAAATTGTCGTCTGCAACAATTATCATCTACTTCAATTCTTAAAACAAATTTTCTTCCATTTCTTTGCAAAAATATGACCAACGTGTCAAACAGTTTGGATTCTGGTGAGACGCCGCATTATGCGGCGTCTCATCTGGATCCAAACTATTTGTATAGGTAATCACAGTTTCGCCGTTAACGTGCACATGGTTAAATTGCTTTGCTCGATTTTTCGAAATTTTATCCTAGTTGTAATATAAGAATCAACGATATTGAAATCAGAAACAAGCCTAGCTTTCAACGCTGCATTATCAAATGAACTATTTCAAAATTCAAATTGATCAAGCATACAATGACTATATAGAGATTTTTTTTTTTTTTTAAAATGTGTCACATGACAAACGGTGCAGACGCTGGCGAGAGGGCTCCTCTCTCATCCGGGTCTACACTGTTTGCAAAGGACAATATTTAGTGACTCGTATCCCCCACTGAAAGGATTAAAAATCTAGATTTTCTTTGGAGGTTGGAAAGTGTTAACCCTTTTCATGCTGTAAACAAAAATAAAATGTCTGCTCTGATCTGCTGAACACTTGACTTCTGACTCGTTCAAGCTTTTGAGGAATTACTTACCGAGTGTCAGACAGTGTAGATCCTGATGAGACATCGAGTCACCCGGCATCTCATCTGGATCCAAACTGTTTGCAAAGGCAAGTCTAGTCGGAAAGTGAAAGGCAAATAGCGGAGTTCTTCATAAAATGGAACGAAGGCGTGATATTAAAAACACAAACTTACTTTTGATGTTAATTGAAATTAATACGTACAGATCTGTCAACGTTATTAAAGATTTCTTTTGAAAAGTATGAAATTGTCGAACAAATAAAACTATGAAGTCGCCAGTATTTCAACGTGAAATTAACCCCATTGACTGGCAGAGCGACTTTTGACCCCCCCCCCCCCCCTGTGCAAACAGAATGGATCAAGCTCATACTTCTGACCAGGGTCTCTTCCGTTTGCTTATGGGTTTATCTAGATCTGATTTTATAGTTTCTGCCATAGCCTAAAACTCATGTGTTCACATATATATATACATGTATATAAATTCAGGTAATAAATATTCATGTCATTATTTCCTACATGAATATTCAGATCAGTTAAAGGGTTAATGTAAGTTAAACGAATATTTTATTTCACATAATTAGGCAGGTGCTACAATTGTCAATCAAACAAGTTTTAAAACGACACTAAGTTGAACTAATATGAAGGATGAATTGCATATACAGCAGAGCCAGTCTTAAGCGACCATGAAAAATAGTTCTAATTATGGGTCTGCAAGGCAGGTGGTAGCTTAATACATGGCAAAAGTAATGCAGAAAGCTCCTATAGGAGCTTTCTGCATTACTTTTGTCCTGTATTAAGCAACCACCTGTTTTTTAAATTTTAAGATTTCTGTGTCCAATTAATATAAGGTCGCAAAAGGTGGGTTCTACTTGTATTTTGCCTATTTAATTTAACATCATGTATATTTCGCCTATTTAATTTAACATCACATAATGATTAGAATCTGTCGTGTTTTAATTACGCCTTGCACAATTTTAACAAAGCACTACTGTAAAAACGGTTCATGATGCATGCTCAACTGAAGACTTATTAGTGAATACTTAAGTCAGGGGAACGAACATTATACTGACAAAATCATATGGAACGCTTTCTGCGTTACTTTTACATTTCAATAAGCGACTATCCGATTTTAATCAAACACCTATTGGCGCCTTTGCAAAGAGAGTAGATCTACGGGCAAACCATGCAGTCCCAGAAGGAGCCGTCTGATTAGGGTCTGCTGTGGTGGCTTATGGGATTATATAGATCTGATTCTACAGTTTCTGCCTTGATCAAAACATCACGTGTCCATATGCCATTTATAATAATTCAGCTAATAAATATTCACGATATAATTATTTCTTATATGAGTATGCATAAGGTAAAGGGTTAAAAACACATATTTATGTTTTCCCAATCAATTTCCCACTTTAACTGATTCGCTGTCAGTGTCGCAAACATATACAGTTCGGATCCAGATGAGACACCTAGTAACTCGGTGTCTTATCCGGATACAAACGTTTTGTTATTGTCGTCATGTCAAGAAAAGGGGAGAACATTAAATGAACGAAAATCATAGTACACAACAAAGTTTGCTGACAATAAAGTTTGCAGACGACATTATTTGCAGACGACAAGATGTACAGACGACAAGATTTGGCAGCGAAAGTGTTAATAATTCCATTGTATGTTCTAATGTATCTTATCATTTTCAACAAAAATGTGTTCGAGTGAGAATTTGTTTGAAGCTTCAGTCTGCTGGGCAAATTAATTTTGCACAATTTTTCACCAACTTCAATTTAAAAATTCAAGCTATAATCTGTTTGTCTACCGAAATGCAATCAGGGTGTGAAGCAGTTTGGATCTTCGCGAGTTATTCGGCGTCATATGGATCCAAGCTGTTTGCAAATGTAATCATGGTTCCGTCACAATAGGCTAAAATAGACAAGCCGCTAATCTGATAAATTGAAAGGAACGTATTTAAATTGTCAGACTGGGTTTTGCCTTGCTTGTCTCCGCCGAAGATGACTTGAAACAATGCGTAGATCGTCGATAGACGCTTGCACTGGCTTACTTAGCTGAACAATTCCAAGTTATCTTTTTGGCACTTTCGCACCCACGGTAGCCTTTACCATTCCAGTATATCTTCGGTAGATGTCCAGAACTGTGATTCTCGTTTTTCTGCCCATTTTGTTTTTCAAATCTGATCACTCTTCCTGTTTTAACCCTTTCCCTGTTCTATATTTAGTCCAAATTTCAACACCTACTCAATATTCAAAGAGAAAAGAGTTATAATGAAACATGGAAGGTGGAACATTGTACCCATTTTAGAAAGAAAAGAAACCGATCTTTCAAATTCCACTAGCAAACAGAGTAGACCCTGATCAGACGGCTCCTGTAGGAGCCGTCTGATATGGGCCTACTCTGTTTGCAAATGCGTGAAAACACGTTTATATGAGGGAAAGGGTTAAGCATTTCATTTTGATTTTCAGCATTGGAAACAAACTACTATGTGCACATTAGCATGCCAAATTATCTGGAGCACTGCAAACGTTTTCTTACGACAGTATATGTTTACTTCTTAATCCAGTGGTTGGGCTAATTGCCAGACTGCTTCTGCTGATAGTACTCTTTCTTTTGATTATTAATACAGAAAAGCAGTCGCACACCATGCATGTATATTCGATCAGGGAAGCAATCTTTTGAAAGTAAATGCCAAAACAATCATCTGTAGTCACAGCATATGATTGAAGCACTCGTACTTTACTTATAGTGCAATGTGAATGTCTACCACAAAGTATACCACTTTATCCTGTATCTGGTAGATATGCATTTTCACGCATTTGCAAACAGAGAAAGTCCACCAGGGATTACAGTAAAAGCTCTATAAACCGGAATTCTAGTTGAGAAGAATTTAATTTAGATACTTTTAGACAGGGGTCTGCTTAATGCAGGGTGAATGTCATACAGAAAGCTCCTAGAGGAGCTTTCTGTATGACTTTAACCTTGCGTGAAGCTGCCTACTGTCTCCAATACCGATATTTATACTAAACTGAACGTCCGGTTTAGAGGGGGGGGGGGGGGGGTTTACTGTATTCTGTTTGCATAGGACATGAAAGTATTAATTATACACTAAAATACTGACACCTTCGCAGTTTTATTTGTTGGACAATTTCATACTTTTAAAACGAAATCGTCTCACCTGGATCTAAGCTGTGTGATACTCTGTAAGTAGTTTAGTGCGTGTGTACAGGGACAAGGACAATCGCACATTCTACTTCTTTGTGTTTGTATCTAGGATCAAACACAATCGCATATTATACTTCTTTGTGTTTGTATCTAGAGCAAGGACAATCGCATATTCTACTTCTAAGCTGTGCGATACTTTGTAAGTAGTTTAGTGCGTGTGTATAGGGACAAGGACAATCGCATATTCTACTTCTTTGTGTGTGTGTGCCTTGGAATATGGACAATCGCATGTTCTACTTCTTTGTGTGTGTGTATCTAGGAACAAGGACCTTGTTCCTAGAATCTAGGAACAAGGACAATCGCATATTCTACTATCTTTGTGTGTGTGTCTAGGAACAAGGACATTCGCATATTCTACTTTTTGTACAAGGTCAATCGTTGCCTGAACAAACTAGAACATAAACAAGAGAGGTAAAAAAGCTATTTGCAGCAAAGCAATGATTCATCCTAACTAAAGCTTTTAGGGCGAACAAGACCGGCATCACTGCACATCCTTTATGGTACCAATCATCTATACAAAGTTTCATGGAAAATCTCCCAATCGTTTCCGAAACATAACTCCCGACGGAAAAAAAGTTTAAGTTTACAAAAAACAAATGGCCGTCACTCTAGTGGTATTAAACCTTAACACAACGTTTCATAAAAAAATCAACATGGACACTGGAACTTTTTACCATGGTAGAAACAGTGCAGTCATATCTATATTATTTCATAAGCAAACAGTAGACCTTGATCCTGGATCTTCTGTTTATATAGGCATATACAACCCTTTACTCCATAAATACGCTTTTCTATGCCTTTGCAAAAAGAGTAGACCCAGATCAGACGGCTCCTGTAGGAGCCGTCTGATCAGGGTCTGCTCTGTTTGCTTATGAAATAATATAGATCTGATTCTTCAGCTTCTCCTGTAGCAAAAATTGTATTAATATGACATTTTAAAAAACAGTATCAAATTAATATTTATTTCTCAGTGAACGCGTTCCACTATGTAAGCAACGCCGACATAAACCATACTGTTTCGCACGTGTTTCGTACAATCTTATACATAATTTACGGACAGATAAAATCGGAATACCTCAGTGTTCCATTTACTCATTTATAAAAACAACAGTTGAGTGAGATGCCCGGAAATCACCGAGTTGTAGCGGAAACCTATTGTTATTGACTTCCCTGCGGAGAGTCGGTTCCGTTCCTTCCGATTGGACAAAGTCAGAGATATAAATGTCAAGAAATCGATCCGTACGTGCGTATTGCTAGAGATATTTGTAACTAAATACAATAATGGAATTTTATGGAGTCACCAACCATTTGGATCAATTCCACATCTGTGTCGAAATTCAGTTTGCATGTGCACTTTCAACGTAGGTTTTTACTATCTCTAATATACAGTAAAGCCTTCGCTAATACAACCACCTAGAAGAGGTTTACTTCTGGGCCTGAACAGCATGTGATAGCTAAATGAAGGGCGAAAGTAAGGCGAAAGTAATGCAGAAAGCTCCTGCAAGGAGCTTTCGGCACTACTTTTGCCATGCATTAAGCAACCACCTGCTTTCAAAAGCGCATATTTTTATTCATAAACCGCTCGCTTGAGAGGGTGCTTACTGGAGTTCATAGAGCAGGTCCCATGGTACCAATTGGCCTCGTGATTCTACATACTGCCTGACTGTAAACATCTCGGTACAATAGCTTTCGTCTACCAATGTCTGTCGTTTTATCCAATTGTAAAGTAATCCCTCCCCTTTCTTTCTAAATACACAGTCAATATGTCAAACAGATTAGAACCAGATATCACCTGGGTCCAAACTGTGTGCAAATATTACACGAAAAATCGCTTTTAACTTGCTAAGAGTTAAACCCTTCTCGTAGTACTAGAGAAAATCGATATCTACTAAAATTCTGATTTATTGAAAGTTATACTTCCGATTGGATTAAGCCTTTGAGAAACTACTGGTTGAGTATTAAACAGTATTGATCCTGATGGGGCTTGGAGTTACTTGGTGTCTCATCTGGTTCCAAGCTGTTTACAAGTGCCAATCACCTTACAGCGTCATAGGCGAATCCATGATAACTTTTGCAAACAGTTTGGATCCAGGGGAGACGCCGAGTAACTCGGCGTCTTTTATAAGAAAACGACACTTTGGAATCTAGGTCCATGCTTATAAAACTTTTTAGTTGAGTCTGCGTTTGTTGTCAAGCTTTTGATTGGTCAGATTTGAGCCAAAGGGCTCAAATCTGACCAATCAAAATCTTGAGAACGAACTCAGACTCAACTAAAAAGTTTTATAAGCATGGATCTTGAAGAAGACGATAATATTAGCTGATGAAATGTATTTGGCGTCGAAAGGGTTAATGTGCAGGAATGAAGCTTTCAAAGATTGCGATTTTTGGTAAAATATATCGAATCACTGGATAAACACGACACCAGAGAGCTCACACAATAGTAGATGTTCACGTTACCGAAGATGTATTGGGCATCTGAAACACTTCAAAGCTAATACATCAAGCGTAATGTCTTCAAAAAATTACTATATGAAACACATATCAATAACGCTATGTTGTTAGACATGCTGAATGCTACATCCGTCGAATTCCTCTGGTAAAAAGCACCAGACTAAATATTTGTTCAGAAACACAATGTTGGTGTCAGTGTTGTAAGTACAGTAAAACCTCTCTAAACCGGATGTCCAATCTACTATAAATATCGGTCTTGGGGACAGGTGGCATCTTAATGCAGGGTGAAAGTCATGCAGAAAGCTCCTAGAGGAGCTTTCTGCATGACTTTCACCCTTCATTAAGCAACCACCTGCCTAAACGTTTCTACTTCTTCTCAACTAGAATTCCAAGTTTATAGAGGTGTTTACTGTACATGGCGTGTATAGGAAATCTAAGTAAATTGCTTTTTATGCATACAGTAGAACATGTCTTAGCGACTATTAACCCTTCGCTTGCTGAATTTTAAAATATATTTCTCCTTCTTTACCCATGCCCTGTAGTATTATTTCATATGTCTTTACTGTGTACACGTATTTCGCTGTACAATCACTGCTGTAGAGTGCACTGGTTGCACAATCAACTTGTAAATAGTGCAGATCCTGATGAGACAGCTCCTGTAGGAGCTGTTTCATCTGGGTCTTCGCTATTTACAGGTAGGTATATTGACGTGAATAGCAAGCGAATGGTTAATCCCTTTCCCTGCTGAATATTCATGTAACAAATAATGACATCATGCATATAAATTAGCAGACTTTTTATAATGACACATGCACGAAAGGTATTTTGGTATTGGTGGAAACTGTAGAGTACGATCTATAATAAATGCATAGGCAAATAGAGCAGACCTTGGTCAGACGGCTCCTATAGGCTCCTGATAGATCAATATATTATCTACAGCCCTGGACCGAATGCAGACATAAGTTAATACCTTTCCAAAGCGACCACTTTATAAATATGCATACAGTAAAACCGTTCTAATGAGAGAGATGGAGAGAGGGAGACAGACAGATAGAGGGGAGATAGAGATAGACAGAAACAGAGAGATGGAGAGAGATAGAAAGAGAGAGATAGAGAGAGAGAAAGAGAGAGATAGAGAGAAAGAGAGAGAGACACAGAGAGAGAGGAGACGCACAGAGAGGGGACACATAGAGACAGAGACAGGCACAGAGACATACAGAGACAGACAAAGAGAGAGACAGGACAGACATAGAGACACATAGACAGAGAGAGAGAGCTGACTGTTATTTGCAGCTTCTAACTCTCGCTGTGGGTATCAGGTTCAAGGTAACACAGCAAGTAATTTTCATCTATCAACATTTTGTCTGCAACAATTCCGATATTCAATTTATCTTCATCATCTCTCTTTAATACTGTAACCAAAGTACCTAACCAGCTAACCAAACAATTTGGACCCTGTTCAGATGTCGATAAACTCAGAGTTTCATCTGGATCCAAAGTGTTTGCATAGGTAATATTAAATTTGCCGTTAGTTTTCGAAGGATAAGTTTGTTGGGCGACACAGCCAGCTCTGGCAATGCGATTATCATGTTTACCAACAGAGCGTCATTTGTCACTCCTCACGATCCGTAAATATTTGCCAAGAAAATCCCGACAACAGCATAGTAGATGAACAATTCTGCTATAGTTGCACTTCAGGTGAATACAATTTGTACTCGACAAAATTTGTGACGTACAGTAAATCTCCTCTAAACCAGAATTTCAGTAAAGATCTTTCAACGCAGGTGGTTGCTTAATGCAGGATGGAAGTCATGCAGAAAGCTCTTTTAGGAGCTTTCTGCATGACTTTCATCCTGCATTAGGCTTCCATCTGTCTTACAGACCGGCATGGGTAGTGATTTGAGCTTTCGGTTAAGAGGGGTTTTACTGCATTGCACTATGATTGTTTTCCCTGAGGTTCGTACATTGGCTGACGAACACCTTGTTGGAGATATGGGATTCGTGGGAATTTGTTTGGCATATTAACCCATTCCCTCATAGTGACGCCTTTTGACGCCTCTGCAAAAGTCACCATTGTGATAAACAGAGCATTTGCTCCTGTAGGAGCAAATGCTCTATTCATCACAATGGTTTCAAACTATAGAATTCTAAAATTGTTCTTTTCTCTAGTTAATGTTCTTTTTCGGTAGATTTATTCAAAATGGTTGGATCTAAAAATAGCCTATGAGGTAATGGGTTAAACCTTTTACTCTGTAGATACGCATTTTAACGCATTTGCAAACATAGTAGATCCACATCATAATTTTCTGTAGGAGCCATCTGAGCAGGATCTACCCTGTTTGCTTATGTAACTATTTAGATATGATCAAACAGTTTCTGCTATGGCCAAACACTCCTATGTTCTCATGCAATTATAAAAACTAAACTAACTAATAGTCACACTCTTATATTATTTCTTACATGGAGTAAAGGGTTAAGAAGGCCCTTAAGTGCATCTCCGGGTTCAGATGGTCTCAATCCGAATTGCTTCCAGATATAATTACACATTGGTCCATAGTGTCGGTTAGGTTCTACTGGCGCGGTCCAATAGGGAGTCGAACCCGTGGACGCACACTTCTAGTACAGTACGAGACACTTGCACTAGTCCTATACATAGCTAACAAAGCGTATTTGATTGATATAGCATGAATCCTATATCTGAATAATATAGCAGACTTGGTAAATAAGACGGGAAATGTATGTTGCATCCTTGAAACTTTTACAGGAATTGCATGGCATGTTATTTGGTTCCTGGCCTGATCCTGATATACTCCAGATGAAGCTAGTCTAACAGTGCCAGATCTCTAAATAAATGTTTAGGAAATCTATGTAAGAGATTTTTTTTATATTTCACCGCCAAACCTATCTTGCTACTACTCATTAGAATCGCCTCTCCGAGACGATTCTAATGAGTAGCAGCAAGATGGGGATTGGCTGAGAAATAAAGATTTTGATAGTTCAGTATGCATCTTATCAATAGCCCTGAATGTTCTCAGAGAGAGAGAGAGAGAGAGAGAGAGAGAGAGAGAGAGAGAGAGAGAGAGAGAGAGAGAGAGAGAGAGAGAGAGAGACACACACACACACACACACACACACACACACACACACACACACACACACAGAGAGACAGAGAGAGAGAGACAGACAGAGACAGAGAGACAGAGGGAGACAGAGGGAGAGACAGAGAGAGACAGAGACAGACAGACAGACAGAGAGAGACAGAGACAGACAGACAGACAGAGAGAGACACACACACAGAGAGAGACACAGATAGACAGAGACAGAGAGAGAGAGAGGAGAGAGAGAGAGAGAGAGAGAGAGAGAGAGAGAGGCAGAGACAGAGAGAGAGACAGAGAGAGAGACAGAGATGCAGAGAGAGAGAGAGAGAGACAGACATACACATCGATAGGGAGAGAGACACACAGAGAGACACACAGAGACAAAGAGAGGTGATGGAATTGGACAAACAGGCTTTGTCAGGAAAATATAAGCTTGCCACGCCTCACAAATTGCAACTGTACCATAAAAACAAGAACAGAGGGACTAGCTCGTAGAGGAATTTGTATTATTGCTTTATAATTATAAATAAACTATAAACGATATTCATATTTCGAAACTATTACATTTCACAGAGAATCAATTTGAGTTTATGTTGCGAACAGTAGTGTTCCTGAGTTTATGGCCCGTCAAACGATAGCTCATTCAATGCAGATGTTTTGCATCGTTACAAACTGTCCTAACATAACCCATCGTTTGACAGCAACATCTTGGCGTATCCCACAGCGATAAACGGTTCCAAATGTTTGAATAAACCCACAGCTTGTGTTGTTGTGGAATACAATAGTAAGTGTACATTGTAGGACTAGCTTTTGTCTCAAACTTTAACATGCATTTATTTCATCGGAGGCCCAGATAAGACGCGCAAATAAAAGCATTTTCAGGAAATAACTTCTTTATTTCTCCACCAAACCCTATGTTGTGACCACTCTTTAGAATCGTCTCTTCGAGACGATTCTAAAGAGTGGTCACAGCATAGGGTTTGGTGGAGAAAAGACGATTTCAGTATTTGAGCATGCACCTTTATCCGTTGCCCTGTATCGCACAACGGAACTAAACAAACTAGGTTGGCAACACGCGTGCCAGTTTTAACCCTTTACTCCATGAATATCTATGTAAGAAATGATAACATCATGAATATTAATTAGTTTAATTTTTAGAATGACATATGAACGCATGCATGTTTAGAATCATATCAACATTATTTCATAAACAAACAAAACTAGGAGCCGTCTGACCCGGGTCTGCTCTGTTTGCAATGACATAGAAAGGCGTTTTTATGGAGGAAAAAAGGTTAAACTCCTGTTTAGGTTTTTTCAACAGTCATTTCTACAGTTAAACCAAACCCCTCCAAATCGATATTCTAGTAGAGAAGAATAAGATACGTTTAGGCAGATGGCTGCTTAATGCAGGTGAAAGTCATGTAGAAAGCTCCTCTTTCTGCATGACTTTCACCCTGCATTAAATTGCCACCTGCCGGGTTTAGAGGGGTTCAACTGTGGCTCGTATAAGCGAAACTACAAATTGACGATGCAAACGTCCGCCTGTTTTCGTGAAACATTCGATGTTTAACACTTTACAGAGCAGAGCAAAATCAGATGGCTCTTGTGTGAACCATCTGACCATGGCCTGCTCGATTTGCACATGAAATAATATAAAGCTGATTCTACAGTTTCTGATATTAGAATTCCCTTGTTCTTAATGCAATTATGAAAATACAACTGCTAAACATCAATACAGTCATTATTTCTTAATGAGTGTCCATGGGATACATGTTTAACACATTCTTGCGTGTTGACGGCCTTTGACGCCCCTATAAAATCCACTTTTGAAAACATTGTGATAAATAAAGCATTTGCTCCATTGGAGCAAATGCTCTATTCATCACAATGATTTCAAATATACACAAATCTAAATATTTCATGCTTTTCTAGTATATATTTCCTTCTCAGTAGATTAATTCAAAGAGGTTGGTTCTAACAATTGCCTGTTAGGGAATAGTTTAAATGCCATGATTATTAAAACATTCACGACAGAATAACAACATCCCAGCGATAGGCAGTTGGCACTGTTTACAAAGTGTTTTCGCAATGCTAATGACGCCCACGGCGACGACATCAAGGCTGTGCCAGTATCTCGACGACGTGTTTTCCTTCGTAAAAGATACCATAAGTTAAAATAAAAATCCCACACCAAACCATAACACAACCGATATATTGCTAATATGAAGACAGTCCTTTGACGCATATCCTTTCCTTGTCCCCAGATTATAAAACGTTTTACTTGCATTCTAAGTTAACCCATTCCCTCATAGGCTATTTTGAGACTCAACCTCTATGAATAAATCTACCGGAAAGGAGCGCTTACTAGAAAAAGGGAACATTTTAGAACTGTGTAGTTTAGGAACCATTGTGATAAATAGAGCATTTGCTCCTATAGGAGCAAATGCTCTATTTATCACAATGGTTTCACAAAGTGACTTTTACAGAGTCGTCAAAAGTCGTCAATATGAGGGAATGTGTTAATTAGAATCTTATTGGTCAGATTTTAAGCAAGTTCAAAATCTATCCAATCAGATACATAACAATCAGATAGACTTAGATTCATTACCTCGGAACCATATGTCGTCTACAAGAGATCGAAGCAGACTTGACAGTTTGATACGAATATGACTCATGAATGTCGGATTCCAACGAAAGTAAGACTCACATATACAAGCACGAAAACATATTTCAAGAAGAAGCACATGCTGAAATATTTGCCCTACACCGTGTACGAGAATTGGGTGTCAGTCTGTCAGAAACTGGTGGGAACAATGAAACAGTAAATGATGAGAAGAGAATGCGACCGAGACATAAACTCCCCAATAAACGCACTCGTGGAATTTCAATGCCGCATGTTATGTTATCTGCGCCATGTGCACGAACTGCTGCTTCATAGTGCAATGCTGCTGCTTTACTAAGACAAAGGTGCTAACAGGTTAACCGTTTACTTGATTTAACCATTTCCTCCATAGGCTATTTATAGACCAAACCTCTTTGAATAAATCTACCGAAAAGGAGCACTAACTAGAGAAAAGGATATTTTTTTTTAGAATTTTGTAATTTGAAACCATTGTGATAAATAGAGCATTTGCTCCTATAGGAGCAAATGTTCTATTTATCACAATGTTTTTTATAAAGTGACCTTTACAGAGGCGTAGAAAGGCGTATTATGGAGGATAGGGTTAACAGAGCTAAATATAAAGGTGCATACCAAAATAGTAAAATCGGCATTTGTCGAAGAGACGATTCTAAAGAGTGGTCACTGTATAGGGTTTAGTGGAGAAATAAGGGAGCTGTTCTTGAAAATGTTTACATTTGCGCATCTTACCTGACCCTCTGCTGATAGGAGCACCTTTTAACGCCTTTGCAAAAAAGATAGACCCAGCTCCTACAGTAAACGTCTGATCTGGGTCTACTCTGTTTGCAAAGACGTGGAAACTGTTTGTATGAGAGAAATGATGAACCCTATGACCCATGAATAGCATATGGTCGTTCTACAATGACATGTGAACACGTGTATGTTTGGTCATGGCAGACTCTATATAATTAGATCTATATTATTCTTGAATCAACCAGACCAGACCCTGGTTAGATAATTCCAGTATGAGCAGGGTCTATTCTGTTTGTAAATGCGTCTAAAAGCGCCTCTGTCAAGTAAAAATGTTAAATGATTTGCCTGTAATGATTGCATGGCACCATTCGCTCGTTTGATCTCTTACATAATGGATGATTCAATCCTGAAATAGCGGACTCTATTATAACAGTTCTAATGACTCTATTCTTAATGTCAAAGTTCACGAAGTAGGTTAATCTCGCATGTTTTAGTGGGCAGGTTATTACTTATAAAGTTCGACAGACAATTTAAAACTCCAGAAAACATTTCCTACACTCATCATTTTCTTAACCCTAAATAAAATTTGCTGAATAATTAAAACTCATTCCTCCCTTCCAGGAGATTAATTAAATAAAAACTTATAATATTATTAAGGCTCATGCCATACTGATTACTTTAAGTCACCCTAACGTGTATTATGAATCTTAGTTTCATTTGAGGGGAAGATTTACCACTGGGAAATGATTTGAGAAGCAAACAGCTCAGACGTTGATCAGACGGCCTCTTCGGGAGCACTCCGTTCCTGGTAAACACTGATTCTTTAAGTGTTCTTTAGGGAAACTATGTATAAATGGTTAATCCCGACACATAGTATGAGCTCACAGAACTACGCTAAATATGCAAATAAAAATCGAGACTGAGTACAAGACAGTAGTAACAACGTTCTTTAACTCATTACCTCATAGGCTATTTTCAGATCCAACCTCTTTGAATAAATCTACCGAAAAGGAGTATTAAATAAAGAAAAGGAAACTTTTAGAATTTGTAGTTTGAAACCATTTTGAAAAATAGAGCATTAAATAAATTTTGCTCCTATAGGAGCAAATGCTCTATTTATCACAATGGTTTCATAAAGTAACTTTTACAGAGGCGTAGAAAGGCGTATTTATGGAGGAAAGGGTTAACCCATTTATCCCTATATTATTTAAGTAAAACTCGTCCAGTCCTTACTTTGGGACCCATCCATTTTTATGTGAAGGGGACACAGCAAACACAATAGTTTCTTGAATAAGCCATTTGCATGCACAGATAGTTTCAGCAAACAGTGCAGACCCTGGCCAGAGGGCTCCTTCGGGAGCCCTCTGATCTGGGTCTACACTGTTTGCATATGTACCTTTTAAGGGACACTGGGCACACATGGGTTAACCAAAATCCTTTTCTGTGTCAAATATTCATGTAAGAAATTATGATATTCTACATGAGCCGTCTGATCCGGATCTACTCTGTTTACAAATGTGTGAAAAGCGTGTACATGTATATGGTTAGAGTGCATTTAAAATAATAATTGGTTTCCTAACATTGCCAAAGTTGATTTCTTCTCATTTCTGTCGATAAAAAAACGCTTTTAGAGAGTTTCCCAGTGTCTCGTTTGGATCCAAACTGTTTGCAAAAGTCAATATGGGTTCACCCGATACAGTGAAGTTACAGCATATTTGCCCCCACCCCTCGAAATGCTAAACATGACAAAGTCATGTTATTTACAGTAGAACCTGTCTTAAGCGGCCATTCATGTATTGAACATAAGATTCTTTAAAAACATAAAGTTGCTTAATGCATGGCAAAAGTAATGCAGAAAGCTCCTATGGGAGCTTTCTGCATTACTTTTGACATGCATTAAGCTACCACCTACCTTACAGACCCCATACTTAGACATCCTTTTTGCTGACAGCTTAAGACATATTCTACTGTACATCGAATTACATGGGATTAGTATAACTTCTTAATGATATTAATAAAGGCATGAAAGTATTTTATGAACAGCCGCTCTATTCGCCGCATAATTCGTCTGTAATTGTCAGGTTAAGCTTCAGGCAAAACCAGGAATACTTGGGTATAAACATTATCCCGCTATTCACGATTTGGTTGACATTTGCCCACTGTTTGGATCCAGGATCTGAGGATATAAAACGTGTCGTCTGTTCAGAGTCCACGTTATTTTCCTCTCGGTCAACAGACTCAACACTGTCTCTACTAAATCGCAGAGCGACTCGAGATGATAGTTAAACCTGCAGCAGACGAGATGTGTGCAGACGACATTTCTACAGCAAAAATAAGGGTTAACTATTAATTCTTTCGCTGCCATTGCCGGATCTGTGATTACCTATGCAAACAGTTTGGATCCAGATGAGACGCCGAGTAACTCGGCGTCTCATCAGGATCCAAACTGTTTGTTACTGTTACTATGTTTTTGAAACAAAAATGAAGAAAATCAAAAGAATGAACATTTGTAGCAGACGACAAAGTTAGCAGACGACAGAGTTCGGCAGCGAAGGAGTTAATGTAACCGAGAATATAAGACATTTGTAAACTGTGCAGATTTAGATCAAAGAATTCATTGATAAGCTCTTTGATAATCATCTGCACTGCTTCATAAAATATTTTCTTCAGTGATAAATTTCGATACATTTTTTTGTTTGTTTAATTAATATTCAGAAAGGGAGGAGTCAGTTTTAATTATTCATCAGGTTAAGGGTTAACCCTGTGAACGACAGACACGCATGTACTGACATTTGCAAACAGTGTAGACCAAGATCAGATGGCATCTAAAGGGACCCTCTCGTCTTGGTCTACACCGTTTTGGCATTCAACGCCCTCTCGCAAATCTAAGCCTTTCATACTGAATGGAATATGCGGTTAAACACTGATGGGCCACTACACTTCGAATATTCCGTATTGAAAGGGCTCGGATCTGTACTAGTATTAGGTAGGAACGCCCACCACTCACTGTTTATAGCAGGTAATTATCATACTTCTACATGCTCATTTTTTCATTTGATTAACATGTAGATAATAATATGAATACATGTACAGTAAACCCCGATTATTCGAACACTTAAATACGTATCATTATTGGTCTTTCTAGACAGGTGGCAGCTTAATGCAGGGTGGAAGTCATGCAGAAAGCTCCTCTGGGAGCTTTCTGCATGACTTCCATCCTGCATTAAGCAGACACGTGCCTAAACGTGTCTAAATATTTCAAATATCGAGGTTTTACTGTATACACAATATATAATATATCTATGGAAAGTTCGAGGCGATAATGTATCAATGTTTCTCTTATGATGTTCGTTCGTCCGTTTGTACTCCTGTCATCTGTTGTACTTCTGTCTTCTGTTTTACTTAATATGTCGTCTGCTATTTTTCTGTCGTCTGCTTTACTTCTGTTGTCTGGTGTGCGTATGTCGTCTGTTGTTTTTTTCTGTCGTTTGCTGCACTTCTGTCATCAGTTTGTTCTTCTGCCGTCCGTTTGTTTGTTCTTCTGTCGTTTGTTTTTCCTTCTATCGTATGTTTTTTCTTCTTCTGACATCTGCTGTTCTTCTACGGTTTGTTGTATTTCTGTCGTCAGTTGTAATTTTGGTTCATTGTCAAATTAAAGAACCATCAAACTTTCTGAGCAATTGGAAATGAGGGACACAAAACATACGGGAATGGCTAATTCAAATTCCGTATCACTTGTGAGAGTCGCCAGTTGGAGATAAGATAACAACATCTGAAAATCAGGACGACGCACACAATTATCCACTTTATCAAATTTCAAAAATAGCCTGAACAACCGACGGGCATGTGAATCATGTTGATAGGCTAACACTGAACATGACACTGTTTTTCACCAGCACTTTCCTTCGTACAACAGTAGACCCTATCTATAGCGACTACTTTACGAATAAACATGAGAATTTGTAAAAAAAAACCACCCAAAAACCCCACACACAGAAAAGAAAAAAATAAATACAGAAGCTCCTTAGTCCTGAGAGATTTTTGCATAAGTTTTCGCCTTGCGTGAAGCTACATGGCTCAACCCATTACATTATAGATCAACATTTTAATCCCTTTGCAAACAGAGTAGACCCAGATCAGACGGCTCCTGTAGGAGCCGTCTGATCAGGTTCTACTCTGTTTGCGTACGAATTTACATATATACCTTATTCTATAGTTTTTGCCATAGCAAAAGAAAATCCTCGTGTTCATATGCCGTTTTAGAAATTAATCTAATTAATATTCATGATGCAATTATTTCTTACATGAATATTCATGGAGTAAAGGGTTAATGACCTCTTTTGAGTGTCCGTTGTAGATGGACTTACTGAATCAACATGTAAAGATGTTTTCTTAGGGCGTGAACTACGATTACAAAATACAGGCATCTGGTTACAGTTTTGTTTATTTTTTATTTATTGAAGGGAAAGGACAGTTGTCGTCCACTGACACCGGATAACTGGGGTGAAGCGTCTTTATCCCATAGCTATGGTGTATCAAGTTTCTCATAAATAATAAACTTATTTCAAAACTCATTTCATTAACAGTTAGAGCTAACTGAGATATACATACATGTACAGTAACACCTCTCTAGTGCGACCAGCAAAAATAGGCTTAATTTTTGGTCGTAGACGCAATTAATAGCTTAATGTAGTACGAAAGTTATGCAGAAAGCTGCTATAGGAGCTTTCTGCATAACTTCCTTCCTGCATTCAGCAGCCATTTGCTTTTAAGGATTCGTGTTTATTCAATAAGTGGTCGCTTTAGAGTGTTTCTATTGTAATTTGTTATGTTCATTGAAGCTTGGCCATTGCATTTCATACGGCATCAGTGGATCTGTAGACGCCATGTTCTTAACATATACAGCTAATCCTCCCTACAGCGGACACTCAAAATCAGTTCAATTCTTGACCCTAACCCTTTACTCCAAGCAAATTATATTGAATAATTATCACATCATGAATATGAATTGCGTGATGTTATATAACGGCATATGGACACAGGAAATTTTATCATTGCAGAACTGTAGAATCAGATCTAGATTATCCAACAAGCAAATAGAGCAGGCCCAGATGAGACGGTTCCTACTGGGGCCGTCTGATCTGGGTCTACTCTGTTTGCAAATACTTCTATAGGAGTATTTATGATGTCCGTGAAGTTGGCTACTTGTTCCTTGTTCCCAGTTCGACATTCAATGGATTGTGAATGTTCAATAGCAAACAAGTCACAGTCCGTTACTTATTCGACTGTTTTCGTTTTTGTGAATAACGAACCGGGAATAAGTAGCTAACTTCACACCAAGTTCCTTATTCAATTATATTCGTTATTCTGATTAACGAACCGGGAATAAGTAGCTAACTTCACATCCCGTTACTTATTCAATTATTTTCGTTATTTTGAATAACGAACCGGGAATAAGTAGCTAACTTCACATCCCGTTACTTATTCGATTATTTTCGTTTTTGTGAATAACGAACCGGGAATAGGTAGCCAACTTCACATCCCGTTACTTATTCGATTATTTTCGTTATTCTGAATAACGAACCGGGAATAAGTAGCTAACTTCACATCCCGTTACTTATTCGATTATTTTCGTTGCTCTGAATAAGGAACCGGGAATAAGTAGCTAACTTCACATCCAGTTACTTATTCAATTATTTTCGTTATTTTGAATAACGAACCGGGAATAAGTAGCCAAATTCACGTCCAGTTACTTATTCGCTTATTGTCGTTTTTGTGAATAACGAACCGGGAATAAGTAGCTAACTTCACATCCCGTTACTTATTCGATTATATTCGTTTTTGTGAATAACGAACCGGGAATAAGTAGCTAACTTCACATCCAGTTACTTATTCAGATATTGTTCGTTATTTTGAATAAGGAACCGGGAATAAGCAGCTAACATCACATCCAGTTACTTATTCGATTATTTTCGTTGTTCCGAATAACGAACCGGGAATAAGTAGCTAACTTCACATCCCGTTACTTATTCAATTATTTTCGTTATTTTGAATAAGGAACCGGGAATAAGTAGCTAACTTCACATCCCGTTACTTATTCAATTATTTTCGTTATTTTGAATAACGAACCGGGAATAAGTAGCTAACTTCACATCCAGTTACTTATTCGATTATTTTCGTTTTTGTGAATAACGAACCGGGAATAGGTAGCTAACTTCACATCCAGTTACTTATTCGATTATTTTCGTTGTTCTGAATGACGAACCGGGAATAAGTAACTAACTTCAAATCCCGTTACTTATTCGATTATTTTCGTTATTCTGAATAACGAACCGGGAATAAGTAGCCAACTTCACATCCCGTTACTTATTCGATTATTTTCGTTATTTTGAATAACGAACCGGGAATAAGTAACTAACTTCACATCCCGTTACTTATTCGATTATTTTCGTTGTTCTGAATAACGAACCGGGAATAAGTAGCTAACTTCACATCCCGTTACTTATTCGATTATTTTCGTTGCTCTGAATAACGAACCGGGAATAAGTAGCTAACTTCACATCCCGTTACTTATTCAATTATTTTCGTTATTTTGAATAACGAACCGGGAATAAGTAGCCAACTTCACATCCAGTTACTTATTCGATTATTGTCGTTTTTGTGAATAACGAACCGGGAATAAGTAGCTAACTTCACATCCCGTTACTTATTCGATTATTTTCGTTTTTGTGAATAACGAACCGGGAATAAGTAGCTAACTTCACATCCCGTTACTTATTCAAATATTGTTCGTTATTTTGAATAAGGAACCGGGAATAAGTAGCTAACTTCACATCCCGTTACTTATTCAATTATTTTCGTTATTTTGAATAACGAACCGGGAATAAGTAGCTAACTTCACATCCAGTTACTTATTCGATTATTTTCATTTTTGTAAATAACGAACCGGGAATAGGTAGCTAACTTCACATCCAGTTACTTATTCGATTATTTTCGTTGTTCTGAATGACGAACCGGGAATAAGTAACTAACTTCACATCCCGTTACTTATTCGATTATTTTCGTTATTCTGAATAACGAACCGGGAATAAGTAGCCAACTTCACATCCCGTTACTTATTCGATTATTTTCGTTATTTTGAATAACGAACCGGGAATAAGTAACTAACTTCACATCCCGTTACTTATTCGATTATTTTCGTTGTTCTGAATAACGAACCGGGAATAAGTAGCTAACTTCACATCCCGTTACTTATTCGATTATTTTCGTTGCTCTGAATAACGAACCGGGAATAAGTAGCTAACTTCACATCCCGTTACTTATTCAATTATTTTCGTTATTTTGAATAACGAACCGGGAATAAGTAGCCAACTTCACATCCAGTTACTTATTCGATTATTGTCGTTTTTGTGAATAACGAACCGGGAATAAGTAGCTAACTTCACATCCCGTTACTTATTCGATTATTTTCGTTTTTGTGAATAACGAACCGGGAATAGGTAGCCAACTTCACATCCCGTTACTTATTCGATTATTTTCGTTATTCTGAATAACGAACCGGGAATAAGTAGCTAACTTCACATCCCGTTACTTATTCGATTATTTTCGTTGCTCTGAATAAGGAACCGGGAATAAGTAGCTAACTTCTCATCCAGTTACTTATTCAATTATTTTCGTTATTTTGAATAACGAACCGGGAATAAGTAGCCAAATTCACGTCCAGTTACTTATTCGCTTATTGTCGTTTTTGTGAATAACGAACCGGGAATAAGTAGCTAACTTCACATCCCGTTACTTATTCGATTATATTCGTTTTTGTGAATAACGAACCGGGAATAAGTAGCTAACTTCACATCCAGTTACTTATTCAGATATTGTTCGTTATTTTGAATAAGGAACCGGGAATAAGCAGCTAACATCACATCCAGTTACTTATTCGATTATTTTCGTTGTTCCGAATAACGAACCGGGAATAAGTAGCTAACTTCACATCCCGTTACTTATTCAATTATTTTCGTTATTTTGAATAAGGAACCGGGAATAAGTAGCTAACTTCACATCCCGTTACTTATTCAATTATTTTCGTTATTTTGAATAACGAACCGGGAATAAGTAGCTAACTTCACATCCAGTTACTTATTCGATTATTTTCGTTTTTGTGAATAACGAACCGGGAATAGGTAGCTAACTTCACATCCAGTTACTTATTCGATTATTTTCGTTGTTCTGAATGACGAACCGGGAATAAGTAACTAACTTCAAATCCCGTTACTTATTCGATTATTTTCGTTATTCTGAATAACGAACCGGGAATAAGTAGCCAACTTCACATCCCGTTACTTATTCGATTATTTTCGTTATTTTGAATAACGAACCGGGAATAAGTAACTAACTTCACATCCCGTTACTTATTCGATTATTTTCGTTGTTCTGACTAACGAACCGGGAATAAGTAGCTAACTTCACATCCCGTTACTTATTCGATTATTTTCGTTGCTCTGAATAACGAACCGGGAATAAGTAGCTAACTTCACATCCCGTTACTTATTCAATTATTTTCGTTATTTTGAATAACGAACCGGGAATAAGTAGCCAACTTCACATCCAGTTACTTATTCGATTATTGTCGTTTTTGTGAATAACGAACCGGGAATAAGTAGCTAACTTCACATCCCGTTACTTATTCGATTATTTTCGTTTTTGTGAATAACGAACCGGGAATAAGTAGCTAACTTCACATCCCGTTACTTATTCAAATATTGTTCGTTATTTTGAATAAGGAACCGGGAATAAGTAGCTAACTTCACATCCCGTTACTTATTCAATTATTTTCGTTATTTTGAATAACGAACCGGGAATAAGTAGCTAACTTCACATCCAGTTACTTATTCGATTATTTTCATTTTTGTAAATAACGAACCGGGAATAGGTAGCTAACTTCACATCCAGTTACTTATTCGATTATTTTCGTTGTTCTGAATGACGAACCGGGAATAAGTAACTAACTTCACATCCCGTTACTTATTCGATTATTTTCGTTATTCTGAATAACGAACCGGGAATAAGTAGCCAACTTCACATCCCGTTACTTATTCGATTATTTTCGTTATTTTGAATAACGAACCGGGAATAAGTAACTAACTTCACATCCCGTTACTTATTCGATTATTTTCGTTGTTCTGAATAACGAACCGGGAATAAGTAGCTAACTTCACATCCCGTTACTTATTCGATTATTTTCGTTGCTCTGAATAACGAACCGGGAATAAGTAGCTAACTTCACATCCCGTTACTTATTCAATTATTTTCGTTATTTTGAATAACGAACCGGGAATAAGTAGCCAACTTCACATCCAGTTACTTATTCGATTATTGTCGTTTTTGTGAATAACGAACCGGGAATAAGTAGCTAACTTCACATCCCGTTACTTATTCGATTATTTTCGTTTTTGTGAATAACGAACCGGGAATAGGTAGCCAACTTCACATCCCGTTACTTATTCGATTATTTTCGTTATTCTGAATAACGAACCGGGAATAAGTAGCTAACTTCACATCCCGTTACTTATTCGATTATTTTCGTTGCTCTGAATAAGGAACCGGGAATAAGTAGCTAACTTCTCATCCAGTTACTTATTCAATTATTTTCGTTATTTTGAATAACGAACCGGGAATAAGTAGCCAAATTCACGTCCAGTTACTTATTCGCTTATTGTCGTTTTTGTGAATAACGAACCGGGAATAAGTAGCTAACTTCACATCCCGTTACTTATTCGATTATATTCGTTTTTGTGAATAACGAACCGGGAATAAGTAGCTAACTTCACATCCAGTTACTTATTCAGATATTGTTCGTTATTTTGAATAAGGAACCGGGAATAAGCAGCTAACATCACATCCAGTTACTTATTCGATTATTTTCGTTGTTCCGAATAACGAACCGGGAATAAGTAGCTAACTTCACATCCCGTTACTTATTCAATTATTTTCGTTATTTTGAATAAGGAACCGGGAATAAGTAGCTAACTTCACATCCCGTTACTTATTCAATTATTTTCGTTATTTTGAATAACGAACCGGGAATAAGTAGCTAACTTCACATCCAGTTACTTATTCGATTATTTTCGTTTTTGTGAATAACGAACCGGGAATAGGTAGCTAACTTCACATCCAGTTACTTATTCGATTATTTTCGTTGTTCTGAATGACGAACCGGGAATAAGTAACTAACTTCAAATCCCGTTACTTATTCGATTATTTTCGTTATTCTGAATAACGAACCGGGAATAAGTAGCCAACTTCACATCCCGTTACTTATTCGATTATTTTCGTTATTTTGAATAACGAACCGGGAATAAGTAACTAACTTCACATCCCGTTACTTATTCGATTATTTTCGTTGTTCTGACTAACGAACCGGGAATAAGTAGCTAACTTCACATCCCGTTACTTATTCGATTATTTTCGTTGCTCTGAATAACGAACCGGGAATAAGTAGCTAACTTCACATCCCGTTACTTATTCAATTATTTTCGTTATTTTGAATAACGAACCGGGAATAAGTAGCCAACTTCACATCCAGTTACTTATTCGATTATTGTCGTTTTTGTGAATAACGAACCGGGAATAAGTAGCTAACTTCACATCCCGTTACTTATTCGATTATTTTCGTTTTTGTGAATAACGAACCGGGAATAAGTAGCTAACTTCACATCCCGTTACTTATTCAAATATTGTTCGTTATTTTGAATAAGGAACCGGGAATAAGTAGCTAACTTCACATCCAGTTACTTATTCGATTATTTTCATTTTTGTAAATAACGAACCGGGAATAGGTAGCTAACTTCATATCCAGTTACTTATTCGATTATTTTCGTTATTCTGAATGACGAACCGGGAATAAGTAGCTAACTTCACATCCCGTTACTTATTCAATTATTTTCGTTATTTTGAATAACGAACCGGGAATAAGTAGCTAACTTCACATCCAGTTACTTATTCGATTATTTTCATTTTTGTAAATAACGAACCGGGAATAGGTAGCTAACTTCACATCCAGTTACTTATTCGATTATTTTCGTTGTTCTGAATGACGAACCGGGAATAAGTAACTAACTTCACATCCAGTTACTTATTCGATTATTTTCGTTATTCTGAATAACGAACCGGGAATAAGTAGTCAACTTCACATCCCGTTACTTATTCGATTATTTTCGTTATTCTTAATAACGAACCGGGAATAAGTAGCTAACTTCACATCCCGTTACTTATTCGATTATTTTCGTTGTTCCGAATAACGAACCGGGAATAAGTAGCTAACTTCACATCCCGTTACTTATTCAATTATTTTCGTTATTTTGAATAACGAACCGGGAATAAGTAGCCAACTTCACGTCCAGTTACTTATTCGATTATTTTCGTTTTTGTGAATAACGAACCGGGAATAAGTAGCTAACTTTACATCCCGTTACTTATTCGATTTTTTTCGTTTTTGTGAATAACGAACCGGGAACAAGTAGCTAACTTCACATCCCGTTACTTATTCAAATATTTTTCGTTATTTTGAATAAGGAACCGGGAATAAGCAGCTAACTTCACATCCCGTTACTTATTCAATTATTTTCGTTATTTTGAATAACGAACCGGGAATAAGTAGCTAACTTCACATCCCGTTACTTATTCGATTATTTTCGTTTTTGTGAATAACGAACCGGGAATAGGTAGCTAACATCACATCCAGTTACTTATTCGATTATTTTCGTTTTGTGAATAACGAACCGGGAATAAGTAGCTAACTTCACATCCCGTTACTTATTCAATTATTTTCGTTATTTTGAATAACGAACCGGGAATAAGTAGCTAACTTCACATCCAGTTACTTATTCGATTATTTTCGTTTTTGTGAATAACGAACCGGGAATAAGTAGCTAACTTCACATCCCGTTACTTATTCAATTATTTTCGTAATTCTGAATAACGAACCGGGAATAAGTAGCTAACTTCACATCCCGTTACTTATTCAATTATGTTCGTTAGTTTGAATAAGTAACAGAGAATAAGTAACTAACTTCACATCCAAATACTTGTAACCAGGGTAGATAAAGATGACAAAACCCTAGTGGAGTTCGTTTAGTGTATTCTCCAACAGTAGTTGTAATATATAGATGAATAGGGTTGAATAGGGTCTGCAAAACAGATAAACAGAACATAAGTTCAGAGAAACGACTATTTCTAACAAATTCAGTAAATGCAGCGTTGTCAGATACGCATAAATACAATATTCAAGCGATTCAGTGTAATTAACTAATAAATAAACTAAGTAAACTCACCAGCTGGTCGGAATACGAAGCCTGCTTAGTAATTAAGTAGAGAAGTAAAGATATGATGTCTTCGCTAGAAGAGTTAGAGCCAGAATGAGAGCGGGAGCTAAAGGAGATGTTGCACGTTAACTCGTGTCACGTGACTAAAATAACCACGTTATCCTCGCACGCATATATCAGACACTCCCAAACCGGTTCACTCTCTCTTTCCAACCATGGACATATACAGGTAAATAAATATAAATAATGAAACGGGCTATAGCAAGCGGAATTCGACAATGCTATAGTCTGTTTCAAGATACAGCGCTAGCAACGGTACAAGGGGATCTAAACCTGGGTTACATACTGATTCAATTATATTAGTTATTTTGAATAAGGAACCGGGAATAAGAAACTATATACATGTATACAATGGACTCTCGTTACCACGGCATTCCTTCCAACGGTAATCTTTTGTAGCGACAGTATACTTTTAAACCGAGTTACTGCATCGTAACTCTGCAACTCCATCGTAGATCTTTATGTGTTTGCTGCGTTAAGTAATTACAGTGGAGAAACTGTTATTCTTTCCAACTTATTGCGTTTCAAACGCGTTTTAAAGCCGTTTAAGCCAATGACTTGGGTCTACAATTATAAAAAAGGATATGCTACATTCTATTATGAATGTGACTTTAGATGTTAGCACTGTAGGTTAATGGGTCTTTTCGTATTGGAAAATTATTCTATTCAAACTTTTTGTTAACAGCGTAAACCTAAATCACGTAGAAACTGTCTGATCAGGATCTGCTCTGATTGCTTAGTCCGTAGACTTATTTCTTTAGATTTGATCATGGTTGTCTAGCGTCTCTGTAATCCCTGTAAATGAATATGCAAGAGGTCATGAAATCTTTAATAAATATTCTTAAGAGAAAAAAGAATTAATAAACACCAGTTAGCTCTGTTGACAGCAGACACCAAATTTGCTTTAAAATCAATTTCCCGATCCTTCTCGTATTATGTAAACGGCTTCACGCACGTTTGCAAATAGAGTAGATCCAGATCGGACAGTTCCTGTAGGAGCTGTCTGACCAGGTTCTGCTCTGTTGCTTATGAAATTCTGTTGATCTAATCCTATAGTTTCTGTCAGAGCCAAAGATCCCTTTGAAAAATTAGCATTGTGAAAAAAAGGCGTGTAAGAAAAAAATGAGTTCATGGAGATCGAGTTTTTGTAATGATACATGAGTACATGAAAGTTTGGCTTTGACAGTAATTGTACAACCAGACCTACCGGTATATTATTTCATAAGCAAACCGATAAGAGTTAGACCCTGATCAGTGATCAAGGAGCTACAACAGAAGCTGTCTGATCTGGATGTACTCTGTTTGTAAATTTATTTCATTACATTTGATCTGGGTCTACTGTGTTTGCATTGACATAAACAGGCACGTTGAGTGAAGGGTTTATAGTCGTGAAGAGATTTACTCACACATAATTTTTCATCGATTTCAATACCTAAAGATATTGGCAAAGAACACATCTTGCATTTTTCTTTCGGTGATCGAATTTTTTTTTATCAGTGTTTAAAATTTTACTCCTTCTTTTATTTTGATAAGATCTAGATCTTTTACTCCTCCTTTTAATTTGGTAAGATCTAGATAAGATATATTATAACATGTATTTATACAGTCTCATGGCGTTCATTCATGTTGTGTAAAATGTCTTTCCGGCTACTGTACAGTAGGGTCCGTAGCAAATCTGGTAAAATAATTGTTGAATAGATCTAGATCAAATCAAGCTAAACTATCTAGAATTCACTTTATCTAAATTTAAAAGATCTAAATCGTCGGGATTCAATTGTGCTAAGGTATAGATCTAATTAGTCAAAATATAGATTTCTTCTATTTTTTCGTGAACTAGTGATTCAATCCAGATAAGATCCAACTCATATCCAGATCAGATTAGATCAGATTAGATCATACCATATCAGGTCAGAAGTGATTCAGATCCAGATCCAAATCAGATCAAGATCAGACGAGATCTAGATCCAGATCAGATAAGATCAGATCGGGTTTGTTCATGTAATGAGAGTAGTTGAGTAACTTAGCGTGCGCAATTGACAAATTCATGATTAACAGATGTTCGACTCAACTCTATGTCATGTTATCAAGTCACACATACGTTGTAGCAGGTTGTACACATTGTTAGTAAATAAACATTACCAGCCTAGATTAAACAAGACGTATCTCATCGTCTGATTTGAATCCAAAATGAGTTAATTTAGATGATGTGCAGTAACTGCAAACTCCGTCCAATTAGCCGGATCAACACATCTATATAGATCTTGACTTAGACTGGATAAACATATGATCTGATCCGATCTGATCTGGATCAAGATCTGGATCAAGATCTGGATCTGGATCTCATCTGGTCATATCTAGTCTGACTTTATGTAATCTGGGATGCTATGATCTAATCGAATCTTAACTGATCTGATCTGGATCTAGATCTAGATCTGATCCGATCTGCTTTGATCAAAACAAGTACACTATTAGATTTAGATCAGAACTAGATCAGATCCAGATCAGATTTTGATCTAATATAATCGTATCTGGGTCTGAGCTGATCTTGATTTGAGTTGATCTGATCGGATACAAACCAGATACAGATCAGATTCCGATCAGCTTTATATCTGATCTATTCTTATCTCATTTCATCTCATCAATTCACATGAATCTCATCAATTCACATGAATATGTATCTAGGGATTATAGAAGTCGAATTTGAAGCTGGCTGCCAGTTGCCAGCTGACTAGTCGTGATCAACTCTGTTTTGATATGTTAAGAGCGAATTTGAAGCTGGCTGCCAGTTGCCAGTTGACAGTTCGCTAGTAAACAATTTCTGAAGTTACATTTGATTTGGCAGCTGGCTGCCAATTGCCGGTTGACTATTCAAATGAGTATTTATTACCAGTCAGAGTAAATCCTTGGAATTTGATTGGCAAGTTTGCTAAAAACTGCCGGGGTGTACAGAACCGTATTCGGGGGCTTCCACGGAGAATACAGAATTCAAATTTGACGTCGATTCGAAATTTCATATCGTCCTTAGTCCATTAATTCTTGACGGATTACGACCAAAAATCGATAATAAACGTAAAAGATTGTTCCTCGTATGTTCCTCAATTTGACACTATCAACTTCTAGGTACAACGTGTAACCGTTTAAACTCAAATGTTTACAAGTGAATATTGAATTCCTCTTTCGAAATTGCTCTGAGACGACGTCATATTTGCTCTGTGATGACGTCTCATGTCAGCAAAAATAAAAGTTGTTCCTTTCTTAATTAGGTAAGTCGGATCTCTGACTGGTAATAAATTAATTACACGGTAATTTGGCAGGGTGTGAAGTTAACTACTTATTCCTGGTTCCTTATTCAGAATAACGAAAATAATTGAATAAGTAACTGGGTGTGAAGTTAGCTACTTATTCCCGGGTCGTTATTCAAAATAAAGAAACTAATCGAATAAGTAACGGGATGTGAAGTTAGCTACTTATTCCCGGTTCGTTATTCACAAAACGAAAATAATCGAATAAGTAACTGGACGTGAAGTTGGCTACTTATTCCCGGTTCGTTATTCAAAATAACGAAAATATGTGAATAAGTAACGGGATGTGAAGTTAGCTACTTATTCCCGGTTCGTTATTCAGAACAACGAAAATAATCGAATAAGTAACGGGATGTGAAGTTAGCTACTTATTCCCGGTTCGTTATTCAGAATAACGAAAATAATCGAATAAGTAACGGGATGTGAAGTTAGCTACTTATTCCCGGTTCGTTATTCACAAAAACGAAAATAATCGAATAAGTAACTGGACGTGAAGTTGGCTACTTATTCCCGGTTCGTTATTCAAAATAACGAAAATATTTTAATAAGTAACGGGATGTGAAGTTAGCTACTTATTCCCGGTTCGTTATTCAGAACAACGAAAATAATCGAATAAGTAACGGGATGTGAAGTTAGCTACTTATTCCCGGTTCGTTATTCAGAATAATGAAAATAATCCAATAAGTAACGGGATGTGAAGTTAGCTACTTATTCCCGGTTCGTTATTCACAAGTACGAAAAAAATCGAATAAGTAACGGGATATGAAGTTAGCTACTTATTCCCGGTTCGTTATTCACAAAAACGAAAATATCGAATAAGTAACGGGATGTGAAGTTAGCTACTTATTCCCGGTTCGTTATTCAGAATAACGAAAATAGTCGAATAAGTAACGGGATGTGACGTTAGCTACCTATTCCCGGTTCGTTATTCACAAAAACGAAAATAATCGAATAAGTAACGGGATGTGAAGTTAGCTACTTATTCCCGGTTCGTTATTCAGAATAACGAAAATAGTCGAATAAGTAACGGGATGTGACGTTAGCTACCTATTCCCGGTTCGTTATTCACAAAAACGAAAATAATCGAATAAGTAACGGGATGTGAAGTTAGCTACTTATTCCCGGTTCGTTATTCGCAAAAACGAAAATATCGAATAAGTAACGGGATGTGAAGTTAGCTACCTATTCCCGGTTCCTTATTCAGAAAGACGAAAATAATCGAATAAGTAACGGGATGTGAAGTTAGCTACTTATTCCCGGTTCGTTATTCAAAATAACGAAAAATAATTGAATAAGTAACGGGATGTGAAGTTAGCTACTTATTCCCGGTTCGCTATTCAAATTAACGAAAATAATTGAATAAGTAACGGGATGTGAAGTTAGCTACTTATTCCCGGTTCGTTATTCAGAATAACGAAAATAATCGAATAAGTAACGGGATGTGAAGTTAGCTACTTATTCCCGGTTCGTTATTCACAAAACGAAAATAATCGAATAAGTAACTGGACGTGAAGTTGGCTACTTATTCCCGGTTCGTTATTCAAAATAACGAAAATATGTGAATAAGTAACGGGATGTGAAGTTAGCTACTTATTCCCGGTTCGTTATTCAGAACAACGAAAATAATCGAATAAGTAACGGGATGTGAAGTTAGCTACTTATTCCCGGTTCGTTATTCAGAATAACGAAAATAATCGAATAAGTAACGGGATGTGAAGTTAGCTACTTATTCCCGGTTCGTTATTCACAAAAACGAAAATAATCGAATAAGTAACTGGACGTGAAGTTGGCTACTTATTCCCGGTTCGTTATTCAAAATAACGAAAATATTTTAATAAGTAACGGGATGTGAAGTTAGCTACTTATTCCCGGTTCGTTATTCAGAACAACGAAAATAATCGAATAAGTAACGGGATGTGAAGTTAGCTACTTATTCCCGGTTCGTTATTCAGAATAACGAAAATAGTCGAATAAGTAACGGGATATGAAATTAGCTACCTATTCCCGGTTCGTTATTCACAAAAACGAAAATAATCGAATAAGTAACGGGATGTGAAGTTAGCTACTTATTCCCGGGTTCGTTATTCAGAATAATGAAAATAATCCAATAAGTAACGGGATGTGAAGTTAGCTACTTATTCCCGGTTCGTTATTCACAAGAACGAAAAAAATCGAATAAGTAACGGGATATGAAGTTAGCTACTTATTCCCGGTTCGTTATTCACAAAAACGAAAATATCGAATAAGTAACGGGATGTGAAGTTAGCTACTTATTCCCGGGTTCGTTATTCAGAATAATGAAAATAATCCAATAAGTAACGGGATGTGAAGTTAGCTACTTATTCCCGGTTCGTTATTCACAAGAACGAAAAAAATCGAATAAGTAACGGGATATGAAGTTAGCTACTTATTCCCGGTTCGTTATTCACAAAAACGAAAATATCGAATAAGTAACGGGATGTGAAGTTAGCTACTTATTCCCGGTTCGTTATTCAGAATAACGAAAATAGTCGAATAAGTAACGGGATGTGACGTTAGCTACCTATTCCCGGTTCGTTATTCACAAAAACGAAAATAATCGAATAAGTAACGGGATGTGAAGTTAGCTACTTATTCCCGGTTCGTTATTCAGAATAACGAAAATAGTCGAATAAGTAACGGGATGTGACGTTAGCTACCTATTCCCGGTTCGTTATTCACAAAAACGAAAATAATCGAATAAGTAACGGGATGTGAAGTTAGCTACTTATTCCCGGTTCGTTATTCACAAAAACGAAAATATCGAATAAGTAACTGGATGTGAAGTTAGCTACCTATTCCCGGTTCCTTATTCAGAAAGACGAAAATAATCGAATAAGTAACGGGATGTGAAGTTAGCTACTTACTCCCGGTTCGTTATTCAAAATAACGAAAAATAATTGAATAAGTAACGGGATGTGAAGTTAGCTACTTATTCCCGGTTCGCTATTCAAATTAACGAAAATAATTGAATAAGTAACGGGATGTGAAGTTAGCTACTTATTCCCGGTTCGTTATTCAGAATAACGAAAATAATCGAATAAGTAACGGGATGTGAAGTTAGCTACTTATTCCCGGTTCGTTATTCACAAAACGAAAATAATCGAATAAGTAACTGGACGTGAAGTTGGCTACTTATTCCCGGTTCGTTATTCAAAATAACGAAAATATTTGAATAAGTAACGGGATGTGAAGTTAGCTACTTATTCCCGGTTCGTTATTCAGAACAACGAAAATAATCGAATAAGTAACGGGATGTGAAGTTAGCTACTTATTCCCGGTTCGTTATTCAGAATAACGAAAATAATCGAATAAGTAACGGGATGTGAAGTTAGCTACTTATTCCCGGTTCGTTATTCACAAAAACGAAAATAATCGAATAAGTAACTGGACGTGAAGTTGGCTACTTATTCCCGGTTCGTTATTCAAAATAACGAAAATATTTTAATAAGTAACGGGATGTGAAGTTAGCTACTTATTCCCGGTTCGTTATTCAGAACAACGAAAATAATCGAATAAGTAACGGGATGTGAAGTTAGCTACTTATTCCCGGTTCGTTATTCAGAATAACGAAAATAGTCGAATAAGTAACGGGATATGAAATTAGCTACCTATTCCCGGTTCGTTATTCACAAAAACGAAAATAATCGAATAAGTAACGGGATGTGAAGTTAGCTACTTATTCCCGGGTTCGTTATTCAGAATAATGAAAATAATCCAATAAGTAACGGGATGTGAAGTTAGCTACTTATTCCCGGTTCGTTATTCACAAGAACGAAAAAAATCGAATAAGTAACGGGATATGAAGTTAGCTACTTATTCCCGGTTCGTTATTCACAAAAACGAAAATATCGAATAAGTAACGGGATGTGAAGTTAGCTACTTATTCCCGGGTTCGTTATTCAGAATAATGAAAATAATCCAATAAGTAACGGGATGTGAAGTTAGCTACTTATTCCCGGTTCGTTATTCACAAGAACGAAAAAAAATCGAATAAGTAACGGGATATGAAGTTAGCTACTTATTCCCGGTTCGTTATTCACAAAAACGAAAATATCGAATAAGTAACGGGATGTGAAGTTAGCTACTTATTCCCGGTTCGTTATTCAGAATAACGAAAATAGTCGAATAAGTAACGGGATGTGACGTTAGCTACCTATTCCCGGTTCGTTATTCACAAAAACGAAAATAATCGAATAAGTAACGGGATGTGAAGTTAGCTACTTATTCCCGGTTCGTTATTCACAAAAACGAAAATATCGAATAAGTAACTGGATGTGAAGTTAGCTACCTATTCCCGGTTCCTTATTCAGAAAGACGAAAATAATCGAATAAGTAACGGGATGTGAAGTTAGCTACTTATTCCCGGTTCGTTATTCAAAATAACGAAAAATAATTGAATAAGTAACGGGATGTGAAGTTAGCTACTTATTCCCGGTTCGTTATTCAGAATAACGAAAATAATCGAATAAGTAACGGGATGTGAAGTTAGCTACTTATTCCCGGTTCGTTATTCACAAAACGAAAATAATCGAATAAGTAACTGGACGTGAAGTTGGCTACTTATTCCCGGTTCGTTATTCAAAATAACGAAAATATGTGAATAAGTAACGGGATGTGAAGTTAGCTACTTATTCCCGGTTCGTTATTCAGAACAACGAAAATAATCGAATAAGTAACGGGATGTGAAGTTAGCTACTTATTCCCGGTTCGTTATTCAGAATAACGAAAATAATCGAATAAGTAACGGGATGTGAAGTTAGCTACTTATTCCCGGTTCGTTATTCACAAAAACGAAAATAATCGAATAAGTAACTGGACGTGAAGTTGGCTACTTATTCCCGGTTCGTTATTCAAAATAACGAAAATATTTTAATAAGTAACGGGATGTGAAGTTAGCTACTTATTCCCGGTTCGTTATTCAGAACAACGAAAATAATCGAATAAGTAACGGGATGTGGAGTTAGCTACTTATTCCCGGTTCGTTATTCAGAATAACGAAAATAGTCGAATAAGTAACGGGATGTGAAGTTAGCTACTTATTCCCGGTTCGTTATTCAGAATAATGAAAATAATCGAATAAGTAACGGGATGTGAAGTTAGCTACTTATTCCCGGTTCGTTATTCACAAGAACGAAAAAAATCGAATAAGTAACGGGATATGAAGTTAGCTACTTATTCCCGGTTCGTTATTCACAAAAACGAAAATATCGAATAAGTAACGGGATGTGAAGTTAGCTACTTATTCCCGGTTCGTTATTCAGAATAACGAAAATAGTCGAATAAGTAACGGGATGTGACGTTAGCTACCTATTCCCGGTTCGTTATTCACAAAAACGAAAATAATCGAATAAGTAACGGGATGTGAAGTTAGCTACTTATTCCCGGTTCCTTATTCACAAAAACGAAAATATCGAATAAGTAACGGGATGTGAAGTTAGCTACCTATTCCCGGTTCCTTATTCAGAAAGACGAAAATAATCGAATAAGTAACGGGATGTGAAGTTAGCTACTTATTCCCGGTTCGTTATTCAGAATAACGAATATAATTGAATAAGTAACTGAGTGTGAAGTTAGCTACTTATTCCCGGTTTGTTATTCACAAAAACGAAAACAGTCGAAGAAGTAACGGTGTGTGAAGTTAGCTACTTGTTTGCTATTGAACATTCACAATCCATTGAATGTCGAACAGGGAACAAGGAACAAGTAGCCAACTTCACGGACATGTATTTATGGAGTAAATGGTTACAGCAAATGGTTGTTTTATGCAGGGCAAACTTTATGCAGAAAGCTCAAACAGAAGCTTCCCATTGTACCTTCCTTCTGCGTTAATCAGTCACGCGATTTTGGAGAAAACCATTGCTATTACCTAAATGGTCGCCACTGTAATGTATGTATGATTTTACAGGTTTAACCGTTTTTACATGATTGACGAAGCCGCCCACCCGAAGACGAGTGTAGACTGGGTCGAGGTAGCCAGTACGTTACCAGGATGGACCTGCGACATAGCAGAGAGCTAGTACGTTACCAGATGGACCTGCGACCTAGCAGAGAGCTCGTACGTTACCAGATGGACCTGCGACATAGCAGAGAGCTAGTACGTTACCAGATGGAAAGTCAGTACAATACTGAGATCGACTTGTGACCTAGGTGCAGGGAACCAGTATGTTTCCAGGATGGACCTATGACCTAGGCACAGAGAGCAAGCACATTAGCAGGATGGACATGTGTCCTAGGTGCAGACAGCCAGTACGTTATCAGGATTGACCTGCGACCTAGGTACAGAGAGTCAGTACGGAACTCATCTGATCTGAATCTACTCTGTTTACAAAGGCATTAAAAGGCGTATGTGTGGAGTAAAGCGTTAATTAGCTGCAAAACATATCCCGCTATGTTCAACAGACCAGTTGTAACTTGGTTTTTTTAAGGCAACATATTACTCACGACGAAATTATGAATGAAACGTAACATTCAGTTCTGCATGAGCCATCTGCTCAGAGCTGTGAATGATAATGATGGGATAAGTGGACTGACAATTGAATATAACAGCCGTAAGTGTTCAACAGGCGTGTAGTTAAACCCTATCAGACTTATGCTATGAAACTCGCTGTCTGCTCCAAGTCAAGTCTACTACTTTGCTATTTATTTAGTTAATTGTATTTTAGCGCTTCCCCCTGTTGTATATTCATGTTAGAAATAATGACATAATGAGTCTAAAGTTTGGTATTGGTAGAAACTGTAGAATCAGATCTATAATAATTCCATGAGCAAACACAGTAGACCTACAGGATCTAGGTCTGCTTTGTTTGCAAAGACACGAAAGGGCGTTTATATGACGGAAAGGGTTAAAAGCTTATTCCGCTATGAAACTCGTTGTCTGCTCAAACACACGTCTACCACTGAGCTAGGTGCACGAGCGTATTTTGCGAAGTTGGGTTTTAGCATTTACATGCTATATAGGTTTTACAAACAGTGTAGACCAAAATTTTAAGGCTCCTATAGGAGTTGTCTGATAAAGGTCTGCTACGTATGCTTATGAAGTTTAGATCAGATTCTACATTTATTACTCCATGAATACTTATGTAAGAAATTATGACATCATATCTATTAGGTGAACATTTCAAATCGCATATTAACACAGGATTTTTTTCCCAAAGCAGACACTGTAGAATGAGACCTATATATTATCAAATAAGCAAACAGAACTTATCCTAGTCAGACGGCTCCTATAACCCATTCCCTCATTCTGACGCCTGTTTATGCCCCTGCAATAGTCACCTGTTGAAACCATTGTGATAAATAGAGCATGTGCTCCTATAAGAGCAAATGCTCTATTTATCACAAAAAAACCTTTTCTCTAGTTAATGTTCCTTTTCGGTAGATTTATTCAAAGTGGTTGGATCTAAAAATAGCCTATGAGGTAATGGGATAAGAGCTGTCTGACCTTGGGCTACTACTCTGTGTTCAAATGTGTCTCTATGGAGTAAAGGGTTAAGCATATGACGAGGGCGTCTATAACAAAACAACAACAGACCAAAAATAAAACAGAACAAACAATCAGCAAAAACTAAAAATAATTTGCAAAATCAATCCAATTTGACAAGGGGGACAGACATACGCTGAACCAAATGTCACCTGTTGTGTAAAACAGCTTAACATGCTCACCCTAACCTCGTTGTGAGAAAACAATCAGCTCAAATTTGGACCTGATGCACTTTCGACTACTTCCAATTCGACCAAACTCTTGAGAAGCAGCTACTAACCGAGTGTCACACAGCTTGGGTCCTGACGAGACGCCGAGTTACTCGGCGTCTCATCTGGATCTAAGCTGCTTGAAAACGCGAGTCAGGTCGCGAATAGCTAGATAAATGTTCAGCAGTAATTTTTACTTTCTCCTGTTTTTACTAAAAACATGAAAATTGGGAAAAAAGTGTTAACCCTTCGCTTGCTATTCACGTCAATATACCTACCTGTAAATAGTGAAGTCCCAGATGAGACAGCTCCTGCAGGAGCTGTCTCATCAGGGTCTGCATTATTTACAAGTTGACTGTGCAACCAGAGCACTCCACAGCAGTGATTGCACAGCGAAATACTTGTACACAGTGAAGATATATATATAATTATACAACAGGGCATGGGTAAAGAAGGAGAAATGTATTTTAAAATTCAGCAAGAGAAGGGTAAACATAAAACGTTCTTAGTATGCTGTCAGCATGCGAGGCCTGTCAATATAACTGCCCGGATGAACGCGGACCATAACCATGTCTGACGGAGATATGAAGAGTGTAACCCTTTATAACATGAATATTCATGTAAGAAATAATGAAATCATGAATATTGATGAGGTGCACTTTACAATGCACGCAGACAGTTCTAGCCATGACAGAAACTGCAGAATCAGGTCTGTGTTATTTCAAAAGCAAGCCGGACAGACCTTGCTCAGATGGCTCCAACATGAGTCATCTGATTCGGATCTAGTCTGTTTACAAATGCGGTTTTTGCAAAGACACATGTTGTAAAAGGTTAATATACTGATATATATCCGTACCTGATTTGAGATGTTAAAATCTTTACAAAAATAATAGGAATGCCAGAAAACCTGCACTAGATGGAACTGAAATTGGAACGGAAAGCACTACCAAATGTTGACACCATTCACAACAACTTGAATGCAAGCTGACCAAACCGAAAACAGAAGAAGAAGTTCTGCAGTACATTTGTTTAAAGCAGAACGACAATCGTGACACCTCGATCATGACCAGTGACGGGGAATCCGGAAATAGCCGAGTAGTTACGATATGTGTTGACAGTAGTTCATCAAAGCAAACTTCTGTCGTTAAATCAAAGGAAAAAAATTATGAAGTTATATGAAACGCACATAGATATTCGATTAAATAACCAGATGAAAAGGTATTGGCGAATTCCTGACAATATTGAATCCAGATACCAAAACCATGGCGTCTTGTCTGTATCACAACTGTTTGCAACTGTGTCTGGGCCCATCTGGGCCAATGGTTATAAAACTTCTGAGTCTGAGTTAATTCTCACTAAAGTGAGCAAGCTCAGAATCGGACCAATCAGGCCCGAGGTTATAAAACTGTTGCTTGAGTCTGAGATCATTCTCAAGCTCAGAATCTGACCAGTCAGATACTTGAGAATGATCTCAGACTCATACTCAGAAATTTTATGACCTTTGACTCAAGCAAACAGTTCTATAACCCCGGGATCAGGAAACAAACTGCTTGACATTCCGATCATGGATTGGATGAAAAATTGAAGAAATAATAATAATATCTATGCTGAAAGAGGCAACGCTATTGACAGCAAACATCTTGCTCAGGCTTGCTCAGGGTAAAGTGCATTCACTTGATTTGCGCGACGAATCATGACGACATGCACCATAAACTCCAAATAGACAACACAGATAGAACACAGTCTGGGCTCCGACAGAAGTGCCGAGAACCAGACCCTTGTCAGACCAATTAACTCTTACGGTGATGAAAAAAATGAATCCTGCTAATATCTTCCTTTGTTGCAATTTCCACTTACCCCAGACTCGTTGGAAACTTTTAAGAAACTATTCTCCGGGTGTCAAACAGCTTCGATCTTGATGAGACGCCGAGTTACTCGGCGTCTCATCTGAATCCAAGGTGTTTGCAAATGCGAATCAAATAGAGCTCAGCTGGAGAATAATTAACATCATCAAAGACGACAACCGACTCCGACAGACTTCAGACCAAGCCAGACGATGACGAATCGTTCCAGAAATTGGTAAGTTATGGCTGTGATGAGCTCGTAAAATATCGACTGTTACGTCAGCTAAGTGGAACGGCTATGTCTAAAACATCGTCCAACTGAATTCGGAAACCGACTACATGTATATCTAAAACATGGTAATTAGGGAACGATATGTATACAAACAAATACTAACTATATCCTATATAAGTTGATAACTGTGATTTACAACATGATTCAGACATTGATATCACTTGAGTGAGATGGAAATGCAATAGTTCGACATCAACAGTTTGAAGGTTTGTCCTTATCAAACTAATATTCTGACAAGAAAGTAGGAACAGATCAAGGTCGCAAACAGAGCTGATCGATTTTCACATACATTAAGAAAACTGAGAACATGCATTTCGCATTGATATAACATAGATTACAATTCTATCTGAGTCATGTACATGTACTACATGTTGAATATTAAAGACAGACATACAATGTAATGACATATTGAATGGTTATTATCTGATTTGTTATAAACGTACATGAACATATGACATTTGGACCATGACATAGACTGTAGAGAAGACCCCCATCCTAGAGAGGGGGGGGGAGAGAGAGAGAGAGAGAGAGAGAGAGAGAGAGAGAGAGAGAGAGAGAGAGAGAGAGAGAGAGAGAGAGAGAGAGAGACAGACAGACAGACAGACAGACAGACAGACAGAGAGACAGATAGACAGAGAAAGAGACATATAGACAAAGACAGAGAGATACAGAGACAGAGAGACAGAGGCAGAGAGACAGATAGACAGACAGACAGAGAGAGACAGACAGAGAGAGATGCAGAGATATGTACAGACAGAAAGACAGAGAGACAGGCAAAAGACAGAGAGACAGAGCATGGAAATAGACATACTACTACTAATAATAATAACTAATATTCGCAATAATGATGCTCACAAACGGTATATGATCGTAATATCAGCTATAGAGTTTAATTATGGAAGTATGTTATTGTCAAATTGACAATATGAAAGGATTCTTTCCCATTTATTGTGATTTGCTCAACAGAGTGCACTTAAACTGCCACAGAAACGGAAACAAAAACAGCAATGCGTCCATTTCATGAAGCACTATTCGGGAAATGGACAATCAATGAACAAAAAGCTTTGATCGATGCCTTTTACCCTTTCTGTGCTGCCATTTGTCTTGTTTTTACCCTTTCTCTCACATACGCACGTTTCACGTTTTGGCAAACAGTGTAGACCCAGATCAGACGGCTCCCGTGGGAGCCGTCTGATCAGGGTCTACTCTGTGTGCTTCTGTAATTATAACAGCTGTGGCTCTACAATTTCTATCAATAAAGTCCTGTGTACATATGCCATTATCAAAGTTCAGCTAATAAATTTTCATGAAGTCATTATTTCTTACATAAATATTCAACAGGGAAAGGATTAAAGCTCAGAATAAACTGTTTTACTGTCATGCATGCATTCACTATAAAATGTGAATCGTAGTAACAACATTCATGAAAGAAATAATCATATCATAAGAAGTTTTGGTAAAACAAAATGTGGCATCAGAGCTGTATTAATTCATAAGCAAACAGAGCAGACTCTGACAGGACGGCTCCTACAAGTGCCGTCTTATATGGGTCTACTATGTTTGCAAATGTCATGAATATTAATTAGACCATTTTTTATAATTGTACATGGAGACAAGACATTTTGGCCAAAGTAGAAATACTAGAATTGGTAGAGTCAGAACAGACAACTATTATAAATTCAAAAGTAAACAGAGCATACCCTGATTAGATGGACCATACAGGTGCTGTACGATCTGGATCTACACTGTTTGCAAATGCATGAATAGGCGTTTACATGAAGAAAAGGGTTAAGACAATTGACAACTAAATGCAGAGTAAAAGTCATGCATAAAGCTTCAAAAAGAGTTTTCTGCATGACTTTCATCATGCATTAAGCAGCCACTGAGTCCCTAGTCTCAATCATTTCCTCCATGAATATTTATGTCAGAAATTATGACGTCATGAATATTAATTGGGTTAATTTGTTATAGCAACACATACGGACACAAGGAATTTTGGCCATGGCAGAAAATGAAGTAACAAATCTATATTATATCATAAGCAAACAGAGCAGACCTTGATCAGACGGTTCCTATAGGAGCCGTCTGATCTGGGTCTACTCTGTTTGCAAAGGCGTAGAAATGGTTAAATTATTTTAATTCATTTACTAAAAAGATGGGGTTTACTCTACATACAAATACATGTATGATCTCCTTCCCAGACATCTATGACATCAGTCGACTTTCATAGCAAACAAGCTTGTTTCTATGATGCGAATTCTGCTGTGAAAAAATAATGTCTGCCCAACTTTGGATCTAGCGAAATTTTGACTACTTTGGATTTGATCATGCCCTTGAGAAACTATTGACCAAGTGTCAAACAGCTTGGATCCTGATGAGACGCCGAGTTACTCGGCGTCTCATCAGGATCTAAGCTGTTTGATAAAGGGAGGGGGGGATAAGTCTTTGATTACGAATAATCTATTATCAGGTTATGACATTTTATTAACTATTTACCCGGCGAACATTCATGTAAGAAATAATGCGTCATGAACATCCATTAATTAATTTTCTAATAATGACATGGCTACCTGTCAGAAATGATACACTCAGATTTATATTATCCCATGAGCGAAGACAGTGGAGGAAACCTGGGTCTATCTTGTTCGCAAATCCATGACAAGGTGCTTCTGTCACGTAAAGGGTTAAATCAATGATATTCAGATTGCAGTCATACCAGTCTGATAAAAGATAATTTACCATCAGCAGACGAAACTTTCAGCGTTCGTAAGCCAACATTTAGCTCTTGTATGGAAACGGTGAATATGTGACCAATTTTACAAACAGTTTGGATCCAGATGAGACGCCGAGTAACTCGGCGTCTCATTAGGATTCAAACTGTTTGACACTCTGGCTGTTTGTCTGAGGAGAAATTGAAGAAAATAACATTTGGGGAATTGTAGCAGACGACAAACTTAACATACGATAATTATCACTTATCGCGCAAAAATTCGCTCATGACCATGGGCTGTGGAATAAAATGACATTATGATTTCTGACAACCGTTTCCCCGTGGACCAGTTGACAAAAATCTCCCCAAAACCGTCAAATGGTGTTGTTTTTTCATCGATATTAAGTTGACAACATTTGTATTCAGTAGACTGTTTTATTTCCGCTGCTGACAGTATCAGAGGCAAAAAGAAATTCTCACATTTGCACTTGTTTGAAAATTCTGTGCAAGCTCAGCATGCTTCTAAGAGACCGATAACATTCAACAATGTTGAAAACCCTGTCCGGACCAATCTGCAAGTTGTTGTATTGCATGTCGAGACGATAAATTTAATTTTAAGACAGTTCCGTTGTTCTGTACAGGGAGAGTTTGTAACAGCATTATTGTAAGATGATGGAAGAGGCAATAAATATCCCAGACAGCAGTTTTGTTTGACAAACCATGTAATTGCATTGAAATCCACTGTGGATGTCATTACTGCTTCCGAAGAATTACTCTCTGGTGGTAATTGGCGCTGAAAATGGATCAAACTAACCATTCCAACGCTAAATTGTCAGTGTGGAATGACCCATCAGTGTTGAACTGCAGAGTCCATTCAGTATGAAAGGTTTAAAGTGCTAGAGGATTTTGAATGGGCTTAAATTGCTAGATGATTTTGAACGACAAACAACACAGACCCTGGTCAGCGGGCTCTTCTAGGGCGTGTACACTATTTTCAAATGCGTGTCCCGCATTCAAACTTCAAAGGGCTAACTATGTCGTGCTTTCCGGAATGCATGGACGTGTAATTAGCTGCATGTATTTAGAGAGGAAATGTGGAATGCATTTAACCACTATGACTGATGAATATTCATGTGAGACATAATTACTGCACAAATGTTAATTAAACGAAATGTTATAACGACATATGAACACAGTACCTTTTGGCCATGACAGAAACTGTAGAATCAGATCTACAGTAAAACCCCTCTGATGCGACCACCTAAAAGAGGTATAATTCTGGGTGGTAGAGGCAAGTGGTAGCTTAATACAGGATAAAAGTAATGCAGAAAAAGCTCCTAGAGGAGCTTTCTGCATTACTTTTGTCCTGTATTAACCAACCACCTGCTTATAAAGACACGCATGTTTACAAATCAACAGATAAAGGTGCGTACACAACTACTAAACTCGTCATTTCTCCACTAAACCCTATGTTGTGACCACTCTTTAGAATCGTCTCGAAGAGACGATTCTAAAGAGTGGTCACAACATAGGGTTTGGTGGAGAAATAAAGAAGTTTGTCTTGAAAATGTTTTAATTTACGCATCTTATCTGGACGTCTGATGTTTATTCATTAAGTGGTCGCATTAGATGGGGTTTACTGCATATCATTTCCATAAGCAAACAGAGAAAACCCTGATCAGACGGCCCTTGTATGAACCGTCTGATCTGGGCCTACTCTGTTTGCAAAGGCATGAAAACATGTTCGTGGTAGACGGACGTATAATTAGCGTCAGTTTGTGTCACGCGATGATACCCACAGCGGCGACCACCGCTGAACCCACGTCTTTCGTACTGACTTCCACTGACCCGACGTGCCAGACACGGTCTCTGATGGCGAGAAACATCACTGTTGGTAACTGACAGTTTATTCAAAACGGAACTGTATGCGCATACACTTATCAATTCAGCATCAGGATGAATAGATCACAGCCTCTTTTGTCCATCACCGATAAAATTGAACACTGAAGCCCTTGACCTAAGAATATTTACTGTCATGGCAGTACAGTAAAACACATCTAAACCGGAATTCTAGTAAAGAAGAATTTAGATACTGCCGTGCGGGTGTTTGCTGAATGCAGGGTGAAAGTGATGCAGAACACTCACTCCTAGAGGAGCTTTCTGCATTGTTTTCACCCTGCAATAAGCTGCCGTTTGTCTACAAGAGGTTTTATTTAACTACATACACTGTACATACACCCTAAAGCGACCACTTAATGAATAAACATAGATGTCCTTTAAAGCATGTGGATGTTTAATATAGGACGAAAGTTATGAAGAAAGCTCCGATAGGACCTTTCTTCATAACTTTCGCCCTGCATTAAGCTACCATCAAGAATTAGTCCTCAAATTGGTGGTCACTTTAGAGGGGTTTTGCCGTTTTTACTGATAGTGCAGAATCAGATCTATTACAGTAAAATCTCGATTATTCGAACACTAAAATCCGTATAATTATCGATCTTTAAGGCAGGTGGCAGCTTAATGCAAGGTGAAAGTCATACAGAAAGCTCCTCTAGGAGCTTTCTGTATGACTTTCACCATGCATTAAGCAATCACCTGCCTAAAATATTCTAAACAAAAAATTCGAATAATCGAGATTTTACTGTATTTATAAGCAATCAGAGCTGGCCGTGAGCAGATTTTCCCCAATATGGAATTGTCTGATCTGGATCTACTTTTATTTCAGAGGCGTAAAATGGTGGGGTTATAAAGAACGACAGAACATGTCTGAAGCAAACATGTATAAATATCAGCATTTAAGGTAGGTTGTAACTTAATGCAAGTCAAAAGTAATGCAGAAACCTCCCCTATGAGCTTTCTGCATTACTGTTGCCCTGTATTAACTCATTCTATCCTACTGACGACTTTTTGCGCCTCAGTAAAACTCATTCGTTGAAACCATTGTGATAAATAGAGCATTTGCTCCATAGGAGCAAATGCTCTATTTATCACAATGGTTTCAAAACAACACAATTCTAAACTTCTCCTTTTCTATAGTTAATGCTCATTTTTGGTAGATTAAATCAGAGGTTGGGCCTAAAAATAGTCTAGGAGGGAATGAGTTAAGCACACTTCTGCTTTTGAAGAGTCCTATGTTCAGTAAAGATATGTCGTTTAAGACATGTTCTACTGTAAAAGGCTGCAGGGGGGAACAAAAACAGTAATCTTGGTCCATCTATAAAGGTTATGCTCCAGAACCAGCAGCTTAAAGGTGGTCCGGTTCATGAATGAAGAGACGAGACGAAAAGTAAACATATTGGAAGATAGCAATAAGCCCAAATAAACAAACAAATTATTTACATCTTACAACTTAATACTATAACTGGTTAGATGAGGTATAATGTTAGTTTTGGTCCACAAGTCGTATTTACACTGGGATTCCCAGTCCTGATCATTATGACACATAAAACTAACTACGATCTGTGCAACCCTTATCCGGCTGTGAAATTGTGTCTCTTCAACTCTGATATGTAGCGAGATGCAAGTTCTGCTACACCCGATTCGATCAAGCTTATAACTCTTATCCTGCTCAATAGTAATATAAGACATTATGACATCATGGATGTTTTATAATGTAAACTTTTCAAGGAAAGTTTTTGCTCTGACAAAAACTGTTGAATGAGACCTATATCATGTCAAAAGCAAACATAGCAGACCCTGATCAGACGGATCCTACAGGAGCCGTCTGATCTGGGTGTACTCTATTTTCAAATACGAAAAAATGCATTTATATGAAGGAAAGGGTTCAGAAACTATTAACCAAGTGCCAAACAGCTTGGATCCTGATGAGACGGCATCTCATCTTGATTCAAGCTGTTTGCAAATGCAAGTCAGATCGCGGATAGCGGGATAAGAAGTAATACGGAAATATTACTTTTCTATAAACAATATGATGGCACTTCACATCTTGTATAACTTGTTCATTCAATAGATGAGATAATTCTCTCGCAAAATTCTAGTAGAAAATAAAGGGTAACTTAGACTTTGAGCATCCCCCCATGTTGTTTGTCTGCTATTAGATTCAATAACTAAGTATTCGGACAACTACTCGTCCGCCCAACCATAAATAATCTTAGTATTCGGAAAACTACTCGCTCACTCGACTATAAATAATCGTAGTATTCGGACAACCACTCATCCACCCCACATCTTGGTATTCGGACAACCATTCGTCAATCTCCACCCTAAATAATCTTAGTATTCAAACAAACACTCGCCCCTTCAATCTGTTTATAAAGATGAGTCATTCAAATTGACACCCTTTCTGATACCTACAAGCTAGACAGACAAAATAGCAAATAGTGAAGATCCTGATCAAACTGCTCCTTCAAGAGCAGTTTGATCTGGGTCTGCACTATTTGCCTAAGTTTGTATGTATGAATACTCAGGAGAGTTAGGGTAAATTGCCTTCAGCAATTCGTCTATCATCAACGCGTTACAAGCTACAGAGAAAATTCTCACCTTGAAGAGAGAAAAAAGACGATGGCAAAAACCAAAATGTAAAAACAAAATATGTAGCGTTGTCGGTTTCAGATATAACGCGATGCACGTAATTACCAATATCCTTGTAAAACACCTAACAGAATGACTTGAGTTAGGCGACACACAACTTTAACCCCACCCACTTCACGTTGACAGGGCGATCTACTTCCGCAGAAATGTGAAAGACTAAATATAAGTAAAACACATTTTATTGATCGTCTGATTAGGATCAACACTACATGCTGCTAGTCCCACCTGTTCCTTAAGAAGACTGGTACGGCGATTAACATTTTAACATGCAACCCAAACAATCCACCTGGAAATAGGCGGGGAGGCAGCGTGGTTACTTTTTTCTAACAGTTTTAACATATTAATATTTTGCATGCTAAGCAGATATCCACCCCTTGAAAAATAAAAAAACACATTCGATGTGTGAAATACCTTCGAAACTAATTGCACGCATAAATATAAGCCATAAATGGGACATGGGCATACAATGTAGACCCAGGTTCGAGGGTTCCCTCAGGAGCCCCCTGACCAGGGTCTGTACGGTTTGCTGCACCATTAAAATACGTTGATGTTAGCGCCCATTAAAATACGTTGATGTTAGCGCCCAATAAAATACGTCGATGTATACATGTATGACTGTGTTGAACAGTTTAACTGGCTGTTATTTTTAACAGGAGAGAAAAAGGTTAGCAACCATTAAAAATATGATGATGTTTGGGTTGAACAGTGCAAAGTGGTCGAAAGTAGATCAGAAATTAATACATTTGTAAACTGTGCGAGTTTCTGGAGACACATGATCAAAGTACAATATCTTTGTTGTTGTTTAATCTTTAGCCTGTTATGGGTGGATGAGTGACTCGCGCTTGCAAACAGCTAAGATCCAGGAGAGAAGCCGAATAACTCGGCGTCTCATCAGGATCCAGATTGTTTTGAAACTCGGTCAACAGTCAACGAACAGGAAGTAAGTAAAATGCAACACATCAGAGATTTGGCAGGCATATTTTTTTTCTCAGCACGATAGGGATTAAAGGAGACCAAGAATTCCCAGCTTGTTAACCCTTACAACGCTGGATTTTCAAAATGGACTATTCTAAAATTCAAACAGGTCAAGCTTATGGTGAATATTATATAATGATTTTCTTAAAGAAAAGTGTAACATGACAAACTGTGCAGACCCAGATGAGAGGGCTCCTTTAGGAACCCTCTCATCTGGGTCTACACTATTTGCCAAGGGCATTAGTGACTCGTGTCCCGCACTGGAAGGGTTAAGATGAAGAGGTAAGGTAAATATGCACAAGGGATTGTGTGTGTCGCAGACAAAGCGAGCTTAATGACAGTACAGAACGTGATTATATGTTTCCAATAAGATTTGTTGTGTATATGACAGTCATTAAATAAACATTATGTAATTGTGTACCTTTACCCAGATGTTTGCTAATCATTTGTATGGAACCAGATAGAATAAACATGGAAACACTTAAATCGTGGCGACATCTGCTTTATGGCTATACGACAATATGATGTACTCAGAAAATAAGCAACTTAAGCAATGCCATGCTGTAAAAAGCAATGCTTGCACAATCTCTGTTCTGGGCAGTTTTATTTACCTAAATCTTTCAAGCTTTTATTAAATTATTGGCCGACTGTCAAACAGTCATTCTGATGAAACATCAAGCTACTCGGCGTCTCATCTGGATCCAAACTGTTTGTACAATGCAAGTCAAATCGCACAAGCATAATATGGGTTTAATTAGAAAAATGTGTCTGCAGCGGTGAACAATTTAAAGACTCTTAGAGTTATGGTTTTGCCATATTGCATCGAGTAGGGATTGCCGACAAACGAATAATTAGACACAAAGTCGATACCGCTATACCAGTTAGTTGTTACCTACATTGTAAATATATATTAACAGTCTATTTCTAATTACATATCGATCAAGTGGACAGAAAACGGACAATCTGTTCACACCAGATAAATCAATATAAGGTAGTAAAATAGTGATTTTTACAGGGGCTTAAAGCTTTATAAGCATCGTTAACCGTTTAGCCATTATCAGAACGTATCAATATTTAACCCTTTACTCCATGAATATTCATGTAGGAAACAATGACATTATAAATATTAATTAGTTGATTTTTATAATGACATATGTACACGGGAAGTTTTGGCCACGGCAGACACTGTAGAATCACAACTACATAAGCAAACAGAACAGACCCTGATCAGACGGTTCCTATAGGAGCCGTCTGATCAGGGTCTACTCTGTATGCAAAGGCGAAAAAGGCGTAAAATTGGAGACAATAATTAACCATTTACTCAATAGATACGCCTTTGAAAACAGACAAGACCCAGACAAGACGGTTCCTAACGCGCACTATACATCCGTCTACCACGAACAGGTTTAACCCTTTCAATCATACAAACGCCTTTTAAGTTTTTAACCCATTCCCTCACATTGACGACTTTTGACGATATGTAAACGTCACTTTGTGAAACCATTGTGATAAATAAAGCATTTGCTCCTATAGGAGCAAATGCTCTAATTATCACAATGGTTTCAAACTACAAGATTCTAAAAGTTTCCTTTTCTCTAGTTAATGCTCCTTTTCGGTAGATTTATTCAAAGAGGTTGCATCTAAAAATAGCATATGAGGTAATGGGTTAAATAAATGTACATGTAATTGCAAACAGAGAACACCCAGATCAGACGGCTCCTGCAGGAACTGTCTGGTCTCGGTTTGTCCCGGTTGCATGTGGAATAATTTAGATCTGATTCTATAGTTTCAACCATGGCCAAAAGGTTGAATGTTGGGCCTTTCGGATATTTTCGACTTAGCATGTTGGTAGTAGCGAGTGTCGTATTTCAGTACGATAATTTTGGTAGTACGACCTTTCTTCAACCCATTCCCTGTTCTGTATCCATGTAAGAAATAATGACAATACGAATATTCATTATCTCATTTTTTATAATGCAAACTTTTCAATGGAATTGTTTGCTTTGACAAAAACTGAAGAATCAGATCTGTATCATGTAAAGCGAAAATGGTTTGACAAAACATTATCGTGGACATTGCTTTATGATACTGTAGAACAGTATTGATCTGTTGATCCTATACGATCCGTCTGATCTGGGTCTTCTCTGTTTGCAAATGCGTGAAAAGACGTTTATATGAGGGAAAGGGTTAAACGAGTCCCATGATCCCAAATGTTTGACTCTGCAAACGGATTTGATAAGTGGAATGAAAGAAAACCATGATTTGAAAACTGAAAACAAAGTAAACATCCAATTAAAGTCTTGTGATTGTCTGAATCCGATCAGTCTCGGTGTTTGGTGAGTTCGGTAAACGAATTGTCCCTTGAGAATTTCTCGATGCTGAAACCAGATGAATCGTTGTTGAAATGCACTTAACAGATTTGGCACCTGGGGATTCGGAGCATTGTTAGAAATTGTTCAAAGCCACGTGATCAACTCCTTTGTCTTATTGGTAGTCTATTATACTTACAGAGTGCAGTAAAACACTTGAATAGACTGCATGATGTTCAAGCGTTTGTGATTATACAGTGAAAACTATGTACAGCAACAACTTAATCTATTAATTATTTCCCTACTGAACATCATGAATATTTATTAGCTTATTTTGAATAATGGCATATGTATAGGGGATGTATTGGTAGAACCTGTAGTGTGATATTTATTATAATTTCACACGCAAACAGAGCAGACCCAGATCAGACGGTTCCTAGTGAAAAGTGTAACATGACAAACCGTACAGAATCAGCTGAGACATTTTACCGGGTCTACATTGTTTGAAAAGGACATTTACCCATCTATCCCTATATTATTTAAGTAAAATTCGTGCAGTCCGTACTTTGGAACCCATCCATTTTTTATGTGGAGTGGGCACAGCAAACAAAATAGTTTCTTGAATAAGCCATTTGCATATATGGTTTCAGCAAACAGTGCAGACCCTGATCAGAGGGCTCATGAAGGAGCCCTCTGATCTAGGTCTACACTGTTTGCATATGTCCATTTAAAGGGACACAAAGGGACACCGACCCCTGTGTCTGGCACAAGTATATCAATTAGAAACGACTACACTAAATATTTATACACTGTCGAAGATTATATCAGCTGATACTTTGATTCAAGTCAAGTACTAAGAAATGGTTTTGTTAATTTGCTGCACCAGCCCATGGCTATGGTAGTGAAGTGTCGTCATTCCGTGCACATGGCACTGTCGCTCGCAGGCACGAATACTCGTACAGTAAGTCATCGACTCTGTGATCAAAGCTTTCAAAGTTTCAGAACTACGTAATTGACAGGGAATTACCCGCGTGAAGTTCCGACGCTTCCTAATTGTTTAACCTTTTACTTGAGTGAGACGCATTCTCACGCCTTTGCAAACAGAGTAGGCCCAGTTCAGACGGCTCCTGTAGGGGACCGTCTTACGGTATGTTATGTTTGCTTATGGAACGATCCGAATCCGAATTTACATATGTTTTGCCATGGCCAAACATTCCGGTGTTCATAGGCCACGGCCCAGTACAAAAATTAGTTACAGTAAAACCTCTCTAATGCGACTAGCGAAAAAGGGCATATTTCACAGTGGCAGAGGCAGGTGGTAGCTTAATGCAGGACGAAAGTTATGCAAAAAGCTCCTATAAGAGCTTTCTGTATAACGTCCGTCCTGCATTAAGCAACCGCCTGTTTATTCATTAATAGGTCGCATTAGAAGGGTTCTAATGTAATTCATATTCATGATGGTTTTATATCTTACAGGATTAATAATCAGGTAATGGATTAACACATGTACGACTGTAATAACTTGTGGTCCCACCCTTTTGCTATTGCTTTATACTGATTTATGAATATGCAATATTGTAATTATGTAAAGATAAAAGCAAGCAATAAAATATGATTAAACTAAACACATGTACGACTCGTTTTCTAAGTGTAATCTGTCAATCATGTTTTGTATTGTAATCTTTCTTGGAAGCAGTGTTTTCTGCCAATGTGATCTTGGATTGGACAATAGTTAATTTTGTGAAGCGAGCAAAACAGAACGTGATCAGAGGACTCCTTATCGCAGTCTACACTGTAATTTTTTTCAAAGGTGTGAAAAAGACATTTGTATATGGTAAAGGCTGGAAGAGATAATCTCTTCTTGCTTCTCGTTTTAAAGATGCCGGATACTTGTAAACATTAATCATTTATTTACATGCTGAAAAGATGTATATCAAAAGAAACCCGATCAAATAAACGCTAAAGAAGCCATAACGGTTATGTGTTTGATATTGAAGATCTCGATGTTATGCACCGATGTAATAGTATTTATTCGGGTTGTGTTTTAGTGACTGGTCGAAATAGGCCGATAATATTTTGTTGTACAATAAAAAAAAAAGGTATTTATCAACCAAAAAGTTTTAGTATCAAAGGGACTTTTCCATATAAGTTCAAATTGACAATCTTTAGAGTATAACCAACACCATGATTCTATTATTGAAAATAAACAGAGTCAATGGTCTGTCTGTTCCCATGGCCCCCATAGCTAAAACCCCACGACTATTGCCGTTTTGCAATTTCGGTCAACAGATCAATACTGCTCTACAGTATCATAAAGCAATATCCACGATAATGTTTTGTCAAACCATTTTGCCATCATGAATTCCCATCAGTCCAGGATGATACTTACGGCTTCATTTACATGAGACCATCAGATACTTAACTCGTCTGTGCTAAGCGGGTCTTGTCCTACATATGCAAACAGTTTGGAGCCAGATGAGACGCCGAGTAACTCGGCGTCTCATCAGGCTCCAAACTGTTTGCCACTCGGTCAGCAGTTTTTTAAACGTTTGATCAAATCGGAGGTCAGTGGAAAATCCAGCCAACCAGGGACTGGGTAGACATTGTTTTCTCGACATGAGAAGAGTTAAAGCGGGTTTCGATCTTTTATCTTTAATCCTTTCCATGTTCTATATGCTTATTCCAAATTTTAATATCTACTGAATATTCATGGACGAAATAGTTATGGTGAAATATGGATGGTGGAAAAGGTGGAACAGTGTAGCCATTTTAGAAATTAAAGAAACATACTTGTCAAATTCTATTAGCAAACAGCAGATCCTGATCAGACGGTTCCTATATATACTCTGTTTGCATGTGAAATGCGTTTATATGAAGGCAATGGTTAAACGATCGTCTCAAACCTCATTTGAATATGATCAGTGATTTCAGAAACGTTCGTGCAATCATTCACATCTATATTTTCAAGTTATCTAGGAGTAAAACACACTAGATTCATCTTGTGTTTTTTGTTGTCTTTTTCACCAATTATATGGAAGGAAATAAATGACTTTCCTTTAATTTTGTAGACTGAAACATGCTATTCACACAAACACGAAAATGCATGCATTAATTAGTAGGGTACACCTTGTTTTATCTGACATACATGTCCTATAGTGAAGCATGCACCCTACAACATCCAAGTCATCTACATGATTACATGTATACAGATCGGATTCTTCAGTTTCTGCCATTGCCAAACTTTGCTGTGTTCATAAGCCATTACAATAAAATTAATATGCATGATCTCATTTATTATTCTTGTATGGAAATCCATGGAGTTACGGCTTGAAGTCGTGCAGAACGCCCCATGGAACTGTAACTCTGCGTCATAGGTCCGGATAAATGCGTACATTTAAACATTGTCAAGAATAACTCCCTCATTTCTCCACCGAACCCTATATCATGTAACCACTCTTTAGAGAAGAGGCGATTCTAAAGAGTGGCCACAGCATAGGGTTTGGTGGATAAATGACAATTTTAATATTTGGGTACGCAATCTTATCTGTAGATCTGTCCTACATCAAGCAGCCAACTTCTCAATTGTTTAGTGCTGTTTGCGTACGCAAATTATGTTCCAAAGATCAGATTGGGAACATATTTATTACAAACAGGCATTCAAAATGAAAGTAAGATTCATTCACTGTATTCATATGTGGGTCAAATCAATAAGAAAAATGCTTCTAATTACCCTAAGAATTCGAACAGACACACTTAGGCAAATAGTGCAGACCCTGATCAAACAGCTCCTTCAAGGAGCTGTTTGAACAATGTCTACACTATTTGTTACAATGTCAATTTAATCTAAAAGTTAACAATTGAATAATTCAACTTTACACGCATATGAAGTAGAGGATGCATGGATGTCCGAATATTTAGGGCAATGAGGATACATGTTAAATCGGGTTGTATCAACAGAACTAACCCTGTGCACTTTAGTTGTCAGTCGTAGACATGGGATGCACTTTTGTCATGACTGCACACAATACATCAACTTTATCTACTTTAAATTAAAGATAATATACAGTATAATCAGTCTTAACCCTTTCCTTGTTCAGTATCCATGTTAGAAATACTGACGTTATGAATATTTATTAGCAAGTTTTATAATGTAAACTATTCAAAGGAATGTTCTGCTTTGTGGAAAAAGACGCTGTAGAATATGTTCTATATCATGTCAAAAGCAAACAGAACAGGCCCTGATCAGACGGGAGCCATCTGATCTGGATGTACTATGTTTGAAAATGCATGAAAATGCGTTTATATGAAGGAAAGTGTTAAACGACCGTTTGGTGATTGAACACAGGAATCTTAAAATAGCAGGTATTTGCTTCAATACATAGCAAACGTAATCAAAACACGTTCCTGTTCGAGCTTACTGCATTGTTTTCGATCTGCATTAAGCTTCCACATGCCTTAAAGACCAAGTTTTAGACTATTCTTAAAGGTCGCTTGAGCAAGGTTTTATCGTACAAACGGAATCCAAGCAAATTGCGTCTATTATTTGAAGTAGTATTATGTGTGTGAAATTAAGTAGCTCTATGGATGGGTCGTTAAGGAAATTGTCACCGAGCCTGAGCTCCGCGCGAAAGTGCAGTTTGCTGGAATATCAGAACGGCGTCTGTCATTTCCAAGTAGAAGTGGGAAATTCAAGTTTATTGGCAATTGATCATTAACTCGCTAACCATAATCTGACAATTGCAAACAACTTTGATTCTGGTGAACTCGGCGTCTCATCGGAGCCAAAGTTGTTTGACACTCAGTCAATAATTTCTTAAAAACCTTGCTAGAGTCGGCAGTGTAGCCAACCTTGTACAGGACCCAAAATTGAGAAGACATTTTTTATACCAGGATTAAGGGTTAAGAATTGTTGTCTCTGAGTCTGGGTCCATTCTCAAGCATCTGATTGGTCAGATGCTTGAGAATGAAACCAGACTCAAGCAAATTGTTCTATAACCTCAGAGCATGAACTTTACAGAAGTTAACCTTTATAGTTTTTTGCCACATTTTATTGGCTGAAGACAAAAGGGTAAGAACAGTAAATGCCATCAGCTAATCACCACCATGTGTTGAAAGTGCACATGTCGGTTTAAGCCTTGTATATAGGGGAACAGCCCACGTGACCTTTTCAATATGCTCATCGGCTCTCTTCGCAACCTGCTTAACAAGAGATTTTGGAGCAATTTGCATACAATATTTCGCTTATTGTCTTGAAGTGCAAGTGTTGGTATGTCTTTTAGAGTCACATTCATTTCGTCAAAGAGATTCGTACGAGACGACGACTGGAGTTATTCTTGTGCAAAGTTAACCCTTTACGCCATAAGTACGCCTTTAAACCCATTCCCTCATATTGACGACTTTTGACGACTCTGTAAAAGTCACTTTGTAAAACCATTGTGATAAATACAGCATTTGCTCCTATAGGAGCAAATGGTCTATTTATAGCAATGATTTCAAACTACAACATTCTAAAATTGTCCTTTTCTCTAGTTAATGCTCCTTTTCGGTAGATTTTTTCAAATAGATTGTATCTAAAAATAGCCTATGAGGTAAAAGGTTAATGCATTGGCAAACTGAGTAGACCTGGCTCCGACATTAGTTTGTCGTCACAGGCGAACCTGTTACAACCTTTGCAAACGACTTAGATCCAGATGAAATATCGAATAATTTGACGTCTCATCAGGATCCAAGTTGTTTGACGCTCGATCAGCAGTTTCTCAAACGCTTGTATGAATCAGATCAAACAATTTGCTTTTCAGCACAATATGGGTTAATATTATACAGTAAAAAACCCCAAACCAGAATTCGGGTAAAGACGATTTTAGATACTTTTAGACAGGTGGCTGCTTAATGCAGGGTGAAAGTCATGCAGAAAGTTCCTATAGGAGCTTTCTGCATGACTTTCATCCTGCATTAAACTGCCACCTGACTCCAATACCAATATTTATAACTGCATTTAACGTCCGGTTTAGAGGGGGTTTACTGTATTAGCATATAGACACGCCTTTGTAGGTTAATATTATACTATAATATCCATTCAAAGGTCATAGATTATTCCTACTACAGACTTCCGATTATATTCATGATTTGATAACAATTCAAATAAATGGTAAGTTAATGCAACTGAAACTATTTGCATTGTAAATTTCTTCCGTATGTCAGATTGGGAACTTATTACATGAAAGATAACATTTTCGAACAGAGTTTAACCATTTCCCGCATATTGACGCCTTTTAGCGCATCTGTAGAAGTCACTTTTTGAAACCATTGTGATTAAAAGAGCATTTGCTCCATGGGAGCAAATGCTCTATTTATAACAATGGTTTCAAAAGTATATATTTCTAAGTTTCCTTTTCTCTAGTAAATGTCCCTTTTATTCAAAGAGGTTGGATCTAAAATAGCTTATGGGGGGAATGGGTTAACTAATTCTCTCCTAGGCTATTTTAGACCCAACCTCTTTGAATGTATCTACCGAAAAGGAGTTTTAACTAGAGGAAAGGAAAAAAATAAAACGTAGAAAGGCGTATTTTTGGAGTAAAAGGTTAATATATGGCAAAAGTAACCCAGAAGACTTCTTTCAAGTGGTAGTATAAGAGAGACTTTGCTACACAGTACACTCTGCCTTAAGCGATCATTAAAACAGTATCCATGCTTATAAAACTTTTTAGTTGAGTCTGGGTTCGTTCTCAAGCTTTTGATTGGTCAGATTTGAGCCTTGGCTCAAATCTGACCAATCAAAAGCTTGAGAACGAACTCAGAGTCAACTAAAAAGCTTTATAAGCATGGACACAGGTCTAATTATTGGTCTTTAATGCAGGTGGTAGCTTAATGCAGATTAAAAGTAATGCAGAAAGCTCCTACTGTAGTTTCTTATTTACTATCGCCCTGCATTAAGCAACCACTTACATGTATGCATTGATAAAGAGCCTGATAATAATGGGTATACGCTTTACACCAACCCTAACCGGTGAGTCTGTATTTCTCACATGACCTTTCGGCAACCTCTGGTTCTCAGGTTATTGTCTTATTGTGTGCGAAACTCGTCCCTTCATTTCATAAATACGCATTGTTTCTATGCCTTTACAAACAGAGTAGACCCAGGGTATGTCCTGCTTGCTTATGAAATAATATACATGTAGGTCCGATTCAACTTTCGTCATGAACAAAAGTTCCCCTGTTCATGTGCGATTATAAAAATAATCTAGTTGTAATTATTTCTTACATGAATATTCATGAAGAAAAGGGTTAAACTCACGAACAGTGTTTAAACTCATGCACTGCCACCGACGATTACATACCTTACCTGTTACCTCATTTTCTTAGTCAAACATTAAAAAGCCCAGCTGCCCATAAATCAGACGCAGCACTTACAATAATGATAATCCAATCACATATTCATTGCTAATCTCCATTGTGTGTAGATAAGAACATTAAAGGCTAATAAAGCCAGGTATTAATGTTAAAACTATTTGTACAACGCCTTCTTATGAGCGCCTACCTAGCCTGGAACCTTTAGACTGCTGCTCACATGACACACAGACCTGTATAAGACAACTTTCACAAGAAGTGAAGCGCAGCAGTTCCGATATGACACTGTTAGGCAGAGTGTCTACTGTCTATGTTTACCAATGTTCGATCTCAGATCAGATGCCAATTGTATATGTCTGACCAAGATCATGTTTGGTGCCTATAAAAGTTTTTGAATCCGGGTACGCTTTCGTTCTCGAGCATTTTCCAAGTCATGTTTCGACTTATCTTACATAGTTTGGAGTACATGTAGCCTAAAATCACACGCACGCATCAGATTGGTCAGATTTTGACTTAGTCAAAATCTGACCGATCTGGAGCTTGAGTTTGAGTTCGTACTCGGACTCAATAGGCACGAGGCCTGATCTACTCGCATGTGACAGGTGGTTGGCTGCTCAGGCTGGTAATGACCCCCCAGTTTATGAGGCGTTTGTGAGTTAAACCCTAAGAGTGATACAGAGTTGGTTGTTAATTGCATCTGTCGACAATATGTCAACGTGTCAGAAACTATTCCTTAACTCTTTCATTGAGAGAGGAACCAACTGGTCTTATGCATACGGTGTAGACCCAGATCAGACAGCTCTTAAAGGATGAACAAAAGATGACACAGTGTTGTTACAGCAAAGTCGATTACCTAAACTGTTTGATACTTTGCATGCATTTTAAAATGAATAGGGCCATTACCCAAGGTGTTCATACGATACGGACTGATATAACACAATATCTAATCTCTCGTATCTAATTTCTCAGTTAATCTCAAACTTGCTGCAACTCATTAGAATCGCATCGGAGGGCAATTCCAATGAGTAGCAGCAAGGTAGTATTTGGCGAAGAAATGTAAAAAATAGATGCTCTATAAAATGCTCATTTTATACTATTTTTAACCATAACCCCGATTATATAAAACAGGAATTTGAAGATGGCATTGTCTTACGGCGATCACTTATTTAGCACGCTAAGATTAACTCGTTCCTTCAGATAAAGGCGTTTGACGAATTTGCAAACAGAGTAGACTAAGATTAGACGACTCCAGAAGAAGCTGCATGACCAGGGTCTGCTCTGTTTGCCTCTATAGCTATAATAGATATGTCTCTACACTTTCTACCAATACCAAAACTTCCTGGGTACATGTACATGTGCCATTAAACATTTAAGCTATGAATATTCATGACATCATTATTTCTTACATGAATATTCAACAGGGAAAAGATTAACTCTTAATGTATGCATAATTACCTGGCTTAACTTGTCCAAATTAGTAATACAGTAAAACCCCTCTAATACGACCACTTAAGGAACAAACATGGCTGTCTTCATAAGCAGGTGGTTGCTTAATGCAGGACGAAAGTTACGTAGGAGCTTTCTGCATAACTTTCGTCAGGTGCATTAAGCTACCACCTGCCTTTGGTACTGTGAATTATGCCCCTTTTTGGTGATCGCATTAGAGGGATTTTACTGTATATGCAATGGAGATATGAAACAAATAGCGCGTACTCTGTACAGTCCTCTAACTTGGGTCTACACTGTTTGCACAAACCCCTTTCAGTATTCAGTCTTTCTGTGGCGCGAAACAATTATATTGAAGCCGGGCTCTTGATTAACGGTTTTATGTTTCGCTTCTCGTATTTCTACTTATGGAAACGAATCTCAGCAACCTCTCGGGGATATGAGTTTAATTGCAAAATCTAAAAAGAGAAATATGATTTCCCGAGTTGTCAGCGGGGAAAATATTAAGTTTTGTAGGTGCATACGCGTATTGATATTCGATAGTTGATACTATCACTTGTAACATGTCGCTTGTCTTATGCTTTACATGTTATCCAACTCGCCTTTCTACGTATTTGCAAGCAGGGTAGATCCAGATCAGACGGTTCTTGTAGGAGTAACCTGATCAGAGTCTGCTCTGTTTGCGTATGAAAGAAAACATGACACTAAAGTTTCTTATTTATCCTTGTGTTATTAACTTTTTATAAAGTTAAGCTAATTGGTATTCATGACGTCATTATTTCTTTATGATGTCATTATGTCTTTCATGCATATTCATGGAGTACAGGGATAAGCAAGCAGACCACAACTAATGGGGAGATAAACAAAATGCTTCACCCTTCAACCTCCTTAGTAAAAAATTATTTGTACGAACTTTCCTCCATTTCATTTTCAGAAATACACACAAGGTACATGTACTCGTAGATACAAGTTATGTACACAATTGCAATCAAAGTATCAATTCGTTTGTATCCTGGTGAGACGTTGAGTTACTCCAGATTATTCTAATGGATACCACAAATTTGTCCACCACATGGATGAAAATAAGATACGCAATGATCTATCAACCCCTCTTATTTCTCAGTCAAATCCTGTATTGCTGCTACTCATTTGAATTACGCCGATCTATCCAAATCTCTTGTTTCTCAGCCAATCCCTGTCTTGCTACTTCACATTAGAATTACATCGGAGAAGCGATCTATCAAACTTTCTTATTTCTCAACCAAGCCCTATCTTGCTGCTACTCATTAGAATCGCCTCGGGGAGGTGATTCTAATGAGTAGCGGCAAAATAGGGTGAGGCTGAGAAAAAATACTTTGAATTCCTTAACACTCATTTAATTCTTCTAATCTACACCGCATACTAAAGGTTCAGAAAGAAATGACTAGACAATTACAGCCATACTGGTGGTATCGCTGCCTCCTGGTAGCTACATCATTACTTGAGAAACTTGAGAACTAATAGTGCATGAGAGGAAATATAACAGCTTTCGTGACACACCCCGTGTTATACGCTATCATTCTTACCAAGGGCTCTATTCTGGGAAGAATTCTTCCAAACTATCACGAAGGTCAAAATATCCCACACTTTCTATGTTGTGTCAATGTTCGATAGAAACATATACAGTAAAACCCCTCTAATGCGACCACCTAAAAGAGGTAGAGGCAGGTGGTAGTTTAATACAGGGAAAGAGTAATGCAGAAAGCTCCTAGAGGAGGAGCTTTCTGCATTACTTTTGTCCTGCATTAAGCAACCACCTACTTAAAAATACACTCATATTTATGCATTAAGTGGTCGCATTAGCGGGGTTTTACTGTACGGTAAAACCTCTCTAAGGCGACCATCAAAACAGGGTCTAATTATAAGTCTTACGTGGGAGCTTTCTGTATAACTTTCTTCCTGCATTAAGCAAGCATCTGGTTTTAACCCTTTACTGCATAAATACGCCTTTCTATGTCTTTTTAAACAGAGTAGATCCTGCAGGAGCACTCTGATCAAGGTCTGCCCTGTTTGCCTCATGCAATAATATAGATATACTTCTACAGTTTCTCCAATGGCCAATATTTCGCATGCTATTTTGAAAATGTATCTAATTAATATTCATGATGCCATTATTTCTTACATGAATATTCATGGAGTAAAGGGTTTAAGATGTCCATGTTTATTCAATAAGTGGTCGCTTTATGGGGTTCTACTGTAGTATAAATATAATAGCAAACGGATAACTAATTATTTCCAAAAATAACTTATCAGTTTTTAGTATATTAACCATTTACTCCATAAATACGCCTTTCTATGCCTTTGCAAACAGAAAAGACCCAGATCAGACTGTTCCTATAGGAGCCATCTGATCAGGGTCTGCTCTGTTTGCTTACGGAAAAATACACATCTAATTCCAATTTCTGAAAGGGTGAATTCGTGCTAAAATAGATATCAAACTAGTTAATATTCATATAATGATATATAAGTTAATTATTTTTATAAATATTCATGGAGTAAAGAGACAAAGAAGATAATGGTTTCCTAGCCGTTTATGGGATTAGCAAATGATCTTTATTGCTGAAAAGAAGGAAACTCGTCCATTTACGTTTCAAATAGACATGACGGAACATCAGACTAATAGTTCGTTTCTTTCTCTCTTTAAGAGACGTTTATTAATCTAATAATAACTAAGAGAGGAGTCCCCGGTCTGTACTTGTTACACCCTGCGTCCATAATGATACAATTAGGCACGGCAATGAGGAGAAGTGTTTTGAGCTTTTTATTATTTTACACTGATGTTCTACCCATGTGGTTCTGAGTGAACTTGCTAGATTTTTAATAGAAACCCCTCTGTAATGCGACCACAAAAAAGAGGTATACATCTGGGTCTTACAGTCAGATTATAGCTTAACCCATTACCTCATAGGCTATTTTTAGATCATACAACCTCTTTGAATAAATCTACGGAAAAGGAGCATTAACTAGAGAAAAGAGAACTTTAAGAATTTTGTAGTTTGAAACCATTGTGATAAATAGAGCATTTGCTCCTATAGGAGCAAATGCTCTATTTATCACAATGGTTTCATAAAGTGACTTTACAGAGGCGTCAAAAGTCGTCAATATGAGGGAATGGGTTAATGCAGAACGTCAGTGATGCAGAAGGCTCCTATAGGATCTGACTCTACAGCTTCTTCCAATACCAAAACATCCAGTGCACATATGCCATTATAATTATTCAGCTAATAAATATTCATTACATGTATCTCATTATTTCTTACATGAATAATCAACAGGCAAAGCGTTAATCGACACAAAGTCACATTATCTTGATACCGATACAATTCCCAGAGGACTTTGTCAAAATGACTACATAGGACTGTCAAAATGACCAAAGATGACTTTGCCAAAATGACAACATAGGACTTTGTCAAAATGGCGACATAGGACTTTGTCAAAATGATCACAGAGGACTTTGTCAAAATGACCACTATGACTTGGTCATTATGACCACAGAGGACTTTTGTCAAAATGGCCACAGAGGTGACGACAGGGGACTTTTTTCAAAAGGATCTCGATTGTTTCTATTTTCTTTTTCGCGTGTTCCCTGTATGTGCTCCGTGCGTGTTGCTTGCACGTGTTCCCTACAGTGTTTTATTACTGTTTCGACTCTTGACGAGCATCAGTAATGCTTTGTTCAGATAACCAGTCAAGCTTACTGTCCACCGCTGTGATGATGTTTCTGGTCGTTGGTGATGAACAATTGTGAGCATTTCAATGAAAACAACCAAGTTGGAGAATGACTATCAATTTCAAGCTATGACAGATCAAGTTCACCGTAGCATGAACGTAAACAATTCATCCTGCGCCTGGTTTGTTAAATCCTTCATCATGCATTTGTTTTATGATCTTGGAGCCGCCATGCACAAACGTTCTTCATTGTGACAAGAGGGAGATAGGACAAACGACAGATTCAGACAGACATTGTGAACAAGTAAACGACAATACGAATCAGCAGACAACAAAATGCGCACTGAAGGGTGACAGCATGTTGCTTGGCGGGGTGCCCTGGTAACCATATTTATCGTTCACGCCTGTGCGTTTTGCAGGATTTGTTATCTGTTATAAAAACTTGTCGTCTGCTTTTTAATTACACAAGACTACGCTTAAATGTAATAGTTTAATTTTTTTAACCCAACGAGTCACTAATGCCATGTGCGAACAGAGTAGATCCAGATGAAAGGGCTCCTTATAGGAGCCCTCTCATATGGGTCTGCACTGTTTGCCATGTTACATGTTTCACGGTAAGCCAGGCATGTTTAAAATTTGGAATAGTCCATTTGAAAATTCAGCGTTGACAGGGTTAAATTGACACTGCAGTGTTAATAATAATTACTCGCATGTCATCCTGACAAGATGTTTTATGAGTAGGCAGGCTGGAATTAGAATGGTACAGGTTAGTCTACCAGAAACCTGCTGTTTTATTGGGCTGTTGCCCACTGTAAAGTTCAATGCATCTAAATGTTTTAGTGTCAAATTTGTTCGATCATCATGAACTTATTCGACGAATAATCTGGATCCAAACCATGCAAAAAAGTCCCTATATAGCGCAGCAAACCAAAGCGTATCCATGGCAACTTGAAGTACAGTAGAACTTTATAGCGAACATTGGTTAGCTGAACATGGGAATCCTAAACAACAGGAGCATGCTAATACAGGGCAAAAGTAGTGCAATGCAAAAAGCTCCTATAGCAGCTTTCTGAATTACTTTCCTTTCGGCCTGTATTAAGCTGCCATTTGCCTTGGTGACCCAAAATTAGACGTCTTTTTTAATGATCGCTTAAGACAGGTTTTACTGTACAGTAAAGCTGCTATACAACGATCTACAGAAGGGTAAGTCTGGTAAGCAAACATGGTAGACCTTCATCAGACTGCCATTGTAGGAGTGGTCTGATCTGGGTCTACTATGTTTTCAAAGGCTCCAACGGGCGCTCATGTACGGTAAAAGGTTAAGTCAGGCGGTAGCTAAAGGCAACAGAAAAGCTATGCTGCTATGGGGGGTTATGGGAGCTTGAATATTAATTAGATTAATTTGTTATAATTCCACATGGAGACAGGAATTTGGTGCCATAGCAGAGAGTGTAGAATCAGATCTATATTGGTCAAATTTAAAGGCAAACAGAGCAGACCTTGATAAGACGGCTCTAGATCTGGGTCTAATCTGTTTGCAAATAAGTAGAAAAGCGTAATTATGGAGTAAAGGGTTCAGCGAACCATTCCGAAAAATGTTTTTCACGGCATTTCTATTTAATCTTTCCGTTTCTAACTCTGAATATGGGGATGAAATGACGTTTATCTTTAAGAGGGAGAAGTGTTGAAATAATGGATATTACGTGAAAACCTACAGGCCATTTATTATCGGAGCACTGCCTTGCAAAGAACAGTCTTATCTGACAAGAATTATTACCAACGCCTCAATTCTTGTGTGACTCAACAATCTGTATCAGGACAAAAACAGATTTTTATCCCACTGTTTGTCTCAACGCATGTTTAACCATTCCCTCATAGACTATTTTAGATCCAACCTCTTTGAATGAATCTACCGAAAAGGAAACTTTAAGATTTGTTGTCGTTTTGAAACCAGTGATAAATAGAGCATTTGCTCCTATGGAGCAAATACTCTATTTATCACACTGGTTTAAGAAAGTGACTTTTATGGAGGCGTCAAAAGGCGTCAATATGGGGGAAAGAGTTAAACCTTTCAATACTGAAAGTTCAGAATGGAATAGTCGACCAGTGTTTAACCCTTTACTCCATAAATACGCCTTTCTCCGCCTTTGCAAGCAGAGTAGACCAAGATCAGACGGCTCCTATAGGAGCCGTTTGATCAAGGTCTGCTCCGTTTGCTTAATAAATAATATAGATAATATTATACAGTTTCTACCATGGCTTAAAATCAGTGTGTCCATATGCTATTATAACTAGTTGATTTAACGTATATCCATGACGTCATTATTTCTTACACAAATATTCATGAAGTAAAGGGTTAACTATATAATCCATTAAGTATGAAAGCCATAAACTTGCTAGAGGGACGATGCAGATTCTGGGCAGAGTTCTCCTCTAGAAGCCCTCTGATATGAGTATACACTGTTTGCAAACGACACTGAACACATTTCCCGCATTCAAAGAGTTAAGGCTGTATCTTATAGCAACGCCTTTTCACGCTCTTGAAGACAGAGTAGACTCAGGCCAAACAGCTCCTGTAGGAGTTCAGAGTCTACTCTGTGTGCTTATGAAATAAAATGGACAATTCCCTTGTTAGTGATGCCACTATAAATATTTAGTTAATTCATACTCCTCATTAGAGGCTATTTTTAAAATCAATCTACCGAAAAGGGGCATTTACTAGAGAAAAGGGAAATTCTAGAATGGTGCAAATGGAGCAAATGCTCTATTTACCCCAATGGTTTCAAAAAAGTGTCTTTTACAGAGGCGTCAACAGGCGTCAATATGAGGGAATGGGTTAATTCATACCATTCTGTCAAAACGTCTGACATGAATGTTAATGGAGTAAAGGGTTATATTAAAACGAATTATTTTGCAGTTAGACTGATATGGATCAGGAAATACAAAAAAGACACATAAAGAATTCCGAAACGAGTACATTCTCTGCATCATGCTTCTAGTTAATTAGATATTGAAATCTAAATGACTGAAGCATGCATAAAAGAGATTTATTTATAAATATCTGCCTGATACAATCACTGAAAAATGGACGGACCAGCTAACGCTGAAATAATGATGATGAAAAAATATAACGTCCATCCTTTTCAGGCTCGATCTGGCTGACATTTGCAAACAGTTTGGATCCAGATAAGACGCCGAGAAACTCGCCGTCTTATTAGGATCCAAATTGTGTAACACTCATCAGAACGAATCAGCAGGTCATTGTTTAACCCATTACCTCAAGGGCTATTCTTAGACCATTACCTCAAGGGCTATTTTTAGACCATACCTCTTTGCAAAGAAAAAAAAACAATCGAAAAGGAGCGCTTATTAGAAAAAAAAGAAAATTCAGAATTGTGTAGTTTTGAAATCATTGTGAAAATAAAAGCATTTGCTCCTATGGAGCAAATGCACTATCTATCTCAATGATTTAAAAATGCGACTTATACAGGGACGTCAAAAGGCGTCAACATTGGAGAATGGATTAAGAAACACATCTTTCCGTACGTAGCATGATAAGGATTACAACAAAGTATTCTGCGCGTGCACGAACCATCAGACATTGGAATGCTTGCAACAGCTGCATAAGAATCACTACTACCACCAGTAGACCAAAACATGCCAACACGTCCACATTGACTTCTTAGAATGAGGATCAGCATGAGAAAATGAGCACGTGAAATTAATCTGGCCTCGAGGTTGTAAAACCGTTTGCTTGAGTCTGAGATCATTCTCAAGCATCTGATTGGTCAGATTCTGAACTTGCTCAGAATCTGACAAATCAGGTACTTGAGAATGATCTCAGACTCAGACTCAGAAGTGTTATAACCTTGGACCCAGAACAATAGATAAAGGTGCATATCCAAATAAAAAAATCACCGTTTCTCCACGAAACCCTATGCTGAGACTACTGTTTAGAATCGTCCATTCGGTACGATTCTAGAGAGTCGTCACAATATAGAGTTTCGAGGAGAAATAAAGGAGTTGTTCTTGAAAATGTTTTAATTTACGCATCTTAAATGGGCCTCTGATGAGAATAGATTTACGAATGTTCAGCTAGATGTTGGATGTTTTTACAATGTTTCTGTTCAGTAGAACACTGGACTCAGCCTGTTTGAGTTTTTGATAGCTCGAGCCATGCATGCTGCTAACATTACTCCACAGATACATATTCTAATGGATTTGCAAACTGAGTAAGCCCAGATCAGACTGCTATTGTATAGGAGCCCTCTGATAACAGCCTGCTTTGTTTGCTTATGAAACGATATGGATATGATTCTACAGTTTCTGTCATGGTCCAAAACCTTTTTGCGTTAAATGCATCTAATTAATATTCATGATGTAATTATTTCTTATATGTATATTTAGGGAATAAAGGGTTAATACGTGACGGTCGACAATCTGTCAGCTACAACATTATGTTATAGACAGATCCACTCTGTAATGTTCTTTAGAGATAGAAGAAGCGAGTTGCATGTCCCCCTGACGAGATCGGAAAAGACGGTATTGACATTTGTCAGAAATTAATCGTAAAATAAGCCCCTTGGATACAACAGAAAGCATGGTATAAGCGATTTGAGAATAATTTATATCCCCAGAGCGAAGGCACAAATATTCAATACGCCTACAACCGCGAAGAAGTGTGGAATGTTTACGCGTCAAATGCACAGCAGAAAAAGGACAAATAGGACACTAAAATGCTGCAAGCAGAGCCCCTTGACCTAGATTTATGGAAATCAATCTTTACCAATAAAGAGAAGCCCCTTTTAGGGTTAGTTTGTTATCGTTCCGTGGCGAGGAGTTAACTAAAGAATAAACAAGAGCACCGCAAGCGGATGCGAACGCTCGTCTGTCGGCATTGTCAAGATGAACATGCATACCAAAAATGAAGGTTGTAATTGAAAAATTGAAGAAGTTATGGTCAATGTTAAGATTTCGGACGACGACGACAACGACGACGCGGACGCCGGGGTTACGACAACAGCTCGTCGAAACAGACGAGCTAAAAAATGGCCGTAACAGCGTCGTACTAAGACTTAACCATTTCCCTCAAATAATCGAATTGTCATGCCTTTAAAACAGAGAAGAGCCAGATCAGACGGCTCCTATAGGACTGATATGGGTCTACTCTGTTTGTTTATGCTAAACGCTACGGTATAATATCGATTTGATTCTACTGTTTCTGACTGAGCCAAAATGTCATGTGTTCATTTTCCAATTATAATCTAATTGCATATAATACCAATGAAGTTATTATTTCTTTCATGAATATTCAACAGGTGAACCAAAATACACAAAACCTTTTATATTTAAAACTCCATTAAACATTACACACTAGGTTGCGACTATACAAACCAGACCTAAGCCTAGATCTTTGAGATAGGGAGGCAGCATAATACAAAGCGAAAGTAACGCAGAAAACTCTTGAGAAGATGTCTGCATTACTTTCTTTCTGCATTAAGTAGGCATCTGCTTTTTGAGAAAACCATGGCAACTAACGACATTTTCAAATCACAAACCATATACAGTAAAACCACTCTAAATCGGAATTCCAGTAGAGAAGAATTTTACTGAAGACAACGATGTGTCAAAGTAAATGGCCCATGTGTCGCTCAAAAGCAAATGTAGAGTACACGACATATACCGAAATAAAAAAAATGAAAATTACAATCAATGAACAGTAATATCACTCTAATATGACTACTGAAAATAGTTCAGAAGGCGAGTGGACACAGGAGCTTTCTGCATTACTTTTGTCCTGCATTAAGCAGCCACCTGTTTTTAAAACTACCCGTGTTTATTTACCGAGTGTTCGCTTCAGAGACGTACTATTGTAGTTTCATTTCAGATAGCGTCAACTTCTCTAATCTGAATAATGGACATATCTGAATTGCTAAACAAATTTGACCTATCACTTTCATCTTTTATCGTTTAATCTTTTTATTTACGCAATTTTAAACCAAACTGCAATGTATTTTCACATAATCTGCTTTTAGCGAATTTCTTTGATCCATTTCTACGCTAATGAAGTTATATGGTTACGACTATGGAGCATTCAGGGGGAAACATGTACATTACCCCGTCTTTTCATAAAGCCTGACTCCCAGTCCCCAGTGTCGTTATAGCCCTTATCTAGCCAGCGGTGACGTGACTCACAATTCTAAACTGTTTGACACCAGACATGACGCCGTAACAGGATAATCGCCGTTTGACACCCGATCAACAGTTTCTCAAAAGTCTGCATGAACCAAGAGTAGGTAAAAAATGCAGGTTATCGGAGTTTGAGAAGAAACTATTTTTTTCCATTTGGATAAGGGTTAACCCTCACCCTGCTGTTAAAAAATAATGTCTGCACAAATTTCTTATCTAATGCATTTTTTGTTTTCGTCAATTCGATCAAGCTTTTGAGAAACTATTAACCGAGTGTCAAACAGCTTGGATCCAGATGAGACGCCGAGCTACTCGGCGTCTCATCTGGATCCAAACTATTTGCAAGTTCGAGAGAGATCTTGCTTAGCTGGATAAGGGATAATGCACGTGTATTCATTAACTATGAAGCTCATGGAATGTAATTTCCCGAGGAAAGTTAGCATTCCCTTGATGAAGGCACGTAATAACTCCAGATAATATTTCCACAAAATGCTCGAAAATATCTGCATGATTTGTATTTTGCTATTTTCCAAAGAAATGCGTAGACAATGGAAACTATCTGCGAGCTGTTGATAAGCGTTAGTCTGGCTATAATGCATTCCCTGTATAGCCATTGAGGTTCATTTGTAAAGTCATCTGTACCTAATATCGTCCTTAACCCTTTCCCTCATATTGACGACTTTTGACGACTCTGTAAAAGTCACTTTGTGAAACCATTGTGATAAATAGAGCATTTGCTCCTATAGGAGCAAATGCTCTATTTATCACAATGGTTTCAAACTACACAATTCTAAAATTTTCCTTTTCTCTAATTAATGCTCCTTTTCATAAGATTAATTCAAAGAGGTTGTATCTAAAAATAGCCTATGAGGTAATGGGTTAACAACCCATGAATATTCATATAAGAAATAATGGCACCATGGATATCAATTAGTTTTATAATGGTGTTATGAAGATGGAAATTTCACCATGTCACAAACTGCAGAATTGGATATATCTAGTAACCCCCCTCTAATGCGACCACCCAAAAGGGGCATAATTCTGGGTGGCAGGGGCAGGTGGTAGCTTAATGCAGGACGAAAGTTATGCAGAAAGCTCCTATATGCGCTTTCTGCATAACTTTCGTCCTGCATTAAGCAACCACCTGCTTATTAAGACAGCTATGGTTATTTTAGGTGGTCGCATTAGAGGGGTTCTCCTGTATATTATTTCATCAGCAAACAGGGCAGACCTTGATCAGACGGCTCCTACAGGAACACCATCGCCTGGATCTACTCTGTTTGTAAAGGCGGTGAAAGTGGTATGCATGAGGTACATGTTGAAAAGGACACACGGAAACAGTGCAGACCTGGAGGGGTATTCTGTACAGGGTCTGCTCTGTTTGCTTCACATAATATTTTCAAAATTTCACATCGACAGAAAAAGAAAATTAGATACAGTAAAACCTCGACAATTCGATTTTTTAAATAAAGAAGATACGATATCTATTGCGGCAGGTGGTTGTTTGAAGAAGAATGGAAGTCGTACAGAAAGCTCAAAGGGGCCTTTCTGTACGACTTTCATCCTGCATTAAGCTGCAACCAGTCTTAACCCTTCTCTTGCTGAATTTTAAAATACATTTCTCCTTCTTTACCCGTGCCCTGTTGTATAATTACATATATCTTCACTGTGCACAAGTATTTCGCTGTGCAAAATCACTGCTGTGGAGTGAACTGGTTGCACAATCAACTTGTAAATAGTGCAGACCCTGATGAGACAGCTCCTACAGGAGCTGTCTCATCTGGGTCTTCACTATTTACAGGTAGGTATATTGACGTGAATAGCAAGCGAAGGGTTAAACAAACTGATAATGATATATATTTCAGTGTACGGGTGAACGAGGTTTTGCTGTACATTCAAGATGCATATTTGGACGAGTCAGACTTAAATGGGTTAAATTTAGAGGAAACTAAATATCGATATCTGCAACTTCTCATTCATTTTCCAAATATGCTACATGTAATCTAGGTTTGTACTCGCAAGATTAACAGTTATCGAATTAATCTAAAATTCCCTTGAACACAGTTCAGTGTACATGTAGTAAGATAGGACGAGACTTATTGGTGGGCTAAATACAGTAAAATCATGCATTTCCGAAATTGGGTAAAGAGGAACTGAGAACCTTTTAGACAGGTGGGTGCTTAATGCAGAATAAAAGTTATGCAGGGAGCTTTCTGCATTACTTTTATTCTGCATTAAGCTGGCAGCTATCTTGAATTAAAGACCGACTATGATTCTTATTTAAATGTTCGGATGAGTAAGGATTTTCTGTAGCTACAAATTATAAGATAAGACAAATCTTGCTATAAAACTTCAAGTACTCGTTTTGCTTGTGTTCACATTTTTTTCTCTTTCAAACACAGACAGCAACCTCGAATGAGATGATATAGATCTATTAACAGAAAGTTTGGAGTCAACTACAACATAATAGAGTGGCTTTGGTTTGATCAGATCGATCACCTTTGGTAGATCAGTTCCGGATCACCGCTGGTTGATCAGGTCGGGATCATCGTTGCTTGATCAGTTCCGGATCATCGTTGCTTGATCAGTTCCGGGTCACCGCTAGTTGATCATTTCGGGATCAGCAAGTGTTCTATCAAAGACCCTTGCACTACAAAGTGCGCCTGACTTGCAATATACAAACGTATTGGATCCAGATCAGACAACGAGAAACTTTGTATCTCACAAAGTTCTAATGGTGTTTGATACTCGGTCAGTAAGTTATTAACACTTTCGCAGCCAATGTCGCCTAAATTACCCATGCAAACAGTCTGGATCCAGATGAGACGCCGAGTAACTCGACGTCTCATCAGGATCCAAACTGTTTGTAACTGCGGCTGTTTTTTTTTAAACAAAACTTAATGAAAATTAAGAACAATTGCAGCAGACGACAAAGTTTGCAGACCACAAAGTTTAGCGGAGAAAGAGATAAACGCTGGCACAAATGGGAAGTACATGTAAGTAAAAAATGTAAGAAGATCAGAATTTATGCAAACATATTTCTCCACGGCAGGATAAGGGTAAGAACGGTGCCGTGTAATAAGCAATTAACCCTTAATGTGCTACACAAAAATGACGTTTGCTAAAACTCTGATCTGCTAACTTTTGCTGACTTCCGGTTCATTAAAACTTCTGAGAAAACGATCAACCCATTGTCAAACAGCTTAGCTCGTGTCGAGACGCCGAAATACCCGACGTCTTATCTGGATCGCAACTGTTCGCAAAGGATAACTCAAGTTCGCCGCCATCGTGCAAAGGGTGATATATATGTGTTTTATGAAGATTTTAAGTATTCTTACGCGTTTAATTGCGCACTATGTTACACGCTCGGCACTTGGACCAAAGAGCTTACCCCCGCGCACGTGCGCGCTGCTCTTAACTTTCTGACGCATATCATCATCGCACAGAATACAACACAATAATCCATCAACATCACAGAAAAATCCTCTAACGTCAAAACATAACGTCTATGACCTGCAAAAATATGGTTAAATCTGCAAGAGCTAGAGATAAATTCAGTTCCCCAAAACAATAAGAAAGTACATCCAGATGAAGGAAAAAAATCAGCAGCGATTATCCCTTGTCTCACTATCCGAGATCTGACTCGGATTTGCAAACAGCTTGGATCCAGATGAGACGCCGAGTAACTCGGCGTCTCATATGGATCCAAGCTGTTTGACGTCTGATCAAAAGTGTCTCCAAATCTTGATCGATTCGGACGTAGTCAAAATTAGCCAGATCCAATTTTGAGCAGATTTTATTTTTTCTACAACGGGATGAGGATTTTGATCGAAATAAAGTCGGCTAAACTTAAAGAACAGTTTTATTCGATGTTGGAAATACCCGGCTATTTTCAAGAGACTCGCAGATTCATAATGAGACCCGTGAGGACCCGGAAAGTCGAGCAGTTGTCACAGGCACGCCAGAGAAATGGTAAATAATTAACGTGGAAACGTGCAGGCCTGACATTTGCTTACGCCCGGGTTACGACACAGTCAATGTACAAGACTGTGTCAGTTTCTTTTAGTTCTAATTCCGTTTTCAGCGACCTGGCTTACAATTTGCAAACAACCTCGATGTAGATGAGTCGCAGAGGAGATTTGGCGCCTCACAAAAATCAAAACTGTTTGCCACTCGACTTGCTGAATTTTAAAATACATTTCTCCTTCTTTACCCATGCCCTGTTGTATAATTACATATTATCTTCACTGTGTACAAGTATTTCGCTGTGCAATCACTGCTGTAGAGTGCACTGGTTGCACAATCAACTTGTAAATAGTGCAGACCCTGATGAGACAGCTCCTGCAGGAGCTGTCTCATCTGGGTCTTCACTATTTACAGGTAGGTATATTGACGTGAATAGCAAGCGAAGGGTTAAAGTCTACAACACAATTAGAGATGATTGATATATACCCCGGCACGTTTCCTACACGTCGACATCTTTGTTTGACAGAAAAATTATATAATTACATAACAATACATGTAATTGTAACAAAACAGACCGATTCTAAAGATAATGGTGATAAATATATTCACTGTAAGTTTGGAAAAGATTCGTCGAAATTGGATAGTTGCAGTTGCTATTTTTCGTTATAAGTTTATTTTGTAACAAGAAGTTACATTAAGTATGAGAGGGTGCACACTGTTAGAGGACTTTGAATGACAAACAATGCAGACCCTGGCCAATTGGCTTCTGTGTGAGCCCTTTGATAATGGTATACATTGTTCTCAAATGGCAGCTTACTCGTTTCTCACTATTAACCATCGGTCCGGGCCTGTTCTAGTAAATTCCAAATTTCAATACCTATACTGAATATCCATGGTCAAAATAGTTATAATGAAATATGGAAGGTTGAACAGTGTAGCCATTTTAGAAACTAAAGAAACAGATCTATCGAATTCAATTAGCAAACAGAGTAGACCCTGATCAGACGGCTCCTCTAGGAGCCGTCTGATCTGGGTCTCCTCTGTTTGCGAATGCGCGAAAATGCGTTTATATGAAGCAAATGGTTAAAAGGGGCTGAACAAGTCGAAGTGTTTTGAAGAAACTCGTGTTCTATTTATCGGGTGTTCTGGCGAGAACTATCGATGCCTGTGTAACACTTGTAGATTTATCAGTGAAGAAAACAGTACATACCCTGCTCACAGAGCTCCCCCATAAGAGCTCAAAGTTAGCTCTACAATAGTTCAGTTTCAACGCTGAATTTTCAGACTGGTACAGCCCAGCTGTGTTTAACTATAGAATTCAACCGGTATGAAAGGCTTAAACTTGCTACTGTATATTGAATGACAAACCGTGCAGACCCTGATCATTGGGCTCATCTAGGATCCATCTGATCTAGGACTGGATTGTTTACAAACGACAGTGCACGTGTGTCTCTCATTATAGGGGCTCAATGTATACAGTAAAACCTCGCCATAACGGCCACTTAATTACATCAAGTAGTTTGTGTTTAAGGCAGATGGCTGCTTAAAACAATGTGAAAGTGAAACAGACCGCTCCTATAGGAGCGTTCTGTTTTACTTTCACCTTGATTTTATCAGCCACCTGCCTTAAATACCAACTAATGAACACAATTTAGTGGCCGTTATAGAGAAGTTATACTGTACTAGCATACATGTGTTAGATTGGACACGATCCTGCACGTGTACTGGATCTAGATCAGCCGTTGGTTGGTTATATGATAAGCTCACTGGACAGATTCAAGTAGTCCCAGATCGAAAGTTGCCCTCCATCCCCAGACTAATAGGTCTAAACTGCCTACTAGAGTATTCTGATAAACATTTGAATTTGATCTAGTCTGAACCTAGATTGCATGGTTGTCGTTTTATCCAATTCCTTCATGAATATTCATGTAAGAAATAAAGACATCGTGGATATTTAATCAACTGAATTTGTATAATGGCAGCATCAGCATTTAAGAGATTGCATAAACTGTAGAATAGGATCCTAAATAATTCAACAAGCAAACAGAGCAGTCCCTGATCAGACGGCTCCTACAGGAGCCGTCTGATCTGGGTCTACTCTGTTTGCAAAGGTGTTAAAAGGCGTTTAAATACGAGATAAAGGCTTAATCTATTATCTGAACGGCAGTTAATTTCGTTTCGAGTCTGGGAGTGCCATTGTTGATGTTGAAATCTGCACGGTTTTATTTTCACACCGATCTATCAACCGTTCTCGGAACGGCACACATTCAGTCATTTTAACACGATTTATTACACATAATTTTCCCATCTGCCTTGTACAAGACTGCTGTGGTGGGCAGAATTTGTTCGTTCTAATTTATCATTCATGCATCGCGCTAAGTAGTATATTACCGAAACAAACTGAAGTGAAAACAAGTCACAAAAACACTTAACCTGTACCCTGATACACGTGACTTGATCATTGGGAAATTGCAGACAGTTTGAACCCGAACGATGAGGGCGTTCACCTTGATTGAAATTGCTGCCTACAAGGTCGGTGGTACAGAAAAATATCCCGTCTTAACCCTATAATGACATCATGAATATTAATTCAATTATTTGTTGCAAAGAACACTGGACATTTTGGCCCAGGCAGAAACTGTAGATTTAGATTTAGAACCGTCTAATCATGGATCTGCTATGTTTGCTCGTGAAATGATATAGATACAAATCTTAACCCATTCCCTCATATTGACACATTTTGACGCCTCTGTAAAATCCACTTTGTGAAACCATTGTGATAAATAGAGCATTTGCTCATATGGAGCAAATGCTCTATTTATCACAATGGTTTTCTATTTAATTCTAAATGTTTCCCTTTTCTCTAGTAAATGCTTCTTTTTGGCAGATCTATTCAAAAAGTCTAAAAATAGCCTATGGGGTAATGGGTTAAGTTTTCTACCATGGCCAAACAATTGCGTTCATATACAATCATAAATAACTCGGTTAATACATATTCATGATGTCATTATTTCTTACATAAATATTCATGAAGCAAATGGTTATAATATATCCTCTACATGTATATCTATTTGCTTTCAAATGTGCTTAAGTTATTTCTCTGTCATCTTACTAAACAAACAGATTTTCACGCCATAACAGGATCAAAAGTGAGGCAAAACAAGCTTTGGCAAAGACGAGATAAAAACGTCGCCCATTATTTCCTATTTTCCGTTGAGACAAACTTGGGTATTATCGCCAGACATCTCAGACAGGGGTTTCCGTAAAGAGCATTGACATGAACAGTGGAACCTGTCTTAAGCAGTCATCCGAAGAAGTCTATTGTAGGGTCTGTTAGGCAGGTGGTAGCTTAATGCAGGTCAAATGTATGCAGAAAGCTCCTAGGAGCTTTCTGCATTATATTTGTCCTGCATTAAGCAACCACCTCATTTTAAGACTCCCATGTTCAATAAATGAATGGCCGCTTAGGACAGGTTCTACTGTAACGATGCCGATGTTTGGTAAAGCGAGTACAGTGACATCTCTATTAAGCGACTATACTGTTTTATTTCTTTTCCTGTTGAATATTCATGTAAGAAATAATGACACCATGAACATTAATCAGATTACACTTTCAAATGGCATATGTACACATGACATTTTGGCCCAGGCAGAAACTGTAGAATCAGATCTATATTAAGCAAACAGAGCACACCCTAGACTCCTACACTGTTTGCAATGGCGCGTGTAAATGCGTTTATAGGCGGGAAAGGGTTAACCCTTCGCTTGCTGAATTTTAAAATACATTTCTCCTTCTTTACCCATGCCCTGATGTATAATTACATATATCTTCACTGTGTACAAGTATTGCGCTGTGCAATCACTGCTGTGGAGTGCACTGATTGCACAATCAACTTGTAAATAGTGCAGACCATGATGAGACAGCTCCTGCAGGAGCTGTCTCATCTGGGTCTTCACTATTTACTGGTAGGTATATTGACGTGAATAGCAAGCGAAAGGTTAAGTGACCACTGTCTCAACCCTTTATCTGATACAGACGCCTATGCACGCCTTTACAAACAGGGTAGACCTAGACCAGACGGCGCATGCAGCAGCCGTCTGATCAGGGTCTGCTGTTTACTTATGAATAGTATAGAAATGAATTTACAGTTTCTGCCTTGGCCAAACATTCATAATATTATACAAGAATGAAAAGTGTTCCAATTAACCCTTTCCCTCATATAAACGAGTTTTCACGCATTTGCAACCAGAGTAGACCCAGATCAGACAGATCCTAGAGGGGCCGTATGATCAGGGTCTGCTCTGTTTGCTAACAGAATTTGATAGATCTGTTTCTTTACTTTCTCAAATGTTCCACCTTCCATATTTCTTTATAACTATGTTGTTAATGAATATTCAGTAGGTATTGAAATTTGGCCTAAATACAGACCAGGGAAAGGGTTAAGATTTGTGAAATTTTTAACATGTATACATATTCATGAGGTCATGTTTTACTGTTTCTGTTTGTTTTAAAAAAAAGTATCCGATGTATTCCAGTCATCAAAGCGACACTTTCACGTGTCTGACTGATAGGACACTTTGCGTAAGCGGCAATGCTTGTAGATGAAACTGATAAATACAAACAAGCCCATATATCCATGGTGTTTGTCAGCCTACTGTAACTGACGACTTTCGAAATTGTAAGAGAATGCAATTTTGCCCCCATCTCTTAACACTTTCATTCTTTCAAGTTTCAACGCTGAATTTTCAAATGGACTATATCAAAATTTAAAAAGGTCATAGTCACCGTATATGTTCACGGATTTGTTTTAAAGAAAGGTGTAACATGACAAACAGTGTAGATCCTGATGAGAGGGTTCCTCTATTTTGTCTATTTATGGGTCAGTAAGGCAGGTGGTAACTTAATGCAGGACGAAAGTTATAAAGGTGCTGTCTGCAGTACTTTTGCAATGCATTAAGTAATTACAGTAAAACCTCTCTATGACGGCCACTAAATTGTGTTAATAAGTTGGTATCTAAGGCAGGTGGCTGCTTAAAACAAGGTGAAAGTAAAACAGAACGCTCCTATAGGAGCGTTCTGTTTTACTTTCACCTTGCTTTAAGTAGCCACCTGCCTTTAACACAAAATACTTGATGTAATTTAGTGGCCGTTATAGACAGTTTTTACTGTACATGCTTTTTAAGACTCCTATATTCAATAAATGAATGATCGCTTAAGAGAAGTTCTATTGTAGATCTGATCTTCAGTTTTGGCAATGGCCAAAACGTCAATTGATATATCATTCTAAAATGTTCGCTAATTAATATTCATAAAGTTACTCGTTGTTACATGAATAATCATTAGGAAAAGTGTTAATGAAACTGTGACAATGAGCCATAAGGTTCACTCCTTACCATCTGGTTAACACTGCGCTGAATGTAAGTTATATCTGTCTCGTGTACAATAAAAACATCAATTATTGATGCTACTCCTAATCGAGGCTCCTGCCACAACAACAGCCCCAATCCTCATGTCGAGTACACGCTTAAGAGGTAACATGATGTACAGTAGAGCCTGTCTTAAGCGACTATTTATTTGTTGAACATATGAATCTTAAAAAACAAGTGGCTGTTTAATACAGGGTAAAAGTAATGCAGAAATATCCCTTTCTGCATTACGTTTGGCCTGCATTCCCTCATATTGACGACTTTTGACGACTCTGTAAAAGTCACTTTGTGAAACCATTGTGGTAAATAGAGCATTTGCTCCTATAGGAGCAAATGCTCTATTTATCACAATGGTTTCAAACTACAAAATTCTAAAAAAATTCCTTTTCTCTAATTAATGCTCATTTTCGGTAGATTTATTCAAAGAGGTTGTATCTAAAAATAGCCTATGAGGTAATAGGTTAAACTACCGCCTACCGTACAGACCCATAACTAGACCTCTTTTTCGATGGCCGTTTAAGACCGACTCTACTGTAGTCTCATTGGCCAATGGTTTTGTGTTATACAGTAAAACCTGTCTACAATAACCTCTCAAAATATATCAAATTCTGGGACGTTCAGACAGCTAGTAGCTTAACGCAGGTCAAAAGTAATACAGTGAGCTCCCGTGTGAGTTTTGCGTATCACTTTCGTTCTGCATTACGCAACTACCTGCTCTTATAGATCCACGTGTTAATACATTAACACATTTCTCTATAAATGCACATTTCTACGCCTTTGCAAACAGAGTAGACCCAGGTCAGACGGCTCCTATATGAAAGTCGTCTGATCAGGGTCTGCTCTGCTTGCTTATGGAAGGAAATACATGTATATCTGTTTCTACAATTTCTGCTTTGGCAAAATTCCATGTGTTAATATGCCATTTTGAATAATAGTTAATATTCATATGTTATCATTTCTAACATGATGTTATCATTTCTAACATGGAGTAAAGTGTTAAGTGGTCGTTGGCGAGGGTTTTCCCCTGTTTTGACGAGAATCCGCTGCAAGTTATATTTATAGCATAAAACATGCTGGCTAATTATCACGACGTTACACGAATGGGTTGTCAGAAAATATAGTGATCTATAAATTAATGCAAAAACATAGTTTTAAGAACTTTATTTAAGAGCCCAAGAAGCTGACTCGTGCAAATTCTAATTACTTCATACACGCTTGAACAATAACGAACAGAGCAGAGAAATTTACTATGGGGAGCATTGACAGATATTTCCCTCGCACCCTGCCGATTGCGATATAAACACCCACGCCTTGTGCCACTGATATCACAAGTCTTCTAATTAAGTTGTATTATGTAACAAGTACAGCATTACGTCATTAATTCGAACACTGAAATAAGTATCATTATCGTGTTTTTTCCAGACATGTGACAGCTTAATGCAGGGTGAAAGTCACGCAGAAAGCCCCCTAGGGGCTTTCTGCGTGACTTCCGCTCTGCATTAAGCTACCACCGGCGTAAATAGTTCCAAATCTTTCTTTACTAAAATTCGATTTAGCGATAGTTTACTGTGCTTACTTTTCGGAATAATATACATTTATGTAACCCGAGACTGAGATTTGAACAAGATGATGCAAATTAAACAAAATCAAGTGTTAGCTCTGGCATATATTGGTATTTAAACCACATTGGTTGCACCTATAGTGGTGCTGGTTTTGATTGGTCACATTCTTCAGCAACGTTTTTATATACAGTAGAACCTGTCTTAAACGGCCATGCATTATAAACTATGGGAGTCTTAATATATGGGGTTACTTAATGCAGGGTAAAGGAAACGCAGAAAGCTCCTATCAATCGACCCTTATTACCAGCTCTGTCAGTTGACCCTTATTACCAGTTCTGTCATTCGACCCTTATTACCAGCTATGTCATTCGACCATTATTACCAGCTCTGATTATCACCAGCTCTGTCGGTCGACCCTCATTACCAGCTCTGTCAGTCGATCCTTATTACCAGCTGTCAGTCGACCCTTATTACCAGCACTGTCATTCGATCCTTATTACCAGCTGTCAGTCGACCCTTATTACCAGCTCTGTCAGTCGATCCTTATTACCAGCTCTGTCATTCGACCCTTATTTCCATCTCTGCCAGTCGACCCTTATTACCAACTCTGTCAGTCGAATATTTTACCAGCTCATCAGTTTACCCTTACTACCAGCTCTGTCAGTCGATCCTTATTACCAGCTCTGTCAGTCGATCCTTATTACCAGCTCTGTCAGTCGATCCTTATTACCAGCTCTGTCAGTCGATCCTTATTACCAGCTCATCAGTTAACCCTTTTTACGAGCTCATCAGTTGACCCATATTACCAGCTCTGTCAGTTGATCTTTATTACCAGCTCATCGTTGACCCTTATTACCAGCTCTGTCAGGCGAACCTTATTACACGCACTGTCGGTAGACCCCTATTACCAGTTCTGTCAGTAGACCCTTATTACCAGCTCTGTCAGTCGAATCCTATTACCAGCTCTGTCAGTTGACCCTTATTACCACCTCTGTCAGTCGAACCTTATTACCAGCTCTGTCAGTCGACCCGGATTACCAGCTTTGTCAGTCGGCCCTTATACCAGTCCTTCACTTGTCCCTTATTACAAGCTTTATCACCAACCCGTCAGTTGGCTCATATAAGCAGCTCGTCAGTCGAGCCTTATTACCAGCTCTGGGGCAGAATTACGCCGGTAATGTAGGAACTGCCTAATTATCTCCCTATCCCCATCAAGCAAATTGACAAAAGTCATCTTGATAAAAAGCGAATTAATTTGACGTCGTTTGACTCTTGTAACTCATCCATCGCCGTAAATTAAAATCATATGTCCCTAAAGAATGTTAACCCTTATTGTGCTGAAACAATGCAGTCTGCTTAATCTCTTATCTGTCTTGTTACTATTTTTACTTACATCTGATTCGTTTAAGCTTTTAAGTAACTACTGACCAAGTGTCAAACAGCTTGGATTCTGATGAGACACCGAGTTACTCGGCATCTCATCTGGATTCATATGCCGTTTGCAAAGGCGAGTAAGCTTGCAAATAGCATGGTAAGGGTTAAACCTTCCCCTCATAGATACGACTCTTCAAGTCTTTGCAAACAGAGAAGACCCAGATCAGACGGCTCCTATAGGAGCCCTCTGATCAGGGTCTGCTCTGTTTGCTTATGAAATAATATAGATCTGGTTCTACTTTTTTCATGAAGTGATCAATTTATACAAAAAAGTCGAGAATGTTCATCAAGGAAAGGGTTAACAATGGGACATTTAATACCCACGTGACTGCGATACCGGGAGTGTTCCCGAGGCACCGAGGAGGCGCAGGGCGGTAGCGGGGTAGCTGCTCGGATGGGTTCTGTTTCACATTGACAGTACGCAAGACCTTATCTCGTTAGTCGGGGGCTGACAGCGGTGTGTCAAAATCAGGGCTGATAACACACTCATGGTGAAATTCCATGTCAGCTTCAATTTGCTCGAGCGCGTGCGAACCAGAAGCGTGGCCACTTGCTGAAGGCTTATCAGCTGCGCAATCTGTCTGACCGCCTCCAACAAAACCTCGTTTAGGTAAATTGACATTCGTGAACAGGATCAAAAGTTCAAATCTACCATCAGAACGCGCATACGGACACTGTCAAGAAGGTCAAATAACCAATTTGGGAGGTCTAAATTATCGATAGCATTTTTCATGTAGCATTTTGCTCATACAATGAATAGGGGTACGGGCGGCTGCTGAGTAGTCCTTTATGTAATTGAATAATCATAATTATAAGAAATGAAGACAATTTGAATATTAATTAGCTGAAATGTTTATAATGGCATTTTAGACAGGCTCTAGAGTAAAATTTATATTATCTCAATGAGAGAAAGGGTCTAGTGGGGATCGATCCTTTAATCTCCAGGTCCCGAAGCGTGTTCCTTATCAGCGAGGATATACTTTAGTACAGTGGAACTTGTATTAAGCGACCATTCATTTATTGAACATAGGAGTCTTAAAAAAGAAGGTGGTTGCTTAATGCAGGGCGAAAGTAAGGCAGAAAACTCCTATAGGAGCTTTCTGCGTTACTTTTGACCTGCATTAAGCTACCAACTGCCTTACATACCCATAATTATACCTCTTTTTGATGGCCGATTAAGAGAGGTTCTACTGTATAAATTAATATTGTTGATTGCCACCGTACTCGCACCTGAATACTGGTATTGCGTCCTGATGATATACCGAGATATCTAACCAGGATCCAAGCTGTTTGACACTCGGCCAATAGTTTAGTAACTCGGCGTCTCATCAGGATCCAAGCTGTTTGACACTCGGTCAATAGTACCCAAGCTGTTTGACACTCGGTCAATAGTACCCAAGCTGTTTGACACTCGGTCAATAGTATCCAAGCTGTTTGACACTCGGTCAATAGTACCCAAGCTGTTTGACACTCGGTCAATAGTTTCCTTAACACTTTACACCATGAACATTCATGTTAGAAATAATGACACCATTAATGATAATTAGATTATTTTATATAAAGGATTATGGACACAGGACATTTGTGCTCAGGCAGAAACTATAAAAACTTAACAGATGTATATTATACCGCAAAGATCCTATAGGAGCTGTCTGATCTGGATCTACCCTGTTTGCAAAGGCGTAGAAAGGCGTAGAAAGGTGTACACATTTATGGAGTAGAGGGTTAAAGCGCTCTTTTCTCCAAAAACCTCACTGTCTTCACGATAATGATTCTGGTTTTCAAGAGTGTTCGAATTAGCCAGGTCTTCTTTTACTGTATCTTTTGACTGATTGATTGATGAATTGGTGTTTATAATGGTTTCACTCTCAAACAATAGGAGTTGTAATTATTCTCCTGTCGAAAAACATAACGCCGGCCCAAACTCTAATATGAAGCAAGATTTACATACTCACGATTCGTTCAAGCTTTTGAGAAACTACTGACCAGGTGCAAAATAGCTTGGATCCAGATGAGACGTCGAGTAACTCGGCGTCTCATCTGGATCAAAACTGTTTGCAAATAACGGTTAGGTCGCAATCGGCGGGATAGGGGCGAATACATGTATATAAAGTGAGCCTTAAAAGGGATACATGTATATGAAAACAGTGTATACCTAGGTCAGAGAGGAGTTATTTTCAAAAGGGCTCATTGGCAAAGGAGTTATTGTAGAAAGACTCATGCTTTAAATGAGACAGAATGTGTCTATAGAACACGAGTTTTCGGCCACTTTAGAATCAGAACTATATAAATTCCGTCAGCAAACAGAACAGACAGGGGCCGTCTTATCTGGGTCTACTCTGTTTACAAATCCGTCAAAAGGCGTTCCATTTTAATCGAAATCATTGAAATTTAAACATATCTGCAGCCATGTTTCATTGATCACGTGACAAATGGCAATATCAAGTTGTTTTAGCCTAAATTATCCGTTATCAAGAATATCAAAAGCTTTCAGAAAACGATAATATCTCAATTTCCTCCGCCAGTTATACCGCTAGTTACTATATCTTCTCTAACCCCCAGCCTGCTACAGCCACTATATCTTCTCTAACCCCCAGCCTGCTACAGCCACTATATCTTCTCTAACCCCCAGCCTGCTACAGCCTGCGCGGAATGCCCCTTTATAGTTACTATATCTTCTCTAACCCCCAGCCTGCTACAGCCTGCGCGGAATGCCCCTTTATAGTTACTATATCTTCTCTAACCCCCAGCCTGCTACAGCCTGCTTGGAATGCCCCTTTTCTACTGCCTGCCAGCTGGTACAAAATCATTCCGTGGGCTTCTCTAGCACACCTTATGTCTTATTTGGTACTAAAATCCTTCTGTCAAATAGTCTCCAGTACCGTTTAAGTTGAATTGGTCGTTCATATGTTGCCGACAGAAGTCTGATATCGGATAGGAAAAGTTAGGAGTTTAAAGCGAACTTTTAACGCTTAATGAACTCCAAGGTACTTTATTGAAAACTTGATCCTAAATATCGATGAAATAATTAAGATAAATTGAGGCTTAAATGATTCAAGAATGGAACAATAAAACATTTCCCGATTCATATGAGGTAGTTCTTCGGAGAAAAAACGCTATGTATACCAACTCAATTGAATTCAAAACCGATCTTTTGTCTGTAAGTTGCTGAGTCATACCGCCAATATTGACATAGATGACCTAAAACCCTTTCATCCCTGAACTATCAGAATGAAATAGTCCATCGTTGTGAACGACTTATACTCCCTATAGATGACTCTGATCAGAAGGATCCTCAAGGAGCCCTCTGATCTAGATCTCCACTGTTTGCAAATGACAGTGCATGCGTGTCGGGGGTTTAAAGGTCTGGTATGTTTCTTTTAACCCGTTCCTCCATAAATACACTTTTCTACGCTTCTGTAAAAGTTACTTTATGAAACCATTGTGATAAATAGAGCATTCGCTCCTATAGGAGCAAATGCTCTATTTATCACAATGGTTTCAAACTACAAAATTCTAAAAAAATCCTTTTCTCTAGTTAATGCTCCTTTTCGGTAGATTTATTCAGAGGGTGTATCTAAAAATAGCCTATGAGGTAATGGGTTAATCCTTTCAAAGCTGACTTCTCCAGGGAACTATTCCAAATTTTAAACAGGCCAAGCTTACAGTGACTATTCAGGGATTTTTTTAAAAGCAGAAAAAAGTGTGTTATACATGACTAACAGTGCAGAACCTAGCGGGTCGTATTTTTTAATGAGATTTGCAAATAGACACGTATTGCAGACGACAAATTGCGTAGCGTGCAAGACATACGACAGGATTTTCTTAAAACTACCGTGAACCGCCTATAGTCCGAACACTAAAACAAGTATTATTATCGGTCCTTAAAACAGGTGGCAACGTAATGCATGGTGAACATCATGCCGAAAGCTTCTCCAGGAGCTTTCTGCATGACCTTCCACTACATTTACCAGTAACCGGCCTGAACATTTCTCAATTTTTCATTTCTAAAATTCCGAACTATCGAGGTTTTTACTGTAAATTCATTAAGGAAAGGGATACAGACCAAAATTACTTTTCGTTTTAATGGTCCGTGTTTTACGGCAAGAGACAATTTAATTATCGTGTCCACTGTTCTAAGCTTTGAGCTACTTAGACAGGAATACCACAATGATGAAGGAAATTATACGTTGGCAAATTTAGAAATTAAAACCATGAATATCATACAATAACAATAATTTATAATGGCTTCATGGACGTTATTAGATTATTGTTATGACACATGAACACGTGAAATATTGACCACTGCAGAAACTGTAGAATAAGATCTATATCATTCCACACCTATTGAGTAAAGGGTTAACCCTTACTCCATAAATACGCCTTTGCACACAAATATAGGAGCCTATAGGAGCCGTCTGATCAGGGTCTGCTCTCTTTGCAAATGCGTTAACCCTTCGCTTGCTATTCAAGTCAATATACCTACCTGTAAATAGTGAAGATCCAGATGAGACAGCTCCTGCAGGAGCTGTCTCATCAGGGTCTGCACTATTTACAACCAGTGCACTCCACAGCAGTGACTGCACAGCGAAATACGTGTACACAGTGAAGATATATGTAATTATACAACAGGGCATGGGTAAAGAAGGAGAAATGTATTTTAAAATTCAGCAAGCGAAGAGTTAATACAGACGTGATTCTACAATTTCTGCCAAGGTCAAAACAAGTGTCCATATGCTATCATAAAACATAATCTAGTTATTATTTATGATATCATGAATATCCATGGAGTAAAGGTTTAACTGACCATAGAATACGATATATGGTTATCATATCAATGCTTAGGTTTGCATATTTTCGCTCGTTGACCTGGGTCTACTCTAAAAAGGCGTTAGAATATATGTACATCTCTATCAAATAAAGGGTTACGATTCAACCAATTTTGAAGAGACAGTTATTTCTGCAGTTTGCTAAAAGTAACTTTTTGGAACAAATTGGCACTGCAGCTTGCTAGTATTTAGCCGGTGGCAAGGTAGGTATAGGTAATAATTATACAGAGTCGACTTAGAGACGATTTTATGATACTGACATATATTTCAGTCTGGCGTGACAGTAAACTACAAAAGCAGTGTAGTAAAATCCCTATAAACTGGATTTTAAGTAAATATTTTAGACCTATAGATAGGTGACTGCTTAACGCAGGATGGAAGTCTGTCACAACGGAACTTTCTGCATGACTTTCACCACGCATTAGCTGCCGTCTGTCTTATAGGCCGGCATTGACTCCGGTACTTTGACAGTACGGTCAAGAACGGGTTTACTGTACAAATGATCTCTAAGTTTACACTCGGCTTAGTCGCAAATGTCTTAAGCACGCTGTTCGTGAGCTTCATTGTCATCTTCACTTACAGTAACCTTCAACACGCTGTTCGTTAGATCCATTGTCAACTACTTCACTTACAGCAACCTTCAACACGCTATTCGTTAGATCCATTGTCAACTACTTCACTTACAGAAACCTTCAACACGCTGTTCGTTAGATCCAATGTCAACTACTTCACTTACAGCAACCTTCAACACGCTATTCGTTAGATCCATTGTCAACTACTTCACTTACAGCAACCTCCAACACGCTATTCGTTAGATCCATTGTCAACTACTTCACTTACAGAAACCTTCAACACGCTATTCGTTAGATCCATTGTCAACTACTTCACTTACAGAAACCTTCAACACGCTATTCGTTAGATCCAATGTCAACTACTTCACTTACAGCAACCTTCAACACGCTATTCGTTAGATCCATTGTCAACTACTTCACTTACAGCAACCTCCAACACGCTATTCGTTAGATCCATTGTCAACTACTTCACTTACAGCAACCTTCAACACGCTGTTCGTTAGATCCATCGTCAACTACTTCACTTAAAGAAACCTTCAACACGCTGTTCGTGAGCTTCATTGTCAACTACTACACTTACAGCAACCTTTGACATGCTGTTCGTGAGCTCCATTGCCAGCTTCACATACAGTTAAGCTTTAACACGTATCCAATTTACATGTACTTCATTAAAAGCTAGGTTCTACTGTAGACTGCTAGCCTTCCTAATATCGGTGGTAGAGTCCATACAATGGATAAATAAATAGAATCAGTGTAGACCCTGGTCAAAAGGTTCCTCTATGATCTGGGTCTACAATGTTTGCATAACTCCTTCCCTGCATAGTAAGTGCTAAGTGGTGGCTTTGAATGATTAATCTATAATGTTATATTCAAATATACTTTAACCCTTATATAGTTACATGGATGGCATTTGCAAAAAGCTCGAATTCTGACCAGACGCCAAGAAACTGGCATCTTATCCGTTCCCAAGCTGTTTGACACTCGGCCAATGGTTTTTAAAAATCTTGAACAAACGGGAAGTAAAATGATATAGAGTTAGAGTAGAGGTACTGTTTTCGTTAACCCATTTCCTGTTCCATGTTTGTTTCAAATTCCAATACCTTCTGACTATTCTTGGACAACATACAATGTAGTTATAATGAAATATAGAAGGTGGAACATTGTAGACATTTTAGAAAGTAAAGAAATATATGTATCAAATTCCAATAGCAAACAGAGCAGACCCTGATCAGACGGCTCCTACAGGAGCCGTCTGATCTGGGTCTACTCTGTTTGCAAATGCGCGAAAACACGTTTATATGAGGGAAAGGGTTTATGGTTAATCAAAGATAATCTGATTGTAAACTCTATTATAGTTTAACTGGCTTACGGAGATTTAGACTATGACCGATGTGACGTGACTTCTCCGGGCTACGTGAGAACTGCCGCTATGTAAATCCCTAAAGCATTATTAGGCTTAGAGACAACACGATCATCATCAAACTGTTTGGATCCAGATGGAAACCTGTGAAATATTAGGTTTCGTCAGTATCCAAATTGTTTGATATTGTAGTCATTTATTTTGAAAAATAAATGATAGAAAAAGTTATAAAATTAAGCGGTCGACATTTTTAGCAGACAATTTCCTAAGCAGGCGAAGAGTTAAAACTTTACCAGATATAGGCACCTTTGCAAACAGAGAAAACCCAGATCAAACGGTCCCTGTTGGAGCTCAGTGTCTGATTTGATTGCTGTGAAATAATATACACAGTAACCCCCTCTAAACCGGAATTCCAGTTGAGAAGAATTTAGATAATTTTAGGCAGATGGCTGCTCAGTGCATGGTGAAAATGATACAGAAAGCTCATAGAGGAGCTTTCTGTATGCCTTTCACCCTGCATTAAGCTGCCATCTGTCTCCAAGACCGATATTTATACTAAATTTAGAGGGGTTTTACTGAACCTGATTCTGCCCAGGCCAAAAACATCCATTATTCAAATACATGTATCATTATAAACAATCCAGTAATACATATTCATGGTGTTATTATTTCTTACATAAATATTCATCAGGGAAAAGGTTAAAGATAACATGGCCAGGTAGATGAGTTGTCCACCACAGGTCAGTGGGCCTCGATAGGTCAGTTCTAGACGTTAGTTAATTGTAAGTGAACGATCTAATTGGAACATAGGAAGGTCATTGTCTGAGATCAGTTCAGCTGATACGAGAAGTCACATCACGAGTACGTCAGGTTAACAGCGAGAACCAAACGTCAAGTTGTTACATCAAGGACTCATTCCTGGCACCTGGACCTGATATATCACGCCTTTGTGAGTAACATAGAGTTATTTTGACAACGGAGCCGACATCAGTCAAACAGTTTTGGTCCAAGAGCAATAAACCCAACACCACTCACCTCCGAGTCAATCCCGTCACTAATGCCTAACAGGATTTCACCTCCCAACAGTACATAAAACCTGCTAACGCGACTACGCAAACGATGATTTATACTCTGTCGTAGAGGCAGGTGGAAGCTTAATGCAGGACGAAAGTTATGCAGAAAGCTCCTGCAGGAGCTTTCTGCATTACTTTCGTTCTGCATTAAAGCAACCACATAGTTTATTACTCTAAAAGAAGTCTCTATTCATAAGGTGATCGCTTCAGAGGAATTCTTCTGTAATTCAGTGTGAAACGCAATATACACGTACCATGAGCTAATGCTTGTATTCCATCGCAACACGTGCTTGAATACCAAAGCAACGCGTGCGTTGTATACCATAGCAACGGAACTGATGGCGCTTACCGGTATTTTGATGCAGTAAAACCTCTCTAAACCGGATTTTCAAATAGTACCAATATCGATATTTTAAAACATTTGAAAGCTTAATGCAGGACGAAATTCATAGAAGAAAGCTCAGAAAGGAGCTGTATGTGTGACTTTCACCCTGCATTAAGCAGCCATCTGCCTAGGCTGTGAATATAAGGCATTCTTTATTAAAAGTCTGGTTTAGAGGGTTTTTTGCAAGGGTTGTCTTTCACAGGACATGTGTTAAAGTAATGACAGTCAGTACAGAGTGCATATCACATAAGGGAAGATTTTTATCTGTATAACATTAAATTTTATCTCCGGAAAGATCTTATGATTTCGGTGGTACTTAAGACAGTAGAGAATTTTGCACTTCAAGCACCCTAACCATGAATAACAATAACCAAACAAGAAATCTGTGATCTACATCATTCAACACTATCTATAATAACCCGCGTGTTGTCAGAGAAAGTGTTCTCAATTTATCCTGCACACAGAGTTTACCCATATACAAATGAACCTCTCTAAACTGTCCACTACATGAGTAATTAGATATTTTAGTGAGCAACCTTACATACCCCACACCGCCACATTGTCAGAGAAAAAAGAGGTTCCCAATGACAGACTCCTCTGGAAATCGAACTCATCCATGACAATTCTTAAATCAAATTTGAGAAAAATTGGTCCAAAACGAAAGTGCTATAGAGGAGCAGCACTATATTAGGATACACGGACGGACTGACTGACGGACGAGTCAAAAACTATTACCCCGCTAAACATGGATGTCATTCAAAGCAGGCAGTTACTTAATGCAGGACGAAAGTTATGCAGACAGCTCCTCTGGGATATTTCTGTATAACTTTCGTCCTACATTAATCTACAACCTGTCTTAAAACTAAAATAAAGACCAAGAATTAAACCAGGCATTTAATTTAATGCAGAGCGAAAGTAACACAGAAAGATCCTGTGGGAGAAAACGAAAAGCATTTATTACAGGTCTATTTAAAACATTGATAGTGCTTACTTTTGTTAACCGCTTCCCTGCTCAATATTCATGCAAAAAATAATGCCATCATGAATATTTATTAGTTGAAATTTTACAATGTGAACTTTTCAAGGGTTTTTTTGCTCGGACAAAAACAGTAGTCTGATCTATGCCATGTCATAAGCAAACAGAGCAGACTCTGATCAGACGGCTCCAACTGGAGCCGTCTGATCTGGGTCTGCTCTGTTTGCAAATGCGTGAAGATATATTTATATGAAGGAAAGGATTAATCGTTTCCCTGTTAAATATACATGTAATAAATAATAACATCGTAAATATTCATAAGCTGATTTTTATCCCATTCCCTCATATTGACGACTTTTGACGCCTCTGTAAAATCCACTTTTTGAAACCATTGTGATAAATAGAGCATTTGCTCCTATGGAGCAAATGCTCTATTTATCTCAATGGTTTCATAACTACACAATTCTAAAGTTTTCCTTTTCCCTAGTAAATGCTCCTTTTCGGTAGATTTATTCAAAGAGGTTGGGTCTAACATTAGCCTATGAGGGAATGGGTTAATTAAACTGGTAAAAGTAGACAGGAATTGTTGAAACTGGTAGAAACTGCATAGTCAGATCTTTCATAATTTCATAAGGAAACAGTGCAGACCCTAATCAGACAGCTCGTATAGGAGCCGTCTGATTTGGGTCTACGCTGTTTGTCCATGCAAAAGGCGTTTGTAGGAAGAAAAGGATTAACCCATCCAGCCCCAGAAATATTTCATATACAAAATTCATTGCTTATTTTATTTCGTATAAAGCCTTATTCTTCAATTTCTTTACAGAAAGGTCACCAGAAGGTCAAACAGTTGGGGCTCTCATCTGGTTCCAAGCTGTTTGCAAATGTAATTACAAATTCCGCACCAAGATTGAATGGGTTAAATTTGGTAAACTTTAAACTGTTTGTCTATACGTAAGGCAAGGCAACAGATGCAAGGCAAGAATACCGCAATTGGTGTCAATAGCTCATTTTGCACGTAATCAATCACTGCGTGATTCGGAGATGTTAAAACATCTTAACAAATCTGAAAGTCAATATTAACATAGCCAATACGCTCCTAATCTCCAAACATATTGCCTGTCATTATGTGTCTCCTTTTCACTCGAAAATTGTTTATTTAATTTGTAGTTTCAAGTTAACCTTTAGCATGTCGAGTAAAGTCTCGAAAACGTTTCTTGAATTGCATTTAACCCTTTCCCTCATATTGACGACTTTTGACGACTCTGTAAGAGTCACTTTGTGAAACCATTGTGATAAATAGAGCATTTGCTCCTATAGGAGCAAATGCTCTATTTATCACAATGGTTTCAAACTACAAAATTCTAAAATTTTCCTTTTCTCTAATTAATGCTCCTTTTCGGTAGAATAATTCAAAGAGGTTGTATCTAAAAATAGTCTATGAGGTAATGGGTTAACCCTTTACTCCATGGATATTTATGTAAGAAATGATGACATCATAAATATTAATTAGATTATCTTTTTAAAAACATGTAATGTTTGCCAAAGCAGAAACTGTAGAATCAGAATGAGATCTATATAGTTACAGGCGCAAACAGAACAGACCCTGATCAGACGGTTCCTACTCTGCAAAGGATTGGAAAGGCGTATTTAAGGAGAAAAGGGTCAACACATCTCACCAGGATCCAAACTATTTGTAAAATAAGTCACATCTTCGCAAAAGGTTACGCAAACAATAAACACAAACAAAATCTCTCTTAAACGACCACTTTATGAATAAACTACAGTAGAATATGTCCTAAGAGGCCATTCATTTCTTGGACATAATATTGAGTGTTAAAAAGCAGGTGGTTGCTTAATACAGGGCAAAAGTAGCGCATAATACAGAAAGCTCCCATAGGAGCTTTTTGCATTACTTTTGGCCTGTATTAAACTACCACCTTCCTTACTGACTCATAATTAGACCTCTTTTTTGATAGCCGCTTAAGACAGGTTCTATTGTATATAAACTGCATAATGTTCGACCTGCATTAAGCTATCATCTGTCTTTCCAACCCAGAAGTAGGCCATGCTGCTATCACCTATCTTCAAGACCCAGAATTAGATCTCTCATTTGTGGTCGTATTTGATGAGTTTTACTGTAACACGATAATCGTATCATATACATCTCGTCTTTGTCTTCTAAGTCTTTGTTTCTAAAAAAGAAACTTGAAAGCCTTGAGCTAGCAAAATGCCCGAGTAATCGCCCATTTCACTCGTTTTGTTATAGAGCAGACAATGAGAACGTGTAATGGGTCCTTCTTCCCGATAATCACCGAGGTTCCTAGCCGACTACAGTGTGGATTTGCATCGGGTATCAGAAAATTTAATCATAAGACAAAATACACACATGACTTATCTCTTATTATTTTCACATTATTCCAATAGTCAAATAATGTACAAAGAGTGATTGGGGCTTGAAAATGCGGGATTTTAGTAACGCACTACAGAACGACCAGGCTAAGGGTCTAGTGTTTAGTTTTAATCTGCCAGTGTCAAAATTTCGCTGACATTATCTCATTTTCTTGTTATCACAAGAATGGAATGTTTTCTCCTCGCGTCAAAAAGGCCACCTTATAGAACAAATATCCTCCTCCGTACCGAGTTGAAAACTCAAAAGTGGTCGATACCAAGTCATTTGAAATTGAATGTGAACATTTGTATCTGTCAAAGCAATGCTAACATTTTGAAAGCTCTATAATAAAAGTGAAACTATCCGTCAATGATTAAAGATAGAATCCATTTCAGTATTAAAGATAGAGTAAATTCAGTATTAAAATATAATTTGCGAGGATGATTTTCAGCGACAAACAGTGTAGACCCAGATCAGAGGGCTCTTCTAAGAGCCCTCTGATCTGGATCTACACTGTTTGCAAATGCCAGTATGTTCGTTTCCCGCATTCAAAGCGTTAACACTTCAGTATAGCTGACATTTACCGTGTGGTCGTCGTACATAATGTATAGTTATCATGGGTGTCTGTGAGAATTTCTACAAAGTATTGGTTAATTGCAAATTACATTCATGTACTTTAACCCATTACTACATAGATACGCCTTTCTGTATACGCCTTTGCAAACAGAGCAGACCAAGATCAGACGGCTGCTGTAGGAGCCGTCTGATCAGACAGCTCTCTTTGTTTAACCAATTCCCTCATATTGACGACTTTTGGCGACTCTGTAGAAGTCACTTTGTGAAACCATTGTGATAAATAGAGCATTTGCTCCTACAGGAGCAAATGCTCTATTTATCATAATGGTTTCAAACTAAAAACTTCTAATATGTTCCTTTTCTCCGGTTATTGCTTCTTTTCGGTAGATTTATTAAAAAAAGTTGTATCTAAAAATAGCCTATGAGGTTATACAGCTTCCATTCTACAGTTTCTGCCATGGTCAGTATATATGTGTTCATATGCTATTATAAACTGATTGTATATACAGTAAAAAAACGTAAAACGGAGATTTACAAAACAAGAATTCGGATTTTTGAATGACCGATGAGAGTGACTTTTACAGCTGCGTCAAAACTCGTCTATATCACACGTATATACATGTACATATACTGACTCAAACGTGTCTTACCCCTGTGGTCTATATGAGGGAATGGGTTAACAAGAATCACTTGTTTTTGGTATGGTTATTTTATAGGATAAATATAAAGTATTTCCAGACACAGCTTCATTGATATATGCATGGGCTAATGTTTGTTCAGACGTCCATCAGGCGGGAAGATTATGCGTTTAGCATAAGAACGAGCGTTCCTAAACCGTTCGTTTCCGTGTCATTACGGTAATTACAGGCCCTGATCGAGCTTATTGCAAACGTCTGCACGTCTGATTTATTATAAAAACATTAACCATAATTCTGCTATCCGCGACCTAAATCGGGGTCCATGCTTATAAAACTTTTAGTTGAGTCTGAGATCGTTCTCAAGCTTTTGATTGGTCAGATTTGAGCCTTTGTCTCAAATCTGACCAATCAAAAGCTTGAGAACTCAAATCTGACCAATCAAAAGCCTGAGAACGAAACTCAGACTCAACTAAAAGCTTTATAATCATGGACCCAGATTGGCAAACAACTCAGGTCCAGATGAGACGATGAGTAACACGGCGTCTCATCAGGATCCAAGCTGTTTGAAACTTTGTCAGTAGTTTCCCAATTAAAATCTGTTTTGACACTCGGTCAGTACTATGTTAAGCCTTTCCCTCATAAAACATCTTTTCACGCCTGGGTCTGCTCTGTTTGCTTAGGAAATTATAACAGAACAGACTCTAAAGTTTCTACCAATACCCCAAACCCCTGTGTACGCAATCCATTAGAAAAACTCTACTGTACTAATAAATATTCATGAAGAAATTATTTCTTACATGAAAATTCATCAGGGAAATGGCTGAAAACTTGATCGATTCGGAAATAGTCAACATTACAGGAGATCCAACTGTGAGTTGGCAGATATAACCGAAGAGCTACAAATAAAGGTGCATTCTCAAATACTAAAATCGTCATTTCTCCACAAAACCCTATGTTGTGATCACTCTTTAGAATATCACCTCTTCGAGACAGTTCTAAACATAGGTCACAACGTAGGGTTTGGTGGAGAAATAAAGAAGATGTTCTTGAAAATATTTAAATTTTCGCATCTTATCTGCTCCTCTGTAGCCGCTTATTTTTTTTTACAACTCGTGATAAATGGATACCAAAACAGTCCACTATAACCTGATCGGACGATGTGTCATATTTTAACGTGGGGAAGGGTCGAAAACGACGTCAACTTTTCGACGCGGTATAAGATAAGGGTCTACATTGCTTGCAATCGCATGACGATATATTTCTCTTATAAAGAATCGGTTATTGACCGGCACCAGATTGTTACATTAGGGTAATTGTTGTTCTGTTTGGCCAGTCTGCGTTCAATCGTTTCAAGTGTTCCGCCACGTTTATCCAGCTGTGATTCTGTCATTAACCATTAGTGTGCGTGAACCGAGTATAGAAGAAATTTGCAAACAGTGTAGACCCAGATCAAAGGGCTCCTAAAGGAGCCCTTTGATCAGGGTCTGCACTGTTTGTCAAACAAATCATTTTCTTCGGTGATAATTTTTTATAAACTTTCCGCTTAATTAATATTCAGAAAGGGAGGAGCCAGTTTTAATTATTCAGCAGATTAAGGGTTAACTTTGGAATGCTTTGATGAATATGCAATTACCTTGCAAACAGTCTGGATCCAGATGAGCAATTCGACGTCTCATTGGATACAAACTGATTGACACTCCGAAAAAAGCACATTTGAAAGCTTAAGTAGACGAGATTTTCTATCCAAGAAAGTTTTCTTAACAGACTGGGGTTTAACCATTTCAACTGTGTTTTTCAGAGTGGAATAGATTACCAGTGTTTAACTATAGAGTCCAGTTTGAAAGGCTTAAACTAGCTAGAGGATTTTGAATGACAAACAATGTAGACCCTGATCAGATGGCTCCTCTAAGAACCCTCTGATCTGGGTCTACACTGTTTGTAAATGACAGTGCATGCGTACCCAAGTTTGAAAAGGGTTAACCTGGCAGATAGCGCTACGTCAGAGTGAAAGACATCCACAGAATGCCATGCATACGTTATGATGTAAATAAAACAGTAAGACACATTCTGACAGCAACTGTAACAGATTCTGCATTTGCCATTACGGCACACAGCAAACAATAGTACGCCCTTCAAGCTTTTGTAATTATAATAATTCAGGATATCCGATCCAGCGCGTGGTACAGATGGTCACTGGTATAGAGGTTTCATCAGTGAATGTGTTTTGCGAATCTTTAACAATTTACCCAATGAATATTCAATTAAGGATAATGATATCATGAATATGTATTAGCCGAATTTCTTTAACGGTATAAGAACACTGGAAATGTTTTACATTGGCAGAAACTGTAGAATCAGATCTACGAATGTATATACATGTAAATTCATAAGCAAACAGTGCAGATCCTATGTGTGCCGTCGGATCTAGGTCTTGTTCTGTTTACAAAGACGTTTAAAAGCATAGACATGGAATAAACCTATTTCTAGATTCTTAACAAATGCTGATCTTGTCTGAATGTTCAGGTCAATTTGTCTATATACTAGATATCAAGTGCGACACGTCTGGCACTGTAATGCAAAACGCACATTAGATAGACGGAGCGAGGCGGTATCACTATCATGTCTCAGTCAAGCCAACCCTTGCTCCGCTGTAGAACATAATGTAAATAAATTGTCTGCCTAAATATGGATTTTGTGCAATGTTGCCCAATTTTGTCAAACAGTTTGGATCCTGATGAGACACCGAGTTACTCGGCGTCTCATCTGGATCCAAGCTGTTTGCAAATGTGAAACAGGTAGTGATTAGTGGTATATACGTTTACATAACAGACTCCAGCCTGACGACCGCCTCGTGCACAGGTCACCGATTCAATTTCATGCAATGTCGTCCATGGCAAGAATTCTATATTTTATTCCACAGTAATCCCCGACTTGATGCTAGTAACATACATAGCAAACAAACATGTGTGGCTATTTATACCTTCTAATCGGTAAAAACCAGTTAACCCTTTCCTTCATATTTATATAAACGACTTTTTTACGCATTTGCAGAGTAGACCCAGATCAGACGGTTCCCATGGGAGCCGTCTGATCAGGGTCTGCTCTGTTTGCTAATGGAATATGATAGATCTGTTTCTTTCCTTTCTACAATGGCAACAATGTCCCACCTTCCATGTGTCTTTATAACTATTTTGTCCATGAATAGTCAGTAGGTATTGAAATTTGGAATAAACATAGAACTGGGAAAGATTTGGTGTTTATCTAAAGTCATCGACACTATAGTGGGAGCATGGGCGCTTTCTGCATGACGTTCCTCCTGCATTAAGCCCAAATAAATTCTCAATTCATCCGTACTAAATACATTCAAATTAGCGGGGTTAAACTGTCTTTCCTTTTAATTCAAAATCTCGCTATTTCGAACACTCAAATAAGTACAGGATCATTTTCTTTTTTTATGACAGGTAGCAGTTTAATACAAGATGAAAATCATGCTCCTTTTGGAGCTTTCTACATGACTTTCACCCTGCCTAAATAAAATTTCTCCATTTTTATTATTAAAGATTTGAATTAGCGAGCTTGTTTTCGTTTTCAATTAAAGAATAATTCAATTGCAGCCATTGAACTGCTTTTTTGTCAGTCCTGTAACAAACACATTGTTCGGTATTTGTGGGCGTTGTAGCAGTCCCAATAACTATATGTTATACTGCTCAGTATAACAGGTATGGGTGTAGCAGCCCACCCCTTGACTTCATATAAATGCTTTTTTTCACGCATTTGCAAACAGAGTAGACCCAGACCAGGCTGCTCCTATATGAGCTGTCTGATCAGAGCCTGCTCTGCTTGGTAATGGACTTTCGTTGATCTGTTTCTTTACTTTCTAAAATGTCTAAGTTAAGGCACTGAAAGTTGGATTAAACATAGAACAGGGAAAGGTTTAAGCCTGCTAAGGAAATATCTGTCATTACAAAATGGCATCTTGTTAAGTTTTCAAAATGGGGTTTTCTTTCATTTGTTTCACATGAACGTACGTACGCACACACACGATCACAATGTTTGGATCCTGATAAGACATCGGGTAACTCAGATCGATATTGTTTGAAAAAAGTAACCACGGATCCAGTCGCAGCAGATTAAACGTTAATTCCGTCGCCTGTAAAACTCATTAGTAAAGACACACAGACAACTGCATGCTTGCAGTATCTGCATTTCAGCTTCTGATTGGAATACCATACCATTTCAGCATGTAAAATTGATTTCATCCAGGTTTAATCATATCTCTCGTGAGTATTTATGTAAGAAATTATGACAACCATGAATATCTATAGACTGAAGGTTTGTATAAACACAGTTTTCACCATTCCAGAAGCTGTAGAACCAGACATATTACGATATATAAGCAAACAGAGCAGACCCTGGTCAGACGGCATCCGACATTTCTTATGTGAATACTCATGATGTACATGTTTAATATTTTCCTCCATAAATAATAATTTCTACGCCTTTGCAAACAGAGAAGATCCAGATTAAGCGACTCCGATAATTTATGAGCTTTCTGGTCAGGGTCCGCTGTTTGCTTATGAAATAATATGGATATGCTTCTATACGGTTTCTGTCATGGCCAAAAGTTTCTCTTTTCATGCCCTATCATAAAAAATACTGATTAATATTCATGGTGTAATTATTTCTTACATGGATGTCCATGGAGTAAAGGGTAAAGAATCTGTTACACACATCAAGTAAATACATGTAGTGTTTATTTACATATTGTTTTCGCGCAGTTGCCAGTCTTTATGACTTGCTCTGCGAAAAGACACATAAGTGAGAACAATTGCTGTAACTATTTATATATCCTACTGTAAAAATAATGTCTGATCAAACTCTGTCTTCAGATATAGGGAAAATTACTTAAACTTCTGGTTCATCAAAGCTTTTGAGAAACTAGTGACTGATTGTCAAACAGCTTAGACCTTTGATGAGGCACGGCGTCTCATCTGGATCCAATCTGTTTGGAAATGCCAGTGTGACCACGTTGGGCAGGATAAGGGACTGTTTGGCTATTCCTGGCAGTAATCATTCCAACGCTGAATTTTCAAAGCGGAATAGCCTATCAGTGTTTAGTTATAGAGCCCATTCAGTATAAAAGGCTTAAATTTGCTGGAGGAACAGTGCAGATACTGGTCAGAGGGATCCTCGAGGAACCCTCTGATCTGGGTCTATAATGTTTTGTAAATGCCAATACATGCGTGTCCTGCACCGATTCAGGAGAAACACTGCCGGACCCACATCTCATTCACCAACACATCGAGATAAAATAGTGGGTATGAATCCATAAACTTAACACCTATTGGAGAATCCGAGATGCAGACAATCCAGTTAACGTTAACCAATCCCTTCATAGGCTATTTTAGATCCAACTTCTTTGAATACATCTACCCAAAAGGAGCACTTACATGTACTAGAGAAACAGATTTTTTTTTAGAATTGTGTAGTTTTGAAACCATTGTGATAAATAGACCATAGGAGCAAATGCTCTATTTATCACAATGGTTTCAAAAAGTGACTTTTACAGAGGCGTCAAAGGCGTCGATATGAGGGAATGTGTTAACTTAAACCCTTATTAGTCGCCTCTTACGATCTTGCATAGGATGAGCAGTGATTATCTGTGAAGTATCGTTAATGTACACGACAACAGATAAAGGTGTGTACATGTATAACAGAATCCTTCTAAAGCGATCACTTACTGAATAGGTATGGAGGTGTTTCAAAGCAGGTGGTTGCTTAATGCAGGACAAAAATTATGCAGAAAGGGAGCTTTTCTGCATATTTTGTCATGCATTAAGCTACCATAATAATGCATTAAACACCTCGTATAATAGCTCTCTTTGGTGGTCCCTGTATATTTAAATTCGAACATCGTCATTTCTCTTTTAAATTCCATGTTATGAACATTCTTTAGAATGGTTTTATAGAGTGGTTACGACATTAGGTTTAATGGATAAGTAATTTTTAATCCATGAACATTCATGACACTCTCCATCCATTATGAATATCAATTAATTATTCATTTCATATCATTATATACAACAAGTGAATACAAAGCTATGCTAAACCGTGTATAACCAGATCTAAGACATTCTACACGTATCAGCAAATAGAGCAGACCCAGATCAGACGGTTCCTAAAGGAGCCGTCTGATCTGGGTCTACTGTGTTTGCAAAAGGTGTCTCTGTGGAGTAAATGGATAAAACTATATTTAATTTATGCACATCATATACGCCTCCGTATGTACTTGAACTTTGTACTTTTAAACGCATGCTTACAGTACAGAATATAAAAATACTGAAATATGTACAATATAAATATAGCTACGCCCCTAATGTACCGCTTCTCTCATTTTTCATTATTCTGCCACCGTGCAGACAACATGTGCAAATAACGATACGAAAACAAGGAAATAACACACATTGCTTGGCAACCATTCGTTATATTATGTACAAAAATATCCCAACGGTTCACAAAAAGATACTTGAACAAACATAAAACATCACAAGTCATTCTATGCCGCTAGTGCGTGCTGTTAGCAATCAGTGAAGGTTTTTTTCAGCAGCGAGACAGTACTATGGCATGCATCTTAACCCTTTACTCCATGAATATTGAAGCAAGAAAAAATGACATCATGAATATTAATTAGGTTGATTGTTATTTAGCTTTTGTTTCATGTGGCCTTGGCATGCTTTATATTTACATGTACAAGTACATTATATTTACCACTGTTCTGTAAACATGACAAGGCTGTTTTGCCCCTTCAGTGCCATGAAGAGGGTCTATATTATATATAATGCAAACAGTTTAGATCCAGATGAGGCGTAGAATAATCCGGAATATCATCGGGATCCAAACTGTTTGCCAATAAGCACATACAGTAGAAGCGACCATTCATGTATTAAACATAGGAGTTTTAAAAAGCATGTGGATGCTTAATGCAATACTTCCTATAGGAGCTTTCTGCAATACTTCTGACCTGCATTAAGCTACAACCTGCATGCCTGACAGACACATATTTAATACGTTTTCGATGGCAAACCCACTTAACCCTTTCCCTCATATATACGTGTTTTCACGCATTTGCAAACAGAGTAGACCCAGATCAGACGGCTCCTAGAGGAGCCGTCTGATCAGGGTCTGCTCTGTTTGCTAATAGAATTTGGTAGGTCTGTTTCTATACTTTCTAAATAGCTACAGTGTTCCACCTTCCATATTTCATTATAACTTTTTTGTTAATGAATATTCAGTAGGTATTGAAATTTAGGAAAAAATAGAACAGGGAAAGGGTTAAGACAAGTTCTACTAACAGCGGAAGAAACTGGTGACATGACTTAACCCTTTACACCACTGTGAAAAAAATGTTTGCATACTACGGTAATCACATCTATGCGACACTGGCAGTGTTAACCACGCCTACATCTGCTGCATTTTAAACGTTGCTACTATTCTATTTCTTTTATTCTGAATGTATAGAGACCTAGTGATAAATAACCCGAGTTCTCGTGAGACCCCGATTTACGCGGCCTCTCCTCTGAATTCAAGAAGCTTGCAAATGACAAATTAGTCACGCTTAGCAGCAAAAGTAATTGAGAAATATTCCATTGCAACTACAACGTGCCATATATAACTACAATTCAATTTCTTTTGAGCGGTTGGTCGTTTAACCCTTTACCTCATATAGAAGCTTTTAACGCTTTGCAAACAGAGAAGACCCAGATCAGACGGCTCCTATAGGAGCCGTCTGATCAGGGTCTGCCCTGTTTGCTTTTGAAATTACATAGATCTAATACTACCGAGCCTGTGGTGGCTAACATAGCGTGTGTGCATATGCCATTATGAAATAAAATCAGCTAATTAATATTCATAGTCATTATCATTTACATGTACAATAGAAACCCCTGTAATGTGACCACTTAATGTATAAATATACCTGTCTTTATAAGCAGGTGGTTGCTTCATGCAGGAAAAAAGTTATGCAGAAAGCTCCTGTAGGAGCTTTCTGCATAACTTTCGTCCTGCATTAAACTACCATCTGCCTCTGCCACTGTGTATTATGCCCCCTTTTTGCAGGTTGCATTAGAGGGGTTTTACATGTATATGTACCAGATAAAGGGTTACGAGATAAAGGGTTATCTATAGTATCAGACGTGCAGTAGAGTTGACTGAGCTAAACAATCAGTCTGTACTAATGGTAATTAGAGAGCCGTATTTAACTTCCCGTACACAATAACGCGCGTACTGATTGAAATTGTATGGAGTACCCGTCTTGTCATAATAGGCCGTCTAATTGGCTAATATTGTTCAGTTCTGAATTTTTGAATTAGCGCGAGTGTCGTATTACCTGTGGGAAATGTGCAGTGCAAATCCTGTCTTATTCTTTCATTTCGTTTCGCGACTTATTGTGTTTCAAAATGTCTCGTTATGAAATATTGAAAATGATAATTTTTAACGTATTTGGCTCACTGGTGTCACATTTAGCCCTGGTCCTGCTAAGCCCGACCCGACTTGTACTTACAAAGACAACAACAACAACAACAACAACAACAACAAAAAGACCTGGATTCTGATGAGCACCAAGTAAATGTTATTTCATTAGCAAACAGAGCAGACCCTACTTATGATATAATATAGATCTGATTCTCAACTATATCTGTCTATGCTAAGTATTCCTGTGTCCATATGTCATTATAAAATACAGCTGAATAATATGCATGCTGTCTTTACTTCTGACATGAATATTCATGGAGTAAAGGGTTAATTATTACACATAAACCAAAAGTTTTATCATAGGTAGTCACAGATTCGCAGCAAGCACGCAAAGGGTTAAAACGAGTTCTCAAGTTTCAATCTAAGATTAAAATCGAGCAATGCCAGAACATAACAGTGCAAACTGCCAATAAACTTTATAGAGCGAAAACGGCGATGTCTTATTCCAAAACATAACCTACTTATGTCTAGTGACTGTTAATCCTCATCCCACATAAACGTGGTTTCACGCATTTGCAAGGAGAATAGACCCAGATCAGACCATTCCTATCTGTGTCTGTTCTGTTTAGCGTGTTTGCTTATGAAAATAATAAAGATTTGATTTTGTAGTTTCTGCCTGAGCCAAAACATCCAGTACACATTTGCCATCATAAAACTTTAGCTAATAAATAGTCATGATGCCATTATTCCTGACATAAACATTAATCAGAGAAAGTGTTAAAAGGGGCATAGATAACAAAACCACTGCATATCAAAGTATCAATACTAGAGGATATCCGGTCAGATTCCAAACGGCTTGTTTCAAAATGTACTTTTCCATAGGTCAAATCGTCAGGAGTTATTCTTGCAAAGACGCTCCTTCAGATTTGAGCAGTTGTAAAATGACAATTTCTGAGTGGCGTTCCTTAAAGTCATTTTTGCTCCGAATATTCAGCATCGAAAGGATTAATCCATATTTTCACGTAAACAATAATTCGTCCATCCTTTTCTTCGCCCATATATCAATCCATTCATCAGCCACTTATCCATCCATCCATCCATCATCCATTTATCCATCCATCCATCCATCCATTGCCTATATATTAATCGATCATCTATTTATCGAGTCCACCACACTCTATCGAGGTTGTTATCTGTATACATGTACACTACAGTATCCGAGCTGTATATATAAGACGACGAACTATCAAAATCTATCATTTCTCAGCAAAACTCTGTCTTGCTGCATCTCTTTAGAATACAACTGGAGAGGAAATTCTGATGAGTACCAGAACAGGATTTGGCAGAGAAATACAAAAAACTATTTAACCCTTTCCCCTCATATAAACGCCTTTTAACGCATTTTTGCAAACAGAGTTGACCCAGATCAGACGACTCATGTAAGATCCGTCTGACCAAGGAATGATCTGTTTGCTTATGTTATATAACACATATATGGTTATACAGTAAAACCTCCCTTTAACGGCCACTAAATTACATCAAATATTTTGTGTTAAAGGCAGCTGCTGATGAAAGCAAGGTGAAAGTAAAAGAGAACGCTCCTATATGAACGTTCTGTTATACTTTCAACTTGCTTTAAGCAGCCACCTGTCCTAAATACCAACTAATTAACACAATTTAGTGGCCGTTATAGAGAGGTTTTACTGTACAATTTCTGCCATGGCAAAACATTCCTGTTTGGGTGTCCATGTCCTGTCTTAAAAATGGATCTAATTGATATACATGTTGACATTATATTTACATGAATAGTCATGGCATAAATGGTGAACGCATGTTTTATTTATATCAGCCACTTGAAAAGCTCTCCATCTCTTCATCTGAGAGTATGGCTTTCTGAGTAACTTCAAAATGTGTACAGGGTCTAAGGTTATAAAACTTCTGAGTCTGTGATCATTCTCAAGTATCTGATTGGTCAGACTCAGATTCTGAGCAAACTCAGAATCTGACCAATCTGAGTCCAAGGTTATAAAACTTCTCAGTCTGAGTCTGAGATCATTCTCAAGTATCTGATTGGTCAGATGCTTGAGAATGATCTCAGACTTAAGCAAAAAGTTTTATAACCTCCGCGCCAGATGTTTAAGAATGACCTCAGACTCAAGCAAAACGTTTTATAACCTCCGCTTCTCTATAAATATGCAAGCAGATCGTCAAACGGTCCGGATCCAGAAGAGACGCCGCACTAGTCTGTGTCTTATCTAAATCCAAACTGTTTACACAAGTTACCAAACTGTTCACAAAAGTTACCAAACTGTTCACAAAAGTTATCACAAATATGCTCACAACAGGCTAAAGATTGAAGTATTTTTATCAGTAAAAAAATGACTTCAAGTAGTCTATTATCCCTTTCAGTGCCAACATTGTCGTCTGCAGGACAAATTTTCGTCTGCTTCAATGTAATTCAATTTCTTTATAAAACAATTAAAGAGTGTCAAATAGTTTGGATCCTGATGAGACGCCGAGTTCTCATCTGGACCCAAACTGTTTGCATATGATCTCATCTGGACCCAAACTGTTTGCATATGATCTCATCTGGATCCAAACTGTTTGCATATGATTTCATCCGGATCCAAACTGTTTGCATGTGATATCATCTGGACCAAAACTGTTTGCATATGATCTCATCTGGACCAAAACTGTTTGCATATGATCTCATCTGGACCCAAACTGTTTGCATATGATCTCATCTGGACCCAAACTGTTTGCATATGATATCACAGACCCGCTTTCATATAATAGCACTAAAGCGGTTAATTTTATTGTTTGAAGCTGCAGTTCCGATATAAATGTCAACAATACTAGTTGTATGGCAGTCTAACTCTTAACACGCGGCGAACGAACTTTGTGATATACCCTCTGAAAACAGTTTGGATCCAGATGAGATACCGAATAATTCGAAGTTTCATCATAAACTAAAATGTTTGCCAAACTGGCTTGCATTGATAGCAATGGACGAAAATGCTCTTAAACCCTTTATTCCATAGATGCGCCTTTGCTTTTACCGTCGTTGTAAAAAAAAGAAAAAACCCTATTCAGACGGCTCCTGTAGGAGCTGTCTGATCAGGGTCTGCTCCGTTTGCCTATGAAATAATATAGATCTGATTCTACGGTTTGTGTCATGCCCAAACCTTTCTGTTTTCATATGCCATTATTAAAAATAATCTTATCATTATCCATGGTGACATCATTTCTGACACGAATAGTCATAGAATAAAGGGTAAATATTTTAAGCAGGCGACAATTTTTTTCACAGACGACATCTTTCGCATTCAAATTAAAAGTCAGGATAACATGAGACTTCATTGCTCCATCGCCTCTTTCTCGTAGACCCTGTTTGACTGGTACAGACAATTAAACATTATTCTTCAAACCGCCATACCGAAATGGAATGTAACGAGCAAATTACAAGAATAGTTTTGGTCTGCGAAGTAATATATCAAAAATTGCCTGCTCGCCGGCTTGCTCGCGAGTACATGTACAAGTATACAGACAACCATCATCTTAGCCGTCGTCGGTTTTTGTGCTTCAGTCGGCGACAGTTTTTGTACAATCAGTTATCTAGATAATGTCAGTGTACAGGAAACTTTGACAGGTTTAAAATTTTGTTATCTTAGCCCTACAAACATGTTAAGATAGGGTTTTGTTGACATTTACTCAAGCCTGTACAAATAACGCAGATTTAAGGTAAAACAATGCCCACGAGTCCTTCAGTTATAATAGACTCATAGACCGTATAAAGCCCAGATAAAAGCTAAACTCTGTCTGAATGACAGACGAAAGCCCGCGCGGGCCGTGCATTGTGTCGTAAGAATTTCAAATAAACGTTGATTTTAACCCTTTACTCCATAAATACGCCTTTCTACGCCTTTGCAAACAGAGTAGACTCAGATCAGACACCTCATGTAGGAGCCGTTTAATCAAGGCCTGCTCGTTTTACTTATGATACAATATAGATATGATTTTACAGCTTCTGTTCCTGTGTTCCTGTTACAATTAATCTAATTAGTATTCATGACGTCATTATTTCTTTCACTAATGTTCATGGTGTAAGGCGTTAAAAGCACACAAAAATCACAACCACATGTTTAACCCTGTACCCCATGCATAATTATGTAAGAAATAATAACATCATGAATACTTATTAACTGATTTAGATTATGGACATAGTAATGTTTGGCCGTGGCAGAAACTGTAGAACCAGTTTAATATACATGTACTTCCATAAGCAAAAATTAGAGCTGTCTGACCTGGGTCTACTCTGTTTGCAAGTATGCCAAAAAGGGGTATCCATGCTGTAAAGGGTTAAATGCCAACTCTGTGAACATGTATAACTGTCATCATTAGCTCGTTTGAAACAAGAGGCGGATAAAGTGTTTTATAAGTGGCTGAACAATATAATAGAAAATATAAATACCTTGTACATTGTAACTGCAGACGAATGCCAGAGTTAACACTGCTATATATTTTAAATCCATTCTGTCTTGTCACAATATTTCGTTTTAAGCCAAATCGTCTTTACTATTAGATAGTTTGTTATTAACGGAATATTCTCGACAGTTGGTCTACCCTCCGTACAAGCTTAAAGTCACTGTTAGTTCCAAAACTGCAACAGTCGATAAACCTCCACTTCGCGTGTACGCCACTCAAACAGAAATGAGAAGCGCGCTGTGCTGATAGTCCGCACGAGTAGTCTCCCTTGATACCATTAAAAAAGTATTCTACGGTGTTCAATTTTTGTCAACGCAGTAAAGGCAATCTGACGAACTGTTCACAGTAACTTCAATTTCTTTCTAATCCCAAAAATCTAATGTCAGCAACGCATGCATGTTTTTTTAAATCAACAAACTGTTTCTTTCGTGTGTTAGGGAATGTGTTAACAATAAGGCTTACGGGAGAATACCCTTAAGCCTTTGAGAGACTGTTAGCACGCCTGCAAACGGAGTAGACACAGATCAGACGGCTCCTTAAGAAGCCGTCTGATCATGGTCTGCTCTGTTTGATTATAAAACAATATAGATAACATTTTACAGTTCTGTAATGCTCCAAACTTCTCATAAATATTCCTACATACGCCGTCTTATCTGGGTCTATTCTATTTGCAAAGGTGTTAAATGTGTCTCTACCAGTTAAAGAGTTAATGAGATACAAGTAGGAGGCTGATTAATGTAGAAGGAAAGTAATACAGAAAATTCATATTTTAGATATTTGCACAACTCGCTCTGTATTTAGCTAATACCTGCCTTAAACCATTCTCTCATATTGACGACTTTTGACGACTCTGTAAAATACACTTTGTGAAACCATTGTGATAAATAGAGCATTTGCTCCAATCGGAGCAAATGCTCTATTTATCACAATGGTTTCAAACTAAAAAAAATCTATACTTTTCCTTTTCTCTAGTTGATGCTCCTTTGGGTAGATTTATTCAAAGTGGTTGGATCTAAAAATAGCCTATGAGGTAATGGGTTAATGACGTTATTAATATCGTTTAGCTGATCTTTTCTAATGACACGTGAACACAGACATCAGTGTTTAACTGATCTTTTCTAATAGCACGTGAACACGTGCATTTTGACGATGGCAGAAACTGTAGATCGATATTACGTCATAAGCAAACAGAGCAGACCCAGATCAGACGGCTCCTACAGGAGCCGTCTGATCTGGGTCTTCTCTGTTAGCAAAGACGCAACGTGACGAGTCTATGTTTAAATACCCAGAATATACATCGTAGTGTAGTTTTAGAACAGTTAACCCTATTCCAGGAAATAAAAGGTGACCACAAAACAAAACAAAACAATCGTGTCTGATAGAAAAACAATAAAAAGAGACAAACTGATAATTGTGGAGCCTGGCCTGGTGCCTATAAAATTGTTTGAGTCAGAGAACGAAAACATGCTCAAACTCCAGAACGATCAGACTTTGATGTAGTAAAAATCTGACCGATCAGATGCTTGAATGTGACTTCAGGCTATGTATACCCCAACTTATGTAAGCTTTAGACAAAATATGGCTGGGAAAATGCATGAGACCGAAATCGTCCTTAGTCTCAAACTGTTTTATTGGCACCAGGTCTGATCTCCAGTGTTAAAATGTCTGTTTCAACTCTGTGTTATTGAATGTATCATGCCTTCGACCAGTGCTGACAACTTAACTTGACTAGTACGCTAGATCTTATAACAGTACAAATAGCAACTGACCATAGTCAAAGGACATTTTGTATCTTTATAGCAGTACAAAGGCGATTCAGTAGTACTATATAGTTTCTTCGACCAGTGCTAAAAACAAGAGTGCCAGATCTTATATCAGTACAATTAGCAACTGACCACATTCAATGGTCATTTTGTACCTATAGCAGTATAAAGGTGATTCCATTGTTTAACGTATTTTAAACTTTTGAACGCTGAATATTCAAAGTGGAATGGCAACACCATTGTTGAACTGTAGTGTCCACCCAATACGAAACACTTGTTCGAGGGTTTTGAATGACAAATAGTGCATATCCTGACCAGATGGTTCCTCTAGAAACCTTCTGATCTGGGTCAATACTGTTTGAAAAAAAACCAGTACATTATTTTCCCGTTTTCAAAGGGTTAACCCTTTCCTTCATTCAAACGCCTTTTCATGCCTTTGCAAGTCAAGTATACCCAGATCAGACGGCTCCTGTAGGAACCAGCTGATTAGGATCTGCTGTGACTGCTTATGAACTAATAATAGATATGACTACAGTTTCTATCAATACCAAACATTCATGTGAGCGTAATTCAGCAATACTCATTATTTCTAAAATGAATATTCAACAGGGAAAGGCTTAAGGAATAGTCTTTATTGAGAAACTAATACAATATCGTCCAGTTCTTACTCAATATCGTTCAGTAACAATGGACCCCTGTTAAAACATGACATCAACAAACAACTAGGGTGACGAAGTGACAAGAGTGCAAGGCCAGTGAATTACAAACTGTCGAGTTGTGTTTTGTATCCATTGACCCCTACGTCCGAGTATCAGAGTTTTCATTATCGCCACTGTCAGAGTAGTTGATGGATTCTGTGAAGAAGTCGGAGATGTCAGCCTCGTATCATTGATAAATAACGGCCACAAGAACAACGGATAGCACATACAGCAAAACCTCACTATAGCGACCACGAAATGGAGATATCAGCTTAGTATCAGTGATAGATAACGACCACAAGAACAACGGATAGCACATACAGCAAATCCTCACTATAGCGACCACGACATTGAGATGTCAGCCTTGTATACATGACAACGATCACATGAACAACAGATAATATATGCTGTAAAACCTCACTATAGCGACCACGAAATTGTGATGTCAGAATTATATCACTAATAAAGAACGACCACAGAATCTATGTGCTGTAAAACCTGACTATAGCGACCACGAAATTGTGATGTCAGAATTATATCATTAATAAATAACGACCACAAAATATATATGCTGTAGAACGTCACTATAGCGACCACGAAATAGAGATGTCAGAATTATATCGCTGATAAATAACGACCACAAGAACAACGGATAGCACATACAGCAAAACCTCGGTTAACGGATAACACATGTAGCATAACTTCACTATAACGACGATGAAAACCTTCACTATAACGACCATGAAAAACAGTAAGTATGAGGAGCTCTGAGAGTCAGTGATTAATGCAGAAAAAAGTAATGCAGCAAGCTCCTATTGGGAGTTTTCTGGATTACTTTTATCCCTAAATTCATTAAACTACCACCGGGCTGAGCCCCGATAACCCTAGAATTAGACGTCTTCGTTATTCGTTGTAGAGAAGATCGACTGAACGTTAGTGTGTGTGGCAAAAGTGTAAACTATACCTTTCATATATGACTTATAAGAGACTGCATATATACCACGTGATCAGTTTGCAGCACATTTCCCATCTTTAATGCATGCTTAACACAAACTGAATTAAAGTCATTTTCCATTTCATTATGACAATATCTGACGGTGCTAGGAAAGTTACGAGCATTACAATAATGGCGTATTTTGTTCTATCTATCATATGTATAAGTGTGTCCGGACCGCTTATGTTTTACCTTGAAATCATGAGGAAGTAAAAGACACACTGTAGTTTTGACATGTTTACCTTTTTAGTCAGACACATAATGACCTTAACTCATTCCCTCATATTGACGACTTTTGACGACTCTGTAAATGTCACTTTGTGAAACCATTGTGATAAATAGAGCATTTGCTCCTATAGGAGCAAATGCTCTATTTATCACAATGGTTTCAAACTACAGAATTCTTATATTTTCCTTTTCTCTATTTAATTCTCCTTTTCGGTAGATTTATTCAAAGAGGTTGCATCTAAAAATAGCCTATGAGGTAAAGGGTTAAAAGGCTATGTATCGCAAGTCCAACTCATAAACAGTTTAAAGTTAGTATGCAACTTTAACCCTTTACTCCATGGGTATTCATGTACGAAATAATGGCATCATGAGTATCAGATTAATTTTAATAATGGCACATGAACAAAGATATATTTGGTCATGGCAGAACTGTAGAATCGTATCTATATTATTTCAAAGGTAAATAGAGCAAGCCCTGATCAGACGGCTCCTATCTGGGTCTACTCTGTTTGCAAATGCGTAGAAAGGCATAGTTATGGTGTAATTGGATAAGTGCTTCTAATCTTACGGAATCTTCGGACACATCGACGATGCACTGACCAACCCGAATTATTTAATGCTTAATTCTCGACTAACTTAAATGTTCACCCCATGAGTGTGTAACGACTTTCAGTATGAATATATGACTATCTTGAAAAAAAAATTGTTAGAGGATTTAAATGAAAAACAGTGCAGTACTTGATCAGATGCGTTCCTTTCAGGAGCCATATAATCTGGGTCTACACTGTATGCAAATGACAGCAAACTCGTTTCCAGCATTCAAAGGTTATATCTCACTTTATTCAATTTTGGCCTGTCTGTTTCGGACTCCTTTGGGTACAATTTTAACCAGCGATGAGAAAACATATTAATACTGATGTTACATCGATCATGAAACAAAGCTCTAACAAGCAGTATCTGTTTCTATGGCTCGAATAGTGGCGCACGTGGCTTTATGAAAGTGTTGGATGAACGCCCAACGTACCCTTTACGGTAATGTTCCAATTAATCAGTGAAAATCCACGTGCCCGCACGGACAAGCGTTCCATGCTCTTACATACCGTACTCACACGCACTGCTTCAATTAACCGGCAAAAGTCCACGTGCATGCACGGACAACTGCTCCAAACCGAAGTAGACGTAGAGCCACATCGGTAAGAAGCGGGTGTGCTACCCACTGTTACAATTTAGAACCTGTCCAAGGCAGCCAATCATCTATTGAACATAGGAGACTTAAAAAGCAAGTGGTTGCTTAATATAGGGCAAACGTAATGAAGAAAGCTCCTGCAGGAGCTTTCTGCATTACATTTGACCGGCATTAAGCTAACCACCTGTCTTACAAACCCATAATTAGACCTCTTCTTGATGGCGTAAGACATGGTCTACTGTCTGCATATAAATGTCCAGCAGGTATACGTGTACGTGTATTTCGCAAGTCAAAGTGGGCGACGTGTAAGATGACTCAAAAAAACTTCCGTAGTTGTGCACCTTATGCTGACAATGTATCATTTACAAACAAACGATAAGACAAATGACTACAACAACACCTGCTTAACAAAACAATTAACTGATTAAACAAAGTTGGGTTATGAACCAGGTGGTTGCTTAACACAGGACAAAGGTAACACAGAAAGCTCCTTTGGGAGTTGATAAATAAAATGTTTTTGGTTACTTAATGCAGAAATCTTCTGAGGAGCTTAATACAGAAAGCTTCTTTGGGGGGGGGCTGATATAAAAAAAACCTTCTGAGGGAGCTAACTACAGAAAGCTTTTTGGGAGTTTTCTGTACATATTTATCCTACATTAACCTTTACACTAACCACGGCTAGACTCATATTTGCAAACAGCTTCGTTCTATATGAGACGCAGAGTAACTCGTGGCGCAACAGAGTAGACCCAGACCAGACGGCTCTCGCTGATCAGGGTTTACTGTGCTTGCTTATGGAATAATACAAATCTGATTCGATATGTTCTGTCAAAGCCCAAACATTATATTTGTCCATGAACCATTGTACACATGAACTGATGACTATTCGTGATGAAACTCGGCATCTCATCAGAATCCAAACTGTTTGTAACTGTGGTAATGTTGTTGAGAAAAATAAATATACGAGCGTTTTAGCAGACGACAAATTTTGCAGACGACGTCGCAATATATAGCAGCTAAATGGTTAATCAGTGATATGCCGGCATGTCGCAGAATTAGTAACCATTGCTCATTTCCGTTTTGATAAAATTTGAGGATATTATCTGAAAAAATCCGACCGAAACCAGACACTTAAAGAACCCTCTAAACCGGACTTTTAATAAAGAACACTTTATGTCTTTTTAGGCAGGTGGTTGCTTAATGCAGGGTAAAAATCATGCAGAAACCCCCAAAAGGAACTTTATGCATGACTTTCAACCTGTATTAAGCTGCCACCTATCTGAAATATCAGCTGGTACTAAAATTAATGCCCGGTTTAGAGGGGTTTGTAATCAGTGGTGCATTGTTTCATACATTAGTCAGAGATGTAACAAGCATTTGTTACAGGGTAAGGGAGAAAATACACATGGATTAAATGGTAGGAGGCTGGTTCTGTACAACTTTACCCTTTGGTTCTGGACCACATAACCCATTGCACCCCACACCCACCCCTGGTGGGCCCTACCAGCTCTTGTTCAGACCAACATCGGCAGACACCAACCCCAGTTCCGACTTTTTATTTGGGCGCTCCAAACCTTGTTCAGACAAACAATAGTCCCGGTAGAATATACAGCAAGTTGGTCAAGAACCAACCTCCCATAATTATATTTAAAAAGCTGTTCATCCCTTCAGTTCACTGTTGAATATTCATGAAAGAAATTTTGACATCATTAATATTTATTAGCTTTTTTGGTGACATATTTACATATTGATTTTAGTAATGGTAGAGACTGTAGATTAAGATCATAATTTCATCAGTGAATAGAGCAGACTCTGATTAGGACGGCTCCTACAGGAGCCGTTTGATCTGAGTGCACCCTGTTTACAAAGACGTGACAAAGCGTTTATATAAAATAAAGGGTTAAACAACACAAAATGAAGGATACGCAGAGAGATGCAGAGAAAATTATCGTCCGATTTTTATTTACAGTAAACCCACTATAAACCGGACGCTAAAATTAGCGCTGCTATTTCAGACAAACTGCATCTTAATAAGGGGTGAATGGCATGCAAAAGGCTCCTTTGGGAGCTTTCTGAAGGACTTTCGCTCTGCATTAAGCAGACACCTGCCAAAAGAGGCCTAATTGTTTTCTTAAAATTCTGGTTTATAGGGGTTCTACTGTACATAAAATCGGTGCTGCTTCCGGTGTTGTTTAAGATTTTCCTCCTCTCGCTAAACAGTACAGTAAAACGTCGCTAATTAATCTGAATTGATCGAATACATCATATATAGACGCTTATCCAAGAATTCAAGACTTCGTGAATATTCATTTACATGTACTATTATTTTATTATGGGTCGCGGGGCCAATGAACACAGGAAACGTTGACCACTTCGAAAACTGTATTTAATCATGTCTATATTATTTCATTTACAAACGGAGAAGACCCAGCTCAGGTGGTTCCTATAGGAGCTGTCTGGCCTCGGTCTAGTCTGTTTGTAAATGTGATAAAAGCGTACACTGTGTATGAAGTAAATGTTAAAAGACAGATGACAGTTTAATACAGGATGAAAGGAGCTTTTTGCATGACGTTCACATTGCATTAAGCAGCCACCTTTCTATAAAGACCTCAGTTGTTTTATTTTATTATAATCCAGGTTAACATGTGTTCCACTGCATAGTTTGCAAAATCAAAATTTACAAACACTTTCAAACTGAGTCTATTAAATCTTCTTTTATTTTATTTCTGTTAACTTTTCTTCAGTTTTTACAGTTGTCCACACATTTTCTATAGTATTAGTAAATTTACATTCTGGGTATTGTGGGGCCAACAAAATACTTTTCATGTTTCCAGTCAATTGTCTCTCTACAGTAGAGATGTGAACAGAAGTAGTGTCATCATGAAAGATGCAGGGCTAGCCTGAGTGATACAAATTTAGCAATTACAGGACAAAGATTCTCAATAGAGAAACATCACTTGCTCAACAGTCCATTTCAAGTGTAATCTACAATATGCCGGCCTTCTCATCTGTTTATTTCTGTCAGAAATAGAACTTTGCCAATTCTTTGCAACACTTAGAACTGTCCTTTTTTATTTAAATTTTGTGGCGTAGATTTATTGAATTCGTGTGTAACATCATCCAAAAAAACCTCTGCTTATTTAATTTACCTTAATAAGACTCTATCACTATCAGTGATATTTTAGGCGATACTGTACTGCAGTCTTCATTTTTCTGCCACATTTCCCCACCCGCTTATTTTCAATGTGTCCAATCTGTGTAGATCTTTTACTTCTTTTTCTTTCAAAACGCGTACACACTGTGAATATATTCAACTTTAACAGTTCCATTACTTGTCCACTTGAATATCACTGTCCATTTAGATTGTACTATTGTCTGTTTTGTGGCTGCTTTAAAATATTTCTTTCTAGCAGACGATTTTATAAATGTAAACAAGAAAGTTGTCTCCCTTGAGTATTTTTGCACGGTGCTTACATAAAAATATACTCTTACGAAAAGTCCTATCAATTATTGGCTGTTTGAGTGGTAATTTAAACCCGTTGCTAAATTTGCTTAATACTGCAGCCACCATTTTGTGAACTTTAATTTGGCATATAAGTACAGTTTTCACCCTGAAAACCTGTCTGTCTTGCTAAATGTGGTCAGAAAATGGCGTTTTCTTTAACCCTTCACTCAGATAATATCTATGAAAAAAATACATACTGAATAGCCTATTAATTAGCTGATCTCTGTAATGACATGACTTTCATCCTGCATTAAGCAGTCACCTGCCTGAAGAGAACCCAATTGTTCTTTATTAAAATTCTGGTTTTTGAGAGGTTTTGCTGTAATGTAAAATTCCTTCGGGACCGCTGATTTAATAGCTAGTGGTGTCTTAAACCATTTAAAAACCCCATTCATTTTTCATGACGGAATGGTCCTGCTAAAGAAATATGTCCTGTTTATAACCTTTCACATTACTATACATGTAGCTCCTTCATGAACACTCTGATCTGGTTCTACATTGTTTGCCTATACCTTTTTTATATGGGATCACGGGTTTTTAAATCTTAAAAGGAGTGGTTGCTTATATTAGGAAAATAATAGTGAAGAAATATCCTACTGGAGCTTTCTACGGGCATTAAGCTACCACCTGCCTTTAAGACCCCGAATTAGCCTCATTTTGGTGGTCGAGATTTAGAGAGATTTTACTGTTGTTTACGTGAATAGACGTCTGGCTGTTTTTTGTTTGTTTATCAAGAAACCAGGTTATCAATGAAACCCGGATTTTCGTCTGACATTTTTGTAAGTGTGTTTTATTTAACTCTTTAATCACCAAAGGCAAAACCGTGATGATAATCATTGCAAACAGTATTGACCCTGATAAGATACCAGTGTCTCACCAGGGTACAAATTGTGCAGTACCCTGATTATATATTTTGAATAACAAATTGAAGTAAACTGAAGCAGACAATTATCATAGCAAATGAGAGTAGTTCGGCAGTGGAAGGGTTGATTGACGTTTCTCCTTGTTGTTGTATTTCTACTATGTTCCAGCAGCAATCTTCGTCGGTTAGTAAATACAGCAGAACCTGTCATAAGTGGTCATCAAAAGAGGTCTAATCACTGGTCTGTAAGACAGGTGGTCGTTTAATGCAGGTCAAAAGTAATGCAGAAAGATCCTATAGGCAATACTTTTGACCTGCATTAAGCAACCACCTGCCTTTTACGACTCCATTGTTCAATAAATAAATGGCCGCTTCAGACAGGTTTTGCTGTACAGTAGAGTTTGCCTCGATAACGCGACCACAATAGTTATTAATATAGGATTCAGTAAAGGCAGATGGCTGCATAATGCAGAAAACTATAGGAGTATATGTCTTAACCATTCAAGCTATTCACGTCAATATATGTACCTACCTGTAAATAGTGAAGACCCAGATGAGACAGCTCCTGCAGGAGCTGTCTCATCTGGGTCTGCACTATTTACAAGTCGATTGTGCAACCAGTGCACTCCACAATAGTGATTGCACAGCGAAATACTTATACACAGTGAAGATATATGTAATTATACAACAGGGTATGGGTAAAGAAGGAGAAATGTATTTTACAATTCAGCAAGCGAAGGGTTAACTCTTTTGCCTCGCAAAAACAACAGCACTTTTTCAAGACTCCCTTGCCTCACAAAAACGAAAACACTTTTTTCAAGACTATTTTGCCTCACCAAAACAACAACACTTTTCAAGCATTTGCTACGCCATATCTTTTGTAACATATTGTTTCAAGGAGAGGATCTATATAAGCTGTTAGCTTTCGATCCAATCCTTTTTCTCATATGTTGATGCAATTTCTGAATTGTATATAACTGACATAAATAAATTATGTTTAAACTAAACTAAGCCTTTGCAAACAAATAGACCCATATCAGATGGTTCCTGCGAGCCCTCTGGTCTGGGTCTGATCTGTTTGCTTAGGAAATTATAATAGATCTGTCACTACAGTGTTTACCAATACCTTAAAGCTATGTGTGTATATGACATTATAAAACAAGAGCCGCATGCGGCGCCAACGCTCGTCTTATTTGGTTCTTGTCCACTGCTTACATATCTTCTCAAAGAGATCTGCCAACATATGAAGTTTCATGTTGATACCTCTTATTCTTTTTTGATTAATCAGGTACATTAAAGTTTTTGCACGCCGCCGCCTACGAAGACGCCAGCGCCTACAACTGCGACAACGCCTACGACCTAGTGATCACAATAGCTCGACGTTTCTTCGAAACAGACGAGCTAAAATCAACTAATAAACATCCATGATGTCATTATTTCTTACATATATATTCAACAGAGAAAGGGTGGTTAATTTTGTATGAAGTAAACAGTGTAGACCCTTGTCAGAGGATTCCTTCAAAACTGTCGCAGATCAGTGTCTACCTATGACTATTGGGCGTTAGATTAAGATAGTGTCTATTGATGAAAATCGTGTAAATCCCCCGATGTCTAATGAAAACTTTATATGAATTTTGCTATGAATAAATAATAATAATTATAGAATCAATAAACCTGTCTATCATGACTGAATTATAAAAATATTAAAATGATTACTTTCTTGACAGAGTGTAACACTTCAAAGGCGCTGATCACAGATTATCAGATGTCGCTGACAGACTTATCAGTCAGGATCTGAATAAATTCTACCCTTGAAAAAGGTATTGACTATTAACCTGTTATGAATAATTCATGTGCTCAAAGCCTTGTCTGCTTTTTTTAAACAAAAATAATTTTGTTTCCAAAGATGTTTTAAACTATAGACTGGGTGTCAAACTGTTCGAAACCCGGACGCGGGACCGATAAACTCGGCATTTCTTCAGGATCCAAACTACCCGGTATTTGTAAATGGGAGTCAGGTAAAGTAAAGGTTTAATGCATATTTGATTCTTTGATTTCTACATCTGTCCCCGCCTCAGGTCACGTGATAGTGAATGCATGGCTCATTGGTGTTCACTCGCAAACTGCCCGTAGCTGGTATAAATATTTCGTCTGCTGAATTTCTATTCTTTTTCAAGTTACATCTACCAAAATGTCAAACAATCACATATATAATGTCTGTTCGAACCTTAACCCTTATTACCTGATAAATATTCATGTAAGAATGAATGACTTTATGAATATTAATTAGCTGCAAAAATTATAATTGTTTACGAACATGGCAAATTTTATCACTGCGGAAGCTGTAAGATCAGAGCTTGTTCTCAGGCTTTGATTGGTCAGATTTGAGCCAAAGGCTCAAATCTGACCAATCAAAAACTTGAGAACAAACTCAGACTCAACTAAAATGTTTTATAAGCATGGATACAGATCTATACTATTCTATAAGGTAACAGAGCAGACCCAGTTCCGATGACTTGCATTCGTCTGATCTGGATCTACCCAGTTTGCAGTTTCTATGGAGTAAAGGGTTGAACGAAGAAGTATATATTTATATCAATATTCAAAAATGTACTACTGACGGTCTAAAGTTTGACTCGGAAATATTACTTGGTTTGAAACACAGTCTCGCCAAGAGCAATATCGAGACTGGTACTTAAGTCACAACAACAGCTGTTGTTGCCGATCTTTTGATTTTTATTAAGTATCTATTTTCACAGAGCTATATCCTTAAAGTACAATAACCACTTTACTTAAAGTACAGGTAACTGCATGTCATAAGGCTAAATCATGTTACTATAAACATCATGACCACCTTACATAAAGTACGATTGGCCATGTTACTATAAACCGCATAACCACCTTACATAAAGTACGATTGGCCATGTTACTACATGTATATAAACCGCATATAACCACCTTACATAAAATACGACTGACTATGCTACTATAAACCACATAACCATCTTACATAAAGTACAATTAACCATGTTACTATAAACAACTTGACCACCTAACATAAAGTACGAGTAAACATGTTACTATATGCCGCATGGCCACGTTACATAAAGTACGATTACTCATGTTACTATAAACCGCATGACCACATTACATAAAGTACGACTGACCATTTTACACATGATCAAACACGTTGCTTCAAATACGATCGGTCGTGTTTCTTATGATACGATTACTCGCTGTATATGCAATGTACTATAAGACACGTTGCTTCATGTGCGATTGGTCAAGTTACTAAAAGTAGATGGTTAAAGTCACTTTTTTCTGGTACATACATACATGTGGACATGTGACAGAGTCGTACCATGTGGTGAGAATAGACCGTTTAGTATGTATATAGGTTTCAACTTAACCCTTTACTCCATAGATACGCCTTTCTACGCATTTGCAAACAGAGTAGACACAGATCAGACGGCTCCTGTAGAAGCCGTCTGATCTGGGTCTACTCTGTTTGCTTATGGACTAATATTGGTCTGATTCTACAGTTTCTGCCATGGCCAAATATTCCAGTGTAAATTGTGCCATAATGAAAGTCATTATTCCAGATTTCATTTATTTCTTACATGAATATTCATAGAGTAAATGATTAAATTGTAATTTCTTACAATTCTCAAAGAGTGTTGATACGCACAACTTTGGTAGGCGTCATCTTGTATATTTGCGTACATAGTAAATCTCCTCTAAACCAGAATTTCAAATTGGTACCAATGCCAATCTTTAAGACAGATAGTAGGCCTACCTTAACCCATTTGCTCCCAGTGGATTCTTCCATGTTTATATATTGGGTTAGTCTATTTTTTATCTAAGGGGTGCCTGTCATAAATTTTCCATTTCGTTTTATTTTATATTGAAAATCCTATCAGCAAACAGTGTAGACTCTGATCAGACGCCGCATCATGCGGCGTCTGATCAGAGTCTACACTGTTTGCCTACGTCCTATATATGGGATCGTGGGAGAAAATGGGTTAATGCAGGATGAAAGTAAAGCAGAATGCTCCCAAAAGGAGCTGTTTGCATTACTTTCATCGAGCATTAAGCAGTTACCTCCCTAAAAATATCTAAATTCTTCTTCGCAAAAAGTCAAGTCTAGAAAGATTTACTTTATATGGAAGAGACTATAAATAAACTAGTATAAAACTCATATTAAGAGACGAGTTGACTAGATATAAATTAGCGTGGCTGTCTGTTATATAGAAATAATTAGTGTAATTAAATAGCATTATAAAATACGTTGTTTTCGAAATAATGAAGCGGCAATACATGTAATCTTATTTCTGTAATTCAAACGATATTGGTTTCGGTGCTAAAATACGTGCAGAAATTAAATAAAATCTGAAAGTAGGAGACAATTATCTTACAACGCTTGCGTAAAACATTGTTAAATCTTTATATGATGGAGTTGCCTTTTAACTTCTTTGCAAACAGAGTAGACCCTAATCAGACGGCTCCTGTAGGAGCCGTCTGATTACGGTCTACTATGTTTGCATATGGAATAATATAGATCTAGTTCTACCAGTCCAAAATATTCTTGTGTTAATATACCATTATCAAAATCCTGCTGATAAATATTCATGATTCTATTATTTGTTAAATGAATATTCACGAGGTAACGAGTCAAAACGTATGATAGTCTCTAATTGCAACGCGTTTTAACCTATTACCTCATTGGGTATTTTTAGACCCAACCTTTTTGAATAAATCTACCGAAAAAGAGCACTAACTAAAGAAAAGGAAATGTTTAGAATTTTGTAATTTGAAACCATTGTGATAAATAGAGCATTTGCTCCTATAGGAGCAAATGCTCTATTTATCACAATGGTTTCACAAAGTGACTTTACAGAGTCGTCAAAAGTCATCAATATGAGGGAATGGGTTAAAAATACTAAAATTACATAAATCATTTTACATGCTGAAAAAAATATATGTATATCGAAAGAAAACCAATCGTATAGACACCGAAGAAGACAAAATTTCATGTTTTTTGGTATCGAATACCCGGTGTTATTCGACAATGTATTAGTATATTTTCGGGTTGCGTTTTAGTTTCGTTAACTATTCGATATAGGCCGATATTTTGTTGTAGAACAAAAATTATAACCATCGATGAAAACGGTTTATTTTGTATCACATGGGCATTATTCATTACAATTTTCATTACAATTTTAAATTGACAACTTTCATAATAATGACTAAACATAACAAATACCAAATTTTATGATGTTATTGAAAATATGCGTCTATTGTAGGGGCTATCACTTTAAATTCAGAATCAATACTAATTTAGGAGAGAGTTTTAAACCTGACACCAACATGTCGGACTTGAATTCATAAATTGCTATTGTGTGTTTAGGTATACCAATTTACTATCTTTTTTAAAGCCTGTAATTATATTGCATCATCATATTACCACCGCCCCGCCTCCACAACGAGGGTCAAAGGTCGTGTTGTTCACACCATCTGTCGACAATATTAGCAGATGCGCGGCTGGGAATCAATAAACTATATTTCTGCGGTGATCTGTTGTTATGATTGGGTAACATATCGACACAAGCCGGGATCAAAATCGATTAGTTTACATTAACATTAATTTAATGTTTTGTATGTGGCACAGAGGGGCATTAAGGTTTTGTATGTGGCACGGAGGGGTTTCACGGTTTTGTATGGCACGGTGGGGAATCTAACGAATAATAGGCGTGTTGAATTATCTAAAACCTGTACGTGTCGAATGTTGTCAGTCATGCTGGGTCTAACATCGTTACAACTGTTATCCTATGTTATGATTAATGGGGTAATTAACTTTTTACTTCAGAGAGACGATTTTTAACGCTTAAATTGCAATCACAATACAGTAAACTCCTTTAAACCGGACGCTAAATTTAGCAAAGATGTCGGCCATGGAGACAGGTGGCAGCTTAATGCAGGGTGAAAGTCATGCAGAAAGCTCCTCTAGGAGCTTTCTGCATGACTTTCATCCTGCATTAAGCTGCCACCTGCCTAAACGTATCTACATTCTTCTCAACCAGACTTTCGGTTTTACTGTTGGTCTAGATTGTTGGACAACTCATCGTTATTATTATCATTATTATATATAATGGTAATTATTATTAATAATAATAATGGTAATTATTATTATTATTGAAAAATATGATTATTACCATCATTTCTTTTTTTAATCATTATCTCTACGATTTTCGTAACGGTCATATACCTGGCAACTATCACAGACTTTTCATTCGAAGATCAAGCGAGGTAACTGCGCTGGAGGGAAAGCAAAAGGTCCAACGCAGTTATATCCCTTCCTTCAACTGTTTCGCTCTTTCTAGGATACTGTAAAAACTCCTCTAAAACGACCACGTTACGAATAAATACAAATGACAGCTTAACGCAGGACGAAATAAATGCAAAGAGTTCCTGCTGGAGCTTCTGCATATTGTTCGCCTGCATTAGTTACCAACTGCTTCTAAGCACCATAACAAGACCTCATTTTTGTAGTCGCATAAAAACACTTGCCGACCAGGCAGCTGACACAATAAACCGATAAACAATTAACAATAAACAGAGGGTTAACTGAAGTTACTGATTTGTTACTCAATAAGCCTATATGATTTGCTCTTTGCTCTGTAAACTCCTTCCTTCGATTAACTCTTTGCACGCTAAGTAATTTTTCGTCTGCAACAATTGTCGTCTGCTTCAATTCTTTAAAATAAACTTTCATTTTTTTTCAAAAGTATGATCATGATAACAAACAGTTTGGATCCTGATGAGACGCCGCAGTATGCGGCGTCTCATCTGGATCCAAACTGTTTGCATAGGTAATCACAGTTTCTGAGTAACTCGGCGTCTCATCAATATCCAAACTCTTTGACACCCTGATTGCATTTTGGTAGCAGAATAATGTAGTGGGTATAAAATTATGTACATGTATAACTAATTTGCTGTCAGCCAGCTAAATAAAAGCACGAAGTAAATTTACTTCGTGATAAAAGTTAACAAGCAAAACAAAAACAAACCAACAACATAATCTAAAATATATTTATTTCATTTTGATATTTATATAGTGTAAACAATTCATTAATCAATTTGTAATCAAATATGATATGTGTATACAGAAATAAATGATGCGAAACTACAAGTTTAAATTTGCATAACACAGATTTCCCTGAATATTTCAAGGGACACAATCCATACTCATTTAATTAATGAGCGGTTGTTGGAGTTATCTTTCTTCCATTTTTATGAAAATTTGTTCTGTAGTTCAGCCCCTTTAAATATATTATATGAAATGAATACAAACAATTAGGAGACGATTGAAAACGTTGAAAATATTTTTCAGTGGGTATGATCAAGTCTGCATGAGCAGTTGTGTGGAATGTTGTTCATTTACAAGTGATGAAAGAAATGAATTTAACCATTTACTCCATAATATTCATGGCCCTGGTAGGCTGGCAATCACTGCACAATAAGATCTATAAAGTTCCATAAGCAAACAGAGAAGACCCTGATCAGATGGCTCCTACAGGAGCCATCTGATCTGGGTCTACTCTGTTTGCAAAGGCATTAAAAGGCGTATCTATGGAGTTCATGATTAAGCTACATGTAAATTGTTCTGACACTCTCAATGTATATAACATGTCCATGTTATGCACAACCATATTTATTCAAATACATGTAGAAAGAAATTTATTCATTTCACAACCTGATTGGCAACATTTTTACAGACTTGCTGTGAGGAAGAATAAATACAAGTGTATACCATTCTACTCTACAAGCAATCTCCATGACAACAAAGAGGCATATATACACGCAGTGTCTAAGTGCTCTAAGACTATATGCTGGTTTAACCAGCTATCTCTATGAAGATACAGTGGTAGATATACATGCAGTATCCAGGTGCTCTAAGACTATGCTGGCATTACCAGCTATCTCCATGACGAAACATTGACAGACATACATGAAGCATCCAAGTGCTCTATGACTCTGCTTTTTTAGCTGTCTCCATGATGACACAATGACAGATGCTAATGAAGAAGCCAAGTGCTCCAACGCTATGCTGGATTGATTGATACTGAAAATCCACTCAACAATGAGTTCTAATTCTAGGTCACGTAGAGTTCTAATTCTGGGTCATGTAGGCAGGTCGTTGCTAAGTTCATGACCATTAAGCATAAAGCTTTGCAGAAGCTTTCAGCATTATTTTTGTTCTACATTAACTCTTTGCTTCATATAAACATGTTTTCACACATTTGCAAACAGGGTAGACCTAGATAAGACAGCTACTATAGGAACCATTTGATCAGGGTCTGCTCTGTTTGCTTATGGTATAATATAAATATGATTCTACAGTTTCTGTCTGAGCCAATATGTCTGATGTTCATATGCCATTATGAAAAATAATCTAATTAAATATTCATGATATCAGTACTTCTTATATAAATATTCAACAGGGAAAGGGTTAAGCAACTACCTGGCCTTACCGTCCTCCTTGTTATTCATTAAGTAGTCAACATAGTGAGGAACTACTGTTTGTGTGACACTGAACGGCAATACCTACTTCATTCAAATACAGCAAACTTTACTGAAGAACTTGATCAAAATATTTTGTTGGTTTTCATTGTATATATTTTAACCCATTCCTTCCTAGACTATTTTCAGACCCAACCTCTTTGAATAAATATACCGAAAACGAGCATTTACTAGAGACAAGGGTGTTCAAAGGAACACATGTGCCAACTGCTGGGAGAAGTGTAAGAATAAAAAAAGAATGTGTGATGGACAGACAGACAGAGTGAAAGACAGACAGACACACAGCAGAAAAATGATCCCTATGTGGCACACTGCCTCTCGGTAGGTGACACAAAAAGGAACATTTTAGAATTGTGTAGTTTATAAACCATCGTGATAAATTGAGCATTTGCTCCTAGTGAGCAGATGCTCTATTTATTTGTCACAATGGTTTAAAAACTTGACTTTTACAGAGGATTCAAAAGGAGGGAATGGGTTTAAAAATGTTTTGAAACATTTTTTACAAATCTGTGGACAAGCAAATGTGCAGCAAATAATAATATACTTATAGCAAGTTGATTACAAATTGTCAGCAGTTACACAAGCAGGTTAGTGTTCTAGAAAGCTATCCAAATACAGACTACATCAGGTCTACAAAAACCCTTTGAATGTTGTACAAAATGTATTACAAAGTGAACTGGCCTGTCATTGTTTAAAGCTCTTAGGTCCATTTATTTTGAAAGGCTCAATTTGCAGGAAGACTTTGAATGACATGTTTGTGGACAGCAAAGACCCTGATCTAAAGGAGCCCTCTGATCTGGATCAGTACTGTTTGCAAATGGCAGAACATTTGCTACCTCTATCAAAGGGCCAAGGAATGTTAGTAGATACATGTAATTCTACATCACTGAGATAACAAGAGTGCCAGTGGACACAATATACGCCCGTCGGGGTCTTGTTCAACATTAACTGGGGTTAACGTATTTGCTGAACTCAAATTCTAAGCCCAATTTTGCGACCAAGTTTCAAGGTTGTAAATAGGCATACTTTAACAAAAAACCTTAACCAAAAATTCTAAATTGAAAAGTGCCATAATTGTGTCTAAATGCTTGACAGAGTTGCATTGTATTTACTCTTGCCTACAGATGAAGCTTCTGATGGTGAACAAATGTTTCAAGTTTAAAAGCTTTATCTGAAAGGGTTATGTTAATAAGTGGACTTTAACCAAAACCTTAACCAAAAATTCCAAGCTAAAAAGCGTCATAATCATGTCAAAATGTTAGACAGAGTTATGTACTCTTGCCTACAGGTGAAGCTTGTGATGGTGAACAAGCGCTCCAAGTTTAAAAGCTTTATCTCAAAGGGTTATGTAAATAAGTGGACTTTAACCAAAACCGTAACAAAAAATTCTAAGTTAAAAAGGGGTATAATTCGGTCAAAATGCTTGACAGAGTTATTTTCTCTTGCCTACTGGTGAAGGTTTTGACGGTGAACAAGTGTTCCAAGTTTAAAACCTTTATCTCAAAGGGTTATGTAAATAAATGGACTTTAACAAAGACTTAACCAAAAATTCTAAGTTAAAAATATATTAAAAAAAGGGGAGATAATTTAGTAGTGGGTGGGGCAATGTTGGTGATTATCGAACTTGACCAAGTCATTTTGACTATATACATGCTGACTAAGTTTGATGAGGATTGGATTTTATTTGTTTGAGTTAGAGAGCGGACAAAAAACGAATTTTGTTTAAAATTTGTTAAAAAGTTAATAAAAAAGGGGAGATAATTCAGAAGTGTGCAGGGCGATGATGCTGATTATCGAACTTAGCCGAGTCATTTTGGCCATATACATGCTGACCAAGTTTGAAAAGGATCCGATTCAATTTGTTCGAGTTAGAGAGCGGACAAGAGAATTTTGTTAAAAATTTATTAAAAAAGGGGAGATAATTCAGAAGTGTGCAGGGCGATGTTGCTGATTATCGAACTTAGCCGAGTCATTTTGGCCATATACATGCTGACCAAGTTTGAAAAGGATCCGATTCAATTTGTTCGAGTTAGAGAGCGGACAAACAAAAGTTCACGGACGGACGGACGGACGGACAGACAGACAGACAGACAGACGGACGGACGGACGGACGGACAACGCCACGACATAATACGTCCCGTCTGAAGACGGGCGTATAAAAAGACAACTTGTGAGAATCATGTCCAAAGGATGAATGCCCCAACGTACATGTGACTTGGCACCTATGGAAAGACCTATGACAAGGGCGATAACTAGTGTTCCAGATCATGACCATACCTCATATCGTATTCTCTCTCTAATAAACACACCCACTAATAAAGGCACTTTAATTCTGGCAGTGTGTATTAGTGTGGTGTAGTCAAGGGGGAGGAGACTAACAATGAATAAAGCAACTAAGACCCCACATATTAACCCTTTCCCTCATATTGATGACTCTGTAAAAGCCACTTTGTGAAACCATTGTGATAAACAGAGCATTTGCTCCTACAGGAGCAAATGCTCTATTTATTACAATGGTTTCAAACTACAAAGTTCTAAAAGTTTCCTTTTCTCAAGTTAATGCTCCTTTTCGGTAGATTTATTTAAAGAGGTTGCATCTAAAAATAGCCTATGAGGTAATGGGTTAACCATTCAATAAGGAAAACTAGGCTTTTTTCAAAGTACAGGTGGTAGATTAATGCAGACTGGAAGCAATGCAGAAAGCTCCTCTAGGGTCTTTCTGCATTGCTTTCATTCTGCATTAAGCAACCACCCGTGTATGGGGCATTTATTAGAGATAATATGGCATATGCAATCATCTCATCCTACAAAGTTTCAAATACACATGCACTACACAAAACGTGTAACAGATGGACTGAGTGATGGATAAATAGTTATTGATGGGACAGAGTGACAGATGGATTGAGTGAAGAATGGACAGAGTAGTCCTTCCCTTAACAAGTGGGGGCATAAAACTATTATTTTTCAAAGTTTGTGAAAGTGGATATGGTATCTATAGTGATGTTTCAAGAAACTTGTTTGGTACCTTTTGTGCACATTATACCATAGAGAAACACAGAAAAATTGTAAAAAGTGTGCTCTAGAAATATGATACACAATATGTCTACATCATACCAGGCCAGAAATATGGCAAGAGTTGCAAGGTTAGATGCCTAACAAAACTCCAAAGGTTAGAAGTCAGATGAAAATTGCAATGTTAGAGGCCAAACAAACAATTTCCTAATTCAACTAGACAGAGACAACTGAGCTTAACCCTTTACTCCATCAATACGCCTTTGCAAACAGAGCAGACCCAGATCAGACGGCTCCTGATCAGGGTCTGCTGTTTGCTTATGGAATAACATACAAGTAGATCTAATTCTACTATTTCCGCCATGGCAAAACGTTCCTGTCATCTAATGAATATTCATAATGTTATTTTTACCAATATGAATATTGATAGAGTAAAGCGTTAATTCAGTTAGACACAGAGATACCTGAGCTTAGAGACTCTCACATTAATACCCTATCAAACCTACACAATTCCACAACAGAAGCAACAACTAAAACAAAAACAATCATATATCACAAACATTTAAAATATTTCAAATAAAAACAATTCTCTCTTCTATATTACAGAAAAAATCATCCATCCCCTGTACAAATATTTAACCTATTTACTCCATGAATATTCAAATAAGAAATACTTAATAATGTATGAATGTTAATTGGGTAAATATCTACAATGGCACGTAAACAAGAAAAGTTCTTGTTAACCCTTTCCCTCATATAAACGTGTTTCCACGCATTTGCAAACAGAGTAGACCCAGATCAGACGGCTCCTAGAGGAGCCGTCTGATCAGGGTCTACTCTGTTGGCTAATAGAATTTCAAAGATCTGTGTCTTTACTTTCTAAAATGGCTACAATTTTCCATCTTCCATTATAATCATTTTATCTATGAATATTCAGTAGGTATTGAAATTTGGAATGAACACAGAACAGGGAAAGGGTTAAACAGTAGAATTAGATCTATACCATCCCATAAGCAAACAGAGCAGACCCTGATCGGATGGCCCCAACAAGGAGCTGTCTGATCTGGGTCTACTTTGTTTGCAAAGTTGCCAAAAGGCATCTATGGAGTAAATGGTAAATAAAAAACTTTAGCCACACCAAGACTTCTGTGTATGTGCATAGTTTTATGCTTATCCGACCAAAGGGGGTAAAACAGCTTGGATCCTAGCCAGACATACATGGGCAAGGCGTTTCATCAGGATCCAAACTGTTTGAAATACTATCACAAGTTTGCCAAATGGTGTGGAGAATGCCCTATTAAAGCCGGTTAACCTTCACCTTGCTGAGCAAATTATCATTTACATCCTTTAACCCTTTACTCCATAAATATGCCTTTCTACGCCTTTGCAAACCGAGTAGACACAGATCAGATGGCCCCTGTAAAAGCTGTCTAATTCGGGTCTTCTCTGTTTGCTTATGATATAATATAGAGATGTTTCTACAGTTTCTGTCAAGGCAAAAATGTCTTGTGTCCATGTATCATTATAAAATATAATCTAATTGATATTCATTATTTCTCACATGAATATTCATGGAGTAAACCCTGTCCCTAATGAACATTTATTAATGAATTCAGAGCTCCATGCATATTCATTCACTTAATTTTTCTTATGTAATTTTTTTCAAGGGAAATTTTGGCTTATTAAAAACTGTAGTATCTTATCTATATATGATTCCATAAGCAAACAGACCATACCCTGATCACGCAGCTGCTACGGGAGCTGTCTGATCTAGACCTACTCTGTTTGCAAATGCGTGAAAAGGCATTTATATGATTTACAATAAAACCCCTCTAAACTGGACATTGGAACTAGTATCAATACTGGTATACAGGTAGCAGCTTAATGCAGGTTGAAACTCATGCAAAAAGCTCCCACAGGAGCTTTCTGCATGACTTTCACTATGCATTAAGCAGTCATCTCCCTGAAAAAGGCCTTAATAGTTCTTTAATCCAGTTTAGAGAGGTTTTACGGTTAGTGTTTTTTTTCTCCATATTGTTTCAACACTGTATCTCAACCAGATTCATCCTCTTTGAAATAGTTACTATGAATACAGTAAAACCTCTCTATAACGGCCACTAAATGGCTTTAATTAGTTGGTATCTAAGGCAGGTGGCAGCTTAAAGCAAGCTGAAAGTAAAACAGAATGCTCCTATGGGAGCGTTCAGTTTTACTTTCACCTTGCTTTAAGCAGCCACCTGCCTTTAACATAAAATACTTGGTGTAATCTAGTGGCCATTATAGAGAGGTTTTACTGTATATCTACAGTATGCTAAAATGTTCAAAGAATTTGTAAGACTCAAAGCTATACACAACGACTGCTATAAGAAAGTGTCAAAATACTCTTGTACTTCGACAGACAAACTTTACCAAAATGTGCTGACCCACAGCTCGTGGAGGAGCCATTTGATCAGGATCTACACTATTTTCTTCTATACTGGTCTAATTTAAAGTTATCAAAATGACACAAAATTTACTTTAGCTTTATAAAACCTTGTAGAGCAGAGAATACGTCTCTGTATATTTAACTAAACCCTTTCAACCCTGAATAATCAGAGTGGAATAGCCCATCAGTGTTTAACTAGAGAGCCCACTCAGTATGGCAGGCTTAACCCTTTCCATATTCAATATTCATGTAAGAAATAATGACATCATGAATATTTATTAGCTGAATATATATGTAGTACAATGGATTGTTTGATATTGGTAGAAACTGTAGTCAGATCTACAATGTATTGCAATTTCATAAGCAAACAGAGCAGACCCTGATCGGACAGCTCCTATAGGATATGTCTGATATGCATCTACTCTGTCTGCAAATGCATGAAAAGGGGTTTATATGAAGGAAAGGGTTAACTTGCTAGATGAATCTGAATGACAAACAGTATAGGACCCTGATCAGAGGGCTCCTCCAAGAGTCCTCTGATCTGGGTCTACACTGTTTGAAAATGACAGTGCATGCGTATTGTGGCTTGAAAGGGTTTCATAGGGTATTATATACATGTTATGTACAATATGTACAGACAGTGGGTGATGATATGTCCTATAATCAGAGCTCCAGATAAGATGTGTACATTAAAATATTTTCGAGTATAATTTCTTTATTTCTCCACCAAACCCTATGTTGTGACCATTCTTTAGAAGTCTCTTTGAGACGATTCTAAAGAGTGGTCATAACATAGGGTGGTGGAGAAATGACGATATTAGTATTTGAGTACACAATGTTATCTGCAGCTTTGTATAATGCTATGGTTTGAACATTTGTGTCATTCAATGAATTTGTATACACAGACTATGACATTCATCAATTATCATACAATTACATCAGTCGTTTAGCACTATCATAAATTGATCATCTATATAATACACATCTTGCTCACATCATTTAGTTTCAAATTGTTTTTTGGTCATTGGATTTCTAATGACACTCTAAATGAACGATGAATTTACATATGCTCACATCTTTAGTACACAACTCTTCATCCATATCTAAATAGCATCATGAGAAGTAGGTCTTCCAATATTTGCAATCAGTGTAGACTCAGATCAGTTACAGTAAATTCTGTCTTAAGCGCCCATTTAAAAAAGAAGTTATAAATTGAGTTATTAAGGCAGATGGCAGAATAATATAGGACAAAATACTACAGAAAGCTTCAAAAGGAGCATTTCTTTTCGTTACATTTGCCCTGCATTATGACTGCCTTGAATAATTAGTACATGGTTGCTAAACCCTTTACCTCATGAATATGCAAACTCTGCCTTTGCATATTCATGAGGTAAAGGGTCTACTCTGTTTGCAAATGTGTTTCTATCTGGTAAAGGGTTAAGCACATTTTGATTCATACAATGAGATATCTTTCAATGGGATTCCTAATTTAGATTACCGTAACCTTTTTCCTGTTCTATATTTATTCCATTTTTCTGTACCTACTGAATATTCATGAACATCATAGTTATAATGAAGTATGGAAGGTGGGGCATTATAAAACAAAAGAAATAGATTTATCAAATTCCATAAGCAAATAGAGCAGACCCTGATCAGACGGCTCCTATAGGAGCCGTCTGATCTGGGTCTACTCTGTTTGCAGATGCATAAAAACATAAGTATATGAACGACAGGATTAACTAAAATTATATTGCACAAATCACACATTTAACATTCTAGAGGTGAGTAGTTTGTGCTGATAAACATATTCTGAACACAAAGGAGTGCTTAGAAATGCATGTATTGCCTCAACCATTGAGCTGATAGTAATATGATTTGTGGCTTATAACATCCGACTTGATGCAACATTCAAGAAAATATATTAACACAAACTCTATTAGTAGATGTTGTTCCATGACTATACAATAACAGATAGTTTATATGGCACTATAGGTAAGAAAAAGCATCGATAACAGCTAAGAATAAACAAATTATGGCCGTTCAGTAAAAACATATTTTAACCATTTACTCCATAAATACGCCCTTTCTACGCCTTGCAAACAGAGTAGACGCAGATCTGACGGCTCCTGTAGGAGCTGTCTGATCAGGGTCAGCTCTGTTTGCTTATGGAATAATATAGATTCTACAGTTTCTGCCAATGCCAAAGTTTCCTGTATGGTCAGTAATGTGCCATTAAAAAAATTAATCAAATCAATATTCTCAATGTCATTATTTCTTACATGAATATTCATAGAGTTAAGGGTTAGGCAAAGCTTGTACTGAATAAACACATTAAATTACCATTCTGTATTACCCCTTTACCGGATAAATATTCATGTAAGAAACTCTGACATCATGAATATTTATTAACCAGTTTCTTATAATGGTATATAAACTTTTTTGGCCATGGCCGAAACGGTAGAAACAGATCTAAATAAGCAAACCCTGATCAGACCACTCTTACAAGAGCCATTTGACCTAGATCTACTCTGTTTCAAAAGGTGTTAACAACTGTTTCTAAATTAAAGGTGTACAGTTGAATTTCTTATGGAGTAGTAACCTTTACTCCAAAAATACGACTTTGTAGAGTCACACTGAAATTAGAACTATGGCAGTTTTGATTACTATAACCTGAGCATTACTGACCATACAGAACTGACTGATACCTTAAGCTTTAACCCTTCTCTTGCTGAATTTGAAAACACATTTCTCCTTCTTTACCCATGCCCTGTTGTATAATTACACATATCTTCACTGTGCACAAGTATATCGCTGTGCAATCACTGCTCCGGAGTGCATTGGTTGCACAATCGACTTGTAAATAGTGCAGACCCTGATGAGACAGCTCCTGCAGGAGCTGTCTCATCTGGGTCTTCACTATTTACAGGTAGGTATATTGATGTGAACAGCAAGCGCAGGGTTAAGATTGTCACAAGTTTACTACATGTATAATGAATGTATTGATACCCATGGATACTTACAGAATAAACACGCTACAATTGCTGAAGCAGTTAGCGTAAAATCATGTATATTTAGCAATGAACACGTAAACATTTTTGTTTAATATTAATTTTCAATGGTTGCAGTTTTTGGCTTCAGCAGACTCGATATGATTCTATTTGCAAACTCAGTAGACCCTGATCAGACGGCTCCAATAGGAGCCGTCTGATCTAGGTCTACTCTGTTTGCAAATGTGTTAAAAAGCATTTATATCATGGAAACTGTTATAGCTGGTTTCATGTAAACCTGACTGAAGTCAGAGGCAGATTTAGTGCACGTCTTCCCTTGTAATGCAATAAAGTAAGACCAAGACTTATAATTTTTTAAAAACCTGTTTATCTAGCTCTACTTCACAAAAATCAAAACTAGTACTGTACTGTAAGCTACCCCTCTTCCCCTTTCAACCGGCACCTTATTTGAAAAACATCGCAAAAAGGGAAATAACTCTGGTAACAGCAGTCAGATCCAAACATAAAGAGCAGGTGTGCAGGTTCCTAAGATAATAAAAACAAGAGCACCGCAAGCAGGTGCAACGCTCGTCTGTTGCCATTGTCAAGATGAACATGCATACCAAAAATGAAGGTTGTAAATGAAAAATTGAAGAAGTTATGGTCAATGTTAAGATTTCGTACGACAACGACGACGCCGGGGTTACGACAATAGCTCGTGATTTCTTCGAAACAGACAAGCTAAAAAACTACAACTTTTCAACAAACTTGGTATAAAACTGTAGAAGAAATATCTTGACAAAATTGCATCTATGGACGGACAGACTGACAGATAGACAGACAACCTGGTGCTAGTATACGGTACCCCATCCTGTATTATCTGTTTGTGTGGGGGAAGTGGTATAATTCTGTATTGTAACATGACAAAATTAAATGTGATTCAAGACGTAATTATCAATTATCACAGTGCATACACATATATATGATATGATTCTTTTGTACTTATATGTAATTTTATTAGACAAAAACATCCTATTATAAAAATATGAAATCTTTCAAAACTTTCCATTTGGAGATACAAGTATATTCACACACTAACGCAAATACAGAGATACCAATATAAGCTACCTACTTAAAACATTGGAAACAATCAAATAAAGTACAATGTATATTTACCATATTACTCCAATAAACACCTCGTTATTTCTGGGGAAAGGGGCCCTAACAAGGAATAAAACAACTAACACCATATATATAATAACCATTTAATAATGAAATATACGTATATGTATTTCAAAATGCAGTGGTACCTTAATGCAGACTTAAAGCAATGCAGAAAGCTCCCCTAGGGGCTTTCAGTATTGCTTTAATTCTACATTAAGCAACCATCTGTGTATAAAATGCAAGATACTCCTTTTAAAATATGTTACGTCCCCGGGGGTGTTTATTAGAGATAATATGGTACTGATAATATCTTCTCTTTAGGAGGAGAGTTAGTAAAGTTAGTTTTACACAACCTTTTCTAAATTCAACAAAAACTCAAAACAATGAATATTTGCTACACCCACTTGCCATAACAACCTATAGTTCTCCTGCCCCTCCCATTTCCATTATAGTCGCATAAGGAAACCACCCCTCACCCAATGCAAGCAATGAATTTTTCTTAAAGAAAAGAAAAACTATTTTATCTTAAATTTCAAGAACAATACTGAAATATTCGTGTTGACCCTTTCCTTCATACAAACATTTTCTCATGCCTTTGCAAATAGAGAAAACACAGATCAGATGGCTCCTGCTCGGTTTATGAAATTATAATATATCTGGGTGTTTCTACCATTAAGAAACATTTGTGTACAATTGCTATAATATAAATTCAATTAATAAATATTAATGATGACATTTTTCCTTGCATGAATATTCAACAGGCAAAGGGTTAAAAGATCAGGTGGATTTTAAAAGCCAGAAAAGTAAACATTTGCAATGCTGACATATTACCTACCATCCTAAGGGAGCCGTCTAATCTGGGTCTACTCTGTTTCCAAAGGCACGAAAGGGCATCTGAACAAGGGAATGGCGTTTATAGGTTATAATAGCTGCACTGATGCTGAAAATATCAACACTTTTGAACAACACTTATGACGACAAACAAACCAAACCTATGACAATACCTCAGCTTTTTTTCTTCAAGACCCCATGATGTGCTCAACATGTTCTCATTTAACCTTTCAGGTTCACAGACACAAGTGAATGGAAAAATGCAAGATGTGTTGCTATAGTATCTGATGTGATTTATGTTTGCTGTCAAGTCACACTCCTGTGCCAATGGAGCCATGGGGATCTGACCCCATGTGGGACATGTGAGGGGTCATAGTTGGTGAACCATCCGCGCTGTTGTAATCGTCATCTGGTTCCATGCCATAGTTAGGACGCCCCTTGTGTCCATAGTCATTTCTACGCCTTGACCTGTCCTGGTGCGGTTCATCCAGTCCGTCATTTTCATATGCTCTTCTCTACAAATATATCATTCAGAGCTAGATAAACATGTGTTTCAATGTTACAATTATAAAGAGTGGTCAAAACATAGCTTTTGATTGAGAAATGAAGAAAACATTCTTAACCCTTTATTCCATGAATATTCATGAAAGAAATTATGACATCATGAATTCTAATTAGATATGGTATGCTAATATATTTGTTTTCTGTCAAAAAAGAAACTATAATCAGATATTTCATAAGCAAACAGAGCAGACCCTAATCAGATGGCTCCTATAGGAGCCATCTGATCTGGGTCTACTCTGTTTGCAAAGGCAAAGAACAGCATATCAATGGAGTAAAGGGTTAAAAATATTTAAATTTAAGTCACTTATCTATTTCTCTGACATCATTCCTTAGTCATAGTACAATTAATCATTTAACCCTTTCCCTGTTCTATGTTTATTTCAAATTTTAATACCTATTGAATATTAATAGACAAAATAGGAAATATTGGTGGTGGAACATTGTAGCCTTTTTAGAAACTAAAGCAACAGATTTTTAAAATTCTATAAGCAAACAGAGCAGACCCTGATCAGATGGCTCGTATTGGTTTTTATCAGGTACATGTATTACATTGTTTTTACAGTATTTCAGTCATATCACGACGTTCACGTAATTAGGGGGTCTACTCTGTTTGCAAATGCGTGAATTTATAAAGGAAAGGGTTAACTCTTCCTCTGTTTAGTATTCATGTAAGAAATACAGTAAAACCTCTTTATAACGACCATTGAATTGTGTTGATTAGTTGGTATTTAGGGCAGGAGGTTGCTTAAAGCCAGGTGAAAGAAAAACAGAATGTTCCATTCTGTTTTACTTTCACCTTGCTTTAAGCAGCCACCTGCCTTTAACACAAAATACTTGATGTAATTTAGTGGCCGTTATAGAGAGGTTTTATTGTAATGACACCATCAATATGTATTAGCTGAAATTGAATTTTTATAATGACATATGTATACAGAAATTTTTGGTATTGGTAGAAACTGTAGAGTCAGACCTATTATAATTTCATAAACAGAGCAGTACCTGATCAGACAGATCCTAAAGGAGCCATTTGAACTGTTTGCAAACATGTGGAAAGGCGTTTATATGAAGGAAAGGGTTACATGTGGGGAAAGAATTACCAAGCAACTGCATACAGTGTTCATTTAGATCTGACAAAATTTCTAAAAGCTCCCTCCAAATTTCTGATCAGGGTTTCAGTCAATTAACCCTTTCCTCCATAAATACGCCTTTCTACACCTCTGTAAAAGACACTTTAAGAAACCATTGTGATAAATAGAGCATTTGCTCCTATAGGAAATAGCAACTGCTTTATTTATCACAATGGTTTCTTAAAGTGGTTCCAATGGTTTCAAACTACAAAATTCTAAAATTTTCCTTTTCTCTAGTTAATGCTGCTTTTCGGTAGATTTATTCAAAGAGGTTGAGTCTAAAAATAGCCTATGGATGGAGGAAAGGGTTAAACTCCTCTAGCAAATTTTATTCTGTTATTACTGAATTGAATCTATTATTAAACATGTATAGGCAAATCCGAATCTGAAAAAACAGTATTGAAAAGTCTAACCCTTTCCTTCATATAAATGCCTTTTTCAGGGATTTGTAAACAGAGCAGACCAAGATCAGACGGCTCCTATAGGAGCTGTCTGATCAGGGTCTGATTTGTTTGCTTGTGACATGATATAGATTTGATTCTACAGTTTTTGTCAAAGTAAAAAATTACCCTAGAAAAGTTTACATTATAAAAATTTAGCAAATAAAGAATCATGATATCATTATTTCTTACACGAATATCGGAAACCGTGAGATAATAAACAATGAGGAAAATAACAAACTCTCCAGGGTTATAACACATATACCGGTACTGATTACTGCGAACAGGAAGTATGATACACCATTAAACCCCAAATTTAACCTTTTCCTCCATGAATATTCATGTAAGAGATAATGATGTCATGTATAATTAATTAGATTAGTTGTTATAATAGCACATAGACACAGGAATTTTCGGCCTTGACAGAAACTGCAGAATCATATCTATATTATTCATAAGCAATCAGAGCAGACCCTGCTCAGACGGCTCCTATAGGAGCCGTCTGATATGGTCTACTCTGTTTGCAAAGGCGTAGAAAGACGTATTTATGGAGTAAAGGGTTAACCATTATCTGATGAAACATGAATATAAACGGATTTAATTATTGTATTATCCCATTAGTATTACTCCATAAATTCTTCCTTCTACACCTTTGTGAGCAGAGTAGACCCAGATCAGACGACTTCTGTTGGATTCGTCTAATCAGAGTCTGCTCTGTTTGCTTATGACATGATCTAACTCTGCAATTTTTGTCAAAGAAAAAAAAATCCTTTAAAAAGTTTACATTATAAAATTTCAGCTAATTAATATTCAAGACACTATTTCTTACATGCATACTAAACAGGTTCAGGGTTAGTTTCACACATGCACAGATCTACATGAACCATTTTTCCTGTTTCCTGGATGATTAATTGCCCTTTAGTGTTTCCGACAACCAATGTCCCCTCTCCACCAGTTTGTAAAGCTGAACAAGTCAACTTGGAACCATTTTGACAAATTAAATTAAGAGACTGACATAGTAGCAAATAGTGTAGACTCAGATCAATATGCTCCCTAGGGAGCAGTTTGATCTGGATCTCCACTATTTGCCCAAGCCTGTCTGTCCGAATTCTTAGGGTAATAAGGATAAACAAGAAAAGGACAGACCATGTACATGTAGGTATATTCATTGTCATGAAAACAATTAATAACCAATTACTGCCATATATGTACACACTAAAGATTGTTTGTGCACTTGACCCTTTACTCCATGAAAATTCATATATGAATATTAATTAGCTTTATATTTATAATGGCACATGAACAAGAAAGTTTCAATTCTAATACAAAGTGTAGAATCAGATCTATACAATCCCATTCCTACAGAATATACTAGATCTTGGTCTACCCTGTTTGCAAAGGCATTAAAAGGTGTGTCTATGGAGTAATGGGCTAACCACATTCTTGTATAATGAGGATTTTGTCAGTTTCTAAATTCTGCCTAAGGATTTTGCTGGAAAATATATATCTCCTAAATATTATTATACTGACAATGTTATTTGTAAACAGCTTTAACCCTTTACTCCATAAATATGCCTTTGCTAACAGAGTAGACCCAGATCAGACAGCTCCCTGCTGTGTTTGCTTAAGATACTCTAGTTTCTGCCATGGCCAAAAATTCCTGTGTCTATATACTATTATAACAATTTATCTAATTAATATTCATGATAGCATCTTTTTTCACAGTTATTCATGGAGTAAAGGGTTAATCAAGACAAGAAACTTGGCACTTCATCAGGTTCCAAACAGTTTGCCATTAGATTAATAATTTTCAAATAAAACAGTAACAAAATTAATGCTTCAACTGAAATACCCCCTTACTCCATAGATATGCCTTAGCAAGTAGAATAGATCCAGCTCAGATGGCTCATGTAAAAGCTGTCTGATCAGTGTCTGCTATATGCTTATATCATGATTATGTAGATCTGATTCTATAGTTTCTGCCACGGTTCATATGACCAAAAAATGCCTCCTATAAATATCCATGTGGCGATTATTTCTTACATGAATACAGAGCTAAATACCTACCCTAAATACTAAAATCGTGATTTCTCCACCAAACCCTATACTGTGACCGCTTTTGAGAAACGTCTCTTCGAGATGATTCTAAAGAGAGGTCACAGTATAGGGTTTGGTGGAGAAACAAAGGAGATATTCTTGAAAAATGTTTAAATTTACACACCTTATCTGGAGCGCTGTGATTATTCATGAGGTAAGGGGATATACACAACAAACAAAGAGATTGAGCAGTCAGTAGTTTTAACCCTTTACTCCATGAATATTCATGTAAGAAATAATGCTATTATGAATATCGATTGGATTAATTTTTATAATGCTGCATGATCAAAGGAATTTTGGGCGAAGCAGGAACTGTAGAATCATATGATTCATATCTATAATATTTCATTCAACCTTTTCATGCATTTTCTAAAGAAACCCTCTAATCAGGGTCTGCTCTGTTTGAATTTCAAATGATATAGATCTGATCCTGAAGTTTTTGTCAAAGCAAAAAGAATCCTTGCAAGGTTTATAATAAATTATAAAACTTTAGTTAATAAATGTTCATGATGTCATTATTTCTCACATGGACAATGAACAGGGAAAGGGTTAACCCTTTTCTCCATAAATATGCCTTTCCAAGCCTCTGTAAAAGTCACTTTTTGAAACCATTGTGATAAATAGAGCATTTGCTCCTAAGGAGCAAATACTCTATTTATCACAATGGTTTAAGAACTACAAAATTCTAAAAGTTTCCTTTTCTCTAGTTAGTGCTCCTTTTCGGTAGATTAATATTCAAAGAGGTTGGATCTAAAAATAGCCTATGAGGGAAAGGGTTAAGCAAACAGAGGAGACCCTGATCAAACGGCTCTTACAGCAAAGGTGTAGATAGAAAGGTGCATCTATGGAGTAAAGGGTTAACAGCTCAAAGGTAATAATGTGACAGCTGTGAGGTAACCACTTGATTTGGTAATTTATGTCATTTAACCCTGACCCTGTTTGTAGTGTTTGATATTCATGTAAGAAACAATGACATCATGAATATTTATTACCTGAAGTTTTATAAAAGTAATGAACATAGGATGTTCTGGTATATGTAGTCAGGTCTATTATACATGTAATTATAAACAGAGCAGACCTTGATCAGATGGCTCCCGCAGGAGCCGTTTTGGGTCTACTCTGTTTGCAAAGGGGTGAAACGACGTTTATATGAAGGAAGGGTTAAACTAACTTGAAATGACACATTGAAAACCACAAAACATGACAACTGAAGTACCGAATTTTTATTTGGGGATTTACAATCACTTTAGGAGTACTTTAGTCATAACTCATTGAAAGTTGGAGAAAGATCACAGTTGTCAAACTGGCTACCCAATCATCTGTATTAAACACTTCCAGGAGTGTTACAGGTTCTTGAATACAGCAAACAGGTGGCTGCTTAATGCAGAATGGAAGCAATGCAGAAAGCTCCTAAGAAACCTACAGCAGAGCCTCTCTATAACGGCCACTAAATTACATCAAGTATTTTGTGTTAAAGGCAGGTGTCTGCTTAAAGCGAGGTAAAGTAAAAACAGAACGCTCCTATAGGAGCGTTTTGTTTTACTTTCACCTTGCTTTAAGCAGCCACCTGCCCTATATACCAACTAATTAACACAATTTAGAGGCCGTTATAGAGAGGTTTTACTGTATACAGTTATTATTAGGATTTTAGTTGCTTTATTGACAGTATTTTATTGACTGTATTTTAAAGGCACAGAAAATTTCTGGGTAGAACCACCCACACGAGGGAAATCTTCTTCCCATTATATGTGCGACACAAATACACTGATACTTCTGAAACATTCAGCACTCTACAGACAAATTTGTGATGGTCTGGATCACGATTACACACCAATTAATTTTTTCAAACGATATGGAAGCATATTTAAGCAGACAATTCTTTAGAACGCTAAAATGACAGTAGTATCAGGTCTTTTAGCTCCATCAGTGACTCATCAACCTTATGATTTATAAACACCTTTTCACGCATTTGCAAACAGAGTTAACCTACTGAATCATTTAAACTGGAAAATCCCCTTCTGAATATTAACTAAGCAAAATATTGTACATGTACATGTATCAACATTCGTCACTGAAGAAAGTGCTTTTCATGACAAACAGTGCAGACCCTGATCAAAGGGCTTCCTTTGGAGCCTTTTTATGTGGGTCTACACTGTTTGCAAATGTCTTATATACTTAATTTCCTGCACTTTAAACGTCCTACCATCTAGGGCATCCCAAATGTTGGCCCAAAAATCTCACTCCCTAAGATCCATTTTTGGCATGAAAATGATGACCTGCCCCATAAAGAAATTTACCCATAGGATTTACAATTTACGACTCAGGATAGCAAGTTTTATGACATTTTTATTTATTATCTTGTTATATGTAAACAGATATATATACATTTACAAAGAAATGGAATGTATATTTTGGCATGAGAAACATATTACTGAATATACATATTTAGTCACGGTATAAAACATCTTATTTGTATGACTCAGAACACTTTTTGAATGTCTTCAGTCAAGCATCACTATCTTCCTTCTCTGATACATATATAAACTAAAATACATGCACAATCTCAATCTTTCTCATGTTGAAAAAAAAAGTGTCAGCTCAATCACCGATTTGCTGAAATATTCATTGTCTTCCGATTCACTCAGTCCTATGAGAAACTATTGTCTGAGTGTCAAACAGCTTGGATCGTGATGAGACACAGAGTCACTTGACATCTCATCAGGATCTAAGCTGTTTGCAAATGCTAGCCAAGACATGGTTAGCATGGGAAGGGTCAACTATTCACTTACACTAAATGACTCATAGTTTCACACTTGCAAAATGCATGCATTATCAGAGCTTTAGATAAAGGTGCATACCCAAATATTAAAATCCTCATTTCTCCACCAATCCCTATACTGTGACCACTCTTTAGAATCGTCTCTTAGAGACGATTCTAAAGAGTGGTCACAGTGTACTGTTTGGTGGAGAAATTCAGGAGCTATTCCTGAAAATGTTTAAACTTACTTATCTTATCTGGATCTCTGATTATACTTACATACCACTGATATTTTGCTCAGTTTAATGCTGGGTTAAATCTCAGTACATTCACCACTTTAACTTCATGAATATTCATACAAGTCCCCACCCATTATGAATATCAATTAATTTCACACTTTCCTCCATGAATATTAATGCAAGAAATAATGACAAACATGATTATCTAATAGCTCCATTTTTATAATATAAACTTTCCAAGGGAATGCCTTGCTTTGACAAAAAAATGTAGAATCAGATTATGTCATGTTAAAAGCAAACAGAGCAGACCCTGATCAGATGGCTCTGATCTGGGTCTAATCTGTTTACAAATACATTTAAAGGTCCTTTTATGAGGGAAAGGGTTAAATTTTGAATTGAACATAAAAAATGGACAGTAGATATTCTGTTCTGTATCATATAAGCAAACAGAGCAGACCCTAATCAGACTGCTCCTGTAGGAGCTGTCAGATCTGGGTCTACTGTTTGCAAAGGCATAAAAAGGGGACTTGCAACTATTAACTAGTAAAGGTCTAATGAACAGCCCTGGGGTTCTTTAAAAGCAGATGGCTGCTTAATGCAGAATGGAAGTAATGCAGAAAGTTCCAACAGTCCAAATTTTTCCTGCATTAAGCTACCACCTGTCTTAACCCTTTCCTCCATAAATACGCCTTTCTACGACTCTGTAAAAGTCACTTCTTGAAACCATTAAGATAAATAGAGCATTTGCTCCTCAGGAGCAAATGCTCTATTTATCACAATGGTTTCAGAACAACACAATTCTAAAATTTTCCTTTTCTCTAGTTAATGCTCCTTTTCGGTAGATTTATTCAAAGAGGTTGGGTCTAAAAATAGCCTATGGGGGGGAAAGGGTCAATTAAAGATCCAGAATCAAGTGACCATTGTAGACTTGCAAACATGAATGGAATATCTTGTGTTTATGACGACCAACTGCTCACTGAATATACAATTCTGACCTATATAATAATCATGGTCTGTCTAAAAGTTACAAAATAGTGCAAAACATATAAAATTATGAATGTTAAAAAAATAGAATTTATAAAAAAAACACCTGTAACAATACTTTATATGATAACAGAGCAACAGATAAATGTGCGTACTAAAATTGTCATTTCTCCACCATGAAAATCGTCAATTCTCCACCACTAAAATCATCAATTCTCCACCACTAAAATCGTCAATTCTCCACCAAATTGTATGTTGCGACCACTCTTTAGAATCGTCTCAAAGAGACGATTCTAAAGAGTGGTCACAACATAGGGTTTGGTGGAGAAATAAAGGAGTTATTCTTGAAAAATTTAATTTACGCATCTTATCTAGACCTCTGCTGATAGCACCTACTAGTGTCACACAATTGGTGAGCCTTAAAATGCGGGCAATGAAAGTACAACATTACAGACCAGAATTAGACTGCTCCTTGAGCAGACCTCTGATCACAGCCAGCAGTTTGTCATTCAAGGTCATCTTACAAATTAAACCCTTTCATACTGAATGGACACTATCATTATACCATGATGGAACATTCCACTTTGAAAATCCAGCATTCAAAGGATTAACACTCCAAATTTTAAATTTAAAGTGTTACCATTATCCTGTCACTGGCTCAATCTTCGCCACATTTTAACCCTTACAATGCCGGAAATGAGTCACTAATTTCCTTTGCAAACAGTGTAGACCCAGATGAGATGGCTCCTACAGGAGCCCTCTCATCAGGGTCTGCACTGTTTGTCATCTCACATTTTTCTTTAGAAAACACCCCTAAGTATTCAACATAAACTTGATCTGTTTGAATTTTGGAATAGTCCATTTGAAAATTCAGCATTGTACGGGTTAAACATTTTCGGATTAGCTCAATTGACTATTTGCTAACCACCTGTCAAGCTGCAAAAAAGCTTGAATCCTGATGAGATGCACAGTTACTCATTCGTGACTAGCTCTAAGCCATTTAACACTTTCCTTCATATAAATGCCTTTTCACACATTTGGAAACAAGGTAGACCCAGACCAGATCGCTCCTGTAGGAGCCGACTGATCAGGGTCTGCTCTGTTTGCTTATGAAATTATGATAGATCTTATGTTACAGTTGTTCGATGGGACTATTCTGTAATCCTGATATCAAATGACAACCATTTCTGCTTATACTTGTACTAGAATTAGATACAACATTAAATAGTGATGAGAAGATGAAATACATATGCTAATCGATGTAAGTTAATAACCATTTAACCATTTCCTTCATATATAACTGCTTTCTTCATGCATTTGCAAACAGAGTAAACCCAGATCAGACGGCTCCTATAGGAGCCGTCTGATCAGGGTCTGCTCCGTTTGCTTATGACATGATATAGATCTGATTTTACAGTTCTTGTAGAAGCAAAAACGAAAGCCTTGAAATTTATTTATATTACATGTAAACAACTCAGCTTATAAATATTCATACAAATATGTAATTATTTCTTATATGAAAATTGAACAGGGAAAAGGTTAAATGAGACACTTTTTGATGTGTATGAAAACTTTGACTCAGATCAGATGGCTTCAATGGAAATGGACACCATCAAATTGCTGTTTGTACTAAGTCATGGCAGTCTTAACCCTTTCCCTCATAGAAACATGTTTTCACGCATTTGCAAACAGAGTAGACCCAGATCAGACGGCTCCTAGAGGAGCCGTCTGATCAGGGTCTGCTCTGTTTGCTAATAGAATTTGATAGATATGTTTCTTTGCTTTCTAAAATGTCTACAATGGTCCACCTTTCATATTTCTTTATAACTATTTTGTTAATGAATATTTAGTAGGTACTGAAAAATGGCCTAAATATAGAAAAGGGAAAGGGTTAACCCTTTACCTGTTCATTATTCAAAGAGTAGGTTTACTTTTTTGAACTCTAAATACCTGTCCAAGTGCCAGATATACATGAAATCCCAGTATAAATACATGCAGCTTCTTTTATGTGCAACAAACAAGTACAACAATTTGTTATGCAAAATGCATAAACTCAATAAATGTCAGGTGATCAGTTTCAAATGCACTAAGGTTTATAATGAACACATTTTTATGAAACATTGAATTTATATGAAGAAGTATCATATATATATCATTTTTTTTTAGCAAATTATCTGCATTGGCAAACCAAGCAAATCTTGATCCTGTAACTTTAGCCTAAATTTTTCAAAATTTTGACATAATTTTCAAAACATCTGAAACAATCACAATGTGACATATAACAATGTGTCAGATTTTCTCTCAGGCACCAGAAGAATTATCACAACATAACATTTAGGGTGGGAAGAGCGATACCAACTCGGAGAAACAGATACAGATAAATGTGCATACTCAGATACTAAAATCTTAATTCCTCCACCAAACCCTATGTTGTGACCACTCTTTAGAATCGTCTCAAAGAGACCATTCTAAAGAGTGGTCACAACATTGGGTTTGATAGAGAAATAAACGAGTTATTTTTGAAAATGTTTTAATTTATGCATCTTATCTGGACCTCTGCTAACCGACTGTATTATCTCTAATAAATACTCCGTGAGGCATTATATTTTTTAAAAGGAGCTTCTTGCTTTTTGTACACAGGTGGTTGCTTAATGCAGAATGAAAGCAATGCAAAAAGCTACAACCTGCATTTTAAGAAAAAAAACACCCGAACTAAATTTCCTTATTTAACCCTTTACTTCATATAAACATGTTTTCTCATATAGGCAAACAGAGTAGACACAGATCAGACGGCTCCTATAGGAGCCGTCTGATCAGGGTCTTCTCTGTTTGCTAATGGAATTTGATAGATAAATGGCTACAATATTCCAACATCCATATTCATTATAACTATTTTATCCATGAATATTCAGTAGCTATTGAAATTTGGAATAAACACAGAACAGGGAAAAGGTTCATGGAGTAGAAGGTTAATGCCTCAAGACAAGCAGAGTCTGAGAGCCTTACACAAAATATAGGCTAAATCATTGTATACTTCTTGTCCTTCTATCTATGGCACACAAACAATATATTTTGATCATAGCACTTGAAGATCCAAGCAAAATATTACTTTCACCAGTATAGTAAACTTAACAGGACATTCAAATTAGTATTAATGCCGGTCTGTAAGACGGGTGGTAGTTTAATGCAGGTTGAAAGTCATGCAGAAAGCTCCTCTAGGAGCTTTCTGCATGACTTTCACATTACATTAAGCAGCCATCTGGCAAAAGAACCTAAATACTTCTCTGCTAGAATTCCAGTGTAGAGGAGTTTTACTGTACACAGTTCTGTATATGTTTGTTGTGATACATGTACTTTGTTCAGTACAGTTCTTGTTTTCTCTAACATAAACATCACTTTAATCAATCCTTTCCCTCATCTAAACCCTTTTTCATGCCTTTGCAAACAGAGAAGACCCAGATCAAATGTGTCCTATAATTATATGGGTCATATATTTGTTCACCAAACTACCGGTATATAGATCTGATCCTATAGTTTTTGTCATAGCCAGAAATTCCCTAGAAAATGTTTATCTTATAAAATATAATTTAATGAATATTAATGAAGTGATCAATTCATGCATAAATGAGCCTAAGGGAAAGGGTAAACTTAATTCAAGTTTCTAAAGAGAGCATCACAAGTGGATGCACACAATGTAAATTGTTAGAATGGCATCTGCATGTTCTGAGTCTGGTCTGTTCCCAAATGAATGAACAAGGCACATCTATGGAGTAAAGCCATTATGATGAACAAGTGTGCAAAGTTTGATCGGGATAACTGTACTAATATCAAAACTGACAATATCTTAGAAGTTCCTGCACGACGACAAAACACATGACCTCTAAACAACACTTCAGCAATACTTTTTTTCTTCGAAAAACAGACATGTTTAAACTATACAAACAGATTTATATTTATTTTAGCCTAACCCTTTGAACAAGGGAAACAGGTAACAGATATTTACAAACAAGAGGGCCATGAAGACCCTGTATCGCTCAACTGATTAACATTATGTCCTGATCGAGGATAATTTCTGTGAAGTTTGGCGATATTCTCATTTCACAGGTTTAGGAGATTGTTCATAAATAACAAATAAGAATATTTAACTTTCATACTGGACTACAATCATAAGGATCATATATGTGGAGTTTTACCATATTCCAATTACCGGTAGTTGTTTAAAGGGAAATGTTTACTGACATCTATTTTCCACTGCTGTGACCTACTTATGCAATGAACAAAAAATATTTTACTTTGATAGAGGACCACCTAAAAATTATTCCATGATGTGTTTTTGGAGAAAACACAGTTTTAAAATGCTCGTCTCCATATGCATTTTAAAAATGCCTAAAAATTACAAAAATCATTTGTTTATTTGCTGAAAAGAAGTATATCACAAGAAAACTGATCAAAGATGGAGGGTCATCTGAAAATCATTCTTGCGAAATTTGATGGAAAATCAAATCCATTCAGTAGTTTAGGATTATTATATCATTTAAATAAATTATTCTTTAAAATCTATATATAGCTCCTGTGATCTAATTATGCAGAGAAATGGCACTATTTATGTAAATCTGAGAGCCACCTGCAAATCAATACAATGTATGTGAAATATAGTGAAAATAGTGTTTTAGGAGATGCTTGGTTTGGTTTGGTTTGGTTTTTATCGAGTTTTATGTCGCTTTAACAGTAGATGTCTTTTAAAGAAATTTTTGAAGACGCATGACCTGGGATGACAAACACAGGGCGATCCCAATACCTCAACTTGGTACCAGATCAGCAGGCTCTTAGAGAATTCCTCTGATCAGGTTCTGCACCATTTTTATTCAAAGTCCTCGGGCAAAGTTAATCACTGCATGCTAAATGAAATCAATTATGAGCTATTCTTGAAAATGTTTTAACCCTTTACTCCATGAATATTTGTGTAAGACAAATAACTTCATGAATATTGATTAGATTTTCCTTTTATAATGGCACACAGACAGAGAAAGGTTTTGTCATGGCAGAAACTGTAGAATCATACCTATATTATATCATAAGCAAACAGAGCAGACCCTGATCAGACGGCTCCTATAGGAGCCGTCTGATCTGGGTCTCCTCTGTTTGCAAAGGCATAGAAAGGTCTATATATGGTGTAAAGGGTTAATCCATGTATCTTATCTGGGCCTTTGATCTAGAACCACAGCCTCTTATCAGAATCAAAACTGTCTGACACTAGGATTGCTTTCATAGCAAGAAATGAACACTTTTTCAGACATTTTTTGCCAACATATACTGTTTTCATGTGACCCTTTACCTGATAGAAACACCTTTTCACACCTTTGCAAACTGAAGATACCCAAAACAGATGACTCCTGTCGGAGAAATCTGATCACGGTCTGCTGTGTTTGCTTGCAGAATTGTATAGGTCTGATTCTACTTTCCGTACAGGCCAAAATTACCTGTGTTAATACATCATTATAAACTCATGATGGCGATACTTCTTACATAAATACTTATGAGGTAAAGGGTTAACCCTTTCCCTGTTCAAACTATTCATGTTAGAAATAATGACATCATGAATATTTACTAGCTGAATTTTAACAATGTCAACTTTTCAATGGATTTTTTTACTTTATTCAGATCTTTATTGTGTCAAAAGCAAACAGAACAGACCCTGATCAGACAGCTCCTTTAGGAGCCATCTGATCTAGGTATACTCAGTTTACAAAGGCGTATTTATTGAGGAAAGGGTTAAGTGACTCGAAAAAATGGATTAGTTAGCAGAATAGAAGCTACAATATCACAAAGGACTCTCCAGTCTCTCTCCCTCACTTTAAAACTAGAATATATAAAATGCTGGTATCGCAGATTCAGCTGCTATCGGGTAAACTGGACCTCGGCATACTCCACCGGTTCTGTAGGTTTTGTTTTCCGGTTCTCTGTTCTAATATTTGTGGCAAGATCTAGCTCAGCGTAGTGTAAGCTGGGGCCCTGTCGGGGCTTGGGCTTGGGTTTTAGTGGAGCTTCAGTACCATTATCAGTTGCTTCCCCTCTCTGAGATAAAAATGAAAATAGAAAGAATTTGTTGATTGTGTTTACATGGCTGCTATAACCCTTGTAGACCCTTAATTAGAAATGCATAGTCTTAGAGAAAAAATACTCATGCAGTCTTGAGGAAAAATATTCTTAACATGTAAGATATATGATTTCTAAGATGCATGCATGTCATATCTTATGGTACAATTTTCAAGCATTTTTGAAAAGATAGCCAACTGTGGATAATTTGAAACCAGACTCATAAGACTGTATCAGACTTGATCTGTACCGCCCAAATGAGACAACGAGAACAATTTAAAAACCCTGACAACTTATATGAAAGTGCACACTCACTATCAGATTAAACATTTTTTAATTTGGAAAACATTTAAAAAGCTATCATTTCATGCACATAAATTGTATTCATGATCAATATTTTGTGATGGATAATTAGGCAAAGATATGTCTGCAGCCATGACTTCAACAAATTCTTCCTATGTTCAGTCTTTTCTCTCAGAATCATGTTCATTTTATGATGCATATTTATAAGAACACTGTCTAAAGAAATACACACAGAAATTCCTGTCCTTTGACTGTATAAACTAGACTATGAATAATACTATTACAGTACCCCAATTACCTTAAGTTCAGACCAACTTAACCCTTTCCTTCATATAAACACATGCTCACGCAAACAGAGTAGACCCAGATCAGATGATCAGGGTCTGCTCTGTTTGCTTTTGACATAATATAGATATTCTACAGATTTTGTCAAAGCAAAAAAAAAATCCTTGAAAATTTTACATTATGAAAATAAAGCTAATGAATAGCCATGATGTCTTTCTTTCTTGCATGAGTATTATACAGCAAAAGGGTTAAGCCAAAGGTGCACATCCAATCAAACTGCTCCTGAAGGAGTAATTTGATCTGGTTCTACACAATTTGCTACTTTCTCAGTCTGAAATTGGTAACAAATTGAATTATTTAGATTTTACAAACAGGAGGATAGGGGAGATTTGGTCTCCAATTATTTTGGGTTCTTATGGTTGTAAGTAAAGTGTTTCCAAACCGATATTTTGAAATAAACAAAAATAGAGAAAAGTTAAACCCAAGAAACTAAAATGCTACAACAGCTTTATATGAACAGAACAACATTTAAATGTCTGCAGACATCTCTAAGCTAATTTTGAATGATTAAGCATAGAAAAATAAGAGTCATCATGCAAAGGACAGGAGTACATTTTCATAATGAGTAACAAAGGACAGGAATACACATACATTTCATCACAAGTAACACAATCAATATATTAACCCATTACTCCATGATTATTCATGTAAGCAATATTGGCATCATGAATATTTATAAGATTAATAGCACAGGAAGTTTTGGTCATGACAGAAACTGTAGAATAATATCTATATTATATCATAAGCAAACAGAGTAGACCCAGATCAGATGGCTCCTGTAGATGCCACCTGATCAAGGGTGTAGAGTAAACGGTTAACAAAACAGGGTACAACAGAATACAACAGGCAATAACGTCCACAGTTAACTCATTTGAAACCAAATAAATTTCATCTGCTAAGATCATTGTCTGTTTCAGATTTCAACGTGGCATTTTCTGCAATTATATAATCAGTGTTAAACATTTTGGATCCTGATCAGGAGACAATGAATTACTCTGCATCTCCGATGGATCCAAACTGTTTGCAAAGGTTATCGTGCATTCACCTATGGCGGCAAAAGAGTTAAGAACCTTTCACACTGTAACCGTTTCCTCCATAAATATGCCTTTCTACGCCTCTGTAAAAGTCACCTGTCAAAACCATTGTGATAAATAGAGCATTAAAATTTTGCTCCTATAGGAGCAAATGCTCTATTTATCACAATGGTTTCAAATTACAAAAACTCTAAAAAAATTACTTTTCTCTAGTTAATGCTCCTTTTCGGTAGATTTATTCAAAGAGGTTAGATCTAAAAATAGCCTATGGAGGAAAGGGGTAATTAAAACACAGAATTTTGCAGTCATTGTCATCTTCAAGAAAACAGTAACCCTTTACCTCAGATATTCATGTGAAAAATAATAAATGTATGAATATTAATTAGCTGAATTTTATAATGGCAACATGGACAAGGGATGTTTTTGGATCATGGCGGCAAACAGAGCAGACTTTGATCAGAAATGTCTCTTGCAAAAGCTATCTGATCAGAATCTGCTTTGTTTGCTTATGGAATATATAGATCTGCTTCTAGTTTCTGCTACTGCCACAAGTCCAGTGTTCATATACCACTATAGAATTTCTGCTAATAAATATTCACATAGTCATTATTTCTTACATGAATTTTCCCCCAGGTAAACAGTTAACTTATTCAATATTTAGCGAGTATCCTGCAAGTTACAGTATGAACATATTCAGTGAGTCTCCAATGAGTTACAGTAGGAACATATTCAATGAGTCTCCAATGAGTTATAGAAGGAACATGTTCAGTGAGTCTCCAATGAGTTTCAGCAGAAAAAATATTCTATGAGTCTCTAATGAGTTATAGTAGGAACACATTCACATATTAAGTGAGTCTCCAATGATTTACAATAAGAATATATTCAGTGAGTCTCCAACGAGTTACCGTAGACACATATTCAGTGAGTCTCCAATGAGTTACAGTAAGAACAAATTCAGTGAGTTTCCAACCAGTTACAGTAAGAACATATTCGGTGAGTCTCTAATGAGTTACAGTAGGAATATATTCAGCAAGTCTCAAATCAGTTACAGTAAGAACATGTTCAATGAGTCTCTTGAGTTAAGCTAGTAGATTTCTGTTAATTCAACTTGATCCCTTATCTGCAGCCTGACTCATATTAATAAATCAAGATGAGACACTGTGTAAATCAGCATCTCCCCAGGCATTTCCCCCAAGCTGTTTGAAAAAGTGTGTTTGAATCAGTAGTAGTCAAAAACTGCACCAGATCCAAATGTGAGAATTCATTATTTTTCACAACGCAATTAGAGTTTATGTTTGTTTTCCATTTTATCACTGGTATGGGACTGATGCGAGCCCTGTATGTGCATTGTATAAATAATATTTGCCATTTTCAGCTTTAGAAATACCTGACATAGCTGATGCATTCTGATTAACCCTTTCCCTGTTCAATACCTGTTGAATATTCATGGACACAATAGTTATAATGAAATACAGAAGGTGGAACATTTCAGCCATTTTAGAAACTAAAGAAAAAGATAAAATTCCATTAGCAAACAGAGCAGACCCTGATCAGATGGCTCCTATAGGAGCCATCTGATCTGGGTCTACTCTGTTTGCAGAAGTATGAAAAGGCATTTAAATGAGGGAAAGGGATAAAGGAGTAAGCATATAATTCTAAACATTTGATAAACATAACTGCTGTTATTAAGTTTCACATAAGCTTCCATCATAACAATAGTTTTGTTATAGAAATTGCCAAGATTTCAAATGAATACAGAATAGGTCTAATAAACCTCCTGCGAGGATGGCCTAAATGTTAGCAGTGTATTCGAGAAGGTATTTATTATTTATACCATGTGAATAACAACCAGATATACCAGATATCTCCATCTGACCTCCAACAATATCAAACACTGTGGGACATTGTTCAGACCAAGTCGAAAGGTTACATGCCTGTTTAACATCACCATGTACAGTCAATATCTAATATTAGCTACTGTATTATCTCTAACAAACACTTCAGACCATCACATTTTTATAAAAGGAGCTTCTTGCATTTTTACACAGGTCATTGCTTGATGCTCCTAGGGGAGCTTACTGCATTGCCTTCAGTCTGTATTAATCATTTACTCCATAAATACGCCTTTCTACGCCTTTGCAAACTGAGTAGACCCAGATCAGAATCAGATATGAAAGGAACCATATGGCCAGTTTTAAACTAGTACCAACAGTCTAATGCTTAATGCAGAACACCAAAAGTGCTAAAAATTCCCTGTTGGGAGCTTTTTGCACTTCTTGTGTTCTGCATTAAGCGATCGCCTGTCTTATTGGCATTGCACCTATTTATTTAGTGGTTGTTTCAAAGACTTTAACGGTAATTTTGTTCCAATGCATACTGTCGGTATAACGAGGGTGCCATTGTAACTAATGCCGGTATAATGAGGGTTCACTGTAATATAGATACGGTTCTACAGTTTGTTTAACCCTTTACTCCATAAATATCCCTTTCTATGCCTTTGCAAACAGAGTAAACCCAGATCAGATGGCTCCTATCGGCTAAAACACGGTATTTGTCCATTTTGAGCCTAAATGATGTTATATACAGATTGAAATCAACTGGGAACATAAGGGATTTGTTTCTTATATTCAATGTTTGTAGTAATGGCCAGTCCTGCTTCTCTCCAAATTTTATGTCAAAATATGACTCCGTTGTTGAATAATTGCACCAAACATGGCCCCAAAATGGCCATTTTTATACGTTATGCTGTCCCACTTTAGCAAAGTGTATTTTCAAGCTTAAATTACTAGAATTTCAACACTTTACTGAGAAATGAAACTGATGCATGATTAAAGAGCATTGTCTACACTAAGTTTTGGTAGGTGAACTGTTAAAATAAACAGCATAATAAGGAAGTTGTGGCTATATGACTTAGAGAGGTGATCTTGTCTTTTTCTCAAAATTACAAGGGGTATGCTTTTATATGGATCTGTAAAGCATTGTTAACAAATCATTTGATAGATAGTTGATGCTTGGAATTACTCACATTTGACTAAAGTTTGAAATATGGAAACACCACGGCAATAATGAATAGCATATCTGAAATTTTGGCATTCACATGTGGAAAAGTGTAAAATGATTTTTCTGTAGAGTCCGTAACATAGGTGTAGAAACTCAATGAGTACTTAAACTAGAACTGTTATATTCCTCAGTATTATTGCTCTGAATGTGTATGCTCAAAATCTAAAATGCAATTCATTTCTCTGAACTTGAAGATTGTTTTTTCCACAATTTTGATGTTACGGACTCTACATAAATAGTCTATAAAAAATGATACTTCTTTCATCTATTTATAACAGCTTTTTGCCTGATTTCACAGCTGTAATCAGCAAATATCCATGTAATACAATGTTGCATCACTTCATTACTGTTAGAAAATACTAGAAAAGCTTGTCTGGTGCAACAATATTAAGATGTAATAAAGCATCAGGAAAAGAGTACAACTTTTCAAGAGTTTGACAATTCACCAGAGTGAGACCAGCAAAAAGTTGCTGAAAAAACATATAAAATGGTGCCATAGCTTGTCAAACTGAACGAAGTAGTCCTGAGCAATGGACAACAAGGAGATTTCAAGTCCCAATGATGGCAGTGGTAAGTAGTTGTTGTTTACATCATCATCCATTATAAAAGGTAGAGTCCGTAACTTATTTCATGCTTTCCAGTATGCATGGACTCTGTACCTGCAAAACTTAATTCCTTTCAATTTCTGATATCTGCCTTGTAAAATTATTGTTGCCAAACATGTAATATAGTGAAATTGACCCAAATTATGTTTTGCCTGAGAAGATCTGTTACATTTGAAAAACAATTTGTAAATTGCATATATGATACATGGCTTTAATGTCTCATATTTTACATCAAACAAAGAAATAGTTATTCCATTAATTGGGGAAAGGTTATTTGTGTAGAATACTGACCATAAATATTCCTGTTTACTTATAGCACTTAGTTTTAAATGAATATAATTGTACTTGCTAGTAATGTTACGGACACTACAGGGTATACTTCACTTGCTTTTTGTTGAGCCCACTTGTCATGAGCTCAAATTAGTTGCCACGATGGCTGCAGGGTTAACGTATGTGACCATCTGTGCATCCATGAATGATCAAAAGTACTCAAATTTAATTTCATATGGAGGGCTTAGTGCTAAATTGGATAATTTTATAGGCAACTTTTGACACTTAAGCCCTCGATTATCATTTATATTGTCTACATGTTTGCATTGAGCCCAACATGAAGGTAGCAATTTTTATGTAAGGCAATGTATTATTTTTTGCAGAGGACAGCAGAAAACCATCACTGTGACTAAAGAAAACTGCTGTTAGAGAGGCTGAAAAACATGACAATGAGGCCAAGAAGCAAATGGAAAAAACCAGGCTGAGAGTTAAAGCGTGGAGAAATCACCAGAAAAAAGAAAACTCAGAAAAGTATTCAGTGTTGAAAAAGACTGACAAAGACAGGAAAAGGAAGGAAAGAATGAAAATTTAAGCAGATGGTTTCCTCAGATCCAGATTTGAAAGCTTCCCTAAAAGAGGCATAAGAAATGCAAAGATATCGACAGAGAAAAAAGCTTAAAGTAGTTAAAAGCTTAAACTTGTTACTTCAGACCCAAATAAAAGTGCAAAGCAGAAATTTCAGATTGCAAGAGAAAAGCAGATTCTTTGATACAGAAAAAAAAAAGAAGCTGTAAAGTAAACACAACACTGGAGAATACTTATTAAGCTAAAAGAAGCATTCTAGTGTAGTGTCCGTAACTGCACGGAATTCCATTATTTTGGATGCAAAAAGCATATCCTGCCCATTTCAAACAGTTGAAAGTGATTTGCATATTAGACTAGCATTCATGCTAGCAAACTAATGTGTTTTGAATATTGAAATTTATGGTAGACAAATGTTATGCTTTAAGTTTCTAGATAAATTTGTTTCAGTTTTGAGACTGTTTGCAGAAAGGTATATTTTTTTCATTTTGAATCACATATCAACCAGATTACATTTTCATTACTTTGTTCACTTTCCATTTTTGAAGTTTCTGAGTAAGCATTAATAAAAGAACAATGTTTTGAAAAAATTAATTGTTGTTATATGTCTCTTGTAGTGTCCGTAACAGACAGGTGACCTGTACTTCAAAATCACTGTAAAAATGTATTTGAAAAAGCTGCTGAATCGAAACAAGCATGGATTTGAATGGCCAAAATATTGACCTTTTGATACCCTGAGTTTAAAAATGCTACATGAAAGTTCATTTTTTCATCCTGGTGGGACACTTGTGTGCCAAATACCTTGTTTTAGCCGTATAGTAGCAGTCTGATCAGGGTCTGCTCTGTTTGTTTAAATAGCATTTTAATGATCTGATTATTCAAGTGTCTGCCATGACCAAAAATTCATGAGTTCATGTACCATTATCAAAAATAATCTAATTAATATTCATGACATCATTATATCTTTCACAAATATTCATGGAGTAAAGAGATAAAGGAAAAGGCTAAACCTTTCTGAGAGACTGAGATAGACACATATTTATGTATTTTCAAACAGAGTAGACACATATCAGATGTCTGTTTTAGGTGCTGTCTGTTCAGGGTCTGTTCTGTTTGCTATCTTATTCTACATTGTCTCCAAAGGCAAAAAATTCCTTGTTCAAATTCAATTATAAAAGTTCAACTAATCAATATTCATAAGGTCATTATTTTCTTACAAGAGATAAACATTTATTCAAGTGATAGTTTATTGTATAAAATTTCCTGTATAAGGAGTTGTTCACAGGATGAACCATCAAAGGAATGCAATGCTTTAGAATATAATCATGCAAACTACTTCAGAAATTGTAAAAAAGACAATTATCTTGACACTTGAGCTGAGTAAACAATACTTTGACTCTTGACACACAGATCCATTATCGTCTGCATTGTTATTTTCCCGTAACCCTTTACCTGTTCAATATGAAGAAATAATGACAACATGAATATTTATTAGCTCAATTCTCATAATGTAAATTTTTGAAGGGAATTTTTTCGCATTGACAAAAACTTCAGAATCAGATCTATATTGATGTAAAAACCCAATAGAGAGCAAACAGCCTGCCAAGAGTTAACCTTTTCCTTCACATAAACATGTTTTCACGCATTTGCAAACAGAGTAGACCAAAATCAGACAACTCCTATAGGAGCCTTCTGATCAGGGTCTGCTCTGTATGCAAATGGAATTTGGTATATCTGATAATCTACTTTCTAAAATGGCTACAATGTTGCACCTTCCATATTTCATTAGACCTATTTTGTCCATGAATATTCAATAGGTTTTGAAATTTGGAATAATCATACAACAGGGAAAGGGTTAAGGATACCCTAGTGGGAAAATGTCATATTACAGCTCAGTTTTTGAGTTTCTCAACCATTTAACTCCTTGCATACTTAGTAATTTTTCATCTGCAACAACTGTCGTCTGCTTCAATTCTTAAACTGTATTTCTTTCATTTCTATGCAAAATATGTTCAAAGTTTCAGCCAGTTTGGATCCTGATGAGGCACCTCATAATGTCTCATTTGGATCCAAACTGTTTGCATAGGTCATCACGGTCTCAACGCTACCATGCGAAGAGTTAACCCTTTCCCTGTTCTGTGTATAATACCTACTGAATATTCATGGACAAAATAGATATAATGAAATATGGAAGGTGAAACATTGTAGCTATCACATTTCATTTGCAAACAGAGTAGACCCTGATCAGGAGGTTCCTCTAGGAGCCATCTGATCTGGGTCTACTCTGTTTGCAAATGCTTGAAAATGCTTGTTTATACACCGGATAGAGTTAAGATAGTGGTAGTCGGAGATTACACTTTGGACTGTTTTACACAGCACAATATAAATCTGTAACAATACAGGTACTGATAGCAACAGATAAACTTGCATACTCAAGTACTAAAATCGTCATTTCTCCACCAAACCCTATGTTTTGACCATTCTTTAGAATTTTCTCTTCGAGACTGGATGACCTAATATTTAGTACACACTCTCAAATCAACCACTGTCCTTCATACAAACACCTTTTGAAAACAGTGTAGATCCGGTTCAGACAGCTCCTGTAAAAGCCGTCTGATTAGGGTCTGCTCTGTTGGCTTATGGAATCATTTGAATTCAAATTGTTTGAGCCAGGTTGCAGATAGCGGGAATAGAGTTAACCCTTTCCCTGTTCATAACAACATGAATCTTTATAAGCTCATGAATATTTATTAGCTCAATATATTTATATAACGTAGACTTTTCTAGGGAATGTTTTGCTTTGACAAAAACTGCAAAAATTGGATATATATTCTGTTAAAAGCAAGCAGAGCAGACTCTGATCAGACAGCTCCTATAGGAGCTGTCTGACCTTGGTCTACTCTGCTTGCAAATGCATGGAAAGGCGGTTATATGGGGGAAAGGGTTAGCAAGCTTGTACAAGTGCTGAAGTTATAATGCCAGTTTGTTTTTTACTCCAGTAAGTGACTCATTAATTGCATGGTGCAGAGCACAGCTGAATTTTTATAATGTCATCACAAACAAGGGGGTGGTTTGTCATGGCACCAACAATAGAATCAGATCTATATCATTCCGTAAGCAAATAGAGCCGAACATGATCCGAGTCTGCTCTGTTTGCAGAGGCATTATTAGGCGTATGTATTGAGTAACGGATTACATTGGTAAGGCTGTCAATGACTCATCTCCGTACAAGAGGTTCAAAGTCCACACATCCATTGTCAAGCCTGATCATCAAAAACATCTAAGTGAGAAGATTTTGTGTGCAGTAGAACCCGTCTTAAATAGGTTTAACCCTTCGCTTGCTGAATTATAAAATACATTTCTCCTTCTTTACCCATGCCCTGTTGTATAATTACACATATCTTCACTGCGTACAAGTATTTCGCTGTGCAATCACTGCTGTGTAGTGCACTAGTTGCACAATCAATTTGTAAATAGTGCAGACCCTGATGAGACAGCTCCTGCAGGAGCTGTCTCATCTGGGTCTTCACTATTTACAGGTAGGTATATTGACGCGAATAGCAAGAGAAGGTTTAACAATGGGTCTGTGAGGCAGGCGGCAGCTTAATGCAGGTCAAAAGTAATGCAGAAAGCTCCTGTAAGAGTTTGCTGTATTACTTTTTACCTGCATTATGCAACCACCTGTTTTTTAAAACTATGTTCAATAAATGAATAGGGGCTTAGGACAGGATCTACTGAAATCATTAACCCATTTGTTCCCACGATCCCATATATGGGACGAAGGAAAATAGTGTTAAATCTGATCAGACACCACATAATGTGGCGTATGATCAGAGTGTACACTGTTTGCTGATAGGAATTTCAATACAAAACAAAACGAAATTGAAAACTTAGGCCAGGCACCCCTTAGATAGAAAATGGACTAATCCAATATATAAACATGGAAGAATCCACTGGGCGCAAATGGGTTAAACATTAACTATGGGTCTATGGTTTGCAAAGCATCTTTTTTCAGGTAATAGGTTAAACTGTCAACGACTGTGATTTGAGCACACTGTAACTTATACATTGTAACTTTACCCTTTCCCTGTTCTATATTTAACCAAATTTCAACATCTACTGGATATTGAATAGTTAAAAATAATGAAATATGGAAGATGGAAAATTGCAATTATTTTAGGTACTACAGAAACATATCTATCAAATTCAATCAGAAAACAGAGCAGGCCCTGATCAGATGGCTCCTGTAGGAGCCATCTGATCTGGGTCTACTTTGTTTGCAAATACGTGACAATGTGTTTATATGAAGGAAAGGGTTAAACATACAAGTTGAAACATCGAGGATGGGTAACACTGTCCTGTACTATTTCATACATTCTAATCCCGACTGGCAAACATTAGGTTTTCCTATTAACACCTTCAATGCCAGAAATTAGCTAACTGGCATTTGCAAACACTGTAGCCACAGATCATAGAGCTCCTGGAAGAGTAACTTAACTTGGGGCTGAACTTTTTGTCATATAAACCCCTCTTTGCGAATTAACCCCTTTAAATACCAAATGAACCCTACTGTTTAACAGAGAGTGAACATCCTACTCTGAAAATCCGGCAGTCAAAGGTTAATCACAGTGACAGTGGGACTAGGACAAATAAGATTGTAACATCTAGCCTGTGTGGGAATCAACAAAGAAAATTAGCTATATTACACCTAATCAAGTGGTTAGCCTGTTATTTACAAACATTTATGACTGTTTACCCAAGTCATTCCAGTCCCATACCTCACCATGGCTATACAATGGACACTCAACTCTTAACATGCTCAATAGTTAAAACTGACTCCTCCTAAAATTTACGAATATCAATTAACTCTTTCCCTGTTCTATATTTATTTCAAATTTCAATACCTACTGAATATTCATAGACAAAACAGTAATAATGGTTGAAAAATGAAACTAAAGAAACAAAACTATTCATCAGCAAACAGAGCAGACCCTCATTAGACAGCTCCTATAAGAGATGTCTGATATGGGTCTACTCTGTTTGCAAACCCATGAAAAGGCATTTATATGAAGGAAAAGGATAAACTGAAGAAAATTATCTTTATGACAAACAGTGTAAAGGTTTTGTATACTTGGTTTAGTGTGTGTACACAATTGTCATCTACAACAACAGTAATCTGTAACAGTTGTCATCTGCTTCCATCCTTATTACATTTTGCATGTCTTTTGCAATATTACCATGTACAGTGTCTCACATTTTATATCATTCTGATGAGATGCCAAGTTACTGATATGAACTGTTTACAAACAACCATGATAAAATCCCTTGCATGCCTAAAGTTAATTGGAAATATAGATCAGTTCACCCTTTCAATACTGAATTTTCAGAGCGGAAAAGCACACCAGCTTTTTAACTATGGAGGCCATTAAGTAAGAGAGACTAACTTGCCAGAGGGTTTTGAATGACAAACAGCGCAGACCCTGATCAGAGGGATACTCAAGGAGCCCTCTGATCTGGGTTTACAGTTTTCAAATGACAATGCATGCATATATGTCCCACATTCAAAAGGTTAAGATGTTTCGGTATTCAACTTGCAACAATGCAAATTATCCAATTACAGTCAATTTATCTGGTAGGAACACCTGTCGCCAATCGTTGCTTTCAAATACCGGTACTGTAATTACTGGACAAACTTAGGAAAATAATGCTATCCTAGAAACTGCTCCTGATGGAGCTTTCTACATGACTTTCATTCTGCATTAAGCTGCCACATGTCTTTAACCATTTCCCTTTGCAGTATCCATGTAAGATATAGTGACAACAAAAATATTAATTAACTCAATTTCTTATAATGTAAACTTTTCAAGGGAATTTTAGCTCTGACAAACTGTATAATCAGATCTACATCATGACTGTCAAAAGCAAACAGTGCAGACACTGATCAGACAGCTCCTACAGGAGCGGTCTGATCTGGGTCTACTCTTATTTGCAAATGCATGAAAAAGTGTTTTTATGAGGAAAAGGGTTGAGACAGGTACAGATACTAAGTTGTTCGTCCAGTTAACCCTTTATCTCATATAAACATGTTTTCACGCATTTGCAAACAGAGTAGACCCAGATCAGACAGCTCCTAGAGGAGCCGTCTGATCAGGGTCTGCTCTGTTTGCTAATAAAAATTTATAGCTCCGTTAATTTGCTTTCTAAAATGTCTACAATATTCCACCTTGCATATTTCTTTATAATTATTTTGTTAATGAATATACAACATAGAACGGGTTAAGTGTTTTAATGTATTTTCAATGATCAAGTGGCAATTATTTAGTTCATAACCCTCAGACTGGGAACTTTGTAACAAGAGTAGTATCTCCACTTCATGATGAACTTTACTATTCAGTTTTGTACCTTACAGTAGTAGACATTTGTCAACAAACAGTTTGAACTGTACAAACCAACAGGCTGTGTGACCTACTGACAGATATGCTGACAAAGCCTTGTTTGTGGAGGTTACTGAAAACTACCATCCAAATCATGCAAGCACTCTTTCACGCCTTTGCAAACAGAGTAGACCCAGATCAGACGGCTCCTGTAGGAGTCGTCTGATCTGGGTCTACTCTGTTTGCTTATGAAATAATATAGATAGCATTAGCCATTATTAAAATTAACCTAACATTTACGATGTCTTTATTTCTTAATGAATATTCATGGAATACAAGGTTAAACCCTTTATCTCATTAATAGTTATGTAAAAAGTTAGCTGATATTTTATGACAGTACATAACCACAGGACATTTTGGCCATAGCAGAAACTGTAGGATTAGATCAATTATTTCTTACGCAAACAGAGCAGACCCGCACAGATGATTCCTACAGGTCTACTGCATTTGCACAGGCGTGAAAATGCATCTCTATCAGCTATATGTATCGGGTTAAGCCCAGACATTATCTGTGTAACAATTTACTACAATCACCCCAAGCATGTACACCTGGGTCCAAGGTTATAAAGCTTCCGAGTCTGAACTATCATTCTGAAGTATCTGATTGGTCAGATTCGGATCAAGCTCAGAATCTGACCAATCAGATAAGCTTTATAACCTCGGAGCCAGATAATTTCAGAGTCACAGATAAATGTGCATACTTAGATACTAAAATCATCCTTTCTCCATCAAACCCTATGTTGTTACCACTCTTTAGAATCGTCTCTTTGAGATGATTCTAAAGAGTGGTCACAACATAGAGTTAGGTGGATTAATAAAGGAGTTATATTCTTGAAAATGTTTTAATTTAAGCATCATGACTTATCTGGACCTCTGAATTTACATCTTTCATGCTCTCTCCTCCTGCTAATAGTACATACTCTTATTACTCCAAGTATTCTTTTGGACAAACATATGCAAACAGTACAGACCCAGATAAAACAGCTCCTTAAACCATTCCCTCATAATAAGGAAAATATTCCAAAATAGGGAATTAATATAATACATAAATACTTGAACTGCTCAGAACTAATATTTCGACCACTAAGGGCCTTTTTCAAAGATTATCATGTCAAAATACACGTCACATTTTTGTTACATGCATTCTCTTTGATTTTATGGCTGAATGCATGTAACAAAAATGTGACGTGTATTTTGACATGATAATCTTTGAAAAAGGCCCTTAGTGGTCGAAATATTAGATCAGAGCAGTTCAAGTATTTATGCATTCCCTCATAGGCTTTTTTTAGATCCTACCTATTTGAGTGAATCTACCAAAAAGGAGCATTAACTAGAGAAAAGGAAATTTTATAGTTCTGAAACCATTGTCATAAATAGATCATTTGCTCCTCAGGAGCAAATGCTCTATTTATCACAATGGTTTCAAAAAGTGACTTTTATAGAAGCATAGAAAGGCGTATTTATAGAGGAAAGGGTTAAGGTGCCATATGATATAAATGGTCTATATTATTTGCTACTGTGTCAGTCTAATTAAAGTCATCAAAATTTAAGGAGCCATATGATATAAATGGTCTATATTATTTGCTACTGTGTCAGTCTAATTAAAGTCATCAAAATGGCACGAATTCAAAAGACACACAACTCAACTTTACAATTTGTGGAGAAGGAGGAATGGGTGTTCAATCAACCCTTTCTGTACAGGAAACGAGTCACTAATGTCCAGTGCAAATAGTGTAGACCAAGGTGAGAGGGCCCCTAGAGGAACCCTCTTATCAAGGTCTGCACTATTTATGTTACACTTTTACAACAAAATCCCTGAATATTCAGTAAGCCTGACCTGTAAGAATTTAGGAATAATTTATTGGAAAATTCAGTGTTGAAAGGGTTATAGTTATTAAGAGTACATTGTAGGAGTATAAACCAGTGTCTAAAGGACAAGGATGTTCCCACTTATGTCTGACTGTGTGACTACAGTCAATCACTAGACCTATAACTTTTGTATTGTTGAGTGCTTAGCAAGGGTGGAGTGCAAACTGCAATAATTACATTGTTTAACCATTCCCCTGTTGATTATTAATGCAAGAAATTATGACATCATGATATTCATTAGGTGAAGTTTTAAAATGTAAACTTTTCAAGGAAATCTTTTGCTTTGACAAAAAAATGTACTACCAGATCTATGTCATGTCAAAAGTAAAACAGAGCAGACTAATCAAAACGGCTATAGAAGTCATCTGCTCAAGGTCTACCCTGTTTGCAAATGCATGAAAATGAGTTTATATGCAGTAAAGGGTTAACCCTTTCCTCCATGAATATTCATGTAAGAAATAATTAAGTCATAAATATTTATTATACTAATTACTTATAACAGCACTTATAATGGACACAAGAATATTTGGCCGTCTCAGAAACTAGAATCATATCTATAGCACATCATAGCAAACAAGAACAGACAACTCCAAAAGAAGCCATCTGGGTCTACTCTGTTTGCAAAGGCATAGAAATGTGATACTTATCGAGTAAAGGGTTAATAATTGTTTCTTAATAATTTCAAAGTAGGATTCTTTTTCCATGTTTATTGAAGAACAATAGCAGTGTGTTAAAGAGTTTGGATGCTGGTGAGACACCAAGTTACTCAGCTTCACATCTGCATCCAAACGGTTTCCACTGGTGATTTAGCCTTGTCCCATAAATTGCAGTTATGACAGTTTTGCACTCAAACCTGAATACAATAATACTTTATATGTTGCCAATCATCAACCATCATACCAAGTTTCATGTCCTTTGGAGTACTGCAGGCATAAGCCTATAAGATGCATTCCAAGGGTAGCTACTTTATTTCTCTAACAAACCCTATGTTTAGTATCATTACTACATTGGGTTTGTTGGAGAAATGATTATTTTACTTTTTGAATACCCATCTTTATCAGCTGCTCTGAAAGCAGGACACATACTAAATATGATATGATGGAAAAAACCCACATCTCCACATCCTTTTTGAAAAGTGGGGCATACTAAAAAGCCCTTCACAGTTCATTGGCAAAGGAAAGAAATCAGGTGATGGAACAGAATGTGATGTGTTCAAGGATGTAACTGCTAACAAGCATAAAAAGTTGTTATGTTAGAACATACAGTTATAAACAATAATATAACATCAATACAGCTAATTTACTCACCCTTTCCTTGTGTGGCACTGCATAATCTGTTGAGTTTGTTGTAACCATATTGGGATTTTCAGCCCTGTAATAAAAATACGATTTAACACTTTCCCTCATACAAATGCATTTTAACGCCTTTGCAAACAGAGTTGACCCAGATCAGACGGCTCCTATGGGAGCCGTCTGATCAGGGTCAACTCTGTTTGCGTTTAACATCATATAAATCTGATTATACAGCTTGTGTGAAAGTTCGATCAAGGTCTGCTCTGTTTGCTAAATGGAATTTGAGAGATCTCTTTCTTTAATTTCTAAAATGGTTACAGTATTTCACTTTCCATATCTCATTTTAGCTATATTATCCATGACAATTCAGTAGGTATTGATGTTTGGAATGCACACTGAACAGTCAAAAGGTTAACCCTTTATTCTATTAGTATTCCATGTAAGAAATAATGTCTAAAATGGTATTTTAACCCTTTCCCTCATATAAATGTGTTTTCATGCATTTGCAAACAGAGTAGACCCAGGTCAGATGGCTCCTGTAGGAGCCATCTGATCAGGATCTACTCTGTTTGCTAATGGAATTTGAAAGATCTGTTTTTTACTTTTTCAAATGAGTACAATGCTCCACCTTTCATATTTCATTATGAGAATTTTGTCCATTAATCATTATTTAAAACTTTATCATATGGACACACCTTTAGCCTTTGCAAAAAGGGTAGACCCAGATCAAATATATATCTGATTTCAACAGTTTCTGCCATTCCCAGTGTTTTTTCTGTGCACAAAACCGTGCAATTTGTTCTCTACACTGAAAAACATCAGGTCTGATTTTGGTTTTTATTGGGTTTTGCCTCGTTTTAACAATATTTCACTCATATCATGTCGTGCAGCTAATTACAGGTGGAGGAAGACCCCAGATGTTCTTCTGTGCAAGTAACAAATTGCATTGTTTCATGCCCAGAAGAACATCCAAGTAGAACCACCGACCTACTGCAAGCCAGCTGGAAGGCTTCCTCACATGAAAAATCCGAATGCCCAGACCAGGATTCAAACCCACAGCAGTGAGGGGGCTAAGCGATTGTCAGTTGACAACCATAACCACTTGGCCACGGAGGCCCATGAAAAACATCAGGGGTCTTCCTCCACCTGTTAGGCGATTGGATATGACTAAAATACTGTAAAGTAAAGTGATGTAAAACCTAACACAAGCAAACAAAATTGTTTTAAAAATATTGAATCGAGTAATAAAGATCAAAGGGAAAAAAAATATTGTTTTTACTCATAAAATAGAAAAAGTGCTTACCCATGCTCCTCTTTTGTTCTGTCTGAAAAAGGAAGAAAAAAAGCATTAGTAACAAATAGGCATTAATAGTTTTACCCATTCCCGCAAAGGCCATTTTTAGATCCGACCTCTTTCATTAAAGAAATTTTCTGAATTGTGTAGTTTTGAAACCATTGTGATAAATAGAGCATATGCTCCAGTGGAGCAAATGCTCTATTTATCACAATGGTTTCACAAAATTGATTTTTACAGAAGCGTCAAAAGGCTTCAATATGTGGGAATGGGTTAACCCTTTCCCATACATAAATGCTTTTTTCACACCATTGCAAATAGAGAAGACCCAGATCAGATGGCTCCTGAAGGAGTCTTCTGATCTGGATCTGCTCTGTTTGCTTATGAAATTATAATAGATCTTACTCTACAGTTTCATTAACAACAAAAAGTCCTGTGTATATATGTTTCATTATGAAAATCCAGCTAATAAATATTCATGATGTCATTATTTCTGACATGATTTTTCAACAGGAAAAAGATTTAATAATACGACAGAAACACTCACATAATTTGCCATAGAGAATGAATTAATTCTAAATGTCACATTAATTATCTCAGAAATAGATCATAACTTGGGAATAAACAATGCTACATAAGTAACAGTTAAACTCTATCCCTAATGAACATTTAGGCATTAACTGATCACTTCAAGACCATTCATTAACTTCATTTTTAAAAGGTGAAATTTGAAAGTGAAAATAGTATTGTTTTATATGTGAAAATTGTATAGTTATATATAATTAAGCATGGACATGTTATACAAATAATTGACAAGTTGTAGTATTCCATGTAGATATAAAGAGATACAATAGATAAAAATCTGAAAACAATGTGATAGACAACGGATTAATCCTTTAAAATAGTAAATGTTTCAAAGTGGAACAGTTGATTAATATGTATGAAAGTCTTAAATTTGCTATGAGATTTTGAAAGACAAACAGTACAGACCCTGATCAGAGGGGTCCAAGACAGGGATCCAAGACAAGCCCTCTGATCAGGATCTACATTGTTTGCAAATAATTCAGGGTGTCATTATTTCTTACATGAATATTCAACAGGAAAAGGGTTAACACATTCTCTCCTAAACTATTTTTAGACCCAACCTCTTTGAATAAATCTACCAAAAAGGAGCATTAACAATAGAAAAGGAGAATTTTAGAATTAGTTTTGAAACCATTGTGATAAATAAAGCATTTGCTCCTATGGAGCAAATGCTCTATTTATCACAAACGTTTCAAAATGTGACTTTTACAGAGATGCCAAAATGCGTCACTAGGAGGGAATGTGTTAATTGGTGTTGTTGTGTGCTCCTCAGCATTGAGCAGACTAGACGATCCATCAGCACAAAGCAAAGCTACTTGGACACTCAGTGAACAAAAGCAATACAAAGGTCAAAGGTGGAACAAGAGATGTCGGAGGAAAGCAACATAAGGAAATTGAAAGTATTCTATTTATCCTTAACATCTGGACCAATAAAATTTACCCTTTCCTTCATATACACATCTTTTAATTTCTTTGCAAACAGAGTAGACCTAAGTCAGACACCTATATGAGTCTACTCTGTCTGCTTATGATGATATATAGATCTGATCCTAGAGTTTTTGTCTAAGCCAACACAATTTAAATCTAAAATTCTACTTTAACTCTTTCCTTCATATTAACACATTTTCACGCATTTCGTTTCGCAAAAGAGTAGACCCAGATCAGATGGCTCGTGTAGGAGCCATCTGATCAGGGTCTGCTGTGTTTGCTTAGCTAATGGACTCTTATAGATCTCTCTTTCTTTAGTTTCTTAAATGGCTGCAATGTTCCACCTTCCATATTTCATTACAACTTTTGTCCATGCATAAATGTTCATTGGATAATAGGTAAAGCAAACATTGCAGACCCAGATCAAGCTCTTGCAGGAACCAGCTGATCTGGGTCTACTCTGTTTACAAAGGTGCAACAAAAGGGTCATGATGGCCCTGTATTGTTCACCTGAAACAATGCATAATGAGATTTTTTTAAGGAATCAAAAGAAGAAAGATCACAAAAGGACCATACTTGCAAAGTTGAATTGAAATCTGCCCAGAAGATATTTTTAAATTCCTATTTCAGTCATAAGGAAAATAAGTCCTAATCCTGGCTAAAATGTTTTCTAACAAATCAAAATAGTCCGAACAATTTCGAAAGAAGGCTGCCTAAGGATCATTTCACTACAGCCATATAAGGATATCTAGCCCTGCCCCTGGATATTTCTGCGATTTCTGCAAAATTACAAATCCGCCTAGCTGTTTTCCTTTCAGTTACTATATGGCAATCAAAGTTATTTGGATTTCAATTCTTTGAAAAAAATCACAAGGACCATTATTTTCAACAATTGTCTCAGGTGGTGCAGGAAATGTTCAAGTTAATTGTTGACCAATGACATTGGACAGCACTGTCACCACAACACCCTGTAGAGCACTTCATGCTCAAGTGAGCTAAAATGTGTATACATGTACATGGAGAAAAGGGTTGAATTATCCAAATGGTGCTAAACTGACTTATAATCAAAGTTTTACAAACACTGTTGGAGGGGAGAAACTGGGTGTCAAGTATATTTAGGGTAAATAGGATAGTTATATGAGGGCTGAAACAAACTGTTACAAGTTGTTACTGTGTAGTTAATAGGTTGAGGAAAAAATGAAAGGAGACATGATTTGTTTATTACAACCTATAACTCCACATTTTCTATCAATGCTTTCTACCAGCAGCTTTCCAAACACATTTTTTAGTCTAGAAGACCCCTAAATAGAAGAACTCTTAATGTACAATATTTTGATACCATTTGATATCATATTATAGGTAACAAATGCTCCTTGGGGTGTTAATTTTTTTTTTAAAAGTAGCTTCTTGTATATTGCACAGATAGTTGCCTAATGCAGAATGAAAGCAATCCATAAAGCTCCTACAGGAACTTTCTGCATTGCTTTTAGTCTGCATTAAGATACTTACTGTATTTTGAAAAAAATATGTTTATTTATAATACAGGATTAAAGTTGGATTGCTGATTGTTAGTTTGTCAGAAGTAAGGGGACATTTATTAGAGTGGGGACATTTTATTTTATTAACCCATTACTCAATAAATAAGCTTTTCTACGCCTTTCCAAACAGAGTAGACCCAGATCAAATGGCTCCATAAGGAGCCACTAGACCAGGGTCTGCTATGTTTGCTTATAATATAATATAGATAGATATGACTCTACAGTTTCTGCTTCAGCAAAAAGTTCATGTGTTTATATGCCAGTTTAAATAATCAATCTAATTAATACTTATGATGTCATAATTTCTTACATCAATATTCATGGAGCAAATAGTTAAGGAGAATACGGTTTACTTGAACTTAGTGGTCACGTAGATTAGACACTAATCCTTCAAGGTTCCTCTACTAGCTGTTGTAGCAACAACAATAGTACAATGAACATTTGTAGAAGAAATATAATTTCCCCTATTAGTTTATACTTAACCCTTTCCTTTTTCTATATTTAGTCAAAATTTCAATACCTACTGAATATTCATAGACAAATTATCATAATGAAATACAGAAGGTGGACACTTTGAGCCATTGGCAAACAGAGCAGACCCTGATCAGACAACTCCTCTAGGAGCCATCTGATCAGGGTCTACTCTGTTTGCAAATGAGTCGAAAGTTGTTATATTAAGGGAAGGGTTAACTCTTGTATCGTTTCATCTGCAACAAGTGTCGTCTGCTTCAATTCTTACCAAAAATATTACTCACATTTCTTTGCATAAAATGGTCTAAGTGTCAAACAGATTGGATCCTGACGAGACGCCTCATGATGCGGCTTCTCATCTGGTTGCATAGGTAATCTTAGCTTAGCAAAGTATTAACCCTTTCCCTCCTGATGATGCATTTTGGCACCTCTATAAAAGTCACATTTTGAAACCATCGTGACAGATAGAGCATTTGCTCTATCTATCACAATGGTTTAAAACTACAAAAAAAATCCCTTTCCCTACTAAGTTAATGCTCCTTTTCAGTAGATTTATTTAAAGGGGTTAGGACTAAAAATAGTCTAGGAGGGAACAAGTTAAAGAGATATTTATCAAAGTACTAGTAATGTCTGACAGGATAATGGGGAATGAATTTAGTATAAGGAAGGAACAGTAATTGCAATAAAAAAACAAGAATAAAGAACAAAGATACCTTCTACAAAGACACAGGAGAGGGCTACAGCTGTAAGAGCGTGCCAAAGGCTAAAAACCAAACTGAACACTACAGATAAACACTTCACCACACAGACTTACAACTTTCCCCACCATTACGCCTGAACCAGACCAGCCATACGATGACCACAATGGCCGTAATGAACAGGAGACCTCCAATTATGCCTCCTAATATGGCTCCTACGTTAGCTGAACCTGGAATTTTCATATCTAAACATAAGCATGCATGTAACATTGAATAAGCAGCACTCCATTTCCATGCATCATCTATGATAATAGCAACTATCGTAATTACTGTAAGTATTCAGACACCCAATCTGAAGAAGATTTTTTTAATATTCTGTGTAACCATATAAGGTAAATTATGCCTGTTTCAATCTGTAAAGCTGAATTATTCAATTTGGCACTATTTTCATACCTTTAGCTAAGACTGATATAGTACTAAATAGTGTAGACCCTGGTCAAATAGCTCCTGAAGCTGTTTGGTCTGGGTCTGAACCATTTGTATAAGTTTGTCTGTCCAAATACTTTGGGTAATTATACCTGAATTTTCTAAGTCTCTGCATATTCAAGTAAAATCCTGGCCTCAACTCTTAACCTTACGCCATATATAGGTGTACATGTAACACACACACACACACACACCAAACTGTGGTGCCAAGCAAACAAAAACACCCATAGTCAACCCTTAACCTCATCAATAACCTCATAAAAATTACTTAAATTTTATCTTTATAACTCATCTTGAACAAGGGAATTTTTACCATGGCAGAAACTGTAGAATCATATCTATAATTGTACATTATACAGTAAACCCCCGCAAATGCAACCACCTAAAAGGTATAATTCTGGGTGCTAGATGCAGGTGGTAGCTTAATGCAGGACAAAAGTAATGCAGAAAGCTCCTAGAGGAGCTTTCTGCATTACTTTTGTCCTGCATTAAGCAACCACCTGCTTATAAGGACACCCATGTTTATTCATTAAGTGGTCGGATTAGAGGGGTTCTACTGTACATGTATTTCATTAAGCAAACAGACCAGACTCTGATCAGTCAGCCGTCTGATCAGAGTCTGCTCCGTGTGTCTATATACCATTATAAAAATAACCAATGCATATTAATCATGTCATTATTTCCTATATGTATATGAATATTCATCAGGTAAAGGGTTTAAACTTTTCAAATTCATATACTGCGGCAAAAAGCAGAGACACATCAATCCAGGCCAAACCATACTAAGATGATGCATGTTCATGGAGTCCTGCAGAGTATGGTACACATGGGACTTACAAGTGTCTCCATCAGAGCGTCGCCGGTACCACAGGAAGTAAACTAGTAACACTATAAGCACAATCACGACCAATCCTGCAACCACACCACCGGCAATAGCACCGGTGTTTGAACCTGAAATTCAGCAATATAATAATTATATATGTAAATCAACCAACTTAGGTGGAAACCCCATCTCAGGTGTGCATTCAAAGACTCAAATTGTGATCAGTCCACCAAACTCTATATTGTGACTACTCTTTAGAACTGTCTCGATGACACAAGGATGTGTGGAAAACTAAAAGAGCCATTTGATCTGGATCTACTCTGTTTGCATAGGTGCAGAATGGGGCATATTTATGGCATAAAGGGTAAATGCCTGTATCAATTTAAGGCACAGCATGTATGATCGTCGGTAACTGAGAATTCCTACCTTAAAAATGTTTTTTGTAAGACTTGTCAGACCAAGCAAAGTTTTTTGTCTGTCAGTGGATTTCAATAACTTTCATGAAAAGCAAAACTCTTTGCATGTCATAGTCACAATCTGCGCTCATTACAATACAAACACTTTGTATATTACATGTGTGTTGCTCATACACTAATGCTGTATTTAATTAATGACAAACTAACTTAGGCACAGATACAGCACTTGATATATCTTAGATTATGCTCCATTGCAGTAACTCTGACTTATACATCTGAAAAGGAGAGAATGAAATACATCACAAAATAAATATATCAAGAAAATTTGATGAACAGATGCAATTTATTTATTAAAACCAAATATTAAGTAAATATTCAGTAAGTTAAGCGAACATTTGAATCCTGATCTTTGATAATCGTTCCCATCTCTAGTATAAAGAGTAAATTAGAGAACATATTTATTTTACCTGCTGTGCCAACACTGGATCCAGTGTCCCCGTCTCCACCACCAGACGCAGAAACTAAATAAAAAACAAAACAGTCATCAGTAACATATAACATTATTTTTGTCCATTTTCTTACTAAAATTTGAACAATGAACATTGAACAAAGCATCACAAATTGAATATTATAGCAAAGCACAAATTATAGAATTTTACTCAAAACACTGATTGCCTTGGTCTAAATTATTTTCACAGGTTGAGTTAATCCTTTCTTCCATATAAATGCCTTTTCATGCATTTGCAAACAGAGTAGACCCAGTGTCTGTTCTGTTCGCTAATGGAATTTGGTCAGATCAATTGTAATTATATAAATAGCAAAAAGAGCAGACCCTGATCAGATGTATTGGTAGAAACCGTAGAGCCAGAACTATTGTAATATCATAAGAAAGCGGAGCAGACACAGATCAAAAGGCTCCCACCGGGCCATCTGATCTGGATCTTTACAGACACTGTTTGCAACTGAAGGAAAGGGTTAACTCAATTTGTGGGAGAGTTTTTTAAGAATGTCTGCCATGAAATGGAGTGCTTCATTAACTCATGTACTAACCTGGGTCAATGTACACTTTACGTGAATCCATTGTTTCAGTCTGACCAAATTCAGTATACTGGAAAGTGCACATGAAGCCAAGAAGCTTATCTCGGTTAATTTCTGCTGCAGTCATATTATGTAATAATGTCATCGTCCTCTCATATCCACCACATTGCATTGCAGTTGGCTGACCATAGTCTAATACATCTTCTGACCCTGGAGTAAACTTTTGAAAGGTAAGATCAGTGCCGAATGGCCGGATGTGATGCCAGTCCATGTTTATACTACGGTCACTCCCAATTTCTGCAGCACATGACAGATCAACCACCTCTCCTACACTCATCTGCAGTGGACTGCTCTCTGTGGCATCAGTTTGTACTATACCGTTCTTCCTTAGTACTAACTTCATGTTTACATCTGTAATGACAAAAAATAATATTTTTAAAACTCTCTTCCCTATATTTAACATGTAGACTAAGAGCTGGGATGCTCTTTACAAGCATTTTTAATTTATATCAGCGACTGTTGTTCACCTGTGAATCCTTTACTCCATAAATATAACATTCTATGCCATTGCAAACAAATAAATCCTGATAAGACCCTTCGAAAGTAAAATTAGCAATTGTGTTCATGAGCAGTACTGTAATTAAAAGTGCAACACTGCTAACACCCCCTAGCACTGGCTTAACCCATTACACCATAGGCTATTTTTAGACTAAACCTCATTGAATAAATCTATCGAAAAGGAGCAGTTATTAGAGAAAAGGAATTTTTTTAGAATTGTGTAGTTTTTAAACCATTGTGATAAATAGAGCATTTGCTCATAAAGAGGAAATGCTCTATTTATCACAATGGTTTCAGAAAGTGGCTTTCAGAGGGGCGTCAATATGAGGGAATGGGTTAAGCAGTATTATATATATAATATTTTTATATAAAAACTCCAGTGGATTTCTCTCTGTGGTACCAGTTTGTACTGTACCGTCTTACATGTACTTAGTCCTAAGTTCACACTTACTCCTGTAATGAGTATTTTAAAATTGTAATGTAAATTATAACACGTAGCCAGTAGAGGTATGCTCTTTACGAGCATTTTAACATCAGCCTTGTTCATCCACATGAAACCTTTTACTCCATAAATACACCATTCTACACTTTTGCAAAACAAAGTTGACCCAGATCAGACAACGTCTGTAGGAGCTTTCTCAGGTCTGGAAAATTCTACTAGTCTGCTCGCCATGACCAGTGACTTTCTTGCAGGATGAGTAGAATTTCAGAAATTTTAATAATGAATTTAACTTTTAAGTAAAATAGGACAAAAGCAGTTGGCAGGACAAGTAAAAGTTTTAGCATTTTTCCAGCCCTGTTTCTGATCAGGGTCTGCTCTGTTTGATTATTAAACAAGGGCATGTTGTATTGCTAAGCGAGACACGAGTCCCCTACCAGACTGAAAAAAAAAACCTCCACTCTCCCCACCCCACCCACCCATGGTGTGGTTGACCATGGTATATACATGACCACCTGAATGGTATTAGTACCTACTTTCATACATTGAATCAGTAAATAAAAAGTTATTGTTCCAAAAAGAAACTAGAACTGTAAGCCAAAGGCTAACGAATACCCCCCACCTGTCTGCTTGTCAGAACACCTATCATCAATCTGAACATATGTACATACAGAAATGTGAAGAGATTTAAAAACAATACATGCCCCAACCCAATTTATGTAATAAAAATGAAGAATAATTCTTAGAAATAAGACCCTTTCATGAGGTTTTTGTCAAATCCAAAGTTCAAAAGCTAGGTACCTTTTCAGAAAAACATTAAGTTCAAGGACCATAACTCTGACAAAAATTATTCAACCAGACCGATATTTGAACTTAAGCTGTTCCTCATATAGATTTATTTTTATGTCAAATATGAAGTTAATATCTGCAACCACTTCCAAAGAAAGACCGGAAAACTGAAAATTTGACAAAAAATTAAAGTTCAAGGGCCATAACTCTGGCAAAAATTAGTCAACCAGACTGAGATTGGGAATTAAGCTGTAAATCATGTAGAGTTAGTTTTATGCCAAATATAAAGTTAATATCTGCAACCACTTCCAAGAAAAGTCCGGAAAACTGAAAATTTGACAAAAAATTAAAGTTCAAGGGCCACAACTCTGGCAAAAATTATTCAACCAGACTGAGATTGGGAATTAAGCTGTAAATCATGTAGAGTTAGCTTTATGCCAACTATAAAGTTAATATCTGCAACCACTTCCAAGAAAAGTCCGGAAAATCCCAAATTTGAAGAAAAAAAAATTAAAGTACAAGGGCAATAACTCTGGAAATAATTATTCAACCGGACTGAGATTGTATCATAAGCTGTAACTTATACAGATGTAGCTTTGTACTAAATATAGAGTTGATATCTTGAGTCACTTCCATAAAAAGTCCAGAAAACCGGAAAACATTGGTACGGGACTAAAAAGGGGAGATAACTCCTGAAGTAGTGGTCCGATCATAACGGAAATATGCGGTGCACAGGTTTATATGGTCATATGGCTATATATGAACTTTCAACAAAATTGAAGCAAAACTGTAGAAGAAGAAGGCCGGACAAAATTGTGTCCACGGACGGACATACTAACGGAAGGGTAGTTGTGTGACTTTTTCCTTTGATCTTTTCTTGTGTGACTAGTCCCACAAGAAAAACTATTTTTGGCTCTAACTTTGGAAAAAAATGATCTGGAAGCTAACCCTAACCCTAACCCTATGTCCCACAACTGGCCAGGTTAATGTCACAAGAAATGGCCAGGTTAATGTCACAAGAGATGGCCAGGTTAATGATTTTACTTGTGGGACTAGTTAAAAAAAGTCACACAACTACCCTTTCGTGAGTGCGGACGGACAGACGGACGGACGGACGGACAGACAGACAACCTGATTCCAGTATACCCCCCCCAAACTTCGTTGTGGGGGGTATAAATATGAAAAAGGGGAGTAACTCCAAAAATATTGATGCTAGAGTTATTGCCCTTGTGCATGACACTACACCTCATCATGCTCGTTCCATATGAGAAGTTTCAAATCAATTGAACGAGTACATAAAGAGTTATTAACTGGACAAGAAAATATGAAAAGGGGAATAACTCCAAAAATATAGATGCTAGAGTTATGGCCCTTGTGCATGAAACTACCTCTCATCATGCTTGTTCCATATGTGAAGTTTCAAATCAATTGAACCAGTAGATAAAGAGTTATTGTCCGGACAAAAAATATGAAAAAGGGAAATAACTCCAAAAATATTGATGCTAGAGTTACGGCCCTTGTGCATGACACTACTCCTCATCATGCTTCTTCAATGTTTGAAGTTATAATGAATTTGGCCTAACTTTGTAGGCGATATTGCCCCGACACAAAGCGTGACAGACGGACTGACAAGAAAATATGAAAAAGGGGAAGAACTCCAAAAATATCAATGCTAGAGTTATGGCCCTTGTGTATGACACTACCCCTCATCATGATTGTTCCATATGTGAAGTTTCAAATAAATTGAACCAGTAGATAAAAAAAGTTATTGTCCGGACAAAAAATATGTAAAAGGGGAATAACTCCAAAAATATTGATGCTAGAGTTATGGCCCTTGTGCATGACACTAGCCCTCATCATGCTTCGTCAATGTGTAAAGATAATGAATTTGGCATAACTTTGTAGGAGATATGGCCCGGACACGAAGCGTGACAGATGAACGGACAGACGAACAGACAGACGGAATCGAGCAAACCTACAGACCCCCAACCAGTAACCGGTGGGGGACTAATAACCCTTTCCCTCATATAAACATATTTTCATGCATGTGCAAACAGAGCAGACCATGATCAGATGGCTCCTATAGGAGCAGTCTGAATAGCGTCTGCTCTGTTTGCTGATGGAATTTGACTGATGTTTCTTTTGCTTATAAAATAACAACAATGTTCCACCTTCCATTATTTCATTATAACTACATTGTTTTTTGCCGCGTGGCTCAGTGGTAGAGCGTCCGCCTGCGGTACGGAAGGTCGTGGGTTTGATCCCCGGCCGCGACAGACCAAAATTCGTTAAAAGTTGGTACTAGTAGCTCCCTTGTCTATGCTCGACATTAAAGGTGTAGTTCTAGGACTGGTCGGCCCGGTGTCAGGATAATGTGACTGGGTGGGGTGCCCTTGCCATGTACCTGCGGCAGGGGTATTCCAGTGAAGCAGCACTATAACTCATGCGGGTGCCGTCTGCAAATAACTGAAATACTGTTGGTCGGATGTAAAACCCAACTCACTCACTCACTCACATTGTATTTTGTTCATGAATGCTGAGTGACTAAGGTATTGAAATTTGGAATAAATATATAGAACGGGGAAAGAGATAATATTGATATCAGGATTGTAGGACATTTGCCCCCCTATTTGGGCATGGGCGGACATTTGCCCCCTGATATTTTAGCTTGGACGGACATTTGCCCCCGACATATGCCCCCTATTGGACCTGGGCGGACATTTGAGGCCCTAGTGGTTTCGCTTGGGTAGACATTTGCCCTCCCGGGGTCTTACCATAAATTGTGTGACTCGATCTCAGAAAACCCAGAGAACTTCCATTCAGGTTCATTAGAAATTGCTCTAAATAATTAATACAGAAATATAGCTGCTTAGACCTAAATTACTTTTTGTTCTTGCACTGGAGACCCGTTATAACGCGGACCGTTTTACCGCGTTATCCGATATAATGCGGGTGGTCTGTGTCACTGTTTTTTTTTGTAAATACCTTATTTATAATATGATTGAATATCGCAATGAAACATAAAATAAACTTAGGTAAACTTATCCGCCCGCAGCAGGCTAAAGGATAACAAGAGGGCCATGAGGCCCTGAAGCGCTCACCTGAGATACCCCAGGGACGGGGCCATTTCTGACCAAGAAGTCATCATTTGCACAACCTTGGTAGAGAACCATAAGGCAAAGCAGTATGACATTAATTAAAGGTCTAAGCCTTACGGTTTCAGAGAAAAATAATATTTTATATTTTTACCATGAAAAAGCCCCAAGACAGGGCTAAGTTTCGCCCAGAGGTCAGGGTCATAAGTCATAACATTTTTGGCAGAGGACCACCAGCCAAAGTTACATATTTGCAGAGGACCATTAGATCATGTTAGATACCAAACATCAAAGGTCTAGGCCTTACAGTTGCAGAGGATTTTTGAAGAATTTCATAAGGAAAATATATAAGCCCTTGGGCAGGGCCATTTTTGGCCTGGGGGGTAATAATTTGAACAATGTTTGTAGAAGACCATTAGATGATGCTACATACCAAATATCAGAGGTCTAGGCCATACAGTTTCAGAGAAGAATTTTAAAGATCTGACAAGCCCTTGGGCGGGGCCATTTTCGGACCGGGGTCATAATTTGAACAATCTTTGTAGAGGACCATTAGATCATGCTGCATGCCAAATATCAAAGGTATAGGCCTTACAGTTTCAGAGAAGATTTATAAGATTTTCCTATGGAAAACTGATAAGCCCCGGGACGGGCCATTTTTGGTCCGGGGGTCATAATTTGAACAATCTTTGTAGAGGATCATTAGATGATGCTACATACCAAAGGTCTAGGCCTTACGGTTTCAGAAGAAGATTTTTTAAAGATTTTCCTATGAAAAACTGATAAGCCCGGGGCGGGACCATTTTTGGTCCAGACCGGGGGGGAGGGTGGGGTGGGTGGGGGGGGGGGGGGGGGGGGGGGGGTCATAATTTAAACAATCTTTGTAGAGGACCATTAGATCATGCTACATACCAAATATCAAAGGTCTAGGCCTTACAGTTTCAGATGAGAAGATTTTTAAAGATTTTCCTAAGAAAAACTGATAAGACCCAGGGTGGAGCCATTTTTGGTCTGCGGGACAGAATTTGAACAATCTTTGTAGAAGACCATTAGATGATGCTACATACCAAATATCAAAGCTCTAGCCTATGTGGTTTCAGAGAAGAAGATGTTTAAGTAAATTGTTGACGACGCACATACGCACGGAGGACGCCGGAGACAGTCCCCTCACAATACCTCACCTGGCACTTTGTGCCAGGTGAGCTAAAAAGTGAGGCGGAGGTAAAATGGACGGTCGGTCGGGTAACCAGAAACAAACCTATTTTTACGCCTTAGAAGAAGTTTGGCTCTGATTTTGTTTCTCCCTACATGTTAAAACTTCTCCATCAGCTCAAAATAGGGAGAAGTCCTTTGAAGTTTCAGGAAAATCCAAATAACGGTTTTGGAGAAACCATGCGGACAAAATTTTACATGTAATTAATTCAGTCTCATAACTCTGCAAAAAATAGCTGAACCCAGACAGTAATAAGATATGCATAACTACCTATGGTGCTGATCAATCCTATGCAGTTTCATGAAAATTCTACCAAAGCTTTTTGAGAAACCACGCTGACAAATTTTTCCAAGTAAAAATTTCAAAGTCCCATAACTCTGTAGAAAATCATTGAACCAAAGTAGGAATAAGATATGCATAACTAGACTTGGTGCTGATTAATCTCATAAAGCTTCCGAGAATCTGCGTGGACAAAATTTTCCATGTAAAGTCCCATAACAAAGGGCATTAACTCTAAAAGTAATAAAGCCAGAGGTATGGAAGTCAAGAGTTATGGACCTTGTGCATGACACTTCCTCTCATTATGCTCTTTCCTGCTGTTGTGAACTACATATATTCTCAAAATGGGTTATCCTTCGAAAGCAAAACTAGAAATGCAAAAAGAGAAAATTAATTTCAACCAACTGGCATCAAGCACGTAAGAGTTACCGTCCAGACAAGAAAGTGTGAACAAAATGTACAAGGTGCAATACCTCCAATATTAGTGAGCCAGAGTTGTGGACCCTGTGTATGAAAATTCCTCTCATTGTGCTCTTTCCATATATGAAGTTTCAACCAACTGGCATCAGGCATCTGGGTTACAGATAAGGTGCGTATCTGCGTAAATACGCAATTAAATTCAGTTTATTTTGAAACTCATGCATACTGAAAAGCAATTATAAAAGTTGTTTATGCAAAAGCATTCAAGCAGACACATATTAGTATGCGATAGTCGGGCATTTCTTAGGCATGAATAACTATTGTTTACTGTGACACCGGTCTTGTTTTACTGAAACACATTCTTTAATTATATTAGGTCTTCCCTTGGCGAACCAGAAATAACTAGAGGTTTTTGTCAAAAAAACGGATGTCTCCCCTCTAATAAAAACAATATGTAAAGGGAAATCACTAAAAATGTTATGGTCTTGACGAATGATACTTCCCCTCATTATGCGTTTTCCACACTACATTTTTCAAGAAGAAAATGATAACAGCTAATAACTCCAAAAATACTGATACCAGATTTATGGCCCTTGTGCATGACACTTACTTTCATCATGCTCTTTCCAAAAATAAAACGTCATTCCAATAGCATCAGTCAATAGGAGTTATTGATCGGCCAAAAAATGTAACAAAGGGCAATAACTCCAAAAGTATTGAAGCCAGAATTATGGCCCTTGTTCATGACACTTTCTCTCATCATGCTCTTTCCATATATGAAGTTTCAATACGATGGCAAGAGCCATGTAGGAGTTATCGTCCGGACAAGAAAGAATTAAACAAATGTACAAGGGGCAATAACTCTAAATTTATTGAAGCTGGAGTTAAGGATCTAATGCATGACACTTTCTCTTATTATGATTGTTCCATGTATGAAGTTTCACTCCAATGGCATGTCACATAGGAGTAATCATCCGGACAAAAAATTGTGATTGTTTTTAAAAAGGGCAATAACTCCAATATTAGTGAAGCCAGAGTTATGGACCTTATGCATGACACTTCCTCTCGTTATGATCTTTCCATATATGAAGTTTCAATCCAATGGCATGAGCCATATAGAAGTTATCGTCCGGACAAAAAAGTGTGGTTTTTTTTACAAAGGGCAATAACTCCTATATTAGTGAAGCCAGAGTTATGTACCTTCTGCATGACACTTCCTCTCGTTATGATCTTTATATATATGAAGTTTCAATCCAATGGCATCAGGCATATTGACGTTATTGTCCGGACAAAAAATTATAATATTTTTTACAAAGGGCAATAACTCCAATATTAGTGAAGCCAGAGTTATGGACCTTGTGCATGACACTTCCTCTCATTATGCTCTTTCCATATATGAAGTTTCAATCCAATGGCATCAGGCATGTAGGAGTTATCGTCCGGACAAAAAAGTAAGATTTTTTTTTACAAAGGGCAATAACTCCAATATTAGCGAAGCCAGAGTTATGGACCTTGTGCATGACACTTCCTCTCATTATGCTCTTTCCATATATGAAGTTTCAATCAACTGGCATCAGGCACATTGAAGTTATCGTCCGGACAAAAAGTGTGACAGACAGACGGACAGACAGACAGACGGACAGACAGACAACTCTCACGAAAACAATATGTCTCCCCCATATAAATATGGGGGGAGACATAATTTGTGAAATGTGAACAAGGTGTGTAAAACCTCAAAAGAGGTTGTCAGTGGTATAATCGTCGATCTTTTGTCACAAAACTGTAAGCCACTAGTAGAGAAGGTGCAACTAAAGTCGGCAAAATTACTGTCAAGAAATATGTTTCAAAGTATCCTTGGCTTATAACACATTACGCCTGCCCAAATATGATATGTTGAAATGTTAGCAAATGAAGGTACATCGAACATTTGGATGTCGAGTATCAGTTAATGGACTGTTAGAATTATAGATCGAAAAGGGTCTTTCTGTGACATACACCAATCTCAGTTGTAGGTGTAGGCTTATAACATATATAATATATTGGATCTAAAACTGTTGGGATAAAAAGCAATTCATTTCAAATTGATGGAGTAACACTTTTCTTGATACTCAATTGAAATTCTGATTACCCAATTCCTTGAAAAAGTAAGGAGTAAATACCCAAATAACACAAAACCTTATCTGTAACCCTGAGGCATGTAGGAGTTATCGTCTGGACAAGTAGGTCCGGTCTGGTTCGGGAATTAGTCTCGCCGCATATTTACCCTGTGCCATTTCAGCTTCATCTTACCTATACTACGCGGCATCCGATTGGCCAAATCTTCGTGCCTACACCAATCAAATCGCTGTTATCGTTGCATGAGTTACAAATCCGTTTCCTCCCAAATTGTTAGCGAGCTTTCACAACAAACGTAAAAAAATGTGGCAACATCTCAAACTATTGCTGTATTTGAATCAAATGGACTTAAAATGACAATAATATTTTATCGGACAGCTGATTCAGCGGAAATTCTGCGTATTGACACTAGCAGTAGGAATAAGTTCAAGCGGGACTGGCTAGAAACTGAAAAATGACCATGATGACAGCGTATCCTCGTGCATCTCTGAGGTTGTCATTGACAGAAAACAGCGAAGTGTTGTGTGTGCGACAAATTGATTACATACTGCTGAAGGGGGAAGCTTGCTATTGTAGAACATAGTTCTTCATCTGACACACACAGAAGGAAAATTTGATGCGATATCGTAGCTGTAAGACTGATAATGACTAGCGTCCAGTTTACAATCTATTTAGGAATAGAGCTACGTTATCGTATCTAAAGGAAAATGTGATTAAACCAAACAGAAAGTAAGTTACCGCCCTACGTAACCGGTGGACAATCTGAAGATGACAGAAACTATGATATTCTCCCAATTTTCAAAAACGTATCAAAGCCAAAAGAATGTGAAACACCTGTTCCTGTAGTATTACTTGAGGACAGAACAGCAAATGCACAGGTAGGAGCAAAAAAGTGTTTAAAATATGTTACTGATTTTCAATGAATAACTAACCTGCAGCTGGTTCCTGAATTTTATGAGACGGTGCATGTCAACTATTAGTAAAATATTTCAATGACAGTGATGACAGGAAATAAATTACAATAAGAAAAATAAAAAAAGCAATAACAGTAGAAGATTCATGTTGGCACTTTTTCCAGACATTAAATCATACTGAGCCAGAGTATTCCATCCATGAACCCGAGGGCCATATTTTCTCTACATTTATGCAACATTTTGCCATACTTAAGATCTATCTGTTTATAATTGCATCATCATGTGCACGGAAATTTGTTATTTTATGCTGGAATGTTTTTTTATGAATATTCATATCAGAAATAAAGACATCATGAAGTATAATTAGATTAATTTATATTATGCCACATGAATACAATATTTTTTGGCAATGGCAGAGACTTAAGAATTATTATTTTTTGTATACGGCTAAAACAAGGTATTTGGCACACAAGTGTCCCACCAGGATGAAAAAATGAACTTTCATGCAGCATTTTGAAATTCAGGGTATCAAAAGTTCAATATTTTGGCCATTCAAATCCGTGCTTGTTTCGATTTAGCAGCTTTTTCAAATACATTTTATAGAGATTATGAAGGACAGGTCACCTGTCTGTTACGGACACTACAACAGACATATAACAACAATTAATTTGTTCAAAACATTGTTCTTTTATTAATGCTTACTCAGAAACTTCAAAAATGGAAGGTGAACAAATAAATGAAAATGTAATCTGGTTGATTTGTGATTCCAAATGAAAAAGATACACCTTTCTGCGAACAGTCTCAAATCTGAAACATATTTAACTATAAATTTAAAGCATAACATTTGTCTACCACAAATTTCAATATTCAAAACACATTAGTTTGCTAGCATGAATGCTAGTCTAATATGCAAATCACTTTCAACTGTTTGAAATGAGCAGGATATGCTTTTTGCATCCAAAATAATGGAATTCCGTACTGTTACGGACACTACACCAGAATGCTGTCTGTACACATTCCCTTTTACTATCAACTTAAAATTGACATGTTTGTGTATTTTCATAAAATTGGCTTTTATGTTATCTAGTTCACATGTTTTAAACTGAAAGTGACCCTTTTCATTTACAAGACTAGGGTTTTCTACTCTAGAAACGACGCTGTCCTTAAGCTCTCAAGACATGTCTGGCTGCTCAGGCCATTTGTATATCTGGATCTGAGGAAGCCATCTGCTTAATTTTCATTCTTTCCTTCCTTTTCCTGTCTTTGTCAGTCTTTTTCTACACTGAATCCTTTTCTGGGTTTTCGTTTTTCTGGCGATTTCTCCATGCTTTAACTGAGACTCAGCCTGGTTTTCTCCTTTTGCTTTTTGGCCCCATCGCCATGTTTTCAGTCTCTCTAACAGCCGTTTTCTTTGGTCGCAGTGATGATTTTCTGCTGTCCTCTGCAAAAAATAATACATTGCCTTACATATAAATTGCTACCATCATGTTGGGCTCAATGTAAACATGTAGACAATATAATTAATAATCCAGGGTTTAGAGTCAAAATGTGCTTAGTGCCTTTAAAAATAGCCAATTATCACCTTTGGCACTAAGCCCTCCATATAAAATTAAATTTGAGTACTTTTGATCATTCATGGATCATTGGATGGACAGATGGTCACATACATAAACCCTGAAGCCATCATGGCAACTAATTTCAGCTCACAGCAAGTGAGCTCAACAAAAAGCAAGTGAAGTATACTTTGTAGTGTCCGTAACATTATTGGCAAATACAATGATATTAATTTAAAACTAACTCCTATAAGTAAACATGCATATTTATGGTCAGTATTCTGTACAAATAACCTATCCCCAATTAATAGAATAACTATTTCTTTGTTTGATGTAAAATATGAGACATTAAAGCCATGCATCATATATGCATTTTACAAATTGTTTTTCAAATGTAACAGGTCTTCTCAGTCAAAACATACTTTTGGTCAACTTCATTATATTACATGATTAGCAACAATAATTCAACAAGGCACTGATATCCGAAATTGAAATGAATTGAGTTTTGCAGGTACATAGTCCTTGCATACTGGAAAGCATGCATTAAGTTACGGACTCTACCTTTTATAATGTATGATGATGTAAACAACAACTACTTACCTCTGACATCATTGGGACTTAAAATCTTGGTTTTGTCCATTGCTCAGGACTACTTCCTTCAGTTTGACAAGCTACTGCACCATTTTAGATGTTTTTTCCAAGGAACTTTTTGCTGGTCTGGTGGATTGTCCAACTCTTGAAAACATGTACCGGTACTCTTTCTCCGATACATTATTACATCATAATATTGTTACATCAAACAAGTTTTTCTAGTATTTTCTAACAGTAATGAAGTGATGTAACTTTGTATTATATAGATATCTGCTGATTACAGCTTTGAACTGAAGCAAAAAGCTGTTATAAATAGATGAAAGAAGTATCAATTTTTAGGGACTATTTGTGTAGAGTCCGTAACATTAAAATTGTGGAAAAAACAAATTTCAAATTCATAGAAATGAATCGCATTTTACCTTTTGAACATACACATTCAGAGCAATAATACTGAGGAATACAACAGTTCTAGTGTAAGTACTCATTGAGTTTCAACACCTATGTTACGGACTCTACAGAAAAATCATTTTTCACATTTCCACGTGTGAATGCTAAAATTTCAGATATGCTATTCATTAATGCCGTGATGCTTCCATATTTCAAACTTTAGTCAATTTTGAGTAATTCCAAGCATCAACCATCTGTCAAATTATTGTTAGCAATGCTTTACAGATCCATATCAAAGCATACCCATTGTGATTTTGAGAAAAAGACAAAATCACCTCTCTAAGTCATATAGCCATAACTTCCTAATTATGCTGTTTATTTTAACAGTTCACCTACCAAAACTTAGTGTAGACAATGCTCTTTAAGCATGCATCAGTTTCATTTCTCAGTAAAGGGTTAAAAGTCTAGTATTTTAAGCTTTAAAATACAATTTGCTAAAGTGGGACAGCATAACGCATTAAAATGACCATTTTGGGGCCATGTTTGGTGCAATAACTCAACAACGGAGTAATATTTTGACACAAAATTTGGAGTGATTCAGGATTGGCCATTACTACAAACATTGAATATAAGAAACAAATCCTTTATGTTCCCAGTTGATTTCAATCTGTATATAACATCATTTGGGCTCAAAATGGACAAATACCGTGTTTTAGCCGATATGATTTTATTTATAAGCAAATAGAGCAGATCCAAATCAGACTGCTCCTACAGGCCTTCTCAGTTTGCAAAGGAGTATTTATAGAGTGAAGGGTTAAAAACTAGTTCATGAGCAGAAGTTGAAACATCAAACTGAGGTTTGTCTTTTACAAACAGTTACATGTGCATATTAGTAATTCCTTTCACTCTTCTTTTTTCAGGCAATAGTTCTTGGTGTCATTGCTGAGAGGAATCTACCTCTGTCCATGGTACAGGTCCTGATTGACTTAGCCAAAGAACTTGCGAAAGACATCAAGGCTTTACAGAACCTGAGTATGGTTTGCACTTCAGCCTCATAGACTTGGTGAAACTATGACTAGGAAAACAGTAGAGAAGCTGAAGAAAACACCAGTTTTGCTAAACCATTTTGTGTGACAACAGTTATTTGTAATTACTTTGATGAGAAAGAAGGAAAAGTTGTGCTAGACCAGTTGGCCTCAATAGAAGTTGTGAAAGTGGATTAACATTATGAAGTTATGTTTTTGTCTTCAACACCAGCTCAGTAGTAATAAAATGGTATTTAGTACAGTGCAGTTTGGTTTTTTTGGTGTGTTTTTAAGTTTTAAATTTTGAACCAGGATAGCTCAGGGAGAGCTTTCCAATTGACCTTTAAAGCCCTATTTTTCATTTTCGGCAGGGGGCTTCGCCCCCTGTGACCCCCACCAGGGCTTTGCCCCTGGACCCCATTGGGGGCCTAAAGCGGCCCCCAAACCCTGCGCCGAAATATTTCCTCCCCTCAGCTCTTAGGTCAATCACACCCCTGTATGATACATCTTTGCATCAAAGTTGTTCATCTGTGAAATTTTAATGTAAATCCCCCAATTGGTGTATGAGGAGTTGGGACACACAAGATTTACGGGACATGGACAACATACTAACAGACAAGATGGGTCAACCCTGTACTCCATAAATATTTATATAAGAAATAATGTCATCATGAATATCGATTAGATTAAATTTTATAATGGCACATGAATTTTTGCTCATGGCATAAACTGTAAAATTTATAAATTACATTAATCTATATTATCTCATAAGCAAACAGACCAGACATCTGTAGAAGCCATCTGATCTGTCTTTCTGCTATGTTTGCAACTTTTAGGCATCGAAAGGCTTATTTATGGAGTAAAGGGTTAACTCTGCATCATTTGAAATAGAAAACTAGAAAATTGTGTCTGTAAGACACAGTGATGCCCCGGTGTAGGTGCTTGCCTAGCTGCACGTAAAATTTCCAAGTCATTTGACTTGACCTTAGGGATTGCAGGCAGCATAGGCTGGGTGTGCAATGAAAGTATGGATGGTGTTTAATGTGTATATGCAATTCCATTGCAATAGCTAGTGGTTAGGGAGATATAAGACAATGAAAAAACTGTGACAACAAGAGGGCCATGAGGCCCTGAAGCGCTCACCTGAGATAACTCCAGGGGGGTTCATTAATGGTCTATGCCTTATGGTTTCAGAGAAAAATAATATTTCATATTTTTCCAATAAAAAACTGATAAGCCCAGGGCTCGAGCAACAGGGCGATTTGGGCGAAAACTGCGCTCAAACAGGCCAGTTTTCGCTCTGATCATAAGGGTTTGGCGAAATGCAAGTCGCCCTAACTTTAAGACTGTAAACACCGCTCTCTTACGTAAAAAGCCATCATTTGTCAACCACTGACTCCAAATAATTAGCTCCGCCCATGAGTGTTAATGAGTGTTAGATAGACAAAGGTTCAGACCATTCCTCCAATCAAAACGAAGGTCTTTGGGACCACCTATTAATTTTTGAAATTGTTGACTTACGCCGTGTCCACTGACATGTGACAGAGCGAAAACCAACACGTTATGAATGTGTTATTAAAACATGTGCAAAACAGCAGACAAACTCGAAATTGATCACTCAACCATTATCTACAGTAATCAATTTTAAATGTTTTAAAGATTATGACTTAATTTAATTAGAATCATTTATTTCTGCAGGTCAGTGGGAATTCTTGCAAAGTTTACTTACCTCATAAAATCCTTTTAAATCCCAAATCATTTGAAGTTAACACAAGATTATTTTGCAGCCTGCAGGTCAAGCGTCTAAACCAATTGTTTTTATGATAGAGGGCGTTCCAAATCGTAATTTGCATAATGTCAAAGGTTAAATCTTAGCTGCACAATTATCACGTAATGATTACATGAATCTGCATACACATAATGTGGAATATGTTTAAACTTTTTTCAGTTATAACATTTTCAATGTTAATCTAATGTGCTTTCGTGTAATGTGTTGAAAATTCGGAGAAAATTGAATGCATAAACACAGCTCGATTGTAAACTTCAGCAAGAGGCTGGCGCCGTGTATTTTTGTCACTGTCAAAAAATCAATAGTCCAGCTCCAGGTGTTTGGCCTTTAGCCTGCTGTCAGAGCAAATTATGTTTACTGAATGTTTCACCTACTACATTTTCAATATTCAAGCTATAATCAATTTGTCTACCAAAATGCAATCAGACTGTCAAATATTTAGATCCTCATCTGGATCCAAACTGTTTGCATAGGTATTCACTCATCCACCCATAGCAGGCTAAAGGTTAAGCATCTAAATTTGTGTTGATCTGCAACGGTTGCTGATTTCTGCTGACACAAAGGGTCACACAGGGAGTGAACATTTATGGGTTATTGCACATGTAGACAGTAGTATTACAGAGGGGATTATAAATAACCACAACTTATTTTAAGAGAATATAAATAACTTATTTCAGAGGAAGAAATAATACATCAGTATCAGCATTGCATAACTGATTTTTTTTTATCTGAAAGGTGATATGTCATTGAAAATAATAATTTGGGATTTATAAGATTGTAGGCCAATAGGGTTTTATAAGGTCTGGATCAAAAATATTTCCTAGTCCTATAGTAACTAAATACTAAGATTTGGGCTGTGTATATTATGCAACACATATTGATATTGATCTGTCAGTTCTCTTTCTGAAACCTTGACTATAATGTTTAAGATTTTACAGATGTATAGAAACTTCCTACATGACATTGTATACTCATCTCATAAAGCTGCAACCTCCAATTGGAACTATGTCAAAGTCACGTCTTTAAGTCAAAAGTCCACTTTCTTAAAACTTTCACATTGCCATGTAACTTTAAAACTAATTGAAATAGAGACTTCATATTTGGCATGCCTACTCGTCTCATAAAGCTGCAACCTCCGAGTGGTACAATCATATGTCTATGTCATACATCATAGTCACACTTCAAAGTCAATGGTCAAAATTATAGGTTAAATCATCTCTGTTATGGGCAAAGTGTTTCGCATATACATGCTTCATATTGAACTTTCAATATTTTTGAATTATTAGTTTTGTGGATTTTAGACACTATTAAAAAGTCAATATTGCATTCATACCCTTTGATCTAGTGACACTAACATTGTTTTAGTATGTACTTAAATATTATAAAAGAGAAAAGGTATATTATGTATTAGTATCCGATAAGCAAAACGGTTCACTTCTCCTTGAGCCTCCTCACTTCTCCCTAATCTGAGGCCCAAGGAGAAGTCACTTCTCCCTAAAATTTGAACCCAGCTTGAGCCCTGAAGCCCTGAGGCAGGGCCAAGTTTCGCCCAGTGGTCAGGGTCGTAAGTTAAACATTCTTGGCAGAGGACCACAAGCCACAGCTACTTATTTATAGAGGACCATTAGATCATGTTAGTCATACCAAATATCAATGGTCTAGGCCTTACCGTTTCAGTAGATTTTTAAAGATTTTCCTATGAAAAATTGATAAGCCCTTGGGCGGGGCATTTTTGGCCCGGGGGTCATAATTTGAACAATACTTGTAGAGGACCATAAGATCATGCTACATATACCAAATATCAAAGGTCTAAGCCTTACAGTTTCAGAAGATTTTTAAAGATTTTCCTATAGAAAACTGATAAGCCTTTGGGCGGGCCATTTTTGGCCCGGGGGTCATAATTTGAAAAACAATTGTAGAGGACCATAAGATCATGCTACATATTAAATATCAAAGGTCTAGGCTTTACAGTTTGAGAACAGAAGATTTTTTAAAGATTTTCCTATGAAAAACTGATAAGCACTTGGGCGGGGCCATTTGAGGCCCGGGGGTCATAATTTGAACCACTTTTGTTGAGGACTATAAGATCATGCTACATACCAAATAACAAAGGTGTAGGCCTTACAGTTTGAGAAAAGAAGGTTTTTAAAGATTTTCCTATGAAAAACTGATTAGCCCTTGGGCGGGGCCATTTTTGGCCCGGGGGTCATAATTTGAACAATATTTGTAGAGGACCATAAGATCATGCTATATACCAAATATCAAAGGTCTAGGCCTTACAGTTTCAGAGAAGAAGATTTTTAAAGATTTTCCTATGAAAAACTGATAAGCCCTTGGGCGGGGCCATTTTTGGCCCGGGGGTCATAATTTGAACAATATTTGTAGAGGACCATAAGATCATGCTACATACCAAATATCAAAGGTCTAGGCCTTACAGTTTCAGAGAAGAAGATTTTTAAAGATTTTCCTATGAAAAACTGATAAGCCCTTGGGCGGGGCCATTTTTGGCCCGGGGGCCATAATTTGAACAATCTTTGTAGAGGACCATAAGATCATGCTACATACCAAATATCAAAGGTCTAGGCTTTATAGTTTCAGAGAAGAAGATTTTTAAAGATTTTCCTATGAAAATTCCATATTACCATATACGGAAAAAATGACCACGCCCTCTGGCGGCCATGTTTTTTGCCGGATCAAAATTCTTTTAACAACTTTTGAAGTCTATCAACTGAGAAACATTTTGGTGAAAACTATATTCAAATCGGACAAGTCATTCTGGAGAAGAAGATTTTTCTAGATATTGTGTACGGTTGCCATGGCAACAAGACCGATGGCCCCACCCACTATCTTTTAACAACTTTTGAAGCACCCACCAACGGTATGTATCTGACCAAGTTTGGTTACAATTGGGCAGTCGGTTTCAAAGAAGAAGTCTTTTGAAATTGTTGACGGACAGACGGACAGACGGACAGACAGACAGACGGACAGACGGACGCCGGACACAGGGGTATCACAATAGCTCACCTTGAGCACTTTGTGCTCTGGTGAGCTAAAAAACTGCACGTAAATGTGAAAACCAACTGCACGTAAAATTTCCAAGTCATTTGACCTCGACCTTGGGCTTGCGGGCAGCATGGGTGGGGTGCCAAATGATAGTACAGATGGTAATTGATGTGTATGTGAAGTTTCATGTGTATAAGTTCAGAAATTACTGAGTTATAACACTTGAAAAACTGTGACAACCAACTGCACCTAAAAGCGTGACAGACGGACGGACGGACATGTGCAAAACATAATGCCCCCCGACTATCGTCAACGGGGGCATAACTAGAAATGTGTCCATAGGACACTATGCCAACACTTCAGAATTTTTGTCACAGAAAGTAAGGGCCATAATCATGTATGCAACAACTGAAGCGATTTATGCTATTTTTGCAAATAAAGGGCTGCTACTTCTGAACGACTGAAGCAATTTACATGGCTATCAAAATTGACCAAAATATAATGGCCACAAACATGTGTGTAAAGTTTGGTGTGGATTGGACAAATACGTTTTTAAAAGTCATGTTTGCAAATAAATGGCCGTAACTCCTAAATGACTGAAACCATTTACATGGCTATCGAATTTGATCAAGATTTAATGGCCACAAACATGTGTATAAAGTTTGGTGTGGATTGGACAAATGCTTTCCAAGAAAGAGCCCGGACAAATTCTTCTAGATGTGCGTACGTACGTATGGACAAGAGCAACCCTATAAGCCTCCACTTTGTTGGGGGAATAATAAACTTACTCTGTACATTCAAGGTGGAGTTGCTTTTCGTCAACTGGGTGTTCCATTCTGAATCCAGGTAAGTAATTTCACATTCATATTCTCCAGCATCATTACAATTCACCAATGAAGTATTCCAAGTCAGCTCTAAGAATGATCCAGACAGTTGTGTTGGTAATGCGCCGTGTGATGTTGCACGAAGCCTAGTTAAACTTTGTGCTGATCCAAGTGTACTTGTGTTTGATCCACTTACTATGGTTGCATAAACTGATTTCCCATTTGAGCTGTAGAAGTTGATTTTCACAAGCACCACCTTTTGAACTGTCCCTCCAATGTCTCCCATAGTACATCTCAGTGTTTGATTAAAGCTGCGTTGTGAATGTAATGTAACTGTCGGCTGTGAGATTGTCATCAGTGATCCAGTAACTGAAATAAATATAACACTGAATAAATGATGCTTTTGTTAAAACAGTGTAGAGTTTAGACCAAGATCAGATGGCTACTGAAACAGCTGTCTGGGTTTGCTCCATTTACTTATGGACACTTTAACTAGCTCTGGTTCTACACTATTTGTCATATCAAATGAAATGCATTCACTTGTCTTGAACATAATGATACATGTACATATGTATAAGTAAACAAGGGCATGTTGTATTGCTATATGCAAGACATGAGTCCCCCACCGGACTGAAAAAAACAACTCCACTCTCCCCACCCCACCCACCCATGGTGTGGTTGACCATGGTATATACATGACCACCTGAATGGTATTAGTACCTACTTCCATACATTGAATCAGCAAATAAAAAGTTATTGTCCCGACAAGAAAATATGAAAAAGGGGAGTAACTCCAACAAGAGGGCCATGAGGCCCTGAAGCGCTCACCTGAGATACCCCAGGGACGGGGCCATCATTTGTACAACCTTGGTAGAGAACCACAAGGCAAAGCAGTTTGCCATTAATTAACGGTCTAAGCCTTATGGTTTCAGAGAAAAATGATATATTTTCCCCATGAAAACTGATAAGCCAGGGCCAAGTTTCGCCCAGAGGTCATGGTCGTAAGTTGAACAATATTGGCAGAGGACCACATAAGCCCTTGGGCGGGGCCATTTTTTGCCTGGGGTCATAATTTGAACAATCTCTGTAGAGGACCATTAGATCATGCTACATACCAACTATCAAAGGTCTAGGCCTTACAGTTTCAGAGAAGAATAATGTTAAAGAGTTTCCTATGAAAAACTGATAAGCCCTTGGGCGGGGCCATTTTTGGCCCGGGGGTCATAATTTGAACAATTTTTGTAGAGGACCATTAGATCATGCTACATGCCAAATATCAAAGGTCTAGTCCTTACAGTTTCAGAGAAGAAGATTTTTAAAGATTTTCCTATGAAAAACTGATAAGCCATTGGGCAGGGCCATTTTTGGCCCGGGGGTCATAATTTGAACAATCTTTGTAGAGAACCATTAGATCATGCTACATGCCAACTATCAAAGATCTAGGCCTTACAGTTTCAGAGAAGAAGATTTTTAAAGATTTTCCTATGAAAAACTGATGAGCCCTTGGGCGGGGCCATTTTTGGCCCGGGGGTCATAATTTGAACAATTTTTGTAGAGGACCATAAGATCATGCTACATGCCAAATATCAAAGGTCTAGGCCTTACAGTTTCAGAGAAGAAGATTTTTAAAGATTTTCCTATGAAAAACTGATAAGCCCTTGGGCGGGGCCATTTTTGGCCCGGGGGTCATAATGTGAACAATGTTTCATTCCCCCTAGCCAATGATACTTCTGACAAAATTTGGTTAAAATCGGGTCAGCAGTTTCAGAGGAGATGTCGTTTGAAAATGTGGACGGACACCGGACGCCGGACGGACGCCGGACGCCGGACACCGGACGCCGGACGACGGACAAATAGCGGTCACAATAGCTCAATAGAGTTATTGCCCTTGTGCATGACACTACACCTCATCATGCTAAAGTGTTCCATATGAGAAGTTTCAAATCAATTGAACCAGTACATAAAGAGTTATTAACTGGACAAGAAAATGTGAAAAGGGGAATAACTCAATAAATATAGATGCTAGAGTTATGGCCCTTGTGCATGACACTACCCCTCATCATGCTTGTTATATATGTGAAGTTTCAAATCAATTGAACCAGTAGATAAAGTTATTGTCCGGACAAAAAAATATGAACAAGAGGGCCATGATGGCCCTAAATCGCTCACCTGGTTACTATAGACATATGCATACACTGTATTTCTATGTAAAAATAAGTAAGCTTCAGATTGGGGCCAATATGAAACCAAGGGCCATAATTTTAGGCCTTGAGTTTCAAATTTGAACAATCTAAATAAAGGAACATTAGATGATGCTTCATATAAATTTCTAAGTTCCGGGCCTTACAATTTCACAGGAGATTTTAAAGATTTTCCTATGAAAAACTGATAAGCCTGGGGGGCCGGGGCCATTTTTGGTCCGGGGGTCATAGTTTGAACAATCTTTGTAGAGGACCTTTAGACGATGCTACATACCAAATATCAAATGTCTAGGCCTTACGGTTTCAGAGTAGAAGATTTTTAAAGATTTTCCTATGAAAAACTGATAAGCCCCAGGGCGGGGCCATTTTTGGCCCGGGGTCATAATTTGAACAATCTTGGTAGAGGACCATTAGATGATGTTACATACTAAATACCAAAGGTCTAGGCCTTACGGTTTCTGAGAAGAAGATTTTTTAAAGATTTTCCTAAGAAAAACTGATAAGCCCCGGGGCGGGGCCATTTTTGGTCCGGAGGACATAATTTGAACAGTATCTTTGTAGAGGACCATTAGATAATGCTACATACCAAATATCAAATGTCTAGGTCTTACGGTTTCAGAGAAGAAGATTTTTAAAGATTTTCCTATGAAAAACTGATAAGCCCCGGGGCGGGGCCATTTTTGGCCCGGGGTCATAATTTTAACAATCTTGGTAGAGGACCATTAGATGATGCTACATATTAAATTTCAAAGGTCTAGGCCTTACGGTTTCTGAGAAGAAGATTTTTAAAGATTTTCCTATGAAAAACTGATAAGCCCCGGGTCGGGCCATTTTTGGTCCGGGAGTCATAATTCGAACAATCTTTGTAGAGGACCATTAGATAATGCTACATACCAAATATCAAATGTCTAGGCCTTACGGTTTCAGAGAAGAAGATTTTTAAAGATTTTCCTATGAAAAACTGATAAGCCCCGGGGCGGGGCCATTTTTGGCCCATGGGTCATAATTTGAACAATCTTGGTAGAGGACCATTAGATGATGTTACTTACTAAATACCAAAGGTCTAGGTCTTACGGTTTCTGAGAAGAAGATTTTTAAAGATTTTCCTATGAAAAAAATGATAAGCCCCGGGGCGGAGCCATTTTTGGTCCGGGGGTCATAATTTAAACAATCTTTGTAGAGGACCATTAGATAATGCTACATACCAAATATCAAATATCTAGGTCTTACGGTTTCAGAGTAGAAGATTTTTAAAGATTTTCCTATGAAAAACTGATAAGCCCTTGGGCGGGGCCATTTTTGGCTCGGGGGTCATAATTTGAACAATCTTGGTAGAGGACCATTAGATGATGTTACATACTAAATACCAAAGGTCTAGGCCTTACGGTTTCTGAGAAGAAGATTTTTTTAAGATTTTCCTAAGAAAAACTGATAAGCCCCGGGGTGGGGCCATTTTTGGTCCGGGGGACATAATTTGAACAATCTTTGTAGAGGACCATTAGATAATGCTACATACCAAATATCAAATGTCTAAGTCTTACGGTTTCAGAGAAGAAGATTTTTAAAGAATTTCCTAAGAAAAACTGATAAGCCCCGGGGCGGGACCATTTTTGGCCCGGGGGTCATAATTTGAACAATCTTGGTAGAGGACCATTAGATGATGTTACATACTAAATACCAAAGGTCTAGGCCTTACGGTTTCTGAGAAGAAGATTTTTAAAGATTTTCCTAAGAAAAACTGATAAGTCCCGGGGCGGGGCCATTTTTGGTCCGGGGGTCATAATTTGAACAATCTTTGTAGAGGACCATTAGATGATGCTACATACCAAATATCAAAGGTCTAGACCTTACGGTTTCAGAGGAGAAGATTTCTAAAGATTTTCCAAAGAAAAACTGATAAGCCCCAGGGCGGGGCCATTTTTGGTCCGGGGGACATAATTTGAACAATCTTTGTAGAGGACCATTAGATGATTCTACATACCAAATATCAAAGCTCTAGGCTTTGTGGTTTCAGAGAAGAAGATGTTTAAATAAATTGTTGACGACGCACATACGCACGACGCACATACGCACGACGACGGACACTGCCCTCTCACAATACCTCACCTGGCACTTTGTGCCAGGTGAGCTAAAAAGGGGAATAACTCCAAAAATATTGATGCTAGAGTTATGGCCCTTGTGCATGACACTACTCCTCACCATGCTTCTTCAATGTGTGAAGTTATAATGAATTTGGCCTAACTTTGTAGGAGATATGGCCCGGACACGAAACGTGAGAGATGAACTGACAAGAAAATATGAAAAAGGGGAAGAACTCCAAAAATATTGACTCTAGAGTTATGGCCCTTGTACATGACACTACCCCTCATCATGATAGTTCCATATGGGAAGTTTCAAATAAATTGAACCAGTAGATAAAGAGTTATTGTCCGGACAAAAAAATATGTAAAAGGGGAATAACTCCAAAAATATTGATGCTAGATTTATGGCCCTTGTGCATGACACTAGCTCTCATCATGCTTCTTCAATGTGTGAAGTTATAATGAATTTGGTATAACTTTGTAGGAGATATGGCCAGGACAAGAAGTGTGACAGACGGACGGGACGGATAGACAGACGGACAGACGGAATCGAGCAAACCTATAGTCCCCCAACCGGTAACCGGTGGGGGACTAATAAGTTATACATATTCCATTGTTAACCCTTTCCCTGTTCTATGTTTATTTAAAATTTCAATACCTACTGAATATTCATGAACAAATTAGTTATAATGAACGATGGAAGGTGAAACATTATAACCATTTTAGAAAGTAAAGAAACATATTTTTCTAATTCCAATAGCAAACAGAGCAGACCCTGATCAGACAGCTCCTGTAGGAGCTGTCTGATCTGGGTCTACCCTGTTTGCACATTCACCTGGTATATGAGGGAAAGGGTTAAGAATGAGTGGAGTCTATCATGATGATTTAGTTTATTTACTCAATAAATACCGTTACGCCTTTCCTTTCTATACCTTTGCAGAGAAGACCCAGATCACATGGCTGTGACGGACTCCTAGAGGAGTTGTCTGATCAGGGTCTGCTCTATTTGTTGTTTATGATATAATATAGGTATGATTATACACTAGATCTGCCATGGCAAAAACTTCCTTTGTCCATGTACTATTATAACAGATAATAATAAGTTATAATCTAATTAATATACATGATGTAACTATTTGTTAGATAAATTTTCATGGAATAATGGGCTAATAACAAACAATCAAAAGAAAGTTTTTCTCATAACATACATCATCACATCAACTTTAAATAGTCATCTGAGGTAAATCCTCCCATTGCCATTGGTGTCACCAATGTATGAGGAGTTGGATACGTCTTCAAAGTAATCACTATCTGATAAAGTTAATCCAAATACAGACTATACAATGCAGGATACCTCTGTCACTAATGTCATTTGCAAAGGTGTAGACCCTGATGAGAGGACACCTAGAAGAGTCCTCTCATCAGGGTATGTGCTGTATGTCATGTTACACCTTTTAAGTTTTTGTTAGAAACATCCCTAAATATTTATTAAAGCTTGACCGGTTTGATATTTTGAATAGTCCATTTGAAAATTTAGTGCTGTAAAGGTTAAAGTTATAAACAGCGTAAGAGTTCAATTTATATTCTGCTGATTTTTTATATAAATCAATCAACTCCAAAAGTTGTACACATATTCATATCATTAAAATAATGCTTACAGCACATTTTCCCACAGTGTGTATATATAATTAACTAATTATTATTATTATTTCAACTAATTAATGACAAATGACAATATCTGAATAATGCTAAATCCTTAGAAAAACACTTACTTTTTAAGTGAGTCAGAAAATTGGAAATCAATGACCATTGTGGGATAAGCTACAATCATAAACTCCAAATCTTTTATGGACCAACACTTTGAATATTAACCCTTCGCTTGCTGAATTTTAAAATACATTTCTCCTTCTTTACCCATGCCCTGTTGTATAATTACATATATCTTCACTGTGTACAAGTATTTCGCTGTGCAATCATTGCTGTGGAGTGCATTGGTTGCACAATCAACTTGTAAATAGTGCAGACCCTGATGAGACAGCTCCTGCAGGAGCTGTCTCATCTGGGTCATCACTATTTACAGGTAGGTATATTGACATGAATAGCAAGCGAAGGGTTAAATTATGTGTGTAACAAATGAACTGATCGATATACAATGAGATGTAATTGTTTTGTAGTTGTGTTATTTTCATTAAATTTATTGTATTTTTCGCCAATGAATTTACTCATTAAAATATTGAACTTTCCTTTAATTATACGTGTTACAGCTTCATTTTAATAACTTCAGTTGTAATTAATGACACCCAATAGAATTAAAATGTAACAATCGCAGGTAAGATTTTTTTTTAAAAAACACAAGAGTACCGCATACTTTACATAATACGCCCACTTGCAAACTTTCTCTGATTCAACATGCCTTATAAGTGTTGACATTTTCTAATCTGTGCTTCAGATCTTGATTTCCATATTAAGGTGATATTATTTTTAAAAAAATTGAAGTGAATATCTTATTAAACAAGAGGGCCAGAATGGCCCTGACATCGCTCACCAGGCAATCAGAGGAGAAGATGTTCAAAGTTTTCACTATATGTTTCTAGAGAAAACTAGCCACCCCTGGGGCGGGCCAATTTTGATCCAAGGGGCATAATTTATACAACTTTTGTAGAGGACCTGAACATGATGCTATGTGCCAAATATGAAAGCTGAGAACCTTCCAGTTTCTGAGGAAAATATTTTCAAATTTGACACTATATGTTTCTATTGCGAACTGGCTACCCCTGGGGCGGGGCCAATTTTGACCCCGGGGCATAATTTATATAACTCTTGTAGAGGACCTGAACATGATGTTATGTGTCAAATATGAAAGCTGAGAACCTTCCAGTTTCTGAGGAGAAGATTTTCAAAGTTGTCACTATATGTTTCTATTGAGACATGGCTACCCCTGGGGCGGGGCCAATTTTGACCCCTGGGGCATAATTTATATAACTTTTGTAGAGAACCTGAATATGATCCTATGTGCCAAATATGAAAGCTAAGAACCCTGTAGATTTAGGAGAAGATTTTCAAAGTTTTCACTATATGTTTCTATTGAAAACTGGCCACCCCTGGGGCGGGGTCAATTTTGACCCCAGGGGCATAATGTATATAACTTTTGTAGAGGACCTGAACATGATGCTATGTGCCAAATATGAAAGCTGAGAACCTTCCAGTTTCAGAGGAGAAGATTTTCAAAGTTTCACTATATGTTTCTATTGAAAACTGACCACCCCTGGGGCGGGGCCAATTTTGACCCCAGGGGCATAATTTATACAATTTTGTAGAGGACCTGAACATGATGCTATGTGCCAAATATGAAAGCTGAGAACCCTGTAGATTCAGAAGAAAAGATTTTCAAAGTTGTCACTATATGTTTCTATTCAAAACTGGCTACCCCTGGGGCGGGGCCAATTTTGACCCCAGGGGCATAATTTATATAACTTTTGTAGAGGACCTGAACATGATGCTATGTGCCAAATATGAAAGCTGAGAACCCTGTAGATTCAGAGGAGAAGATTTTCAAAGTTGTCACTATATGTTTCTAATAAAATCTGGCTACCCCTGGGGCGGGGCCAATTTTGACCCCAGGGCCATAATTTATATAACTTTTGTAGAGGACCTGAACATGATGCTATGTGCCAAATATGAAAGCTGAGAACCCTGTAGATTCAGAGGAGAAGATTTTCAAAGTTGTCACTATATGTTTCTATTCAAAACTGGCTACCCCTGGGGCGGGGCCAATTTTGACCCCAGGGGCATAATTTATATAACTTTTGTAGAGGACCTGAACATGATGCTATGTGCCAAATATGAAAGCTGAGAACCCTGTAGATTCAGAGGTGAAGATTTTCAAAGTTTTACTATATATTTCAATAGAAAACAAGGCACCCCTGGGGCGGGGCCAATTTTGACCCCAGGGGCAAAATTTATATAACTTTTGTAGAGGACCTAAAGATGATGCTATGTACCAAAGATGAAAGCTGAGAACCCTGCAGATTCAGAGGAGAAGATTTTTAAAGGTTCAAATTGTTGACGCCCGACGACGGACGACATCAAGTGATCACAAAAGCTCACCCTGAGCACAAAAGTGCTCTGGTGAGCTAATAAAAAAGTTACAGCTAATCCTCATATTTGCAGATTTTTGTAAAGTGCAATGGCCATAACTCTGTAAAGACAAACTGAATGAATAAACTCAGCTGCAGATTTTATTGCTTAAAACATTTGTGTTAAGTTTCATTTATATCATTTTAATAGTTTTCCTAGAAAACTACAGACAAACTAAAAGTTGACCGACAAACAAAGCAATGAACACACAAAGTTCAAGGACCATAACTTTAGAATAAATTGTTTAGGAATAAACTTTACGCAGCATCAGAAACATGAGCAAAATGTCCAAAATGAGTTAGTCGGACATGACCGCGTCCCCGAGTGCGAACCGCTGACAGCCTTGAAACGATTACTTATACGCCAAACACAATAAAATTTGACGTTCATATCAGCATTATATTTAATAAAAAGAACTTTCCTACTGCAATCTTACACGAAAACGAGGTTTTACTGTCCTTTCTGTGTGTTTACATGTTCCTCGCATGTCAGCAACTTTTACTTTCATTTTCAATTCGCCGAAGTCATGGCACGTGACTTCTTGTTATCCACGTTTTGATTGGCCGTGGACGAAAGCGAACTATTCAAACCTTGTTCGTGATCCATCGGAAAACAGTCGCCATTTTCCACCAGTCAAATGAAATAACGCAGCTGTTGTATAGTCACGTGACCATAGTTTGACTTCTTGAAAACGATGTCAGTCGCAAACGTTGAAACTCGCAAAAAGTAGGGTAAAACCACGTTTTCATGTAAGTCTCGCTGTAGTTCTTTTCATTGAATATATTGCTGATATGAATGACATATTTTACTGTGTTTGACGTAGAAGTAATAGTTTCAAGGCTGTCCACGGTTCGCACTCAGGGACGAGGTCGTTTCCGCCTAACGAATTTTGGCCATTTTTCTCATGCTTCTGGTGCCGTTTTAAGTTCATCCCTTATTTGACCGGGAAAATCTTTGCATATTCGAATAAAACAATGTCTTTTCTTACAAAATTGCTTTTTATCTGATCGAAATCGGTGCATTTCTTGCAGTGCGAAGGTTTTAAAGTAGAGGAGTGGGTAATTTGGCTCTTTTGAAGTCGGATCCCTTCTTTCTATATACGGTATACATATACTGACTCAAATGTGTCTTACCCCTGTGGTGCTAACAGGTAGTCAGGTAATAAGAATAAACGTGTGCCAGTAAATTTAAGTTAATATTTAATAAACTGATTTAAAAATGATAATAAGAAGAACAATGACATCAATCCTGAAAATAATGTTTTCATTTTAACCCTTTCCCTGTTCTGTATTTAGGCCAAAATTCAATACCTACTGAATATTCATTAACAAAATAGTTATAAACTAAAAGAAATAAGAAAGATGGAACATTGTAGACATTTTAGAAAGCAAAAAAATAGATCTATCCAATTGTATTAGCAAACAGAGCAGACCCTGATCAGACGGCTCCTCTAGGAGCCGTCTGATCTGGGGTCTACTCTGTTTGCAAATGCGTGAAAACACATTTATATGAGGGAAAGGGTTAAAAGACATTTTGGAAAAATATAAGATAAGTACTATAGAATGACCTTTTTACCGAAACATCGAAACAAGTTACTATATAAATTCAATTTACCGAAATGTCGGGCACCCAACAAATGACTTTTGTATATTTTAGGTAGATTTCTAATTTTGAAACACGTCTAATGTAGGGCCTTCCCTTTAACAGTAAGTTATATCACATTGTCCAGCTAATTACAGGTAGAGGAAGACCCCAATGGTTCTTTAAGCAGAACATGATCCTGGTAGAACCACCGACCTACTGCAAACCAGCTGTGGAAGGCTTCTTCACATGAAAAATCCAAATGCCCAGACCGGTAATCATCGAACCCACAGCAGTGAGGGGCTAAGCTATCATTGTTAATCACGACAGGAGGCCGATGTTTGGTAATGTGGCAGGAATAGGTTTTATTTACTGCTTTAAGTTTCACATCTACCTGTACGGAACTGTGAAGATATCATGCATTTGATACAATCTGCAGCAAATACATCTGCCAGTTTGCTTATTACTGGTGATTTCAATATGAAAGATATTGACTGGGAAAGTTATACAACTATACACTATGAAGATCATCATGAACATCGTTTCATTGAATGTTTACGAGATAATTTCCTCTTTCAACATGTGAAACATTTTACCCGGTGTCGAAATGAGCAAGTTCGGAACACTTTGGACCTTATTATTACTAAAGATGAAAATAATGTGGAAAACATTGAAATTTTGCCATCACTTGGATGCAGCGATCATGTGGTCTTTTTGTTTGATTTTATGTGTGAATATAAAGAAATTTCAACCGGTAGAGCATATTACCAGTATAGAAAGTGTGATCTTATGGGTTTTACACAAGAATGGAGTGAGATTGATTGGAGAGAAAGTTTGAAAATGAAGATATTGACGGCATGTGGAATATTTTCTCAAATAAGTTCAAAAACAGTGTGGAGAAATTTATACCTAAAGTAAAACCTCGTAAAGGAGCTAAACTAAAACCTGCTTGGATGACGGGTGTAACTTTGACTCATATTAAGAAAAAGCGACATGCATGGAACAAATATCTAGCAACTAGACGAAATGAAGATTTGGAGGAATACATTGTATAAAAGGGTAAGAAATTTAGCAAATGAATGTGTAAAGAATAGTAAGAGAAATTTTGAAAAACTTGTATCGCAGAATGCTAAAAATGATCCAAAACAGTTTTGGCGTTATGTTAAAAGTAAAACTCAGTCGAAATCTGGAGTATTCAACCTCAAGACACAAAATGGGGAGTTTGTTAAAACTGATCAGGAGAAAGCAGAGGTTTTGAATGAGTTTTTCACAACTGTTTTCACAAGAGAGACACTGATCAATATTCCTGATGTTGAGGATAGAAATGTGAATGAAAAATTGCAACACATAGATATATTGGAGGGAACCGTCCTGAAACTTTTAAAGGAAATTGATCCAGCTAAACCTATGGGTCCAGATGACATTTATCCACATCTTTTGAAGAGTATGCCTAAAGTGTTTACTACACCACTAACTCTGATATTCCAAATGTCTCTTTCCTCTGGCACAGGGTTGGGCGGTAAATACCGGGGGCGGTAAATACCGCTGGTAAATACCGGTATTTACCGGTCCGGTAAATACTCAAAAAATGACCAATACTGGCATTTACTGGCAAATACTCCAGAAAAGATGGAATATATACTATTTCTTTGAAGTTTATTGTTTTTATAAAGGCTGTTTTAAATTGCTGGTTAGTGGAATATTGATAAGTTTATTTATTGATTTCTAACCATCATTTTACTGAGGGTTTAAACTGTTTCATGCCTGCCAAGGGTACTCATCAGATGGCTTATATATCTTATATATATATATATCTAATATCTAGTTTACAGAAAAATCCTGTATAGCTCTAAATTTAATGGCATGATTCTGCTGGTATAATGTGTTAAAATCATCAGTACAACAGACCAACTCCTTTGTCTGATACTGCAGTTTGATTGGTTTAATCTGAATCATTGCCCCCTCCAAATTGTCTATATTGTGTTTGACACTTCATGGTTCATTGAGTGTATCTCTTAAATGAAAAGTGTGTATGTTTTTACAACAATAACCATAGTGGCCAGTAGAGGTGTCAAAACTGTTGTCTTGAGAGCTGACCTGACAGTAATTAGCAGTGGGTTAGGTGGCCAGTATTGTTTCTCTTATATGTTACTCAGTTTTCTACAACTGACTGCCAGTCTTTTGATTTACATGAGAGAGAGACCTGTAATCAAGGGCAGATAACTCTAGACATAGTGATCAGATTAAACCCAAAAACTATAGGCATCTTCCGCTGATGATACTAAGCATATGCCTTAATATGAAACCAATATGTGAAGTACTGTTTGAGTTATCATGTCACATCAAAACTGAAAAGTATTGACGAATGGACAGAAATTGTGATTCCTACAGGGCTCCTGCATTTCCAAGCGGGGCCCTAATTACACCTTGTATTTTATTTTTTGGGTTGTTTACACTGCAAATACATAAGGCAAAACTTGTATATATGATTAGAGAACTAATAAAGCACATTAGGATGGTTTAAATAGGTGCTAAGCCCCTGGACAATTCAAAATACCAGTAAATGCCAGTAAGTGCCAATAAACGCCAGTAAATCCCGGTATTTACCGCCGGCACGGTAAATACTCATAAATGCCGGCATTTTGCCAACCCTGCTCTGGAAAGATGGAAGTGGAAAGATGCGCGGATTTCACCAATTTTTAAGAAAGGCAGTAAAACTGAACCAAGTAACTATCGACCAGTAAGCCTTACTTCAGTAGTTTGCAAGTTACTTGAAAAGATTGTTAGGAAAAGTATATTAGGACACTTGCAAGAAAACAAATTGCTCGCGGATGAACAATATGGTTTCAGATCAAACAGATCATGTGCATTGCAATTGATAAACGTTTTGGAAGATTGGACAATGTTCATTGAAAACCGCCAATCCTGGGATAGCGTGTACCTAGATCTAGCCAAGGCATTCGACAAAGTTGCTCACAAAAGATTGCTTAAGAAAGTAGAGTCGTTTGGAATAAAAGGAAATGTGCTGAGATGGATTGAAGACTTTCTTAATAATAGAAGACAGTGCGTATCCATCAAGGGATGTTCATCTGGATGGAAAGAAATTGATAGTGGGGTACCTCAGGGGAGTGTATTGGGACCCGTTCTCTTCATTATATATTATGTGAATGATATTTGTGATGTTGTGAATACAAACATTAAGATTTTTGCTGATGATACGAAGTTATATGCATCATCAACTGATTCAGCAGAACTACAAAGAGATTTAAATTCAGTCATTGAATGGGCTAAAAGATAGGAATTAACATTTAATGTGGATAAGTGCAAAATTATTCACTATGGACATAATAACCCTGAAAGAGACTTCTACATGAACAAGGACAAACTTAAATCTGCCACGGAAGAAAATGATCTTATTTTTGAGCGTGACTTGCATTTTTCCAAACATATTTCTTCCAAAATCAACAAAGCAAAGCAAACAGCATTCTTGGACTCATTAGTCGCTCTTTTCAATTCATTGACAATTTCTCATTTATTAAGTTATATACAGCCATGGTTAGGCCACATGTGGAATTTGCAAATGTTGTCTGGCACCCATACTTGAGGAAAGACATTATTAATTGTAAGCCTTGAAAAGTTACAAAAAAGAGCCACAATTAAAACTAGTTCCGAAACTTCAGAATATGAAGATCGTTTGAAGGAATTGAAACTTCCAAGTCTTACTCATCGAAGAGTACGAGCTGATGCTATACAAACATTTAAAATTGTGAAAGGGATAGATGATTGTTCTTTTGAGAAGTTTTTCCCGATATGCATCATCTACAAGAGGACACAACCTGAAGTTGGAAAAGCCACTCAGCAGATCAACTTTCTGTCAAAATCAGTTTTCAAGACGGGTTATTGATTCTTGGAACAAACTACCTCAATATGTGGTCGACTCGAAAGATGTAGAGACCTTCAAGATACATTTTGATCGTCACTGGTAGGGGAACACTTATAGCTATTAGTAACAAGAGTGATAGTTATCATAGGATAACAGAATAATTATTATAGACTAAACATAACCTATCCATTATCATCACCGAGATAAGTTTTTGAAGAACTGCAGAAATCATGTGCTGAAATTGTGATATATGAGGGGGGTCTTAAAAAGGATTACATCCTTACCGAAGAGCCAAAGACCATTCTACAGTTATTCTACAGGTATGTATCTCTTAATTTAAAGATATTTACAGTATACATGTTTCTCATATATGGTTTTCTATTGTATATGGTAAGCACAGATAGAATACAAGTGTACTTTTCAGGTAGCTATTATTGTTATTAAATGAGTTTCATGTTCGAAGCATGCTTTTTACCCAGATGAGGGTATATAAGCTCGACTATTTTGTACTTTCTTCACTTAAGAACAATTAAGGCAACTTATACCTTCCGTCAGAACTGGCTCAACCCTGTCTCCCTCTCTCTTTCTATATATCTCTCTGTTTGTTATTTAATGTACAATAAAAGGGTGCTACTAAACAGAGTCTGGTAGAGTCCGGTAGAGTCTGGAGGCCTTTTTAGAAGTTTAAGTGCAATTTAAAGATTATAATGATGTTATATAGCACTATTTTGTATGTTTGCAGCAGTAGTAATTAACATCTGTTAATAAATGATCATATAATAGCTTGAAAACTCCCTGTAAATATTACCGGGGTCACACGGTAATGGCCGACCTACATCGGATAGAGTCTGTTGTAGTTTTAGAAGTCTATATGGTATTAAAATTCCCCTTTTTATCAGAAAACATTTTACATACATTAATAAGTGATTTTATTATAATAACATTGTTATTAATACATTAATTCGCTATATCTTGCAACTGTTGGCCTAAAACTTCCTTTTTCATCTACCCACTCTTCATTTCCCACCGACGTTTCTCCAGTCTGAAAAAGGGCAAACTATAATGTATTACACCAGACATATCAAGTTTATACTGACTTTGAAATTGTAATAAAACCATTTATAAATGTATATAGATTGTTTTTGGATAAGAAATATGGAAGTTTGATACCAATAGGGCTTCTTAAACAACACCAGACTCTATCCGACGTAGGGCGGCCATTACCGCGTGACCCGGTAATATTTACCGGGTGTTTTCAAGCTAATATACGATCATTTTTTAATGGATATTAATTACTATAGCTTCAAACATACTAAATAATGTTATATAACAGCCTTATAATCTTTAAATTGCATTTGATCTTCTTAAAATACATCCAGACTCTACCGGACTCTACCAGACTCTGTTTAGTAGCACCGCAATAAAAGAATCATTCCCCTAGACAGATTTATTGAATACTGTCCCTATGATAAGAAATAACCTGGGAAAAGTAACCAGCCAACTCACAAACCATGTAGACAAGGCAAGCCGGTTACAGTAATGGTTCAAGATGAAACGCACGATGGTTGTCTCATCAGGATCTAAACTATTTAATACTGACTATATTATTAATTTAAATATTAAAGAACTGAAGCAGACGATCATTGTTGCAGACGAAAAATTACTAAAGCGTGCATGTGCGGAAGTAGAAACTTGGAACGGATATGCAATACTAAAACTTATATTTATACATGTCATAAGATTTACGTACTTGTAATACAAAACATAGTGCCAGCTTATGTAGTGCTTATATATATAAATTATTGAGAAACTAATGGCAATTGATGTGACATCGCTCAGTTTACAATATGTAGGTCAAATTTCAAATTATACAAATATGTCGCTCGTAATTTAGTCGTATCACTATCAGGCTGGTCAAACAAAATACACACCTGTAGAAGTGGCAATGTGCGAATCAAACAAGGTCTTAACTTACCTGAATTCCTAATTAAGATGTGCAAGATGCACAGCAATTGAAATAAGCGCAACATCTCTTATCCGTCACACTAATATTCAAACAAGTATGGCGATGGGCAAATTGAGGACAACAGTCTTGACATCAACACTTATTACCGATATTCCTCCGCCAGGTAAAAAATCGATAAACCATCCTATCTCTTTTGTAAATTTAACGTCTGCATCCAGTTTGAAAATACGGCAATAATTAGACAGAATATTATGAATATGATTCCTTTAAATTTAGAAAATTGTGTAAAAATCTAAGGATATTCGTAAAACATCACAAGAACTATTTTCTCCTTATATGATATTCGACGATATTGTCATCGCATTCCAAAAATAGTTCACCATTAGTAAACAGGTAGACACTCCGTGAGACAAGCGTACAGGTATGTTAGCGTCAACAGGCCATGACTAACAAAATCACCAATAAACCCAGAGTCAAAATACACACGAGTGGTGAACATGTACGGACTCTGTATCTCATATACCACATACTGGTAACTGTCTCTCTCTATATATATATACATGCATTATATACACGCACCAAAGACGGAAATATATAGGTCCCAGTGTAGATAAATCTAGATGCGATATCGTAGCTGTAAGACTGATATTGACTAGCGTCCAGTTTATTTAGGAATAGAGCTACGTTATCGTATCTAAGATAAATCATGAAAAAGCAACTGAAGGATAGGTGAAATATCATTGATAACACTTCATGACTACAGGTAAACCTCCCCTTAACCGGGCATTCAATTTAGTATGTATAAATATAAATATCAGTCTTTGAGGCAGTTGGCAGCTTAATGCAGGATGAACGGAGCTTTCTGTATGACTTTCACCATACATTAGTCACTTGCCTAAAAGTATCTAAGTTATTCTCTACTAGAAGTCCGGTTTAGAGAGGGTTTACTGTATTCATGAACTGCATTTTTATAATGTAAATATTTTCAAGGGAATTTTTAGCTTAGACAAAAACTATACATATCTATATGTATACTGTGTACATAGGCGTAGGAGCCGGGGGGGGGGGGGGGGGTCATGGAGAAAAAAGCGATATATCTGCTTTTTCCAGTGGTTGATATAAAATACTTGTTTTTATATAAAATGTGAGATATGGGGGAACGGAAGAAAAAAAAAAAAGCATCTGACAGTGACGGGATTCGATCCCCTGGCGCGCCCGTAAACCTCCGACTTTTGATTTTCTATATGTAACGGACAGCTCGTTAGACCACTCGACCACAGAATTACGTAGTTTTATCATATTTAACTTGTCTAACGAGCAATTTTCGCTTTTCCCGAAGATGCACATTTTCAGAAAAAAGATTAAAATATATTCAAAAGAATAAGTTAATTTCATCTTGTAATATAATATTCACATTCATTCAGTAATATGAATATTATCCCTGTCTTAATCTTGAGTCACATGTCTCACAAAAACAATGCCTGTATCATTACCATTTTCCTCAAATTAATGAATTCCCCTTTCAGGTTCATGCAGTTACCCTAAGGAGAGGATTCTTGCATTCCGTTAATGTTAGCTTTAACGTTGACGGCTACGATCGATCAGTCGAGCGTTGGCACCCGTATGCGGTGCTCTTGTTTCAACCACAGATGCCAGACGCGTGACCATTTCATAAATAAGTTACATGTACTTATAAAATATCTTCAAATACGTTTAGACATCATACTTTGACACTAGTACAGGGCTACAGATAAGGTTTTGATGCAATTGGGTATTTAACCCTTGATTTTTTACAGAATTGGGTATTTGCAATTTGTATTGGGTATTGTTCATATTCTGATTAGGTATTCAAAATTTTCCTTGCTTTTTGGTTAGATTTCTTTGTTTTTTGTTACTCCTTATTGTGAAAAACAATTGCTTTTTCCACAATTTTAATTGGGTAAATACCCCCAATACGAGCCTTATCTGTAACCCTGCTAGTAACTTGTAATATTACTAGTAATATACTATACGGAAAAAAACATTTCATTTTTTTACTGTCAAAGTATGATGTTTAAACGTATTTGAAGATAATTATAAGTAGTATTTATGAAATGGTCACGCGCCTGGCACCTGTGGTTTTAACAGCGGATAAAAGGTTAATAAATGTAGTGGTTCCAGATCTACACTCTGTTCATGGACGTTTCAATCGTCGCAAGTGCTGTTTATCTTGATTTGGATGGACTTTACTGATTAGGATCTGTTATACGTTATGGGTTGATCAGTATTAGATTACATGTAATAATCTTTTACTAGATAGAGACGCCATATGAAGCTTTTACGCACAGAGTAGACCAAGATGAGACCGCTCCAGTTGGAGTCTTCTGACCATGTACATGTAGCTGTTCTACTCTGATTATAGAATTCTATACATTTTGATCTGATTAACTCTTTCACTGTTCTATGTTTATTTCATATTTCAATACCTACTGGATATTCATGGACAATCTAGTTATCACGAAATATGGAAGATGGAACATTGTAGCCATTTTAGAAAGTAAAGAAGCAGATCTATCAAATTCCATTAGCAAACAGAGCAGACCCTGATCAGACGGCTCATATTTTCTGTTTGAAAATGCGTGAAAAGGTGTTTATATGAAGGAAATGGTTAAACAGTTTCTGTCGTACCCAACATTTCTGTGTTCATATGCCAATATAAAACAATGGCTAATATATTTTCAGGATGCCATTATTTATTACATTAGGGTTTGGTAATTTATTTTCATATACAACAGAACCAGTGCTAAGCGTCCTTATACTGATTGGCTACAGAATTCTTAAAATAGCAAATGATTTTTTTAAATACAGAACAAAAGTAATGCAGAAAGCTAAAGGAGCTTTCTGCGTTGCTTTTGACTTTCATCAAGTTCCCACCTGCCATAGAGACCAACAATTAGACCCCCTTTAGATGGTTCTACTATATATCCTATATACTTACAATTTACGAATACTTGGACCTCGTTGCTCGGTGTCCTGGAATGGGCGGGAACTTCGTGTCCCACGTCACACCGGAAATACCTCTTGTTGTCATAGCGACTTATCTGAACCTCAAATATGTACGTGATTGAGTAAGTTCCATTGGAAAGAATTCGATACGAGTTAGATGTCGCCATATCTTCGCTCGTGGCGCTTTCAATGGGAGAGAAATATTGTGATGGGGATAATACCGACCTCATGAGCGAAAGAGTCCCTAGGGGGCGCCCAACGTTTCCGGTACAAACCAACATGGCGGTTTTACCTTCAGTGAAATTGGTCGGTTTAACGGACATCGCCAAACTCACCGGCAATGCTGGAGAAGAGAAACGATACAAATAGAAAGTACTGCAATACCTCTTTCATTCGAATACTTATCACTTTAGTAAGACAGATCATGAGATGTCAGCTTAATACAGGGTGAAAGTCACTCAACATGAGGGTGCTGCAGTATAAATAGATAGATAGATAGAAAGCTCCTCTGGGAGCTTTCTGCACAACTTCCACTCTGCATTAAGCAGCCACCTGTCTCAAAAGATCTAAAATCTTCTTTATTGAAAATGGAATTATCGAGGTTTTACTGTAGTATTGGACAAATGTTTTTCAAAGTTGCATCCTGACAATAATCCATAAATTTGTATACAACGTGCATGTATATGGTGTCCTTGATCAGAATATGCAGTTTCACTTTGTGTCACAATGTCTGCTTTCTAGAAAGTTCACATCGGCAAAATAAATCTTGCAGAAACGATACTCCCAGTGGCAGTACGATTGGTTCGTAATAAATATTTAGGCATAGCAATTACTAGAACATGAGGTGTGAATTGGTTAACATACAGCGATCATAACATTATCATCAGCTGTATTAAAACCATTCAGAACAATAAGTATTAACCTGTGTATTCAAATATTAAAATCGTCAATTCTCAACGAAACCCTATGCTGTGACCACTCTTTTGAATCGTATGGAAGAGATGATTCTAAAGAGTTGTTACAAAATTGTGTTTGGTGGAGACATAAAGGAGTCATTCAGAGTCCATGCTTATAAAGCTTTTTAGTTGAGTCTTAGTTGCTCTCAAGCTTTTGATTGGTCAGATTTGAACCTTTGCCATGCTTATTTCTTACATGCATATTCATGGAGGAAAAGGTTAATCTAAAATCAAAAACTGGAGAACGAACTCTGACTCGACTAAAAAGTTTTATAAGCATGGAACCTGGAAAAGGCATTATCTGCTGGACCTTATATACATTATTTGGGTGTGGACAGGATGTGGCTCGGTTTAAATACATTATGGTGGCTGATCTTGGTCTACACTTTTTGTTTTGCAAATATCTATTCGCTCAATGACGCGATCCAATTATAAAGCATTAACCCTTTACTCCATAAATAAGCCTTTGCAAACAGAGTAGATCTTATTGCAGCCGTCTGCTCAGGGTCTGCTCTGTTTGCTTATGATATACTATAGATATGATTCTACAGTTTCTGCCATGGCCAAAAGTCCCTTTGTCCATCTGCTATATAAAAGCAAATATCCATGCCATGATTATTTCTTACATGCATATTCATGGAGGAAAAGGTTAAATAACTAACCATATGTTTCAAGCTGGAAGTGTACGCTTTCACGGACGTTCTGATCACTGTCTCTGACAACGATGGAGAAATTTCCTTCATCTTGTGTCGATGTGTTCTCCAGCGTTACACTAACTGTATATGTGTCTGTGCTGTTTTCTAGAGTAACTGAAGCCCTTCCTTCCCAGTCCCCTTGCAGCATCCACTCTGTGGCATTTACCAGCAGCAGGTTCGTTGAGTCATCGGTCAGAAACAGACGAATGACAGACAGAGTTGTACCATTTTCAGGTCGCCAAGTGATGTTGAACTGAGTTGTCTTCTTCAGTTCTATCTGTAGTTGGTAGGGAGCATCGAGTATTATGGTGGAATCTACAAGTAACGAACAATAGATGGAGATTTAACCCTTTACTTCACGAATATTCATACTAAAAATAATGACTTCATGAGAATTAATTTGATGTATATGGACACAAGATATGGACATGGACATGGTAGAAACTATAGGATCATAGATCTATATTATTTCACAAGCAGACAAAGCAGACCCTGATCAGACGGCTCCTATAGAAGCCATCTGATCTGGCTCTACTCTGTTTGCAAATTTGCGAAAAGGCGTTTATATGAAAGAAAGGGATGAAGCATATATTGTCATTAACAGAAATAATATTTTATATAGCCAAGTTTCGATAAAACGATAAAATGTCATTTTGAAAATATGATACTCTACATAATTCAAAATAAATTTCATCAATTTATTGTTTTGCCTCTGTTGAGCAAACCTTGCGAATCTGAGCACCCAAATAAGTGTCATTATCTGTCTTTAACCCTTTACTCCATGAATATTCATGTAAGAAATGATGTCACCATGAATACTAATTAGACTTTTTTTAATGGCATATTAACACATGGTCTTTTTGCGAATGTAGAAACTATAGGATCAGATCAATATTATTCCACAAGCAAATAGAACAAACCCTGATCAGACGGCTCCTATAAGAGCTGTCTGATCTTGGTCTTCTCTGTTTGTAAATGTGTATAAAGGCGTATTTATGGAGAAAAGGGTTAAGCCAGGTGGCAGCTTAATGCAGGGTGAAAATCACACAGAAAGCTCCAACCCAACGGGAGCTTTCTACAATAGTCACACCTTGCTTCTATAAATTTGTAATTTATTCTTAACTAAAAGCTTGATGTACTACAGTTGAACTTTGATATAAGTTCACAGCTTAATGCAGGTCTACAGTAATGCTGAAAGCTCCTGTAGGAGCTTTCAGCATTACTGTAGACCTGTATTAAGGTGTGAAATGTGTTTCTAGATATGCGTAATGCTACATTTTAGAGCAATTCTGTATTGTAAGATTTTGGAAGGACCGAACATTTAAGTTCGAGTTATGCCGTAGTTCGAGTTATTCTAGTTCGAGATATCGAAGTTCAACTCTAACTGGTTTTACTTTAAGTGGACATATTCTTGGAATCGCTTCTTTATATTGTTAATGGATTGTATTGCTAAAGTTATATACACTTCAATGTTTGATTAAGTAATATACATGTACATGTATAATAAAATCCCTCTAAACCGGACGTTTAACCCATTACCTCAAAGGCTATTTTTAGATACAACCTCTTTGAATAAACCTATAGAAAAGGAGCATTAACTAGAGAAAATGATTTTTTTTAATTTTGTAGTTTGAAACCATTGTGATAAATAGAGCATTTGTTCCTATAGGATGGTTTCATAAAGTGACTTTTACAGAGTCGTCAAAAGTCCAAAAGTCGTCAATATGAGGGAATGGGTTAAAATGATATCAATACCAGTCTGTAGAACAAGTTGCAGCAAAATACACAGTGAACGTAACGCAGAAGGTTCCCAAATGAAAGTTCTGTATGACTTTCATCTAGCATTAAGCAGCAACTTGCCTGAGAAGATCTAAATTCTTTTTTTTATTACAATCCTGGTTTAGAGTTTTTTTCCTCAGGCTGTAGTATAATGCCATGCTTATTCGGTAAAATATCGTATTCATTCAGAATAAACAAACATATCGTCAGTTAGGCGACCTTCTTACTATTTTTTTTAAAGAAAATCGAATTTAGCGTGATATTAATAATCAGAGGTCCAGAAAAAAGTAACCCTTTTTTTAAAAAAATGACTTCTTTATTTCTCAGCCAATCCCATGTTGTGGCAACTCTTTATAATCGCCTCTTCGAGACGATTCTAAAGCGTGGTCACAACATAGGGTTTGGTGGAGAAAAGACAATTTTAGTATTTGAGCACGCACCATTATCCGTGGCTCTGATTTATAATAATATATTTTAAGTTCTAATGTCTAGCTCGGTTGTACGTGTATCAAATTGTGATTAAATATAAGACATGTACAGATACGAGAAAAAATGCATTTCAGTTCATTAATGTTAGCTAATAAACATACCCGTAATTGGAACATAATTCCAGAAAAGGAAACAAATAACAATAAGGACCTTCATAATGTAACAGACACTATCACTCTCAAGAATTCATGCACATCTAACAATCTTTCCAATTCGCCAAACTCTTAACTCTTTCAACGCTGAACTTTCAAGTGGACTTTTAAAAAATCCAAACAGGTCTAGCTTACCGTGAATACCCGGGGAATATTGTTTTTAAAAAAGGTGTAACATGACAAACAGTGCAGACCCTGATGATAGGGATCCATAAGGAGCTCTCTCATCTGGATCTACACTGTTTGCAATGGACATAAGTGACTCATTTCCCGCACTTAAATGGTTTAATTAAAGCCTTTGACTCATCTCTGTTTATAGACCGGGAAAAAAATTACGTCCGTGTTGAACGAAATCTTGTACAGTACATGCAGTTGCACATTTCATTGTCTCATTAGTCCATACTTGCTTCATAAGTTCATACTCGCCCCATTAGTCCATACTCGCCTTATAAGTCCATACCTCATTAGTCCATACTCGCCGCATAAGTCCTTACTCGCCCCATTAGTCCATACTCGCCTTATAAGTCTATACCTCATTAGTCCATACTCGCCGCATTAGTCCATACTCGCCGCTTTAGCCCACACTCCCCCATTAGCACATACTCCCTCATTAGTCCATACTCTCCCCATTAGTCCATACTCGCCCCATTAGTCCATACTCTCCCCATTAGTCCATACTCGTCCCATTAGTCCAAATTCGTTCAATCAGTCCAAACTCGCCCCATTAAGCCATACTCGCCCAATTAGTCCATACTCTCCCCATAAGTCCGTACTCGCCCCATACTTGTTCAAATGGATACAGTATAAGCTCGATTTTCTGGACACACAAACAGATATCGTTATCGATCTTTAAGACAGATGGACGCTAAAGGCAGAATGAAATGTATGCAGGAAGCTTCTTTGGGAGCTTTCTGCAACGCCTTTGACCCTGCAATAAGCAGCCACCTTCCCAAAAGGGTTAAACCATTTTCAGTTTCGACTAATCAATGTTTAACTGTATTTGGAAGCCTTCCATTATTGTATACGAAGGGTCCCTGCAAAGTAAATATAAAGTTTAACTGTGATATTTCGAACTCGGAAAACTCGAACTCGGAGTTTGGTCCTTCCACAATTTTCAATACAGAAAATTTCTAAAATGTACCACTGTGCATATTTAAAGCTTTCATCATTACTTAAGACCTGCATTAAGTCGTGAACTTGAGAAATTGTTCAGATTTATAATTATTCAGATTAAATCGGATAACTCGAACATCTGTTATCTCGAAGTTGTTTGTATGACCCCTTGGCGTTCAAGATATCGAAGTTTGTACATGCTAAAACCTTCACATTAAATACAGTAAAACCCCGCTAATGCGACCACCAAAAAGGGGCATAATTCTGGGTGGCAGAGGCAGGTGGTAGCTTAATGCAGGACGAAAGTTATGCAGAAAGCTCCTATAGGAGCTTTCTGCATAACTTTCGTCCTACATTAAGCAACCACCTGCTTTAGACGACACCAGTGGCTGTTTATTAAGTGGTCGCATTAGCGGGGTTTCACTGTAGTACAACATGCAGTGCTAACTCTTATCAGAGATCTCCTTTTGGAAACCTCCATGCTTATTCATGATATGGTAGATATAAGCAGGATATCCTTTATTACACATGAACTATTGTCATTGAATTGTAATATTTTGCATGTGAAACGCCGTGTTACTATCAATAATTACAAAAAATAAATGCTGCCGTGTGATAAATATAAACTGGCACCCTCTGGTCGTATTCAAAATGTTCTAATGTTATATGAAGTAGGGTTAACCCATTCATTTATGTATAAATTGGTAACGTCATGAATATTCATTAATTTAATTTTGATAAGATTAGTTTTTCAAGGGAATTATTGGTTAAACCAAAACATAGGATCAGATCTATACAAGAAAACAGAACAGGCACTCTGATCAGACGGCTCCTACAGGGTCTACTCTGTTTTCATTTAGGCGTGAAAAGGCGCTTATATATAGGAAAGGGTCAAACCGATCCCAAAATTATCATGAGCTCACGCCAGACATCAGTTCCAATTTTCTTTTCAGTTTACAAGGGGACAATAAAACGATTGGGGTTAATTTCTAATCACGAGAAATGGGTTGATGTGTCGGGTTTATTACTATTTAACGCAGTTTAACCCTTACCACTCAATAAAAAATGATGTCAGCTGAAATGTTCATAGCAATCATTTTTAAAAGCCACGCAGTTGGCTTAGTTGGCTTTTAAGAAAATGTTGACCGAGTTGCAAACAGCTTGGATCCTGATGAGACGCCGAGTTACTCGGCGTCTCATCTGGATCCAAGCTGTTTGCAAATGCAAGTCAAGATGTATTTAGCACGATAAGAGTTAAGACAATGTTTACAGGTGGACAATCCACATCAATGGACCATTGTGATCATTAAATTTACATAAGTGGGCTCGGTCATCGGCTCTTCAACTATGTTCCCTAAATTAGTATAATCACTTTGATGACCACATGAGTAATACAGTCGGGGACAAAAATTAGGCCCTCTACCGCATACAAACGCTTTTCACGCCTTTGCAAAAGGAGTAGACCCAGATCAGACAGCTCCTGTGGGAGCCGTATAATTAGGGCCTGCCCTGTTTGCTTATGTACTAATATAGAGCTGATTTTACAGCTTCTATTATCGCAAAAAAACCCAACCCCCAACCATGTGTTAAGATGCTATTCTAAAATTCAATGTAATTAATATTCTTGATGTCATCGTTTCTTACATGAATATTCATGGAGTAAAGGATTAAATGTTTAATGAATGCAAATTTATTAAGTAAGTTATTAACACCAAACTCCAATGTATATCTTTAACGGTCTTACACACAAAGTAGAACCTGCTCAAACGGTCCTAGAGGAGCTGTCTGATCAGGGTCTACTCCGTTTGCTTATATAGCAATATAGGTATGATTCTACAGTTTCTACCATGGTCAATCTTTTCCATGCTTAAAAAGGCTAATATAAAAATTGTGCTATATTCATGACGTCATAATTTGTTAACAGAACAGAACAGAACAGATCCTTTATTTTCGTCACAGTTTACATAAAAGTAACAACATGTGAGCTTATAGAGGAAAACATAAATCACAAAGAATAATACCAAACCTTAAGAATATGAATATTCATGAGATGAAGGGTTAAACGATGTAATGTAGAAGGATAATGTCAATTCTTTGTATGACAAAACTATTTATTTATTTCAACCATTTCCTTCATATAAACACATTTTCACGCCTTGACCAACACAGTAGACCCGGATCAGACGGGTCCTGTAGGAGCCGTCTGATCAGGGTCTGCTCTGTTTGCCTATATACATGTAATTATATAGATCTGATTCTACAATTTCCGCCATAGCCAAGAAATCATGTATTCAGTCACCATTATAAAAATCAGCTAAAATATATTCATGATATCAACTACATGTATATATTCAGGATATATTGATTTCATCATTTCTTACATGAATATTCAACAGGAAAAGGATTAAATGTTCTTAAGTTACATTTCAAACAAACTTTAACCCTTTACTCCATGAATATTTATGAAAGAAATAATGACATAATGAATATTAATAAGATTAATTGTTACAATAGCACATTGACACAGGAATGTTTGGCCATGGCTGAAACTGTAGAATCATATGTATATTATATTACATGTATAAGCAAACAGAGCAGACCCTGATAGGAGCCGTCTGATCTGGGTCTACTCAGTTTGCAAAGGCGTGAAAAAGCATTTATTTGAAGAAAAAGGCTTAAAGTAGTCGGGATAGAGGGATCGTAAGTATAGATACCGAATACATGAAGCTAAGACAGAAACACATATAAATACATTTTTCTTCTCTCAAGAAAAAACCCTTCCTTTCCCCAAAACAAACGATGATTTAATATATAATTGATTAGATGAGTTTGCTACACATACTATCTAAGAACGTGATACAAAAGCATGCGAGTATCAGCAGATCTACCACCATGTTAACTAAGATTGTGTACAAATGTTACTAAGCTAGTATATTTGTTTTAAAACTCGGTCAACACTGAATTGTCAGATTTGAATAGCCCAACTAATGAGTCCATCAAGTTTAAACGGCTTAAACTTGGTAGGTAATTTCGAACGACAAACAGTGCATACCCTGATCGGGAAACTCTCTAAGAATATACACGTGTATATATGTTTTTGCAAATGCCAGTGAATGGTTGTCCAGCATTCACATGTTATTTTCCCCCTAATTTCAGGGAAATAACTCTGGTTCATTTCCTATACTGGATGATATTAGTTACCTCCTTTGTAGTGAAGTTTGCTGTTCAACAACCACTTTAACCCTTTTGGCGCCAATTTTCTAATTGTCGTCTGCAAACCAATTTTGTCAAATCATTCGGTAAAATAAGGAAATAAGATAAATGAAAATATCTAGTTATAGTCTACTTTCAGTCCGATGGACCGCTCAGTCGACTGTATATTTACTCCTCAGGTTATTGAGTCATTCGCCTACAATAATGAGCACTGCTGACATAATGTGCAATCATGCAGCCGCAGTACTGGCTAGTGACCCTCACAGGTACCCATTTTAACCCCTGGGTGAAGAGGAGGTGCGGTTGCGACTTTCAAAGGAATTAAACACAGATATAGAAATAGAGATTGAGACAAAAAGTGAAGTCCCTGGGACTGCACTATTTGTCGTGGTGCATGTTTGCGACACTGACTGTGAAAGGGTTAACGGCTAGGCACACTAGTATTGACACACCTCTGTAATCTGTATCAATTCCTGGCAATTGCAAAACTTCAAGACCTTATCAACTCTATGAATATTCATGTATGAATATTGATTAGCTCAATAATTATAATGGCAGATAAAGTTTTGACCAAACAGACAGTTGAAACTTTTTTTTATTTCGTAATACGCAAAAATGATGTTTGGCGACGAGTTCTTCCAATCAGACGATCTAAATAAATCCATAAAAGCAGATCTTGATCAGATGGATATTACAGGAACCGTCTGATATGGGTCTACACTGTTTGCAAAGTGGTAGACTAAAGGATTAAGCCATTTGAACACAATCACCCCACCTAAACGGTTGCCCCACTGTAATAAAACATATGTCCACATGTTGGATCTGGTGCCAGTTTTGACTACTTCTATTTCAAAGTTTTTGAAAACTATACACTAAATGCCAAGCAGCTTGAATCCTGATGAAACGCTGAGTTACTCGGTGTCTCATCTGGATCCAAGCTGTTTGCAAATGCGAGCCAGGTCGCTAATAGTAGGATACTTGATGTGGTAGCATGGTAGAAAATGCCCTAAGAGACCATCCAATTATTGAACATAAGGGTCTAAAAACCAGGTGGTTGCTTAATGCAGGGCAAAAGTAATGCAGAAAGCTCCTACAGGAGATTTCTGCATTACTTTTCTCCTGCATTAAGCTACCACCTGCCTTACAAACACATAAGAGCTCTTGGAGGACCGCTTAAGACAGGTTCTATTGTAGTAATTAGTTAAAAGTTTCACAGAATGTTAGCACTTTAATACCGGTACTTTCGCTGCCACTTTTTGCTGTCTGCAACCTGTGTCGTCATTTTCATTTTTTACATTTCTTCATTTTTGTTTCAAAAACATTGTCCCAGTAACACACAGTTTGGATCCTGATGAGACGCCGAGTTGCTCGGCGTCTCATATGGATCCAAACTGTTTGCATAGGTTATTACAGATGCGATATTTGCAGCGAAAGAGATAATGACGTCCCATATATAGCTGAATTTGGAACAGTCCTTCCATAGTTTGTTTTGACACGCGAGTGTTATAAATACATATACCATGTATATGAACTGGTGGCTGCATCAAACAATAACCAACTGCCGAAATGCCGTTGCCCACGTAAGACTATCGTAGAACAAACTTCTAATCGAAACTGGTAGACATAGCCTATGATAGGGATAAAGAAAGGAACCAAAGAATATGCCTTTTTGCACATTAAATGATATAGAAAACGAATACTACTTCATATTAATTTGCCCGAAATGTGATAATTTTAGAAAATAATATAATTAGACGACCAATCATGTTTAAATTAATTCGGTTGTTAAACAGTAATAAGACAATAATTACTATATTAGAAATATATCATAATAAGAGCTTTAACTCATTCCCTCCTAGACTATGTTTAGACCCATCCTATTTGAATAAATCTACCGAAAAGGAGCATTAACTATAGACAGGGAGAATTCTAGAATTGTGAAGTTTTGAAACCATTGTGATAAATAGAGCATTTGTTCCTATAGGAGCAAATGCTCTATTTGTCACAATGGTTAAAACTGTGACTTTACAGAGGCGCAAAAATGCGTCACTAGGAGGGAATGTATTCAATACAGGATACATTGTTGAATGCTTTTTAATCACAATACATGTAATGATTTACACTCCCACGTTAACCCATTCCCTCATATTGACGACTTTTGACGACTGTGTAAAAGTCACTTTGTGAAACCATTGTGATAAATAGAGCATTTGCTCCTATAGGAGCAAATGCTCTATTTATCACAATGGTTTCAAACTACAAAATTCTAAATTTTTCCTTTTCTCTAGTTAATGCTCCTTTTCTGTAGATTTATTCAAAGAGGTTGTATATAAAATAGCATATGAAAAACAGTCTATGAGGTAATGGGTTAATGTATTTTATGCTCATGTATTTTCGTTGCATGCAGAATGCATTTATGTTTGTACAGTAATGAGTTGTTATGCTTAAACTGAAATAAATAATATGTTATCAGATGTCCAGATAAGATGCGTAAATTATTAACAGTAACTCCTTTATTTTCCCCACCAAACCCTATACCGTATTTTTGGCCACTCTTTAGAATCCTCTCGAAGAGACGGTTGAAGAGACGGTTGTAAAGAGTGGTCATACCATAGGGTTTGTTGGAGAGATAACGACTTTAGTATCTATGTATTGTCCTGTTTTATTAACCTGTCAAATTTAAATAATTATACGCTTGCTGAACACGCCATATATAGCTTCGGTTGATATAGAATGTTTCCGCTAATAAAAGCTTTCCTACTTGACTAATTCGAGTACTTGTATATTTATGAATCTCGTGAAACACGTTTGAAACACAGGTTTACCCAAGCTAAATATATCCTTTCAGTGACGTAGGAATATTCACATTTGACAGGTCAATAAAACAGGACAATACGCACATTTATCTGTTGCTCTGCTGTTATGTTATAAAGACAATACAGCGACACATGTATGTTTACGGCCTATGACCCCACCAGTATGTAACACTGTGAGAAGTGCATCATGTGAGCGAATGAGGATTCGTTGCGATCCAGTTTCATTTAACTCTTTACTCCATAGAGACAGAGTTTAAAGCCTTTAAAAAGATAGTACATCCAGATGAGACAACCCTTGAAGGAGAATATTACTGTTGCTCTTGTGCTCCTATAGGAGCTGTCTGTTCAATGTCTACTCTGATTGCAAATGCATGAAAATGCTTACTTATCCATGTGCGGTTCCAGGATTTCAGATTAGGGGGAGGGGGCGTAGACAATTTTTTGGAAGGGGGGGGGGGGGCGTAGATTTTTATGCTTGATGACATAAATAAATAGTGTGTTTGTAATACATGTTGAAAAAGAGCTTAATTGGGCGAGGGAAATAAAACACTCCTACTGAATCATTGTTTTATTGAATTTTAGTAGATACAACGACCACTAAATTATATCAATTATTTTGTGTTAAAGGCAGGTGGCTGCTCTAAATACCTAATACCTAAATATCTAAACTAACTAACACAATTTAGTAGTCGTTATAGAGAGGTTTTACTGTATATAGATCTAAAATATTACTAAAAATTGTTTTGGCAATTTTAGGGTGGGGGGGGGGGCGTACGCCGGCTCCGCCCCCTCTAAATCCGCGCCTGTTATCAGATAAATGGTTAATGTAAGATGCTCCATTTGAATCTTGTTTGGGGCTGGCTTATAGTAAGCGACTTTATTTTCTGGCCTTTTCAAGAGTCGTGTATATACTGACTACAGTGCTCCCTCCCTACAACGACCCTCTCAATAACGATTCCCTCCTTACAACAACGCATGTCACTGTTTCCGAAACAACAAGACTTCAGAAACACCTTTTTCCATCGTATTTTCTTTATGCCTCCACCAAACCCTATGTTGTGACCACTCTTTAGAATCGCCACTTTGTGACGATTCTAAAGAGTGGTCACAGCATAGGGTTTGATTGAGGCATAACGGTTTTAGTTCTCGAAATACACCTTATCTGTGGATCTGCAAACAAGCTAATTATGTTTGATTTTTCCTCCCTATAACAACTCCCTCTGAACAACACATACAATGTTCGTATCCCAAAGGGTGTCGTTGTAGAGAGGGAGCACTGTATTTAATTTTCTCTGGAATACAGTTGAACTTCAGTATCTCGAACTTCAATGGGCCTTACAAATAACTTCGAGATAATTGGAGTTCGAGTCATCCGATTTCTAATCTAATCTAATTTCTCAAGTTCACAGCTTAATGCAGGCGCTTTCATAGTGATATGCATAGTGATACAATTTAGAACAATTCTATATTGTGAATTTTGGAAGGACCTAATTTTTACTTCGAGTTATACAGAGTTAAAGTTCTCCGAGTTCGAGATATCGAAGTTCAACTGTAATAAATTTTAAATGCTACTAGCTACAAGGCTAAGGATAAATACGAATTCCATTAAATTCGAGCGGGTTATATTTCACCTGAGGATTCTTTAAGGTCGTGAATGACTGAGACAGCTGCAGAATATAACTTAATTTAATGCCATTTTAGAAACTTAAATCCCTGTAGAATTTGAAATTTGATTTTGGAAAAGTTCAGCGCTAACTTCCAAGGAGGTTTATGCTAAGTTACGTCAGAAACTAAACTCAAATCTCAATAAATCCTTGCTAACAATTTATGACGTAAAGATAAGAGTCCGTCGAAACATATCCAGAATGAGAAAACTAATCTCTTTGCAAATGCGTAAAACACGTTTATACGAAGGAAAGGGTTAGACACTATCGGTCGGTTACGAATTGTATGCACATTTCTCATACTTTTCATGTTATCACTTGTGCAAGAATTCGGGTGTATATTATCCCGACCATGTCCCAATCATTCCTTTCACCTGCCCGCCTGTCACACATTTGTTTGAGTCGTGCAATGCACCAACACTACTTGATCCAGAACTTCAAAGCATATACATGTAGGAGGGTTTGGCCATGATGGTCAAATTGATAGTATTTAAAATCCTTTTCCACACAAGACAACCAATTTTACCATACAACTGGATTACGCATCGGTTTAGATGTGTGTAGGTATTAGAATTGAAACAATAATAGTTATTGTTTGAGAAATTAATTGATATGAACAAATTAAAAAAATCAGCCATGGAAATGCACATTTACCTGAGCCATTGTGTGAATGGTGATTATAAAATTTCAATTAATTATCAGCTTGAATTATTCATTGTTATTAGCTAAGTCTCAAACAACTGTAATTAGCAAATTTCAGGTTTTAGAATGCCACTTTAAAAAAATAATAATGGCATCATCTCACTTTAACGACATTGCAGTCAATTTTTCAACATTTGACTGGTGATCCCAACCTTGTTGACAGACATTTCTCGGGAAGCGAGTATAAGTTCTTTAGTCTGTTTTTCTCTGAATGAAGACTTTTTGAAATTCTTTTTTGTTGAAGACCACATAAAGATTAAATATCATTTGATAGAAGCTTTACAATAATATAGGATGAGAACACCTACATGTATATGCAAAACGTCATTGTCGAATATACTTGATGCGATGAATCTTACCATATATACATATCAAGTAAACATGGATATAAATATGCACCAACAAGAAGCAAAGGAAATTCTACAATTCTCATAAAAATATAGTTTAACCAAAAACACAAACTACAACTAAAGAGAGTATGCATGCACACGATCAAGCGTTCTACGTAAACGTAAAGTGCAGTTAATCATGGGAGATTATTACAGCATTACTGTATTACTACAGCAGCTGTAACGAACAACGAACTGCAGCTAAAGAGATTATGCATGCACGTGGTTATTACAGCAGTAGAGTTGTAGCTGTAACGACACACAAACTACAGCTAAAGAGATTATGCGTGGGCGTGTTTATTACAGCAGTAATTGCAGCTATAATGAAACAAACAATACAGCTAAAGACATAATGCATGCACGTGGTTATTACAGCAATAGAGTTGTAGCTGTAACGACACACAAACTACAGCTAAAGAGATTATGCGTGGGCGTGTTTATTACAGCAGTAGAGTTGTAGCTGTAACGACACACAAACTACAGCTAAAGAGATTATGCGTGGGCGTGTTTATTACAGCAGTAATTGCAGCTATAATGAAACAAACAATACAGCTAAAGACATAATGCATGCACGTGGTTATTACAGCAGTAGAGTTGTAGCTGGAACGACACACAGACTACAGCTAAAGAGATTATGCGTGGGCGTGTTTATTACAGCAGTAATTGCAGCTATAATGAAACAAACAATACAGCTAAAGACATAATGCATGCACGTGGTTATTACAGCAATATAGTTGTAGCTGTAACGAAGCACAAACTAAAGATAAGACATTATGCATGCAGTTGATCAAGAGTTTCATGGAATCGTCAACTACTTATCATAGGAGGTTATTATATCAGTAGTTGTAGCTTTGACACTTTAAACGCTGAATTATGATGGAATAGCTCATCAGTGTTAAGCTATAGACCCCACTAAGTATGAACTGCTTAAACTTCCTAGAGGGTTTTGAATGAAAAAAGTGTATACCCTGATCATAAAGCTCCTCTAGGAACCCTCTGATCTGGGTCTACACCGTTTATTGACTGTGCATGTGTGTTGTTATTGAATATGGCGGATGCGATCTGGATAGGCTATATAGCGCGGATAGCTTCAGTATCGAGAACGGTGACAGTTTAACCCTTTCCTCCATAAATATGCTTTTCTACGCCTCTGTAATAGTCACTTATTAAAACTATTGTGATAAATAGAGCATTTGCTCCATAGGAGCAAACGCTCTATTTAACACAATGGTTTCAATACTACACAATTCTAACATTTTCCTTTTCTCTAGTAAATATTCCTTCTCGGTAGATTTATTCAAAGAGATCGGGTCTAAAATAGCATATATGAGGGAATGGGTTAAGACTTCAGTTTATTAAATAGTGGTACTAGTAGTCGAAGTGATAGTAGTAGTGGTAGTGGTAGTTGTAGTGGTAGTGGTAGTAGTGGTAGTGGTAGTGGTAGTGATAGTGATAGTTGTAGTGGTAGTGGTAGTGGTAGTAGTAGTGGTAGTGGTAGTGGTAGTGGTAGTGGTAGTGGTGGTGGTGGTGGTAGTGGTAGTGGTAGTAGTGGTAGTGGTAGTGGTAGTGGTAGTGGTGGTAGTGGTAGTGGTAGTGGTAATGGTAGTGGTAGTGGTAGTGGTAGTGGTAGTGGTAGTAGTGGTAGTGGTAGTGGTAGTGGTAGTAGTAGTAGTAGTGGTAGTGGTAGTAGTGGTAGTGGTAGTGGTAGTGGTAGTGGTAGTAGTGGTAGTGGTAGTGGTAGTGGTAGTAGTGGTAGTAGTGGTAGTGGTAGTAGTGGTAGTGGTAGTAGTGACTGTTATAATTATCATGTAGGAGCCGTCAGATAAGGGTCTGCTCAGTTTGTTTATGGAACAATATAGATCAGTTTGTACAGTTTCTGCTATGACCAAAACGTTCCGTGTTCATATACCATTATAAAAAATGTGCCAATCAATAATCGCTATGCCATCATTTCTTATATAAATATCAAAGCGATAAAAGGGGTAATAACTATAATATGACAGATGTAATGGTTTATTTTGTAAAAATGACCTGGTTAAGTCGATAATCAATAACAGGGTTATCAAGGCTGTTGTTGCATGATATTTTGGAAGAATTCAGATCAAGATACAGTAAAACCCCTCTAATTCGACCACCAAAAAGGGGCATAATTATGGGTGGCAGAGGCAGGTGGTAGCTTAATGCAGGACGAAAGTTATGCAGAAAACTCCTACAGGAGCTTTCTGCATAACTTTCGTCCTGCATTAAACAACCACCTGCTTATAAAGGCAGCTATGGTTATTCTTTAAGTGGTCGCATTAGAGAGGTTCTACTGTATGTACTTCTCGTATACAGCAGAACCTGTCTTAAGTTGTCATTCATTTATTGAACATAGAAGTCTTAAAACAGGTGGTTGCTTAATCCTATAGGAGCTTTCTGCGTTGCGTTTGGCCGGCATAAAACTGCCACCTACCTTACAAACCCCAGAATTAGACTTCTTTCTGATGGCCGTTTAAACCATGTTGTATTATACTCGTATTCAAATGTTTTATCACACCCCCATAGTGGTTAATTCCATTATTTCGCGCTTTCAGTATATCTCTGTCTGAATTAGTCAATATATGCGCCGAAGTAGGTAATAAAAGTACACATTGTAGCTGTAGATAAGATCAACAGATAAAGGTGCACCAAACCCTATGTCGTGACCACTCTTTAGAATCGTCTCTTAGAGACGATTCTAAAGAGTGGTCACGACATAGGGTTTGGTGGAGAAATAAAGAAGTTATTATTGAAAATGTTTTAATTTACGCATCTTATCTGGACCTCTGTTTGGAATTAAACCTTGCATCGTGCATATTCGTCAAATCATTATGAACAATGGATTTGTTTACCCTGGTAGAAACTGTAAAACTATGCACACGTGTATATTTCCATAGAGCAGATCCTGATCAGGTGCATGGCTTCTCACGCAGACACCGTCTAATCTGGATTTGATCTGTTTGTAGAGGTATCTAAGTGGTAGAGAACCCTTTGCCTGTTCTATGTTTATTCCAGATTTCAGTTATAATGAAATATGGAAGGTGGAACATTGTAGAAAGTAAAGACACATATCTATCAAATTCCATTAGCAAACAGAGCAGACCCTGATCAGACTGCTCCTACAGGAGCCGTCTGATCTGGGTCGACTCTATTTGCAAATTGCGTGAAAATGCGTTTATATGAAGGAAAGCGTTAATACAGAGATACAATAATGAACACACCACTACCAGCGTGTTACACTGTAATTACGGACACTTGTTCTCTGATCATTCACTTGTTCAAACTATTTCCTAAATTATGACATCCTTAGCGCACCTGATTAGAAAGAAATGTTTTTAATTGATCAGTTCCATATGTAACCCTGATGGGCACGTTGATCTTAATGCAATCATTAATCCATATAGCGTTGTAAAATATGTTTTTGCTCAAACTTCGATCAGCTGCATTTATACGTGCCCCCGATTCGTTCAAGCTGTTGAGAAAACTTTTGATCGGGTGTCAACCAGATTGGAACCTGATGAGGTGATGCGTTAACCCTTTCCCTCATATAAAGGTGTTTTCACCCATGTGCAAACATAGTAGACCCAGATCAGACGGCTTCCATAGGAGCCGTCTGATCTGGGTCTGCTCTGTTTGTTCATGGAATTTGAAAGATCTGTTTCTTTACTTTCTAAAATGGCTACAATGTTGCACCTTCCATATTTCATTATAAATATTGTGTCCATGAATATTCAGTAGATATTCAAAATTGTAATAAAAATAGAACAGGGAAAGGGTTAATCAGCGTCTTATCTTGATCCAAACTGTTTGTATGTATAAGTCAGGTCATGCTAGTAGGGCAAGGTTAAGGTTAAAAGCATGGGACATGTGCTTGAAAAACTCAAATTGACGCAAGTACTTGCAATGCTTAAAATGAAAACAAAAAAATAACAGAGAGAAAAGAATTAATCCCTAAAACACACACAGACACTGTGATTAAATCGGAGGCTCTGTACTTTAAAGAATTATTTCACGTTGTTTTTTTAAATTTCAGATAATTTTCTGCACATTCAACGAGGCATGATGCGCCTAAAGTGTTCTTATTCCTTCCATGACTGCTAGTTCGTCGTCAACGACTGTTACTTGAAGGTCAACAACTACTCATTCAACTAGTGTTACTTAACCTTTTCCTGCATATACACGCCTTTTCACGCATTTGCCAATAGGAACCGTCTGATCAGGGTCTACTCTGTTTGATTATGAAATTTGATAGATCTAGTTTCTAAAATGGCTACAGTGTTTCACCTTCAATAGTTCAGTATAACTTTTTTTGTCCATGAATATTCAGTAGGGTTAAAATTAGACTAAATATAGAAAAGGGAAAGATCTAAGGCCAACAACTGCTCATCTAACTAGTGTACACTTAACCCTTTCCTCCATAAATACGCCTTTCTATGCCCCTGTAATAGTCACTTCTTGAAACCATTGTGATAACATGGTTCATACAGACTTTCCCAACACAAAATCAGGGCCTTTTTAGGGCCTTTTTAGGGCCTTCATTCACTAAATTTAAGGTCTCAAAGTATGTCACAGCTTACGGTATGTTTTTGACTATAACTCATTTCTAATAAGAAGTACACTTACACCTACCTACTACCTAAACTGTGTTCAGCTCTGTTACCTTGTCACTGATCTTACTTTCCAGCTTTGAATTAGAACACGTTCCCAGATGAATTCCCCCACCCTTTCAAACTTCTCATCGGATTTACATCGATCTCAAAAATGGCCCGAGTGAAACAAATGCGGATTTTCGCGGATATTTCTGATCCCTGAATTATTATACGTTTGAAATGAAAATTATGGCCTGGGAATCAAAGTTTTAGGGCCAATGTGAACAAATATATGGCCTTTTGAGGTCCCATCTTCAAATTTAGGGACTTTTCAAGACACCTGTCCAAATTTAGGGCCATTTGAAGACTGTATGAACCATGGATAAATACAGCATTTGCTCCATAGGAGTAAATGCTCTATTTATCACAATGGTTTCAATACTACACAACTCTAACAATTTCCTTTTCTCCTAGTAAATAGTTCCATCAGGAAGCTGAAAAGAACCCGATCAGACGACTCCTATAGGAGCCGTCTGATCTAGGTCTACGTTGTTTGCAAAGGCTGGGGAAATGCGTTTCTATTAGACAGAGGACTAACGTGATTGGCAATGATATTGACATACACTTTTGAAACTGTTATCAAAGAAACTCTTACGCCTCCAGTCAGGAGAAAGAAGGATATCCAGTCTGGGAATACAAATGCGAGTCTTGACCTTTTCAACAATAGACTAAAACTGCGACATAAAGGACATACCTGTCAGGAATCATCAAGAGACATACAGTGCTGTCAGAAGAAATGATAGAAAGCAAAATAACAAACACTGAGGCGATGCTATGAATGAGAATGTTCGATAAAAATGAATGTATTATCAACTTTGGAGAACTATCAGACAGCCAGTAATAGGGCAAAACAATTGTATTTGTTAATATAGGTATATCAGATGGGAAGTTAATAAAATTGTATGAGATTAAATAACACAAGCAATAGATTTACTGAACCAACAGCTCAGACCGAAATAAAATAATTATATATACATGTACAAGTAAACCCTTTACCCCATGAATATTCAGGCAATAAATAATGACTTCATGAATATTAATTAAATAAATCTTTATAAAGGCACTATGAATAAAGTAATGTTTTATCATGATAGTAATTGCAGAATAATATCTATATTATATCATAAGCAAACAGAGCAGACCTTGATCAAACGGCTCCTTCAAAAGGCGTATTCAGGAGCCGCCTCTGTTCGCAAAGACGTAAAAAGGCGTATTCATGGAATAAAGGGATAAAATAATAATATATATGCAGAACTTTGGTACGATAATGTTTATCTATACATGTACTCAACCCAGTTCAGCTCTGCTCAGCGCAGCTCAGCTCAGTTCAGCTTATAAACATGATAAATGATACATGGTTATAATACATGGTTAAACCATCAAACCTTATGTTGTGACCACTCTTTAGAATCTTCGAGACATTCTAAAGAGAAGTCACGACATAGGGTTTGGTGGAGAAATGACGATTTTAGTACAGTTGAACTTCCATATCTCGAACTCGGATAACTCGAACTTCGGGATAACTCGAACTAAAAGTTCAGTCCTTCCAAAATCTTACAGTACCGAACTGCTCTTAAATGTATCTCTACGCATATCTAGAAACACAATTCACAGCTAAATGCAGATCTACAGCAATGCTGAAAGCTCCTAAAGGAGCTTTCAGCATTACTGTAGATCTGCATTTAGTTGTGAACTTGAGAAATAGTCCAGATTTAAAAAATGGATAACTCGAACTTCTGTTATCTCGAACTAATTCATATAGTCCCTTGAAGTTCGAGATATCGAAGTTCACCTGTATTTGAGTACGCACCTTTATCTGTTGCTCTCCATTAGGAAGGAAGTGACAAACTTGCATTACAAAAATGGCGCAAGATCGCACTCGGAATACCTCGGCTATTTCTATCGAACCTATTTTCCGAACTCTGACGGAATACGGCGAGTAGTTACGATTGGCAAGATCGGACATTAACTTCTTCCTGCTAATCATGCACTGACTGTCATTTGCTAACAGCTTGGATCCAGATGAGACACCGAGTAACTCATATACCTAAATTATTGACAGATCTTTCTTTGCTAATCGAATGGTGTTCCATTTTTGTCCTCTCCCACGAAAAACCAATTTCCATGTATGCTCGTAACAAATGATCTACAGAAGATACATGTAATGTCTTTTAGCAGAAATAGGTCACCTAGAGAGGTAAATTGCTGCTTCAGTATTGTACAGTAAAACCCCTCTTAACCGGACGTTAAATTTAGTATAAATATCGGTCTTTGAGACAGGTGGCAGCTTAATGCAGGGTGAAAGTCGTGCAGAAAGCTCCTCTAGGAGCTTTCTGCATGACTTTCAACCTGCATTAAGCAGTCACCTGCCTAAAAGAATATACATTCTTCTCAACTAGAATTCCGGTTAAGAGGGGTTTAATTGTACTAAGTGTCATGGCTTTTTACTGCCGATGTCGCCGGAAACTGACCCACTTGACTAGCTGCAATGGGCGTGTCTGTGACTAGTGATTACCCTTGCAGACAGTTTGGATTCAGATTCAGATAAGACACCGAGTAACTCCGCGTCTCATTAGGATCCAAACTGTTTGGCACACCACTTACGTTTTAGAAAAGAAGTTGAACGAAAGTCCACTCCGATAACTTAAAAGCAGACGACATTATTTGCAGACTAAACTTATTAGGCGCCAAAAAGAACTAGAGGATCTTAATGAACCAAACAAAATTTGATTATTGGGACATGTTTTAGCCTTTCGAGAGGAGAGACATGCTGAGGTACAGTATAACACACTTTATGAATAAACAAGGATGTCTTTAGAAGTAGGTGGTAGCTTAATGCAGGAAGAAAGTGATACAGAGAGCCCCCACATGAGCTCTGTATTAACCCTCTGTATTAATCCATTAACACGTCTTTCTACGCATTTTCAAACAGAGAGAAGTTATAAGTCGTCTGATCAGGGTCTGTTCTGTTTGAGTATGGACTTATGAAGATATGATTCTACACTTTCTGCCATGACCAACACTTCCTGTGTCCTAGTGCTATTATAACTAAATCTTATTAATATTAAAAAATCAAGATGTCATTATTTCTTAAATGAATATTTATGGAGTAATGGGTTAACCCATTCTCTCCTACTGACGCCTTTTGGTGCCTCTATAAAAGTCATTTTTGAGACTATTGTGATAAAAAGAGCATTTGCTCGATAAGAGCATTTATCGATAAGAGTATTTATCACATTGGTTTCAAAACTAAACAATTCTAAAAATTTCCTTTTCTGTAATTAATGCTCCTTTCGGTAGATCTATTCAAATAAGCTGAGTCTAAAAATAGCATAGGATGACACTGAGAACTGGAACTCTAGCTGGCGGTCGCGGAAGAGGGGGTTTGCAGTATATACGTATCTGTCAGTATATACGTATCTGTAAGAAGAATTTATTCCGAAAAAACCCAACAAACAATAAAAGTGTCATCGTAATTCCCTACTCCGCTCAAACACCGTCTTTTATTTCTGTGTTTTGTTATGCAGTCAATTTAATTGAATTACAGTTATCAGGCAGATGGGGTACAGTCGTATAGCCATCAAGAAAATTGAACCAGACAAACATATAGTAATGCCGTTGCCATCATTGAGGTGCGGTTAATGAATTTTTGTTTTTGTTTTTGAGTTACCACTGTAGAAGAGGTTTACAGTAGCCGTTTTGTCATATTTCTGCAACCAACTAATAGTCACTTTATCATAACTATATAGTTCTGCAACTAATAGTCAATTAACCCTTTCGCTGCCAAACTCTGTCGTCTGCTAACTTTGTCGTCTGCTACAATTTTTCATTTTTTTGATTTTCTTCATTTTTGTTTCAAAAACATAGTAACAATAACAAACAGTTTGGATCCTGATGAAACGCCGAATTACTCGGCGTCTCATCTGGATCCAAACTGTTTGCATAGGTAATCACATATCCGGCATTGGCAGCGAAAGGGTTAATCATAACCACATAGGTCTACTACTTGTAGTCACTTTATCATAACTATATAGTTCTGTTACTAATAGTCACTTTATTATAACTATATCATTCGATTACTTGTAGTCACTTTATCATAACTATATAGTTCTGTTACTAGTAGACACTGTATCATTGATAGGAGCAAATGCTCTATTTTAGACTATTTATCACCGTGGTTTCAAAACTACACAATTTTAAAATTTTCCTTTTTTCTAGTAAATGCTCCTTTTCGGTAGATTTATTGAATGAACTTGGGTCTAAATATAGTCTCAGAGGAACTGAGTTAAGCTATCAGTTTATGAATTAACATAGGTTTCGTTAAAAGCACATCGTTGCATAATACAGGACAGCTATGCTTATTCATAAAGTGATCGCTTTGAAGACAGATGATGTATTACATGTTTATTACAGGAATACATGTACCAATCTGTATCGATTCTCCTCGCATAAACCTTATCCTTCATATGAACGCCTTATCATTCATTTGCAAATAGAGTAGACCAAGATCAGACCGCTCCAACAGCAGGATTTCCGTTAAAGCAGGATCCTGCATCCCTGAAGCAACAATGAAGCCCCGGGACCCTCAGATCATGGGCAGCTGGGCCCTCGAAGATGCGCTGCCAATTGTTTTTGTAATTCCTTTTCGATAGTTTATTTTGGAGTTTCATCTGATAAAAGTGTATTGAAATTCAGTTGGAGACAATGTCTTTAGTAAATTAAGGCTTGCACAGTCATTTAACAATGTTTTGGCATAAGATAGTTAAACAATACTCTTTGTTTGAAATTGGACCCTCATAATATTGTTGAGGACCCTTAATTTATTCATCAGAGGTTCCTTGGGACCGTCAACCTGAAAGCCCAACCGGAAACCCTGCTAAAGGAGCCGTCTGGTCTGGGTCTGCCTTGTTTGCTAGTGGAGTTTGATATATCTGTTTTTTAACATTCTTAAATGTCTACAATGTTCCACTTTCCATATTTCATTATAACTATTATTTCGATGAATATTGAATATTTCGAGGTATTGAAATTTGGAATAAACATAGACCATAGAAAGGGTTAAAGACAGGCAAGTTGAAGCCAAAGTACATTTTAGGGGATACAAATAAACCTCTTGAAAGCTCCTCAGAGACAATTTGTCTGCTGTTTCAGACAGTTATTTTAGACATATCAAATTTTGAATATAGATTCCTATACGAGTGTTTTCAATAGTTATTTCACTATGTCTGAAGTACACCTGATAGTGATGGTTTTACAGCTGAATAATGAAAAATATAAAATATCTGTCTGGTTGTACAGCAATGAGAGAAAAGGACTGGTTCGTAAATCCTTCAAGCAAGTACACACCTGACAAATAAGGATATTGATTATGATGATACTTCAACTATTTCTGCTGGTGCTGCTACTGTTACCTGTTACTACGCTGCTGCTGCTACTGCTGCTGCTACTACTACTACTACTACATGACTACTTTTTACACTGCTACTACTACTACTACTGTTGCTGCTACTACTATTACTATTACTGCTGCTACTACTGCTGCTGCTACTACTACTACTATTATTATTACTGCTGCTACTACTACTACTACTGCTGCTACTACTACTACTACTACTAGACGTTTTATGTCTACTTACGACTTATGACTCGTCCTACATTCATTTAACAGTGAGTGTTCGCAAATGCTAAGTCCAAAATGATTTACAGCAGCAATTTTAATATTTCGGTCTTATAATTACGCAAAATTGAAGAAAACTGCAACAATTAATAAAAAATGAACGCAGGGTCGATGTTCACCTTTTATATGGTTTGAAGACGACTTGGCATACACTGTTTGCACAACCTCAATGGACCTTTATCCATGTTCATTCGAACTAAATAGCATTATATTTGCTGTGAAATCCAGACTGTTTGACACTATGGTCATTGTTTTGCAAAGAAATGAAATACATATTATTTTAAGAAATGTTGCAGACAAAAAATTACTTAGCGCGCAGAGAGTTAACGTTTTAATACTAATTTCATGCCATTTTGTCAGTTCTAAGTAATTCGCCGTTCGACACAAACCAAACCATTTTAAGCAATTAAAACTGAAATTTATTCGCGGTGAAAATAGATTTATAAAAAAAACTCTTTTAAATAATTAAATGTAATTGCTCCATCAAATTCGTATAATTTAAGCTCAATTAAGTTTCCCAATTCTACACTAAAGAATCAAAATATAACAGAAAAAGCATCGGTAACTTGTGGTATTGTGGTGAAGCACTGCTCAGACATTCCCTAAAGTATTTTGTCAGACGTTCGTCCAGTGATTACTGCAACTTAAGCAATAGTAAATCTTCATCCTCACCTCGCTGTGAAAATAATGTCTGCTCAAATTTTGATCTGGTGCAATTTGAACTAAGTGCGATCTTTAATTCTTTTGGGAAACTATTGACCGAGTGTCAAACAGCTTGGATCCTGATAAGACGTCGAGTTACTCGGTGTCTCATCTGGGTACAAGCTGTTTGCTAGATAAAGTTTGGAAGCTGACACCTAAAGTTACCATCTGGAATTATTAACGAATTCTCTCCAAGAGGTTGTAAAGAAGATTTATCAAATATATAAGAAAAAAGTGTTTTGATAAAATCTAATCCATTACCAGACATCATTAAGTTGGCTGCCAGTTCGCAGTTCGTTATTCGTATAAGGAAATGCGAACTGCGAACTGACAGCCAAATTAACACTGTTCCGTTACCATTCCATTGACCAGATCCCTTATATAAACGTCGTTTCACGCATTTGCAAACAGAGTAGACCCAGATCAGGCGGCTGCTACAGGTTCGGCTCTGCTAACTTTTGAAATGATTTAGATCTGATTCTACGATTTCGCCAAAGCAAATACTTCTCTTGAAAGTTAACCCTTCGCTTGCCATTCACGTCAATATACATACCTGTAAATAGTGAAGACCCAGATGAGACAGCTCCTGCAGGAGCTGTCTCATCAGGGTCTGCACTATTTACAAGTTGATTGTGCAACCAGTGCACTCCACAGCAGTGATTGCACAGCGAAATACTTGTACACAGTGAAGATATATGTAATTATACAACAGGACATGGGTAAAGAAGGAGACATATATTTTAAAATTCAGCAAGAGAACGATTTACATTATAAAATGTCAGTTAATAAATATTTATATTGACATTATTTCTTACATGGATACTGAACAGGGAAAGGGTTAATTAAATGCACTTGAGCCTACAGGAAGTTATTCTATATGGAGACTGAACATTGTACGCCATTGCATAAATTGAAACCCAAATGGAACCATTTCAATGGTAGTTTCTATGGGTTCTTACAAATTATAAAAATATCAGAATAAAGATCTTGTGTTATGACAAACGCTTAGACTTTTCCATGTTGAATGTTCATGTAAGAAATAATGACGTCATTACTTTTTATTAGCTGAACTTTTATAATGGTTTTAGCAAACACAGTTTTAGCCGTAGTAGACACTGTAAACGCTGATCTTTATAATTCCATCAGCAAACAGATCAGACCCTGATCAGACAGCTCCTACAGGAGCCATCTAATCTAAGTCTATGATGTATGCAGACATGAAAGAGCGTTTATATGAAGGAAAGAGTTGAGATAGTGCCTACACATTTGAGACTGACCAGAGAAAGAGAGGAATATAAAGTAAAGTTAGATCTTGAAAAAATTCTCCTACAGGAACCGTCTAATATGGGTCTACTCTGTCTGCAAAGGCGAGAAAAGCAAACTTAAAAAAACAGACTCTGATCAAATGGTTCATACGGGACCAGTATCAGCCGTGCAAACATTTAGTTCCATAAAGAAACCGAACTATCCAGCCAGAACGTTCTGTCAAGTCAAGTAAGTCAAGTAAGTTTTAACCCATTCCCTCATAGTGACGCCGATTGACGTCTCTGTAAAAGTTGCCTTTTGAAAATAATTGTGATAAATAGAACATTTGTCCATATAGGAGCAAATGCTCTATTTATCACAATGGTTTCAAAACTACACAATTTCTAAATTTGCCCCGGACCCCTATAGCCACGGTGCGTACATTACATTTGGATTGGAAGTTATTTTTTACTTTTGCCCACATCAACTATCAGGTAGATTTTCTTGATCACATTCAAAGACCAGTATCAAATACATTTATGCAAACATGTAGGGTCCAGACGGAACCGATTTATTTAGCTTCTTGCATGGTTTCAAAAACATTTGATTAACGAAACTATTGGTTGCTTAATGCAGGGTAAACGTGATACAGAACGCTCCTATTGGAGCTTTCTGTATAACGTTTGTCCTGCATTCAGCTACCATCTGTTTTAGAAATCCAGATTTAGACTTTTTTAATGGCCGCTTAAGACATGTTCTACTGTATCGCTTGTCACAAAGTTTATCAGTGCTTTCAGGACTTTGTTGTAGAACTAGATAGTGGGGTATCTCTCTGGTGTACCTGTTTCACTGGTCAATGAATTTACTAGAAGGTGAAATGCAAAGGAGACGCTTTCAGTAAAACTTTACTAAATGCAACGGGTTCCAATGTCCGGCAAAGATAACGATGTGTGTATGACTAAAGGACCGAATAATAAGAAGAAACAATCTAACCGATATCAATGAATAAAATAAAATTATTACGCCTAATCGAGGGATAAGAAACACACCAAACAGCTCCCCGCACACGTGGTGTGATCCAACACTTGGCAGTGACAGTGACAGAGCACCTTCCAACACGGTGGCAAATGCTGTAAGTTTCCTCTCCTTCTCTTCATGCCCTGTAATGAAGTCAGATTTGTAGTTATATTTCTGGATTTTTTGTTAGTGTTGCTCTTCATTGGCTTAGATAATGTAGAATTAGTCCCTTTTTGTTTATTTCATGTGGTTAAATTACGGCAATATACAGTTAGCAGTATATGTATAGATATACTGATGTCACAAGGTGAATGAATGAATGAATGAATGAATGAAAAACTTTATTTGGGTGTAAATGATCATTATAATAAAAATACCATTATGGATGATATGTTGTTTGTTTTATTATTTCTCATTTGGCATATTTGACAGTGACCTCTATACAAGTGTTTCAAATTCAAGGGGGTTTAACTGTGACTGTTTGTTATCCGTATTTGCACGTGCACTTTCATATCACCGTTGTCATCCTTCGTGTTTGGATGTGTCTCCTGCTATGTCATATATTGATGGTATGTCTACATAAAAGCCAGGCAAATGCATTTTCTTTCATCTTTTATCACTTTTTGCCACTATCATAATCATAATCATCATTCTATAGTTGCAATTTGTTTCTTTCTTTGTTTTTACGATATTTAGAATGAGAGTTATTGTGTTCTTGAAGCTACGCTTCATTTACACGTAAAATGTTACACATTTCAGGTCTCATATATGTTTAGAACATACATGTATATTATAGTTATGCTTCCTTAATTGCTTTCAGAAACCATAATAAAACTCATTTATTAGACGGCATTAACAGTCAACAGTCTTCCTTTTTATTTCGTCGTCGGAACGGACCCACCCATGCTTGTCGGTAGAGCTCGGGAAAACCCGACGACACTGACACAAAATGAAACGCAACGCTTTCGTTATTACACATTTTGTGTACATAACGTTTATATACAGTAAAACCCATCTAAACCGGAATTTTAGAAGAGGATAATTCAGATACTAATTTAGGCAGGTGGCTGCTTAATGCAGGGTGAACGTCATGCAGAAAGCTCCTAGAGGAGTTATCTGCATGACTTTCACCTTGCGTTAAGCTGTCACCTGTCTCCAAAACAGATATTTATACTTAATTGAACGTCCTATTTTAGATGAGTTCTACTGTACCTTGATGACTAGTCGCATCTGATTTTAAAGACATTACCCAGGTCCATTCAATGACTCCCCCCCCATTGTTCTCAATAGGCGTGAAAGTAACAGTAAAAGCATGATACAAGTGTGCAAAATATGGCAAGCCGTCTCATTCTGTCTAGAGAGGCCCTGACATACAATTAGTCAAGGGGAACACACTCAAAAGACCATTGTTGGTCAGAACCCAATAGAAGTTCAACCCTTAAGAAGCCTACCACTAACAAACAAAGGGCCATATGCAAACAGGCAGACTGCTATAGCTCTTACCATGTGCCGCATGCTTTTTCACAGGTTAGCTGTAAAGACCCAAGCCGGCCAAGGGAATGTCTTTAACTCGAAAGCCTTCACACTGTCCTAGGCTATATTGCAACCAACAATGCCGTTGTTATTGAATATCTTATGTAACACGAAATGCCCGTGCGTGGACACCGCTCCTGCATTATTCGAATCGCAGTTCATTTTCTTTATAGCACAGGTGCCAGGCGCGTGACAATTTCATAAATATTGTCGATAAGGTTTGACCTGGCACTGCATGAATATTCCGCCTTTTTCCGTAAGCTGTTTTTATCCTTCCGAACACACACGTGAAACATGCGTCACTATCACGATTTTTCATCGACGAAAGTCGGTGGAAAGTGACAAGTGTCGTTTTTATTTATATATTTTTTTCCAAACTATTCCATTCTATACAAAAGGGTTTTGCTTAAATTGACGAGCCAATTTCTCGTGAAGCTCGTGCAGTTGGTTAGACCCGAAGTCCGATTGCCTATACATTGTATTGATTAAACCAAATAGTGCTATGCTGAGCTCACCTAATACAATAGTGATATTATCCCAATCTACGGGTCGTTTATAAATAAAAACGACATGTCACTCCTTCTTGCTAATATGTATTATCCTCCCAATTTGACCTGAGACTCATGTATATTCCGTTTATTATCGTCACTAATCTTCGGATAAATTTCCGAAGGTATAAGAATGCGCTATAAGAATACAATCCTCGTGGAACATGATTATTACCGGCTTTTGGTTTGCTATTTTTTGTCACAGAGTATTACGAACAATCCCGATAAACACGACGAACATTAATCTAGTCTCAGGTCAAATTGGGAGGATAATACATAGTAATATACTACATTGTATACTAAAACACATGTTTTTCTTGTTTTTACTGTCAAAGTATGATGTCTAAACGTATTTGAAGATGTTTATTAGTACATGTAGTATGAAATTGTCACGCGCCTGATACATGTGCTCCACAGTAGATAGCAAGATCAAACGTAATGTTAAAACTAAGTCTTACATTTTCAAAATCTTAGCATGTCACGCTCGAATGAAAACCGGCACCCCGGGAAAAATAGAAAAGTGTTGAAGCCATTGTGATAAATAGAACGTTTGCGCCTATAGGAGTAAATGCTCTATTTATCACAATGGTTTCAAAAGGTGACTTTTACTGAGGTGTCAGAAGGTCTAAAATGAGGGAATGGGTTACAACTTACATGGAATCAGAACGTTTATCAAAGTCTATACCCTAAGTTTTCGATTTTTGTTCCATTTTGGACATAATGTTTTCACCTTTCAGATTGATGTTACGTACGTGCGTAAGTGCGTATTGCTGGCTATGCCCCTGAAGGTGATGCTAAACATCTAATTAAAATCCAAACTATTACAGGAATCATCTTGTGATGTCCTATTGTAGTACAAGTTAACGTCATATTGTGGCGTCATCTTGTGATAAAAATCACATCCTATGGAGGGTGACAGCATGTTTAGTCAACCCTGGGTTGGTAATGTAACGCCTCGGTAGACATTAGCATACCGAGGGTTGATAATAAATACGTGCTCTCACCCTCCATGGGATCAGAATATCACAATCAATTTCATTAATAAAAATATTTATTCAATGACAATAAACAGTTTGAAACAAAAGTTATTCTCGGTGCTTAAAAATCACGGAACAGCGTCACACTTCTATTCGTTACACGTTTGGCACTAGCGGAGTCCTTTTCACTGCCCAATCTTCACAGACCCCCTTCAAAATAGTCGCAAAACGCAACATTTCTCAAATTATTACACAAAAACAAACGTCGGGCGATGTCACGCCCACACTTTAATAAGCGCTGACTGATCTAGACGTAATGTTGTTGCCCGTACGAGATAATGTTGCATGGAACAGTACACATTGTTTCATGGCAGGTATATGGAAAATTGGTATAGGAAAGTCATATGAGGTATAATAATGTCATCTTACATTACACCTAAGTTCAGATTTACGATTATCTTAAAACCGTTTTACTAAACTGATTTGCGTGTACACGTGACAATAGTTCGTAACTCTTCAAATGAAGGTAGTTTTTAATGACGCGCACCTGTCTCGATGTAAAAAATCGTCTGCTGCAGCGCTCTTGTAATTGGGAAATCGAAGAAACCGCGTAAGGAAAACTGGTCAATTGAGCAATTTGCTGAGGTGAGAGCAGCCTACAGCGGTCATCATCATAATTAAACTCGAGGGTAGACTGTCAATTTCGTTGACAGCAAAGGAAAAGGTTGCACATATCAAACAGGTAAAGTTAAAAAAGAACAACTGAATTGTTTTGCTTAGCCTACGATTAGAAAAATCGGTTTTAATTTAAATATGAAAAACGTTTTATGTAAAAAATTACCTGTCACGTCCACAATCAATAAATTGCATGATACTAATTGAATTTCATTGGTTATGTACAGTTAAATGATTTTATACACCTGTGTATACATGCTGGATTAATAACAACATACCATTCACAAATTCTGAAGAAGGTCAAGGTCGTAAGAGAATGGGAGTGACCAAATTAAGCATAGTTGGCTATCTGTACGTATACTGTGGAAAGTATGAACAACAATCATCATAATTATATTGCAGAGTTAAATAAAAAGAAAAACAGTCACAAATTAAAAAAAACCCTGACCAGTGTCTTTGGCTTTTTGCTGTATATCTTCTTCAATAAGCCTGTGCAATCCTTGAATGAGAGAAGAGAATAGTTGGTACTTGGCGACGATCTCTTTCGCTCTGAGGTCATTCAGTAATTGCGATCTTTCGCGAAAATTTGTTTTCCAACGTTGGTCAACGGGACGGCAGGAAGGTTTCCATATTTACGCACGACATGCGCAAGGTTTTTCTGTTCGTAAATTTACGCAAAAAAATTGCACTTGAGCGTAGACATGTACACCAATTTTAGTAAAACGCTAAATCGTAACTTACACAAAAACGTGTTTATTCCTAGAGACGCAAGCGTAAGTTCGTTAGTAAAACGGTACCCACCCAATGGTGACACTATTTGCAAATTAATTAGACCCGGATACTTTGTATGTTTATATTCAAGATTTAATGTTGATTATTAGGAGCTACGTAGGACTATATATGAGAGACTGTGGTACAGACAATAGTACATACAGATTATTCTGATCATGATGTACCGGTATTTGTCACGTGTAGATCAGCCAGTATCTAGAAAATAACCTTCTCGTTATGAAATAATCAGAGCAAATAATTGGAAATGAAGCACCTTAATTGATCAACGGTATAATAAAGCTATTCTTGCAAGACTGAACATAATTGATAATCTGAATCAATTGCCATTTCGACAAAATTAGGGAAATGTACTTTAAACCTTATCAGATGAGATTACATACAAGTCGTATATAATGGAAACCATGCACGTGGGATTAAGAAACAAGCCACCAAGTAGAAACTTTGTAATTCAATTCCAGACTATATTCAATACAGTAGAACATGTGTTAACCCTTTACTCCATGAATATTCATGATGTTAGAAATAATGACATTATGAATATTCATTAGCTGATTTTTTATAAGGTGAAAGTTTAAAGGGAATTTTCTGCTTTGACAAAAACTAGAATCAGACCTGTATCATGTCATAAGAAAATAGAGCAGACCCTGATCAGACAGCTCCTATAGGAGCCGTTCGATCTGTGTCTACTCCGTTTGCAAAGGCATAGAAAGGCGTATTGATGGAAAAAGGTCTAATTCTGGATCTTTAAGGCAGGAGGTAGCTTAATGCGGGTCGAAAGTAATGCAAAAAGCTCCTATTGGACCTTTCTGCTTTACTTTCGCCGTGTTTTTTGTAGACTCCCGAGTGCATTAAATGAGTGGTCACTTAAGACATACTCTACTATTTACCATATTGATCAGTCGCTTGCTGTTTGTGAGATATGAGATATGTAACACAGTATTTGCATTACTGTACTAGCTCACTGATCAACTGTTTCAGGTATTAATTTTATTCTGGAAACGATACGATGTTATTTCCACACTTAGGTTATACATCTTTGGCATTGAAATTCATTACTCTATTTGAAGCTTATTCTTCTAACTAACATATATGTTGGTTCGAATCTCAGTCTCGGCGTTTGGAATTTTCGTATGAGGAAGCCTTCCAGCTGGCTTGAAGATGGTTAATTCAGACCTGGGTGTTCTGTGCACGAAATAGTGAAACTTGTTCAGTGCACATAAAACATATGGGGTCTTCCTTCAATGTTATTACAGTGAACACTTGTTATGTAACGACATTCAATATAACGGATTATATTAATTATACTGACACGATTTTTGGAAACGTATACAGTAAAACCCCTCTAAACTGAAATTTTAGTAAAGATTATTTATCGTTAGTAAAGATCTTTTTAGGCAAGTGACTGCTTAATGCAGGATGAAAGTCATACAGAAAGCTCCTCTGGGAGCTTTTTGTATGATTTTCATCCTGCATTTAGCTGCCACCCGTCTTACAGACGGGTATTAATGCTTATTTGAGTCTCTAGTTTAGAGTGGTGTTACTGTAGAACTCAATGTTCATTACAACGACATTTTCAATACTACGACATTTTCAATACTACGACATTTTCAATACTACGACATTTTCAACTACGACATTTTCAATACTACGACATTTTCAATACTACGACATTTTCTGTGGGAATGGACGTGGTCGTTGTAGCGAGAGTTGACTGTATGTGTTTGTGACGATGCCAACGAAACCTTTATAATACTGGCGTATCTATTTCCAAATTGCCTGCAACCTGAGTCACATCTGTAAATAGATTGGATCAAGATCAGACGCTGAATCACTCGGCGTCTCATCAGGATCCAAGATGTTTGACACTCAAGATCAATAGTGTCTCAAAAACTTTATTGAATTGGACGTAGTTAAAATTGAATAGACTCAACTCTGAGCAAACATCTTGTTTACAGCTCAGAGCTGGATAAAGGTTAATTGAAATGCAATCCTAGCTCAATATCACTCACTGGAGAACAGATGATGTGCATGTCGTTTAATGTCCTGTTGGCATAAAGTACATTTGATATAGACAGCATAAATAAGAATGATATCTCCCCCGATACACATTGTTACTGAGTATGATTAAATGTGACAAACTGAAACAAGTCATGGAGTACACTGTTTCTGTGTAAAGCTTTTGGGTCCATATCCCATGTTTTATCTTGATGTAATAGAGATGTGGGTATGGCAACCTTTCTCCTCTCTCGGCGTCATATAATGTTGCTGTTTAACTAATATGTAACTACGCGGAACTCCAAATCGAGGGCTTGGTGCAAAACTATTCTAACTCCTTCACAAAGTGAATGAGTTAGAATAGTTTTGCACCAAGCCATCGAAATGTAATTCTGTATGTTTTGACTATAACACTAACACTTTCGCATCCAATTTCGCATCTGCAATTACTTAAAGGTTATATACAAACAGTTTGGTTCGAAATGGTGAATAGTTTCGTCTGACAGACTCTCTATATCCGAACGTTTTACAATTACATTGAATTAAATGTTAAATCATTTCTATAATATAACTTCTAAGGATTCTTGATGGTGTTTAAATAATTTCATGAAGCATTAAAATCTTGGCATTTTTACACTTGCATAACATCACGCTTTTGTGATATATTACAGCGTATTTCCCATTAACTCCACTGGCTATTTTTCTTTTCGTCTTTTATTTCTAGTAATTGTCTGACCCCGTTTATACTAGCAGAAACAAGAGTGCCAGTGGGCACAATATACGCCCGTCGGGGTCTTGTTCAACATAAACTGGGTTTAACGTATTTGCTGAACTCAAATTCTAAGCCCAATTTTGCGATCTAGTTTCAAGGTTGTAAATAGGCATACTTTAACAAAAAACCTTAACCAAAAATTCTAAATTAAAAAGTGCCATAATTGTGTCTAAATGCTTGAAAGAGTTACATTGTATTTACTCTTGCCTACAGATGAAGCTTCTGATGGTGAACAAATGTTTCAAGTTTAAAAGCTTTATCTGAAAGGGTTATGTAAATAAGTGGACTTTAACCAAAACCTTAACCCAAAATTCCAAGCTAAAAAGCATCATAATTACGTCAAAATGTTAGACAGAGTCATGTACTCTTGCCTACAGGTGAAGCTTGTGATGGTGAACAAGTGCTCCAAGTTTAAAAGCTTTATCTGAAAGGGTTATGTAAATAAGTGGACTTTAACCAAAACCTTAACCGAAAATTCTAAGTTAAAAAGGGGCATAAATCTGTCAAAGTTATTTTCTCTTGCCTACTGGTGAAGGTTGTAACGGTGAACAAGTGTTCCAAGTTTAAAAGCTTTATCTCAAAGGATTATGTAAATAAATGGACTTTAACAAAGCCTGAACCGAAAATTCTATGTTAAAAAGGGGCATAATTCGGTAAAAATGCTTGACAGAGTTATTTTCTCCTGCCTACAGGTGAAGGTTGTGACGGTGAACAAGTGTTCCAAGTTTCAAAGCTTTATCACAAAGTGTTATGTAAATAAGTGGACTTGTTCCACATAAACTGAGGTTAACATTTTTGCTTAACGCAAATGCTAAACGCAAATTCTAAGTCCAATTAAGGGACATTGACCTTGGATAAACGAGCCGGGACTTGGCAGGCTACTGTTACTGTAGCATGTCTAGATAAACATTGTGGTTAAATTTGGGAAGGATCCACCAAGCGGAACTTGAGTTAGAGATGTTACAGACAGACAGTCCGGTTAACATTTTTGCTAAACGCAAATTCTAAGTCCAATTGTGTGACATTGACCTTGGATAAACAAACCGGGACTTGGCAGGCTACTGTTGAATGTCTAGATAAACATTGTGTTAAAATTTGAGAAGGATCCACCAAGCGGAATTTGAGTTAGAGATGTTACAGACGGACAGACGGACAGACAGCGCCATTCCATAATACGTCCCGTTTTTTCAAACGGGCGTATAAAAAGAAACTGGGCACGTGTATAATGTTAATATGTCGTTCAATTGTTATACATTTTAGCTCGAAACTTCACGCAGGTAAGTTGTATATCCCTCTACGTCATTTGCACTGGTTGGTGTATTAGTTGCACGGGTATTTTGTCTGTCCGGCCGATGCCTTAGGTTACACGTTTTTATCGAGAGTAGCCAATCGCAAACACGTTTGTCGCATTTACCTGTGTAAAATCAGTGTAGGTACCTGTAAGGCTGTAAGACAAAAACCTAGCATAACTTTGAAAAAAATGCTTGATACGCCATGCCATGGTTGATTGAAACAGATTCCGTGGCGTAGGCATGATTGAAGCTGGTATACGTCGCTCTGACATTGCCAGACAATTCGGTGTGTACCGAAATACCGTAGACGCCTTGTTGGAGACGGTACCAACAGTTTGGGACCACTAGACACCACACTTGATCAGGACGTCCACGCGTAACTAGTCTCCGTGAGCGACTCGGAGCTGCTACTTTGACGGCTAGAAGTATTCCTAGTCTGAGAAGAATTAGTTCCAGGACGGTGCGTAACCGACTGCTTGAACGAGACGTATCTCCACGACGTCCAGCCGTACGGTCTCGTGACCTTCCGTTTGTGCAGCAACGCAACACCACATGGATAACGCTCGCCCGCACGCCGCGCGGGTTGTCGCCGACTTCTTGACCCAGACCAATGAGCTGACCAGGCTTCCAATATCGCCGGATCTGTCGCCTATAGAACACCCGTGGGACGAGATGCAGCACCGCTTACGTCGACTCCCAAATCTTCCAAATCATGCATCGTTTCCAATTGTGGACACGTACGTACGATATGGATGAGCTGAACGTCGTTTAGAGAACGTCTGTGAAAATTCATCATCTATCAAAGACACTGCTGATGCCCGAAATATAAAATATATCAGTTCAGCTGGTGTTAAATAAAGGTCAGATTAAACCCCGATGAACTAGTTTTGGCGATAAGTAACAGAACTCCTTAGCTATACCATATTTATACCATATTATATATCTACTCATGCACAGTTTTTTTCCCCACTAGTATATCAAGTGAAATTACAACGGAGAATGTTGCAAATAAAGTTCATATGTTTTCTAAAAGGGATCAGTCATTGGTTACCACGACTGAAAAAGGTTAAATTTCAGATGTATAGGTTGTTATAAAACATATTTTTTTCAATAACCATGTTGGCAGACAAAGGGGTATACATGGATATATATCTTTGTGTAAATGTTTAATAATTCCAATATGTTTTGTGAATCTTGACAAAAGGTCTATAGCAGTGTGAAGTTCAATGTATATGATTATATTATAATCTCATATTAGAATAAAATTAAAACATTTTCAAGAATAATTTATTTATTTCTCCACCAAACCCTATGTTGTGACCATTCTTCGAGACGATTCTAGAGAGTGGTCACAACATAGGGTTTGGTGGAGAAATGAATATTTTAGGATTTGAGTAAACAGAGCAGAATCTGGTCTGGATTTTCTCTGTTTGCAAACGCGTAAAAGGCGGTCTTATCATGTATATGGTTAAGGTAATAAACACAATGTCATCTTCCTTCCAGCTATTATACCCGGCAGCTCAGATGATGTGGATTCGTTATAGAATGTGAAAAACAAGTGCCCGAGTGTCATCTGGATCCAATCTGTTTGCCAATTACAGTCTGGTCGCTGTCCGTAGGATTCGGATTGAAGGTAAGACATTTAGATTTAGCCATTTCTTACATTCCCTCCATCCACCCGATCGTCCGCCATGCAAAAACGGAAGAAACATCTTGCATAGTGAAATGAATTATGATTATGTTATGTCCGTAACACTTGACCTAGAGCCCTTGTTATAAGGGACCACATATGCCGTCGTTGGAAGCATATATGACCAATTTGGATATATTTCTAGTTTTGCCTAGTACCAATATGTTTTAATTAAAGTAACTCCCCTCTAAAGCGAGCACTTTATGAATAGGCAGGGTGTCTTTAAAAGCAGGTGGTTGCTTAATGTAAGACGGATTGAAGCACTGTATGAGCTTTCTGTTTAACTTTCGTCCTGCATTAATCTTCGACTTGCTCTTTAAATTCTGAAGGGCGGTGATCCCCCGAAAGCAAAAATTGCAACACAAAAAGAGAAAATTGCAGACTCGGTTTTATTGAGTCTGTTCATGAGCAGAAATTGAAAGTGCACCACTGCTCACGCCCCCTAGCACCGGCTTAAGCGGTATTCAATTTTCAGAACAAATTCATGATCTCGAAGGATCAGAAGGTATAACAACACTGAGAATGAAGTACGGGGCGACGTTTTACGGCCGCCACACAAGCACTTAACACCTGTTGTTGTGAAGATTATAAATTCTGAAGGGTGGTGATCAGAATTAGGCCCTTTTGGTGGTCACTTTAAGGGGATTTTTACTCTACTGTTTTGCAAACGCAAAAGTTAACCCCTTTTCCTCACGAATATTCATGTAATAAATAATGACATCATGCCTGTCAATAAGATGGTTTCTAATTTTTGAATTGTTGTAGCTTTTTCCCCCCAAAGTTCATATTTCCTATGATCATGTGATTGTATATCATACATCTGTTCACATGACCAGAAACTGTAAATACATCTGTCTATATGTATCTATACAATGTCGTATAATGAACACATGAAGATTTTGGCGAGACAGAAACTGTATAATCAGATCTGTATTATATTATGAGCAAACAGAACATACCCTGATAAGATGGCTCCTACATGCCGTCTAATGTTGGTCTATCCTGATTGCACACTCGTGATAATGCGTGAAAAGGAGTAACACAATATGAAACAAGTAATCATTTTGCAGGCGTGATACAAATAAATGAAAACATTTTACCTGATGCAGTCGCATATCAAATAATGCCTTTGCAAACAGAGAGCATGGCTCCAGTAGGAGCTGTCTGACCAGGGTCTGCTCAGTTTGCTCATAAAAATGCATGTACATATTGATCTGATTCTTCAGTATGTACCATGGTAAACTGTCCTTTTTCATGATCTCTCATATAAACGCATTTTCACGCTTTGCAAACAGAGTAGACCCAGGTAAGACGGCTCCTGTAGGAGCCATCTGACCAGGGTATGTTCTGTTTGCTTGTAACATGATATATAGATCTGATTCTACAGTTTTTGTCAAAGCAAAAATTCATCTTAATATTTACATTATAAAATCTCATATTAAATAATCATGACGTCATTGTTTCTTACATGAATATTGATAATGGAAAGGGTTAATAATGGTGGTGGTGGCGGTAGTGGGTGTATTCTGTGTTTGCTTTTGTGCATGTGTGTGTTTGTATCTAGCTTCCAATCGACATTATTTCAGACGGTAGTTCTACAGATATAGTTATGTCAACTTATGTGATATGATCATAGCATTCCATGGACACATGGAATCATACTAGATTTACACACAGCATTTTAAACTGACACCGGCAGAACCACTCATATTTTGTAGCACTTACATCAGGAGAAGAGAATCTGCACGGGAGTTGCTACTTCCTTTTTTAACGATTTCGTTATGTTGTGATCCCAAGGCCGACGCTCTAGATAGCTATTGAGCTAACCGGACCGGTTATGTTACAGGCAGCGGTATGCATGTTTAGGAAATATTGAACATTTACTACATAAATACGCCTTTCTATGACGTCTAGTTAACCCAGATAAAATGGCTCCTATAGGAACCGTATGATCAGGGTCTGGTCTGTTTGCTTATGACGCATATCTGATATAGAATCTACTCTCCATTTCAATAAACTTTGTCACTGAATTTGAATATAGTTTTTTTCCATTTCTTACCGGATTGAGATCAAACAACTTTTGTCATCGTTTTTCACGAACTCTGTGTCCGAGTTTCCCTTGGATCCATCTAAGAAATTAAAGATTTCTGGCCTTAAAACAATGTTACCCATTGTAAACATGCTCATTTCAAAATGCAAATGGCGGACGATTGACGTTGAGTTCCAGCACGGTCGATATTTTCCGGGGGTAGTTGACGTCATATATAGATCTACGAAATTACGTCATTTATTTTCATATCAGGATGCAATTCGTCCCTGTTGAAAATCATACGCTGCACTATCCATAAATGCGGCGGTCATTTACAAAGAAACAGCTGATCGAATTAGCATGTAGAAAATGCAGTTTCGGCATTTTCCCTTATTACTGCATGGCTTAAAGAGATATTTAGCATGGGAGTTCCTGAAAAACGATGCGGTCAAATGAAGTATAGATTTAAGTTCAATCTGACTCAAAATAAAAAAAAATCTCGATTCAACTTCAGTGACAAAGTTTATTGAAACACAGTACTTAGCTCTAGATATGATTTTAAAGTTTCTGTTATAGCCAAAAATGTCTTTGCCCTTGTGCTATTATATCAGATAATATAATTAATATTTATAATGTCATTTTTTCTTTCATGAATATTCACGGAGTAAAGGGTTAAGCTTTAGTTTCCTTGCCAAGTTTGTTTGGTGGAAAATGTAATTGACTTCAGTTGTCGCAGTTGATTTATCTTGTATTTCTTTTCAACAACACGGTCAGCGTATGAAACAGTTCAGATCCTGATACGACACCGAGTTACTCTGCGTCTCATCTGGTTCCAAACTATTTGCATACGCAATCATTCATCCGCCCGCAGCTGTTAAAGATAAACTTAGGTTCAATTACAAAAAATGTAATTTTAAACCTTTGTTGTATTCGCATTCTGGCATCTCTAAAACATTGGTAATTACTGTAGGTTTGCAAAATATGTATAGGCCTATATTGAACATCCACAAATATTTATATATTTATGGTGGTAGGGACTGTTTTATCCAGATTAACAGTCAGTCTCAAGATTACGTAATTTCAAATTCGCATTGCAAATCGTAATTACCATTGCAAATTGCAATTGCACTTTGGTGCGTTAAATCAAATTATACTGTACTAACGTTAATATATTAGATAACAGTGCGCAGTTCCTGTCAGATTTGCGTTTTGACAATCCCGAAGCGAAACACAAATCTAAACTTGTGTATGTGAATGGTAACCTTTGGCCTCCTGAGCAAATTCATTATACAAAATGTTTTCAAAATTCACGCTATAATCAGTCTGTTTATCAAAATGCAATCAGTGTGTCAAACAGTTCAGATCCTGATGAGACGCTGAGTCCCTTCTGGATCCAAACTGTTTGCATAGGATCCGCCGACAACAGGCTAAAGGTTGAAGTGGAATGAGCGTTTCTTCATCAGTGATACCAGTCTTTAAGTATTAGTACATACTTTAGACTCTTGTTTCAATTCTATATCTGTTATCATTCAGGGTTGACATATATAAATAAATGATACATTATATGGAAACAAGTAATCATACAATTGCACTATGTAGCTATACAATTGAATCCTGCATGCATACAGGTACATAACCATTCTTATTAGCGCAAAATTATTCCACTATTTTTCAAATGCAATTTGTCAAAATGCAGTTAGGAATAAACTGTCTTACAATTGACTCTTAACTATTATCAGTGCAAACACGAATTGGACAGTGCACATGCTTTCATATAAATTCGACATGTTTCTATCCACCTAGATCTGACTTTGGAACCAATTTTTTTTTGGAACCATCCATTTTAATGTTGAGGGAGGCACATCACATGTTATATTTGCTGGTATTATCCATTGACATCGATGGTCTCAGTAAACAGTGCAGACCCTGGTCATGCAGAGAGCTCCCATCAGGAGCACTCTGAACTGTGTCTATACAGTTTGCCTATGTCCCTTTAAAGGAACACTGGGTATAAATGAATTAAGTGTAGTATCCTATTCAAAAGCCTATCGTCTAGTCTGCACTGATGTACAAGTACACTATCTGTATAGATCTACATCAATAGTTACTCTGACATAAACAGTTTTTGGTTAGAGGGTCACATTATAATCACCCAGTGAGTTCATGGAAACTATACGAAAAACATAGAGAAATGATGAAAGAGAAAAACAACTTTTGAACTTTTCACTAAGTAACTAAATAAAGAAAACAATTAATCTGAAATCTTTGACTGTAATCTGAAATCTTTGACTGAAAGATGGTCAGTATTTTCAGAGTAGGAGATTTATTTTTTATATTCACTGTATCCATATTCACTGTATCCATGATAGGAAATCTCGCCTGCCCCTAGAGATCATGTTTGTTTAGAAATTTCAATTGGTTTACCAACGCATTATGTGTATGAAATGGATCAAGCGGTTTCAGACAATAAGATTAATCATTAAAGCTTTTCCAGTCGTTTGCTATGGAATACAATTCTTTGAACTTTGGTAGAAAACCATCCCAGTAAAAACCAAGCTAATTCTCACTTAATTTTTCTTGTTGCACATTAAATAACTGCCCATGAACATACTCAATAACCTGAGTCTGCACTTTTCTATATTATTGCGTGTTTTTTGCTTTCGAATGATCTACTTTCAAAGTTTATGTTCGTGTGGCGGCCGAAAAAATGTCGCCTCATTCTGTTATATGTTCTGGTCCTTCGGGATCATCGGTTTCGATGTTATTTGGTATGTAAATTGAATACCGCTTAAACCATTGCTTTGGGGCGTGAGCAGTGTTGCACTTTAAATAACTGCTCATAAACATACTTTCGAAGGATCACTTACTTTCAGTATTTATGTACTTCACAACAGCAGGTGTTAAGTGTTCGGTGGCGGCCGTAAATAGTCGCCCGTACTTTATTCCCAGTGCTGATATATTGTCTGGTCAATCGGATCACCAGTTTCAATGCTATTAGTTACAAGAAAACCATTGATGCAAAGCATCCAATGCGCCGTTTACTGAATAGTGAATAAAAATCAAACGTGTTTTATATAATATATTGTCAACAAAATGTTTGTATTACTCCTATGGCCTTAGTAACACAACACAATTCTTCCGTTTCACACAAAGGATCCTTGAAACAGGGACAAATTATCCCCCATCTTGTTAAATATTCATGTAAGAAATAAAGATATCATGAATATTTATATAATCGCATATGCACACAGATATCCGATTTCTAATCTGAACATTTTCTCAAGTTCACAACTTATTGTAGGTCTAAAGTTCGGACACTTTCACTTCCGCAAAGAATGTGTTCTTTATCGTTTTCTCGATTATAGACTCAGCCGTCACGATCTTACCCCTGGATCTCTTTTAAAAAGCAGCAATTTCAGTCGGATTGCCATAGTAACCAACAACCGCTCTTCAGTTCCGTGCCCCTGGTCCTTTAGAAAATTGTCATTTTAGTTGATTTTCCACCGAAATAGCTTTACTAATTAAGCCCCGCCCCTGATCTAAACGGTTGTCAGAAGCGTACTGCTCCGAATGCGAAAGGTGTCGGTTCCACATCTTCTCGGCTGTTATCGTTGGTGATCTTTCCGTTGCGGTATTACATTTTTTTTATTAGCCCTGACCTAGGAGAAATAATTTTTTATATTTTCATTTAAAAAATTGGCCTACAAACAATTATTCTACACTGAAAAAAGTATGTCGACCTGTTTCCTACTATATGAATTTGTATTATTCCATACATGATGTTTTTATAACCATAAAGACAAATTAAAATTCACTCGCAATTCCTATAAAATTCCATTTATAGCGTTGGCCTTTCAGGCTTCCGCGCTATGAAAATTGAATACCGCTTAGGGGACGTAAATAGTGTTGCCCTTTAAATAGCTGCTTGTTAACAGACTCATCGAAACCTTGTCTGCAAGTTTATCTTATCGCATTGCTGCTTTTGCTTTCAAATGATCTCATACTTTCATAATTCAACCGTTTCCCTCATATAAGCGCATTTTCTAACCTTTTCAAACCGAGTAGACCCAGTAGGAGCCGTCTGATCAGGGTATGTTCTGTTTGCATATGGTATTATATAGATCTCATTACACAGGTTCATATGTTCGTATGCCATTATAAAAAATAATCTAATTAATACTAATTATGTAATTATCTCTTACATGAGCTTTTTTTCAGGATGAGCTGTTATGACCGCTCATCTTCCGTTGTTCTTCGTCCGTCGACCAATAAAGTGTACCCGGCGTACGTCCATCCCATCCTTGAACCATCTAATTTAACAATTTCACTATTCAAAAGCTCAGGAGAGTTGAAAGGTCAAATATAAATCTCACTTACAAGGGCGTGTATTTTTCAAATATCATGACAATATCGACTCTGGGGTATATATGTGACATTTAGTTACGTATTCCTTAAATCACATGAAACTATCTCACATCCGAACTCTCTAAGGAATAGTTAAAGTATTTGGTATGAAAGGGGGTGTAACAGATCATCATAATATCGTATTCTGTTAACGCCACCTTACTGGCAATTGCAAAGAAGCTTGGACCCAGCTGTTTGACACTTTCATTTACTCCATAAATTTTATACGCCTTTTTACGCCTTTGCAAACAGTATATCCAGATCAGACGACTCCTAACGGAGTCGTCTGATCAGGGTATGCTCTATTTGCTTATGAAATAATAAAAATATAAATTCTACAGTTTCTTCCATGGCCAAAAAGTCCAGTGTCTACGTGCCATTAAAAAAGAGTAATCTAATTAATACTCATTATGCCATTATTTCTTACATGAATATCAATGGAGTAACGGTTTAGTAGACGATCAATTATACAGAGGGATTAACACATGCACTTATATTAGGTGAATATACTAGATAGTTACTTAATATTTCTATAACGATTAACGACATTATGTGCAGGTAATAAACATGTCTAGAATGATAAATCAATACCGCATCACGGATCTGTGTGTATGTTCGTCCACTGAGAAGACAATTAGGAGATGATATGAAAGCAAAATAATCAAAGCCAACAGATGGCCTTTATGGGCATGATTCATATTTATCAAAGTCTCATGTATGTTACTTTTATTTCTAGAAAACCAAACTTTGCGGGCTCCTCTAATCAGTACTGTTTGTCTTCAACATCCTCTAGCAAACGTTTACGTCTTTCATACAAAGCGGGTTCTATAGTTTAAACCTTTCCTTCACATGAACGCATTTTCACGTATTTGCAAACAGAGTAGACCCAGTTCAAATAGGAACCGTCTGATCAGAGTCTGCTCTGTTTGCTAATGGAACTTGAAATATCGGTCTAAAATGGCTACCACTTCCTAGTATGTTACTTTTTGTTTTAAAAGCAAGTTATTTGAATAATAAACTGTCCGTGATGTTTAGGTTTGTAATTTTACTCTGATTTTCTTGATTCGGTAATTGTATTTGCATTGTTTGAACCCTTCAACCCTGAATTATCAGAGTAGAATAGCCCATCAGTGTTTAACTATAATAGAGTCGATTACTTTTTCGAGAGGGTTATGAATGACAAACAGTGCAGACCCCGGTAAGAAGGGTTCCTCTAGGAACCAAGTTCGATTACCAGTCACCTCTGAGTACTGATCATTGATTCAGTCAAAATTGGCCATTTTAGCCTTGTCTGCTCTCTAACTCAAATAGTTTTCATCTGATCTTCACCAAACCTGCAGAGAATGTTCATAGCTATAACAGCTTAGCCAAGTTCGATTACAAGCTAAATTGCACGTGACACCTGATTTATGGCCCTTGAATTAGTCAAAATTGCCATTAAAGCATTGTCTGCTCTTTAACTTAAACATTTCTCATCTGCTATACACCATACGTGCTGAGAATGTGTATAGGTAAACAGTCTTGGCCAAGTTTGATCATCATGTGAGGCCCGTTCTGACTTGGCCCGTGTTCTAGCTGTTACTGACAAGTTGACTGAATGGGTATGTTGAGCCTTCTGTTAAAAAGTAAGAGATGAAATCAACCATAACAAATTAACTAAATAAATGGAAGTGGACGAGGCAAGATATGAGAAATGAATCAGCTTAATGTTCATGGCATCATTATTTATGAATATTCATGGAGGAAAAGGTTAAACAAACACATGCTAATTGAGCCTTCTGTTACATACATAAATATTTTTACGAATTGTAAGAGATGACATAAACCAAACGAATCAACTAAGTAAATTGACGAGGCGAAATATGAGGCACAGAATAAACATTTTGGTTGATGAATGGACTGATTTTCTCTACAGACCTTAACTGTTCCTCAAACACTGCGGACATAATAACTGTAACGTATTCTGGTGAAGACAAATTTCTATCCAGAAATAACGAATGGATAGAAATATCAATTGCTTTAAATTATTGGGCTGCATTCGCAGCCCAATCTCATACGGCTTTGAATTTTGATCATGCGTTTCTGCGTTCCTGTGTTTCTGTAAAAGCCAATCTTTTTAATAACTATGGTTTGCTGTGAGACAAGTTTTTATTTATATATATTTATTTATTTTATTTATTTTGATTCATATATTTTTTCTCAGCGGAGTCACATATTTGTGTCGGGGTTGTTTCTTTCTTTTCTGCCATGACCCATTTTCAGTGAAAATGCTAGTGAATTAGGTATAAGTGATTAAAATCACGTTCCCAATCATAGCGGTCAGCGTGATCTAAGGGTTATAATGATGGCTTAGGAAATGTGGGGTCGTGGGTTCGACCCTCGGTGGAAGCTTAATTGTTTTTCTCTCATTTTTTATACGCCCACCTAATAAAAGTGGTCGTATATTGGCGTGGCCCTGTCCGTCCGTCCGTCCGTCCGTTCGTTCGTTCGTTCGTCCGTCAACATTTTGCTTGTCCGCAGTTTTCTCGGAAAACTATTTGACAGATATTAATGAAACTTCACACAAATGTTTAATGCATCAATATCTGAAGCTGAGTTGATTCTGAGGTTCATTTGATTTTTCGTTTGGCCCTTGTCCTTAAAAAATAATGCAAATACATGCAAATAGTTGTCCGCTGTTTTCTGGGAAAACTGTTTGAGAGATATTATTGAAACTTTACACAAATGTTAAATGCATCAATATCTGAAGCTGAGTTGATTCTGAGGTTCATTTGATTTGTTGTTTGAGAGTTATGGCCCTTTTACTTAAAAAATAATGCAAACACATGCAAATAGTTTGTCCGCTGTTTTCTGGGAAAACTATTTGAGAGATATTAATGAAACTTTTCACACAATTTTTAATGCATCAAGATCTGAAGCTGAGTTGAATCTGAGGATCATTTGATTTTTCATTTCAGAGTTATGGCCCATGTCCTTAAAAAATAATGCAAATACGTGCAATAGTTTGTCCGCTGTTTTCTGGGAAAACTATTTGAGAGATATTAATGAAACTTCACACAAATGTTTACTGCATCAAGATCTGAAGCTGAGTCGATTCTGAGGTTCATTTGATCATTTGATTTTTCGTTTCAGAGTTATGGCCCTTTTACTTAAAAATAATAGAAATATATGCATATAGTTTGTCCGCTGTTTTCTGGGAAAACTGTTTGACAGATATTAATGAAACTTCACACACATGTTTAATGCATCAAGACCTGAAGCTAAGTCAATTCTGAGGATCATTTGATTTTTCGTTTCGGAGCACTCAAAATAAATAATGCAAATATGAGGATGGCCATAACTTTTTCATTTGAAATGATATTTACTTCAATTTTTTTATATGGTTAAACCTAAATATGAATTTTCACATATATTGCGGGGTTTTTGATAAGTCATTTTATTCTAAAGTTATGGTCCTTGAACTTTGTGTGTTCGTTGCTTTGTTTGCCAGTCAACTTTTAGTTTGTCTGTTGTTTTCTGGGAAAAACTATTAAAATGATATAAATGAAACTTAACACAAATGTTTTAAGCAACAAAATCTGAAGCTGAGTTTATTTTGAGGTTCATTCAGTTTGTCTTTACAGAGTTATGGCTGTTGCACTTTACAAAAATCTGCAAATATGTGGATGAGCTAACTTGTTTTATTTAATAAGATATTCACATCAATTTTTAGCTCGCCTGTTCGTAGAACAGTAGAGCTTATGCTATACCCCCGGCGTGAGCGTGAGCGTGAGCGTGAGCGTGGGCGTGGGCGTGGGCGTGGGCGTGGGCGTGGGCGTGGGCGTGGGCGTGGGCGTGAGCGTTGGCAAGGTTAAAGTTTTTTGGACGGGTTGTTTTAAAGTTTAATATTTGTACTAGGATGCTGAAATTTTGTATTGAAGTTCATTAGAGGTCAAATATTGCTGTTATGAAGTTAAACATTAAAAATATTTTTCAATTTTATCAATTTTTGACATGTTTTGGACTTAGTCTTTTTGGCCACAAATCACCAGGTTAAAGGTTTTTGGACGGGTTGTTTTAAAGCTTAATATGTGTACTAGGATGCTGAAATTTTGTATGGAACTTCATTCGAGGTCAAATATTGCTGTTATGAAGTTAAACATTTAAAAATATTTTTCAATTTTATCAATTTTTGACATGTTTTGGAGTTAGTTTTTTGTGGGGCCAAAAATCACCAGGTTAAAGTTTTTTGGACAGGTCGGTATAAAGCTTAATATTTGTGCTACGATGCTGAAATTTGGTGAGAAGGTTCATATTGTCGAGACCCTTCCGACCATGCCAACATTTTTGCCCTTCTGACCTTGACCTTCCATACTTGGCATGCAACTTTCTTGTGTTAAGACTTTTCCAACAATATTATTGTTCGCCCTTCTGACCTTGACCGTGACCTTCAACCTACTTTTGCAAAAATCTTTAAATGCCTATATTATTGGAACCAATAGGCCTAGGACTTCAATACTTGGTATGATCATGTCCACTTTTTTGCCCTCCTGACCTTGACCTTGACCTTTGACCTACTTTTGCAAAAATCTTTAAATGTATTTGAACCAATAGACATAGGGCTTCCATATTTGGTATGATCATGTCAACTTTTTTGCCCTCCTGACCTTGACATTTGACCTACTTTTGCAAAAATCTTTAAATGCCTATAACATCCAACAATATTATTGTTTGCCCTTCTGACCTTGATCTCCGACCGACTTTTGAAAAATCTTTAAATGCCTATATTATTGGAACAAATGCATATACTTCCATACTTGATTTGTATCTTTTCTGTCTGAAGACTTTTTCAAACACACCAATGTTTTTTACCATATGACCTTGACATTTCACCTATTTTTGCAAAAATCTGTAAGTGCTTATAACTTGGAACCAATATACCTAGGACTTCCATACTTGGTATGACCATGCAAATATATTTGCCCTTCTGACATTGACCTTAACATTTGACCTACTTTTGCAAAAGTCTTTAAATGCATATAACATTGCAACCAATAGGCCTAGGACTTCCATACTTTGGATGTATATTTCCTGTCTTAAGACTTTCCAACCATACCAATGTTTTTTACCATGTGACCTTGACTTTGACCTTTGACCTTCTTTTGCAAAAATCCTTAAATGCCTATGCTATTGGATGCGATGGGCATAGGACTTCTATACTTGGTATGACCTTGCCAACAATTTTACCCTTCTGACCTTCACCTTTGACCTACTTTTGCAAAAATCTTTAACTGCCTATTACATTGGAACCTGAATAGACCTAGGACTTCCATATTTGGTATGTATCTTTTTTGTTTTAATAATCTTTTTAAAATTTATGAAAATTGGTATTTGGTTGCTTTTGGTTGTGATATTGATGCAGTTAAGTTTAAATTGAAAATTGATTTTTTTGTTCAATATGACACGTTTTAGACTTAACTTTTAAACAGGCGAGCATCAGGTGGCTTTGACACCATTTCTGGTTTTAAAAATAGTATCACCTTAATATGGAAATCAAGATCTGAAGCACAGATTAGAAAATGTCAACACTTATAAGGCATCTTGAATCAGAGAAAATTTGCAAGTGGGCGTATTATGTACCGTATGCGGTACTCTTGTTCTTAGTACCCTTAGATTACGTGCTTTTGGTTTAAAACGATTTTGTCCATAAAAATATAAGTCCTTTGTTTGCATTTTGGCTTTGGTAAAGTTAATTAGCTGAGACCTTTTACTCGTGGTTTTGTTGACCGTTTTGCATATTTCACCGTTGTGCATGAATTTGCTTCCATTTAAATGTATATCTTATACTAACCTGTTCTTAATTTGGGGACAATATAAGTGAAAAAGTTAATGGGCATTAATGAGTCGACCTATTCGAATAATCTCATGTAGACTGTAAGTATGGGAGTTTGTATGCCTTGTGAACATCACTTAAAGTGATAATGGTTTTTACGTCAGTGTGTTTAAGCAAATGAATAACATTGATCCGTGACGTAATTTGTATTATTGGTGTCATACACAGGTATTATGCACCATGGCTCATTAAAACATTCCCCCGTTTCTGCTATTAATTTATACATTACATTCATGTTTTCCCAATGTATCTGTTAATTAAAAGTACTAAACAATATTGCTCCCTCTTTGCTTCTATCCTGCTTAAAGACATGTTACGCAGCCATTTTACGCTTGCGTAAAACCTTGCTTGTTGTCAATTTAGTATGAAACGAAATATTCGAGCCAAAATCTTCCGTAAAGAATAATAAGCGGAGTGAGACGGCTGCAGCTTTCTGAATCGCTTAGCACAATGTGGAATGCTAGACAGATATGTGTCTAATCTGATCATTTCCACTCTTTCGCTGCACACGGTCGACGTAAAGTTGCACACAGGGCGAGCTGCAAAGGGCGAATCTGTGATTATCCTTGCAAACAGTTTGGATCTAGATGAGACGCCGAGTAACTCGGCGTCTCATCAGGATCCAAACCTTTCGTTTCTACCTAGAGAACAATTTCTTTGGTAAGCATGCGAACGATATGTCGTGCCCATTAGAATGAATGGTGTAGATGCTAGGCAGGCAAGCCTGTCTTAGAACCTATGTATCTGGCACCTTTACCTTGTCACTTGATACCTTGTAACTTTCTAAAGCACGTGTGGTTTAGCTTCTTAGCATGGTATTTGTAGGCTGTCAACGTCTGGCATCCATAGAGGAGGGCAATGAGAACCATGGCTCTGTACACCTTGATTTTGGTCTTGGCGGTTATGCATATGGCGTACATATGGAGTCTGCCAAATGCTGCGTTTGCCTTTGCAAGTATTGCAATTATATGCGTTATTTGAACTATGTGTCTAACGAGGTGTACGTCTACAGGGTAGACTCAATCTTTATGTAACTGATCATTAGAATTGTCTCTCTGGTACTCATCTACTGTTTTGTCTTGTATAACATAACGTACAATGATACTGAGTGTATGAGTGAGTGAAAGAATAAGTGAGTGCACGAGTGAGTAAATGAGTTGGATTTCACTTACAGTAGAACCTGTTAAATCAAGAAAAACCACCGGCCACTCATTAGTATGCCCAAATTATGAAATTATAAAAAAATCTCACATATAATGCCGTCTGCAATGGATTTTCCTCTGCCTTAGTTTTTATTTCTCCTTAATGTTTGTTTCATAAGCATGGTCATAGTGTCGAATAGCAGGTGGTATGCAAGTTTTGAAGATTGGGGCCGTGGAGCCGCAGAGCGCGGTGTAGGGGGTACAAGAGCCTTCCATGCTGAATTTTGTTGAAAATTGGTGATTTCTTATATGGTATAAGTATTTATGTGCATTCTAGCACGATTTATGGACTGTTATAGCTCTTAATATTTAACCGATAAAGCATCAATATGTTTGACAGTTTACGGCGCCAAGCGTACTCAAATCTGAAACAAATGCAAATTACTTTTTTTTTATTGTTAATAACAGAATTTCGTCGCCCGAGTGGAACGATGATCTATCTACGATTTTTCAGTGTTGGAGACAACTTTTAATGGATCATATCTGTATCATTTCTCATTATTAATACATTTAATTTATATCTGCATGTTCGTACTGACAAACAACATTTAGAAAAGGGAAAAAAAATAAGTATATCTTATGACAGATTTGTGAATTATAGGCACTTTTTAATTTGGACGTCGTGACAAATTTTGACACCGGGCAACCTAATATTATTAACTAGAGTTATCAACAGAAATGTATCTGTCATCTTTGTTAGTCTTTGTTACTAAAAGCAAAGCAGATAAGCAATTTCTTATGATACAAACGGCAACAAGCTGTAACTGCAAAATAGTAATACAAACTAAGCTACTGAAATAGAATGTAATACCAAAATCAAAATCATGATCATGTAATGTCGATCAATAATTTATAATAAAGAAATTTGCACTATAGAGATATTAACGGGGCACTGTAACTACCAAATCTGGCATAGAAACAATACCATATCTGTGCTTTCAACAATTTTAGAAATAAAACATTGGATCTCTAAATGAAATTGTCTGAGTAGGTATGCTAATTAAAAATTGAATCTCAAATCTCACCTGATTTTTTACGTAAAATGATAAATTAACAGTCGCAGAAGTAATGTCTGAGTGACTTGTAGTTTGGATCCCGGATCAGGCCCAATATTTTATGGAGCTTGATCTTGATTCAAACTGTATGCATACATTGCATGTAATCAGTAGTTGACATGAGCAGTCTGATCTGGGTCTACTCTGTTTACAAAGGCATGAAAACAGCGTATGAGTTTTATTGCTCTATATTATAGTACATGTATATGGGTTGATTGAACCGATTTCAGGAAACAAGTTTCTACCAGTAACAATGTTGCTCTCCATTGATGTTGGTGTACATGGTTCAAACAGATGGGCTTATTGGAGTTTTATTGCTCTACATTATAGTATATGGATTAATTAAATCCATTTCAGGAAACTAGTTGCTACCAGTAACAAGCTTGCTCTCCATTAATTTTGGTATATGATTCAAACAGATGGGTTTATTTGAGTTTTATTGCTCTACAGTATAGTTTATTGGTAACTTAAATCCATTTCAGGAAACAAACCGCTACACATTGCAACCGTATCTTCTATCTTTGCCGATCACATTGTCGTTTGCTTGACACATTGTCATCCGCCGGACACATTGTCGTCTGCTGGACACATTGTCCTCTGCTGGACACATTGTCATCCACCGGACACATTGTCCTCTGCTGGACATATTGTCGTCTGTCAGTCAACTTTTTCGTCTGCCTCAAGTTTCAGAGTGAGCGTCTGATCTGGGTCCAAACTGATTGCGTATGATAGCACAGGTCCGTCTTCATGGCAAGCGAAGAGGTTAACTCATTCAATCCTGGTGGCGAATGTTTGATTACATTTAACCCATTCCATCATATTGACGCCGTTTGACGCCCTTGTAAAAGCCACTTTTTTGAAACCATTGTGATAAACAGAGCATTTGCTCCTCCTTGGGATCAAATGTTGTATTTATCACATTTGGTTCCAAAACAACACAATTGTAAAAGTTTCATGTCCTCTAGTAAATGCTCCTTTTAGGTAGATTTATTCAGAGGTTGGGTCTTAAAAATAGCCTATGAGGTAATGGGTTTGGTTTGATAAAACGAGCAGTTATGCATAAACCATTATAACAAAACATGTACGTAAAAAGTGACCATAAAAGCGTGACAGCAGAAGGACAGAGAGACGGACAAACAAAAGGACGTGTATAGAGATGCAGATAGGAATGTAATAGAGGCTCTGAAATGAAATTCATGCTTGAACCCGATTCAGTTTAAGTTCCTCAATATTATTTCAGACACCAGTACAGTAGACCTTGTCTTAAGCGTCCCTTACTAAGGGGTCTAAATTTGGAACTAAATGACAGTTGGTAGCTTAATGCAGGTCGAACGTAATGCAGAAAACTCCTATTGGAACTTTTTGCTTTACTTTCGCCCTGTATTAAGCAAGCATCTGCTTTTAAAGCCTCCTATTTTAAAAATATAAATGGTCGCCTAAGACTTGTTCTACTGTACTGAATCAGAGAATCTTTGTTTGTCTTACAAAATCAATTACGGTGTAAGCTGTTTGATGTTTAATTTCTGTATCAACTGTTCTTTATTTTCATGGCAGACGCCAGGTTCAGACTTTAGTTTGACGTGTGAATGTATTCCCGCGGCCCAGTTGCGTCTCTTTTAGCGTTTTACTTTGATCATTATTACGACATTAACCCAGTTATTCTTTCCAGAAAATAGTTACAGTACAGCAGAACATGTCTTAACCCTTCGCTTGCTTTTCACGTCAATATACCTACCTGTAAATAGTGAAGATCCAGATGAGACAGCTCCTGCAGGAGCTGTCTCATCAGGGTCTGCACTATTTACAAGTTGATTGTGCAACCAGCGCACTCCACAGCAGTGATTGCGCAGCGAAATACTTGTACACAGTTAAGATATATGTAATTATACAACATGGCGTGGGTAAAGAAGGAGAAATGTATTTTAAAATTCAGCAAGCGAAGGGTTAAGAAGATCACCAAAGGGTCTGTTATTCAGGTGGTAGCTTAATGCAGGTCAAACGTAATGCAAAAAGCTCCTCTATGAGTTTTCTGCAAGACGTTTGCCCTGTATTAAGAAACGACGTGCTAATAAAAAGGTCTGTGTCAAATCAATATAAGGTCGTTTAAGACAGGTTCTACTGTATATCGATTGCTAATACATGATAAAAGATGGAATATGTTTGACATATGCTAACCTCCTTTTGAGAGAATTTTTACAAACCCATAGAGCCACGATGGATATAGTGCAATTGGCACACTTTAAGGCGGTAAAAGTATTTATATGAAATTTATTGTGCAACCAGTTTCTAATTAACAACTACATAAATCATTTGATGATTTATCTAGCCGTTGATATTGGAAACTGATTGCACAATCAATTTTGTGTTCCACCATTACTGTCTCACATTTCACTTCTTTGGAATGGTTACGTGGTACCTTTAAACGATTGCTTGATTGAGAGATTTTGATGCCTTGGTAGCATGCAGAGTAGACCCAGATCAGACGATTTCTAATCACGTTTAAAGCTATTTCTGCTTTTGAAATAATACAGACCTGATTCTGTAGTTTCTGTCATGGCTAAATTTCGATTGTTCACATACCATAGTAAATCAACTAATTTATATTCATATAGTCATTTTTTCTTATATGAATAATTAGGAGATAAAGGGTTAACTAATGACATGTTGTTGAAATATAAAAAACAGTAAACCCCCTCTATAAACGAGGTCTAATTGTGGCATAGCGTCCACTAAACGAGGTCTAGTTGTGGTATAGCCAAAACGAGGTCTAATTGTGGTAAAACTTCCACAAAAGAGGTCTTATTGTGGTGTAACTACCACGAACCTATATCTAATTGTGGTAAACCTACCACCAAACGTGGTCTATTTTTGGTTTAACTACCACAAGACGAGGTCTTATTGTGGTTTGGCAACCTCCAAATGAGGTCTAATTGTGGCATAACTACCACAAAACGACGTTGTATTGTGGTTTGACGACCTCCAAACGAGGTCTAATTGTGGTTTGACGACCTTCAAAGGAGGTCTCAAAGGAGGTCTATTTGTGGTATAGCTACCTCAAAACGAAGTATTATTGTGGTATAACGACCTCCAAACGAGGTCTAATTGTGGTATGAACACAAAACGAGGTCTTATTATGGTAGAACGACCACCAAACGAGGTGTCATTTGGGTACTACGACCACAAAATGAGGTGTAATTGTCGTTTAACGACCTCCAAAGGAGTCGGTCAGCTTTACCATCGTTTTTCATTCAACGTACACGTATCTTTTAGGAATCCCATGTATTTTCATTTAATCGTCGCTGTATGGTTTTGTGATGATACAACAACAACGACGACGACGAGAACAACACGTATGTATAGAAATGGGCAAACTGGTCGCATGTTTAACTGAATTTATTTGTCAACAGGCAATTTGAAGTTTCCTGCATAGAGACTGAAAGCCAAAGCCAATTACATTATAACAAATATAAATATTGGAGTGGTATATTAATCATTTAACGGGGAACTTATTTATTTACAGTTTTCGTTTTCTGGGAAAATATGCTAAATAAGTGAATTTGTGCAGCGAACTCAAGTGCTGTACATCAATAATAGCGTCTAAGTCTAATGTTCTCTCGATAACAGATTGACGTTGATATATAGACCGCTGCTGTATTGCGACAAATGTTAGACCTCTTCTGATAAAGAAGATAATGGTGAAAAAGTCATGGTTTGATAAGTTTGAAATATATGATATGTTATATTAAATGCACACTTCGCGCATTCACTTTGCTGACACCGTTCTCTTTGAATGTACCTTAATTAACCTAGAAATTCGGACAGACAAACTTAGATAAATAGTGCAGACCCAGATCAAATGAAGAGTGTACTACACTATTTGCTACAATGATAGTCTAATTTAAGTTTATAAAAATGATGCAAACTTTACTTATTCAACTGTAAAAACCATGGAAATCAGGATTGTATGTACTTATTGTTTCTATGGCAATGGCTTTTGTCAGTAGGAGTAAAATACCTAAAACGGATGATGTAGAGTCCCGTTAAATCGACAACATAGGAGAGTGTAAAAGGAGGTGGTTGTATAATGCAGGGCAAAGGTGATCAAGAAAACTCCTATAGGAGATTTCTGTATCACTTTTGTCCTGCATTAATCTACCACATGTTTTAAAAATCCAGAATTAGAACTTTTTTGAGTGGTCGTAGTAGCGTATTTCGTTCTCAGTGTTGTTCATTAGTTTCTAGTTATTAGTTATGAAAAATGAATACCGCTTAAGCCGGTGCTAAGGGACATGTTCTCTTTTCGCATTGCTGCTTTTGCTTTCGAAGGATCTTTAACTTTATGAATTTATTTACTGTACTGATATAATCCTATTTCAACAAAACCATATTTTCTCCCCATAGCCAAAACAATGTTCATGTGTCCCAAACTTAATCGCCTTATACCATTGATAAGGTTGGCATTTAATAGTTCGGATCCTTTTGACAGATTAGCGTTTGTGGAATCAACAGGTCCGAACAGTGCAATCTCACTACAGTGAATGATCGAGAAATCATTGATCGTATCAGCTATTTACACGACGTTCAGACATTGGTGTTTAACTCCTATCCTGTTGAATATTCATGTAAAGAAATAATGAATCTCTATTAGCTGCATTTTTATAATGGCATACCTACAGAATGTTTTGTATCTAAAGAAACTGTAGAGTTAGGTCTAATATCTAATATAGGTTCATGAGCAAACAGAGCATACCTACAAGGGCCGTCTGATGTAGGTTTATTCTGTTTGCAAAGGCGTTGGACACTGAACAGCGCTTCTATGGGATATAAGGTTAAGTGGGTTTGTATGTCGTGTGTGACAGATGGTCTATACGAATCACACACAAATAGGAGTCATGAGGCAGACAGAATAAGGTCAATAGACGATAGTGTAGAGACAAAGTGGTTCAGCAGCCAATTACAGGGAACACATTCGTAAACATGTGAGCAAGTGAGGGATATTGTATGGTTCATATACCCGGGCTTGACCATACAATATCACCCTTGTCGCCAATTTGACCATTGTGATAGCAAACCCTTACAACTCTACACTCAGTGTGATAAGATCCCCTGAAAAGCAAGATAACTAGGTTATTTCTTAATTGCTCCTGACAAATTAAGTTAAGAAGTCACACAAGTGCGAAACATACTTGGCCAACTTAATATGTCACTTAAATACGATACTCTCATTTTTACTAGCAGACACTACCATGGAGTTTTCGCAAATCATACTCTTACTTTTTATTATACGCCCGCTTGATTGAAAACAAAACGGGACGTATTGTGGAATGGCGCTGTCTTTCTGTCTGCCCGTATGTCCGTCCGTCTGTCTGTCTGTAACATCTCTAACTCAAGTTCTGCTTGGTGGATCTATCTCTACTTTAACCATACTGTTTATCTGAACATGCTACAGTAACATGCCCAGTCCCGGTACGTATATCCAAGGTCAAGGTCGTACAATTGGACTTAGAATTTGCGTTTAGCAAAAATGTTAACATGTCTGTCAGTAACATCTCTAACTCAAGTTCTGCTTGGTGGATCCTTCTCAAATTTCACCATAATGTTACATAACCCTTTGCGACAAAGCTTTGAAACTTGGAACACTTGTTCACCATCACAACCTCCACCTGTAGGCAAGAGTACATAACTCTGTCAAGCATTTTGATAGAAGTATGCCCCTTTCTAACTTAGGATTCTTGGGTAAGGTTTTTGTTAAAGTCCCCTTATTTACATAACCCTTTCAGATACAGCTTTTAAACTTGGAACACTTGTTAACCATCACAAACTTCTCTTGAAGGCAAGAGTACATAACTCTGTCCAACATTTTGGCATAATTATGACCCTTTTTAATTTAGAATTTTGGTTAAGTGGTTAAGGTTTTTTGTTAAAGTACACCAGTTTACATAACCCTTTGAGATAAAGCCTTGGAAATTGTAACACTTGTCAACCATCTGTTTGCGAAAAAAGAACACAGGAAGTATTATGGAATGGCGCTGTCTGTTCGTCTGTCTGTCTGTAACATCTCTAACTCATTCTGCTTGGTGGATCATTCTCAAATTACACCACAATGTTCATCTTGACATGCCACAGTAGCATGGGTGTGTCCCAGTATGTATATCCAAGGTCAAGGTCACGCAATTGGACTTAGAAATTGCGTTTAGCATTTGCGTTCAGCAAATATGTTAACCTCAGTTTTGTTGAAAAATACCTATATATTGTACCCACTGGCACTCTTGTTATTTGAAAACAGCATGTATATTTGTCAATTCTAATCAGCAGACATCATGCAGATTTAAGATATCATACTCTTGCTCTTCTAACAGGCATTATGCAGTTTTCATGTTAAAGTGTTTTCGGTTCCGCATTGTCAGTGCCGGGAAAGTTTATATTCATGTGCTATATATAATGTATCTGAGTCTGTTCCTTTTTATACCCCCACAACGAAGTTTTTTTTTTTTTTTTTTTTTTTGGGGGGGGGTATACTGGAATCAGGTTGTCCGTCTGTCCATCCGTCCGCACTAACACTTCCTGTTTATGTGATTAGATAATTACATGAGAACAAAAGATATTTTGTTCTCTTCGGTTTTATGTGGCTTATTTTCAGTTTATGTGGCTATTTCGAACAAAAGAATAGCCACATACACTCAATCCGTTAGAATGTCCGTCCGTCTGTCCGTTCGTGGACACAATTTTGTCTGTCCGACCTTCTTCTTCTACAGTTTTGCTTCAATTTTGTTGAAAGTTCATGTATAGCCATAAGACCATATAAACCTGTGCACCGCATATTTCAATTATGATCGGACCACTACTTCAGGAGCTATCTCCCCTTTTTAGTCCCCTACCAATATTTTCCGGTTTTCTGGACTTTTTATGGAAGTGACTCGAGATATCATCTCTATATTTAGTACAAATCTAAATCTAGATAAGTTACAGTTTATGTTACAATCTCAGTCCGGTTGAATAATTATTACCAGAGTTATTGCCCCTGAACTTTAATTTTTTTCTTCAAATTTGGGATTTTCCAGACTTTTTTTTGGAAGTGGTTGCGGATATTAACTTTATATTTGGCATAAAGCTAACTTTAGATGATTTACAGCTTAATTCTAAATCTCAGTCTGGTTGAATAATTTTAGCCAGAGTTATGGCCCTTGAACTTAATGTTTTTTTTATCAAATTTTCAATTTTCCGGTCTTTCTTTGGAAGTGGTTGGAGATATTAACTTCATATTTGACATAAAGCTAAATCTAGATGAGGTACAGCTTAAGTTCAAATATGGGTCTGGTTGAATAATTTTTGTCAGAGTTATGGTCCTTGAACTTAATGTTTTTTCTGAAAAGGTACCTAGCTTTAGAACTTTGGATTTGACAAAAAACCCATGAAAGGGTCTTATTTCTCTGAATTATTCTTCATTTTTATTACATAAATTGGGCTGGGGCATGTATTGTTTTTAAATCTCTTCATGTTTCTGTATGTACATATGTTCAGATTGATGATAGGTGTTCTGACAAGCAGACAGGTGGGGGTATTCGTTAGCCTTTGGCGTACAGTTCTAGTTATCATTGTTTCAAATTAGAGGGTCATGCTTAATTGACATGTCGGGCAAGACATTTTGTTGTACAGGAATTTAGACATACTTCAGATACCATTTCCCGCACATTGACTACAATACATAAAACTGATTAGAATTCTTTGACATCGTCTGTGTGGAGTCGGGAACCAAATGGTCTTGAATGACATACCTGCGTACGTGTTGATGAATACAACCCCAGATATCAACAAAGGCCAGGCTACGCAGATGATTTACAACAGTCATTGGGACATACTAAACCAATCGAATGCTGGAAAGTAGCCACAAATTTCCTTTGTAAACAGTGCAAATCAAGAGAGGGCTCTTAGTGGGTGGGTAGGTAGGTGTGTTCGTATGTAGGTAGGTAGGTTGGTGCATAGATGGATAGGTGGATGGGGGTAAGTGGGTGGGTATTGAGTAGTTTGGTGGTTGTGTGAGTTTGTGAGATGGGTGAGTGCGTTTGTGGATGGGTAGGTAGGTAGGTGGGTGGGTAAGTAAAAATGTACATATGTACAAATGAACGCCATACAGGTATAGATAGAAACTTTTAAATCACTTTCAGAAGGAATTTGTACTTATTATTGTTCATTTTAGGCTACAAAGGAAGATATTGTTGTTTGTATCGGGATTTTAGTCGCTTTAACCCATTACCTCAGGCTATTTTTAGACCCAACCTCTTTGAATAAATCTACCGAAAAGGAGCTTTAACTTGAGTATATGAAAATATAGAATTTTGTAGTTTGAAACCATTGTGATGAATAGAGCATTTGCTCCTATTGGAGCAAATGCTCTATTTATCACCATGTTTTCACAGAGTGACTTTTCACAGAGTCGTCAAAACTCGTCAATATGAGTGAATGGGCTAACAGGGCAAAACCTTTCTCCTTCCATAGTCCGTATTTGGTGGTTTTGGTAGTCATTCTTTAGTAAGTAGGCACCAGGCTATTGTAGATAGTTCGACGACAGACAGTCCAGATTATTTAATGATTGGTAATGGATTTGGCGATAATGGTGTTAAGCTTCGGTTTTAGCAAGACTGTCTAGGAATACCATGTACAATAAAACCTCTCGAAAATGGAATTCTAGTTGAGAAGAATTTAGATACTTTTAAGCAGATGGCTGCTTAATGCAGGGTGATAGTCATGCAGAAAGTTCCTCTAGGAGCTTTCTGCATGACTTTCATCCTGCATGAAGCTGCCACCTGTCCTCAAGGCCGATATTTATGTTAAATTGAACTCCCGGTTTCAGAGAGATTTTACTGTATGTACTTTAGTTATGACGATTGATTATATTGTAACCTTTTGAATGTGGGACACGCATGCATTGTCATTTACAAACAGTGTAGACACACTCATATCATCAGAGTATTCCTAGAGGAGTTCTCTGATCAGGGTCTGCACTGTTTGTCATTCAAAATACTGTAGCAAGTTTAACCCTTTTCTTCATATAAACCCCTTTTCACGCATTTGCAAAAGGAGTAGATCTAGATCAGGCGGCTCCTATATGAGCTATCCGATCAGTGTCTGCTCTGTTTGCTTTTGACAAGATGTAGATCTGATTCTATAGCTTTTGTCAACCAAGCTCTTTCCATGAAACAATTTAGCTTATACATGTTCATGATGTCATTATTTCTTACATGAATAATGAACAGGGTTAAGCCTTCCATACTGTGTAGACTGTATTTAATTACTGCTGAATTATTCCACTCTGAAAAGTAAACATTGAAATGTTTAATTTGCCATCCTGTGTAATATGAATGATAGGAGAGTATATTATGCTATTATAGTCCAAACTACAAACATGTAATCGTTGTGTAAGTTTTACGATTATGGAAACACCAGTCGAGGTTTTGTTTAAGTTATTCTTTTTCTGTAAAATAGCAACAAATATATCAAATAGATAAATATTATCTATATCTAAAGTGTGTTTCTATCTATATCTAAAGTGTGTTTCCTTCAACACTTTGTTGTTGCAAAGGAAATGATATTATTGAAGCTTTCGTCGAATAATTTACCTGGTTAAAATCTTTAAGGCTGATTAAACTACATGTATTTACAAGCTTGGAAAGGACGGTCAATCTTCTCTCTCTCCGATCATTCTATAAAAGCATATCTGTGTTTACTTCTGCTGCAGTCATACATGTATATATTGGTGTCAGATAAATCCATTATAAACAGGAAGGTCTCAGGAAATAGCCAATATATGGCGAAATTATTTTCTTGGATTCCATTCAATATATTCTGCTGTGCAAATATCCTTATTAAACCCTTTAGATGCGGGAAACGTGTGCACAGTCATTTGCAAACAGTGCAGACTCATATCGGAGGAATCCTAGTTGAACCCCTGACTCGTCTGTACTGTTTGTCATTCAGAGCCCTCTAACAATTTTTACCCTTTCATACTGTAAGGACTCTTAGGACTGTAAGGTAGATTCAGTAAAACCTCTATAAAGCAAAAACTAAATGAATGAACACGGGAGTCTTAACCCTTTCCTCCATAAATATGCCTTTCTATGCCTCTGTAAAAGTCACTTTTCGAAACCATTATGATAAATAGAGCATTTGCTTCTATGGAGCAAATATTCTATTTATCACAATGGTCTCTAGTAAATGGTCCTTTTCGGTAGATTTATTCAAAGAGGTTTGCTATAAAAATAGCCTATGAGGTAATGGGTTAAAAAGCAGGCGATTGCTTAACCCTTTCTCTGTTAAGTAGTCATGTAAAATGATAACGACATGAATATTTATTAGCAAAGTTTTATTCTGTTAACTTTTCAAGGGAATTGTTTGCTTTGGCAAAGCCTGTAAAATCAGATCTGTATGATATCAAAAGCAAACACAGCAGGCCATGATCAGAAGACCCCCTATAGGAACCGTCTGATCTGGGTCTACTCTGTTTGCAAATACATGAAAATGCGCTTCTATGAGAGAAAGGGTCAATACCAGAAGAAAGCAATGCAGAAAGCCGAATTGCCTGTGAAAACTTTCTGAGTAACTCTCGTCCTGCATTAAGCTACCACCTGCATTTATGGTCCAGAAAAAGACCACTTTTAAGTTGTCGCTTTAAAGACTTCTACAGTACACCATTTGCATACAAGAAAAATATCATCAGCTTGTTTTGTTTGGTCACACATTCGTAAGCACACACCGTTTTGTTTTACAGGAACCATGTTCTGATGTCTAATTCGATGACTCTCGATTAAAATAGCTAACATTTGTGTTATGCAACGATCCCACACAACCCAATCACCTTTCCCAAAATCGATGATAAGAATAACAAAAGAAGTAGTAAAGTTTTATAGTTGGCATACTAAACTATTATTACTGGTGACATTCAATCATTATTGCCTTAGGTAAACCAAACCATTCAGTCAGTATATTGATGCATTCAACTTCTTCTTTTTTATATTATCTCATTGAATGAGTTAACTCATTCCCTCCTAGACTATTTTTAGACCCAACCTCTTTGAATTAATCTACCGAAAAGAAGCATTTACTGGAGAAAAGGAAAACTTTAGAATTGTGTAGTTTTGAAACCACTGTGATAAATAGAGCATGTGCTCTTATGGAGCACATGCTCTATTTATCACAATGGTTTCAAAATGTGACTTTTACAGAGACACCAACTGCGTCAAATGCGTTAGGAGGGAATGTGTTAAAGCAACAACAACCTTTGGAGTGTCCCAGACTATTATGCATAACTACATATATAAGACAATTGAAAACAGCACCAGCTGAGATAATATAACAGTAATACTGATTGATTATGATTAAATAAAATGATAGCGTATATACCTAATCTTCATCATCATTGTGTTATTTCCAGCGGATTTCGCATTTGTCTAACAATCAACATTTAAATGGAGATGTCCAGATACGATGCGTAAATTAAAACAGTTTTAAGAATAACTTCTTTATTTCTCTAATAAACCCTATGTTGTGATTACTCTTTAGAATCGTTCCTAAGAGACGATTTTAAAGAGTAATCACAGCATAATTATGGTTCGTTTGAGAAATGACGATTTTGTACAGTAAAACCTCTCTATAACGACCACAGAATTACATCAAGTAATTTGTGTTAAAGGCAGGTGGATGCTTAAAGCAATGTGAAAGTAAAACAGAACGCTCCTATAGGAGCGTTCTGTTTTACTTTCACCTTGCTTTAAGCAACCACCTGCCCAAAATATCAACTAATTAACACAATTTAGTGGTCGTTATAGAGAGGTTTTACTGTACTTGATTGTATACACGTTTATCTGTAGCTCTGGTAATGTATAATGAAACTAGTAAACTGTCTTCAAAAATCAGAATTCAAAAGTGCTTTATATCATCATACATTTAACATGAACATTATAGCATTTGAGCCTGAAACAATAAGCAGGCTTTAAAACTTAATAGTTTGAAATTAAAAAAATGAACATTAACTAATTTAAGGTGTTAAAAATGATTTGTTAAATCTGAGTTTAGCTGGAGAAAGATTGAGATTGAACAGTAAAACGTCAAATTAGCTACAATCTCCTTTAACGGAAGAAACTCTCATTACACTTGTCCAAACAAATGATTTAAACTAAAGCTGTCAAAAAACCCAAACCTTTTTGTATTGCAACTTTTGACCAGACTTATCTAGCCTTTGGATGTGGCACGGATCGCTTCCAAAAGAGGGATGGAAATCCACAGACATAAACTAACTTCACTTTCTTCCAAAGTTTACCAATGCCATATGACATATTAAGTGTCGCCGCACTGTAAAAACCAACCCAACTCAAAGCAACTCTTCCGAATCCACTCGATTTCTAATAACAAATTGCAAGCTTTCCATGGCTATGATTGAAAACAGACACGTAATTAATGTTTAAACTTCAGCAGAGCGGCTAATTATCGCTCAGTCAAAATATTGCCTATTTCCAGTACATTCCAACCATCTAAACCCTTTCCTTCATATAAACGCTATTTCATGCATTTGCAAACTGAGTAGACCCAGATCAGACGGCTCCTATAGGAGCCGTTAGATCAGGGTCTGCTCTATTTGCTTGTGGCATGATTAAGATCGGATTCTACAGTTTTTGTCAAAGCAAAAAACCGTGAATTTTTTACATTATAAAGATACAGCTAATAAATGTCATGATGTCATTATTTCTTACATGTATACTGAACGAGGAAATGATTAACAAAGTGACTATGTTAGTATCAAGTGGTAGGACTAACAAAAACAGTTAACACTTTATTTGATTAAATGATCATTTCAGAGTGAAATCTAAAGAAACTTATGATCAGCAAACGATCCTGGTCTGTCCATAATTCCAAAGTTTTTAATAAAGTCACAGAATGAAATCAATAAATCATACACATCAGCTTGTTTTCAATGATGACGTCACTTTGTTCAATTCTAGAGTACTCCGGTGAAATTAATTAAGCACCAACTGCTATTACCCATAACCTAGATACAATACGTTAAGACATAACAAGAACTATCGTGTAACCATTTTTTTCAAGAATATTATGTAAGAAGTAATGAAGTAATGAATATTAATAAGTTTGAAAATGTGTAATGGCATAAGAACATAGGAATGTTTGGCTATGTCAGATTTATGTTATTCCATTTGTAAATAGAGCAGACCAGGAACAGACTGCTTCTACATGAGCCGTCTGATCTGGATCTACTCTGTCTGCAAATGGGTTAAAAGACGTATTTATGGAGTAAAGGCTGAAATAGATAAACGGATTTAGGCAGTAAGCAGAGGCGTATAGCATAGGAAAAGCAGTTTAGTAATGATAATCAATTTACGACACAATAGGTCAAGGAATGTGTGTAATGTATTAACCATTTCTCCCTTGAATATTCATGCAAGACACCCTGCATATTACTTAGCTGAATGGCGCATAAGCAAACAGAACATACCCTGATCAAACTGTTCCTACAAGATCTGGGATTATTCTGTCTGCAAATGTGTGAAAAGGCGTTTATAAGAGCGAAATGTATTAATTGTATTGAAAGCAAGTGGAAAATAAATAATTGCATTGAAGGGAAGTGGAAAGACAATAATTGCATTGGGAGCAAGTTGAAAGCAGTGAGGGTATACGAGATATATATTAGCGCCGGTGTAATGTGATGTAAGGACCACATGATTTAGAAACAAGAGGACCGCATTCGGTACATAATACGCCCACTTGCAAACTTTCGCTGATTCAACATGCCTTATAAGTGTTGACATTTTCTAATCTGTGCTATAGATCTTGATTTCCATATTAAGGTGATACTATTCTTAAAAAAAATTGAAGTGAATATGTTATTAAATAAAAAAGTTACAGCTAATCCTCATATTTGCAGATTTTTGTAAAGTGCAACGGCCGTAACTCTGTAAAGACAAACAGAATGAACCTCAAAATAAACTCAGCTTCAGATTTTGTTGCTTAAAACATTTGTGTAAAGTTTCATTTGTATCATTTTAATAGTTTTCCCAGAAAACAAACTAAAAGTTGACAAACAAAGCAACGAACACACAAGGACCATAACCTTAGAATAAAATTACACATCAAAACCCCCGCAATATATGTGAAAATTCATATTCAGGTTTAACCATATAAAAAATTGAAGTAAATATCATTTCAAATGAAAAAGTTATGGCCATCCTCATAATTGCATAGATATGCATTATTTAAGTACAAGAGCCATATAACTCCGAAACGACAAATCAAATGAACCTCAGAATTGACTTAACTTCAGGTCTTGATGCATTTAACATGTGTGTGAAGTTTCAATAATATCCGTCAAACAGTTTTCCCAGAAAACAGCGGACAAACTATATGCATATATTTGCATTATTTTTTAAGTAATAGGGCCAAAACTCCGAAACAACAAATAAAATGAACCTCAGAATCGACTCAGCTTCAGATTTTGATGCATTAAACATTTGTGTGAAGTTTCATTAATATCTCTCACTATTTGCATGCATTTGCATTATTTTTAAGGACAATGGCCATAACTCTGAAACAAAAAATCAAATGATCTTCAGAATCAACTCAGCTTTAGACCTTGATGCATTAAATAATTGTGTGAAGTTTCATTAATATCTCTCAAATAGTTTTCCCAGAAAACGGCGGACAAACTATTTGCATGTATTTGTATCATTTTTTGTGTGAAGTTTCATTAACATCTCTCAAACAGTTTTCCCAGAAAACAGCGGACAAACTATTTGCATGTATTTGTATTATTTTTTAATGACAATGGTCATAACTCCAAAACGACAAATCAAATGAATCCCAGAATCGACTCCGCTTCAGATCTTGATGCATTAAATATTTGTGTGAAGTTTCATTAATATCTCTCAAATAGTTTTCCCAGAAAACAGCGGACAAACTATTTGCATGTATTTGCATTATTTTTTAAGGACAAGGGCCATAACTCTGAAACGAAAAATCAAATGAACCTCAGAATCAACTCAGCTTCAGATCTTGATGCATTAAACATTTGTGCGGAGTTTCATTAATATCTGTCAAATAGGTTTTCCAAGAAAACAGCGGACAAACAAAATGTTGACGGACGGACGAACGAACGAACGAACGGACGGACGGACAGACAGGGCCACACCGATATATGACCACCTTTATTAGGTGGGCGTATAAAAACTGAGCAACAGATACTAAAACAAATACTAAACTGGCCACTTCTCCACCAACCCCCATGCTGTGACCCCCTTTAGAATCTTCTCGAAGAGACGAGCCTAAAGAGAAATCACAGTAAAGGGTCTGGGTTTTCTTGAAAATGTTTTAATTTAGTAATTTACGAATCTTACCCGGGCCTCTGGAATTATATTGTAATGTGACAAAAAGAAAAGAGCTGTTCTTGAAAATTCTAGATTTACGCATCTTATCTGGACCTCTGGAATAATTAACCATTTCCTCCATAAATACGCTTTTCTACGACTCTGTAAAAGTCACCTGTTGAAACCATTGTGATAAATAGAGCATTTGCTCCTATGGTTTCAAATTACAAAATTCTAAAAGTTACCTTTTCTCTAGTTACATGTAATTCTCCTTTTCGGTAGATGCATCCAAAGGGGTTGGATAAAAAATGGCCTATGAGGGAAAGGGTTAAGAATATCTTCCGTTTACAGCGTTCTCTTATCTCTAAGCAGGAAGAGATAAATATGCAACGGCTCTTATAAATATAACAGCACAAAGACTTGCATTGATTTATTTTTGTTCAGATAGTTATGAAAACCGGCCATAATATTTATCATTTTCATCATACATGTGTATGATCATAACATTATACAAAGCTCTTTCTGTAAATAAACCGACAGGTATTGGAAGTAAAAGATGCATATGAACAGAGTTTAGAACTACATAGTACATACGATGTAGCTTTGCTCTCAACCGTTCTATGTTAAGAAGCTTACTTTGGTGCTTCCTAATTCCAGCTTTATGTGATTACAGACGGGAACATATTTTATTGACAAGTAATTTTGATTTGAAAATAAACGTCATCTTCTTTGTTTATGATACTTTTACATAACATAGGTGCCTAGGAAATGCACAAAGTATTGCAACTGTAAAACAGTGCACTAATATTGTCCTCCGCAGGGAAGGGATATTGCTTTAATGTTATAATGTTTGCCACAGGATCACGAACAAATTTTTCAAATTCAGTTTTGTACCACTGATCCAACGTATAATTTATGCATAATCGGTTGAAAACTAGAAAACACTGGCAAATCAATTCCACATCGAATACTTGGTTAATGACCTTGATTTGGTACTGCATGATACACATTCTGTATGCTTTCTAGTTGATAAAATTGTGCATCATTGAAAACGTCATGGCAACAGAGAAACGGGCGTATTCATTTCTCCACAAAACTCTATGTTGTAACTACTCTTTAGAATTGTCTCGAAGAGACGATTCTAGAGAGTGGTCACAACATAGGGTTCGATGGAGAAAAAAATTATTCTTGAAAATGTTTTATTTTACGCATCGTATCTGGACATCTTCAACGTCCTTTCCTAATGTTCCTAACGCAGCAGACCAGACGACAAATACTATGAACAACAAAAATTCAAAATTCAAAATTTCAAAATTCAAGAAATTAAATAAGTTGTCGAACAAATAGCATCACATAATTGTTAACGCTTCGGAACAAACATGAGTGTTTCGTGCACTCTGTTAGAACCCTGCTAATCCAGCATCTAGCCAGCACTTAAAACCTCGTTGCCAAGGAGCTAGCCCCCGGCATCGATATTGTTTTAGAATAATTTCTGTAGTTTTGTTTCTTTCATAAATGTTCATTTGCAACAAATGGTTGCAAAGGTTACCAGCTTTGTTTAGATCTGATGAAGGTTCAAATTTTAAATTGTATAAATATGAAGCACACAGTCCCTTTACCTACATAATAAAGTATCAATATCAATTATTCGTTTTAAAATGCCATTTTTTACTTTCTATCTATATTGACACGAAAAAGAAACTGTGCACTTTTATATTTGAGATACATGTAACCTTTTTGCTATAAAGTTTATAATTATTGTATGTTTGTTTTGTCTTTGTGCGTCTCTTGTTGTTTTTTCTAGTTATGTACATTTGCTGTTTCCTTGTGTTGCTGTTCGGGCGAGTGTTTGTTCTGTATGTGGTGTTTCCTGCATGACTCATTTTTGTACTTTTATCATCATGAGTGCAGAAAATAACCCTCCACATTTTGAACTCATTTATGGACATTTTAAGTACATAGACTGCCTTCAAATTGACCGCAGACGATTATGCAACTTTTCGTTTGTGCTACCCGTGCAGCCTATGTACAGGTACAGATTAACCCTGACCGATATCTCTACTCGTTGTGCAATCATAAATCACAGTTCACTTTTGAATTTCACTCGTAAGCAAGATGCCACGGCTTCTAGAAAACGAACGAATTCAAGCTCTTATGCAACTCACAGCTGGCGTCTGCGTTTCTGGCGTCGCTATGCAGTTCAACTGCCATCGAAATACAATTCGAAGTCTCCGACAACGTTACCAGCAGGATGGCAGCGTTAGAGATAATCGTCGATCCGGTAGGCCGAGGGTGACGACGGCACATCAGGATCGACATTTGACGTTGACGCACATACGCCAACGATTCAAAACGGCTACAAGCACAGCCAGACAGCTTGGCATATCTAGGGATACGGTTTTAAACCGATTGCGGGCCAACGCCAACACATTGAGGGCTAGGATACTTTATGTTGGCCAGATCCTAAATAACAGACATCGTGCTCTTAGACTGGTCTGGGTCCGCCGTCATCTCCGTTGGAACCGTGCAATGTGGTCCAGGGTGCTCTTTAGTGATGAGTCAAAATTCAACCTAAGCACTGATGATGGTAGAGAAATGCACAGAACTGTTTACTGGAGCGAGATCGCTTTGGAGGGGGTAGTGTAATGGTATGGGGAAGTATAATGGGAGGAAGGAAAACAAACCTTGTTATTGTTAATGGTAACTTAAATGCCCAAGGTTATGTTAACCAGGTTTTACACCCAGTCGCTGTTCCTTTCCTACACCAGAATCCTGGTTGTTTAATACATGATAACACAAGGCCAAACACTCCCTGGCTGCAAACAACGTTAACGTCTTACCTTGGCCGGCATGCTCTCCAGACATGAATCCCATAGAGCATATATGGGATTTACTTGGTCGGAGGGCAAGGAAAAATCATGTCATCAACAATATCAATGACTTGTCTGTAGCCTTAGTGCATGAATGGAACGCCATTCCTAACGTCGTCATTAGACGGTTACGTCAGATCCATGCGGTCAAGAATATTAGCATTGTTCCGTAGACGAGGAGGCCATAACAGATACTGATTAATTGTCGCGAATCGTTACAAATATTCAAAATCAAAAGGCAGATACGGAAAATTACAAATCTGCAACTTTTACTTTTCACCTCTGCGTTGTTCAGACGTTAAATACTTTTCGGACAATTGTCACATCTAAAGTAAAAGTAAACCATCGCAAAACCAATACATTTTCGCACATTGTGGTACCAAATATGCATATATTCAGATACTAGAAGTATAAAATAATGCCATTTAACCAACTGCACAGTTTCTTTTTCGTGTCAGTATATATGCGCGTTAAAGCTAATTTAAAAAGACTTGGAAATATAGTAAAAAATAATAAGTTCAAATTCATATTTTGTCAATAAATGTATAATAACGTAATATTATACCTTTAAAAGTTGAGATTTAATAAATTTCGTTTTATATTTTTTGTTTAATTTAGTAGCTAGATCAAACATATCTTGGTTACGAAATACGTCACCAGTTAAATCGTTCGCTTCAGAGAGGTTCTACTGTAAATATGTATTGTTGGTATAGCAATAATTGTGTCTAAAGACGTTGTAGGTAACGACATCAGGCTGTATTATGTGCTTCTAATAGAAAACAAAATATATAATACAGTATACATGTTGCACAAATTAAATAGATACTTATGTTTGTTCTTAGTTTGCAATGATTGAAGATTGAAAAACGACTAGTAGGGGTTCACCTTTCAAACAATTTCGAACCACCTTTCATTAATGTTATGTGTTTAAACCTGGAAGTAGACTGACAACGAGGTCTGAGAAAATATAGGTATGGGTTGAAAACAATGTCGCATCGCTTGTCGCATCACTTATCGAATAATTGTCGCAAAGTTGTTGCATCATTATCGTGTCGCATCGCTGTCGTATGGATATCGCGTCGATGGTCGTGTAGCATCGGTGTTCGCATCGCTACCACATCGCTGTCGCATAGCTGTTGAATCGATGTCGCGTCGCCTTTAAGTCTTTCTGTCATTCCTGTCTGAGCTAATGGCATTATATCTACATATGCCACGGTACACGCCTATTGATAGATTTCTTTCACCAAAACCGAATCAGAATGACGAATCACAGGGTGATATGTATAGCCTGTAGTTACAAGAGCCACCCCCTCATCTCGTTGCGAGGATCGCTTGTATCAATAGTGTATTGATACTTGAGCAGATTATCGATATGCTCTTGCCTGTTATATACATGCATGAGTTATATTTTGAAAACAAATGTATGCTTGGAGCGTTTGACTTCACTGTCTCGTCACTGTCTAGTGACAATATGCATAAATGTAAACATTTTCAAGAATACCTCCTTTATTTCCCCACCAAACCCTATACTGTGACCACTCTTTAGAATCGTCTCTTCAAAACGAATCGAGAGAGTAGTCAAAATATAGGATTTGATGGAAAAATGACGCTTTTAGTATTTGGGTACGCCCCTTTATCTGTAGCTCGGTCTCAAGTTTGACCTTCAGTAGAGATAGTCAGTGGTTTGAATTATCTGTGGTTCTGTCACGTGATTTCTTCAGTTCGTATCATGTGGTACCGTGTTCATTTTGATAAGGTTTCATTTATCTACTTCTATTTTGTATGTAATTCTCTTTCTCATTCCTATGATTTCTCTATATGAAGTCTGTCGTGTAAATTCAACTAGCAGGATATCAAAAACAGGAAACGAAACCAATGGTGATATAACTTTTGTAGATATTCTGTAACATGTTACATACACTACACATATACTACATGTGTTACATGTAATTGACATGTTACATGATTACACATGTTACACGTACTACACATATCATATTTTACTACACATTACACATGATACATATTTTATACTACATTTACACGCGATGCATGTACTACACATGTTAAATGTACTACACATGATACATATACTACAGACGATACGTGTATTACACTAAATGTATTAAACAGGATACACGTACAGCACACAATGCACGTTACACACGATACCTGTACTACAAGTGATACACGTACTACACGTGGTACATGTACTATAAGTGATACACGTACTACACGTGATACATGTACTACACGTTATACTACACACGGTACATGTACTACACATGATACATGCATATATACTACACGTGATACATGTACTACACGTGGTACATGGCCTACATGTGATACACGTACTACACGGGATACATGCGTTACACGTGAAACATGTACTACACGATACGTGTACTACACGTGATACACATGCGACACGTGTTAAATGTACTACACGTGATACACGTATTACACGTGATACACGTACTACACATAATACGTGTACTACACGTGATACACATACTACATGTTAAATGTACTACACGTGATACACGTACGTCACGTGATACACGTACTACACATGATACGTGTACTACACGTGATACACATACTACACATGATACACGTACTACACGTGATACACGCACTACACGTGATACATGTACTACACACGATGCACGTACTACACATCATACATGTACTACACAGGATACACGTACTACACGTGATACATGTACTACACACGATACATGTACTGCACACGATACACGTACCACACATCACATATATCATATGTTAAATGTACATGCACAGTTTGCCTACCACATGCAGTCAGTGTGTCAAACAGTTTAATTCCTGATGAAACGCCTAGTTATTCGGCGTCTCATCTGGATCCAGACTGATTGTAAGGGTAATCATGTATCCACCGGCATTGGATGAAAAGTAAGATTTTTGCACATTGTGGATCTAGATAATTAACTCGGTGGTACAAAATGCCTGATAACATTGGACAGTGGTAAGGTAGTGGATATATTTTTGATACCTTATTCTGTGTTTTTGACGAGGGACAAATGGTATAGACCTCTTATTGAACTTACTGTCTGGAGGACGTTATAGATGACATGATATACAAAGGTGCGTACTGAAATACTTGTACCAAAATCGTCATTTCTCCACCAAATCATATGCTGTGACAACCCTTTAAAGTCGTCTCGAAGAGACGTTTCTAAAGAGTGGACATAACATCGGGTTTTGTGGAGAAATAAAGTTATTCTTGAAAATGTTTTAATTTGCGCATCTTATCTGGATCTCTGCTAGCACTGATTGCAAATGCGACATTGACCTTTTCATTTGTAATAAAGCGTATAATTGCTTTTCATGAGATATGGACTTGACGCTTTATTGTATATCTGTACAGACCAGTCGCATTAAGAAAATTAAGAGATAATTTCAGACAAATCTCATGAGGTTTTGTGATCTACATAATCTCATTTTATGTCTAGCAGTCATAACAACCGTCTAGTCATTTTCTACAGCGCTGCGTTTTATGGCAACCAGTAATCAATGTTAAGTTCGGTTTAATTGATGTTCATTGCCAAGTTTGTATGTCGCCCAAGGATACTTTCTTTAGTTACTTGCACATGTCAATGGAGCTATGCAGCTTAAGTATACACGCGGTATAGGCAAAACAAGTTGGACTTGTTAAATCAAAGCAGTAGGAAACAAGACAATACCATCCGGGATATTGCTGTTATTTTAATGTTTAACCCTTTGCTCCGTAAACACGCCTGTCCACGCCTTTGCATACACTGTAGACCCATAATGGCACATACACACAGGAATGTTTGGTCATTGCAGAAACTTTAATTATCTATATTAGTTCATAAGCAAACAGCAGGCCCTGATCAGACGGCGCCGATAGGGTCTTCTTTGTTTGCAAAGCTGTAGAAAGGCGATTTATGGAGTAAACGGTTAGTTATCCGTTTCTGCATACTTTTTTTTAATAATAATTTTATGAGTGTATAAATAACATATGACACATTCACTCATTTTATTGCTGTTTCTTCTTGATCTGAGTGTGAACACACTAGCAGTGTACGGCCTTACAAAACTTTATACAGCTCTTTTACATGTAGCTAAAGATAAAGGTGTGTGCCCAAATACTAAACTCGTCATTTCTCCATTAAACCCTATACTGTGATCTTTAAAATCATCTCTTCGAGTGGTCACGGTGGAGAAATAAATGAGCTATTGTTGACGCATCTTATCTTTTACGCAACAAATAACACCAAGTCCTTATCCCAGGGAACCGTTGTCGGGTCAGTAGTTTTCTGTGATAATTGCTTGAACATAGATACTACAGTAGAACCCCTCTAATGCGACCACTTAATGAACAAACATGGCTGTCTTCATAAGCAGGTGGTTGCTTAATGCAGGACAAAAGTAATGCAGAAAGCTCCTCTAGGAGCTTTCTGCATAACTTTTGTCCTGCATTAAGCTACCACCTGCATCTAGCACCCAGAATTATACCTCTTTTAGGTGGTCGCATTAGCGGGGTTTTACTGTATTCTTTAATAATTTCGGGCATTACCATCGCCATTATCTCGCTGTCTGCATTTACAAATAGCTTGGATCCAGATGAGATGCCGAGTTACTCATCACATCTGGATCCAGCCTATTTGATACTCAAACACATAATCCCATAGTGACGCCTTTTTGCGTCTCTATAAAATTCACATTGTAGAACCATTGTGATAAATAGAGCATTTGCTTCTATAGGAGCAAATGCTGTATTTATCACAATGGTTTCAAACTACAAAATTCTAAATTTTCATTTTCTCTATGTAATGCTCCTTTTTGGAAAGATTAATTAAAAAATTGTATCTAAAACTAGCCTAGGAGAGAATGAGTTTAAAGACACTCAAACGGTCAAAAGTAAAACAAAAGTTAAATCAAATCGGAAGTAGTCAAATTTTAACAGATCCAAATTTAAGTAGACACTATTTTTTCTACAGCAGCTTATTGTTAAATTTCCTAGAGGAGCTTCCTGTATGACTTCACTCCCCCAAGAGTTAAATTAAGATTTGATTTACCCTTCAACATTCTATTTAAACGACAACCACCAAAGAAAAGTGGCCATAGATAAATTTACAATCTATAAATTGCTATTTTGATACGAAATGTCTCGTTTCTTCTACAAGAGTCTCCAGACTTTATTTGATATGCTTGAATTCGCTTGTCCTCAGGGAAATACATTTAACTCTGTAATATGACAACTGATTTGTACTTTGAGCAAGTATCTGTTTGCTTGAATTCTAAAAATCGAAGAAACATTAAAACTTCTTATGATTAACAGTCGTGATTGGATTCCTGGCATCCCATTCGTTCACAGCTTGCTTTGGCTAAGTACTGCATAGAACGTATATTCAATTATATAATGTTATTTGTCTTCAAGATATGAAATCTACTATTTCGTGGTCTTAAGGCCTGGGGTGGTTTAATTTAGGAAGTAAATTAACAAAATGTAGAAAGCAACGACAAGAGTTTTCTGTATTACTTTCGTCTTGAATTAAGCAATCATCTGGTTTTATTAAACTACTTCCCTGTTCTGTATTCATGTAAGAAATAATGACATAAAATTTATAATATAAACTTTTCAATGATGTTTATGCTTTGACAAAAACTGTAGAATATTGGCCCGTATTCATAATGCTCATCAGAAATTTCCAACGACCTTTTAACTAAGTGGAAATATTCACTTAAATTAAAAAATACATAAAGGCTGTAGTCATAAAGCATCTAAGAATAGTTTTCCTTTTTAATACCATCGTGAATATCAATTGGATTCATTGTTATAACAGCACATGTACACATGAATGTTCGGCCATGGAAGATACTGTAGAATTATATCCATATTATATCATAAACAAACAGAGCAGGCCCTGATCAGACGGTTCCTATAAGGAGTAGAAAGGCGTATCTATTAAGCGTTCATATGAAGTCTGTAACTGAGCGTAAACTTTTACATATCTCTCTCAATGCACACGTATTACGAGTTGAAGAATTTGTCTGACTGTTGACAACAGACGCATAAAAAGATATCAATCTTTCCAGTAGCAAATTGACGATAACCTGTGTATCGTGTCACGGAAGCCATGTCCCGGCTTTGAGTCTGTCAGACTAAGAAGGATGTCTGTCCTGGACAAATCGTTTTGCTCTATCATAGCCTCTCATCGACTGATCCGATGATACGCCTTGATCTTAACCCTTCGCTTGCTATTCACGTCAATATACCTCCCTGTAAATAGTGAAGACCCAGATGAGACAGCTCCTGCAGGAGCTGTCTCATCAGGGTCTGCACTATTTACAAATTGATTGTGCAACAAGTGCACTCCGCAGCAGTGATTGCACAGAGAAATAATTGTAGACAGTGAAGATTTATGTAATTATACAACAGGGCATGGGTAAAGAAGAAGAAATGCATTTTAAAATTCAGCAAGAGAAGGGTTAACCCTTTATCTGTTCAATATTCATATAGGAAAATCAATTCATATGAAGGAAAGGGTTAACGCTTTACCTAATAGAGATGCCTTTGCATACAGAGTAGATCCAGATTAAACGGCTCCTACAAGAGCCATGTGATCAGGGTCTGCTCTGATTGCTTATGTAGTTAATTTATACAGATTCGATTCTACACATTATATGCCTCAGCCAAACAACTATGTGTTTATATACAATGGTAAAAAATCATCTAATGGATAGTTACATTGCCATTATTATGTCTCTCCCATTTATATATTGTTTTTGCCGGAGTTGTCCGCCAGTCCGTCAGTCTAACTTGTGTCGTACGCATCTCTAAAACCAGTAGGGCTAGAGTCACCAAACTTCACAGGAATGTTCACCAGCATGAGTTGTCTCCCCCGGATAACTTTTTGGAGTTACAGACACTACACTTGTGTATTGGAAAGAGGATGGCGGGATGACATCTGTTTTTGTGACAAAAGCAAACCTCTATTTTCTTATTAATTAGATAAGAGGTCAAATGTATTTAAATGAAGAAACAGTAGCCTATCTATGTAAGACAACGTTTTTTTTAATGTCTGTATTTATCAGACGTCTCCAAACCCTCTATTAGGAAATTGTTTAGTTGTTTCCCGTTGTGAAATGAGTCCAATTAATGGACATGAGTTCCCCTTTTGAAATTAGGTCCCCTTGTGAGAATGAGTTTTTTCCTTTGTGGAAACGAGTTCCTCGTCATGTCACTTTCGTGCGTTTTTAATCCTCTGAATGCCGGAGACTCATGTACTGTCATTTGTAAACAGTGTAGTTGCAGTTCAGAGACAAAAAGGCCCCTTGGTCAGAGTCTGCACTGGTTTTCATTCACAATCCTCTAGCAAGTTTAAGCCGTTCATACCGAGTGGACTCTATCCCCCTTCGTCTAATCTCGATCTATACTGTTCGCAGAGGTAATCACAGGTGCGACATCGGTCGCCGCGAAAGAGTTAACCCTTTCCCTGTTCAGTATTCAAGTAAGAAAAAATAATACCATGAACATTTTAGCTGATTTTTGATAACGTAAATTTTTCAAGGGAATACTTTGCTTTGAGAAAAGCTGCACACTCGGATTTATATCATGCCATAGGCAAACAGAGCAGACCCTGATCAGACGGCTCCTACATGATCCGTCTGATCTACATGTAGGTATACTCTGTTTGCAAATGCGCGACACGGCGTTTACGCGAAGAAAAGGGATTAACCATTTACAGTGAACCCTCGTTATACCGGCATTCGTTACAATGACACCCGCGTTATACCGGCAATATGCATTGAAAGTTGAAACAAACTTACCGTTAACTCTTTGAAACAACCAATGAATAAATAGGTGCAATCCCAATAGCACAGGTGATTGCTTAATGCAGAACACAAGAAGTGCAAAAAGCTCCCTTAGGGAGTTTTTTGCACTTCTTGTGTTCTGCATTAAGCGATCAACTGTTGGTACTAATTTAAAATTGGCCAAATGATTCCTTTCATATTTAAACTCGTTATAACGGCAACCTCGTTATACCAGCACAATGTCTGGAAACAAACACCTCCGTTGTAATGAGGGTTCACTGTAATACGCAAAACTTTGTTTCAAAGCTTTCATAGTAGTTCACCAGTTTATACCCAAGACTGCGTGGTCGTGTGATTCGCAGTGCGCATGTAATGTTTCGAGTATGCCGTCGATGTGTAGTAGTACTTATGGCGTCTACCTTTCAGAAGGAAAAGCTGTTTTAATTCCTTCCTGAAATAAGCCCCTGTTATGGAATACAAGAAGAAATTTATACAATAGTTCACATAGAATATAGATCTTGTTACGTGCAGCATTTCGTCCAAGTTTCCGATATGTTCGTTCAGTTGTAGAGAAAATGTGCCGCTGTTTGATGTCTTTTCAATAGCCCAGTATCTCTTGCACCACACGGTAAAATATGGGAGATTTAGAGATACAAAACAAACAGATATCGCAAGTAATATGAATGTCAATTCCAAGCGAATGACGGATTCCTCAGTAACGAGTCTGATTTTACGCTGGCGTTTGTTCCGTAATATGAGTTTCCGAATGATCAACAGATTTAGTCCAGTTATAATGATAAACGGAATGAGAGTTATTGTAACACCAAAGACGCTGTCGAGAACGAAGGAGAGATATTGATGATCTCTGTAACTGGTGCACATTGGATTGCCATTGATACCTGTGTATGAGCCACTCAGGAGAGGTTTGAACAAGCACCCTAAGGCTGCAACAAGTACTGATCCCAGGATGACCTTGACCGTCGTTTTTGGATCACAAATATCCTTGCGCCTTTTCAATGGGAAACACACACCGATGAAACGCTCAATGGTGAATAGGACTACTATCCATGATGACATAAATCGTGAAATGTATTGAAGATAAAGCAATATTTTACAGGTCGCATTGTATTGTAAGAACGCAATCGGATTATATCCCGCGGATGGCGCCAGTCCGTGTTTTAGCCATTCCGGAAGGACGTAGAATATAAGCGCCATCAGGTCAGAGATTGATAAAGCCGCCAGGTACATACTAGCGGACAGTTTTCTCATGTTCTTTGACATAAACACAATAAGTGATAACATATTTCCAACAATTCCAACAGTGAACAAAATTGGAGTGAAATACGTGAAGAATGTATTCCCGGGGCTCACTTCTTCCTCAGTATTCTCTTCGTAAATTGTACCCCATAAATTTCCATCAATTTGGGAACAATTTGTGACATTTGCGCTGGCGTTATTTCCCACAGTGACACAGTTCGATACTGGTGAAGCAGTTGAGTTCAACTGTAAAGAAAGAACACATGCTTGCAGAATTAAAAAAAGATGCGTGAATTAAAACATTTTCAAAAATAACTTCTTTATTTCTCCACCAAACCCTAAGCTGTGATCACTCTTTAAAATTGTCTCTTCCAGACGATTCTAAAGAGTGGTTGCCGTGTAGGGTATGGTGAAGAAATGACGATTTTACTATTTGAACACACGCCTTATCTGTTGCTCTGATGCTGGTAAACGATCTCTTTGTTCGGGATCTACATTGTTTGTAAAGGCCATATATACTAAATTTTCGCACATTAAGGTTTAAAGACAAGAGAATAAAATAAAATTATTTAATAAAATGCAAGGCACTGCACTGCACTTCCGTGCACTACACTACACTAAAACGTCATTTGGTTTTGGCATGAAAGATATACATATTGCTTTCAGCCATAGAGGAATTAATGGCCATCCACAATTAGACGAATAAGATATTGGTTTTTATTAAATTGATTGAATAAGAAATATTTAAGACACACATTGAAACAGAGATCAAGAGACTTTGAAATGATTTATTGTTAGCAAATGGCCTGGACATCGTTACTAAAAGGCTTGAATGTTGTTGGTTTGACCCAGCACGCTAATCTTATCACGCGATTAGCTGCAATGCTTAGTCAAAATCAGAAACGGTCGCATATATTGCTATGGGAATTTTAAATTGCAACTGAAAGTGAGGTTTAATAATCTCAGATGCTTTTCAATGTTTTAATAAGAAGAAAGCCGACACAATGAGATTGCATTTCTGTATCTAAAATTTCTATTCTTATTAAAGTATGTTTCTTTTTCAATACAGTCTTGTTTAAAACTATTATGAGTCGAGAGTGAATTCGATTTGATAAATTGCTTGAAAATATCGAAGTTTCTAGATTGGATTGATTCTATATTTGGATCAGTTGGTGCGCTATGTCGGCAAGGGCTTTAAATTATGACCCAATATAGTCAGCCTGATAGACAGACATAGACACAAACACAGATACAGACAGACATACATACATACAGAGTCACAGAGAGAGAGAGAGGAGAGGAGAGAGATAGACAGACACAGAGAGAGAGACAGACAGACATATACAAAAATGTACAGATAGAGAGAGAGAAGAGAGAGAAGAGAGAGAGAGAGAGAGAGAGAGAGAGAGAGAGAGAGAGAGAGGGAGACAGACAGACAGACAGACAGAAGACAGACAGAAGACAGACATAGACAAAAATGTACAGAGAGAGAGAGATACATAGACATAGACAGACAGAGACATAGAGAGACAGAGAGACAGACAGAAAGAGACACACACACAAGACAGACAGACAGAGATAGACACACAGATACAAAGACAGACACAGACAGACACAGACAGACATACACAGAATGTTGAATACATGTATTTATTAGCTGATTAGATGATGTTTTGGTATTAATACAAACTGCTTTGCTAACGAAATAAAAAAATCTATAGAATTATATACAAATAACTCTGTTTTCAATATTTCGGAAATATTTCAAGACATAACACTTACCGGTAATTCAAACTTCACTATATTTTTAGTATTTAAGCACCATAACGGAATTGTTTATATGACATGAGGTGTATTGAAGTTTGAATTACGTGTTATAGCTTGATAAAGGCTACGGCCGAAATATTGAAAACGGAGTTATTTGTATAAACTTTTATCCCTGTGGAATAAAATAAACATAGTTAAAATCATAGATCTGATTCTACAGTTTCTGTCATGGCCAAACGCCCTGTGTTCATGTGTCATTATAAAAATACTAATTAATATTCATAAAGTCACATTTTACATGAATTTTCATGGAGTAAAGTAACATCCGGTCTAAATCACCACCTAGTTAACGATACAGAGAGCAAAATGGTCAAATGTAGAAAGTTGAAGTCCAGTGTCATGACTACAATGTTTATCCAAAGGAACTAACAAATGTGACTAAAAATTTAGCAATTCCTTACCTTTTGTGACAAAAGTTGGTCAAATGTTTTGCTCCATTCGCCGAAATCAAATTCTGACATTGTGTCGTAGTTGTTCTAGCTACTCATACTCGAGAATATCTGAAGAAGAATATAATAAATAATGTACAAGCTTACAGAAAGTGGAAAATAAAACTAGAAGTATGTGTTCTTGTCGCCTCTACAGCTACAGTGTACATGTATATGCTTAACCCTTTCGCTGCCAAACTCTGTCGTCTGCTAACTTTGTCGTCTGCTACAAATTTTCATTCTTTTGATTTTCTTCATTTTTGTTTCAAAAACAAAGTAACAGTAACAAACAGTTTGGATCCTGATGAGACGCCGAGTTACTCGGCGTCTCATCTGGATCCAAACTGTTTGTACAGGTAATCACAGATCCGGCATTGGCAGTGAAAGGGTTAAGGCAATGGATAAAGGTACAGTTGGCGTTTTCTTTATCCATTTGTGCAGAGTGTCGCTTAACTCTGTCCCTATTCAGTTTTCAGTAAAGAAACAATGACATCATGGATATTTATTGGCTGAATTTCTATATTCACATAATTATGTACGTTTGCATTATGGTACAAGTAGAAATTGTAGAACTATATATCTACATGTATATCATTTCATCAGACCCTAATGTTGGTCTTCTCTGTTTGCAAATGCGTGAAAAGGTGTTTATACGAAGGGAAGGGTTGAAGATACGAATGGAAATACAGTTGAACTTCGATACCTCGAACTTCAAGGGACTATATAAATTAGGTCGTGATAACAGAAGTTCGAGTTATCCGATTTGTAATCTGGACAATTTCTCAAGATCACAGTTTAATGCAGGTTTACAGTAATGCTGAAAGTTCCTGCAGGAGCTTTCAGCATTACTGTTGACCTGCATTAAGCTGTGAAATGTTTCTAGATATGCGTAGTGATTCATTTTAGAGCAATTCTGTATTGTAAGATTTTTGGAAGGACCGAACTTTTAGTTCGAGTTATCTCGAAGTTTGAGTTATCCGAATTCGAGATATCGAAGTTCAAATGTAAATGAAATCTCTACTACAACGTAGATAATAGACTGAAATGAAGAAGCGCTCGTATGTCTAGGATATTAACACTAGAGGGTTATATGTAATGAAGAATGATTTCAAATGTTTCTCTACTCTTAACTTTGCCGAAAGCTAAATTTGATTGAAACAAAATACAAAGTAGGGCAAAGTGCCGACCTGTAACTGGAACGACTATATACCTTTGCTTAACAAGAGGGTACTTTAATGTTTAATCAAATTCAACGCTTAGCCTGCTGTTGGCGGATGCATTTAATCGGCGTCTCATCTGTATCCATACTGTTTGGCAAAATATTGCATTTTGGTAGACAAATCAATTATGGCTTGAATTTCGAAAATATTGTAGGTAAAATATTATGTAAATATAATTTGCTCAGCAAGCTAAATATTAATTGCGTTAAACGTAGTGCTGTGTCACTAAATAATATAATATAGAAAATAAAGGTTTTATACATTAAGTATACCTTGTGCTTCAGTAATATAATTTAGAGCAACAGATAAATGTGCTGCTTAATGCAGGGTGAAAGACATACAGAAAGTTCATTTAGGAGCTTTCTGCGCGACTTTCAATCTGCATTAAGCTGCTACACGTATAAATGGCTGGTTTTGATACTAATTTTAACGTCCGGTTTAGAGGGGTTTTACTGTATTATTAAGGAGCATCACATAGATTTGTGTTTTACTTATTTTGCCACAGACGTATTTGCAAGAGGAATGCTATAATTTATAGCATGTCATCACAGAATTACATTTCGTCACGAGAGTTCAACTGGACATTTCATTAAATGACATCCTCTGCTAGAATTAGAAAATACCCCAGCTTGGTCAGTCTGATAATTGTGCAGTCTGTCAAAGCAGCACATGATGTCTATTTTATCTCGTCCTTGACGATATCTTAGATCTATTTTATAGTTATTATCAGTCTCCATTGGCATGTCATTATTCCTAGGCTTTAACATACATGCATATAATTACAGACTGCTGTTTTAGTCACTACGTGGTTTTATGGGTCTGTTAAAGAAATAGAACGATATTGTCCGGTGAACATATTTACAGGTTCGTAAAATGGTTGATTAACCCTTTCTATCATATAAATGATTTTTCACGCATTTGCAAAAAGAAGACTCAGATCTGACGGATCCTATAGGAGCCGTCTTATCAGGATCTGCTGTTTGCTCTTGACATAATGCAGATCTGATTCTTCAGTTTTTGTTAACGCAAAAAATCCTTTAACCCTTTCCCTGTTCTGTGTTAATTAAAAATTGCAATACCTACTGAATATTCATGGGTAAAATAGTTATAATGAAATATGGAAGGGGGAACATTGTAGCCATTTTAGAAAGTAAAGACACAGATCTGTCAAATTACATTAGCAAACAGAGCAGACCCTGGTCAGACGGCTCCTATAGTCTACCCTGTAGACTATATGTCTACCCTGTTTGCAAATGCGTGAAAAGGTGTTTATATGAGGAACAGCGTTAATGTTTTACATTATAAACCATCAGCTAATGAATATTTATGATGTTATAATTTTTCACAAGAACATTGAAGCAGGGAAAGGGCTAGACCTTTGTATACAGGCCACGCATGTACTGACATTTGCAAACAGCGTATACCCATTGGACACCCTTCCGGTCCGGGTCTGCACTGTTTGTCATTCAAAATACTGTAGCATTTTCAACCTGTCGTTCTGATTGGACTCTATAGTTAAATACTGGCGGTATATCCCATTCTGAATATTCGGCATTGGAAGGGTTAAACATTAAACTGCTTTATTCGTCGAAAACTGATCGTTTCACAATTAAACGTAATGACATATACGACCAGGCCTACTTTGTACCAGCTCACGCTTGAATAAACTGTTTATTAACATTAACCATAAAATAACAACAAAATAACAAGTTTGTTAAACCCTCATGTACCCTTGATGTAATTGATACTATTGAGCTTTCATCAAACAGTCTAGACCCTGCTGAGATTTGAGCGTCTCATCTGGATCCAAGCTGTTGGAAATGAAAGGCAGGTCGCACTCAGCATACTAAGGGCTAACCTTTTCATTCATATAGCACCATATGTTTCTAAGGTCGACGGCCACAAACACCGAGAACATAAAAAATGTACTGAGTTTCGATATTTCTTTTGTTATATACTAGGTTCTCTAGAGTTCGCGGTCAGTACGAATTTATTGATCTCTAAATCGGGTCAAGAATGTTTACAACTCTTAGTCGTGCTCTTTTGGTATACCCTAACGATTAACCCATTACAGTAGGACCTGTCTTAAGCGCTAATTCATTTATTAAATATTTGAGTATTAAAACAGGTGGTTGCTTAATGCATGATAAAAATAATACAGAAAGCTTCTTGTGGAGCTTTCTGTATTACTTTTGATCTGCATTAAGCTAACACCTGTCATTTTATAAATCACTCTAATAGTGATAATGTTATTATTTCTTACACGGAATTAATGATATATTGTTGTCTTTCTGTCCCCCAAAAATAACAAGATACGGGTAAGCTTTGATGATCTTTTCAACAAGTTTGGATCATATGAGTAGTCATTTTGAATCCGTCTGAGTAGTCGGTTTGGATCAGATGAGTATTAACAGATCGCACCGATTCCGAATCCGGTGGAGAAACTATTGAACGAGTTCACTGAGCTACTCGGCGTCTCATTACGCGTAAGTCAGACATCAATTAGAGGGAATGTTTGTTTCATTTTCTGATCAAACAACGTACACTCAGTATTTCTAATTTACTTCCCTGTTAAGTTTCGCTAATCTGTTCCTGATAATGAACGTTTGAAACGCGATTCAAACATGCATGGTTAACACCATACGGCTTTACGCGTTCACAAACATACTTATTTTAACTGTTTACTCCATGAATATTCATGTAAGACTTTATGACATCGTGCATATTAATTGACTTCATTTTGATAAAAACAACAACAACACGAATACCGGAATATTTAATAAATACAGAAAATGCAGAATCAGATCAATATTATGACAAAAGCAAATAAAACGGTCCCTGGTCAGATGGCTTCTATAGGAGCCGTCTGTTCTGGATCTACTCTGTGTGCAATGGCATAGACAGGCGTATGCATGGCGTAATAGATGATACTATAATGTATCTCAAAGTCAACAAAGGCGCTTCTTACAACAATCGCAGTTGACTTTTCAAACGTGATATAAATTAGAAACACTAATTGCATTTAAGTATTTGAATGCAAGATGTTCGATGTGGAATGGTCCATCATTGCTGTATTAACGATAACAAAGGCCGTTCAGTTTGAAATTATTAAATCTGCTAGACGAAATTAAACCAGTCCCTGAAATTGTTTTCAACTGCAATTTTATCTCGATTTTCCCGATTCCAATGGGCTTATCAACCCGAGAATTGAAATGTTCTCGAAATAGATATACTCTTAACCCCTTGCTTCATGAATATTCAGGTGAGAAATAATGACTGTGCATATTCATTAACTGAAATGTTATACTGGTACATGAGCACACGATTTTGTCAATGACAGAAGCTAGAATCAGATCTATATAATTCAATAAGAAAACGGAGCCGTCTGATCTGGGTGTAGTTTGTTTACTGGGGCGTCTCTAACAGGTAAAGGGTTGTGTAATTTATGTATTTACTTATATTCAAAATATACTTTACCATGAACACTAATTAAGAACAATAAATGTTCTGCAGACATGTGAAACTTCTGCATTAACCAGATGAGATAAAACATCGTCAGTTTAAGTCGTTTATATACAATTCTTGCATCTTAGACAAGGCATTAGAGACTCCTACGAAATGACACACTGAGGCTGACTGAGCTTAGACGATGCATTAGAGACTCCTACGAAATGACACACTGAGGCTGACTGAGCTCTATGTTTTAAAGCGAAAAGTTTGACACTCTAACAGAGCGACACATACATGTGCGTATTCAGATACTCAAATCGTCATTTCTCCACCGAACCATATGTTGTTGCCACTCGTTAGAGATTTGCCTCGAAGAGACGATTCTAAAGCATTTAACAACATGGGGTTTTATGAAAAAATAAAGGAGGTGTTCTTGAAAATGTTTTAATTACGCGTCTTAGCTGGACCTCAGCAATAGAAATACATGCTGAATTTTGTTAGTTACTTCGAAACCCAAATCTAATTAATTTTACCATTTCCCTAATGAATATGTATGCAAGTAATAATGCCATTTTGAATATTTATCAAATACATTCTATGATGGTAATTAAAAACAGCATTTTTTCGCCGTGGCAGAAATTGTAGAATTAGATCTATATAAATCCATAAGTAAAAAGAGTAGAACTCCAGTAGGGGCCGTCTGATCTGGGTCTGCTCTTTTTGCGAAGGCGTGATAAATAACGATTATACAATAGATGTTTCATGGATGTCAAATACATGAACATGTTATCTATTACTGTCCGAAAACAAAGGTCAATGTTGGACCAATGTCTATATACGTTTTGCTGCGAATTGTCGCAATCATTGGTTGTTTATGAACCCGTATTGCGCTAACCACAACCTGGTCCAAACAGCTTGGAACCAGATGAAACTGATTAATCCATTCTCTCCTAATGACGCCTTTTGAACTTCTCTGTAAAATTTATTTGTTGAAACCAATGTGATAAAATAGGGCATTTGGTCCAAAGAAGCAAATGCTCTTTTTATCACAATGGTTTGAAAACTACATAATTCTAAATGTTTCCTTTTCTCTAGTAAATGCTCCTTTTAGGTATATTTATTCAAAGAGGCTGGGTCTAAAATAGTCTAGGAGAAAATGAGTTAACTCGACGCCTCTTCAGTATTCGAGCTGTTTGACACTTGATCAATCGTTTTAACCCTTCTCTTGCTGAATTTAAAAATACATTTCTCCTTCTTTACCCATGTCCTGTTGTATAATTACATATATCTTCACTGTGTACAAGTATTTCGCTGTGCAATCACTGCTGTGGAGTGCACTGGTTGCACAGTCATCTTGTAAATAGTGCAGACCCTGATGAGACAGCTCCTGCAGGAGCTGTCTCATCTGGGTCTTCACTATTTACAGGTAGGTATATTGACGTGAATAGCAAGCGAAGGGTTAAAAGCTTGTTAGAATCGGTAGTAGTCAAAATTGCACCGGTTCCATATTTTACCCGACATAATTGTTTTCAAAGTGAGATGAACCCTCCCCTCAGGGTATGCACTATATATCATACTATACATTTCTTTAAAACATCCTGAATACTCACGGTAAGCTTAACATGTTTGAATTTTTGAATAGTTCATTTAAAACTTCAGCGTTGAAATGGTAGTAATTATGATACTATCATGTCTACTTCAATGTTTTGTTTTACATTTGGTTACAGCTACAAATGACAAGAATAACTGATATAATTACTTTAACCACTAACAATGCTAAACTGATAACAATGAAACGAGTCGCTAATGCGACAACATAATTAATTAACATAAGAGTCTGAAAAGCGGAATGCTGTTTAACCCTTTCTTTCGTATAAACGCCTTTTCGCGCATTTTCATGAAATTATAAAAAATGTGATCTTACAGTTTCTATGGTAAAGCATCTTTTGTTCCTGCACCATAATAAAAAAATAGCTAATAAATATTTATGATATTATTTCTTACATGAATATTGAACAGGGAATGTGTTAATGATTGGCAAAGTAATGCTGAAAGTTCTTATCGAAGCTTTCTGCAATTTTTTTGACCTGCATTAAGCTACTGTTTGTTTTTTAAAATGCAGAATTAGTCTTTTGAATATTTTACTGCCAAGACGTTACTGTATTATCTTATTACATTGTAAGACAACACATTAATTTGGAACGTAACAAAAACGCTTACCATTGAAATCCAGGTGTATCATTCCAAACCTCTTCATTCGTGTTTAAATGTATGTCCGTGACGAAGTTTTACCGATCTATTTTGTTTATCGTTTGTTATTTATGCCGCTTTAGTAATAGGAACAATTATAAATTGTGTTGTTTTCAAATCTCCTCTTTGATCTGATTCTTATCGCTTTAATAACCTTAATAATCAGTGGATAGAACGCGTGCCCGCAATTCACACATACTGTGTCGTCTCATACACTGTTACGGACAAGACTATTGGATAAAGCTGTCCTCGCTTTACAAGATAACTTGCTGTAGAAGCGTTTGTTCAAATCGTCACCATCGTATAAGCAATGAAATATGAGAGTGACGTTGACACCATTGACAAGATGCCAAACCACTTTTTATGCCCCCGCCTTTAGGCGACGGGGGCATTAAGTTTTTACCCCTGTCCGTCCGTACGTACGTCCGTACATCCGACATTTTCGTCAAGGATTTCTTGGCTTGTGTATGGTGGAACGATTTAATATTTAGTCTGAAACATTATCATAGTGAGTTGTAACGTGTCTCCCATTTTCAGGTCTGTCGTCTATCTACTTCCTGTTTGCCGACACGTTGATAGAAATTTATTGGGCTGCGAAAGCAGCCCAAACTTATACGGCTTTGAATTTTGACCATGCGTTTCTGCGTTCCTGTGTTTCTATAAAAGCCAATCTTTTTTTAATAACTATGGGTTACTATGAGACAAGCTTTTATTTATATACATTCATTTATTTTACTTATTTTGATTCATACATTTTTCTTAGCGGGGACAAATATTTTTGTCGAGGTTATTTGCTTCTTTTCTGCCAGTGAAAATGCTAGTGTATTAGGTATAAATGATTAAAAAGCACGCCCCCAATTATAGTAGTCAGCGTGGTCGAAGGGTTATAACGGTGGCCTAGGAAATGTGAGGTTGTGGGTTCGATCCTCGGCGGAAGCTTAATTTTTTTTCTCTCATTTTTGTTTGTTAGCACCCTTAGTTTACGTGCTTTTGGTTTAAAAACAATTTTGTACAAAAATATTGTAAAAGTATAAGTCCTTTGTTTGAATTTTGTCTTTGGTAAAGTTATTTAGCCGAGACCTTTTACTCGTGGTTTTGTTGACCGTTTTGAATATTTCACCATTGTGCATGAATACCATTGATCTGTGACGTAATGTGTATTATTGGTGTCATACACAGGTATTATGCATCATGGCTCGTTAAAACATTCCCCCGTTTCTGCTGTTAATTTATACATTACAGTCATGTTTCCCAATGTAATATTGCTCCCTCTTTTTCTTCTATCCTGCTTAAAGACGTTACGCAGCCATTTTACGCTTGCGTAAAACCTGGCTTGTTGATTGTTTAATGACAAAAAATTCGTCAAAGATTTCTTCGCTTCCGTAAGCTGCAATGATTTGATATTTGGTCTAAAGCATAATCATAGTAAGTTGTACCGTGTCTCCCCTTTTCAGGCATGTTGTTCATCTATTCCTGTTTGCCGTCGGGGGCATCCGTGTCCCGTGGACATATTTTTTATTATTAATTTCAGTACACATGGACACTAAAATAATAAATGAATTAAGTGGCACTTTTTAAGAAATTTTATTTCGATGCTCTATATACTTTTCATTTTAAAACAGAAATTGTGTAACTGTTTTTTGGGCTGACTGGTAGGTCACTATAATGTGCTATTTCTTATATGTACATTTACTTTTTGGTACATGTATTGGTAAACAATATAGTTTAGAATTATTATAATAACATAAGCAGCCAGAGCAGACCCTGATCAGACGGCTCAAACAGGAGCCTCTGATCTGGGTCTTCTCTGTTTACAATGACGTGAAAAGGCATTCATGTGAGAGAAAGGCTTAAGGAACTGGTAAACATGATTTATTTGATGTTGATACAGTAGAGCCCCTCTAATGCGACCACTTAATGAATAAACATTGATGTCTTTATAAGCAGGTGGTTGCTTAGTGCAGGACAAAAGTTATACAGAAAGCTCCTATAGGATAGGAGCTTTCTGCATAACTTTTGTCCTGCATTAAGCTACCACCTACCTTTGCCACTGTGGATTTTGCCCCTTTTGCCGGTAGCATTAGAGGGTTTTTACTGTATATACTTTAATATCCTATCAAATCTAAGGTTTTAGTTCTTAAGCAGATAAACAAAGAGGAATAGTATATGCCATTTCATCATTTTAAGTAATGGAATAAATTGTGTGTTTTGGTAATAATATTGTATTTTCTTTCTGTTGAATATGTAAACGGAAATGTTACGAATAACCGTAATCTCCATACAGTGTGAAACGTAAGTTATTTCTCCGTCGTATCCACGTTGTTTCATGAAAATGTGAAACAATTTTATTTCATATCAGGATATTTTAGATGCATGTAGTTTGCATTGTATCCTGAGAGTAACAAAACTAAATAGTGTAGACCTTCACCATCATTCAGAAGCGACTTAAATATATCGGCTCAACATGGACTATGGCAATTGAAATATAGTGCTTTTGTAGATAAGATACAATAATTTGACAAAGGATAAATAGTATTCACAGAAATAGTGAATCCGCTAAACCAAGATATGGCAGATACATGTTATGGTGTTGGAAATAACTGTATCGAATACTGTATTTACTGATCGTTTATATAAAATGAAAAAAAACTGAATTTTTGTAGTAGATTAAATAATTAAAAGAATATTCATATAAGACATGTTATCATGATCTTTAATTAGATTAATTATTATAATAACACATGGACTCAAGTATTGGTCAATGCAAAAACTGTAGAATCATATCTATAGCATATCATAAGCTAACAAAGAAGCCGTTTGATATGGGCCTACCTTAATTGCAAAATCGTAGAAAGTCATATCTATGGAGTAAGGGGTTAAGCTGTGAACTACTATTATTGAATTACTCGAGACTGTTTTGTATAAAGATCTGACTTTCTATGAAATGTTTTTGGGGCTCTGCAAGTATCATTAATATTGAAATTGGAAAACTAAAGGTATGACCCGCTGTTTGCAAAACAGTATAACATTTTTGTCTGCCCGGTACCATATCTCAGAATTATTTTCAATTATTCTTTGACACTTTGCGAAAATGTTAAATAGCATAAGGACTTGTGGCTCAAGTATCATTTATATTGACATTGGAACACTAAAGTTGTGGTCCTTTGTTTGTGAAAAATTTAAACATTTTTAGCTCGACTATTTGTTAAAGTCCACTTATTTACATAACCCTTTGAGCTAAAGCTTTAAAACTTGGAACACTTGCTTCTTGTAGCCAAGAGTACACAACTCTGTTAAGCATTTTGGCCCTTTTTAACTTAGAACCTTTGGTTAAGGTTAAGGTTTTTCTTAAAGTCCACTTATTTACATAACCCTTTGAGGTCAAGCTTTGAAACTTGGAACACTTGTTCGCCACCACAAGCTACATATGTATGCAAGAGAACATAACTCTGTCAAGCATTTTAACAGAATTATGACCATTTTAACTTATAATATTTGGTTAAGGTTTTTGTTAAAGTCCACTTATTTACATACACATGTAGCAGTTTGAGATAAAGCTTTGAAACTTGGAACACTTGTTCACCGTCACATGCTTCATATGTAAGCAAAAGTGCATTACCCTGTCAAGCATTTTAACAGAAGTCATTGCCCTTTTTTCATTAAAGAGTTCAAAGAGATCCTACATCCAGAATACTATTAAAGGTATTATACTTATACTTTGATTACTTGCTAATTTAGTATTATTAGGCACTATTTTAGTCCACTATCAAACATTTTTACACAAACAATTCTGAGAATAGTCGAGAGCGATGTCCTTTGACAGCGTTTGTTTTATCTGTACTGAGGTCAGCGCTTGTTTTGCGGGGGATATCAATTCAGCGAATTTGCTTGTTCTTGAAAATGTAGTCTACGCATCTTATCTGGAACCCTGTATAAGTATGATCATATGATTTGATCAACTGATTTGATCTTATATTGAGTCGTACTGACGACAGTAACATTGAGACATGGTGTTTCAGACGCTCGTCCCGTGGTTTGATTATGGATTTGATATTTCTGATGAACACATGGACTCATTTACATAACAATGGAATTTAAATGAGAGTCTAGACAGTAAAATGAAAATGTAATTTCAGTCCAAATTGTACTCCTTGATTGCCTCCCTCTTATCCTGGTGGCAAATAGATAGAGGTTTAGACTGGTGTAGCTTTGGACAGCTTTGGACAGTGTCAGTAAACAAAGATTATGGAGTGTGCCTAATGGACAAAATGTGTTTATCGCCACGAGTTCACCTATCTACAACTTTATTTCATTATTAGGTCAATGGTGCGTTCTAGGTTTTCTATATGAGTGTGGTCTGGCTTTAATAACAGTTAATGTAAGATAAGAAATACTTTGCATGCATGCACGCGATATTTCTTTTTGATTGGTTCTTATAGTGGTTCATGTAAACATGATCTGAAACTAGATCAATATAATGTAGAAGTAAAAGCCAAACTGTGTATCTAGAAAAGGGGCACCTATTCAAGCAGCATTACATATGGAACTTCACCTCCCTTCAGAATTTATTATTAGTTCATTTGTGTACATGGTATAAAAATGCATGATACAAATGTTGAAAGCATATAATAGAATCAGATCTAGATATATACATTCCATAAGCCAACACAGCAGACTCTGATAAGACGACTCATGTAGGAGTAAAAGGTTCAGAAATTTATTTTTACTTTTACGTTGTTTTAGGTAGCCAGTTAAAGGGCATCGACATTGTCAGGGACACCAGCATGAAGCAAGCAAACGGGGTGATTGTGTATGTTTGCAAAGACACATATCATACACGGGAAAGAAATCAAAACAGATCTTAATAAGTCTTGTCAGTCCGCCCGGACACAACTATCCTTAATGGACTTTTTCACAGACATGGTTCGAGAGATATCTATATTTCTGTAGACATAGTAGAAAACCCCCAGCGGGAGATGAATACTTCAAAGCTTGCAATTAGGCCAGATGTCAATGGTAAGAGCTATTTTTGTCATCTGAACCTTTAACCCTTTCCCTCATATAAACGTGTTTTGACGCATTTGCAAACAGAGTAGACCCAGATCAGACGGCTCCTAGAGGAGCCGTCTGATCAGGGTCTGCTCTGTTTGCAAATATAATTGATAGATCTGTTTCTTTGCTTTCTAAAATGTCTTCAACGTTCCCCCTTCCATATTTCTGTGTAACTATTTTGTTAATGAATATTCAGTAGGTATTGAAATTTGGCCTGAATACAGAACAGGGAAAGGATTAAAATTCATGTACTGTCATCTGCAAACAATGTAGACCGAAATGGGAGTGCTCCAGGTCTTGCAAGAAAAGCCTTCTGACCAGGGTCTGTGCGGTTTATCATTTAATCATTTCCATGTTCTGTAATCATTTAAGAAATCATGACATCATCAATATTTATTAGCTGAATTTCTATAATATAAAATTTTCAATGACATATTTTGCTTTGACAAAAACTGTAGAATCAGATCTATACCATGCCAAAAGCAAACAGAGCAGACCCTGATCAGACGGCTCCTATTGAAGCTGTCTAATCTGGGTCTACTGTGCCTGCAAATGCGTAAACCTTCCATACTGAGTGGATTCTATAGTTAAAATTCAGCATTGAAAGGGTTAATATTTGCGTGGACTAACACTGGCGGGCTATCCCTCTCGGGAAAGGTCAGCGTTGAAAGAGATAGAACAGGTCACCCATGTGCATACTAATGGCTCCGTTGACCCGTTACCGAAATAATTCCTCTCATACGACCACCTAAAAGAGGCATACATATGGGTTGTAGAAGCGGGTGGAAGCTTAGTGCAGGTTTAAACTTTAAAGTAATACAGAAAGCTGCTATATTACTTTCGCCCTGCTTTAAGCAACCATCTGCTTATAAATGCATCTATGTTCAGTGTTTATGTGGTCGCTTTAGAAGGTTTTTCTGTTGACAACATACCTCAAAGTGACACATATTTGAGTAAATAATTGTGTTCCTCTTTTTCGTCATTAGGTTGTGCTGCATTTTCCAACGCTACATTTATTTCTGTTCAAAGTTCCATGTATGTGTGAAGCAAATATCGAGTTATAGTTATGTTAAAATAGATTTGTTTTGTGCGTTTTAACCATTAAGATAGATTTGTTTTGTGCGTTTTAACCATTTCCCCCATATAAACGCCTTTCACGTCTTTGCTACACTACATGTACCTCGAGGATGGCAAGCAGTTATTGCAGCAGGTGGAAACCCAAGTATTGTTACTTCAGGAATCATTTGTCAGTGTCATACATGTTACCTTTATTAATCTTTTACTCCATGAATATTTATGTTAGAAATAATATCAACATGAATATTTATTACCAGATTTTTTTTAAAAATAGCATATTTAAGTACATCCCTGCTTTACCATGGCAGCAACTGATCTATGAATATTCATATCAGAAGTATTGACATCGTTAATATGAATAAGCTGATTGTTTAATGATCAGTGAATAATGGAATTTATAGCCGTTTCAGATCATTACAATTCTATTTATAAGCAGACAAAGCACACCCTGATCAGACGACTCATACAGGAGCAGTCTGGTCTGGGTTTGCACAGTCATGAAGTCGTTAAAATGTGTAACTATGGAGTGAAGAGTTAGACACATTTTCTCCAGGGAATGTTGCTCTATCAAATAGTGCGGTCTAGCGTTCGATGTAGATATTGTGTGCGTATTGATAGACGGTTTTCTCGAGAAAAGATTCTCATTTAATAACTCATTCATAATTTTACTACGTAATCTAACAAAACACAAAGCCGTGACTGTCTGCCTATTTGTCGAAATTAATATTCAGGTACAGTTGAACTTCGATATTTCGAAATCGGTTAACTCGAAATTCGGGACAACTCGATGTAAATATTCGGTCCTTCCAAACTTTACAAAACAGGATTGTTCTAAAATGTATTACTACGCATATCTAGAAACACATGTGACAGCTTAATGCAGGTCTTAAGTAATGCCGACAGCCCATACAGGAGCTTTCAGCTTTACTTTAGACCTGCATTAAGCTATGAACCTGATATTGAAAATCGGATGACCCGAACTTCTGTTATATCGAAGTAATTTGTATGGTCCTTTGAAGTTCAAGATATCGAAGTTCAATTGTAATTGTTTCCATATCATCTGAACAAATACATACTTCGTCTCGGAAGGAAATCATTTTACTTTTCGTTTCGATAAAGATTATCCCTTACCCCATGGATATCCATGTGATAAATAATGACATAATGGACATTAATTAGATTGTTATAATAACACATGGACACGTAACGTTTTGACTCGGACACAGTAGAATCATATCTTGTTATTGTATCATGAGCAAACGGAGCAGACCCAGATCAGACGGCTCCAATGGGACCTGTCTAATCTTGGTCTGGTCTGTTTGCAAATGCGTAGAAATGCGTATCTATGGAGTAAAGGGTTATAATACATAAAATACACACTTTTACATAGGGACACATAGTAGTTCTATACATTGTGACTGGACATGTCTTGAAAAAGCACATCTCATATCTGGATAAAATAAATACTGTAAAACCTCGATCAATCGAGACTGTATTAATGCAGGGTGGAAGTCATCCATAAAGCTCACAGGGGAGCTTTTTGCAAGAAATGTACCCTTTTTTAATTTGCTACACATGTCTTGAAGACCGATAATGATACGAGTGTGTTTCCGGATAACTGAGGCTTGAACGAGTATGGACTGATGGGTCGATTATGAACTAATGGGCGAGCATGGACTGATTGGGCGAGTATGGACTAATGGGGCGAGTATGGACGGATTGGGCGAGTATGGACTAATGGGGCGAGTATGGACGGACTGGGCGAGTATGGACGGACCGGTGCGGGTATGGACAGACTGGGCAAGTATGGGCTAATGGGGCGAGCATGGACTGATGTGGTCGTGAAGTATGCAAGATGTACTGGCCACAACTACATTTTCTGTACAAGCCAATGTGGTCGACATGAACGAAACTTTTGCCCGGTCTATAAACGGAGAACATGTGCTGGGTTTTAACCTTTTCAGTTTGGGAATTGAGTCACTAATATCCTTTGCAAACAGTGTAGGCTCATATGATAGGGATCCTAGAGGATTTGAATTGATTTTAGCGGAATTTACATTTCTGTTTTATTATACCGTAAATACATCATATACTAATTCCTATCATTTCTCACATCGAGTCTTTATGTCGGGTGGAAACTTGCTGTTACTGTAAACTTTAGCTTGCTGAGCAAATTAATTTTACACAATTTTTCACCCAATACAGTTTCAAAGTTCAAGCTTTAATTAGTTTGTCTACCAAAATGCAACTGTGAAAAAAAAGAAAAGGAGAGAAATTGAAAAAACCCACTCGCTTGCTATTTACGTCAATATGCCTACCTGTAAATAGTGAAGACCCAGATGAGACAGCTCCTGCAGGAGCTGTCTCATCAGGGTCTGCACTATTTACAAATTGATTGTGCAACCAGTGCACTCCACAGCAGTGATTGCACAGCGAAATACTTGTACACAGTGAAGATATATGTACTTATACAAAAGGGCATGGGTAAAGAAAGAGAAATATATTTTAAAATTCAGCAAGAGAAGGTTTAAGATTGTAACAGACGAGAATATTTAGCAGCGTAACAGTTGAAAGAAAATGGTAGATAATAATGTAAATAATGACATCATGAATATTAATTGGAGTAATTGTTATAATAGCACATGGACACATGGTGTTTTATCGATGGCAGAAATTGTAGAATCATATCTATACTACCATCAGCAAACAGAACAGGTCCCGATCAAACGGCTTCTTTAAGAGCCGTCTGACCTTGCAAAGCCGTAGAAAGGCGTGTTAATGGAGTAAAGGGTTGACTTTTGTGATGTCTGAAATCCTGGAAGCAGACATTCGTTTACCAGTGGGATGTCATTAATTCGTTTTAAAAATGTCTCTTTTGAAAAAGTCACTTCTAAGTACTGATAGCTGACTGCGACAATACTTTTGCATTCGTTGTTATTTTTTTAACCATGTCCCGAGGTTATAAAACTTTTTGCTTGAGTCTGAGATCATTCTTAAGTTTCTGATTCTGAGCTTGCTGATACTTGAGAATGCTCTCAAACTCAGACTCAGAAGTTTTATAACATTGGGCCCAGTTCATTGCTAGCAAACACCTGTTCATGTCTTTGCCAACAGACTAGACTTAGATCAGACCGTTCCTTTATATAGGTTTGTTTCTACATTTTCTGAAAAAAAAACCCCACTATATTTTCATGTACCATTATACAAAGTCAGCTAATGAATATTAATGATGTCAGAATTTCTACATAAATATTCATGAGGAAAAGGGATAACCTAATCCTCCGTAAGAAAACGCTTCAAGTGATCTTAAAAACAAGAAGCATGGCGAATAACGGACGATGTTTTGTGTCTGTGAAACATTGTGTTGAAATGTCTTCGACAGTTGAAATAAAACCTACCATCCAAACTGTTTAACAATTCAAAACTAGCAAAATCATAAATGCATTACATAGTTATGTCCATTTTGTTGTATCAGGGTTTGCTTTGGTAGTACTGGAAGTTTGTTTATGGTGATTAACCCTTTCCCTGATCTGTATTTAGGCCAAATTTCAATACCTACTGAATATTCATTAACAAAATAGGTATAAAGAAATATTGAAGGTGGAACATTGTAGACATTTTAGAAAGTAAAGAAACAGATCTGTCAATTTTTTTAGCAAACAGAGCAGACCCTGATCAGGAGCCGTCTGATCTGGCTCTACTCTGTTTGCAAATGCGTGAAAACACGTTTATATGAGGGAAAGGGTTAAAATCTGTGTCTACCTACTATGGGCTAATCAGACGCCTCAGAGAGAGGGAGAGGGGAGCGGATACTATTAGTTATACAGATCATTGGCGGGGTATCTGACTTTTTGTTTCCTGCTGAGGAAAATCATGTTGCCCGAGCCGTTAGGCGAAGGCTACATGTATTTCCTCAGCAGGAAACAAAAAGTCAGATATCCCGCCAATGATCTGTATAACGATTTTATTATACTGCAAAGTTTAATACTTGTAGCAGTTAATTAGCGTTGTTAATGTAGGCGTCGTTTTGCTTCCCCTGGGGGGGGGGGGGGGGGGGGGAGGGGGCTCATACTGTAAGGTAAGGGCTTATATCACTCTGCGACCCTAGTTCGCCGTGTTCCTTTACACTTGTGGATAGAAAGGGATCTTCCAAGTGCATTAGTTTCTCAAATTATTGAAAGAATCAGACGTTAGTAAAACTTTCAGCAGATCAGCGGTTAAGCATACACTATTTTTCAGCATGAGAACGGTTTAACTTAATTGAGGGAATTTGGCGCAATTCCGACGTCCTTTGGATGACGTCAAACTGACGGTTTTTATAATATTCAAACAAATGGGCGTTGGAAGGAGCGGCTATACTGCAATTTACAGGTACGTGTACTGTGCATGTACATAAATACAATCTGAATCGAATTGGGTGTGGATTGTCTTTGTAAAAGCGGGGTTTTGGGGCTAATCGGTACATGCACAGGCACTTTGATATATTTGCAGCATCAGATCAGAATAAGACCTTCGCCACGTATCGGGTTCATTTACATTGTTATACAACAACTATAACAAAAATGTTTCTCAATGGATAACTTTGTTCCGCCCCAAACTCTTGCTATTTCGTTTGAGAGCGGTTGTTTGGATCGAATCGACGAAGTGAAGCTGGTCGGCCATTTTTATTTTGTTATAGCAAGGAAGCGAGGCCCTCGACGGGGAAATTCCATTGTTGCTCATGACTCCGTATATACATCAGAATTTAGAGGGATACACGGCTTTTATACATGGCTAATTGACCAATCAAAATCGATGATTTTACTTTGCATTATAATAATAGTAGTGGCACATATACTGTAGGAAATACAGGGCTAAAGTTGATACGTTATCTCACAATAGACTGCACGTCGAAATACTAAATATTTCAAACATCTGTTTTAGATATCGGCAAATAAATAAAACCTGTATTAAGCATCCATTCATTTATTGATTGTAAGAGTCTTAAAAAGCTGGTGGTTGCTTAATGCAGGGTAAAGATACTTTTGATCTGCATTAAGCTACCACCTGCCATACAGACCCCCATACATTTTGTTGGAAGCTTAAGACTGTGTAATTTCTATATCATGATCAGACCTTTTATCTTTATGTGATAAATATTCATGTAAGAAACAATGACGTCATGAATGTTTACAATGGTATCTATACTACTTCATAAGCAAATAGAGCAGACCCGGGTCAGATAGCTCCATCAAGAGCCGTCTGATCTGGGTCTACTTTGTTTGCAAATGCGTATTTATGGAGAAAACGTTTTACACTCGGGACTTTCTAGTTTTGTTCGAAAGAAAGTACTGTCACTTTGGTTATAAATGGAAATCAGGTACAATAAAAAACGTTTCGCAAAACATGTGTCAATAGTTTTTGTTCTCATATAAAACGTTTAAAAGTGAATTGAATATAAATAAGATACATTTAATACATCCTGTTACAGTAAAACCCGTCTAAACAGGAATTATAATAAAGAGCATTTTTGGCAGGTGATTGCTTAATGCAGGGTGGAAGTCATGCGGAAAACTCCTGGTGCCCTTTAAGCTGCCACCAGACTGAAAGACCGGCAATGATTCTAATTTTAAGGTCTGGTTGAGATGGGTTTTACTGTACATAAAATGCAGTTATATTGCTAGCGGTTTTCTTGAAACAGATATACATGTCACCCCGTTATTTGTCATTGCACTAGAAACTGTCTTAATTAAGCGACCATTGATTTATTGAACATAGGTGTTTAAAACGCAATAGGAGCTTTCTGCATAGCTTCGACATGCTGTAAAAGCTATCACCTGTCTTGAAGACCCTGAATATTATTTTCAATGGTGTTTTAAGACGGGTCTACTGCACATTTAGCATGAGCACCTTGAACCAGTAAAACCCCATTAAACCTGAATTATAATAATTAAGCAAAAATAGATACTTTAAGGCAGGTGGCTGCTTAACGCAGGGTGAAAATCACACAGAAAGCTTTAAGAGGAGCTTTCTGCATGACTTTCACCCTGCATCTAAGTTGAACGTCCAGCTTAGAGGGGGTTTACTGTACTCATCAATTTGTGCTTGCAAGGCAAAGATCTAACACAGACATTTGCATAATTAGAGCCTGTCAAGACAGACTTCATGGAAACTAATTCCACCTCCAAGAATCTTATAAAAGTTTTATCAGAGATGAGAATTTCAATGACTTTAGAGACAAATCTCAGATAATATTTTTGTTAAGTCGATGATAATTATTCCAAATTATTAACACAGTTGTATTAGCGAGCGCTCTACCGCCAAGCAAAACCGTTCCATATAGTATGTAAACTCAGGTGAATCAACACATTTAATATTATCATCATTATGATTATAATTATGATTATGATTTTGATTATTATTATTATTATTATTATTGTCCTCTTGCTGTTGACAAGTATTACCCTCTTGCTTTTGACGCATAATGTGATATGTATCTTTGACACATAATGTGTGATGTGCATCTTTGACACGTAATGTGATATGTATATTTGACGCATACTGTGGTATGTGTCTTTGACACATAATGTGATATATAGAGATGTCCAGATCAGATCTGTAAATTGAAACCTTTTCAAGAATACATGTAGCTCCTTCTCAAGAGGGGAATCTAAAGAGTGGTCACAGTATAAGGTTTTGTGGAGAAATGACGATTCTAGTATTTAGGTACGCACCGTTATCTGTAGCTCTGTAATATATATATTTAATACATTGTTCATTCGTCAATGCAAGGTATATACAATATATAACAAAAGGCAAAAACAATTACTATGGTGCACATGGATCGATACGATAACATTGGAAAAACTAGTATCAAATAAATAATTTCGTTGTTATAGATCATTATTGAATTATTTAAGCCTCTATCTCATAGGCACGCGGTTTACACCTTTACAGAGTGTACCAGATCAGACGACTCCTGTACTGGTAGGAACCGTCTGATCAGGGACTGGGTCTGTGCTTATAAAGCTTTTAAGTTGAGTCTGAGATCGTTCTCAAGTTTTTGATTGGTCAGATTTGAGTTCTCAATCTTTTGATTGGTCAGATTTGAGCTAAAGGCTCAAATCTGACCAATAAAAAACTTGAGAACGAACTCAGACTCAACTAAACGTTTTATAAACATGTACCCTGATATGCATGCTTATGAAACTATATCTGAATCTACAATTCTCATGTATATCTTTGTGTGTCATTTCCAAAAAAATCAGTCATTATTTCTAAAATGAATATTCGTGAAAATATTCATGGGCTACAAGAAAATTGAAAACACGATGCATTTCTGAAGAATATATAATCTACAATGTTAGGTGCAAGAAATTAACGAGCACGCTTTGGTAAAGTGAAGACATTATAGATGAATAGAATCGCAAAAGATTCGGAGAATGTGTTCATTTCTGTTACTAGATTGACTTTGGCGGATTGAATGAGTTTAAACCTTTGGATGTGTAGTTCGCATTCACTAGCAATTGCAAGATATTGAGATTTCTGTCATATAATAAAAGAGATTAACCAAACGTTTATTTCCGAGGCTCGTCAACTCATATTGTGTCCATGCTATATGGAATTGTAATTGCCCTATACACCCCGTTTTCTCACCAAGACGCTCCAAAGTTACGACCACGCCATAGGAGACTATTCAATTTTGCAAATTAATAACAATTCCGGGAGCTAAATAGTTAATGTTTTTTGTTCAAAGATGTTTGGAAAGCGTGTATAAACAGTATTAGTGCCTTTTACTGAAGCAGTAACCAGATAATGCTAGATAATACGAGTTCTAATTCTGAAAGTAGGATATCCTTCGAAAGCTAGAGCAGCAGAGCGGAAAGAGGCAATTGCAGATTCGGTTTTATTGAATCTGCTCATGAGCAACACTACTCACGCCCCTAGCACCGGTTTTCAATTTTCATTACTAAAATAATTGAAACTGATTACCCAGAAGGACCAGAAAATACAACACTGAGAATGAAGTACGTTGCAGTTTTTTCGGCCGTCAAACGAGCACCTAATACCTGTTGTTGTGGAGTACATAACTTCTGAAAGTAGGAGATCAAAACCGCCCATAACAGTTGGCAGACAATCAAATTTACGGGAAACAAGTTTATTGCTATGAAAAGCTCTAATCAGTACTCGAAAGAAAAATAAAATGCATTAGACCATTTTGTGAATATTGACCCGGACAAAGAATGTCTTTGATAACTAGCTTAACCTATCCCTCATATTGACGCTTTTTACGCTTCTGTAAAAGTCCATTTATGAAACCAATGTGATAAATTGAGCATTTGCTCCATATGAGCAAATGCTCAATTTATCACAATGGCTTTTCAAAACATCACAAGTTTAAAATGTTCCTTTTCTCTAGTAAAAGCTCCTTTTCGATTGATTTATGTAAAGAGGTTGGGTCTAAAATTAGCCTATGAGGTAATGGGTTAAATATAGCAATATTATAAGTTACGACGTATGTGGTACAGTAAAGTCTCGCCAATACGACAACTCTAAATAAGTATGTTTCTGGATTATTAAAACAAGTGCTAGATTAACCCTTTGAGTTTCCCTAGTCCATGTTTATTCAAAATTTCATTACCTACCGAATATGCAAGGACACATTAGTAATAATTAAATATTGAAGGCGGAGCATTTTAGTTATTTTAGAAAGTAAAGAAACAGATCTTTCAGTCTCCATTAGCAAACAGAGCAAACCCTGACCAGACGGCCCCCATAGGAGCCGTCTGATATGAGTATTCTCCGTTTGCAAATGCGTGAAACGCGTTTATATGAAGGAAATGGTTATTGCAGGCAGGGCACATGTTATACAGAAAGCTCCCACAAAATTATTGCAGGGCAAGAGAAATGCGGAAAAATCCTATCAGTTGTATTATCAATCTCCGTGCAGAGTTGTTGTTCGCTACTCTCATATACAATGATACCGAGTGCAAGAGAGTGTTGTATAATGTCATTCGGTATTTGATGAGTTTGACGAAGCGGTGGTAATATTGCCTTTATTTATGTGTTAACGTTTAGGTGCAGTATCTAACGATTTGACGATACTAACATTTACCTTTATCATTCTGTCATATATTTCGGGGCAGAAAAAATAAAGGGAATTTGCGCAAGTGTAACGTATTTAAAGCAACGCTTTACTCCATAAATACTCATTTTACGCCTTTGCAAACAGAGTTGTCCCAGATTAGATCGCCCCTATATGAGCCGTCTGATCGGGGTACTCTGTTTGCTTATACAATTACTATAATAGGACTGACTACAGTTACTTCCTATACCAAACTGTATACTGTGCACATATGGCGTTATAAACAATTATTGCTATAGGAGCCGTCTGATCGTTGTTTTCACTGTTTGCTTATGGAATAACATTGATCCGATTCATCATTTTTACCAGAACCATAAACTTGTCTTGTTCATTTTCGATTGTAACCATTGCGTCAGGTTGATACGTATGCTTTACTTATACCGTGATAAGTATTGTCTTTATTCTCGTAAAGCCACTCATAGGGTTTTCAGCAACGGAGATATTTGTTATTACCTTTTGCAAACTAATTATACTTGAGAATATATTGAAGGAATGAATCACTCAAACCAGACGACAATGTTTGCAGATAACCATTGTTTGGCGCCATTAGAGGTAATAAGTAACACCGAATGCTATACGTTTGTCTAGGTACCGTATTGGCCAAACAACAATAATGTAAAATACGAGTTTACCAACACTGCACACAATATGTACGTCTCGGTCTGCATGGCGAGAGTCATTTCATATCCGATTAATGGCTGTCTGGTCATAACTTTCGTCTGTTCGGCCAGCCGGGCCATAACTATAAAATGAATGACTAAATATGAATGCAATTTATGAGTAACTGTTAACCGTTTACACCATAAAAGCGTCCTTTAACGCCTTTGTAAATAGAGAAGATCGAGATCAGACGGCCATGACAAACATATTTTGTGTCAATATGACATTTCAAAAGTTAATCTCGTTAATATTGATGATGTCATTATTTCTTGTATAAATTTTAATGGAGTAAATGGTGACCTCAGTGTTATCGTCTACGCGTCAAGTTGAGTGCGGTGTTGTACCCGCCCTGTAGCTCGGCCTGCATCCTTTTCTTGCACATGCCGGAACCCTATTCGATGGTATTCCATCAGCTAGTGTGTACCTTATAGCTAATATGCGCCTCGCCCAGCTTCGACTAAAGTGAGCATATGTGCTTCTTCAAGTTTCGGCAGACAGTAGTGAGAATATGCGTTGCTTGCAGATTCGGCTAATTGTGAGAATATGCGTTTCTATCAGGTTCGGCTAACAGTGAGAATATGCGCTTCAACCAGCTTCGGCTAACAGTGAGAATATGCGCTTCACCCAGCTTCAGCTAACAGTGAACTACTCGCTCTTGAAGAAATTGCCTGATTTTTTTTCTATTTTTGAACGGCCTGTTGCTGCCGTTAATCAATAACTGGATTAACACAATCAAACTCAAGATGAACACTTAAAAAATGGACATGGATATGTTAAGTAGTAGAACATCGTTACATAAATGTTCCAATGTTTCGAGAAAAAAAATGATAATGACAATGTCTAACGAGACTTTAAAGAACATGTATAGAGAACATGACGTTCTGCTCTGGTAAATCCTTCACGTGTTGAATATACATGTTAGAACTAATTACATTATGAATACTTATTAGCTGTTTATATAATGGTATACGAACAAAGGATATGGCAGTGGTAGAAAATTAAACAAACAGAGCAGACTCTGCTCATACGGCATCTACAGGAGCCGTCTAATCTGGTATACTTTGTTTTCAAAGGCGTGAACAGTATATGTATGATGGAAAGTGTTACAGTATATGTATGATGGAAAGTGTTACAGTATATGTATGATGGAAAGTGTTACAGTATATGTATGATGGAAAGTGTTCAAGTACATAAGGGTCAATACTATTTAAACATATCTGTCCAAAGAAGTTGCTGAAACTCCTTTGTTTATTTCACATCTAGATTATTGTAAGGCAATACTTAATGGGTTTGCTGAAAGTAATATTAGTAAGACGTAGCGTATTCCGAACATGGATGCAAAACCTTGTTCTTACTAGTGGGAAATATGACAGCTCTAAACCAAGCACAACACGATTTGCATTAGCTACCGGTCATAACAAGAGTTTAATTCAAAGTTATCTCGTTTATCATTATGTATAATGTCATTTGGGAAATTTCCATCCTATCAAATTAAAATTTAAGCGATGTACACTCCCATCAGATCCGGTTTTTGGTTCTCCGACCAAACTGGTGACTTTATATTGCCCCTTTTAACACAACAAAAACATTTAGTAACAATGCATTAACAACACTGTCTTCTTAGGAAGCATTATAACCATCTTAACACAATGACATATAATATACTTAAACTGCTGTTAAATGTATTACACTGTTTTGGTTTTGTGTAGGTTTGAACATTAGACCGTTATAACCTATTCTAACACACCTCGCGCACACATCTTCATAAATAAAGAAGGGACGTATCTATGTTTGAATTCTCCATAAAACACCGCACGCGCTGTAACGGCTAAAACGTGACGTAATATGGCTTCGAAAATTGGTACGACAAGAAACGTAGTGCCGTTGTGGCGGTGCAAATTATAGTTAAATTGAAGTGTTATAATCGAAATAATAAATTTATACCAGTGTTTTATCGTGCAGTCGAACACGGGTAGTCGTTGAGATGATTATAGTTAAATCACCCGGCCTTTCGGCCTCGTGATTTAATTACTACGCACCTCAACTCCTACCAGTGTTCGATTGCACGATAATTCACTGGTATGAATGTATTATTTCTTAAATAAAGCCGTTTTTCTGCAACAATTCAACAACAGATTACAACAGTACCAACTTTGTTCTTGTTGACCGTTTACTCCATAAACACGCCTTTTATCGCATTTTCAAATTGTACAGCAAACCCCGAGTCATCTGATCAGGGTCTGCTCTGTTTATTTATGGAATACTATATACTAACACGAAAAAGAAACTGTGCACTTTTATATTTGGGATAACTTATTTGCTATAAAGTTTATAATTACAATTTTATCATCATGAGTGCAGAAAATAACCCTCCACATTTTGAACTCATTTATGGACATTTTAAGTACATAGACGGCCTTCAAATTGGCCGCAGACGATTATGCAACTTTTCGCTCGTGCTACCCGTGCAGCCTATGTACAGGTACAGATTAACCCTGACCGATAGCTCTACTCGTTGTGCAATCATAAATCACAGTTCAATTTTGAATTTCACTCGTAAGCAAGGTGCCACGGCTGCTAGAAAACGAACGAATTCAAGCTCTTATGCAACTCGCAGCTGGCGTCAGCGTTTCTGGCGTCGCTAGGCAGTTCAACTGCCATCGAAATACAATTCGAAGTCTCCGACATCTTCGATCCGGTAGGCCGAGTAAACCACCGCAAAGCCAATACCTTTTCGCACATTTTGGTACCAAATATGCATATATTCAGATACTAGAGTTATAAAATGATGCCATTTAACCAACTGCACAGTTTCTTTTTCGTGTCAGTATAGATCTAATTATACAATATCTGCCATGGTAACACATTCCTGTGTTTATATACAATTATAAAAAAATGTTGTTTTTTTCTTCTGAATATTCATGGTATTGTCCTGTTTTATTAACCTGTCAAAATGTGAATATTCCTACGTCACTGAAAGGATATATTAAGCTTGGGTAAACCTGTGTTTCAAACGTTTTTCACGAGATTCACAATAAATGTACAAGTACTCGAATAAGCCAAGTAGGAAAGCTTTTATTAGCGGAAACAATCGATATCAACCGAAGCTATTTATGGCGTGTTAAACAAGCGTATAATTATTTAAATTTTGACAGGTTAATAAAACAGGACAATACAAAGGGTTAAGATGAATATTTTTCAGAAATAAATAGTAACTCTCTCTTTCTCCCCCAGTCTCTGTATCTATCTATCATGATACAAACATAACGTCAGCATTTCTTATCGAACTTATTAATTAGGTTATAACGGTCAATATGTTCAATATGTTAGTTTTCATTTCTATAAACTTAAAAGTCAGAATAAATTGCCCTGCGCTTTACACGAACCTCAATATATTTTGCAATGCGTTATTCGAATAACGAAATATTTTGTCGTTCGTAATTGGAAATTCATAATAAAAAAAGGTCAATATCTGCACCAAAAGATACATTGAAAATATTGTCTGTGCTGAGTTAATATTTGTAACCTTATACGGTTTTTAATTATTACTGTTCGAACAACGAAATACGATTACATACTTTACAGTTCCACTATTGGTTTGGTCTGCAGCGTCTAGAATGTCACCACTGCCCATTTATTTAGACAATTTCGTTATTCGGAGGTTGAACTGCGAACCAGTGCGTTATTCAAATGACGAACTGCAAAATGGTCACATATTGTTGATATAAATTTTACACCGACTATGAGTTAGGCCTACAGTATTCAGAAAAAAATAGAATAAATTCATTGCGCATTAATAGCTTACTGAGATAATTTCTTTATTCGGTTCGTACACGTAGTTGAATTACGAACTGGGAAATGACCCGGCTTGGTTTATATTAAGCTTTGAATTAACGACGATTGAGGTCTAAAGTGTCTAAAATATCATTAATTACGGATCATTTATAGCTTTGTTTAACCATTTCGGTTGTCGGAAGTAAGGTGAACTGCGAGACGTTATGTACGCTGTTGGTATACCTAACTATAACACGAACGTTGACGTTAAAATGTACAGATCACGGCAACGATGTCCAGCGCGCTGGATTATTTTCAGCAAGAAAAGTTTCCTGTATTACTATTAATCCGATGACAAACTTCTGTTTAATAAATGTTTTCTTTTATTCCGTTTTCTTTCTGTATCTTTTTCTCCGTTTTTTCCCATCTGTTTTTTCTTTAATTTCAGTCTTGCGTATACGTTCAGCTCTTTTTCTATTTTTCACATTTTGTTTTTGCTTTTGTTTAGAATTTAAATATTTTCCCTGTTTTTCTTTTTTCTTTTTCTCTCTTGAGCTTGCGCTTTTTTTTCATTCTGGCGCAGTTGGCTAAAATACGATTACGACGGAGTGAGCTCTTTCGAAACAACGACACCTATTTACGTCAGTGTGACATTTTTTACCCTAAAATTAAAGTAAAAATTAAATACTTAAGTAACTTTTTACATAATCATAATGTTCCAGATACCATTTGAAAGAAGAGGTTATGAACATTCCATATAAAATATTCATATTAACAAAATATTGAATAGAAGTCGATTTTAACTTGCGTAAACTATGACACAGACCATTTATCGTGCGTTTTTTTAGTGTGTGTGACATTTTTTACCCTTTCGAAAAATAACAACTACGCTCATAATCTGGCGCATTTTGATTAAAAAAATACAGACTGGTGTTCCTTTTCAATGAACACTATAACGGTATATAAATAGTATCTTGAACCGGATTCATGGCTTGTAAATGGAAAGTAAACTTCGCACAGTCAATCGAAATATGCCACCGCGGACATTTTTTTACCGGAATTTAATATAGCTTGTTTTAAAGCTTTGCATCAAAGGACCTCACTAAAATTTGCATCAGACGATACAAAGGACGTCTACTATTAGGCGCTAAAACATGAATTGCATATGTTGAATAGTAACTGAGATAATGACAAATTTGTTTGACAAGTTGTGCCATTTTGATACAGCGGACATGCATTTTTTACAATACCAGCATATTTCCGCATAGCATGTCTGTATTATAGTGCAATTTAATAATTTAAAAATTATCCTGATGGATTGTACAAAGAAATACCGTTCTAACTGTATATACAACTTATTGGTCTGATTTATTCGTTCCAAAATAAGAGATGTTATATCTTTGAATAAAGGAAATTTAGAAAAAGTTTACCAACAGCGTACATGACGTCCGAACTGTTCCGTTATTCGAATGAGAACAACACGACAAAAATCGGTTATGTATGATAACTATTAATATGAATAATAAATATTAATTTGCATAGACACTATGCCCAAAATAGTGTTGTTGTGCAGTTGTTGGCTGTTTCCAACATTTTACATTAAAAATTTGATTAACGAACTGCGAAATATTTCGCAGTTCGTTATCCGAATAACGAACGAACGAGTTTTGTAATAGTTTCTGAAAATAGTACATAGTAATTTGAAGCTACATTTCAAACAACTCATAAAAGTATTATTCATTAACAGGATTAATGTAAATTGAACCACCTGTAGGCTGTACTTGGTTTGCACCTTAGATCAAAATCCGTAATTTCCTACCTAACCGCGACGTAATAAGCGTTTCTTGTTTGCATGTAATGCCACGCGTAAGCCGATTATGTCACACCGAGAACACTTGTAGATAGTTGACTGACAGCCAGACTTCTAATTATCTTTAGATACGCACCGTTTGCATGGGATTGCTCTGTTTGTCATTCAAAATCTTCTAGCAAATTTAAGCCTTTCATACTGTGTGGGATGCATATTTAAACACTGATAGGATATTCTACTGACATAATTCAGGGTTAGAAGGGTTAAATAATTAATAACTGTATTTCGTTATGTTACCTTCATCATTGCTGGCAAAATATGAACGAGGGTCGCGCATGAATAACGTATACCCAGATAAGAAGGTCCTAAGGGGAACCCTTTAATCAGTATCTGCTCTGTTTGTCATTCAAAATCCTCTAGCAAGTTTCTTAGCAAGTCTTTCTTACTGAGTGGACTATATACTTAACTCTTTGCACGCCGGCGGTAAAACCGTGATTACCTATGCAAACATTTTTTATCCAGATGAGACGCCGCACCATGCGGCGTCTCATCAGGATCCAAACTGTTTGTCACCTTGACCATATTTTTGCAAAGAAACAAGAGAAAATTTATTTTAAGAATTGAAGCAGACGACAATTGTTGCAGACGAAAACTTACTTAGCGTCCAAAGAGTTAAACACTGATAGGCAATTCTGCGCTGAAAATTCAGCATTGAAAAGGTTAGTGTCCGCAACAAATAACACCCAGACTAATTGTATACGTTTACATAAAGTAGTGCAAGTATAAATCCTAGGAGGCTTGCTCGTACATTTGTCTATGTAAATATTTGGTTTGAGTAAATGCTGTACAACATATGGACATGTTGCAGTCTTGATTACAATTCTAGCTGCAGCTGCAATTCTAGCAGCATTAGTAGCTGAAGTCTTGAAATGAGTTGTCATTACTGGTACTGAAATAAAAGAAACCGATAATTTGGAATTCACGGAAATTCTGTTGTTTATGTTATTTAGCGCCGATTAATTATGTTCTTGTTGGTGATAATGGTGATGATGATGATGATGATGATGATGATGATGATTGTGGTTGTGGTTGTGGCGGCGGCGGCGGTTGTGACGATTATAAAGAAACTAAATCAGGAATATGACTTCGCCTAATATCACACAAGACCCGAACCAATATCTTTCTTCAATATACAATAACAACTGTCCAAAACGACCGCTTTATGAATAAACATAGATGTCTTTAACCTTTTACCGATGAATATTCATGTAAGAATTAATGACATGAATATCAATTAGATTAATATTTATAATGGCACATGGAACATTCATTTTTGGCCATGGCAGAAACTAGAAAGAGGCATATAGCAATCGCACTGTCAGTCTGTCCATCCGTCCGTCAGTCCATCTGACTGTCTGTCTGTCAGACAATCTGTCTGTTAGTCCCTAGCCATGTCCGCTCTGTAACTCCTACATACATGGGTAGATATAACATAACTTAGTACAAATGTTCACCAACTTCAGACGATGTGTCGCAATAAAGAACCAGGTTCCTATCTCAAAGGTAAAGGTCACAATCGGGGTCAAAGTTCAAATATAGGGACATTTTGTCGATTCCGCTCTGTAACTCCTACATACATGAATGTATTTTCAAATAACCTGGTACAAATGTTCACCATCTTAATACAATGTGTCGCGAAAAAGAACCAGATTCCTATCTTAAAGGTCAAGGTCACAATCTGGGATCAAATTTAAAAAATAGGGAAATTTTGTTGTGTCTGCTCTTTAACTCCTAGCTCCATGAGTTGATTTCAATGTAACCTGGTACAATTTTTCACCCCCTTGAGACGATGTGTTGCAAACATAAACAAGGTTCCTATCTTAAAGGTCAAGGCAACGGTCAAGGTTTTTTTGTTTTTGGGGGGGGGGGTGGGGGTGGGGGGTGGGGCGGGGGGGTTTCAAAATTAAAAAATGGGAGGTTTTGTCGTGTCCGCTCTGTAACTCCTACATACATGACTGGATTTCAAAGTAACCTGGTACACATGTTCACCACATTGAGACGATGTCTGTCGCGAGAATAAGCAGGTTTATGTACCAAAGGTCAAGGTCACAATCACAGCTAAAAAATGAGTCTCTCTCTCTCTATATATTTTGTTGTCTTAATATAAGTGTGAGGTTGGGCGCCCAAAAATCGGTTTAACCCCCCAGTGATTTTTGTCACTGACCGTTCCAAGGCGGTACTTCCATCTTCCCCCTATTGTATGTTTGTTTTGTCTTTGTGCGTCTCTTGATGTTATTATAGTTATGTACATTTGCTGTTTCCTTGTGTTGCTGTTCGGGCGTCTGTTTGTTCTGTATGTGGTGTTTCCTGCATGACTCATTCTTGTACTTTTACATAACACAATTGTGAAACAGGCTTCTGCAAAATGCGATATGGTCCAGGCATACACTTGACTTGACCCAAGCTTCAGTATCGGTGATATCCTTTTTTTTTTGGGGGGGGGGGGGTATTTGTCATGTGACTGTGACGGATCTTGTTCTATAAGTATTTATAGCGTAGCCATTTCTACATCCACTTTGACATATATATCCTTTCTTTTAATTTTAATATTAAAACACAAAACAACCGCATTGAGTTCAGCTGCCACCAGGTGGCGTATATGTCGTGCTTTCCGCACTATGAAATAACCCTAGTGTAAATGAAAACTTATGTAATGAAACGAATTCTTAATCATTGATAAATACTCAAAATTATACCTTATGTACTAAATGTGTTTTTTATATACAAAATGTTTTTTTTACACAAAGTTTGTCTATATGCAATAAAATGATATACAAATACAAAAAATCATATCTTAATTCAGTACAAAATATTTTATTTCTATACATGTATTTGCCATCATTGATTATCCAGTTCGAAACCTCGTAACAAAATATGCTACGAAACATGCTTCTGGCATATTTTATTGCATTTAAGTACAATCTTAACTCATTACAATGAACGCAACTAATTACATTTGGATTAATGTTAACCCTCATTAATCTTACTATTGATAATATACGGCATCTGTACCGTGGCACGATGTGTCCTCCTTGTGTATGAATGCAGACATCCATTAGCATACAGGAAGATATGTTAAAATATGGTTACTTGATGAATACTCGTACTAAGAAATTAGGCAACATGTCTCTACATTATCCCTTTATCTGCAGAATAATTTAAACTGACTCCTCTATGTCTGGATATGTATTAAACATTATCAAACGTTAATCAAAATTATATCTTACAAAAAAATGTAATAATTTTTTTTATGACAAACAGTGCAGACCCTGATCAAATGGCTCCCTCAGGAGTTGTTATATACTCTCTGTCATTCGCAGTTATCAACACAGACACTCCGGGGATTATGATTATATAAATCTTAGGTCATTGCCTCTGTAAAAGTCTGGTACAAAACAATGTAAACCTTAGGCCATTGCCGTCTATAAAAATCAGGTACAAGTATTCATTTTAATGAGAAGACAATCTTCATAAGTATGACTGGCCACAACAAATATCACGTTTTATGATGTTATTGAAAATATTGAAAATATGAGTTAATTGTAGGGACTATCATTTTAAAAATATAGACTGGTTCTAGAATTATAGAAAAATAACCCTTAGTCGTATTGTAGAGCAGGTCTTAAGCTGCCATTAAAAAAAGATGTCGAATTATGGGTCTGTAATGCGGGTAGTACCTTAATGCAGGTCAGAAGTAATGCAGAAAGCTCCTATAGGAACTTTTTGTATTTTATTTGCCCTGCATTAAGTAACCACCTGCTTTTTAAGACTCCCATGTTCAATAAATGAATGACCACTGAAGACAGGTTCTACTGTATTTGCAAACAACTTGGAATCAATCAGGTCTGGAGTAACTCGGCGTCTCATCAGGATCCAAACTTTCTGATACTTTGTCAATAGTTTCCCAAAAGCTTGTGCCATGACACTATTGTGAATAGTATGTCAAAAGCTTGTGCCATGATACTATTGTGAATAGTATGTCAAAAGCTTGTGCCATGATACTATTGTGAATAGTATGTCAAAAGCTTGTGCCATGACACTATTGTGAATAGTATGTCAAAAGCTTGAGTCATGTCACTCGGTCAATAGTTTCCCAAAAGCTTGTGGTCATGAAACTTGGTCAATATTTTGTCAAACCCTATGTTCTTACCACAATTTAGAATCGTCTCGTGGAGGCGATTCTGAAGAGTGGTCACAGTATAGGGTTTGGTGGAGAAATGATGATTTTAGTATTTGAGTCTGCACCTTTATCTGTTTCTTTACATAACAGAAGAAATTTATTTGGCAACGAAGAGGTTAAGTAACCAAAGAACCATAGGGAAGCCGAGTAGTTCCAAAACTAAACCAGCAGGTTCAAAACATACAATTAAATATAGCAAAATCTCGCCATGTCTCCACATATATGCTATTATGATTGTACAAGTTCATTATTCTGTTTTCTATAACTTGATTCAGCATACATTTAATAAATTAATTTTTGGAACTTTCTCTGTCATACCTCAACAAAGCCTTTTTTAATTTTTGCAGTATTGTTGAACACCATCTGAAGTTTAGCACCTGCGATAAAGGTTTTGATTTGTCGCCTCGTGCATAAATGAATTCGTAATTTAACAAATGATAATTTAGCGGTTGGGAGCTTTTTTTTCAATAACCCCATCTCTGCGTTAAATGTGCTAGTGGGGTTTTTAATCACCTTTAGTGATAGTTCTAGTTGTCATTTAATAAGCTATCTGCAATCAAAAACGCCATAACAAATGATAACCGGATGAATGTCCTTTTGTTTCCTTTCGTTCGTCCATATCCCGCTATCTACGCCCTGACACGATTTTGCAAACAGTCTGGATCGAGATAAGACGCCGTTTTAGCTTGGCGTCTCATCAGAATTCAAGCTATTTCACATTTGGTCAATAACTTTCTCAAAAGGTACAAATTGAGGAGACATTATGTTTTCACATCAAGGTAGGGGTTAAACCTTACAGTGTGGGGCACGAGTCACTAATGTCCTTTGCAAGCAGTCTAGACCCAGATGAGAGGGCTCACCAGGATCTGCACTTTTGGTCATGCTACACAATTTTTAGAATAATCCCTAAATATTCACCATAAGCTTAACCTTTTCGAATTTGGAATAGTCCTTTTGAAAAGGCAGCGTTGTAAGGGTTAAACGAGTCTCTTCAGAGAAGTAGTTCTGATCTCAGCTAATGAGGCATTAAGTCCTTGGTGTGAGGGAACCGAGTGTATATAAAGTTTTGCAAACAGTGTAGATCCAGACTAAAGGGCCCCCAAAGAAGCCATTTGATCAGGATCTACACTGTTTGTCATGCAAATCATTTTAGTGAGTGATAAATTTTGTTATAATGTTTTGTTTAATTAATATTCAGAAAGGGAGGAGTCAGTTTTAATTACTCAGCAGGATAAGTGTTGATATCTTAGATGTCTGTATAAAGCATGTTCTCAGACGTGTTCTGCGGAACTGTCCAGATAATGAATTGGATAATGGCCGTTATTTCATGTGACTAATTTTCAGGGACAAGTCTTGTTTCATGTTTCCCTGAAGGAATTCTGAGAGAAGTTATCATCGGTGGTTAGGAGACCACTGGCAACACTTTGCTGTAATCCACTGAAAGGGAAAACGTGACATGTCTGAAATCTGAATTCTTGACAGTAGCAAAATAAAATGGCATTTGGCTTTCACAGTGTACAACTTGGGTTTAATTAAATCGGCATACAAGCGAGGTTTTACGCAAGAGTAAAATGGCTGCGTAAAACGTTTACGCAGGGTAGACGGTAGCACAGAGAGTATTACTATTGTTTAGTAATTTTGATTATGCAAGGACATACAAAGTTCTGACCAAAGACGATCAGCTGACTATACTGGAGTCACCATGTCCGTGCGTCTGTCCGTCCGTCCGTCCGGCTTGTCCGGATAATACCTTCCAAAATATAAAAGCTATTGACTTCAAATTTCATATACATATAGATCACATTAACCGCAAGTGCAGTGCACAAGGTTTGTACTCAGTCTTCAGTATTTTTGAAGTTATTGTCCTTTGTTATTTTTCTTAAAATCTGGCTTATCGGATCATAACTTTCAAAGTATTAAAGGTATTGACTTCAAACTTCATATACAGATAGACCACATTGACCGCAAGTGCATTGCTCAAGGTACATAACTCTGTCTTTAGTATTTTTGGAGTTATTGTCCTTTGTTATTTTTGTCAAAATCTGGCTTATCCGGATCATAACTTTCGAAGTATAAAATCTATTGACTTCAGACAGATAGACCAGATAGACCAGATATGCAGATAGACCACATTGACCACAAGTGCAGTGCACGAAGTCCGTAACCTATGTTTTCATTTTTGAGAGTTATTCCCCTGAGTTACTTTTCAGAAGTAAGTTTTTTTTATCCGGAGCATAACTTCTCAAGTATTGTAGGCACAACTGTGTAACTTTATATATAGATAGAGGGTGATAAGAGGATGTGCATTCAACATGGGTTTTAACTCTGAATTCATTTTTGAGGTATTTATTGCCCTTATAGTTACTTTTCAGAAGCAATTTTTTTGTCCGGATCATAACTTCTCAAGTACTGTAGGCACATCTGTGAACCTTTATATATGGATAGAGGGTGATGAGAGGATGTGCAGTCAACAAGGGCTGTAACTCTAAATTCATTTTTAGGGATTTATTCCCCTTTATTACTTTCCATAAGCATTTTTAGTCCAGACCAGAACTTCTCAAGTATTGTAGGCACAGCTGTGAAACTTAATATATAGATAGAGAGTGATGAGAGAATATGTAGTCAACAAATGTTGTAACTCTAAATTTATTTTTGAGGGAGTTATTCCCCTTTGTTACTTTTTATAAGCATTTTTGTAAGGAGTATAACTTCTATTAAGTTGTTGATAGAATTGTGAAATTTTAAATATTGATAGAGGTTGAGAAGAAGTGCAGTCAGCAAGGATAGTAACTCTAACTTCATTTTAGGGAGTTATTCCCCTTTTTGTACTTTGCAATATATGACTGTAGAATCATATCTATATCATATCATAATCTAACAGAGCAGACTCTGATCAGACGGCTACTACAGGAGCCGCCTGATCTGGTTCTACTCTGTTTGCAAAGACATACAAAGGCGTAACTATGGAGTAAATGATTAAACGCTGAGTATTGTTGATTTAGAGATACTTGACTACAGATCGACATTAATCGTCGTCAAAGCTTGATCTGTTTGTCTCGACTGACTTCAGCTATACTTTTTTGAGTACAAAATGGACAACACGTGTATTGCACTAATCGCACAGCAAAGGAGGTCGATTTTGCAAGCATGAGCTTTCTAAATTACTGTTGACATGAATTAAGCAACCATATATGTTCAATAAATGAATGGCTGCTTGTAGACCCTTCAATCCAACGCGCGAAAATGTACAGTTGCATTCTCGTGTGTTATGCCCCTAAATGGAGGCATATAATAAGCACACTGCCCTTCAAGTATGTCTGTCTAAATATTAGATCAGAGCTATTCATGTATTTATGTATCATATTAATTCCCTCTTTGGAATATTTTCTTCACTGCAAAATATGATAAATCAAATACTTTCAAATAAAATTTTGTTTGAATGTTACTTCATTCTCAAGCATCTGATTTGTACTGACCAAGTCCTTCGGACGAGACTATAAACAGAGGTCCGATGTACACGGTGTATCTAAAAGAACCAGAGGAATTCGGTCGATAATAAGAGTATCTAGCATTGCGTCCGGGTTTCTCTGTATCCTCTCCCCTCTTTCTGGGTTGTCCAGTTTGCCAAGTGTGAGCAGAAACCGGCGTTGATTAACACAAACATACAAAATCTGACCCATCAGACACTTGCAAATAATAAACTGAGGCTCAAACGCAGAAGTTTATGAGCTCGGACTCTGGTCTTCGATATACAATGGATATTAGATTTATAAGTGGACGAATTACAGACTGTGGAAATCAATTCGGTTGATATATGTACAGTAAAACCCCTCTAATTGCTGATTGAAAGTCATGCAGAAAGCTCCTCAATGACCTTTCTGCCTGACTTTCACCATGCATTAAGCAGCCAGTCATCAAGGTCACTGTTACTAAAAATAGGAAAACGGTTTCCAGTCAATAAATTAAGTAACATATTTAGACCAAATTTGTTATGTAGGTAGTTTACATGAAGACCTAGCTTGGGATTGTATTAATGAGGCTCTCAGGTCAAGGTGACCGGCCGCGTGGCTCAGTGATAGATCGTCCGCCTGCAGTACGGAAGGTCGTGGCTTGATCCCCGGCCGCGACAGACCAAAAGTCCCTAGTAGCTCCCTTGTCTACGCTCGACATTAAAGGGGTAGATCTAGGACTGGTCGGCCCAGTGTCAGGATAATGTGACTGGGTGGAATGCCCTTGCCATGTGCCTGCGGCAGGGCATTCCAGTGAGGCAGCCCTATAACTTGTCTCATGCGGGTGTCGTCTGCAAATAACTGAAATACTGTTGGTCGGACGTAAAACCCAACTCACTCACCCAGGTCAAGGTCAAGTTGACTGTTTCAAAAAATAGAAAAACGGTTTCCGGTCAATAACCTAAGTTTGATTAGACCAATTTTGACCAAGCTTTTATGAAGACCTAGCTTGGGATGTATGTTTGGGTTCTTGGGTCAAGGTCAAGGACACCGTTACTAAAAATAAAAATACGGATTCCGATCAATAACTTAAGTTTGGATAGACCGATTTTGACAAAACTTTGTATTTAGCAAGATTATATGAAGACCTAGCTTGGGATTGTAATGTGGTATTCTCGAGTTGATTTAAATGCATTTTCTTTCAGAAAATATCACCAGGGTGTCAAACAGTTTGATCCAATTCAGATGAGATGCCGAGTTACTCAGTGTCTCATCTAGATCCAAACTGCTTGCACATGCATTAGTCATCACAAATTCAGATGGATAAAAACTTGGCATTTGTATTGCATGTTTTGCATGTTTCGTCTGCATTTTGATATGCATACATATATATAGGGCTTCATACACACTGCATATATATATACGCAATATAATGCCTAGTGCAATTTTTCCCAAACGTGTAGGCTGTTGATAAAATAATTTGGTAAAACTTTGAAAACCTGGTTTCGTGGCGGCGTTTCTTGATTGTGTTATGCACCTACGTACGATGCATGTCAAAATGACACATATGTCGTGTAGGCCAGTCTTTTGAATGAATCTAACAATTTGTGTCAAAATTGTTTAAAGAAATACGTCTGGCAAAAGTTCAATAACTCAGCTAAAACGAGCTTGTTCTTTAGAGTGATTTGTGTTACTATATATTGCTTCTTTGTTTTGTTTCACTTCACGAATTTCAATGGCAATGTGTTAAACGAGGAAATTGTGATTAACCCTTACAACGCTGAGTTTTCAAATGGACTATTCCAAAATTCAAACAGGTCAAGCTTATGTTGAATATCTAGGGACTTTTTATAAAGAAAAGTGCAATATGACAAACAGTGCATACTCTGATGAGAGGTCTCCTGGAGGAGCCCTCTCATCTGGGTTTACACTATTAAGAACATTGGTGACTAGTGTTCCGCATTGTAAGGGTTAACTATGGATTCAGTTTGGATCCAGATTAGACGCAGAGTATCACGGTGTCACTGTCACATTAAAGTCACTTTGTTACTTTGGTTGTTATTTGAAGATAAATTGAAGATAATACCTTGAGATTTGCAACAGGCGGCAGTATTTTCAGAACATAATTATTGTGAGTGAAAATAATTGAAGCTTGTGGCCATAATGTGCATTTCTAGCTATTAAAATACCATCACGTAGCACATGGAGAAACTAGACGTTTGCAAAAAACATGCTTTCTTAAATTCTAAGAGCATATAGATTTGTTCTGATGTTTTTCGTTTCAAATGGACTGAGGCAGGCTGAAAAAAGTTTAGGACTAGTCTTGGTGGAATTAAATCTGCTTTCACACCTTTGCAAACAGAATAGACCTAGATCAGGCGGTTCCTGTATGATCTTGGTAACTGAACCCTTACTCCGCTGAACCCTTTACCCCATGAATATTCATATATGAAATAATGACAACATAAATATTCATACATGTATAAGACATAATGACACCAAAATATTAACTTAATTCAGTTTCAGCTCGTCTGTTTCGAAGAAATCACGAGGTACTGTCGTAACTCCGGCGTCTGCGTCGTCGTTGTCGTCCGAAATCTTAACATCGACCATAACTTCTTCAGGTTTTCATTTACAACCTTCATTTTTTGTATGCATGTTCATCTTGAAAATGACGACAGGCGAGCGTTGGCACCCGCTTGCGGTGCTCTTGTTAAGTAGTACATTGACAAAGGAGGGTTTTGCCATGGCAGAAACTGTAGAATCGTGTCTATATTATACGTATCATAAGCAAACAGAGCATGCCCTGATAAGACGGCTCATACAGGAGCCGTCTAATCTGGGTCTGCTCTGTTTTCAAAGACGTATAGAAAAGCTTTTTTATGGAGTAAAGGTTCAAATACATACTGTCGGCTCTATTTTGGATCTAGTGCAATTTTGACTTTTTTATGCCCCCAACGGCGGGCATATAGTAATCGCATTGTCCGTCCTTCCGTCTGCCCGTCCGTCCTTCCGTCTGTCCATCCATCCGTCCGTCCCAAATTTCGTGCCCCTTCTATAACTTTTTATTTGTGAATGAATTTCAAAATAAACTTGCACAAATATTCACCATACAAAGACGATGTGTCGCGTTCAACTCCCTGGTCCATGGGTCAAAGGTCAAGGTCATCCTTCAGGGTCATAGGTCAGGGGCATAAGTGTTTCACAAACACACCCTTGCTGAATATCGATTAATCATTTCCTTCATATAAATGCCTTTTCACGCATTTGCAAACAGAGTAGACCCAGATCAGACGGCTTGAATAAATCTAGAACAAGGAAAGCGTTATGCATTTGAGAAGCTACTGACCGCGTGTCAAACTACTCACCGTCTCATCTGTTTTTTCAAATACGAGTTAGGTCGCTATTAGATAGTGAACATTTAATAATGTCGCCTCCTCAAGGTTCAAAATAAATTCAAATAACTTCCATTTCTTTCTAAAATAGAGCCAAGGGTACGGGAGATTCGTGCACTGATATTTCAAGCCGACACATTTTGTTTGCAAATGGCAGGAAGTTATTATATCACAGCTGCATGGAATTTCTGTTGATCCCAGACTATAATCGCTTTCATCAGAATTATCATCATCTGTGTTCAACTTTTTCCCTGTTCTGTATTAATTTTCCAAAAACTACTGAATGTTCATGGACTAAATAATTATAATGACAAGTGGAAGGTGTAACATTGTCTTAAAGACAGTCGGTAGCTCAATGAAGGACGGGGACATTTGTCCTGCATTAAGCAGCTATATATTTTAAAGACTCTAATGCTCATTATCAAAGTGGTCGCTTTAGATGGGTTCAGGTGTTTGGTAATTCACTGCCTATCCTAAATACGGTTTATAAAAATGGTTTGCAATACTTGGGTAAACAATAGCAGTATTTCGTGACGACTGATTATTGTAATAACAAATTGCGCAAACAAACTGGATAATATATCGGAAATGTCTGACAAATTGTTTTTAATTTCAAGTAATTATGTAGATATTAATGTTATTCTTACACCCCACTTTCTCTAATAACGTTACTGGTTTTCTACTACTGGTGATATAGTCAACACATGATTTGTTTTGTATTGGGTTTTAAGCGACCAGTCATATATTGAACATAGGAGTCTTAAAAACGATGTGGTAGTTTAATGCAGGACAACAGTTTCTACATTACTTTTGACCGGCAATAAACTACCATATGCCTTGCATGTCCATACTAAGACCTATTTTGATGGCCGCTTAAGACAGGCTCAGTCATATTGTGACGTTCAGCAGGCAGCCAATGAATAAAAACGCATTTAAAGAAATACTTACCTGAGGACATTCACATTCATTCGGAGATAATGAAAGTATTTTACCATTTGCTTCATGAATATTTGTTCTGATTCTTAGCTCACTTTGTTGCAAAAATTGTGAAAATATGAGCAGAATGCATCTTTATATTCCAATAGCAGCATTATTTTATTCAAAATCAAATTATTTTGTTAGTTAACCCATTACCTGATCTCCGCGACCTGACTCACAGTTTGAAAACAGTTTGGATCCAGATGAGACGCCGAGTAACTCGGCTTCTCATCAGGATCCAAACTGTTTGATACTCGGTTAATAGTTTCTCTAAACTGTCTTAACCCATTCCCTCATATACTATTTTTAGACCCAGCCTCTTTGAATAAACCTACCGAAAAGGAGCATTAACTAGGGAAAAGGAACATTTTAGAATTGTGTAGTCCTGAAAGCATTGTGATAAACAGAGCATTTGCTCCTATGGAGCAAATGCTCTTTATCACAATGGTTTCAGAAAGTGATTTTTACAGAGGCGTCAAAAGGCGTCAATACTTCCTACATACGCCTTTCTACGCATTTGCACATAAAGTAGACACAGATCAGAAGGCTCATATAGGAGCCGTCTGATCAGGGTCTGCTCTGTGTCCTTACGAAATAATACAGATATGTGTATCAACAGTATCTGCTATTGCCAAACATCCATGTATCCATATGCCATTATGAGAAATAATCTAATTAAGGGACGGACCGATTTCTAATGTTGGTAAAAGTCGTGACCCAACCTTATTTTATTTGCATCTTATAATATATACCACAAGAAATGTTTACATTATGTTCTTATATCTTGTCTTGTAGTATATGTGTATTTTGTTGACAATGTACAACACTGTATGACAGGAGTGTAGCTGAATTCAAAAATACAATGTACGCATCGTGGCTATAGGGGTACAGGGAGAGGAGATACCCCGAGAATTAAGAATTATGTAATTAATTTTGAAATCATTGTGATATAGAGCATTTGCTCCTATAGGAGCAAATGTTCTATTTAGATAGATAGATAGATAGATAGATATAGATAGATAGATAGATAGATAGATAGATAGATAGATAGATAGAAAGATAGATAGATAGATAGATAGATAGATAGATAGCATTGTGTGACATAGGAAGTTATCACAAAATTAAAATCACAGAATGTTCCCGAAGTGAAAGACTAGATAAATGCTACAGTTTAAATTATATTAAGATATATAGAATTACTATCTATCACATGCAGGATGGAAACACAAGTATCAAAACTATTGAGTAATGAATAATTATCTTGGAATAGTTGGACCAAATGAGGTACACACACTATTCATATATTGTAAATGGGGATTAACCTTTTCGGCATATTAAAATTTAAATTGCCTTGCTAAAATATCATATTCAAAACATCATCGAAGTAAAAATTAAATTGAAGATAAAAGATGTTCTTTAACTTTAAAATTGAAAACAGAGATAGTAGTGGCATCCCTTATATCTTGTGGCAGACTGTTCCGTAGGCAGCACCCATTGTATGCAAAAGACTTCATCCCAAAACATTTGACCTTTAGAACAGCATATCTTTTACTATCAGGAATAAACTGATTTATCAGAGGTAGTACCCGCCTTAACCCTAAACCTAGTTGCATACTTATGGACAACACTGATTGGGATAAAATGCTCACCCAGATATGAAGGTGCTAGATTTAACTAATTTTAAAAACATGACATAGAATTAGTTTATTAGCTCTGCTTGCAACCGGTACCCAGTTGAGACTTAAACAATGTTCTTTCCCAACATGTGACATAGAATCTAAATTCAACACAAATCTTATAAGTTTATTTTGTGTGACCTGTATTTTGTGTTTTAGTTCGTTCCATGGTTAAGCTGTTAAACCAGGCAGATGAAGCATAGTAAAAATGATATTTAATAAGTGAAGTAACCAATAGCTTTTTAGTATGTGCAGTGAGAAATTTACTTTTACGATACAGGAACTTTAGCCGATCATTGGATTTATTAATTACAGACTTGGCCATACACTCGAAACACAAACTTTGATCAAGTGTTGCACCAAGATATTTAACAGAAGACTTGGTTTCAATGTTTTAATAATTACATATTATTTCAAAATTAGACCGTGATTTTAACCTTTACTGAGACCCAAATAGTATAGACTCAGTCTTACCAAGGTGTAACGATAATTTATTTCCTACAAGCTACTGAGTAACTATATCTAAGTCATGACTCAAGCATTTTTTATGTCTTGCTTGTTTTTGCCAAAAACCAAAATTGCAGAGTCATCTGCATAGAGTAGCAGCTTATTCCTTACTACAGCGGACATGGCATATACATAGATAAGGAATAGCAAACGCACACACTGGTTTAAAAAGGTGATTTTCACAGAGGTGAAAAAAGGCGCCGATATGAGGGAATGGGTTGATAATAATAATGGGTTAAAAAGCTTACACGACAATACAGAACGTTTATAAAAGTCTACTCCCATAGCCTTTGATTTGTATTCCATTTTGGCCATAATGATGTTTTTTATCTTTAGACTGATGCTACGCATGTGCGTTATTGTGTACGATCCTGTATGATGAAACCAAGTTTCTCAAAAGCTTTTTCGGATCGGAAGTAAACCAAATTGCAATAGATCCTTATTTTAGTAGACATCATTTTTATCACAGCAGCTTCAGTTAAAGTGTTGCCTTTTATGAACGGTTCACAGATGAAGGACATTTTTGATGAAGACAAAGTTCAGCTTAGATTAAACATTTTTGTTGTCTAAAACGCTTTTCTGTTAACCTTACCCGGCTATCAAAAAACTAAGATCTGTTCAAATTTGGATCTATCACAATTTTTGATTCCGGTTTGATTAAGCTTCTGATAACCAGTTGATTGGGTGTCAAACAGCTTGGATCCTGCTGAGACACCGAGTTACTCGACATCTCATCTGGATCCAAGCTGTTGGCAAATTCGAACCAAGTTGCGAATAATGGAATAAAGTTTGATAACATTCACACTGGTAATATTTCCAATCCGACTTGAAGTGGTTTGGGAAATGCTTAATACAATTTAAGATATAATTTGCCACAAAGTAGAAATGGTTTTGTATTGCAAGAAGTATCATCTTGCATGCTTCCTGCACCTCAAGAGAATCTGACAGACAAATGACTTCTTTGGCAATTGAAAATGAACGAACATATGGATTTAAAGCAGGAGGAAATATTTTTCTTTCAACACAGACGTATGAAATTTCCATATATATTATTATGCGAGAGAAGACATGTATAAGGCACATTTCTTATACAGTGCATCCCCTTTAATGCGATCATTAAACAAGTGTATTTCTTGGTCTTAAAGCACGTGGTAGGTGAATGCAGGACACCAGTTATGTAGAAACCTCCTTAATTGGGAATTATTGCATTACTTTCGTCTTGCATTAACCCTTTACTTCATATAAACGTGTTTTACGCACTTGCAGAGTAGACCCAGATCAGACGGTTCCTGTAGGAGCCGTCTGATCTGGGTTTGTTCTGTTCGCTAATGGAATTTGAAATATCTGTGTCTTTACTTTCTAAATTGCCACCTTCCATATTTCATTATAACAAATATTCTTAAAAAGGGTGACCCTTCGAAAGCAAGAGTAAAAGTGCAAAAAGAGAAAATTGCAGACTCGGTTTTATTGAGTCTGTTCATCAGTATTAATATAAAAGGGAACACTACTCATGCCCCCTAGCACCGGCTTAAGCAGTATTTAATTTTCAAAACTAATAACATCAAAACTAATGATCCCGACGGACCAGAGAGGACATGTTTGTCCATGAATATTCATAGGCAATGCTATTTGGAATAAACATAGACCAGGGAAAGGGTTAAGGAACCACTTTCTTTATAAAGCACATTCATAAAGTGGTCGTTCTATAGCGTGTTACTGTAATTGACAACTCTTGTCAGATTGCAAACTCAGTAACCATTATTTAAATAAAAAAGCCAAAGTTTCGAAACAAGCGTAAATGTGCTCTATACCGACGTATTGCTTTTGATTCTCGAGATGATTAAGGTCCTATAAATCAAAGCAACAGATTAATGTGCGTACTCGGGTACTAAAATACGAGTTATTTCTCAAGTATTTATATGGCAATATCCTTATGACAAAAATGGCAGACAAACAGACAGACATACACAGAGAGATGTAATCAGTAAATGATAATCCGTAAAAAAGCGAGACGAAAAATGTTTAAAAAATAGGGAGTGAAAGTGAGAGAGAGCGAAACAGAGATATAGAAGGTGACAGGGAATCAATGACTATTTTATCGGATATATTTATATACGGATTAATTTCTCCTGCTGTTGATATATTGAATGATTCTAAAAGGTTGCACGTAGACAAACATTTGCTTAAAAGCATAATCAATCATTTGGAAGATATGATTAACACTTGTGCGTTATGTTTTCGTCAAACAGAAATAAAACATTCAAAGTTGGCTAAATAACGCCAGTTTAACGATTTGAAGGTTAGCAAAGCGTTGTGTCTAGATTGAATTGGTCAAAATATAAGCTCGAACGAGTTTTCTCAAAATACCCCATTGCTTATAACTTTCTATTTTTCATAAAGTTAATTAAATGCATTGTCACAGAGAAACAAGTTCGAGTGCAAATTTGGGAAACCTGAGAAGATTAATACCGAAAACGTAATGGATGTTTACCTTAACCCTTTACTCCATAAAAACGCATTTCTGTGCCCTTTACAAACAGAGTACACCCAGTACCAGGGTCTGCTCTGTTTGCTTATGATATAGTATAGATACGATTCTACACTTTCTGCCATGGCCAAAACGTCCAGTGCCAATGTGCTCTTATAACAAATAAACTGATTAATATTCATATTAAGACAATGAACTTGACAGGAGAGAGTAAGTCCAGTTACTGCCAGTGACTGATCCCTTTGCTGCCAAAGTCGCATCTGTAATTATCTATGCAGACAATTTGAATACAGATATGACACCGAATGACTCGAAGTCTCATCAGGATCAAAACTGTGTTACTGTGACTGTTTTTTCAACATAGATAAATAAAATGAAAAATGAAAATTGTTTTAGACGAAGTTTGCTAGAAAACAAAATTTTGCAGTGAATGGGTCACAGTGATAGTCCCTATTTACAACGCGTTTTAAATATACATAAATGTTCTAAAGATACATAAATCATTTGCTGAAAGGAAGTATATCACAAGAATACCAATCGAATAAATGCTGAAGAAGCCAAAACTTTTATGTGTTTGATATCAAAGACACCGATGTTATTCGCCAATGTATTAATATTTAAGGTTGCATTTTTGTTTCGTAACTATTCGACATAGGATGATGTTTTTTTGTTGTACAGCAAAATATCTATGAGTATTGACCTAAATTGTTTATTTTGTATCACAGGGACATTTTTCGATATAAGTTCAAATTTACAATCTGCATAACAATGAACATTAGAAATACGAAGCCTTATAGTGTTACCACTCTTTAGAATCGTCTCAACACTAACAAAGGAATCAGAAACAAACGGAACCTTGACGCATGTACAGTAAAACTCCCAATTAATGCGACCGTCACAATAAGGTATCATTCTGGGTCTTAGAGGCAGGTGGTAGCTTAATCAGGACTAAAGTAATACAGAAAGCTCCTAGAGGAGCTTTCTATTTTTCTTTCGTCCTGCATTAAGCAACCACATGCTTTTAAAGACACCAATGTCTCTTCATTAAGTGGTGGCTCTAGAGGGATTTACTGTATTTGTTGTGTGGGGTATTCGTTATTTCAATTTTGTTATTGCAATGTACTGATCGACTCGAGAACGCTTTAAGATTTCTCTAAATAGCACAGGCGATATAATAACTGTTTCATTTAGATAATTCGTACATAAAAAGATATACATCACCACAAAACATAATTCTAGACCGAAATGTAAACTTGTGTCTCGAAATGCTAAATTAATAGAGGGACAGCCACAATTTTAAGTCAACCTTAGATTAGTATTGGTACAGAAACCCATTCCAGCCACCATGACTAGAAGTCAAATACTGTAATGATGCAATCATGTAATTAGAAGCAGTATTAGAAATACATTAATCCATCCACTCATACACGATTTTAGATCCAACCTCTTTGAATTAATCTACCGAAAAGGACGGAATATTCACTAGAGAAAATGAACATTTTAAAAGTGTGTCCCACGGAGCAAATGCTTTATCTACCACAATGGTTTCAAAACGTGACAACATGGGTGTCAAAAGGCACCAGTATGAGGGAATGGGTCAGAAGGCGTCCTTATTAGGGAATGGGCCAAAAGGCGTCAATGTGATGGACTTCGTTAATGTGTACCGTTACACGCTGTCGGTTGGTTGGTCGGTTCGTTTTGAAATCCTGAGATTTGTGGCACAATATACCCAAATATGACATGGTTTGAACCCGACTTGCTCAAATATTTCAGAAACAACTGACCGAGTGTCAAGACATAGGGACACTAGGCGTCTCATCTTGATATGCAAATAGCAGTCTTGTCGCGCTTAGCATTGCCGCTCATGCACGCAGGACTGTTTGGCATTGGTAGTAACAGTAGTCACATTTTTGTATAATTCCATAAGCAAACAGAACTATCTGATCTGGGTCTTCTCTGTTTGCAAAATACATTAAAAGGCGTTTGTATGACGGAAAGGGGGTTATATAAAACACTATTTGAATAAGAATAGTTTTATTCTTATTTTCTTTATAGATTGCCCTAATATTGCACACTCCTCGGTGTATTATTATGTCTATTGTAATCTGTTTACGCTAGGTATGGACAATATCATATTTAACTGAAGAATAGTAGTTTTGTCAACATCGATTTACTGTGTTAGCATTTTCCCTGGCTGGAAAAGGTTCTTATGATTGATATTGTTGCAGTAAAACAAGATTATGTAGCGCTGTATTTGAATCCGCTGACGTGATTACACGGTCTTTATTGTAAAACATATATCGGGTTTCTTGTGAGAGTTTCTATAATAATACCTTTTCTTTTGACTCGGAAAAAAAGTTATTTATTATATTCTTAAAGAAATTATTGCTAATGCTTCAGGCGCTACCAAAGATACCTTTTCTCGGATACAAAGAAATACCACACAGAGCAACAGATAAATATGCGTCAGGGGCGGATCCAGGAATTGTTGTTAGAGGGGGCGTAAAACTGAAATATATGCTGGGGGTTCAGGGGGCCGCAAGGGCCCCTGGTGGGTCCAGGGCAAAGCCTGGTAGGAGGACCAGGGGGGCGAAGCCCCCCTGAAGCTCCCGGATTTTAGTGATTTTGAATACTTAGACAAGCACTCCTCGAGCATGTTGAGTATTATGTGCTTGCATCAGAGTAACGTACTAAAAATGCATGGCATTTTATAAACAGTACAGGTCTATGGATTTAGCCAGAAGATATGCTATAATGAAGTACGTGCCGAAGGTATGGGCCGAGGGCCGAAGCAGGAGGGAGGTGGAGAGCACGAGAGGGACACAGCCCCTTCTCGTCCGGCGGTGTCGTGTGTGTAGTGGTTTCTGGTGATGTTTTGATGGACTTTCACTCATCAAATTTTGACCATTTTAAGACATTTGTTTGGTAATTGGAGTAAGATATTGACCAAGCTGAAGTAGTTTTCATTGAACTTAAGTGCTTGTGTGGCGGCCGTAAAAAGTCACAGTACTTCATTCTCAGTGTTATTATATGTTCTGGTGCTTCGGGATCATAAGCTTTTAAGTTATTAGTTTGGAAAATTGAATACTGCTTAAGCCGATGCTATGGGGTGTGAGTAGTGTTGCACTTCTAATTACTACTCACGAAAAGGCTCACTAAAACCGAGTCTGCAATTTTCTCTTTTCACATTGCTACTTTTGCTTTCGAATGATCTCCAACTTTCAGAATTTATTCATTATAACAGCAACACTGAGAGAAACAGAGTATGACACCTGTTATCAAGACGAAATGGATCCGGCATGAAGGAATGAAGAAGTCCAGTTTGAAGTTTCTGTATTGTATTTAGAAAAAATCCAAATTGATAATATAAACACAGTTGCAAAGTTCATCTGTACAAATTCAATATCCAAGTAAATACATGTATCATGTAAGGAAATCCATGCTAAGAAGAGTGAGTTAGTCGGAATTCCAAACACTGAAGACAATGGTGGCGGGTGCCACCCAGTAAAAGAAACTACATTTCCTCGGCCGATGTTTTGCCGCTCATGTAAACCCAGAACTTCGCACGTCTATTCAAAGGCAAAACTAGAACTCCTTTTGTTTTAAAAATGTAAGTGTGGTCAGTGTAGTTTGGACCACGTGACCTCTCTGCAGAAAGGGGGCCGAAGGGATTTAGTACATCACGCGACTTTTGACAAAGCTTATCGCGTCTTAATGGATTAAATCTTGCGTAATAGCTATCACCGTGCCGGCGGTATGTGTTGACAGTTATTACGCTAGATAAATGATCTGGAGAACAACTATAAACATGAATTAATGAAGTGTATGAATTTACCGATGTAATTCATCCACTATCAGTCTTACGGTCACCTAAAAACCTGCATTTATTAAATTTGATTTTCAATTACACTTAACTGGCAGATAGTGGGTTAAGCAACAGCATCCTACGAGGATGTCTTGTCGCATAGAGGTTATAACCTCCTTGATATCTATGTCAATATCCTTATGTATTCATGAGCATTAATGCATGTGCATTAAATCTATCTTCATTCATTGCCGACCTGGATTGGGAAAGCAAATTGTTTTTGATATGCTTTAATGCGGAGTTTAATGCGGCTGCATCCATCTTCAAATTGTTGACATAAAAATCAGCGAAAAGACAATTAATGTGCAAAAAGAGGGATAGGCTATGTTTGAATTGCGAAATTCGACTTGAGTAGCGGGATAAGAGTTTAAACCGACCGTGCATATTAGCACAAATACCATCAGTGGAAAATGATTGATATATTTATATGTGAACTAAGACTTTCGCATTTTTCTATGCTACAAAAAACGATTTCAAGGCACAAACATAATTTTACTTCGGCGATTTTAGGGGGGGCGTACGCCGGGTCCGCCCCCGCCTGGATCCGCCTATGTGCGTGCTCAATCACTAAAATCACATTTCTCCACAAAAAATGGTCCAGATAAGATACGTAAATTAAAACATATTCAAGAATAACTTCTTTATTTCTTCACCTAGTGGTATTTTGTGACCATTTTTTAGAATCGTCTCGAAGAAACGATACTAAAGAGTCGCCACAACATAGGGTTTGGTGGAGGAATGACGATTTTAGTACTTGAGTACGCACGTTAACCGTTGTTCTGGCTTTATGTCGACAAAATGTTATGTTTGCAAAGGTGTTAAAAGTCGTAGTTAAGGCTTTCCAATAATTAATATGATAGTAATTGTCCTGATTGTGCAGCCAATGCATTTATAGATTATATAACACCCAACTTCTTACTATTCACATGGTTATTTATGTGCTCTGAAATACTGTTGGTCGGACGTAAAACCCAACTCACTCACTCACTCTTTTATACAGAGCTCCAGATAAGATGCGTATATTAAAACATTTTCAAGCATGAGTTCTTTATTTCTCTACCAAACTCTATGCTGTGCCACTCCTTAGAATCGTCTCGAAGAAACGAGTCTAAAGAGTGGTCACAGCATAGGGTTTGGTGGAGAAATAACTATTTTAGTACTTGAGTACGCCCGTTTACCGTTGCTCTGGGTTTATGTCGATCAACTTCTCTAAAGTGTAGGAATTACATGCCACGTGTATTTATATATTTATCTATATGGTAACACGAAAGAAAATTGCAGATCTGCTAATCCCCGCCGTGTCTCCTTAAAAGGACGAAGTCAAAGCACATACATCAATCACTACTTGCAGACATCTTGTTTTTGTGTTGTACATAATAAACCATTTCCTACAAAGCTAATGGCAGACAAAGTTTCGTCGATTTCTTATCAGTCTGTGGAAAGATCATCGTGTCAGTTGGTTACAGCAAAGCTGAACATACTCTGTCACAATAGAAGAAAAAGTACCATATCGATAATGTGGACATTCGGGGACCACGGATAACACAATGGTTAAATAATGATTGAAAACACTAGTTAATGGTAGCACATTTACTTTTTGTGTCAACAAAGCATTGTTAAATACATTTAACCCTTGCAATGCGGGAAACCAGTCACTAATGTCCTTTGCAACCTGTGCTGATCCTGATGAGAGAGCGCCTAGAGGAGCCCTCTCATCCGGGTATGCACTGTTTATCTTGCTGCACTTTTCTTAAGAAATATCCCTAAATATTCAACGTAAGCTGGACCTGTTTGAATGTTTGACCAATCCATTTGAAAATATAGCGCTGTAAGGGTTAACATTAAGTTTTATTGTAGGGTTAGCGCTAGTGATTCAATGGTCGGTCTTTCAATATGTCATCATTCTTATCGAAGAGCTTGACTAGTTGAATAAATACGAGGTATGAGTTATTTTATATTGAATCGCTTTCAGAAAAACAGGATATTTTCCAGACACATATATCATCGTATAGTGATTGTTCCATCTATCTATATGCTATGCCCTGTGCTTAGAAATGTTTAATTTCAATAATGTTTGTGCGTAGTTGCATGCACCTAAATGTTTAACCCATTTGCTCCCACGATCCAATATATGGGACGTAGGTAAACAGTGTAGACTCTGATAAGACGCCGCATATTGCGGCGTCTGATCAGAGCCTACACTGTTTGCTGATAGGAATATCAATATAAAACAAAACGAAATTGAAAATTTAGGCCATGTACCCCTTAGATAAAAATGGAGTTTTCCAATATATAAGCATGGAATAATCCACTGGGAGCAAATGGGTTAATTACCTCTTATTCTGCTAACTGTAAGAATTTTCTTCACATTTGCAACTTGGGTCCAGATGATATATTGTGCAATTTGTTATCTCATCGAGGTCCATGCTGCTGGTAACTCGACTAATAGTTTAAATAAACAACAACAACAGCATATATGTGAACAACAAATGTGAACAACAATAAGTGACAACCTTTTCATAGTAGGGCTAGATTAAATAATGATTAATTCCCATTCCCGCCTAGACTAATTTTAGACCCAATCTCCTTGCATAAATCTACTGAAAAGGGGCATTTACTGGGGGAAATGGAACATTTTAGAATTATATATTTGAAACCATTGTGATAGATAAAATTATATATTTAAAATCATTGTGATAAATAGAGCATTTACACCCAAGGAGCAAATTAATGCTCTATTTATCACAATAGTTTCAAATATGACTTTAACAGAGATGTCAAAATCCGTCAGTAGGCGGGAATTGGTTAAACGGCATCATGCACTATTACAGTTGACCTTTCGGGCATTAAATGCGCTTGACACACACAGAACTATCACCTACACATTCCTAGACAATTGCGTCAACGCATTAGATTAATTCCTCTGATTTGTGTCGCTGTCAGACACGATTATAGTTTGCATGTATCTTTAGGTGTTGTGGACAATTATCACTTAGCTGAATTTTATAATGACATATGTACACAGGAGTATTTGATATTGGTAGAACATTTAGAGTTCAAACTATTATTATTTCATTAGCAAAAAGAATAGGCCCTGATCAGACGACTCCTGTTGGAAATGTTTGCAAATGTGTGAAAAAAGTTGGTATGAGGGAAAGGATTAAAAAACTTGGGATGTGCCTTATTCCTTATGGCTTAGTCATGAGATACCCATAGTCGTAATATGTGCGCGTGCGTGTGTGCTTTGCCACAAAGGCACCATGCTGTATAATTGTAGTATGTGCGTGTGCTTTTGTGATTTGCAACAAGGACACCAGGCTGTATAGCGTGCTTGTGCGATTTGCCACAATGACATTAGCCTGTATAGTTGTAATATTTGTGCGTGCTTGTGTGGTTTGCAACAAGGACATTGGGCTGTATAGTCGTAATATGTGCGCGTCCTTGTATGGTATGATATGTCATTGCGCGTGTGTGTGATTTGCCACAAAGACATTAGGCTGTATAGTCGTAATATGTGCGCGTGCGCGTGGGATTTTCCAGAATGAACCCCAGGCTATATAGTCGTAATATGTGCGCGTGCTTGTGTGGTTTGCAACAAGCACAGGCATGTTAGACAGTATAGTCTTAATATGTGTGCGTTCTCGTTTGATTTGCGATAAGGACAACATACTACCTAGTTGTAATCTGTGCTCGTGTGCGTGTGATTTGCAACAAGGACATTAGGCTGTATAGTTGTAAAATGTGTGTTCGTGTTCGTGTAATTTGCGACAAGGACACACGACTGTATAGTCGTAATATTTGCGCGTGCGTGTGTGGTTAGCAACAAGGACATTAGACTGTATAGTCGTAATATGTTCATGTGATTTGCGACAAGGACAACATAGTTGTATGTGCATGTGTGTGTGTGATTTGCAACAGCAACGTGATCGTCTTTAGAGGAAATGTTAACTCTTTTACCGCCAATTAATGTTCGTCTCATCAGAATTTCGTTTAGATCTACTTAATGTTTCCAATTTTTATGCCCCCTCCCGATCAGATCTGGGGGCATATTGTATTTGCATTGTCTGTTTGTTTGTCACCAACTTTAACATTGGTCATAACTTTTTAGCCATTACAGATAGACTTCATATTTGGCATGCATATGTATCTTATACAGCCGCACATTTTGAGGGGTGACATGTTAAGCTCAATGTCATCCTTCAAGGTCAGAGGTCAAATATAGAGGTAAAATCGCCGACTTTAATATTGGTCATAACTTTTCAACTAGTAGAGATAGAGACTTCATATTTGGCATGCATATGTATCTCATGAAACTGCACATTTTGAGGGCATCTCATGAAGCTGCACATGTCAAGGTCATCCTTGAGGGTCATAGGTCAGATGTTTGTTTGTCAGCAACTTTAACATTGGGCATAACTTTTGGATCAGTAGAGATAGAGACTTGATATTTGGCATCCATGTATGTCTCTTGAAGCCGCACATTTTCAGAGGCGATATGTCAAGGTAAAGGTCATCCTTCAAGGTCAAATGCCAGATATATAGGTCAAATCACTTAATTTCGAACCAATAGAGACTTGATATTTGGCATGCATGTGTATCTTATGAAGCCTAACATTTTGAGTTGTGATACTTTTAAATGTCAATGCCAATGTCATCTTTCAAGGTCGAAGGACCAATGTAGAGGTCAAGGTTTACATTCGCTAAACTATTTGATTTAGTACAGATAGAGACTGATGTTTGCCATGCATCTATTTCTCATGGAGCCGCATGTATTGCGTGGTGACATATCAAGGTCAAGGTCATCCTTCAAGGTTAAAGTTCATATATAGGTCAAATCACCAACTTCATATAGAGACTTAATATTTGGTCAGCTAGCCTATTAGGGTGATGAGGGGCATAATGTCGTGTTTCACAAACATACCTTATTTTAAATTTATTTTCATATATTTATCAGGGTGTCAGACAGTTTGGATCCTGATGAAACGCCGTGTATTTCGGTGTTTAATCTGCATTCTATAGTTTTTCAAAGGTTGTCATTGAATTGCCCATGGCGGCGAACGAGTTATAACGGGGCGATACAGTGGGGACACACCATCATTTGACAAGATTTTATATGTATTTCCAAATTAACAAATATAATTGTGTACAGTAAAAGCCGTTAAAAAGGGTCTAATTATGGTTAGGTAAGGCAGCTGGCAGCTTAATGCAGGACAAACGTAATGCAGAAAGCAGAAAGCATTAAGCAAGTGTTTGCTTTTTAAGACTAATATGTTCAGTAAATGAATGGCCGCCTATGACAGTTTCTACTATAGACGAAAATCCCCGTTCTACTCTGTCACAGTCTTAGGATTAACGTCATTGTCCTTTAGCAGAAAATCATATCCTCTATGGTAATAAAACACGGAAGACAGAATATTGTTAAATCCCATGCGTTGCTTTGTAGCTTGAGCTTTAACGAATTCATCTTCCTGATATCAACCTGTATCTCTTCATTGACACTATATGACATTGCTATTAATACATAATCTTCGTAGCAGGCCGACCTGCCTAACACCATGACAGAGTTTAATAGAATAGAATAGAATATTTTATTTTGACATAAACTGATACAGTTTCTAGTCATTCAAATATACATAATAAATAAACAAGTATCACGTGACCATATTTTGATGTTAAACATGCATACCTGTAACAATTAATGAATATGAACATTAATTATTAGGAGTCGGACTTTACTGAGAGTCTGAACCTAGCAAAAGTGGCTCTTAACTTTTTAGGCAAAATTTTCAGATATTTTTTACCCAGCCAAATGACAGTTTATAATGCTATAAATATAAACGAAGAGAGCTACTGTCTTCCATACCGCTTTTCCATTGTTGGATAAACACGTCTATAACTCTTGATTTAAAATCTTTATGAAAGTGGTTCAAGTCAACATCGAATGGGTTATACCACACATATGCAAATCCATAAATTTCAAGTAAATGTTTGATATTACTAGACCAGTTTATAATACCATTTTCACAATCATTTGAAAGCAAAGTATACAAAGTTTAACCCTATCCCTGTTTTACAGTTATTCAAGATTTTATCACCTCATTAATATTCGTGGACAGAACATGGACAGTTTTTTCACCATGATTGGAAAAGTCAAATCAGATCCAATTAAAATTCCACAAGCAAACAGAGCAGACCCTGATCACACAGCTCCTTCAAGAGCTATCTGATCTGGTTCTACGTTGTTTTTCAAAAAGCATGAAAGGCATTTCTGTGAGGAAAATGGTTAAAACACCCAGTTGCAAACAAAAAGCTTCTTTTGTGTTACATGTATCAGAAAAAGAATTAATCTGAGGCCAACTCGCTACGGTATGTTATACAAACATACTGACCACACACTTAACAAGTAAATGTCAAATTTTCATACATGCTATTGTATTGCAATTATTTCTAAAATACATTTAAAGTCGAAGATTCTACAGAATAATATAGGTAAACTCGACCAAGGTTGACTAATCCAATATAGTCTTCAGTATAATGGCATCATATGTAATTACAATGGCTGTGTTGTAAATTATTGTCTGTCAAGGGAATTCCGCCATCGAATTTAAGACACCGAAGAGGCAGTCAACTCCGATTTTCTGAAAATGTTTCTTATTCAATAAACCGTATAATTCAAACACCAGACTACGTCACATTTTATTCTATTCTACATGTATTTAACTCTTCGGTTGCCAAATTTTGTCGTCTGCAAATTTTGTCGTCTGCTACAACTTTCATATTTCTTCATTTTTGTTTAAAAAACACAGTCACAGTAACAAACAGTTTGTATCCTGTTGGTACGCCAAGTTACACAGTGTCTTATCTGGATCCAAACTATTTTCATAGGTAATCACATATGCGACATTGGCAGCGCAAGAGTTAAGTCTATATCGGGACAGACAATACGGCATAGATAATTAACATGCTGAAATAAGAAAAATAAAACTCCATTATCATATTAACTCGTTGTATGCTAGTAGCGAATCGATGATACATATGCAAACAGTTTGGATCCAGATGAGACGTCGCATAAAGCCGTGTCTAAACGTGATGCAAACTGCTTGACTTTGACCATTTTTTGCAAAGAAACGGGGAAAAGTTTGTTTTAAGAATTAAAGCAGATGACAATTGTTGCAGACGAAACATTACTTAGCTTGCAAAGGGTTAAATAGGGCAATGTACAGATACACTGTCGTAGCTGAAATGTGTTTCGTATATGTACAGTAAACCCTTTCTAAACCGCACAGTATCGATGTCGATCTTAAAGAAAGATGACAGCTTAATGCAGGATGAAAGTCATCTAGAAAGCTCCTCTGTGAGCTTTCTGTGTGACTTTCATCCTACTTTAAGCAGCCACCAGCTTACAAGTATCTATTTTGTTCTCAACTAGAATTCCGGTTTAGAGGCGTTTTACGCTATTTAAGTTTAAAGTCTCATTATACTTTTATGTGAATTAATTTTCAAGCTCGGTTATCTGTCAAATGGCTACACATGAGGTTTGGTACAGAAAAAAACCATTTCACATTTTGTTTGCTCATTTACAACACAGGAAAATAACGCAGAGCAATAGACAAAAATAGATTAAGCACGTACGTATATCACGTCAGTTAGTCACCTAACTGTAATTTGTATAGAAATTCCGTTCTATTTTTTCAGTCTATGGATCAGTGTGACCAAACAACAAATGAAAACTAGAACTGAAAAATACAAGCAACCGATTCAATTTCCCCAACGTATTTTAGTTCAAACGGACGATGTGTCTAGACTGATACCACTGTCTCTGTTTTTATTTTCTATCCTCCTCTAGATTCAGCTTTGAATGCGACCTCAGCAATGTCATTCATGATTTGCTAGTCGCCATTTTGTTTACTTTATTTGAGCGCAGACGTCACGTGGCAATCACGTTACAGTAGCTCATTTACATCTATTGGACGATCTGTCCAACTAAGCTCGAGGTATTGAGGTTCCACTGTGCACTGATAACGCCACTATATGTACTGAGTTCTGGGCATTGTAACGTGACCGAGTAGAGTCAATGATTACTTCTAAATAGTCCATACGACGCCGTCTGTTGATTATAAATAAAGATTTATAACAATGATGCTTAACCCTTTCCCTGTTCAATGTTTTCCAAATTTCAATACCTACTGCATACCCATGGACAAAATATAGCTATAATGAAATATGGAAGGTGGACCATTGTGTCCATTTTAGAAACTAAAGAAACAGATCTATCAAATTCATTTAGCAAACAGAGCAGACCCTGATTAGACGACCACTTTAGGAGCCGTCGGATTTGGGTCTACTGTGTCTGCAAATGTATGAAAAGGCGTTTGCATGAAGGGAATGGTTAAACAAAGGTGGTTTATTTTGTAAACATGGCCTGATTAATTCGATAATCAATAACAGGATTAGCAAGGTTGCTGTTGCACGATTTTTTTGTAGGAATTCAGATCAATATAATTATATACTTGTGCACAGTAGAACCTGTCTTAAGCGGTCATTCCTTTATTAAATATAGAGGTCTTAAAAGGCGTGTGGTTGCTTAATGCCTTACATACCTGCACTTAGACATCTTTTTGATGGTCGCTTAACCCTTCGCTTGCTAATCGCGTCAATATACCTACCTGTAAATAGTGAAGACCCAGATGAGACAGCTCCTGCAGGAGCTGTCTCATCAGGGTCTGCACTATTTACAAGTTGATTGTACAACCGGTGCACTCCGCAGCAGTGATTGCACAGCGCAATACTTGTACACAGTGAAGATATATGTAATTATACAACAGGACATGGGTAAAGAAGGAGAAATGTATTTTAAAAATCAGCAAGCGAAGGGTTAAGACAGGTTCTACTGTATTCAAATGTTTTATCACACCCATATGGTGAGTTTTTCCATTATTTCGCGCGTTCAGAATTATCTGATCAATGGCTGCTCTGTTTGCTTATGATATATGATGCACGTCTGATTCTACAGTTTTTACCAAAGCAAAAAATATCACATGAAAAATTTACATGATAAAAAAAATCAGCTAATAAACATTATGTCATTATTTCATACATGAATATTCAACAGGAAAATAATTAAATGTTTTAAATCAAAGCAGAACCTGAGATATGGAGTACTATTATGAGACATTGAGGCAAAATTTCAAAGACGAAGTGTGATTTATTACGCTCTAAAAACTGTGATATTTCGATGCTAACACGTATGTGCCGCATGCAAGCTTAACATTTTACAATGCTCGTTTAATGTCAGTTTGTACAAAATGACTACGAACATCATATTCTTTTTTTATCACATAACTTATTTCGACTAAAAGTGCCGTTTTGACAGGTTCTACATGTATATTTACACATGGCGTTATCAGTGTTTCTACATGACGTTACAGCTTTTCTCACATACTTCCCTTATCTCCGAGTTAGAACAACGGGTTAAGATTTCCTTATCTGTAACACGTGTAAGATCACTTTTTTCTCACATAACTTCCCATATCTCCGGGTTAGTTCAACGGGTTAAGATTCTCTTATCAGTAACACGTGTAAGGTCCCTTTAGAATATATATGACGTCATACGTTATATATTACGTCAAACTGGGGGAACACCGATGTTTATATGTCATTAAAAGGGCGAAAATAGATCTAGATCTACACTGTTTGGTTATGTGAGAAAAAGAATATTATGCTCGTTGTCTTTTAAGATCACATGTTCCTAAGGCTCGTAATAACATTTTCTAAGGCTCGTTTAGGAATATGTGATCTTAAAAGACAACTCGCAACAGATCCTCTATAGAACATATATGACGTCATACGTCATATATATGACGTCAAACCATAGAAACCGATGTTTACATGTCATTTAAACGGCGAAAATGCGCTTTTTTTATATGTGAGAAAACGAATAGATCTGATGCTCGTTGTCTTTTAAGATCACATGTTCCTAAACTCACCAAGAAAATGTTATTAAGCTCGCCAAGGCTCGCTTAATGACCTTTTCTAAGGCTCATTTAGGAACATGTGATCTTAAAAGACAACTCGCAACAGATCCTCTATATATTAAACGTACCGTATTAGAGAAATGTGTGACGGCTATATTAACTCGAATATACAGGAGATTATGTGATAGAAATAAATTCTAATGCAACATTTTTGTAACACGCATTCTGATTGGTCCACGTGACAAAATTTGAAGCATATAAACCACCGATATACTGTCGGAAAATGAATATACTGTCGGAAACCGAATCACTTGAAAATTTACTACGAAATATTCATACGCGCATTCATAGTAAAATTTAATGAATGGGTCTGAATGAACGAAAACCCTGGCTGAATGAAATGTCAAATATTTTGAATTTGCTTTTTTTTCAACACATTTTATGGTTGTAGTCAATATGAGTCGGGCGATTCTACTCAATATCTATCGTAAAGTCCCACAAGTTGATCCAGAGTCCATTTATTACACATGTAGATCTAGTTCACTGCCCTTGAACAAACGTTCCTGTTGCTCTATTCTGTTATGAGGTGTATGTGCCACATGTACCCTGTAAATATAAGATTTAAGGTATATAACTATGTAGCTGTGAGATTTATATCCATGCTAAAATAGTTAAGAAGGACCTGACAGCACTAATATTACCAACCGATCCCAGACAATCATCTGAAAACATTAAAAAAAACTCAGGTTTCCTCTCTGCCATAAATCACAAATCTTTCCAAAGAAATGTGTGGTTTGACATAACCTTGAATTTCGCTCTTCGTGGTATACATAGAAAACCTAAGATCTCTGACAAAAGTACAGTGTATGAGTCATGCAGGAAACACCACATACAGAACAAACAGCCATCTTTTGTTTTTCCATGACGAGACTGGTGTTTAATTTTGCCAGCTGGCGTACAATCAAGAACACACTAAAATCGCAAAGGAGATACTATCAAGAACAACGATTCAAACATTAATACAATAATATACGATAATCAAAAGGAAACATGTCCTGTAAATCTCTGAAAACATACCTGATAAAACTGTACCCGGATCGAACCATTTCATTCAGTAACCCAAACGTTCAGTCGATTATGAAGAATCATATACACATCCAGACCTGTTTGGTGAGCGTGTGCTGAACGAAATGATGAAAACAATTTCTGCTATGGCTGGTTTCGTCAAAAGTTTACTCAGGTCACTGTGTCCGGGAGATTGCAACCATGCACTAGTTGTCACCTCCCTTCAGAATTTAGCCTATGCATGTTTAAAAACCAGGGAAATAATGAAAAAGTCCGGTCATGAGAATGAAGCCAGTGTCGGAAGCTATAATACCGACTGGTCCGACAATCAGAAGCGGCAGTATTCTTCAATTCTTCAAGAACAGTCCCATAATGAGAATTCACACTAGACCACTCGATGAATCTTTACAAATTCCAAACATGCCTGTAGATTGTCGCTCCTGATATTTTCCATTTGCACGTCCACTTGGCCTATCATCATTCTCATCAAATACACCAATCAGCCAACGTATCTTGAATATGCCGCCAGTTCCGCATTGCAAACAATTTAAAATAATTAATTCCGTTGTCCATGTGTACAATTATTATGGAATTTTATTATATTTACACAGCAGCAATGTCGAGGTCAAATTTGATTCATCTTCGGTAGTTTTGAAAGGGACCTACCGTCAGAAATTCAAAAGGACCATGACTTAACGATTTTCATATGTGAAAATCAAAGTATCAAGTGAAAACACCAGTTCTTGGTATGTTAAATATAAGCACAATTGCTAGGTTCCGAGAGAACTATTTTCTATATGCGTAATGCGGGGATATGCGGTGTTTCGTGACGTCATGTTATGACGACAAGAGAAAATATCAAATGACTTAAAGTATTGTTTGTTTTTTACCATCTGGATCTATGGTTTCATTAGAATAGGGATAACCGTTGCGTATTTGAAGATTTGCAGCAGTATATATCGGTGGTTTATATGTCGCAAATAATCGTTTTCCATGCTCCGCTAACGCGTCGCATGTAAAACTAAATTTGCGACATATAAACCACCGATATACTGCTGCAAATCTTCAAATACGGAACGGTTATCCCCTAAAAGTGTTTAACTAAATGATGCACAACTATTATTGACGTCATCAAAGTGCAAACATAAATACAGTAAAACCCGCTAATGTGACCACCTAAAGAAGTACCATTTTGGGTGCTAGATGCAGGTGGTAGCTTAATGCAAGAAGCTCCTAGATGAGCTTTCTGCATTATTTTTGTCTTGCATTAAGTAACCACCTGCTTATAACGACACCCATGTGTTATTCATTAAGTGGTTGCATTAAAGGGGTTCTATGGTATTTGATATGATATTTACGTCACAGTTTGTTGCAGTTATTATACAGCTGACATGCTATATAATCTGTTCCTGCTGAAAAAATGTCTGCCAAATCTCTGATCTGTTGCATTTGTTTTATTTACTCCAGGGTCCATGCTTATAAAACGTTTAGTTGAGTCTGAGTTCGTTCTCAAGTTTTTGATTGGTCAGATTTGAGCCTTTGGCTCAAATCTGACCAATCAAAAGCTTGAGAACTCAAATCTGACCAATCAAAAGCTTGAGAACGAAACTCAGACTCAACTAAAAGCTTTATAAGCATGGACCCTGATTCGTACACGTGTTTGAGAAACTGTTGACAGAGTTAAACAGATTGGATCCTAATGAGTCACTCGGCGTCTCATCTGGATCCAAGCTATTTGTAAATGCGAGTCAGGTCTTAAAGCCTTCAATGATACTTGTCGATATTTGGATGATATTTTTAACTTAGATAACCCTTTCTTTAATGCTCTGATTCCTACAATTTATCCTAAAGAACTCAAATTGAATAAAGCTAACCCGTCCGACAATTATGCAGCGTTTCTTGACCTAGACCTTAAAATTAATAATGGAATGATTTCTTCTAAAATATATGACAAAAGAGATGATTTTGATTTTAATATTGTAAATTTTCCTCATCTTGACGGGGATGTTCCCCGTGCTCCATCTTACGGGGTTTATATATCTCAACTTATTCGTTTTGCTAGAGCTTGTTCATCTATTGACGATTTTAACAGTCGAAATCTCATTTTAACTGAAAAACTGCTTAAACAAGGATTTAGATACCATAAACTAAGAAAAACTTTCTCTAAATTTTACTATCGAAATCTCTCGCTTATTGGCAAGTACAAATGTAATCTCAAGGTACTTTTGCGACACGGTATTTCACATCCTGAATTTTATGGTGATGTGATTTACAAACTTCGTAGAATTATTGGACATACCCATTTTCTCACTTTGTTCATCAAATATATAAAACAATTCATTAAAAAGGGATATGATCCTGTATTATTACAACATACTGCATGTTTGGTTGTGAACCCTTTTACAGTTGGCAATCACGCTGGCCTCTTTGCATGTACGCCGACAAGAAAGGTTTAGTACTCTATGAAGGCGACCTCTTAAATCCAGAAATGGAAGGAGAACGTCGGATATCTGTACTATTTCATTTTTGTCGTACCCTTTATTACTTTTCTACAGTTACTCTGTTTGCAGCTCAATCATTGAGTACACTAGCGATAGGTGGATACAGTATGTTCAATTAAATGTTTTTTTGTTATACATGCACTTTACCACTGTATTTGCTGTCGCGGTTGTTGTAGATTAGTCGGAGAGGGGATACGTTTATTTACACTGTTTGTCTTTTAGGATGGGGATGGAATAAGGGTGAGGTTGGGCGCCCATAAACCGGTTTAAACCCCCGGTGACTTTTGTCACTGACCGTTCCAAGGCGGTACTTCCATCTTCCTCCTATTGTATGTTTGTTTTGTCTTTGTGCGTCTCTTGTTGTTTTTTCTACCCATGTACATTTGCTGTTTCCTTGTGTTGCTGTTCGGGCGTGTGTTTGTTCTGTATGTGGTATTTCCTGCATGACTCATTTTTGTACTTTTAGCTTACGGGTTAAAGGTAGTCGGAGATAATCAGACAAACAATACAATCTTTCAAACCGTTAATTAACGATAACATAAAAAACTTTCAGAAGTGTTGCATTTGACTGAAACATAATTGAGTGGTGAAACAAAAGCAAAAACAGAAATTGCAGGTCTTGTAAAGTTGAAACTCTCTTAAGCGGTCTAATCATGGGTCTGTAAGGCAGGTGGTAGTTTAATGAAAGCCAAAAATTATACAGAAAGTTCTTATAGGAGCTGTCTGCATTACGTTCTATAAATAAATGGCCGCTTATGACAGGTTCTGCTGTAACAACACCAAAACTCGTTGCTCATGCAGTGATTTAGTTAAAATTTAATAACTATCAAGAAGTTACCGTATTGATTGGTCGTGTAACGATTTTTTATAAAGCAAACTGCAAAGTGTAGAATTTGATGTATTTGCCCATTGCATGGGTTATTGCAAATGTACAATTACATGAATACAACCAAGTCTAGAAAATTGTTATTAGTAAGAATTATTCGCATACGATGGCTAATGTTAATATCTCCTTTTTCATTTTCCTAATTTCTCATTTTACCTTTCGTTGTTACATCATATTGGCATGGAATACATTTAAGTCGATGAGCCAGTAGGGTTGGTCGGTACCATCTCAGGGGAATAATTCTCATTGTGATTTTTTACAACATATACCTCTATAGAGTTAGAAAATATGTGATAGCATTGCATCGATGGTAGCTTTCTATGTGTTATTGCGTTTTATATTATGCTATACAATATCCGCATTTAGAGACGAAATTAGCATTGAAAAGTAAAGCTAACGATTTCAGATTTACAACATTTGGTATCATACCCCAACAACGAAATTATGATGAAATACCTGAATCAGGTTGTCAGTCTGACTGTCCTTCCATCTGTCCACCCCATATGTCCGTCCATCTATATGTCCGTCCATTCATCCGTCTGTCTGTCTGTCCATTTATAGACGCAAGTTTCCCAATCTGCAAGTTTGCTTAAAACTTGATATTCTTATTATTTTAGTAACCAATGTACCTGCTAGTTATGTCTCCCCCACCAGTATACTGGGGAAACATATTGTTTTTGTGTGCGGCGTCCATCTGTCTGTCCGTCCGTACGTCTGCTCCCCCTCCGTCCGTCCGTCCGATTTCAATTTATCCGTGCGGTTTCTCCAAACCTTTTATCGGATTTTCATGAAATTTCGTAGGATTGATCAGCACTATGCCTAGTTGTGTTTATCTTTTTCCTGTTCCGGTTCGATGCTTTTCTGCAGAGTTATTGGACTTTGTATGCCCCCAACGACTCGCATAGTAATCGCATTGTCCGTCCTTCCGTCTGTCCGTCTGTCCGTCCGTCCTTCCATCCGTCCGTCCCAAATTTAGTGTCCCTTGAATAACTTTTTTTTTATATGTGAATGGATTTCAAAATAACCAGGCACAAATGTTCACCACACAAAGACGATGTGTCGCGTTCAACTCCCTGGTCAATGGATCAAAGGTCAAGGTCATCCTTCAGCGTCAAAGGTCGAGGGCATAGTGCTTCACAAACGGTTACCCCAAGACATGTTGTCGGATTTTCATGAAACTTAATAGGATTGATCTCACTATGCCTAGTTGTGCTTATATTATATATTATTTCTGTTCCGATGGTTCGACGATTTTCCACAGTTCTAGGACTTTGAAATTTGTATATGGGAGACTTTGTCATCGCGGGGGGGGGGGGGGATCAGTTTTGGTATAAAAACAATTCTAGTTTCATTTGGACCTGATCATTTATTGGTCCAGTTTCCACTTTATCCCAAAATAAGTTAGTAGCCTGTAAGATGGGGTGTGCGTATTGGTTCGTACACAATTAAATATTCCTAGATGAACTATGGGTCATTCTTGATGGACATCTGTGTCAATCTAACATACATGCTTTTAGTGATTTCATTGTCGCACGGAGGTATCCAATACGGTTACGAAACAATAAAGATCAATTACATTTTTGCATTTTTAATCAGGATTTTAATATGTAGGCTGGTGAATTGCACATCTGAATGACATGTTTAAATTTAGAACAAGGGAGCGTTTAGTTAAAAAGTGAACAAAAACCCTCTGTGTCCTTTCTCTGAAAACGTTTGTTTTTCTCTGACCGTGGTCACTGACACATAAGCTACAGAAAACATGTCACGTCATTGTTCTGCAAGATCTTCTTCAACATGATTCCCTTTAGACTGAGGTTGAAGGGATTGTCCCAAAGGTTATTAAAAAGGTTTTAACATGATTCATGTTTCGCATTTGCTTTACACTTGGCATATGAGGGTAGCTCTAAGATATGATAACCTGGTGATAGGATAATGTATCGACCTGCTAATAGTAATTCTGAGCGGGAATGTTGAAGATTCAGAGAACAAGAGCGTTATTCTGATCTCCTCCAATCTCTCCTGTTGGATCATTGTTTGCCCTATATGGCAAATGAATGATAAAACTAACGTAAAGTAAATATACACAACAAACAATCGCCCTACTCACAAATACATGTATTCTCAGCGGCTACTGACATAAGTGTAGAAATAGTAATTATAGGCATTCACAAGTTTAAAACACAGACATCCCAATAATTCAATAATGTTGATTGCCTGACCACCCATCCAATGCACAAATAACATTGCCTAAACTATAATAATTTGGAAAATTTGGATTCTGAATTACAGCCTGGTCGTTTGTAATTTTTGCGAGCGCTATGCAAAGTATTCGCTACATAGTTGTTGAAGATTGCCCTCCATCATTGCACAGCAAAGGTCGCGTCTGACATGACCTAAAAACTTATGGTGAATGTAGGGGACAGTCAAATGTCTGCACTTCATGTAACAATTTGAAGCAGATCTCCTATTTCTAACCAATTTAAGGACTTTGCTTAGAGGTTTTCTTTCCTGGCCTGGTCGGGAATCCCACTGTGCTTGCCTTACTATTATAATTAAGGGCGTGCCAATACAAAGTTACACACGAACTTATATTTTAATAGTGATGGTAATCTTCCTGGTGTCATGGAGTCATTGCTCCAGTCCCGCATCTCTAATATAGTGGTACGCTGGTGTATGTATCAGCATGAAAAGCCAAATTCTGTATTCTCTGACCAGGTTATACAAACTTGATTTAGTACTTCAGTTGCATGGTCAGATGCTCATCTACTTCATCCAGTTAGTACTGGAGTGCCGGGACCTTCTCACTGACATTAAAAGTGTTTGCTGTATCTTTCTATTGTCAATGCAATGGTTGACTCTATTTACATGTACTTAGAAACCTCCCAAAATGCTTCCTGATCTGTTTAACTATTATGCTTAGCATCTGATGACCAGACTCTCTACTTTGATGTCATCACCACAGTTCTTGATTGATTTTTCCCTTTATAATTTAAGAATAATGTATTTTTTTACGGCCAAAGATTTTATACCACATTGATAATTAATTTCTGTTTGAGCAAACTCTATCCTATCTACTATTGCAGCACAATAACATGTACTTGGACATTGTTTACACTAGTCAATTTCTTCTGCAAAACTTACTAATGTGTTAGTGTTGCTTATGTCTAGCATATCATGAATTATTTTATATCCATTATGTTTCAAATGGATAACAGATTGTTAAACTTTGATTTGGAGGTTCCCTCTCATGTTTTTGTCATTGCTTTTTGCTTTTGAAAAAATCCATACTAAATATAACATGTTATGAATCCAAACGAATGTCGTGCAATACATCATTCTGAAGCTTCTTTTAACCAGAACACACCTACTAAACTCTGCATTACTTGCTGATAACTCAATGTTTTAGTATATTATCACTACTCTTTCTTTGCTGTCTAACTTTATCACCAGTACCCAATGAAAGATTATTAAGTCCTTGACCTTTGTCATCATGTACTAATAGATGCATTAGAGACAGGGTGGGATACGGCAACTCTGGTTTAATTGATTCTTTAACGTGTATAGTGTATGGAATTGAAAACTGCGACACATACCTGCAACACATACCCTGTAACATTTACCTGACATCGGGCCAACCAGTCCACCTTAGTACCATTTTGAAAGTCTTTTGTATGACCCGATCAGCGATCAAATTCACAACGTCCTGTCCGAAAGCGAAAGCTGAACCGACTGAGCTAACTGAAATGCTGACCTTAACATGTACCTATGTACAAATTAACAGATGGTCAGACAAAATACGTTTTACTTCAAGTTACCTTGAAGTGAAAACAGAATGTCTGTATAAGCATGGTTGATATGGTAATCACCATTTTATGCTCGTATATATTATGTCTCGCAACGTTTATGTTTCCAACTCATCATACACCAATGGGGGCTTTGCTTCAAACTTTCACAAATTGGCAACATTGGTGTGAAAATGACCGTTACGAAGGAAATGTTTGTTCTGATCATTTTATTCAGAGTTACAGGTCTTAGCAAATTTCTTCACTATAAAGCATATACATGTATTTGCATAAAACGTTCACAGATAAACAACTTGATATGATGATGGGGAATAGTGTAGTAAGCAAAATTACGGGACTTTGTGGGGTTTTTTTTCCACTAAAGTGCATACTTGATTAGAGACATCATCATAAGGAAGAGGGGGAGGGGATCCATTTCCTATTGTTAAAGTTTTAATGCTTATGATGAATAATGAATATATAAGAGTATATCATGAATAAGCTAGCTCTGAAGTGGTTGATCGGATATTTATAGTTTACCTGCTACAAACAAGTTTCATAAAGGGACATAATTTGGCCTAAACAATGACTGGGTTCTGGCTCAAGGGGTTCTCATCGTTAATTTGGTCGTTGATATATAATGATAGTGAAATGCTGGTGAACTTTCATGGGGCTAACTCTTAAGATATTTCAGTTTTGGCACAATTTGAGTGTATGAAAGTTTAAAAAAGGGACATAACTCTTACAATTTGCATTAAGAGATACTAGATGTAAGGGGTCTAGTCTGAAGTCAATTCATTGCCATCATTACTGTGAATATACATATGAAGTTTTATGAGCTTATTTATAAAGATGATGAAGGTATGCAAAACTCCGGAGAATTTTTACTTCTGCAAAATACATATGAGTGTAAACATAATTCCATGTACGTATGAGCAATAATTTACATTATATAAACCACTTTTTGTGAAAAAATAACAACATAAATGAAAGATGTGTAACTAAAGCTACAAGCCTTTCAATTTTCAAGTAGATACAGGCAGTAACAAGAGAGAGACATCAGTTTGAAATTAAATGGTGTCTTTCCTTTAATGCTAGATTTAGAAAACACTATTTTTACCATGGGGTTAAAATTGGTGAAAAAATACAAAAAGCTACCACCGATTTACTGCTATCACATATTTTCTGATTCTAGACACTTATATCTTATCATAAAGCATTGATAGCATTATTCCCCAAAGATGGTACCGATGGCCAAATTTTTGGCCTCTGGCTCATGGCCTAATTTAAATGGTTACTTTAAACGGAAGTTATGCACTTTGACTCGCCTGTTCTGCCTGGAACATGTTCCATAATTTTCGTGCCATAAAAGGTCTTAATTTACTGTCAAAGACGAGTAAGCCATATGACATAAGTGAATATTTAGTGTTAATATCCGGAATAAGCGACAGGGTTGGGTAATGAAAAGATCAAATACAAGTGATTAACCATCTGACTGCGGGAAACGAGTGCATTGTCATTTGCACATCTCTACAGGTAGTAATAGACTTATTCTGTCAAATGTACGAACATCCACACATATTAACCATTTCACCACCAATGTCGCAAAAATGCACCACGACAAATAGTGCAGTCCCAGATCAGACGCCGCCTTTTCAAGACGGCCTCTGATCAGAGACTTCACTTTTTGTCTCAAACTCTTTTTCTATACCCGTGCTTTATTCATTTGAAATTGCATTTATTTATCTCATTTTCTTGTTTTACCGAATGCTTTAACAAAATTCGATTGCAGACGACAATTAGAAATTTGGCCCCGAAAGGATAAAGTGATCTGATGCGTGCCACAAAATTAATACATAGAATTCGAACAAATATCAATGACGTAGCTAGCGATACGCACTTACGCACGTGCGTAACATCAATTTGAAAGATGAAAATATTATTGTTGCAAAAATAGAATAAAAATCGATTTCTAAGGGGGATAAGCTTTGACAGACTTTCAGTCTTGTCATGTAAACGTTAACTCATTTTGACACTTTTTAAAGGCTCTGCAAAGTCATCTTTTGAAACCATTGAGATAAATAGAGAAAATGCTCTATTCATCACAATGTTTTCAAAACTACAAATTCTAAAGTTTTCATTTTGTCTGGTGAAAGAAGATCGGTCTGAAAATAGCCTATTAGGGAATGGGTTTCTTGATTCCACATGTATTTGGTAGTTATATGTCCCGTGAAATAATGCTGAAATTTATTCCAAAATCCATCTACAGCTATCTAGCATAACAAAAGTTTCCCCGAGAGCATACCCCTTGACCCAACTAGTCATGGTGTACACAATGTATTTGGATCTAGCCCCGCTCCTGAATATGTATTCGTTACTGTAAACCTTGATGACCCGAACCCTCAAACAAGTATAATTACTGCTATGTAAACCAGATTGCAGCATGGCTTTCATCCTGCATTAAGCAGCCGCCTGCCTACGTTCTCAATTTGAGTCAACGAGGATTAAGCCTTTCCTCCATAAATACGCCTTTCTACGCTTTTGCAAACAGCTTAGACACTGATCAGACGGCTCCTATAGGAGCCGTCTGATCAGGGTTTGCTCTGTTTGCTTATTAGATATGATGGTACAGTTTCGGCCACGGTCATAATTCTAGTGTCTATGTGCTATTTTAAGAAATTAATCTTAATATTCATGACGTCATTGCTTCTTACATGAATATTCAGGGAGGAAATGGTAAACGGTATAAGGAACAGAATATTTTCGAATGGATCTGATAGTCTATAAAAATGTTAACCCAATTCATACAGTGAAAAAAAAACACTCTCTCAAGGTTGAGAACTATGCGTTGACAATGATATTACTTGAACACCCAACAAGTAAAGGGTTAATCATTTCCTTCATACAAACGCATTCTGCTTTGTATGTTTTTACATGATATAGCTCAAAGCAACACGTTTCCTTGAACTATTTACGTAGTCCTACGTTATAAAACTTCAGCTCATGAATATTCATGATGTCACAATTTCTTACACAAATGCCAATCTTATAGCCTTTAGAAATGTTAACCCAATTTATATAGTGAAAAGTTCAGTATAAACGTCACGAGTATGACAAATGATTCAATTAGAGATCTTGTTTAATGTAATAGATATTGTCACGGGGATTACTCCATCCTATTTAAGATCTTTCAATCCTGAATTTCATAGTGGAAGATTCCATTATGGTTTCTAGATGGAGTCCATACAGTATGAAGGTAAACTTTGCCAGATGACTTTGAGTGACAAACAGTGCAGACCCTGATCAGAGGACTCCTCTAGGAACCCTCTGATCTGGGTTTACACTGTTTGCAAATGACATCATATGCTTGTCCCGGGCTGGAAGAGTTAAAGACTTTTGTGAAGAAAGTACGCGTGGATTCTTAAATTGTTTAATATTGAATGATGGGAATAAAACTTCGTACGTAACTTTAAAACCTCATTGCTTCGTATTTTGAAATGACTGACTTGACACTTAAATAACAGGGCGTGTGAAAGCTGCTTAAGCACATAAAATAGAAGACACATTTCTCTGACAATATGGCGACATGGGGTATGTGAGCTTGCCCACTAAAGTTCTTAAAATTTTGGCATGTTTTATTAAAAATAAATACTCTTTGAAACAAATACATAATTTAGTCTCAAAAGTCGTTCGTTCTTCTGTAATTATATCGTATTGTTCGCTGAGCAACAGTAAAAGTTCGTACTCAAATACTAAAATCGTCATTTCTCCGCCAATCCATATGTTGTGACCACTCTTTAGAATCATCTCTAAGAGACGATTCTAAAGAGTGGTCACAACATAGAGTTTGCTGGAGAAATAAAGAAGTTATTCTTGAAAATTATTAAATTTACGCATCTTACCTGGACCTCTGGAACTTCAGTATACAATATGCGTCTAATAACAAATCAAATCACCCTCCCTCATTGGAAAGGACATGTTTGATCTGACGGTATGTAATTGTGATACGATACGGAAAGTAGGCGTGCACATATCAGGCTCTGTAATTTCATATATCATATTGGATTAAGATGGCAATGAGTCAGGTGATTTATATACATACAAGTAATAACACTTTTCGCACAAAATCTGAGTTTGTTGGTGTTTTTTTTTTTTTTTATCTCGGCTGGATACGTGTATACCCCAAAACAACCGCAATTCCGTACATGGGACATAAGCAACCAGTGTAGACCCAGATAAAATGGCTCCTGGCGGCTCCAAATGCTAGTCATGGCGAGCATAGCATAAAAAAATTCAAATGGACTATTCCAAAATTCAAACAGGTCAAGCTTATGGTGAAGATTTAGGGATGTTTCTAAAGAAAAGTGTAACATGACAAATATGACAGACCCTGATGAGAGGGCTTCTCTGGGTCTGCAACCGTGTCCTGCATTGTCCAGCATTGTCCCGCATTGTAAGTGTTAAACCTCATCTTTCTGTGATAAACTTCATGTCTGCTTAACTCCGACCTGTTGCATTTTTATTACATTCAATTCGTTCAAGGTTTTGCGAAAATATTGACTGGTGTTACTTGATGTCTTATTTGGATCCAAACTGTTTGCACAAGTGCCAATTTAGTGGGCACGTGTTTCTCATGTGAGGAAATGTGGCAGATCGGTTGTTTTACCCGGTTGTTCGTCTGTATGTGAAACAATGCAAGTTGTTGCATATATAGAATAAAAAAGCATATGGGACCTTCCTCCACCTGTAATTAGCTGGATATCGTAGTATGACTGAAATAATGCTGAAGCGACGTAAAGCCGCGAAACAAATCCAAATCCAAGTGACCACAGACTCGCAGATGATAGTGAAACACTTGTGTTGGTCATCAATTAATATGCAATTAATAGGACAAGCTAATGAGTGAGTGAGTGAGTGAGTGAGTGAGTTGGGTTTTACGGCACTACGACACAGAATAGGTCCTATATTATGAGCGGACATTATTTTCAAATTACGATACCTGCTTAACTCCTATCTCGCTATGAGCGACCTGACTCACATTTGCAAATGGCGTAGATCCAGATGAGACAACAAGTAACTAGGCGTCTCATCAGGATCTAAACTATTTGACACTCAGTCAATAGTTTGTCAAAACGCATGATAGAAACGGCAGTACTCAGCACTGCACCAGATCATTTTTAGCCGACGTTATTTTTTTCAGAGCGGGTTAACCCTAACAAAGCGGGAAACAAGTCACTAATACCATTTACAAACAGTGTAGACCCAGATGAGAGGGCTCCTGGAGGAGCCCTCTTATCAGGGTCTGCACTGTTTGTCATGTTCCACTTTTCTTTAGAAACATCTCTAAATATTCACCATACGCTTGACCTGTTTGAAGTTTGGAATAGTCCATTTTAATATTCAGCATTGTAAGGGTTGAGGTTAAGATAGGAGCGAGTCGTCATTGTGTCTAGACGGAAATGCTACCAATAATTGGAATATTTTGTATGCATTGGTGTTTAGCCTTTCATGGTTTGTGATAAGAAATAGATAACAATCCAAAGTGGAAAGCTATTCATAATGTGCAATCTATTGGAAGAATCAAATTGCTTGCTCAGTTAACAATCTATCACCAAGCTAACAGTGTAGCTGTTATTGATTACGTGCCAATAACTAGGAATGTGTTTAAAAAATGGTAATCGTTTCAGTATTTGATTTTATTAATATTAACGATACGAGTTATATATACAACCACTTAAGTCCGTTCCTTGTTGAATACTAATGTTAAAAATAATGACATCATGCATATTTTATTCACTACCTTTTCATACTGGCATATGTACGCAATATATTTTGGTATTGGAATATCTATTATAATCTCATAAGCAATAAGGGATTAGAATACTCTAATCAGATGGTTGACCGTTCATAACGGAGCCGTTTGATCTGGATGTATTCAAAAACATGAAAACAACATTTATATGAATGAAAGGGTTACATGTAAAATAAAGAAATGGTTTCTAGTGAAAGCTATGCTATAAATTGCTCTGATTTCACAATTGCGAATATTAACGCCTTTCCAATTGAAAGGAGCATTAATAGATTTTGTTGAAATTTTTGTACATTATACGTATACAGTAAAACCTCTCTATAACAGCCACTAAATTGTGTTAATTAGTTGTTATTTAGGACAGGTGGCTGCTTAAAGCAAGGTGAAAGTAAAACAGAACGCTCTATAGGAGCGTTCTGTTTTACTTTCACCTTGCTTTAAGCAGCCACCTGATTTAACACAACATACTGGGTGTAATTTAGTGGCCGCTATAGAGAGGTTTTGCTGTACAATAAAATCCCACTAAACAGGAAATATAGTAGAGAAGAATTAAGATACCGTTACGAACGTGATTACTTAATACAGAGTGAAATATTCTGAAAGCGGGTGATCCTTCAAAAAGCAAAAGTAGCAGTGCAAAAGGTTTTATTGAATCTGTTCATGAGTAGTAATTAAAAGTGCAACACTATTCACGCCCCCCTAGCACCGGCTAAAGCAGATTTCAATTTTCAAAACTTATACCTTCAAAACTACTGTAATGATCCCGAAGGATCAGAAAATATAACAACACTTAGAATGAAGTACGGGCGACTTTTTACGGCCGCCGTACAAGCACTTAAGTTCACATTAGAAATGGGATTACTAGCACCCCCGTTATATCGAAGTAATTTTATGGCCTCTTGAAGTTCGAAATACGGAAATTCAACTGTAGATCTACTATCCGAGTATCCGTATCATTAACAAGTGTCCGGAAACGCCCACATATCGATGCTTTCACTCTCGATACATCCCTGAAGTATCGACCCGACGTCATGAAAACACTCATACAGTGAAGTTAATTGAAATCGACAATTTACACTAGATTTATCATGACCTTCTGTTCATAAAGAAAATGCGAAAATATATCAATTTCATATTTGATCTCTGGTAACTGTAAAATTATTTGAAAATTACGTTTTGATAAATTACTCCGTCGGATCATGGTTTACGAAGTGTGAATAATGAGTTTCTCGTGGGCGGGATAATCGACAGGGGAACAGTTCTGGTAAATAATTGACATTCTTCGAAATTAAGCAGTTACGTCATAGGCTAATTTATACCTAACCTCTTTGAATGAATCTTCTTTACTAAAGAAAAAGAAACTTTAAGGATTGTGTAGTTTTGAAACCATTGTAATAATGCTCTATTTATAACAATGGTTACAAAAAGTGATTTTTTCGTCAAAAAGCGGAACAGGTTATAATGCCGCACAGATTGGCACATTTCTCGCATCAATGATGTACAACTGAAACTATACAGTTGTACATCAATAGAGTAAATCGGGGGAGGGGGCACTCCATGACGTCATTTACATCTATACATGGATGTTGGCTGTGCCGAAATTTTAACACGATTGGCAAACTTAGATCTTTCGCTGCCGAATGTCCTCCCCTTTTCTTCCAAAAACATTACCACAGTAAAAAACAGTATAGATCTTGACGGGACACCGAGTTACCCGGCGTCTCTTATAGACCCTGACTGTGTGCATAGGTATTCACAGATGCGAAATTTAAAGGGAAAAGGTGTGATACAAAAACTCATGCAATGGTGGTCTATATCATGTTAAACGTATATTGTGGAATATCGATATCTGGAACCTCAAGGGACAGTACAAATTACTCCGAGATAACAGAAGTTCGAGTCATCCGATTTCTAATCTGGAAAATTTCTCAATGTCTCTGCTAAAAGTTTAAAGTAAGACTTTACTTAAGACCTTCATTAAGTTCAACTTATATTAAAAATGATCGCCCATATCTTTGGTAAATTCCGAAATATACCGTATTCTTGGTAATGAATGCCCGCTCTAATAAACGCCCCTTAATTCCTGGGGTTTGGGGTGGGGGGGGGGGGGGGGGGGGGGCTAACGAACGATAAAACAACTAACACCTGATGAAAAAGCCATTAAATAAAGTGCAGGTAGAAGCTTAATGAAGACTGAAGGCAATGCAGAAAAGCTCCTAAGGATATTTGTGCATTGCTTTCATTCTGCATTAAACAACCACATGTGTACAAAATGCAAGATCATTTTAAGACATTGAATCCCCCGGGAGCGTTTATTGGAGTTAAGAGGGTAGCTCTGGGCTCTGTGAATTGGTTGTTAGCTCCATTTACGACACTTTATGTTTCTTTAATTACAGGAATCCCGGGGCTACTCATCAAATTTTTATCCATTGTCATCGCCGTCCACAAGTTTGTTTTAGGTTAGTATTAACCCTTCTCTTGCTGAATTTTAAAATACAATTCTCCTTCTTTACCCATGCCCTGTTGTATAATTACATATATCTTCACTGTGTACAAGTATTTCGCTGTGCAATCACCGCTGTGGAGTGCACTGGTTGCACAATCTACTTGTAAATAGTGCAGACCCTGATGAGACAGCTCCTGCAGGAGCTGTCTCATATGGGTCTTCACTATTTACAGGTAGGTATATTGACGTGAATAGCAAGCGAAGGGTTAAAGCTACAACTCCTATGATTAATTGTAGTTGATGTTTCCATGGAACGCTTGATCACGGGCATGCGCAATGTCATAAGCTGTAGTTTAGCTGTATTTCGTGACAGTTACAACTACTGCTGCAATAACCACATGCATGCATTATCTCTTTAGCTGCAGTGTGTTGTTCATTACAGCTGCAACTCTACTGTTCAATTAAAATGACTAAAGAACACGTTTGCGAACACATTAGACTAGGACCAGAGTAATCTGAACTATTTATTGGTAGTTGAGACTTCTGTTGGTTTTGTCAAGGGTCGAACAATTTATTTCTTGACCAGTCTCCGTGCTCTAAATAGAAAATTTTATCGCATGCGTTTGCATTTTCATGTAGTTCCCAATGGCATACGTCACATAGTAACGCACTTACCTAGTAACGGATTTACTGGTTATTTCTCTTTCGCCGCAAATGTTGTCTGCAATACATGTAATCTGTTCCAATTTTCGTTTATTTAATATTCTCCCCCTTTCTTTCAAAAACATTGTCACAGTTGAAATAGTTTGGGTCCTGCTGAGAAGCTGAGTTACTAGTACTCGGTGTCTCATCAGGATTTAAACTGTTTGCATAGGTTATCACAGGTGTGACATTGGCAGCCAATGAGTACATGTGTACCCTTTATCTGCTAAATAATCAAAACTGCTTCTTCCTTTTCTGAATATTAACCTTTTCCTCCATAAATACGCCTTTCTACGCCTCTGTAAAATTAAAAACAAGAGATGTCACAGTCACGTGACAAATGCCCCCAAAAATTGTACCCTGTGGCCTTGACCTTTGACCCATGGACCAGGGAGTTGACACATCGTCTTTGTGTGGTGAACATTTGTGCCAGGTTCCTTTGAAATCCATTCACAGATAAACAAGTAATTGAACCATGTGACCTTGACCTTTGACATATGGACCAGGGAGCTGAATGCGACACATCGTCTTTGTCTGGTGAAATTCTGTGCCAAGTTATATTGAAATCCATTGATAGATAAAGATGTTACAGACCGGACACGAAATTTGTGACAAAGTAATTGTACCCTGTGACATTGACCTTTGACCCATGGACCAGGGAGTTGAAAGCGACACATCATCTTTGTCTGGTGAACATTTGTGCCAAATCATATTGAAATCCATTGATATATAAAGAAGTTACAGACCGGACACGATATTTGTGACAAAGTAATTGTACCCTGTGACCTTGACCTTTGACCTATGGACCTGGGAGTTGAAAGCGACACATCGTCTTTGTGTGGTGAACATTTGTGCCAAGTTATATTGAAATCTATTGATAGATAAAGAAGTTACAGGCCGGACACAAATTTGTTACAAAGTAATTGTACCCTGTGACCTTGACCTTTGACCCATGGACCTGAAGGTTGAACGTGACACATCGTCTTTGTGTGGTGAACATTTGTGCCAAGTTCTATTGAAATTCATTGATAGATAAAGAAGTTACAGACCGGACACGAAATTTGTGACAAAGTAATTGTACCCTGTGACCTTGACCTTTGACCTATGGACCTGGGAGTTGAACGCGACACATCGTCTTTGTGTGGTGAACATTTGTGGCAAGTTATATTGAAATCCATTGATAGATGAAGAAGTTACAGACCGGACACGAAATGTGTGACAAAGTAATTGTACCCTGTGACCTTGACCTTTGACCCATGGACCAGGGAGTTGAACGCGACACATCGTCTCTGTCTGGTGAACATTTGTGGCAAGTTATATTGAAATCCATTGATAGATGAAGAAGTTACAGACCGGACACGAATTTGGGACGGAAGGACATACGGACGGACGGACAGACGGACGGACGGACGGACAGACGGACAGACGGAAGGACGGACAATGCGATTACTATATGCCCGCCTTTGGGGGCATAAAAATGAAACCATTGTGATAAATAGAGCATTTGCTCCTAAGGAGCAAATGCTCTATTTATCACAATGGTTTTAATACAACACACTTCTAAAATTTTCCTTTTCCCTGGTAAGTGCCCCTTTTTGGTAGAATGGAGGAGTGGGTTAATTGAACGAACCGTGGTATCAACATTATCACTGAAGCAATTTTTTGTATGGCAAACAGTGCAGACTCAGGAACCATTGATCCGGGTGTACACTGTTTAAAAAAACGTAATTGTATACTCGTTTCTCTCACATTAAAGGTAAATCTTATTGCACAGCGATGTCTATTTAGAAAGACACGTGCAATATGATGTCTGTTTAGAAAGACACGTGCAATATGATGTCTGTTTAGAAAGACACGTGCAATATGATGTCTGTTTAGAAAGACACGAATACATGTAAAATCCGTTCTTCAAAGGTCATGCGGTGCTTGTTTGAATTCATTTCAGGGGAATACACGTGCCTTTCATGCACAGGTGTAGTAGATCCTAGAGACTGTGTCACTATAACGAGGTGCGGAAAATATGGGGTAGGTTTGTAAACTATGGGGTAGGTTTGTAAACTAACATTAAGTCTTTGGAGTGAATTATTTTTACACAATTTTTGACTCACTACAATTTTCTTAACCCTTTACTCTATGGACATTGCTGTTAACCCTTCGCTTGCTATTCACGTCAATATACCTACCTGTAAATAGTGAAGACCCAGATGAGACAGCTCCTGCAGGAGCTGTCTCATCAGGGTCTGCACTATTTACAAGTTGATTGTGCAACCAGTGCACTCCACAGCAGTGATTGCACAGCGAAATACTTGTACACAGTGAAGATACATGTAATTATACAACAGGGCATGGGTAAAGAAGGAGAAGGGTATTTTAAAATTCAGCAAGAGAAGGGTTAAAAATCATACATCATGAATATTAATTAGATTAACTTTTAAAATTGACATATGAAATCTTTGTCATGGCAGAAACTGTAGAAGAATCAGTTCTACATTATTCCATAAGCAAACAGAACAGACCCTGATCAGACGGCTCTTTGCGAAGGCATAGAAAGGCGTATTTATGGAGTAATTCAAGGTTTATTTAAGCTTTAATCAGTTTGTCCACCAACATGCAGTCAGCTTGTCAAACGGCTTGGATTCATATGAGACGCCGGGTAACTCGGCGTCTCATCTGGATCCAAACTGTTTGCAAATATATAAAGGATCCAAGGACAGTCGGCTATTAATTGACCTTGAGATTTTTATACAAACTTTCGATACTAAATGCAAACGCAAAGTTATCTTATCACTGAAGTTTTCATTGTATACTCGTGCACTTCTGTTGAAAATGAGACAAAGTGATAGTTGTTATTCGTGTAACGTTTAAGTTCTACATTTTTCTTTTTCAAAATACGACGGAACATAGGACGGACATGCTTAAGGATATTGAAGCCATGTTTCACAAGATGAGTGGAAACAATAGCAATGCACAACTTCATAAAATTTCTGACATGCTGTCTTTGGCGAAAAATTCAAGCGCAAAAGCAATGAGGAGCAGTTTAGATACAATTCTAAAGTTACAACGGCTCTCGACGAAACAGACAATTTGTTTCTATAAACGCTACTCGCTGCTTGCACAACAGTTGTTTTGTCTTTGTAACATAGGTACATGTAGTACCTTGATGCATGACAAACGTTATACAGGAGCCTTCTGCATTACTTTTAACCATTTCCTTCATATAAACGTGTTTTCACGCATTTGCAAACATAGTAGACCCAGATCAGACGGTTCCTATAGGAGCCGTCTGATCGGGGTATGCTCTGTTCACTAAAGAAAAATGTTTCTTTACTTTCTAAAAAGGTTACAATGTTCCACCTTCCATATGTCATTACTAGTTTGTCCATGGATATTCAGTAGGTACTTAAATTTGGAATAAACATAGAACGGAAAGGGTTAAAGACTCAATACTATGTCAATACATTATGCAGTCGCTTTAGCGACACTCTACTGTAAATGTTAAACAGTCTTGACCCGAACCAGACGTTTATGTTATCAACACAGGAATGGGGTCTAAATTTTGAGGTGTGACATGTCAAGGTCATCCTTCAAGGTCAGAGGTAAAAAATATAGATCAAATCACCGACTTTAACATTGGTCATAACCTTTGAACCAGTAGAGATAGAGACTTGATATTTGGCATGCGTGTGAATCTCGTGAATCTGCAAAGGTCAAATTGGCCGGGGCATAGTGTTTCACAAACACATCTTGTTTGTAATACTTTAGCTCTAGTATATTGATCAGTTAATAATGTTGTTTCAGGTGTGTTATGTAGACCAGCTAGTGACAGCACTTGGATACCTTCGGTACAATCTAGGTTGTCGAGACTCTACTGTAAGTATTAAATGTAATACAGAGCAACATATAAAGAAGGGTACTCAAATTATAAATCTTCATTACTCCACCAAACATCTGACCACTGTTTAAAATAGTTTCGAAGAGACTATTCTAAAGGGTGGTCACAGCATAAGGTTTGGTTAAGAAGTTATTATTGGAAATATTTCGATTTACGTATCCTATCTGGGCCTCTATTAAAACATAAGGCATGTCAACATGACGGAGCCTCGATTGAACCGTAAGCATACTTGCAAAAATATCAAACGATCAATGTATGGACCCCTTTTAACATGTCTACATGTGCTTAAGAATAGTTACCAAATTGAATGTACTTAACAACCGTTCGGAAAGGTCAAGTGTGATTGAACTTTTGAAGATAAAATCTGTTTGATTGGACAACTGTATCCAATATTCTGTTTTACTTCATACTTGGTATTGCAATTAGTAATACTTATATAGGAAAACAGACACAAACAGGCAAATGAAATGTACTTTTGAGCAAGCGTCATATACCATGAGCTGTTTTGTCACAAGGGCAAATACCCAATGTCATCATCCTATAATTATGTCCAACATCATCAACCTCATGTTTCCATCTTTCATCGGCACAATGCGATATTGTCTGTATCGCAGAAATGTTAAACTTTCTAGCTCAATCACACGCAGTAATGAAGATACCAATGACTAGAACATTACAAACTTGTTCATGCGAGAATTTACAGGCGCAAAGAATTGACTGTAATCTGTTTGCAGCAATGTGTGAGCGGAACACGTACTGGACGGAAGCGATTGTCACAAAGGTCATCTGGGATCTTGTGTAGCGAATGTTGCCTTGCCGACCTTTGTAACAACAAAGGCTGCCATACCAAAGGTATTGTATTATTCTGGAGTCGAGTAGTGTTACATTCAAAGTCTGCCGTACTAAAGCAACTTTTACATTCAAAGTATGTCATACTTAAGCTACTGTTACATTCATAGTATGTCACACTAAAGTTCAAGCAGTCGCACTTAAGCTACTGCTAGTCAAAGTATACCGTTCTGAAGTTACTGTTACATATTGCTACAGCCAAATTCTGTCAAACTAAACTTCCTGTTAAGTTACTGCCGTATTTAATTTCATGCCACTGCATGCAATCAAAGACTATGATACTTAACCCTTCGCTTGCTATTCGCGTCAATATACCTACCTGTAAATAGTGAAGACCCAGACGAGACAGCTCCTGCAGAAGCTGTCTCATCAGGGTATGCACTATTTACAAGTTGATTGTGAAACCAGTGCACTCCACAGCAGTGATTGCACAGCGAAATACGTGTACACATTGAAGATATATTAATTATACAACAGGGCATGGGTAAAGGAGAAATGTATTTTAAAATTCAGCAAGCGAAGGGTTAAGTTGCTGCTACAGCCCAAGTTTTTCATGCTAAAGTTACTCATACTGCTTACAATCAGACTGTGATATTTAATTTACTGCTACCCTTAAAGTATATCTCGCTCAAGCTACTACTTACAATCAAAGACTGTGTTACTTAATTTACTACAACAGTAAAACCTCTCTAAACCGGACGTTAAAATTAGTATAAGTATCGGTCTTGGAGACCGGTAATAGCTTAATGCAGGATGAAAGTCATGCAGAAAGCTCCTCTATGGGCTGTCTGCATGACTTTCATCCCGCATTAAGCAGCCACCTGCCAAAATGTATCTAATTTCTTCTCTACTAGAATTCAGGTTTATAGAGGTTTTACTGTACACTAAAAGTATGTCATGCTTAAGTAACTGCTGCTTACAGTCAATGGCTGTGATTCTTAATTTATTACTACACGAAAAGTGTAACATGCTTAAGTTACTGCTAACAACCAGTGACTGTACTACTTAATTTACTGCTACAGTCAATGTATACCATGTTAAAGATTGTATTTGTTTTCACGATATATTTTGCTGCCTCCAAATTTTAAAACATGTTCCTGTGACTTGGAATTACTTTAATTTGTAAAACTCCGATATCCAATTTCTTTTATTGACTGGTTTGTTTATTAACGTTTTGTTTATTTCTTCCATCATCATCTATTAGATAGTTTCTGTGGATCATCCATGAATTAATCAATGAATTGAAAATAAAGCGTCTGCCTTTGGATTTTATGTATTGATTACCCGTACAACATGGGTTCTGAAACCATAGGACTATTTCGGTTTGACCCTGCAATAGAGTCTAGCTTCATCTATAATATTAACCCATTACCCCATAGAGGTGCCTTTTCACGCCCTTATGAAAGTTGAGAGAAAGTGGGGTGCTTAGAGACAGAAAGTGACAGAAAACAGGCAGACAGAATACAGGCAGACACACAGAATAAACATATAGAAGTCCAGACATACGAACAGAGCTATAGTTAACTATGCGCACCCAAATACTGCAATCGTAATTTCTCCACCAAACCCTATACTGTGACCACTCTTTAGAATCGTCTCTTCGAGACGATTCTAAAGAGTGGTCACAGTATAGGGTTTGGTAGAGAAATAAAGGAGCTATGCTTGAAAATGTTTAAACTTACACTTCTTATATGGAGCTCTGCATACAACTATAAAGAACACGGGATATTGTGTTAAATTATATTTTATTAAAAAGAAGCAATGTATCTAAACAATTGCAATTTCCAGAGCCGGAGAACCGATACACAACTCTAATTTCATTACAGGCTACTTGCCGCCGTCGAACAGAGGTCCAATTTGTTTTAACTGTCCGAAGGCGTTACATCCGGATAGCTGTAATGATATACACATCTGCAGGCGCGGTGATGTAAGACACTCTCTTAAACTGACGCTCAAATTAGTACCAGTGCCGATCTTTTAGAACGGTGCAGTTTAAACCATTTCCCTTATAGTTTATATGCCACTGCAAACAGATTAGAGCCAGTTCAGACGGCTCCTATTTGAGCTGTCTGAGTAGGGTCTGTTCTGTTTGCTTTTTGTATAATATAGCTTCCACCTGAGCCGAAATGTCCTGTGTAAATGATGTATTCAATTCTTAAAGCTAATCTAAGTAATATTCATGGTGTCATTATTTCTAACATGAATATTCAACATGTAAATGGTTAATATGGGAGTCATGTATAAATCTTCAAACTGAGATATTTGCAGTGATTTCACCCTTAAGCAGCCACCTTCCTAACATATCTAAATACAGTAAACCCCTTCTACCCGGACTTTCAAATTAGTATTAATGCCAGTCTGTAACACAGGTGACAGTTAAATACAGGATGAAAGTAATGCAGAAAACCCCCAAAAGAGCTTTTTGCATGACTTCCATCTTGCATTAAGTATCCACCTGCCTAAAACATTTTATGCCCCCGTTGAAGATAGTCCGGGGGCATTATATTTTTTTGCACCTGTCTGTCCGTCCGCCTGTCCTTCCGTCCGTCTGTCTGTGTGTCACGCTTTTACGTGCAGATGGTTGTCAGTCTTTTCATTGTCTTATAGCTCACTAACCACTATAGCTATTTCCATGGAATGACATATATACACATTAAACACCATCCATACTTTTATTGCGCACCTAGCCCATGCTGCCCGCAAGCCCAATGTCAAGGTCAAATTAACATGCAGCTAGGCAAGCAACACCACGGGGGCATCGATGTATCTTAAAGACACACATTTCTAGTTTAAAAATAAAATTTCGGTTTGGAGAAGTTTTACTGTAATGTTTGTATAAGTCTCTGATTGAGATGGATTGACTTAGACTATCTATGAATTTAGACGTCGAGGTTGTAATAATTCAGGGCCATTCCAAAGTAATCTACCCTAAACTGCTATCACTCTGATGGAAGTATTTCTGCTACAACATTGATCAGAAGTATTAATGATATTTTAACTCCGATTCTATCAGTCTTTTGATAAGCTATTGGTCTTATCTAAAACAACTTTTAGGAATTTCGTGGCCGAGCGGTCTTAGATCACCCAGCCCCTCGCCGCTTCACAACGTAATACTGACAGCGTTACTACCTGCACAGTGTAACCTTAACAGCGTCACTATCTCCATAATGTAATATTGACAGTGTTTCTATATTCACAACGTAATCTTTCTTCATAACGTAATCTTGGCAGCGTCACTTCACACATAGTAATATTACATAAATACTTGAACTGCTCTGATCTAATATTTTGACCACTAATGGCCTTTTTCAAAGATTATCATAGTAATATTGACAGCGTTACTATCTTCACAGCGTAATCTTGGCAGGGTTACTATTTTCACAATGTAATCTTGACAGCGTTACTATCTTCACAGCGCAATCTGGCCAGTATCACTATATTCACAACGTAATAGTCATAGAGTTACTATCTTAACTACGTAATAGTCACAGCGTAACTGTTCTCACAACGTAAAAGTGGCGACGTTAACGTTAAGTTCTGTTTTCACAACGTTATCTTGACATCGTCAATATCTTCACAACGTTATATTGAAAGCATCACTATCTCGACAACGTCATCTTGACAGCAACACTATCTCGACAGTTTTATTTTGACAGTGTCAATATCTTAGCAACCTTATCTTGACAGTGTGACTATTGTCTATGCCATTACATCGACAACGTTTTCTCGCTTCTCAGTCGTGCTAGATAAGCTGAGTTACTAAAAATAGCCGTACTAGAAATCCTTATCTGGAACACCCCGTGACTAGTGTATTCATACGCGCGATTGGGTAAATCAATACAAGAGAAGGACTTCTTACAGAATTATACCAACATTTCTATAGGCAACAACCTTATGAATTGAAATTAATATAAGTAATTAGCACGAATATGAAATTCTATTTATCATATAAACACTTTAAAAGCCTATTTAATTAACCGAAGACGTTGTTTTGTAGTCACTCAGTCATTTATATTTACGCCAAAACGTAACGTTTGTGGTTGTCATAACAAATGACGTCATTAGAGGGTTAATACACGTTTTTTGGGCAATAACATCTGCAGTGTCCCGAGGGACTGTTGTTGGCCCGAGCCCGAAGGGCGAGGGCAACAACATTCCCGAGGGACACTGCAGATGTTATTGCCCGAAAACAAACATGTATTAACGCTATTCTTGCATAAAACCAATTTTCTGCTCTCCGGCATCAATTTAATTCTTCAAAATACAGGCAAAACAACGGCAGCAAAACTATACACCTCTTTGACACTTCGGCGGTTTATGCTGTTTCTGGGCCACTGTTTTCTTTTCGACGCTTACACGGAATTTCATTCAATATGTATATCACTAAAAACAGTTCATTGTCGGTGCTCCTGGAAATACTCACACCCCGGCGTTCACCTAGCTTAGGTCAAAATGCTGTAGCATTCGCGTCCATTGTTTACCTTAGGCCCGTAATAGGTATAATTAAAACCGGTCAACAACAGCGCGTGAGCACGAGAATCGCCTTGTTAATACATGGTCTAGCGGGACTACAACAGCACGTTTTATGCAAGAATTTGGTGTCACGCCTAAAGTTATGCTGCGGTCTGTTGCTATTAGATATGGAAGTCGTATTACGCAATGTAAAGTAGTACTTCACAAATTCGTTAATTTTCTTGGTTTTAGGGCGTATTTCAGCGAGAAAAATAATCAAGCATGGGATTTGTTAAAGCCGGGGGGTTCTATATCCGAGGTTGGTCTGTTCCTATCGGAAACTCGCTAAAGCTCGTGTCCGACTGGAACAGACCAACCTCGGGTATAGAAACACCCGTCTTAAACAAAACCCATGCTTGATTCTATTAATCTTGACAGTGTATCTATCTCAACAATGTTGTGTTGGCAGTGTCACTTTCTTGACAAGGTTATCTTAGAAGCGTTAGTAGTTAAGTTGTATCACAATAAATCGTTCCACGTCTTTCCTGAAATGGACGTCTATGTCACATAGAAGATGTCAGAATTTAAAAAGTAAAGTTGCTATTTCCAAATTTAAACTTCTCACATTCTTTGCTTGTGGTAAGGTGTGCATAATTAAAGCATGGCACAATCACAAAACTGAGGGAACATGAATTCAACTGAATCGGTTACATACATTCAGGAATAATTATTGACATTTCAAGTGAAACGCATGATAAAACCCAATCCAAACGAGACTTTTAGTAAAGAAGAATTTAGATCTTTTAGGCAGGTGGCTGCTTATGCAGGAAGAGACGATTCTAAAGAGTGGCCACAGCATAGGGTTTGAGGGAGAAAAAATACGATTTTAGTATCCGAGTACGCACATTTATTTGTTTCTCAGTTACGAAATTATACAGGTCAATGCCAGTTATTTCGGAACAGCGACCAACTCTGATGTTTGTCTGTATTTTTGAAAATGTTGATTTATTAGCTGATAGTAAAGATGCACCAGCTGGTCTATAACTGTTCGATATTTATGATATCATCAACTTTTACATGAATATTCGGGCATTTTTATGTGCGGAAGTGCGATTGGACGGTATTTCTACCCGGATGTTCTGTGCACGAAACACGCAATTTGTTCCATACAGAGAAACAAACCTCTGGCGTCTACCTTTATCTTTAATTAACTTTAATTAATAATATGACTGAAATACTGTTGAATACGACGAAAAACAGGAAACAGACGATCAAAAAGAGTTAAGCAATTGGCATAACGTACAAGACGAACATAGCTCTCTACCGGAACGCGGGGACATACAGTAGAGAGCTATGTTCGTCTGATGACTTGTCTGTCTGTTATTATTTGCGTAAACATCCGTCTATTCTAGCGCCGACTTTATAGCAGAACCTGACTTAAGCGGTCATCAAAATGACTTCTAATTATGGGCATTAAAGGCAGGTAGTAGCTTAATGCAGATCAAAAGTAATAAAGAAATCTCCTATAGGAGGTTTCTGCATTACTTTTTACCTGCGTTAAGCAACCATTGGTTTTCTAAAATTAAGATTTAAATTTAAATTTTAAATTTTTTAATTTTTAAATTGATTAATGAATGGTCGCTTAAGACCTGTTCTACTGTATGAGCTGTACTTGAATTGTTCTTGCAGCCATGCTCCTCTTCTTTCAGGTGTGTCACTTCAGCACGGAAGTAAATGGACCACATGATATCCGATATATGTCCAAATGTGAAATGAAACAGGTAAGAAATGACTTTCAGAACAAGTTAATTCGACACCTTTTAGAGACAAAGTAGCAAATAGTTTTTTCAGAAGCTAATTCAGGATCTGTTCGACCACGGTCTTCACTGTTTGATTAAGTTTGTTTGTTCAAATACTTAGGGTAAGTAGGATACTATAAAGCACCTCTTAACCGGACGTAAGCTTTAGCATAAATGTCGGTCTTAGAGACAGGTGGCAGCTTAATGCTGGTTGAAAGTCATGCCGTAAGCTCCTCTAGGAGCTTTCTGAATTTGCTATGACTTTCACCGTGCATTAAGCAGTCAACTTTCTAAACATATCTTTAATTCTCCTGAACTAGTATTCCGGTTTAGAAAGTTTGACTGTATTTGAAATTCAACTATTATACACTGCTAGCATAAGTCGTGACACACGACAATTGCCGTGCATTCAGTTAAGAATTAAACTCGCATGACACCTTTTCACGTTTACTCATGGCACAATATATATCAACCTGAGTCAAAATGTTATGTGTTCTTATGCAAATATAAAAATAATCTAATTGATACTTATGTCGTTATTTCTTACATGATTATTCAACAGGGAAATTGTTGAATAATTATGTTTTATTGTACTGTCTATGAGGTAATGCTATTAGACGATTCTAAAGAGTGGTCACAACATATGGTTTGGTGGAGAAAGGACGATTTTAGTATCTGAGTACACGCCTGTATCTGTTACTCTGATTAACGTATGACATAATCCGTTTTAGACCTGCTACGACAGACTCATGATGTTTCAACCACAGGGGACCGGCATTTCCCATAGTTTTTCCATCGGTACGTATATCATTAACCCTTTCACCGCCGCAGTCGAGTAAAAACACTACGACAAATAGTGCAGTCCCAGATCAGACGCCGCCTTTTCAAGGCGGCGTCTGATCAGGGACTTCACTATTTGTCTCAATCTGTATTTCTATATATGTGCTCTATTCCTTTGAAATTTGCATTTATTTATCTCATTTCCTTATTTTACTGAATGATTTAACAAACTTGGATTGCAGACGACAATTAGAAATTTGGCGCCGAAAGGGTTAATATATTTACCTAATTAAACGTTAGCCAAATGTGGGTGGATGAGTAACATGGTTACATGTGCATGCAGTTTGGATCCAGATGAGACGCAGAGTAACATGGCGTCTCATCAGGATCCAAACTATTTGACAACATATGAACAATGATGTTTGTCAATGGCAGAAACTGTAGAATCAGATCAATATCATTTCATAAGAAGACAGAAGTGGTCGTGCAAGGAGCCATCTAGTCTGGTTCTACCCTGTTTGTAAATGCGTTAAAATGTGTATGAAACGAGTAAAGTCTTAACCCTTCGCTTGCTATTCACGTCAATATACCTACCTGTAAATAGTGAAGACCCAGATGAGACAGCTCCTGTAGGAGCTGTCTCATCAGGGTCTGCACTATTTACAAGTTGATTGTGCAACCAGTGCTCTCCACACCAGCATAGCGAACTACTTGTACACAGTGAAGATGTATGTAATTATACCACAGGGCATGGGTAAAGAAGGACAAATGTATTTTAAAATTCAGCAAGCGAAGGGTTAACATAAAATTTTAGAAAATCGGTTACTAAATATTCATCATGTCATCATTTCTTACATAAATCTTCAAGATTGAAAGGTTTAATAACGTTTTGGAGTTTTTATCTTCAATTCACTAATTACATTCTGTTCAAACATTTATTCTATTACCTGCTGATTATCTCAACGTTCAGCAGCTGCTGTCGGTAGTTTACGCAAGCTTGCATCTTGATTTACACACTTGCCTGTTAATTTCTCCCAGGTTCACGATGTATTTTGGAATGTTGCGACTCAGACTTGTGCAACAGGGGATGTAACATTACAACTATTGGCTCGACGACATCACTATCGACTGCTTCAACGACCATCACACCAGCACCAACGACTAAGTCTTACATTACAACTACACGTCCAACGACACCACTGTCGACTACTTCCACGACCATCACGCCAACAAGTACTTAAATTTATGTTAATCCTTTCCCGTATACAAACACCTTTTCACGCTTTTAGTTTAAACAGTTTATTTCAAACAGAGTATTCCTAGATCAGACGAGCCCCTTGACGGCCCCTGTAGGAGCCGTCTCATCAGGTTCTGCTCTGTTTGGTTATGACATGATATAGACCCGAGTCTACAGTTTTTGTTATAAACATTTTACGTTAAAAATAAAAATAAAAAATAAAAATAAAAAATTATAAAAATAAAAATAAAAATTATTAAATAAAAATTATTATTATTTATTGTTATAAAGTTTTTAACATTTTAACTTTTTACGTTATAAAACTTCAACTAAAATTGTCATGATGTCATTCATTCTTACATGAATATTGAACAAATAAAGGATTCATGCATTTAAATGAACAGGTGCATTCATTGGTATAAAATTAAGGGTGATCCAATAACCTGATACTCATACTGCTAAATTATTTTAATTCTGAAAGTAGGAGATACTTCGAAAGCAAAAGCAGCAATGCGAAAAGAGAAAATTGCAGACTTGTTGTTAAAAGTTCAACACTGCTTACGCCCCCTAGCGCCAGTTTAATCGGTATTATTGCATAAAACGTTCTGTTGTAGACTTGTAGTCCCGATAGCCCATGTTTTAACAAGGAGATTCTGGTGCTCACGCGATGTTGTTGACCGGTTTTAATTAAACCTTTGCGGGGCCTAACATCAACAATAGACGCGAGTACTACAGCATTTTAAAAGCGATCCGGTACAGCATAAATCGAATGAACCGTCAAAGAAATAGCGTATAGTTATGGTTGTATTTTGAAATATTAAATGAAGCCGGAAAGCAGAAACATGCTTTATGCATGAATAGCGATAATACACGTTTGTTTCAGGCAAAGACAACCCTTCGAGCTCGGGACAAGAATAGCCCATCGGGACACTGCATATGTTATTGCTCGAAAAAACGTGTATTAACCCACTATTCAATTTTCATAATCTTTATCTGTAGCTCCGGAAGACATGAATTGTTTTAACTCAATATTAACTCAGCGGATATTCGAAACTAGCCCACTGTAAATCGCATTAATCGGATACCAGTAGTGGCATTCAACAAGCCTAAATAGACTGAAGCTACATAAATGTTGACCGCAAATCGGCATTACTGAAAGAGTTGTCTCCCGTGCACAAATTACAACAAGTTATCACCTTGTGACACCATGCCTGGGAGTATGAGATATATCAATGTTAGATCAAAGTCATGCAGCAGCTACAGTGTTTACCAGATCCTATTCAATGTAATGAATCAATGTAATGAATCCGAGCCTTAACATGACTGCCTTCTTTCGACGCCTTCCTAACTTAATGGTTCCAACACTGAAATTTTAAACTAAAACACGTTTACATATTAAAAGACTGAAAAGGATAGTCTCTACAATAAAAACGTATTTTCAATAACATCATAAATGTTCAATTATTGTCATGAAAAATGTCAATTTAAATGATCGTAGTGCACGATAAGCCATTTTCTTCGATACTTATGTGTTTTGGTATACACAAAATATCGGCATATTTCGAACAGTTACGAAACTAAAACGCAAGCCGCACAATTACTAATACATCGGCGAATACCACCGGGGTCTTCGATATTAAATACATGAAAGTTGTGTCTTCTTCGGCGTTTATTTGATCGATTTTATTGCGATATCATTCTTTTCAGCATATTGACAAATTATTTCATTTTGTAATGTAATTGTAGGCATACGTGTATCTAAAATGCTTTGAAAGTAGAAACTATCACTTTAACCCATTCCCTCTTCCATATTCGTGTAAGAAATGATGACATCATGAATATTTATTAGTTGGTATTGATCGTTGATGTTTAAACCTGCGTGACCGATTTTACTTAAGACCGTACAACTAAAACTATGTTGCGATCGTCGTGTGTTATATAACTTACGATACTTTCTGTCGTACGAAGTTAACCTCTATTGCTGTACATTAGAACATGCCGCAATTTGAACTATCCTATTGGTAGAGAATGTCGTTATTTAAGGCTTACGATATTGTTTTGGTTGTACGATCATTTGGTAAAACGGGTCCCTGATAGTCAGAGCATGGAAACAATGTTAACTCCTTGCAAGCTAGCGGTGAAACCGTTATTAACCATTCGCTTGCTATTCACGTCAATATACCTACCGGTAAATAGTGAAGACCCAGATGAGACAGCTCCTGCAGGAGTTGTCTCATCAGGGTCTGCACTATTTACAAGTTGATTGTGCAACCAGTGCACTCCACACCACTGACTGCACAGCGATATACTTGTACAGCATGAAGATATATGTAATTATACAACAGGGCATGGGTAAAGAAGGAGAAATGTATTTTAAAATTCAGCAAGAGAAGGGTTAACAAGATATGAGTTGGTAAGAGAAGTACAGTTACTGGCTGTATACGTATGCTTCTATTTGATTTGCACAGCGATATACTTGTACAGCGTGAAGATATATGTAATTATACAACAGGGCATGGGTAAAGAAGGAAAATTGTATTTTAAAATTCAGCAAGCGAAGGGTTACCTATACAAACAGTTTGGATTCAGATGAAACGTCGCATAATGAAGCGTTTCATCAGGATCCAAAATGTCAAACAGTTTTTTGCAAATAAATGACAGAAGAAGTTTAAGAATTGAAGCAGACGAAATAATACTTAGCGTGCAAAGAGTTGAACTGGCGAATAAATGATGATTTTGTTGTTGGTAATTATACATGTCCGTATTTCAGCGACAGCTAAAGATTACTGTCACCCGGATCCGTGTGTTTACGGCCAATGTTCGAGACATGCAAGTGGATTCACGTGCACCTGTGCACGTGGTTATACCGGAACCGTATGTGACAAGTGTAAGTGAAAACATAGAATCTGAGAACTGCAATGGTTAGAAAATGTGACAGTTATTGAAAAGCATTCCGATTACAACAAAACCCCTCAACCGCAATTCTAGCAGAGAATAATTTACTAATATATACTTTTAGGCAGGTGGCAGCTTCATGCGGGATCTGTCTTAAAGACCGAATAATAATAAAACAAAACATCCATGTTCTCACATTCTTTTTCTAACCTTAACGTACCACTTGACCAGCATTATATCACAGCAGTAATTGTTTCTTCTCCTATAGGAGCCGTCTGATCAGGGTCTGCTCTGTTTGCTTTATAGTATAATAAAGATATGATTCTACATTTTCTGCCTGAGCCAAAACACGTGTACATGCCATCATAAATTTCAGCTGATAAATACTAATGATTTCATTATTCCTTAATGAATATTAAACAGGGAAATGGTTAAATAGTTATTAATTATCTTTGAATGTCTTCAAGACTTGACAATAAGTTAACAATAGAAGAGAACATAGGATAATGAAATTGTCTCGAAATAAGAGTGAATACTGGAACGAGTATTAAATCAAACACAGAGTGAATTATCTTTTATCATTGTATGTGTACAAATGAATTGTTGGGCTGGGTTTCCTTGCGCTATGTATACCTTGAAAGCATCCCCACTTTTCCGATTAAAGTATATACAAACATCTATTTGTCTAAGATACCAGCAATTCAGCCCACACAACGACGTGCAGGTTAACGTATGGTTAAGTTTAAGATCATATTAATATGTCAATTTACCAACAATCACAATAGGCTTGGCTGTATGTTTGTCAGTTTTCCGTATATTTACAGTTCTTGGATTCTGCAACCCCGACCCTTGTGTGTATGGCCGATGTATCAGCAGCTCCGTGGGATTTTCATGCGCTTGTGCAATCGGTTACACAGGCAGTATTTGTGATACATGTATGTAATTATTCAATAGTATAGAACGTATGAAGTATGGAATCATAAGATACGAAAAGTGACTCTCCATCAGATATTGTTCAGGTTAAATGTCATTTGTGTTTATTTGCCTTTCGGTAAAAAAACAAACTACACTCAAAGAAATACACATAGCTAGCAAACACCACGAGTCACTGACTGAAACCTGTAGGTCTTGTTAGTTGAACCCTTTACCTAAAGGAGGCGCCTTTTGACGCATTTGTAGACAGAGTATGCCCAGATCAGACGGCTCTCATACGGGCCTTATTGTCAGGGTTTGCCCTGTTTGCTTATGGAATTATATAGATCTGCTTCTACAGTTTCTGACATGGCCAAACACATTTTCATTCACTTTTATCAAAGATCATCTAATAAATAAATATTCATATTATTTTTTCTTGCCTGAATAGTATTGAGAATTTCTCAAGTTCACAGTTTAATGCAGGTCTAAATTATTTTTGACCTACGTTATGCTACCACATGTGTTTGTTTCTAGATATGCGTAGTGTTACAATTCTAGAACAATTTTAGAACAATTCTGGGTCTATGCTTATAAAACTTTTAGTTTAGTCTTGAGTTTGTTCTCAAGTTTTTGATTGGTCAGATTGAGATCGGAGCCTTTGCCTCCAATCTGACCAATCAAAAGCTTGATAACTCAAATCTGACCAATCAAAAGCTTGAGAACAAACTCAGACTCAACTAAAAAGCTTTATAAGCATGGATCCTGTAGTGTGTAATTATACCCCACGCAACGAAGTTACACGGGGTATATAGTTTTTAACCCGTCAGTCAGTCCGTCTGTGTATCCTAATACATTCACTCGTCATTGTTGCTCGTCTAGTACTTTCATTTCTTTACCATTTTTTATCAAATTTGATTTTAAGAATTGTCATGAATAAAAGCTTGGATGAGTTCAATTTTCAGAGGAATCTGTCATGGAGAAACACTTTTTTCTCTGATAATGTGACGGCGTGGGGTATGTGAGTTTGTTCACTAAAGTTCTTTAACCTTTTTTACTTCGAGTTTAACACATGCTCATTTTCTCCGTGTTCGAGATATCGAAATTCAGCTGTATATGTTTTTGAGCGCAAAATAAGTCATTTTTGAAGTCATTGGTATTGCCATCGCAGTTACACAAATGGAAATCCGAGCTTAGTGTTGATAAAGTTAGATTATATTTCTCTTTTAAACAGTCTTCTGCCATGTCTGTATATAAGGAAAGTGCGCTGATAAGCTCTTTAATCCTTTTCTTCATATAAACGTTTATTCACGCAGTTGCAAATGGAGTAAACATAGATCAGGATCCATGCTTATAAAGCTTTTAGTTGAGTCTGAGTTTCGTTCTCAAGCTTTTGATTGGTCAGATTTGAGTTCTCAAGCTTTTGATTGGTCAGATTTGAGCCAAAGGCTCAAATCTGACCAATCAAAAACTTGAGAACGAACTCGGACTCAACTAAAAGTTTTATAAGCATGGACCCTGACAGATTAAAGTCTGCTCGGTTTGCTTATGGAATTATAAAAGGACTGACTCTACAATTTCTTCCAATACCAAAATATTCTGTGTACATATGCAATTATAAAAAAAATCAGCTATTTAGCTAAGTAATTCAAGAATTGATGTCTTTAGTTTTTGCCTAAATATTCATAGAGTAAAAAGTTAAGCTCCTTAAAAGTAATAAATCTGATAAGTTGTGTTTTATACGTGTCCATTTTTGTAAACAGAAGCAATATATTATTTGCGACATTCCACAATGTATTTACAGTATTAATATTATTTGCGACATTCCACATTGTATTTACAGAATTAATGTTATTTGCAACATTCCATATTGTATTTACAGAATTGTTAATGTTATTTGCGACATTCCACATTGTATGTACAGGATTAATGTAATAATTGCAACATTCCATGCTGTATTTAAAGAATTAATAAATCATTTGTAACATTACACATTGTATTTACAGAATGAATATAAAATTGGCAACATTTCACATAGTATCTACAGAATTAATGTATCATTTGCGACATTCCACATTGTATGTTATTTTAACAGTGATTGACCCGTGCAGTCCGAATCCATGTGTCCATGGTGGTTGTAGAAATAGCGCTGGTGTAGCTACATGCTCTTGTAGACAAGGATTCTCGGGAGTCCTGTGTGACAAAGGTACTTATAGATGACAGGTTGCACCTTGAAGCTTTTCTCGTATTTTATAAGCGATGCTACAAACTGTAGCTAAATTTGTAAGCGAAACTAAAAACTGTGTTGTCTGCAAACTGCGTCGTCTGCAAACTGTGTCGTCTGCAAACTGTCGTCTGGCAAATGTGCCGTCTGCAAACTTTGTCCTCGTCTGCAAACTATGTCGCCTGTAAACTCTGCCGTCTACTACGATTTTTTTTTTGATTTTTCTTCAATTCTGTTTCAAAAACAGTCACAGTAACAACAAATAATTTGGATCCTGGATCCAAACTGTTCACATAGGTTATCAAAGATCAGACATTATTTTTGCTCTGCTGGGTAAGGCCTATTTAGTTGTCTCTGGCATTGTTGTCTCCTATAAGCACATGTTTGTACACGTTATATTGATTTGATTGTTCGACCCTTATCCCACTGTAAAAATAATCGCTATGAAAATAACAGCTCCTGAGATTCTGACGTGGAGCAATATTTGCATTCATCCGATTCGTTCAAGATTTTTGTAAACTGCTACAGTGCTCCCTCCCTACAACGGCCCTCTCAATAACGATTCCCCCTTACAACAACGCATGTCACTGTTTCCGAAACAACACGGCTCCAGAAACAACTTTTTTCCATCGTATTTTCTTTACGCCTCCATCAAACCCTATGTTGTGACCACTCTTTAGAATCGTCACTTTGTGACGATTCTAAAGAGTGGTCACAACATAGGGTTTGATTGAGGCATAACGGTTTTAGTTCTCGAAATACACATTATCTGGGGATCTGCAAACAAGCTAATTATGTTTGATTTTCCCTCCCTATAACAACTCCCTCTGAACAACACATACACTTTTCGTATCCCAAATGGTGTCGTTGTAGAGAGGGAGCACTGCTAACAGAGTGATAAACAACTTGGATCCTGATGAGACGTCAAGCTGTTTGCATATGCGAGTCAGGTCGTGACTAGCAGAAAGTTTATGTTAATGTAAAAGCCAGTGACTACAATGAAGAAAGTAAGGGATACAGTTGAATTTCGATATCTCAAGGGGCCATACAAATCAAGTCAGAGTAACAGAACCTTCAGCATTACTTTCGACCTGCATTAAGATGTAACAGATGGCGGTGGTCTAGTGGTAACGCTATTGACTATCAGTCCGGAGGTCCTGGGTTCAAATCCCGGACATTTCAGAGACGCTTTTCCGTGTCTCCCACCCACACATCCTCTCCACCCAGGGGTTAAAATGGGTGAGGGTCACTCGCCGGTACTGCGGCTGCATGATTGCGCCATATGTTAGCAGTGCTCAATATTGTAGGCCAATGACTCAAGGACCAGGGGAGTAAATGTACAGTCGGCTGAGCGGTCATTCGGACTGAAAGTAGACTATAACTAGGTACTCTACTTTTACTTTACGTCTGTTTCTAGATATGCGTGGTGATACATTTTAGAACTATTCTGTATTGTAAATTTTAAAGACAGAACTTATTTCGAGTTATCCCGAGTTCGAGTTATCTGAGTTCGAGATATCGAACTTCATCTGTATATCGAGGGCTTGGTGCAAACTATTCTACCTCCTTCACAAAGTGAAGGAGTTAGAATAGTTTTGCACCAAGTCCTCGATATGCTGTGCCGAGTATTACTATAACTGATATGAAGATAAAGTTGTTGTATATCTAAAACATGTCATGGAATATTAAACTCGATGCACATGCATTCTGAATTCGGTTTGACTGAGTCTGTTCATGAGCATTTTAATAAGCGTGCAACACTACTCACACCCACTAGCACCGGCTTGAGCGGTTTTCGATTTTCATAACAAAAAGCATTAACATTCATGATTCCGAAAGGACCAGAAAGTATAACAGCACTGGGAAAGAAGTACGGGGCGATTTTTTGCGGCCGCCACACAAGAACGTAACACTTGTTGATGTGTGAAGAACGTACATTCTGAAAGTATAATAGGAGATCCTTCGAACGCAAAGCAGCAATGAGAAAATAGAAAAGTGCAGACTCGGTTTTATTTAGTCTGTTTTAATACAGTAGAACCTGCCTTAAACAGATGTAACATGATGAAAAAGTTGTGACTCGACTGGGACTCGAACTCAGGGCCTCTGGCTTACCATGCCAACACTCTACCGACTGAGACTTCAAACCAAACAGTAAATCCTATCAACTTATTTCATCCACAATCTCTGCCCGGCTTCACACACACCCTCTACAAAAGAATTCGTCCCGAATTCTTACTTGATGAACACTCCACGAGTTTCTTGGGCGCCAAATGTAACATGGTGAAAAAGTTGTGACTCGACTGGGACTCGAACCCAGGGCCTCTGTCTTACCATGCCAACACTCTACCGACTGAGCTACCAAGCCACACAGTAAAGCCTATCAACTTATTTCACCACAATCTCTACCCGGCTACACATACATCAAGAAGAGGTCTAATTATGGGGTTGTAATACAGGCGGTAGTTTAATGCAGGTCAAAAGTAATGCTTCAATTGGGGCTTTCTGCTAACTTTTGGCCTGTATTAAACAACCATTTTCTTTTTTAGATTCCTATGTCCAATAAATGACTGACCGCTTATGACAGGTTCTACTGTATTACTGATCTGTATCTTGGTTAAAATGAACCGTTGACTTGCATACACACAACTCACCAAAAAACAATGAATATTTCATTAGAACTAGTCTTAAGTGGCCGTTCATCTTAAAAAGTAAGTGGTTGCTTAATGCAGGGCAAAAGTAATGCAGAAAGCTCCTACAAGAGCTTTCTGCATTATGTTTGACCTGCATTAAGCTACCAACTGCCTTACAGACACACAATTAGACCTTTTCGATGGCCACTTATGACATGTTCTACTGTATTTAGTCCTAGACCCGTGTGCCATATTTAGACCCCCATGCTTCCATGGATCCTGCCATGCCAGAGGTAGTCAGGCAGTTTGTCTCTGTGACCAGGGCTACGAAGGAACAAACTGTGGTAGAGGTGAGTGAGTTGCTTGTTTGTTCTTTATCATTTAAACATTTACTATTTTGACACTTTTGAAGGTGATCGTGCTTAATGTGTTAATTACTCTCTTTACTCATATAAACACGTATGGGGTATACTATTTTTTAAAAGGAGTTTCTTGCATTTTGTACACTGGTAGTTGCTTATTGCAGAATGGAAGCAATGCAGAAAGCTCCTACCACCTTTGTACATAATGCAACATATTTTATTTAAAACCTGCATCTCCCTGGGGCGTTTATAAGAGATATTGCGATACATGAGAAAAAGAATATAAGATTCACCGTTCATATATAATCCACAACTGCGGAACATAAACAGAAATTGAAACAATTGTCAGTACATATATGCATCTTTATGCGGTAATGCGACTACTAAAATAGGTCAAATTTAATCCTTTACTCCATAAATACACATTTATACGCCTTTGCAAACAGAGTAGACCCAGATCAGACGATAGGAGGTGTCTGATTAGGGTCTGCTTCGTTTCCTTATGATATAGACAAGATTATACAGTTTCTGCCATGTCCAAAACATCCCCAGTCCATACGCTGTTATGACATTTAATTAACATTTATGATGCCATTATTTCTTACATTGATATTCACGGAGTAAAGGGCAAATGCCGTGGAGGCAGGTGGTAGCTTAATGATGGACGGAAGTTATACAGAAAGCTACAAAAGCGTTCTGTATTATTAAGGCTGTATTATTTCCGTCTTGCATTAATCCGCCATTTGCTTTTGAAGACACTTGTGTTTATTCATTGAGTGATCGCTCTGATAAGATATGTGCAGTGATAGAATAGTCACAGATAATCAATCGACAGGGGAAGAATTTTACAGGTGAACAAGTAAATTCCCTTATTGAAACCTTGCAGCTGATGTACGTCTACACTGTTTGAAAATCCGGAGACCTTATCTTCAATTGGGGTTGGAGGGTTAATATATTACAACCGACTTCGATATCTCGAACTCGGATAACTTAAACTTTGGGATAACTCGAAGCAAAATATACAGTACTTTTAAAATATACATGTACAGTACTTTTCTAAAATGTATCACTACGCATATCTAAACATACACGAGACAGCTTAATGCAATTCCTGTAGGAGCTTTTTGACATTTTTGTATATATATGTCATATTGTCAAACATTCATTTGCAATGTCAAGTTTGTATGGGAAACCGGATGACTCAAATTTCTGTTATCTCGAATTAATTTGTATGGTCCCTTGAAGTTCATTTTATAGAAGTCTAGCTGTACATATGTGTGTGTGTGTGTTTTAGTTAAAGATCATTGCTACCCTAATCCATGCAGGCACGGTGTTTGTTCAAACGCACCGACAGGGTTTTCCTGCAACTGTAACAGTGGATATCACGGCCAAGTTTGTGACCAAGGTGTGTACTGTTACAACCACCTCACCCGGGACTCTGTCAATTAAGTGCCACAACACATGTACGATATCTGCGCGTCTTGTATTTTTTTCAACTTCACAAATATCATAGTCTGGTCAAAACTGTTCTTCCAACAGAAGACTGATATAACTTTGATTACAAAGCCTGCTTTAAGCAACCACCTTTGCACAAAATGCAAGGAGTTTAAATGCAACGCCCCTCTGTGCGTTTATTAGATATATAAAGGTACACGAGATAGGAATATAAGATTTACAGTTCATAAACAATCCACAACTGCGGAACATAAAATGAAATTGAAACGATTATCATTACATATATACTATACAGTAATGCGACTACCAAAACTTGGTTTACTTTAAGGCGATACAAAGCTATATGGGATTTCTGTATTATTTCTGTCGTGCATTAAGCAGCTTTTGCTTTTGAAGACACCTGTTTTATTACAGTTGAATATCGATATCTCGAACTCGCATAACTTAAACTTCAGAACTTCAGAAAAAGTTTTGTACTTTAAATGTATCACTTTGTATATCTAGAAATACCTGTGACAGCCTTATGTAGGTCAAAAGTAATGCTGAAAGCTGCTTCAGGAGCTTTCAACATTACTTTAAACTTGCATTAAGCTGTGAATTTGAGAAATTATTCAATTTAGAAGTCGGATGATTCGAGGTTCTGTTATCTCGTAGTACAACAATAAAACCCCTCTAAACCGGTCGTTAATTCAATATGAATATCAGTCTTGGAGACAGGTGGCAGCGTAATGCACGGTGAAAATCATGCACAAACTTGTCCAGGAGCTTTCTGCATGACTTTCACCCTGCATTAAACAGTCACCTGCCTAAAAGTATCTGAATAACTCTGTATTAAAATCCTGTTTAGAGGGGCTTTACTGTAATATGCATGGTCTCTTGAAGTTCGACATATTAAAGTTCAGCTGTACATGTATTTGTATTTTCAGTTAAAGATCATTGCCACCCTAATCCATGTAGGCACGGCGTTTGTTCAAACACACCGACAGGGTTTTCCTGCAACTGTAACGGTGGATATCACGGCCAAATTTGTGATAAAGGTGTGTATTGTTTCACCCACCACACCCGGGACTCTGTCAATAAGAAAGTGCTTTAACACACATATACGTTGTCTGCACGTCTTGTATGTTTTAACTTCACAAACATTATAGAGTCTTGTCAAAACTGCTATTCCAACAGAAGACTGGTATAAGTTTACTTTGATTACAAAGCCTGCTTTAAGCAACCACCTTGGCACGCGTTTCATTTAATAATGCAACTCCCCGGGCGTTGTTAGAGATGTTGCGGTACACGAGAAATGAATATAAGATTTACAGTTCATATACAATCCACAATTGTGGTAACATAAAAAGAAATTGAAACAATTATCATAACATGTGTACTATACAGTATTGCGACTACCAACTACAAATATGTCCATAGGACACTGATGCCCCCACTTCAGATTTTTTGTCTCACAGAAAGTAAGGGTCATAATCATGTATGCAACGACTGAAGTGATTTATGCCATTTTGCAACTAAAGGGCTGCAACTCCTAACGACTGAAGCGATTTACATGGCTATCGAACTTGGTCAGGATATAATGGCCATAAACATGTGTGTAAAGTTTGGTGAGGATTGGACGAATATTTTTCAAGAAATGGTCCGGACAAGATATTTTAAGTCATTTTTGCAAATAAAGGGCCGCAACTCCTGAACAACTGAAGCGATTTACATGGCTATCATACTTGACCAGGATATAATAGCCACAAACTTGTGTGTAAAGTTTAGAAGAGGGTTGGATAAATTCTTTCCAAGAAATGGTCCGGACAAGATATTTTAAGTCATTTTTACAAATAAAGACTGGCAACTCCTGAACGACTGAAGCGATTTAACACAGCTATCGAAATTGACCAGGATATAATAGCCACAAACATGTGTGTAAAGTTTGGTGTGGATTTGACAAATGAAGAGCTCGGACAGATTCTTCTGGATGTGCGTACGGACGTACATACCGACGGATGTACGGACAAGAGCAATCCTATAGACCCTATAGGTCTAATTTAAGGCCGTAGAAGCTGGTTGTAGCTTAATGATTTACGGAAATTACGTAGAAAGCTGTGGGGGCTTTCTTTATTATTTCCATCAGCCATTTCATTTTGAAAAGACATATGTTTATTCATTGAATGGTCGTATTGAACAAGTGTTTGCAGTGATAATATGATCAAAGAAAATCGGATGACTCGAACTTCTGTTATCTTATCTCAAGTAATTCGAATGGTCCCTTGAAGTTCGAGATATAAAGGTTCAGCTGTACAGGTACATTTGTATTTGTGTTTTCAGTTAAAGATCATTGCCAACCTAATCCATGCAAACACGGCGTTTGTTCAAACTCACCGACATGGTTTTCTTGCAACTGTAACAATGGATATCACGGCCAAGTTTGTGACCAAGGTGCGTTTTGTTTCACCCTACACAACCAGAACCGTGGCATGACACACATACGGCAGAGGTCCAGATAAAATGCGTGAATGTAAACATTTCAAGAATAACCTCTGTGGTCTTCCTCCACCTGTAATGAGCTGGACGCCGTGATATGACCGAACGACGTAAAACCTGATAAAAACTGAACAAAACCAAACAAAACAAACCGTGTTCGTCGATACTTAGAATTCGAGGGCTTGATGCAAAACTATTGTAACTCCTTCACTTTGTGAAGGAGTTACAATAGTTTTGCACCAAGCCCTCGAGATATGTTTTAGTATACGTCGAAAGTTAACGAAAACTTGACAAAACTTAAACACAACCCGAATATATTAGATACCAATACATTGCCGCATAACATCGGGTCTTGGATGTAAATCACATGGAAGATTTGCCGTCTTTAGCGTATATTCGATTGATTTTCTTGCAATATAGGCCTACTTCTGTTTTTGCATATCAACAAATGGTTTATGCAATTGTTAGACATTTTTAAAACAAGTTGCAAGGAGAAACTGTCACATTTTAAACCGTTTCCTCCATACAACCGCTTTTTCACGCATTTTCAAACAGAGAAGAACTAGATCAGAAGAATTCTGTAGGAACCGTCTGATCAGTGTTTGCTTATGAAAATATGATATATTTGACTCTTAAATTATCAGCTAATAAATATTCATGGTTTCATTATTTCTTGCATGAATATTCAACATGGAAAAGGTTAAATATAGTTTCTGTAGCAGGAAAATGAATTCTCTACGACTCGTCGGTATTGCTCTCCTCCTTAACCCTTTATTCCATAAATACACATTTTCACGCTCCTGCAGACAGAATAGACCCAGATTAGACGGTTCCTGTAGGAGTCATCTGGTCAGGATATTATGCTCTGTTTGCTTTTAAAATTGTATTGATCTGAAACTGCTGTAAATTTCCATTGTTCATTGGACATTATAAAAAATTTCGTATTCACGATGTCAATATTTCTGATATGAAAATTCATTGAATGAAGGGTTGGAATAAAGTTAATTACAATGCTCCCTCCCTACAACGACCCTCTCAATAACGATTCCCTCCTTACAACAACGCATGTCACTGTTTCCGAAACAACAAGGATCCAGAAACAACTTTTTCCATCGTATTTTCTTTATGCCCCATCAAACCCTATGTTGTGACCACTCTTTAGAATCGTCACTTTGTGACGATTCTAAAGAGTGGTCACAACATAGGGTTTGATAGAGGCATAACGGTTTTAGTTCTCGAAATACACATTATCTGGGGATCTGCAAACAAGCTAATTGTGTTTGATTTTCCCTCCCTATAACAACTCCCTCTGAACAACACATACAATCTTCGTATCCCAAAGGGTGTCGTTATAGAGAGGGATCACTGTATACACATGTACCAGTACACTTCATTTTCTTTCACCACCTATTCAAATGTTTAAGGTTTGTGTCCGATGGGCTGGGAGTATTACCAGAATCACTGCTATTACTTTCATCAAGGTTCCGGCATGTCCTTCTCAGAGGGTGTGGTAAGCAGTACAGAACATACATTTTATTAAGGCTTATACAGAAGTGGATCGTCTAGTTCACATAAAAATGTAAATCAAATAGAAGCATATGCATACAGCCACTGTACTTCTCCTACCAACTCATAACTTGTTAATGCTTGTTATGTTTGAGCTTTGATTGATGTGCCCGTCTAACGCAGTACACAGTCGCGTGTACTTAACAACATATAAACGCATCTTCACGCCTTTGCAATCAGAGAAGATCCAGATCCGACAGCTCCTGTGGGAATAGATTCGTAATAAAATCTTAAAGATCTGAATCTACAGTTTCTACAAATACCAAACATTCATATGTACATATTCCATTATTAAACTTGAGCTAATAAATATTGATGATGGCATTATTTTTACGCGAATATTCAACAGGGAAAGGGTTAACCCCGCTTATTATGACCTGGCTCGCACTTGAAAACTGCAGCAGGACCAACGGTGTTTGATACGCAATAGATTGATACAATTAGAAGTCAGGCCCCGAGGTCTGAGCTCCAGATAAGATGCGTAAATTAAAATATGTTCATGTATAATTTATTCCACCAAGCCCAATGTTGTGAGCAGTGTTTAGGATCGTCTCAAAGACACGTTCTAAAGAGTGGTCACAACATAGGGTTTAGTGGAGAAATGACGATTTTAGTATTTGAGTATTCACTGTTATCTGTAGCTCTGCCCACAAGGTATTAAACTTTTATCATTCACAAATCATCTGACCAATCTGATACTTGAGAACGAACTCCGACTCAGACTCAAACGTGTTATAACCGCGTAGCCAAAATGCACAAAATTCAAATTTCACCAGACGTTCCAAATGTCCGAATTTCCTCGAGAAAAGCAAGAAAATAAAATGCATTCACACACTCTCTTATATACAACATTCACCATTGATATACGTATTATAATATATTACAAAGTAGAATCAATTTGCATATTGTTCATTATATAGAGCCCTGCCTTGACAAAACGGTACAAGAAGAGGACATGGTATAACAAACTAATAAAGTTTACATAATGTTATTTTAGAATATATCATTTTATTACGATGAGATGTGATTTCAAAGTATATATGGTTAGTGTCGTCTATTTTCAGGTATTCTGTTTTCATAAGCAGTCACGACTTGTTCATGTTGATAGCAATGGAGAGACCCAATTTTGTAGAGGGAAACTGTCGCACCTAAAAGGTAATCAAACAAACGAAATCACTTGCCTTTTACCTTTAGCCTGCTCAGTAAAGTTTCAGCAGTAGGTAGAAAATGGTGTCTCCATTAGTTTTCAGAATTATTATGTCTCCCCCCATATTTATATGGGGGAGACATATTGTTTTCGTGAGAGTTGTCTGTCTGTCTGTCTGTCCGTCTGTCCGTCTGTCCGTCACACTTTTTGTCCGGACGATAACTTCAATATGCCTAATGCCAGTTGATTGAAACTTCATATATGGAAAGAGCATAATGAGAGGAAGTGTCATGCACAAGGTCCATAACTCTGGCTTCACTAATATAGGAGTTATTGCCCCTTGTAAAAAAAAAATCATACTTTTTTGTCCGGACGATAACTCCTATATGGCTCATGCTATTGGATTGAAACTTCATATATGGAAAGATCACGACGAGAGGAAGTGTCATGCACAAGGTCCATAACTCTGGCTTCACTAATATTGGAGTTATTGCCCCTTGTAAAAAATATCACAATTTTTGTCCGGACAATAACTTCAATATGCCTGATGCCAGTTGATTGAAACGTCATATATGGAAAGAGCATAATGAGAGGAAGTGTCATGCACAAGGTACATAACTCTGGCTTCACTAATATAGGAGTTATTGCCCTTTGTAAAAAAAATCACACTTTTTTGTCCGGATGATAACTTCTATATGGCTCATGCCATTGGATTGAAACTTCATATATGGAAAGATCATAACGAGAGGAAGTGTCATGCACAAGGTCCATAACTCTGGCTTCACTAATATTGGAGTTATTGCCCTCTGTAAAATTGTAAAAAAAATCACAATTTTTTTTCCGGATGATAACTCCTATGTGACACATGCCATTGGATTGAAACTTCATACATGGAATGATCATGATAAGAGAAAGTGTCATGCATAAGGAACTTAATTCGAGCTTCAATAAATTTAGAGTTATTGCCCCTTGTACATTTGTTTAATGCTTTCTTGTCCGGACGATAACTCCTACATGGCTCTTGCCATCGTATTGAAACTTCATACATGGAAAGAGCATGATGAGAGAAAGTGTCATGAACAAGGGCCATAACTCTGGCTTCAATACTTTTGGAGTTATTGCCCTTTGTTACATTTTTTGGCCGATCAATAACTCCTGTTCGACTAATGCTATTGGAATGACATTTTATTTTTGGAAAGAGCATGATGAAAGTAAGTGTCATGCACAAGGGCCATAAATCTGGTATCGGTATTTTTGGAGTTATTACCTGTTATCATTTTCTTCTTGAAAAATAGGGTGTGGAAAGTGCATAATGAGGGGAAGTATCATTCATCAAGACCATAACATTTTTAGTGATTTCCCTTTACATATTGTTTTTTATTAGAGGGGAGACATCCGTTTTTGTGACAAAAACCTCTAGTTGTATCTTGTATTTCTTTCCAAAAACAAGGTCAGGGTGTCAAGCGAAAAACTGATACGACGCCGAGTTACTCATTTATTTATCTTATGTATCACCAAGGAAATTGTTTAAAAATAAATTTTCTTTATAATTGGAAAAAAACACATGAAACCATGAAACTGAAAAGAAAGAATGGTTTCAATATAAGCCACTTCACAGAAAACAGCGGTTGTTTTATCCTTTCCCTCATATAAACCTTTGCTGAAAAGTAAACTGAAAAGACCCAGATCACACGTATCCTATAGGAGTCATTTGATCAGGGTGGGCTCTGTTTCCTTATAAGTTTTTAGTAGATTTGACTAAAAGTTTCTACCACAACCACAAGTGTGTGTGAACAAAATTATGCCATTTTAAAAAATAAGTGAATAAATATTCATGATATCATTATTTCTTACATGAATATCCAACAGGGAAACGATTAATAAGGCCGACTATCACATCATATATGAAGTTCTGTACTGTGGGGTTTAATGGCTTAGCTATTTACTCCGTGAGTAGTCTTTAACAAATAACGACAGTGTGAATATTACTTAGATGAACATTTATAAAGGCAATGGCAACCGGGAAATGTTAACAATTACAGAAACTGTTGGATAAGATTTATATTATTCTATAAGCAAACACAACAGATCGTGGGGAGACATATCCTGCAGGAGCCATTCTGTTGTGGGTGTACTTGGTTTGTAAAGACGGTCAGATGTGTATTTATGGAGTAAATATAATAAGATGATAAAAAAAATAATTAGCATATTTCAATGCTTATGACGCATCAGGAAGTGTACATTCATGGGGGACTTTACCCTTACCGTTCGGCACCTTTGCAAACAGAGTAGACCCTGATCTGACAGCTCCTGTAGGAGCTGTCTGATCAGGGTCTGCTCTGTTCGCATATGGAATGATACAGACATGATTTTGCTATGATTTCTTTGACAGTCCATACTTTTCTTTTAAATGTGTAATTACAAAGCTTCATACTATTAATGCAGTAATGCTTTTTAGCACACCTGAGTAAAGCTCAGGCTGAGCTTTTGGGAGACTTGAATGCCGGCGTCCACCGCGCATCGTCAACAATTTGCTTGTGAACACTCTAGTGGTCACAATTTGGGTCTAATCTTCATGAAATCTCGGACAAGTTTGAAAGTAGGTCATGTGGGGTCAAAAACTAGGTCACTAGGTTAAATAGTAGAAAAAAACGTTGTGAACACTCTAGAGATCACATTTTTAGTAAAATCTTTTATGAAACTTTATCAGAATTATTGTCTTAAGAAAATCACCGACGAGTTTGAACTCTCTAGAGGTCACATTTTTTTTTCAATCTTCATGAAACTGGGTCAGAATGATTGTCTTGATAAAACCTCGGACGAGTTTGAAAGTGGGTAATGTGGGGTAAAAACTAGGTCACTAGGTCAAATAATAGGAAAACTGTGAAAACTCTAGAGGTCAGTTTTAGCCGAATCTTCATGAAACGTTATCAGAATGATTGTTTTGATTAAATCTTGGACAAGTTAGAAAGTGGGTCACGTTGAGTCAAACACTAGGTCAAACGGTAGAAAAACCTTGTGAACACATCTTTGTCCAATCTTCATGAAACTTAGTCAGAGTGATTATCTTGATAAAATCTTGGACAAGATCGAAAATAGGTCACGTTGGGTAAAAAACTAGGTTAAATAGTATGATAACCTTGTGAACACTCAGGAGGTCACAATTTTAGCCCAAACTTCATTGGCCAGAATGATTGTCTTGATAAAATGCTGAATAAGTTCGAAAATTGGTCACGCAGGGGTTTAAACTAGGTCACTAAGTCAAATGGTAGGAAAACCTTGTGGACATTGTAGAGGTCACATTTTTAGCCCAATCTTCATTAAACTTGTTCAGAATGATTGTCCTGATAAGTTTGAAAGTTGGTTAAGTGGGGCCAAAAATAGGTCACCAAGTCATATCTTAGAAAAAATCTTGGTTACACTCCAGCGGCCACATTTTTAGCCCAATTTCCCTCAAACTTGCTCAGAATGTTTTGTCTTGGTGATATCAATGATGAGTTTGATCATGGGTGGGGTGTGATAAAAAATCCCTCTAGAGGTAACATGTTTAGCTCGATCTTCATTGGTAAGAATGATTGTCTTGATAAAATCAATATTCTAAATCTTTGAAAATCATGTTCTCAAGAACCACTGCTCATGATGCACTATCAACATTATTCAAATATTGTACCCTATGTCAATTTTGGCCCCATCATGGGGCTACCCAGCTATAATCTTAAATATATGGCAATCAGGTGAGCGATTAAGGGTCATATTGGCCCTCTTGTTTAATTTGATATACGTGGGGAAGAGAGTTAACGTCATGGAGTGGACCAAATGTAATTTAAGGGACTCATTACTGGATCGGTATTCAGGACAAGTACAGACAGGGAGACTGGAGATACTATGATACTCATGATAGTGTACATTACACGGACTGGGCTCCCGGAGAACCTGACGATTACACCAAGGGCATGACGGAAAGCTGTGCTGTGTTCAATCCATTCTTTGGTGACAACTGGCATTGGGCAGATCTGGAATGTAACCGAAGAGACGCACTTCCAGTTTGTGAGATGCCGTAAGTAGTTTCATCGTCATGGTCACCTGAAGGTGACTCGTGGGACTGCCTCGTGGGGCATGTTGTTATTGGCTGGCTCGTGGGGCATACTGTTATTAGCTGGCTCCTGGGACATGTTGTAATGGACTGGCTCCTTGGACATGTTGTTATTGGCTGGCTTCTGGGACATGTTGTTTTTTGCGAATCTGTGATTACATTTGAAACAGTTTGCATCCAGTTGAGACGCCGAGTTAGTCCGGCCACGCAAGCTATGAAGAAAAACGCTTCCTCTCGTCGGTGAATAAAGTAAAGCAATCTACTTGGAAAATTCGAGCATCGCTATAATCGCTATAATTGTTAATTCCAATCGATCCTCTATTTATTGACAGTATAGCGTATTCTTCTTTTTTAGAGTTGGAGGCATTTCGGCAACGTTTGGAAAATGAAAGCTCTCAGCTGCGTCCGGGCATGCAGTTACAAACAAACTCTCTTTTCAATGTCCTTTTATATATTTTATTGTTGTTCATATTCAACATTTGTAATTTCCGTATCAAAATAAAATAACTGTGCACGTATTACAAGCTCATTAAAGATGACTGTGGTATTTATTAGTACTGTGGTTTAACTCTGCTGGCGTCAAATAAATTTCCTCTGCATTGATTTCGTCCACTTTCCCTGTTTAATATTTACTCCAAATGTCAATACCTAATCCATAGTCATCGACAAAATATTTATAATGAAATACGGAAGGTGGAGCATGCATTGTAGCTATTTTAAAACTTAAAGAAACAGCTCAATCAAATACCATTAGTAAACAGAACAGACCTTGATAGAAGCCATCTGATATGGGTCTACTCTGTTTGCAAATGCATGAAAAGACGTTTATAAGAATAAAGGGATATAGGACTTTCCATCAGTTTCTCCACTAAAACGTAAGTGATGTGTCAAAAAGTTTGGACCCATATGAGATGCCGAGTTACTCGGCGCCTAATCTACACCCAGACTGTTTGCAGAGGTATTTGTAACATTGTTTGCTAAATGAAGTCCGCTGATTCAGCGTTCAGTATTCGGTAGAAGTATTATCCCTTTCCTTCATATAAACGCCTTTTCATGCCTTTACAAACAGAATAAGTTGACCTCTGTATGTTTATGACACTATAATAGATCTGTATCTACATATAGGTTCGTCATGACACACACGATACAGTGATGCACTGATTTCAATAGGAGCACAAATGGCAACCGTTATCCAAGAGTAGAGTAAACAAACCCTCACTCTCATATAAATGCCTTTTCACGCATTTGCAAAAGAGCATATGGCTTCTGTAGGCTGTGTATGCTTCAGAAATTATAATAGATCTGATTATACGGTTTCTACCAATACCAAATAACCCTGTGTACATATGCCATTATAAAACTTCAGTTATATGTTCATAATATCATTATTGCTAACATAAATATCAGTATTCAGCTATTGCAAATAATAATATACTAAAACTAGAGGTTTTTGACACAAAAACGGATGTCTCCCCTCTAATAAAAACAATATGTAAAGGGAAATCACTAAATATGTTATGGACTTGATGATTGATACTTCCCCTCATTATGCCACACCCTATTTTTCAAGAAGAAAATGATAATAACTCCAAATATATTGACACCAGAGTTATGGCCCTTGTGCACGACACTTACTTTCATCATAATAATCATGCTCTTTCCATAAATGAAATGTCATTCCAATAGCATCAGTCTAACAGGAGTTATCGGACAAAAATGTAACAAAGGGCAATAACTCCAAAAGTATTGAAGCCAGAGTTATGGCCCTTGTTCATGACACTTTCTCTCATCATGCTCTTTCCATGTATTAAGTTTCAATACAATGGCAAGAGCCATGTAGGAGTTATCATCCGGACAAGAAAGCATTAAACAAATGTACAAGGGGCAATGACTCTCAATTTATTGAAGCCAGAGTTAAGGACCTTATGCATGACACTTTCTCTTATCATGATCTTTCCATGTATGAAGTTTCACTCCAATGGCAAATGTAATTGCTTAATTAAGAAATGAATGACGTGCTTCCGGTGTTCATGAGGTTATGCAACGCATAGCTTTACGAGCAAAGTTAGTGAAGCCCGAAGGGCTTCATGTGAATCTTTGCTCGTAAAGCTATGCGTTGCATAACCCATGAACACCGGGAGCACGTCATTTATTTCTTATATTTATATTCCATTGTATTTCTTATATTTAAGAAATGAATGACGTGCTTCCGGTGTTCATGAGGTTATGCAACTTTCTTTTTAGAATAAGGTTATATAAGGACGTTGCAGGGCGAATGTAAATATTGGAATATGGCAGAACATCACATACATCACTTTCTCAGATCCTCCCATTATAGAAAGTTTCACCGAAACACGGACGGAAAATAAAAGGACTGGCCTTAATGCTGTTTAAAAGTAGAAGTAAGCAGAAATATGTGAAACCGTTTCTGTATAAGCTACGTCATTCAGTACGCATTAAGATGGAACATCGTTTAAAGGTAAGTACTAAATTTGAGCTTCCTCATTGTTTTGAAAGGTACTACATATGCTGACATATGGGTATATGCATGTTTATGAACCGTTACACACGGGTACATACATGTATGTGAACCGTTACAGTAATGTCTCGCTATAGTCCATGAGCCAGTAGGGTTGGTCGGTACCATCTCAGGGGAATAATTCTCATTGTGATTTTTTACAACATATACATCTATAGAGTTAGAAAATATGTGATAGCATTGCATCGATGGTAGCTTTCTATGTTTTATTGCGTTTTATATTATGCTATACAATATCCGCATTTCGAGGCAAAATTATCAATGAAAAGTAAAGCTAACGATTTCAGATTTACAACAATTGGTAACATGCCCCAACAACGAAATTATGATGATATATCTGAATCAGATAGTCAGTCTGACTGTCCTTCCATCTGCCCAACCCATATGTCCGTCCCTCTATCTGTCCGTCCATTCATCCGTCTGTCTGTCCGTCCATTTATAGACGCAAGTTTCCCAATCTACAAGTTTACTTAAAACTTGATATTCTTATTATTTTAGTAACCAATGCACCTGCTAGTTATGTCTCCCCCAGTATACTAGGGAGACATATTGTTTTTGTGTGCAGCAACCGTTTGTCTGTCCATCCATATGTCTGCCCCCCCCCCTTTCGTCCGTCCGTTCATCAGTCCGATTTTAATTTATCCGTGCAGTTTCTCCAAAACCTTTGATCGGATTTTCATGAAAGTTCATAGGATTGATCAGCACTATGCCTAGTTGTGTTAATCTAATTTCTGTTCCGGTTCGACGATTTTCTGCAGAGTTATGGGACTTTGATTTTTATGCCCCCTACGGCGGGTATATAGTACTCACATTGTCCGTACTTCCGTCCGTCCGTCCTTCCATCCATCCGTCCCAAATTTCGTGTCCCTTCTATAATTGTTTTTATCTGTGAATGGATTTCAAAATAACCTGGCACAAGTGTTCACCACTCTGTGACGATATGTCGTGTTCAACTCCCTGGTCCATGGGTCAAAGGTCAATGTCATCCTACAGGATCAAAGGTCGGGACATAGTGTTTCACTAACGCATCTTGTGTTACAATGAAATTTTGTCCTCGCGGTTTCTCAAAGACATGTTATCGGATTTTCATGAAAGTGTATAGCATTGATCAGCACTATGCCTAGTTGTGCTTATATTATTCCTGTTCCGGGTCAACGATTTTCTACAGAGTTATAGGACTTTGAAAATTGTATATGGGAAACTGTCCGGACGGGGGGGGGTCAGTTTGTATAAAAAAAATCTAGTTTCATTGGGACCTGGTCATTAAATATCTATCGGCCCATTTTCCACTTTATCCCAAAATAAATTAGTAGCCTGTAAGACGGGATGTGGCGGGTGTGGATATTTGTTATCATTAGCATTCGTTGCTCACCGTTTTAGTTAGACCGTATTTAGCTCTAAATTGTTTTATTGTCATTATCTTTTGAATTTAAAGATTTAAATATTGTAAGTAAGGATTAAAACATCCTCAAATATTCTGTCTGATGAAGATATGTGGGTATGGGCTTTCGTTGTATTCATATTTTTCTTGTGACTAAATGTACATGTAGTGTCAAACAAAATACTGTGATATGTTATTGAAGAATATGGATATTGTCTTTCATTTTGAATCTGCCACATTCAAAGAAATCACCCGTATTGGTTTGTACACAATTACATAGTCCTAGATGAACTATGGGTCATTCTTGATGGACATCTGTGTCAATCTAACATTCATGCTTTTAGTGATTTCATTGTCGCACGGAGGTATCCAACACGGTTACAGCACAAGACAGATCAAGTACATGTTTGCATTTATGATCAGGATTTTAATATGTAGGCTGGTGAATGGCACAACTGAATGACATGTTGTTTAAAATTAGTACAAGGGGCAGTTGGGTTAAAAAGTGAACAAAAACCCTCAGTGTCATTTCTCTGAAAACGTTTTTTTTCTCTGACCGTGGTCACTGACACATAAATTACAGAAAACATATTATCATATCATCGTTCTGCAAGATCGTCTTCAACATGATTCCCATTACACTGAGGTTGAAGGATTTGCCCAAAAGGTTATTAAAAAGGCTTTAATATGATTCAAGTTTCACATTTGCTTTACACTTGGTATATGATGGTAACTCTAAGACATGTTAACCTGGTGTTAGGATAATGTATCGATCTGCTAATAGTAATTTTGACCGGGAATGTTGAAGAACCAGAGAACAAGAGTGTTCTTCTGCTCTCCTCGAAGCTCTCTTGTTGGATCATTGATTGCCCTATATGGCAAATGAATGATAAAACTAACGTAAAGCAAATATACATAACAAACAATCGCCCTACTCACAAATACATGTATTCTCACCGGCTTCTGACATAAGTGTAGAAAGTCATTATAGGCATTCACAAGTTTAAAAAACAGACATCCCAATAATTCAATAATGTTCCAAAGTTGGTTGTCTGACCACGCATCCAATGCACAAACAAGAGATGTTTGTAAAACATGTATACCCCCCCGACCCCCTGACCTTTGATCTAGTGACCTCAACTATAGAGGTCATCTAGCGGTCGTGACTAATCACCACAGCAACTTTGAATTTCCTAAGCCAAACCACTGATCATTTATTGATCTGAAAACATTTCACATATTAAGGTCATGGTGACCTTGACCTTTGACCTAGTGACCTCAACAACTTTAAGGGTCATCAAGTGGTCACAACCAACTACCACAGCAAGTTTGAAGATCCCGAACCAAACCATTGAGCAGTTATTAATTGGAAACCATTTCATCAGTTAAGGTCATGATGACCTTGATCTTTAACCTAGTGACCTCAAAATCAATAGGGGTCATCTAGTTGTCATGACCAACCACCTCAGCAAGTTTGAAGATCCTAAGCCAACCCCTTGAGCAGTTATTGATCGGAAACCATTTGACCATTTAAGAGCATGGTGACCTTGACCTTTGACCTAGTGACCTAAAAAGCAATAGGGGTCATCTAGTGGTCATTACCAACCACCACAGCAAATTTGAAGATCCTAGGCCAAACCCTTGAGCAGTTATCGATCGCAAACCATTTCACCCTTTAAGGTCATGGTGACCTTGACCTTTGACCTAGTGACCTAAAAATCTATAGGACTAATCTAGTTGTCATGACCAACCACCTAAGCAAATTTGAAGATCCTAAGCCAAACCCTTGAGCAGTTATTGATCAGAAACCATTTTACCAGTTAAGGTCATGGTGACCTTGACCTTTGACCTAGTGACCTCAAAATCAATAGGGGTCATCCAGTGGTCATGACCAACTACCACAGCAAGTTTGAAGATTCTAAGCTGAACCCTTGAGCAGTTATTGATCGGAAACCATTTAACCATTTAAGGTCATGGTGACCTTGACCTTTGACCTAGTGACCTCAAAATCAATAGGGGTCATCTACTTGTCATGACCAACCACCACAGCAAGTTTGAAGATCCCATGCCAAACCCTTGAGCAGTTATTGATCGGAAACTATTTCACCATTTTAGGTCATGGTGACCTTGACCTTTGACCTAGTGACCTAAAAAACAATAGGGGTCATCTACTTGTCATGACCAACCACCACAGCAAGTTTGAAGATTCTAGGCCAAGTCGTTTATTAGTTATCGTTCGGAAACCATCGATCTACCGACCGACAGACCGACCGACCGACCGACCGACAGACCGACCGACCTACCGACCGACATGTGCAAAGCAATATACCCCCATTTTTTCAAAAGGGGGGTATAATAACATTGCCTAAGCTATAATAATTTGAAAAAATTGGATTCTGAATTACAGCCTGGTTGTATTTTTGCGAGCGCTATGCAAAGTATTCGCAGCATAGTTGTTGAAGATTACCCTCCATCATCGCACAGCAAAGGTCGCGTCTTGCATGATCTACACATTTATGGTGAATGTAGGAGACAGACAAATGGCTGCACTTCATGTAACAATTTGAAGCAGATCTCCTATTTCTAACCAATTTAAGGATTTTGCTTAGGGGTTTTCTGTTCCTGGTCGGGAATCCCACTGCGCTTGCCTTACTATTATAATTAATGGCGTACCAATGCGAAGTTACACATGAACTTATATTTTAATAGTTTTTGGTAATCTTCCTGGTGTCATGTCAGGGAGTCATTTCTCCAGTCCCGCTTTTCTAATATAGTGGGGGCTCTGGTGTATGTACAGATAGACCAACTTATTTTGGAACAAAACATGACCTACTCTAATGTAAACAAAATGAAGCGACTATGGCGCTTTCTAATTTTTAAAGGACTTCGCAAGCCGAAACCCTTCAAAACAATTGTCGTGGTGCAATGGATTTGTATCTGGGCTAGCATGCGGCGGGTCTCGAGTTCGATTCTGACCAGTGGCCAATATTTTTTTTATAAATTAAATGTCCATACAAAACAACAATAAATATAACATATAATAATTAATAACAAAATATTAAAATATAATTGAAAACGACTCAAAATTAAAAAAGATGATTACAAATAGCAAATCATTTTTGTTTTAAAAAAAGAAAACTGCATAGCCTGGGATTCGAACCCACGACCCCCTGTTTGCAAGACCAGATACATATCCACTAGACCAAAGTCCAGTACATTATTGGTGGCAACTTACTACATTATGTTGTCTGGTCCTATATTTGTGTTCTGTTATGTAAACAACAAAATAACAACAAGTCTCAATATAGCGTGGTTTACCTGTATAAGCATGAAAGGCCAACTAAATTACGAAGTATTCTGTGTTCTCTGACCAGGTTATAAAATCTTTAGTTAGTACTTCAGTTGAATGGTCAGATACTCATCTACTTCATCCAGTTAGTGCTGAAGTGCCGGGACCTTCTTACTGTCATTAAAAGTGTTTGCTGTATATTTCTATTGCCAATGCCATGGTTAACTCTATTTACTTAGAAATCTCCCCAAATGCTTCCTAATCTGTTTAATTGTTATGCTTAGCATCTGATGACCAGGCTCTCTACTTCGATGTCATCACCAGTTCTTGATTGATTTTCCCCTTATAATTCAAACAATGTATATTCTATCACGGCCAAATATTTTATACCGCATTGATAATTAATTTCTGTTTGAGCAAACTCTATCCTATCTACTATTGCAGCACGATAACATGTACGTGGACATTGTTTACACTAGTCAATTGCTTCTGCAAAACTTACTAATGTGTTATTGTTGCTTATGTCTAGCATATCATGAATTTCTTAAGCCATTATGTTTCAAATGGATAACAGATTGTTAAACTTTGTTTTGGAGGTTCTCTCTCATGTTTTGTCATGGCTTGTTGCTTTTGAAAAATCTATACTCAATATCGCATTTTAATTATCCAAACGAATGTCGTACAATGCATCATTCTGAAGCTTCTTTTAACCAGAACACACCTGACTAAACTCTTCATTACTTGCTGATAACTCAATGTTTTAATATATTTTCACTACCCTGTCTTTGCTGTCCAAATGTATCACCAGTACCCGATGCAAGATTATTAAGTCCTTGACTTTTGCCATCATGTGCTAATAGATGCATTAGAGACAGAATTGGATACAACAACTCTGATTTCATTGATTATTTAACGTGTATAGTGTATAGAATTGAAATTGAAAACTGCTACCCATACCCAGTAACATTTACCTGACATCGGACCAACCAGTCCACCTTAACACCATTTTGAAAGTCGTTGGTATGACCCGACCAGCGATCAAACTCACATCGCCCAGCCCGAAAGCGAACGCTGTACCGACTGAGCTAACTGAAATGCTGGCCTTAACATGTACCAATGGACAAACTAACGGATAGCCAGACAAACTACGTTTTACTTTTAATTACCTTGAAGTGAAAACAGAATGTCTGTATAAGCATGCTTGATATGGTAATCACCATTTTATGCTCCTATATAATTATGTCTCGCAACGTTTATATTTCCAACTCCTCATGGGGGCTTTGCTTCAAACTGTTATAAATTGGCAACCTTGGTGTAAAAATGACCGCAAATAAGGAAATGTTCGTTCTGGCCATTTTATCCAGATTTACAGGTCTTAGCAAATTTCATCACTATAAAGCATATATATGCATAAAACTTTCACAGATAAACAACATGATGTGAAGATGGGGGAACTGTGTAGTAAGCAAAATTACGGGACTTTGTTTTGTTTATTCTCACTAAAATGCATACTTGATTAGAGACAATAGCATCATAAGGAGGGGGTGGATATCAATTCCCCCACAAATTGTAATGCTTATGATGAATAGTAAATACATATGAGTAGATCATGAATAAGCTTGCTCGGATATTTATAGTTTACCAGTTACATACAATTGTCATAAAGGGACATACTTTGGCCTAAACGATGACTAGGTTTTGGCTGAAAGGATTCTCATCATTACTTTTTTTCCTTGATTTAATGATAGTGAAATGCTGATGAACTTTCATGGGGCTAACTCTTCAGATATTTCAGTTTGGGCACACTTTGAGTGTATGGAAGTTTTTAAAGGGACATAACTCTGACAATTTGCATTAAGAGATGCTAGATGTTAGGGTTCTAGTCTGAAGTCAATTCATTGCCATCATTATTGTGAATATACATATGGAGTTTTATGAGCCTAGTTATAAAGACAATGAAAGTATGCAAAACTTTTGGGAAATTTTACATCTGCAAAATACATATGAATGTGAATATAATTCCATGTACGTATGGGCAAGAATTTACATTATATGAACCACGTTTCGTGAAAATATAACAACATAAATGAAATGTGTGTAACTACAGCTACAAGCCTTTCAATTTTCAAGTAGATACATGGTGTAACACGAGAGAGACATCAGTTTGAAATTTTATGATGTCTTTTCTTTAATTCTAGATTTAGAAAACACTATTTTTACCATAGGGTTAAAATTGGTGAAAAAAATACAAAAAGCTACCACCGATTTACTGCTATCACATATTTTCTGATTCTAGATACTTATATCTTATCAAAAAACATTGATAGCATTATTCCCCAAAGATGGTACCGATGGCCAAATTTTGGGCCTCTGGCTCATGGCCTACTAAGGTGACTACATGATTTATTAACACATGAGTCTGCAAAGGCTGGTTGTTGCTTAATACAGGGTAAAGTAATGCATGAGCTTTCTGCATAACTATTGCCCTGTATTAAGCTACCATCTGTTTTAAAAGTCCATATTTATACATTTTAGTGGTCGTATTAGCGAGAATTTACTGTACCTAGGCTTTAGTAAAATAACGTGTTGCTATCTGATTTCTAATCTGGACACTTTTTCAAGTTCACTACTGAATGCATGTCTAAAGTAATGCTCAACTCTCCTGTAGGAGCTTTCAGTATTAATCTACCTTCAATATACATAAAGCTGTGACATGTATCTAGATATGCGTTGTAATACATTTGAGAACAATTTTTTTATTTTAAATCTTGGAAGTACCACACTTTTACCTGGAGTTATCCCGAAGTTTACGTTATCCGAGTTCGAGATATCGAAATTCCACTGCACTTGTAAATCATAACCGAATTATGTAGAGCTGGTAAAGTAACATTAACCGTAACAGTACAGGATATTTCTTATATTTAGAAATGATTTTAACCCCTTACTTCATGAATATTGATGTAAGAAATACCGAAATCATGCATATTTATTCATCTGACATATAATGGTATATACACACAGGAATGTTTAATACTAGTGAACACTGTAGAGTCCGATCTATTTTTATTACATAAGCAAACAGCAGCCCCCGATCAGTGTCTGCTCTATTTGCAAAGTTCTAGACAGGCGTATTTATTGAGTAAAGGGTTAAATCAATGGCTTTTTTCAGAAACATGAAATCTTGAAAGAAGATCATACGAACTTTTTTATTTAGTAAAGGTTTCATTCAGTTTGAAGCTGTAACATTCCATCGTATCACCATATCTGGCCGGTTTCGCAGATATAGCTTATACCGGTCATACGTGTCTTATAAATCATTAAGGCGAAGTGACCCTGCATGGTGATCCAAACGCTGGGATACATCGAACCGTTGTATGGCGAAGTATTAGGGTACATGAGTCGCTCTACAAAGATATCCTTCATTACTTTCTCCCTCGAGTAGTTGCTGAAATTGGAATTTGCGCCAGTCCAGTATCCATCGAAGTCTATAAACAAACACTGTATACATATGAATGACAAAGTCCGGCGGGGATACCTTTATTTACACTATTTGTAAAGCTAGGGTGACTTTGAGAGAAGTGTGAGGTTAGGACGTCCGCAGACCGGTTTAACCCCCAGTGGTGTTTTTGCTACTGACCGTGCCAAGGCGGTACTCTCTTTGTCACCCTTCCTTTTGTTTGCCTTACGTCTTTGTGCTTGTGAAATTTGTTCATGTGTGGAGTGTTTGTCTGTAGTTATTGTGTGTCTGTTGATGTTTTCTGTGTTTATCTCGTGTGTGTGTGTGCGTTTGGGTGTGTGGTTGTGTATGTGTATGTTTGTGTCATGCTGTCTATCGGTGTTTTGGTGGTGGTTGCGTCTTGTATGTGGCTTTGCCTGCCTGACTTTACTATTCTATTTATGTCTAAAGTAACGATATTGGTTTTTGGAGAAACTTTTAGCAAACCGTTTCATTTAAGGTACCTTTCTGTTAGTGATGTAGTGGTCTTTCTATTTTATTTACTTTAAAAGTACAGTGTTTTGGATAATGATCAGGCAAGCAATAGTTCTATGAAAGCTGTGTCTTTGAGTGATGGACGTGTGATACATGTTTATTCAGACTATAAAAACAATAGAGAAAGGTTAAAATATGTTCCTACACGACTGTCCTTCAAACGACATAGTACATGTACTCAGACAAAAACGTTTAGTCAGTACTTTCCAACATGTACAAAAAGGCAATATCAACCTTCAAAGTTTAACACATTGGTTCATAAACGATAGCCCTGTCCGCTACTTTACATATGACGGTCACATTGAATTTCTTTTGTTCGTTAAAGACAACATATATGATATTTTACGCATTGCACGTGCGGGGCGAGTCTTGCTGATGCTGCATGTCTATTAATTAAAATCAATACGATTTTGTACAGACCTAAAGTCAAACCCAAAAAGTCTACAGACCGTTAATCGCAAAGTACAGATTGGACGTTGCCCAAGCTTATCGATAGATGCCAGAAACAGAGCCCTTGATATGCTGGAGGCCGGTGTCAACGTTTCTGACGCAGCACGTCCTTTTGTGGTACACGAACGTACCATATATCGACTACAGAGTCGATTTAGGGAGACTGGTAGCGTAAACAGACCACGTTCGGGATGACCACGTAAAATGACTCCACGTGAAGACCGCTTAATAATGACGTCACTATTTTCTTGTGGTCGGAAAGCTTACAAGCCAACTTCTTAATGCGACATGTATCATAATTTCTTCTGAAACTGCTTGAAACCGTCTGAGAGCCGCACGTCTACGTGCTTATCGTGCGTATGTTGAAATACCGCTTTCTGCCCGTCACGGCGCAATACGCCGTGATTGGGCTCGTGACAACTTGAGATGGCCGAAAAATCGATGGAATAGGATCGTTTTCACTGACGAATCACTTATGATTTAATCTTAAGGGATCCGACGGTCGCATTCGAGTTTAGAGACGTTAGGGTGAAAGACGAGATCCAACTAACGTCATTGAACGTGATCGTTATGGCGGCGGTAGCGTGATGGTATGGGGGAATTTCATACAGCGGTAAAACCGACCTCGTGACAGTTGCTGGAAACCTGAATGATGTTTGATAACCAGATTGTCATTCCTGTCATCGTGCCGTACAGAAACAAATAGTAACAACGGAAACACCGACCTTTTGCAGCAAGAAATACTGGACCTCACACTGCGAGGCACACACAGAATGTTCTCAGGGAAAACAATATCGAGAAACTCGACTGGCTAGCTATATCTCCAGATCTATCACCAATAGAACATCTTTGGGATTATCTGGGACGCAAAGTACGTGAACAACCCGACGTACATAACGTCAGTGATTTGGACCGAGCACTTCATGAATAATGGCTACACATACCTAACCAGGTCATTAGAAAACTCATTAACAGCATGAGACGCCGCTGTTTGGCTGTTATCGTTAGTAATGGAGGACATATGAGATATTGAACTCTTACCGGCTTTTTATGCCCCCTAAGGCGGGCATATAGTAATCGCATTGTCCGTCCTTCCGTTTGTCCGTCTGTCCGTCCGTCTGTCCGTCCGTCTGTCCTTACATCCGTCTGTCCCAAATTCGTGTCCCTTCTATAACTTCTTTATCTGTGGATGGATTTCAAAATAACTTGGCACAAATGTTCACCACACAAAGACGATGTGTCGCTTTTAACTCCCTAGTCCATGGGTCAAAGGTCAAGGTCACAGGGTACAATTACTTTGTAACAACTATCGTGTCCGGCCTGTAACTTCTTTATCTATCAATGTATTTCAATATAACTTGGCACAAATGTCCACCACACAAAGACAATGTGTCGCGTTCAACTCCCAGGTCCATGGTTCAAAGGTAAAGGTCACAGGGTACAATTACTTTGTCACAAAGTTCGTGTCCGGTCTGTAACTTCTTTATCTATCAATGGATTTCAATATGATTTGGCACAAATGTTCACCAGACAAAGATAATGTGTCGCTTTTAACTCCCTAGTCCATGGGTCAAAGGTCAAGGTCACAGAATACAATAACTTTGTCACAAATTTCGTGTCCGGTCTGTAACATCTTTATCTATCAATGGATTTCAATATAACTTGGCACATATGTTCACCAGACAAAGACGATGTGTCGCGTTCAGCTCCCTGGTACATATGTCAAAGGTCAAGGTCACAGGGTATAATTACTTGTTTATCTGTGAAAGGATTCCAAATGTTCACCCCACACAGACGATGTGTGTCCATGGGTCAAAGGTCAAGGTCACAGGGTACAATTTTTGGGGGCATTTATCACGTGACTGTGACATCTCTTGTTAATTTAACCCTTTGGTCCAAAGATGCACCCCTTCACTTAACTGTGTATTGAATGTCTACAACATCGGGAATTAAATGAGGTTGTGAGGCGTGTTATTAGAGTTTATTTGTTCCAGTTTAACGAAATTAACCCATTACTCAGCACTGACTAAACCTTTTTGTCTCAGTATATATTAAAAAGTGTTGCGTCTAAGTTTATATAAGGCATCATATTTAATACTAAACTGGATCTGATTTACTCACCTATCCATGGACTCTGTGAGATCATATCTATGACATTATGGTATTCTTCTTCAGTGTCAAAGTTGACCAGGTAACCAATCTCCGCTAAACATATTCCCATGGCCTCCGGAGCGTTGGAAGTGACATAGCCGACCTGATAACAACCTTCACCGACCTTGTAATACTTGAATGGACACCTTGCATCTATCAAGAGGACAGAAAAAACAATAAGGCTTTTACACTAGGCTAATTTGTCGACCTTTTTTTTTATCTCGGAAGATAGTTTACTGGTGAGCGGGCGGACGGGCGGTGTGTGTCGGCATAACAAAACTTTAAAAGTGCTTATAACTTCTGAAATATTTATGCTAGAAATTCATATTTGATATGCAGATAACTTGGGCAAAGGTCATTGTCACTATTTGGAAAACGTTGCCGTTTTTAACAAACTTTAACATAGTTATAACTTCTGAACCACAAATGCTAGGCATCTCTCTTTAGAATTTATAATTTTCACAACAGCAGGTGTTAAGTGCTTGTGGCGGCCGTAAAACGTCGCCCCGTACTTCATTCTCAGTGTTGTTATACTTTCTGATCCTTCGAGATCAGGAATTTCAGTACTTTTTGTTCTGAAAATTGAATACTGCTTAAGCCGGTGCTAGGGGCGTGAACAGTGTAGTACTTTCAATTACTGCTCATGAACAGACTCAATAAAACCGAGTCTGCAATTTTCTCCTTTTGTGTTGCAATTTTTGCTTTCGGAGGATCACCTCTCTTTAGAATTTGGTATACAGATGTCTTTGTTAAATGCCATTTAGTTGATATAAAGATATTTGAAACTAGGTCAGGGTCACTATTTTGACAAGTTGGTCATCATTGAAAAACTTCAACATTTTGTCTTAACTCCTGAACCTCATATGCTAGACAATTCATATAGGGTATGGAGAAGGCCTTTCAGTTGATACAAGGATACGTGAAATTGGGTCAATAAAAAGCATTAGGTACAAAGACGCAAGGCAAACAAAAGGAAGGGTGACACAAACTAAATCCGGCTTAAATGCGGTTTCCGCATGTTTTGCTTGTAAATACAATGTCAGAGCTGAATAGTTGTAGAATGATTATTTTTTGCAAGGCGTACAGTGATTGCAATGCTGCTCTGTCTTTTTTCTGCACAGATAATAGGCCAGTAAATTGGTCCACGTCAGAATTAGGAGCGTTTCAATTGTCACATTGATTGAGTATTGGCCTATGTCAAATATATGTGATCACGGGAACTAAAGAGTTAAAAACGTTTCATACTTGTTCCTACCTGTCCTTGTTTTAGCTCTATTCACATTGGGAAAAGTATTGTCTTCTCAAATTGTCCGGTGTTTCATGATATAAATGGATGCCTTTTTTCACTACAGCAGATAGCTTGAAATATCTTTCGCTTTTGAGGCAGGATGTTGATGGTTTGATCCCCGATCGGGTCTTACCCAAGACCTCATCATTCGTGTTTGTCGAAAAACTGTGAAACTGAGATAAGGTACAAACCACCTTGTGCTGCTTTTGAAACAAAATATATATAATAACCTAAAAGTGTTTCATACCTGATAGTTGTGAACCAATGGCAAGACTGAGGAAAACGGCAATATATGACATATCTCGGCGTAATTATGGTAAAAGTAAATCTGAAAATACGAATAAAATTATACAGAACCCCTCTAATGCGACCACGTAATGAATAAACATGGGTGTCGTTATAAGCAGGTGGTTGCTTAATACAGGGCAAAAGTAATGCAGAAAGCTCCTCAAGGAGCTTTCTGCATTACTATTGCCCTGCATTAAGCTACCATCTGCCTCTACCACCCAGAATTATACCTATTTTAGGTGGTCGCATTAGCGAGATTTTACTGTACTGCATTTAGATATTTTAGTATTATTGGTAAGGTTTGAACTGGCACTCATCACTTTCCGCCGACTTTCGTCGATGAAAAATCGTGATAGTGACGCATGTTTCACGTGTGTGTTCGGAAGGATAAAAACAGCTTACGGAAAAAGGCGGAATATTCATTAATATTAAAGAAAAGTGGCATTTCAACAGTTTTCAAAATTGTTATGTATTAGTCTGATTCTCAGGTATACGGTGAATATGGTCCCTAACTCAGTAATCATGTCAATCGGCAAGTTGTCCAATCTTGACGTCGACTTTAAATGACATTCCTTATTATACTGCAAAGTAAAATCCTCAATTTTGATTGGTCCATTAGCCATGTATGAAAGCCGTGTAGCCCTCTAAATTCTGATGTATATACGGAGTCATGAGCAACAATGGAATTTCCCCTGTCGAGGGCCTCGCTTCATTGCTACAACAAACTAAAAATGGCCGACTAGCTTCACTTCGTCGATTCGATCCAAACAACCGTTCTCAAACGAAATAACAAGAGTTTGGGGCGGATTAAAGTTATCCATTGAGATACATTTTTGTTATAGTTGTTGTATAACAATGTAAATGAACCCGATACGTGACGAATGCCTTATTCTGCTCTGATGCTGCACGTGTTGTCAAAGTGCTTGTGCACATACCGATATGCCCCCAAACCCCCGCTTTTACAAAAACATACCACACCCAATTCGATTCAGATTTTATTTATGCACATGCACAGTACACGTACCTGTAAATTGCAGTATAGCCGCTCCTTCCAACGCCCATTTGTTTGAATATTATAAAACCGTCATTTTGACGTCATCCAAATGACGTCGGAATTGCCCCAATTATGTTTAACCGTTCTCATGCTAAAAAATAGTGTCTGCTTAAACGCTAAAAGTTTTACTAACGCCTGATTCTTTCAATCCTTTGAGAAAATAATGCTCTTGGAAGATCCCTTTCTATCCACAATTGTAATGAGCTGGTTATTATACAGATATTACAAGCCCTTACCTTACAGCATGAGGCCCCTGAGGGGAAGCAAAACGACGCCTACATTAACAACGCTAATTAACTGCTACAAATATTAAACTTTGCAGTATTAATAAAATCGTTATACAGACCATTGGCGGGATATCTGACTTTTTATTTCCTGCTGAGGAAAATACATGTAGCCCTCGCCTGACGGCTCGGGCAACATGAATTTCCTCAGCAGGAAACAAAAAGTCAGATACCCCGCCAATGATCTGTATAACTAATATTATACGAGGATATCCTTATAATTATAATTATCCTTATCGTACCTCTCGATCTGTTTAGTAGTAGTAGTAGTAATAGTAAATGCAAAAGTGACAGGATAGTAGAACCAATAGAAGTATCAGTATAGAAGTAGTAGTCGGTGATAATGCAGTAGTTGTTATGGTAATAGTAGTTATAGTTACCAGAAGAAATGGTAACATTATTGAAGTAGCCATGGTAGTAACAGTAGTTATATTGAATGTTTTAATAATAATGATAATATTAGATGTTAGAACAAAGAGTGTACCTTACTTCTAAATTGAATTCCAGAATTTCTATGTACCAAGCTTCGCTTATCTTCACTGAAACGTGTACAAGAGTCCTTCAACTATTATTTATTTGTTTATTTCTCTTTTTTACGTCGAATATGTACGTCAGACTACGGATGTATACATCTCGTTTGCATTTTTAGCTCACCAGAGCACTTTTGTGCTCAGGGTGAGCTTTTGTGATCGCCTGATGTCCGTTGTCCGTCGGCGTGCGTCGTGCGTCGCCCGTCGTCGGGCGTCAACAATTTGAGCCTTTAAAAATCTTCTCCTCTGAATCTACAGGGTTCTCAGCTTTCATCTTTGGTACATAGCATCATCTGTAGGTCCCCTACAAAAGTTATATAAATTATGCCCCTAGGGTCAAAATTGGCCCCGCCCCAGGGGTGCCTTGTTTTCTATTGGAATATATAGTAAAACTTTGAAAATCTTCTTCTCTGAAACTGGAAGGTTCTCAGCTTTCATATTTGACACATAACATCATGTTCAGGTCTTCTACAAAAGTTATATAAATTATGCCTCTGGGGTCAAAATTGGCCCCGCCCCAGGGGTAGCCAGTTTTCAAAAGAAACATATAGTGACAATTTTGAAAATCTTCTTCTCTGAATCTACAGGTTTCTCAGCTTTCATATTTGGCACATATCATCATGTTTAGGTCCTCTACGAAAGGTATATAAATTATGTCCCTGGGGTCAAAATTGGCCCCGCCCCAGGGGTGGTCAGTTTTCAATAGAAACATATAGTGAAACTTTGAAAATCTTCTCCTCTTAAACTGGAAGGCTCATAGCTTTCATATTTGGCACATAGCATCATGTTCAGGTCCTCTACAAAATTTATATAAATTATGCCCCTGGGGTCAAAATTGACCCCGCCCCAGGGGTAGCCAGTTTACAATAGAAACATATAGTGAAACTTTGAAAATCTTCTTCTCTTAAACTGGAAGGCACTCAGCTTTTATATTTGGCACATAGCATCATGTTCAGGTCCTTTACAAAAGTTATATAAATTACGCCCCTGGGGTCAAAATTGGCCCCGCCCAAGGGGTGGCCAGATTTGAATAGAAACATATAGTGAAAACTTTGAAACTTTGAAAATCTTCTCCTCTTAAACTGGAAGGCACTCAGCTTTCATACTTGGCACATAACATCATGTTCAGGTCCTCTACAAAAGTTATATAAATTATGCCCCTATGTTCAAAATTGGCCCCGCCCCAGGGATGCCTTGTTTTCTATTGAAATATATAGTAAAATTTTGAAAATCTTCTTCTCTGAAACTGGACGGTTCTCAGCTTTCATATTTGGCAAATAGCATCATGTTCAGGTGCTCTATCAAAGTTATATAAATTATGCCCCTGGGGTCAAAATTGGCCCGCCCCAGGGGTAGCCAGTTTTCAATAGAAACATATAGTGAAAACTTTGAAAAATCTTCTCCTCTGAATCTACAGGTTTCTCAGCTTTCATATTTGGCACATAACATCATGTTGAGGTCCTCTACAAAGTTGTATAAATTATGCCCCTGGGGTCAAAATTGGCCCCGTCCCAGGGGTGGTCAGTTTTCAACAGAAACATATAGTGACAACTTTGTAAATTTTCTCCTCTGAATCTACAGGGTTCTCAGCTTTCATATTTGGCACATAGCATCGTGTTCAGGTCTTCTACAAAATTTATATAAATTATGCCCCTGGGGTCAAAATTGGCCCCGCCCCAGGGGTAGTCAGTTTTCAATAGAAACATATAGTGAAAACTTTGAAAATCTTCTCCTCTGAAACTGGAAGGTTCTCAGCTTTCATATTTGACACATAGCATCATGTTCAGGTCCTCTACAAAGTTGTATAAATTATGCCCCTGGGGTCAAAATTGGTCCCGCCCAAGGGGTGGCTAGTTTTCTATAGAAACATATAATGAAAACTTCTCCTCTGATTGCCTGGTGAGCGATGTCAGGGCCAATCTGGCCCTCTTGTTTGAATCCCTTTATAACACTTGTTTTAATTAAATGATAAGATCTATATACCGTCAGAGGTTTGTCTTGTATCGACTAAATCTTCTGTCTTGATTTATATGACAGTATTGCATCATTTTCATAACGCTGATTATGTCATACAATTTAATCACGTTTCGCGTATGGTAGAAAGTGGGGAAACCATCGTATACAGATATTTCTGAAATACATGTAATAATAATCTACCTATGACGGTCATAAAATGCATCGGTATAACATTGGCCATACCATGACAAACTCAGTCTTAATCATGTCGAGAAAAGTGTGTTTCTTTAGGATTCGAAGAGAGAGCATTTTTCAACATTGTTTTGTACATGTCGTTAAATTGTGGGCAATAGCATATATGACATTTAATTTGTATGACGTTTGTGAAAATGAACAGTACAGCATTTCTTCGTTGAGCTCTTATGATTTCTCTACATTCTATACTACTCTACGTCACCATCTCATAAAGGATAAACTAATTAAATCAATAGAAAAAACTTTTGCAAGAGAAAATAAAATGTTCCTTGTTTGTAATGGTCAACATTTGTACTTTTCGAATTCAGAAGTCCGGACAATAACTCTTTATCTACTGGTTCAATTATTTTAAAAGTTCACATATGGATCAAGTATGATCAAGTATGATGGGAGAAAGTGTAATTTACAAGAGCCATAACTCTAGCATCAATATTTTGGAGGTATTACCCTTTTTCATATGTTCACGCTCTGTCTGTCACGCTTCGTGTCCGGGCCATATCTTCTACAAGGGTAGACCAAATTCATTATAACTTCACACATTGAACAAGTATGATAAGAAGTGTCATGCACATGAGCCATAACTCTAGCATCACTATTTTGGGAGTTATTCCCCATTTTCATATATTCTTGTCCGGAAATAACTCTTTATCTACTGATTCAATTGATTTGAAACTTCACTATTTTAACTCTATTGTTTTGAAGTCAACTTATGGTTCTTTTTTTGTTGAAATAATTTTTCAACAGGCAAAGATACAAAGCAATGTTTTATAATAATTCGGAAGGTGGAAGTTGGAAGTTGGAACTCGAAACCTGTAACACGGAACTATGAAGTAGGAAATTAGAAGGTCACCACCGGGCTTTGGTATTTTAGAATTTTATATTTATTCCTGCAAGATCCTGCCAATGTATAATTTTACAGTAACAGGACTCTGATTCTAGGCATGCCAAATTAAAAGCGTAAATGACATGACGAGCATTCATAAAATAAAATGTAAATGCATTAACCAAGTACCATTTCTCGCGTTTAGCGTAGTATTACTGAATAGTGTAGTTGGTTTATCCCTGCAGACAGCATACGCACATACGATAAAACAACTGTTAAATAGCGAACGGAATTAGTGTGGAAAGCTCCTATTGTAATTTTCTTCACAACATTCGTTTTGCATTGCACTACTGACATTAAATTTCTCCAAAATGGAACTCTAGTAGAGAAGAGTTTAGTTACTTTTAGGCAGATGGCACTTGTCTCAAAGGCCGATATTTATGCTAAATATCACACCTGGTTTAGAGGTGTTTTCCTGTACTGAATTTCTGACAACAAGAACTTATATTGGATTATCGTCACGAATAGACATATTAATACTTAATTTGCGCTCAATATTACCATTTCTACGTCAACCATGTGATCTGCTTTCACTTTTTCTAAATGAATTTTTTAGAAGATATCGATGCTTCGATCTTAAGACAAATTACCACTTTTGAAAAAGGAAAAACCGGAACTCTAGTAGAGAAGCATTTAGATACTTTCAGGCAGATGTATGCTTAAAGCAGGGTGAAATTCATGCAGAAACCTCATAGAGGAGCTTTCTACATGACGTTCACCCTCCATTAAGCTGTCACCTGTCTTCAAGACCTATATTGATACTAAATTTAAAACCCGGTTTAGCGGGATTTTACTGTAATGCCTTTCTGACGAAGAACTTTTATTGAGTTATTTTTTTAGAGTTCATAGTTTATATTTACGAAATGGTATTCACGATAAATATATTCTGAAAATGGGTGATCCTTCGAAAGCAAAAGTAGAAATGCAAAAAGAGAAAATTAAGTTTACAATTGCTTACCCTTATCCCGTGTTGAAATGATACTATCTGCTAAAATTTGGATGTGGTACAGTTTTGACTCCAGGTTTTAAGAAACTATTGACAGACTGTTAAACACCTTGGATCCTGTCACTCGGCGTCTCATCAGGATCCAAGTTGTTTGTAAATACGAGTCATGTCGTTGAGAGCGACATAAGAGTTAATGGTCGATAGATTTTCCATTCACTTGGCAAGTGCTTTGTCAGGTTTATTTTCCTAGTTTAGACAAGTTCTGTTAAGTCCCCGGAAAAACTATTACATGCATCTTATTTTTACATATTCCCATTCAACCAGTATCGAGAAAACCTACATACGTGTAACTCATTACCGAATGACGTGGTGCACATCAAATAACATTCTTGCATAAAACATGATGTTGTCGCGATTAACCTTGTATTAACAAGGTTATTGTCATGCCAATGCGCTGTTGTTGACCGGTTAATTATACCTTTGAGGAGCCTGACGTAAACAAACACTCTCTTCCACCCGTTTACATTACATATACCTCTGTAGTTGGCTCAGAAAGTAGTCCGAAATGAAACTAACTCCCGTACAAAACAGAAAGTAAATTGTTTTGTGTGGTCCCTTGACAGTACAGCGGAAGTTGTGTGACCTTTGGGATTGTAAGAGAATTTCAGTGCCCTTATAAGAAGTTCGGAATCTACAGTTTGTAGATAACTGGTTTTGGAATATTGAGCAGACATCATTCCATTTTGTTTGTTTATATTTGTGCAATAATCGAAGCGTAAAGCGGCATGAAAATAGGTAATCAAATATTCTCTCAAATGAAACTGTATTACCAGTTTTATAATAAAATCAGAGCTATTAATTCTTGATTCAGGCTATTTTGATATTAACTATCGACTCAGAAAACAATAAAACACATAAAAGATTCTTGTCAGTGGGCCCATCGCAGAGGTGTATGTGCAAGGAGATTGGTAAACAATTGGTAGCATTTGACTACCCAGCTACGTCACTTCCTGTACTGCATGATACGCCATCGATGACGTTCATAGTCTCTTTGTACTATATCATTTTTCTTGAAGCTAGGCGAACGATGTGACTATTCTAGAGACACTGAGACACCTCTTAGTAACAGATGTATTAAATGAAACTCGTTGTAAAAGGCACAATTCAAACTTCACTTACAGTGACCAGCTTTCCATTGATACCCATGTGTTTACGCAATTGTAAAGATGTTTTTAACTGGCAGGTATTTAACCCAGTTTGAGACTCCTAAATAAACGGAAAGTTAGATGTGCACGTAATAAGTATGTCCTCACTGCTACATATATGCCCTTCAGGCTTTAAATATTAACAATCCACATGTCGTATCGTGTGTATTCCACATTTACAAAAATGGCGTCAAACTGTGATTGACTGATGAAATGACGTCATTGACAAAAGAAAACAGTGACCCGGTAACAGCATTACTCAAATAAACCGTCAAAGAAGTATTAGTTTTGGTTGTATTTCAAACAAGTAAATGAATGCAGGAAATCAGAAGAAAGATTTATGCAATAATAGCTTTAATACACGTTTGTGTCGGGCAATAACATCCGCAGTGTCCCTTAAGACTGTTGTTTTTTCTTGCCCTTCGGGCTTGGAACAACAGTCCAGCGGTACACTGCAGATATTATGGCACGAAAAAAGTGCATTAACCCTCTATTAATCGTACCGGTCAGGTAACCTTCAAAATCTCAAACAAAACCATAAAGGTGTATGCTTTTATATTTATTTGGTAAACATTTCCTTTAGTTTGAGATTGTAACATTATCCCATATTATCATATTATCCAGTTGGTCGGCCTCGCAGATAAAGCTTATACCACTCTTTTTCGGCATATGGTTCAACTCTAAATACAAACTTTCTTCAGTTTTCCAATCTGAATTCAAACGGTGTAGAACATACACATCTTTAGTCCTTATGGCGAAAAAGCCCTGTATTGCAAACCAATAACTTGGATATGGATATGCCGAAACATTGTAATACGGGGCCTCATGGTCCACAATTGTTTCTACAATGACGTCATTCTCTTGTTTCTGCCATACTAAGTGCCCGTGCGTGGATGTCCCGCCAGTCCAGTATGCTTCGAAAGCTATAAAGAAGAAACTATGTATACATGTACATTCATATTGTTTTAGAGTTATGTTTTATCAAGGAACTGTGGTAGTCTTGTTATTTTGTTCAGTTTGGCTGCACTTAATTAAAGGGGTATGAATTACATGAATTGTCATGTGTCGTCTTCTATGCTGTGGGTAAGTCTGGCGTGGATACCTTTATTTAGACTATTTGTAAAGCTAGGGTGACTTTGAGAGAAGTGTGAGGTTATGAAGTCCGTAAACCGGTTTAAACCCCCAGTGGTGATTTTGCTACTGACCGTGGCAAGGCGGTACTCTCTTTGTCACCCTTACTTTTGTTTGTCTTGTGTCTTTGTACTTGTGCTTTTGTTCATGTATAGAATGTTTATATTTAGTACTTGTGTGCTGTTAATGTTTTATGTGTTCATCTCGTGTATGTGCGTGTGTCCGGGTGTGTATTTGTGTGTGTATGTGTATGTGACATGCTATCTATCGGTGTTTTGTTGGTGGTTGCGTCTTGTATGTGACTTTGCCTGCTTGACTTTTACCAGTACTATTTTATTTAGTGAAAGTTCAAAAGTTATCTTCTCTGACAATGTGTAGTGGGAATGTTCCTAATTTCCTAGAACATGTATTCCAGCTGTTGATTATTTTCAAAATATGACATCTTGCTTTTGTTTGTCTTGTGTCTTTGTACTTGTGCTTTTGTTCATGTGTTGAATGTTTATCTCTAGTCCTTGTGTGTTTGTTGGTGATTTCTTTGTTCATCTCGTGTATGTGCGTGTGTTTGGGTGTGTAGTTGTGTTTGTGTGTGTGTGTTCGTATGTGTCATGCTATCTTTCGATGTTCTGTTGGTGGTTGCGTCTTGTATGTGGCTTTGCCTGCTTGACATTTTAACTAAAGGGCGGACCTAATACATATTCCTAACATATAACTAAAACATTCGGCCAGACTTTAGTATAACTTAGAAAGCGTTTTCCTGTTGATGCTGTATTAATGTTAGTTGAACACGTGGGGACATAAAAGTATTGGCCGCCAGAGGTGATGCTACGTTTCAATATAATATGAATAAGGTTGATAACTCCTGAAACTAATGGCAGTCATTTGACATAGAGATATGTTATCGTTTGTCAGCATTGTTCAACCCTTGTAATTGTTGTCATTCCAAAGAAACAAATAGTTATTTAGAGACTAAAATACTTGATATATTAAATTGATGTATCAATGTATTGATATACCTTATAGATAATGTGGCAAATTTCCGCAGATGATGTGTATATGACCATCATGGCCAACCTGTTTGATGAATTGAATCACAGCATTTCATTGAAAGATGAAGAAAGAAGAAAGTTTGCAGTCGACCATTGTTCAATGTGTTGACAATCTTGACATAATTCCTTTTTTATGGATATATACTTATTATACCCAGTGTATTGTTGTCTGTAGAGATAAACTAAACTAAACGTTATATCTTATGTTTCGCCTGTATATGTTATGGTGCCATGCCCTATTTTATGTTTTCGATGAGTTTGGCTTAGCGAGACTACGACACGTTATCCATTTTCTCTGTTAAATATTCATATAAGAAATTATGACTGATATTTATTTGCCGATGTTTTCAAATTTAAAAAAGGATGTTTTTGTTCTGACAAAGACATACGAATCTAATCTATATCATGGTATAAGCAAACAGAACATACTGGTATCAGACGACTCCTAACAGTTCCGTCTGATCTGGGTTTACTCTATTTGCAAATTCGTGAAAAGGCGTTTATATGAAGGAAATGCATCAGGTCATATATCGTCGATGTGTTTTCTATGATTAGCAGACGAGGAGCAAGTCTGTTAATTTTTTTGGTGAGGGTGTAACGGGTATATTTCATTTGTGCTTCTGGGGATTTATTACCTTCGTTTGACATCTCCTACCAGACTGCTCGTATTCACACGCATGCAAACACCTACATACACATAGCTTAAGCATGTAACATGTTTTACAAAATATACAGTCAAGACAGAAATGTCCAAATAGGTTCCTGCATGGCTGCTCCTCTGTATCAAGCAGCAATTTACATAAATATTTAATAGTTGTCGTACCTAAGCTTATTAATAACACTCATAGTTAACCCTTCGCTTGCTATTCACGTCAATATACCTACCTGTAACTAGTGAAGACCCAGATGAGACAGCTCCTGCAGGAGCTGTCTCATCAGGGTCTGCACTATTTACAAGTTGATTGTAAAACCAGCGCACTCCAAAGCAGTGATTGCACAACGAAATACTTGTACACAGTGAAGATATATGTAATTATACAACAGGTCATGGGTAAAGAATGAGAAATGTACATGTATTTTAAAATTCAGCAAGCGAAGGGTTAATAGTTGTCGCATCTAAGCTTATTAATAACACTCATAGTTAATAAAAAGAATGGGGTCTGATATACATACCTATCGGGAGCTTTGATAGCATGCGTAGAACGTTATGATATTCTATTTCATGGCCAATGTTAAGCAGGTATCCATTCAGGGAATAACACAGTTCCATGGCATCTAAAACGCTTATATCGACATCGCCGAGACGATAACAATCACCATCTAACTCTTTAAAGCCCGTGGGGCAAATTGCATCTGTTATAAGGATAAGATAACAAACTTTATACACTAGGCACATCTGTCGACCGTTTTTATTATGCCCCCGTTGACGATAGTCAGGGGGCATTATGTTTTGCACATGTCCGTCCGTCTGTCTGTCCGCCTGTCAGTCTGTCCGTGTGTCACGCTTTTAAGTGCAGTTGGATGTCACAGTTTTTCATGTGTTATAAGTCAGTAATTTCTACACTTATACACATGAAACTTCACATACACATCAATTACCATCCTTTAACACCCCACCCATACTGCCGGCAACCCCAAGGTCGAGGTCAAATGACTTGGAATTTTTACGTGCAGTTGGTTGTCTCATTTACGTGCAGTGTTTTGTCACAGTTTTTTCATTGTCTTATATTTCACTAACCGCTATAGCTATTGTCATGCAATTGCATATACACATTCAACACCATCCATACTTTCATTACGTACCCGGCCCATGCTGCCCGCAAGCCCAAGGTCAAGGTCAAATGACTTAGGAATTTTACTTGCAGCTAGGCAAGCACCCACACGGGGGCATCACTGTGTCTTACAGACACAATTTTCTAGTTCTCAGAAGAGTTTTCTTCCATTTTAAAGATTTTGTCAGAGAGCCAAACATTTATACAATAATTATTACTTATTTACCTAAAGTGTGAAATGCTTGAAATGACCAGTCCAAACTACACTGTCTTGTTTAGCAAATTTTTATCACTACTTCGTCCACTCAGATGTGGGACAATTTATGCCTTTAACCCTTTCAATACTTCAGTGTGGAGTAGCCTGTCAATGTTTATTTATAGAGTCCACTCTGTATAAACTTGCTACAGGATTATGCATGACAAACAGGGCAGACCCGTGTCAACAAATTTCACGTTTATTTTCTTACCCATCCTTGTTTAAGCACATTGATCAAAGTGTTTTCTGCTCAAATTGTCCAACGTTTCATGTTAAAAATGGGAGCCTTTCTCCTCACTATTCGGGTTTGAGGGGGGAGGTTTTGGGTTCGATCCCCGATCGGGTTATACAGAATACCGAAGTATTCGTGTTTTCGAAAGACTGAAGTTGAGAAGAGTTACAAATCGCCTACTGTGGCTTTTGAAATATCAATCTTTATAAAAGATAAGCTAAAGTGTTTGCTACCTGAAAGTTGTGAGCCAATGGCAAGACTGAGGAAAACGGCAATATACGACATTATTCGGCGTTATAATGGTAAAGGTAAATCTGAAATTACAAATAGAATATACTGCATTAAGGTATTTTGTAGTAGGGATGCTTTTGAATAAACTGTATGGAACACACTAAGTCCATATTTACTAACAGCTTAAGACTTAATCTGAGACCAGACCCATACTCGACGACTGCAAATGTAAATGCTGTAACTTCGCCATTTTAAATTATTTGTCTAAAATTGGTAAATCAAACCACTTGTTCTCATGGATGTTGAGCAATTTTTAAACAAATCGTGGCATTTATACATTATTTAAAGTTGAGGAGTCTGATTATCAAATTGTTAGTGAATATGTTCCCGCTACACAATGATAATGTCCATCGGCGAATTTGCCATTCTTGGCGTCGAGTTTAAATAATACCAACAACGTGCCTATGTAAGTACAAAAATGAGTCATGCAGGAAACACCACATACAGAACAAATAGTCGCCCGAACAGCAACACAAGGAAGCAGCAAATGTACAAAACTATACAAAAAAGAGACGCATAAAGACAAAACAAACACACAATAGGGGGAAGATGGAAGCACCGCTTTGGAACGGTCAGTGACAAAAGTCACTGGGGGGGGTTAAACCGGTTTATGGGCACCCAACCTCACACTTATTCCATCCCCACCCTAAGTTTAGTAGTTACAGTTGATGTAGAGTAAATGAGGGGGTGATAGAATGAAAGAAGCAATAGTCCATGTACAAATAGTATTCGTTTAAGACGCAGTACCTGTTACTATGGTACTAATAGTTGTAGTAACCAGAAAGGTAACACTTTTGTTAAGTAAAGAGTTGAAAGTTGGAAGTGGACATTGTTGGAGGAGTCGTGGTAGTAGCAGTTGAATAAATAATTGTAGTAGTGGTAACGAATATTGTAGTGATAGCAGTAGGTGATATAGAAAAGTGCTAATAGTAATAGTAGCTTTAGTGATAGTTTTTGAAGTTTAGTTCAATTAGTAGTACAATTAGAAGTAGTAATAGTTGTAGAAGTAGTAGTGGTAGTAGTAGTCGTTGTCATTATAGAAGAAGTGACAGAACTAGAAACATATGTTGTAAAAGTCATTTGCTTTCGGAGGATCACCTACTTCTAGAATGTATGTACTTCACAAAAGCAGGTGTAAGTGCTCGTGTAGCGGTCGTGAGTAGTCTTCAAATTAATGCTCATTAACAGACTTCATAATTCCTAGTCTGCAATTTTCCCGAAGAATCTCATAAGTTCAGAATTTAGTAGTCGTCCGATTTATTTTTATACATCTAGTTTTGCCATGTATGACTATTGTTTTACTACATTGTCGCGGTCGTAGCTTTGATTAGCATTTTGTTTGTTCTTTTGACATGGCTGTCCCACATTTTTTGTTTTGTATTGCATATAAGTATCAGAAATATAATCATCGTTCTGTTTATGCCCCCGCCTTTAGGCGATTGGGGCATTTCGTTTTTCCCTTGTCTGTACGTCCAATACGTCCTGTACGTCCATCCTGCACAATTTTCGTCGAAGATTCCTTGCCTTGTATGACAATTGTTTTACCACATTGCATATAAGTTTTAGAATTATAATCATCGTTCGTTTTTATGCGATGGGGCATTAAGTTTCCCCTTATCTGAACGTCCAGTACGCCCATACGTACGTCCGTACGTCCATCTTGTACACTTTCCGTTAAAGAGTCCTTGCCTTGTGTAAGCGGGAATTATTTGATATTAAATCTGAAGCATATTTATAGTGAGTTGTACCGTATTTCCCCCTTTCCTTTCAGGTCTGTCGTTCATCTTATCCCTATTTGCCGACACTTTGATTGAATTTTGGCGATTTTTTAACTTCGGGTTTGTGGTTTTCGTCTCCTGTGCGTGTTTTTTGTATGTTCGCCCTTGAGTTTGTGTTGGTCTGGTGTCATTGTTCTTGTGCGTTTGTTCCTGTTTAAAATGTCCATCTCCTGTGTGTGCGCGCGTGCGTGTGTGTGTAAATTGCTTTCTATCGATATTTTGGTGATGGTGGGTTTTTGTGTGTGGATTTTCCTGATTCACTTTACTACTCTTTCATTTAAGGGCCAAACATTTTGTCAAATATTTATTCGCTTGTGTATGTTGGAATGATTTGATATTTGGTCTGAAGGATAATCATAGTGAGTTGTATCGTGTTTCCTATTCTGCAAGTCCGTCATTTATCTATTTCCTGTTTGCCGACACATTGATTGAATTTTGGTGATGTTTAAAGACAAAATATTGGTCAAAGATTTCTTCGCTTGTGTATGCTGGAATGATTTGGTTTTGGGTCTGAAGCGTAATCATAGTGCGTTATACCATGTCTCCCTTGTCAGGTCTGTCGTTCATCTACTTCCTGTTTGCCAACATTTTCATTGAATTTTGGTGATTGTGTAATGACAAAAAGTTTCGTCAAACATTTCTTCGCTTGTGTATCGGGAACGATTTGATACTTGGTCTGAATCATGACCATAGTGAGCTGTACTGTGTGTCCCCATTTAGGTCTGTAGTTCATATACTTCCTGTTTGCTGACATTTTGGCGATTGTTTAATGACAATCAATTCTAATGCAATTTAGAAAAACCTAGCGGGGGCATCCGTGGCCCATGGACACATTTTCTTTAATCTTATTTATATTCATAATATGAATTATCGTAGCTGTATGTCTTTGACTATGACTTTCGTCTGGAAATAAGTACAGTGAAACCCAATTAGTGCGAACACCACAAAGAGGTCTAATTGTAACACCTGCTAGACTTTAAACCTTTAACCAATGATATAATATCGTCCGGCTTCAGCCTATAGAATCAGATATCAATTATATTGTAATATATTATTAAACTACTATAGGATGATAAATGTTAAATCTATTCGAGACATCGATGCAAAACGCAAATCTAAATGATTAATAATTTTGAAACGCGAATAGGATTTGAATACACTCAACCAAAATACAGCTTTTTAGAAACATTCTGTGCTGTGAAGAACGGCACCAGATTTGTTCGTTTTCAACTGTATATGTACATGTATTTATATAAAGAAAAGACCGAAATGATATAAATTATAGAGCAAATATGTTACCTGACTTAAGTTGAATTCCAGAATCTCTATGTACCACGCTTACCTGATCTTTTGTACATGAGCCGTTCAACTATTATTAATCTTATTTCTTTAGTTAACAAAACGGGAGAAATAACGGACCATATTACTTGTATTTCTGAATGCATTTATAATAGAGCTACAGTAAAACCCATGTAAAACAACAAAAAGGTATATTGTTTGATCTTAGAGGCAAGTGGTAGCTTAATGGAGGACGCAAGTTATGCAGAAATGTACTTTAGGACCTTTCTGCATTTCATTCGTCCTGCATTAAGCAAACGCCTGCTTTAAAGACATCTATGATTATCTATAGAGTGGTCGGTTTAGAGAGGTTCCTCTGTATTAATTAAATGATAAGATATATACTGTTGCTGTTTCTCTCGTATCGACTTTACCTCTTACTTGTGGATCTTATCAATGTTATTGCATCCTTTGTAAGACGTTGATTATGCTGTACTTATTGTGGTCGTTAGCAAATAGGGAAACCATCTTTTGCAGATATTTCTAAATCAAGCCATGGCGGTCTTAACATCTTTATTTTATAAAAATGCAGCATAAATTTTTGCATTTATTATCAAAATATTAAACTTTTTTCCACATAGGATATTATCCTCCCAATTTGACCTGAGACTCGATTAATTTCGGCGTGTTTATCGGGATTGTTTGTAATACTCTATGACAAAAATAGCAAACCAAAAGCCGCAGGGTTTTCCCTGACCCCCTTTTCTGTTGAAATGTCCCTTAAATTTTACAAACGACCCTCAAAATTAAGAGGGTCTGTTCATTATTTTATAGAGAAGGGTCAAGAAGTCCCTCAAATTGGTCTTTTTTAAGGGGTCAAGGGAAAACCCTGAAGCCGCTTATAATCATGTTCCACGAGGATTGTATTCTTATAGCGCATTCTTATACCTTCGGATATTTATTCGAAGATTACCGGTGATAATAAACGGAACATGCATGGGTCTCAGGTTAAATTGGGAGGATAATACCAGCAAATGTTGTCTTTATTTAACGTGTCGCGAATGTGAAAAAATACATGTTTGAAACCGACCTTGGTTTAAATACACGGTTAACACCCCCAGTGGCAATTTAAATTGTACAACTGACCGTTCCAATGCGGTACTCTTGTCTTCACCCTGTTTTATACCCCCACAACGAAGTTTTTTTTTGGGGGGGGTATACTGGAATCAGGTTGTCCGTCCGTCTGTCCGTCCGTGGACACAATTTTGTCCGGCCTTCTTCTACAGTTTTGCTTCAATTTTGTTGAAAGTTCATGTATGACCATATGACCATATAAACCTGTGCACCGCATATTTCCATTATGATCTGACCACTACTTCAGGGGTTATCTCCCCTTTTTAGTCCCCTACCAATGTTTTCCCGTTCTCTGGACTTTTTTAGAGAAATGACTCGAGATATCAACTCTATATTTAGTACAAAGCTAAATCTAGATAAGTTACAGCATATGTTACAATCTCAGCCCGGTTGAATAATGATATCTACAGTTGACCATGATATCTACAGACAGCAATGTGCAATTGTGAATAAATTATTAAAGCATGCTAAAATTGACTTCTATTCAGACAAAGTTGAGTCATGTGGCCAAGATCAGAAGAATCTGTTTAAAATTACCAAACATCTGTTAGGCAGTACTGGTGAAGTTGCTCTACCTACAGGCAGGTTCTTAACGACAATAGCTCAAGAATTCAGCGATTTCTTCATCAATAAAATTGAAGGCATAAGAACCGGAATAAGCACACGGACGCAGCCAGTTTCTCATTCATTATCTACTGAGCTAGATTTACCTTCAAGTGTTAACTGCTTAGACCATTTCATTCCTGTCACACAAGATGAAGTTAAACGGATCATACAGAGCTCTCCGAATAAATCCTGTGAACTGGACCCAATACCGACCTGGCTCTTGAAATTGTGTCTAGATGAACTACTTCCAATATTAACAGTAATAATTAACGCTTCGCTTGAATCTGCACACGTTCCAGCATCTTTCAAAAGTGCATATATAAGGCCCCTTCTGAAAAAGCCAGGCCTTGACCAAAACATTTTGAAGAATTACAGACCAGTCTCCAACCTACCTTTTATATCCAAGGTTCTCGAGAAAGTGGTTGACGTGCGCTTACAGCAACATTTGACACTGAACAATTTGCATGAAGAACATCAATCTGCATACCGCAAATTTCACTCGACAGAAACTGCACTTTTGAAAGTACAGAATGACATCCTCCAGTCGTTAGACCAGGGAAATGTCACAGTACTGGTTTTACTTGACCTATCAGCAGCGTTTGACACCATTGACCATGGAACTCTTCTTTGTCGACTAGAACATCATTTTGGAGTTACAGGAAGTCCGCTGAAATGGTTCACCTCATACCTAACCGACCGCTACCAAACCGTGTGTATCGATGGCGACCTTTCAAAACCTGTGCTGATGAAGTACAGTGTGCCCCAGGGGTCCGTTCTTGGTCTCAAAAGCTACACTATGTACACAAAGCCGATGGGTGCTATATGTCGTAATCATGGACTGAATCACCATTTCTACGCGGATGACTCCCAGCTGTACCTTTCGTTCAAACCAACTGATTGTACGACAGTAAGTGATGCATTGAAAATTGTCGAAGGTTGTCTCAATCACATTGTGTCATGGATGCATGAAAACATGCTTAAACTAAATGCTGACAAAACTGAAGTCATACTATTTTCCTCAAACAGCAATGCTAAATTTACTTCTGATATATCAATAAATGTCGGTGGTGAAAACATAAAACCATCAAACTGTGTTAAAAATCTAGGTGCCTGGTTGGACTCAAAAATGACCATGGAACAACATGTTAACTCAGTCTGCAGGTCTTGTTATATGCAACTTAGACAAATTGGCCACATTAGAAAGTACTTAAACGCTGATGCCATAAAGTCACTGGTGCACTCCTTAGTAACATCACGCCTGGATTACTGTAACTCCCTTCTACAAGGCGTCCCAAAAATAATATTGAGCAAACTACAAAATGTTCAAAACACAGCTGCTCGACTTATTAGCAGGACTGCTCGCCATAGTCATATAACTCCTATCTTGAAGGAGCTTCACTGGCTACCAGTCCAATTTAGAGTTCAGTTTAAGATACTTGTGTTGACATATAAAGCTTTGCATGACCAGTGTCCTGTATATGTCAGAAATCTTGTACACGTGTACACACCAGCAAGAAACTTGAGATCCAAGAACAATGCCATTACACTCATTGTACCAAGAAACAGTAAAGTCATGTTCGGTGACAGGAGCTTTGCAGCTGCTGCTCCCAGACTCTGGAATGCGCTGCCTGAAGGAATCAGAGACTCTAAATCATTAGACAGTTTTAAAAGGGCATTGAAAACACACTTCTTCATACAGATACATGGACACTGAGTGTTGCTGTTTTTTAATATATATAAATTATCAGTTTTATTTCTTAACTGGATAGAGTTTTATTTTTAGATAAATGCGGAGATGCCCATTTTACGTGTAATTATGTCTGTGTACTTTGATTTAAGGCACCTTTAACATTATCATGTTGTAAACTGTAGGTTCTTATAACGTACTTATTTTACTTGTTACTCTTATATCACATTTATGTGTGTGTGTTTTGTTGTGTGGATGTTATTTTTTTATATAATTGTAAAGCACTTTTGAACGTATTATAATGTATGAAAAAAGTGCTATATAAATATGGTATATAATAATAATAATAATTATTATTATTTCCAGAGTTATTGCCCTTGAACTTTACTTTTTTTTCTTCAAATTTGGGATTTTCCAGACTTTTTTTGGAAGTGGTTGCAGATATTGACTTTATATTTGGCATAAGGCTAACTCTAGATGAATTACAGCTCAATTCCCTATCTCAGTTTGGTTGAATAATTTTTGCCAGAGTTATGGCTCTTGAACTTTAATTTTTTGCGTTTCTTGACCTAGACCTTAAAATTAATAATGGAATGATTTCTTCTAAAATATATGACAAAAGAGATGATTTTGATTTTAATATTGTAAATTTTCCTCATCTTGACGGGGATGTTCCCCGTGCTCCATCTTACGGGGTTTATATATCTCAACTTATTCGTTTTGCTAGAGCTTGTTCATCTGTTGACGATTTTAACAGTCGAAATCTCATTTTAACTGAAAAACTGCTTAAACAAGGATATAGATACCATAAACTAAGAAAAACTTTCTCTAAATTTTACTATCGAAATCTCTCGCTTATTGGCAAGTACAAATGTAATCTCAAGGTACTTTTGCGACACGGTATTTCACATCCTGAATTTTATGGTGATGTGATTTACAAACTTCGTAGAATTATTGGACATACCCATTTTCTCACTTTGTTCATCAAATATATAAAACAATTCATTAAAAAGGGATATGATCCTGTATTATTACAACATACTGCATGTTTGGTTGTGAACCCTTTTACAGTTGGCAATCACGCTGGCCTCTTTGCATGTACGCCGACAAGAAAGGTTTAGTACTCTATGAAGGCGACCTCTTAAATCCAGAAATGGAAGGAGAACGTCGGATATCTGTACTATTTCATTTTTGTCGTACCCTTTATTACTTTTCTACAGTTACTCTGTTTGCAGCTCAATCATTGAGTACACTAGCGATAGGTGGATACAGTATGTTCAATTAAATGTTTTTTGTTATACATGCACTTTACCACTGTATTTGCTGTCGCGGTTGTTGTAGATTAGTCGGAGAGGGGATACGTTTATTTACACTGTTTGTCTTTTAGGATGGGGATGGAATAAGGGTGAGGTTGGGCGCCCATAAACCGGTTTAAACCCCCGGTGACTTTTGTCACTGACCGTTCCAAGGCGGTACTTCCATCTTCCTCCTATTGTATGTTTGTTTTGTCTTTGTGCGTCTCTTGTTGTTTTTTCTACCCATGTATATTTGCTGTTTCCTTGTGTTGCTGTTCGGGCGAGTGTTTGTTCTGTATGTGGTATTTCCTGCATGACTCATTTTTGTACTTTTCATATTTGACATAAAGCTAAATCTCGATGAGGTACAGCTTAAGTTTAAATATGGGTCTGGTTAAAAAAAATTTGTCAGAGTTATTGTCCTTGAACCTAATGTTTTTCTGAAAAGGTACCTAGCTTTAGAACTTTGGATTTGACAAAAACCACATGAAAGGGCATTGTTTCTCTGAATTATTCTTCATTTTTATTACATAAATTAGGTTGGGGAATGTATTGTTTTTAAATCTCTTCATGTTTCTGTATGTACATATGTTCAGATTGATGATAGGTGTTCTGACAAGCAGACAGGTGGGGGAGGGGGTATTCGTTAGCCTTTGGCTTACAGTTCTAGTTGTATTTGTATCGTGTGTCGTTGATACTTTTGAACGTTTTTGTATGATATGTTTATATATGAATGATCTTGGTGTTTGTGGAGTTTCTTTATGCTCAACATACTGGCGCTACGTGATGGTTTTAGTATCGCAGTGCAAGCGCTTCAACTCCAAACTTTAATTTTAATTGTCGCAGCGCCCTATGCTCAGCCCAACCGATATCTGCTGTTTAATGATGTTACGTCTTGTCATACTATTGCATAAGTTATGATGTCATATCTTGTTGTTGTTGTTTTTTGATGGGTTTTAGTTGATTAATTGCGCAGCTATGTTGTCGGTGTTTAGTGTCCAAGGATCAGTTTTATGTGTATGGTATATGTGTATCATGTGTGTATGACCGCGCTTAGTTTGCTTTGAGTCGGGGTTTGTAGGGTTCTTTTATGTTCGACATCCTTTTTTAGTGTCATAGTGCCGGATTGATGTTGGTGTGGAACAGCCATGGAACAGTCTCTGAAGGTCGAGTGCGAGCGCAATTTTTATTTGTGCTTCCGGTGTTGATCTGCACTATCGTATGCCATTTTCAAATTCCCTGCCTGATCTATTTACATTATAATATCAAAAACATTCTGAAAGTAGGAGATGCTTTGAAAGCAAAAGCAGCAATGCAAAAAAAGAAAATTGCAGGCTTTATTGATTTTTTTCATGAGCAGTTATGAAAAAAGCAACACTACTCACCCCAACCCCCTAGCACCGGTTTAAGTGGTGTTCAATTTTCAAAGCTAATAACATCGAAAGTAATGATCCCGAAGGACCAGAAAATATAACAAGACTGAGAATGAAATACGGGGCAACATTTTACGGCGGTCAAACAAGCACTTAATACCTGCTATTGCACATAAGTAGGGATCCTTCTGAAACCACTTTTATAACAATTATGCGGGTTAATATTTACCTAGTAGGAATATAAGCTGGTGAACGTAATAAAAGCAAAAGCATGATAAGATTTGTTTGTCTCGAATTTGAAGAGATGGTGTTTTATGCCCCCATCACCGGGGGGGGGGGGGGTGTATTGTTTTTGCACTGTCTGGTGGTTTGGTTGGTTTGGCCCTAACTTTAATATTTGCAATAATTTTGTCGGCATTGCACATACATACTTCAAACTTGCATGCATGTGCAACTTACGGAGACGAACATTTTAGGTGTGACTTATAAAGATCAAGGTCATACATCAAGGTGAAAAGTCGATACTGTTTGACAAACACATCTTGTTTCACCATGCTTTATATATGTCGTTCATTTGTTGACAGAAGCATATATGGTATTTGGTATATAATGATGTTTGAATCTACACGCTGTAAAATAAAATTATTGTCTTTGACTTTTGTAATATTATGAAATAAATTGATCGAGATGAATGAATCAAAAACGAATCTGTCACATGTCACATGATTGTTTCAAAGATGAGAAGAGACAAAAATGCTCCCAAGCCCTAGATGGGTGATGCTTATGGTCGGCCATATCGGATAGCTATAAGGAATATTACAGAAAGGACAAAAAACAGGAGCGTAGCTGCATCCAAATAAAATGTACGCACCTTGGCCATAGGGATCCGGGGGCATGCTCCTCAGGGGGAAAACATCAAAATATACCCCTTTTATTCTATTTTGGTCATAATAATATTTTCGCAATTCAGATTGATGTTTCACACGTGGATACGTGTGTATCGCTAGCTATGCCTCTGTTAAAGGAACAGCCCTGTTCCACATCATGTAGGGCACTGCGACACTTAAAGAGTCACATTGTGCTTACAAAGGACACTGAACATAAATGAACCTTACAAAAACGAGTCAAGGTAAATCATATGATTCACATGTATAATACATATAAATCTTTCCTTGCATGTTTAACACCGATAACAGCTTCACCATTAAACCAGTCATTAAACCCAGAATGGTTTTGATACAAAAACTGTCCTCCAGTCCCACCATTTGGACAAAAAATTTCATGTAAAAAGTTCAAGTCCCATAACTCTGCAGGAAATCAAACTGGAGCAGGAATAACTAGGCATGGTGGTGAACAATCCTTTACAATTTTAAGAAATTCCAACTCCCGATTTTCCATGCAAATTTTTTTAAAAGTTCCATAACCCTGCAAAATCATCGAACCGGAACAAGAACAAGAGGGCTATGTTGGCCCTAAATCGCTAACCTGGTTATTATAGACTTATGCATACACTGTTTTTCTATGTAAAAATAAACCAGCCTCAGATTGGGGCCAATATGAAACCAAAGGCCATAATTTTAGGCCTGGAGGTTAAAATTTGAACAATCTTAATAAAAAAAAGCTTTACATGATGCCAGGGGCGGGGCAATTTTGGTCCATAATTTGATCAATCTTGGTAGAAAAGCATTAGATGATACTACATACAAAATTTCAAAAGTCTAGGCCTTACAGTTTCGGAATAGAAGATTTTTAAAGATTTACCTATAAAAACTGAGAAGCCATGGGAAGGGACCACTTTTGACCCTGGGGGTAACAATTTGAGCAATCTTTGTAGAAAATCATTAGATGATGCTACATACCAAATATCAAAGGTTTAGGCTTTACAGTTTTGGAGAAGATTTTTAAAGATTTTCCTATGAAAAACTGATAAGCCCCGGGGCGGGCCATTTTTGGTCCGGGGTCATAATTTGAACAATCTTTGTAGAGGACCATTAGATGATGCTACATATTAAATATCAATGGTCTAGGACAAATGGTTTCAGAGAAGAAGAATTCTAAATATTTTCCTATGAAAAACTGATAAGCCCCGGGGCGGTACCATTTTTGGTCAAGAGTCATGATTTCAACAATCTTTGTAGAGGGCCATTAGATGATGCTACATACCAAATATCAAAAGTCTAGGCCTTACGGTTTCAGAAAAGAATATTTTTAAAGATGTTCCTATGAAAAACTGATAAGCCCTGAGGCGGAGCCATTTTTGGTCCGGGGGTCATAATTTGAACCATCTTTGTAGAGGATCATGCTACATACCAAATATCAAAGATCTATGCCTTATGGTTTCAGAGAAGAAGATTTTTTAAAAAAAATCCTATGAAAAACTGATAAGCCACGGGGCGGGGCCATTTTTGATCCGGGGTAATAATTTGAACAATCTTTGTACAGGACCATTAGATGATGCTACATACCAAATATCAAATATATAGAGCTTATGGTTTCAGAGAAGATGTTTAAGTTAATTGTTGACAACACACGACGCACATACGCACGGCGCACGACGACGGACGCCGGACACTGCCCCCTCACAATACCTCACCTGGCACTTTGTGCCAGGTGAGCTAAATAGATATGCACAACTAGGCACGGTGCTGATCAATCCTATTCAGTATCATGAAAATCCCACAAAAGGTTTTGGAGAAATCGCGCGGGCAAATTGTTCCGTGTAGTTTCCAGATAATCCGAACAAAGGTTTTGGAGAAAACAAATGCCTATAATACTTTAGGAGTAATGCTCCGAACAAAATTCCGGACGGACGGACGGACACACGGACATGCAAGATTCGTATATAGCACTCACTTCTTTAGAAGTGGGGGTATGATAGTTTTAAACCATACTTACAGAAATATCTCTACAATATGGTTTCCTTATTGGCTAACGGCAATGATATATAAGTATGGCATAATCAACGTCTTAAAATGATGCTATAAAACTCATAAGATACAGAAGAGATACAAGACAAACAGCAAATGTTCAGATTTTATCATTTAATTAATACAGTGGAACCTCACAGATGTGTTCACTCAATAAATAAGTATATGTATCTTTAAAAGTAGACGGCTGCTTCGGTCAGGACGAATGTAATGCAGAAATGTCCTAAAGTACCTTTCTGCATCACTTTTGTCCTCCATTAAAGTTATTTCGTCCAAACATCCAAAAATAGACCTATTCATCGATATAGGAGGTTTACTGTATCTCTATACATACACCCAATAAAGTAATATAGTCTGTTATTTCTCCGTTTTGTTCGATGTGAAATAGAGAAATAATAATAACCCTTCACTTGCTATTCACGTAAATATACCTACCTGTAAATAGTGAAGACCCAGATGAGACAGCTCCTGCAAGAGCTGTCTCATTAGGGTCTGCACTATTTACAAGTTGATTGTGCAACCAAATGCACCCCACAGTAGTGATTGCACAGCGAAATACTTGTACACATTGAAGTTATATGTAATTATACCACAGGGCATGGGTATAGAAGGAGAAATGTATTTTAAAATTCAGCAAGCGAAGAGTTAATAAAAGTTGAAAGGCTCATGTATAAATTTCATAACATATAAGGTAAGTGTGATACAGAGAGATTCTGGACTTCATCTAAGTAATAAGGTAACATATCCATGCTATAGTTTATATTATGTATGTCTTATCTTTAAAATAAATACATGTACTGTTGAAAACAAACAAATATGCTGCTGGTCTTCACAGCACAGAATGTTTGTAAAAAGCTGTGTTTTGGTTGGTTGAATTTAAATCCTCTTTTTTGTTTCAAGTTTGCTTTTTACATCGAATTCTCGAATATCATACTAATTTAATAAAATACATGTATTCCCTGTATTTAAAGGTTGTAGCCGGGACGAGTTTATATCCTGGGTAAAAGGTTAAAAGTCTAGCAGATGGTACAACTAGACATCTTTTTGGTGTTCGTACCAGAGGGGATTCACTGTACTTATTTGCAGACGAAGTAATAGTCGTACACATATAGCAGCCATAATTCATGTTATAAAATTATATAAAAGAAGATCGATGATTATATTTCTGCTAATTATATGCAATACACAAAAAAGGTTGGGACATCCATGTCAAAAGACCAAAGCAAACAGCAATGCCAATCTAAACCCACGACCGCGATAATGTAGGAAAAACTACTGTGATACATGGCAAAACTAGACAATTGTGTCTGTAAGACACAGTGGTGCCCCGTGTAGGTGCTTGCCTACCTGCACGTAAAATTTCCAAGTAATTTGACCTTGGGCTTGCGGGCAGGATGGGCTGGGTGTACCATGAAAGTATGGATGGTATATGCAATTCCATGGCAAAAGCTACAGTGGTTAGGGAGATATAAGACAATGAAAAAACTGTGACAAAAAACTGGTCGTAAATGTGACAACCAACTGCACGTAAAATTTCCAAGTCATTTGACCTCGACCTTGGGGTTGCGGGCAGCATGGGTGGGGTGCCAAATGATAGCACAGATGGTAATTGATGTTTATGTGAAGTTTCATGTGTATACGTGTAGAAATTACTGACTTATAACACTAAATTCTAGAAGAAGATCATTCGAAAGCAAATTAATTTACAACTACTTCTATAACAACAACTACTACTACTGATATTACTACTACTACTACTACTATTATTATTACTTCTACATTACTATAACTATTACTTTTGCTACAACTACTACTAATGCTACTAATTCAACTGCTACATTAATTTGAAACTGTTACTGCTGTAAATAAAAAGAACTCCCAGAACAACTACTATACTGAACCAAAAAAGAAACCTGACGCTACATCTTTAATCAACTTTTTAATTAAAACACTATATGCATTTATTTGTTAACCAGTGTATCGGGTTATCATCACACAACACGTGTGTACAATTTGTACTGTGTGCTATCTTTTAAACTCGGTCAAAACCACATTATCTTGTTTCGCACGTGAACCTTGTGCAGCACGAATCCGGTCAGATAGCAAGCCGACAAAAGTCTCACAAGTTAGCTAAGCTACACTGACATCACAAACACAACAAAAAATCAAGACCGAAATAATGCCTATGCTTTCAGAAGCAGAGAGAAATTGAGCAAATGGGATGCTGCAGGGCGGAGTATCTCCGATCAACGTCAGCCGGACATTAAATTGCAGTAGAAATACAATTTTTGAACTGACAAGACGTTTCCGGCAGACTGGTACTGTGCATGATCGTCCCAGGTCAGGTAGACCAAGAGCATCTAACCAACGGGACGATCATGCTATTGTATTACGTCACTTTACGTCACTGGTGTCGCCGGGACTGGAACTGTCCTTTTTTCGGACGAGTCGAGGTTCAATCTGAGTTTTGCCGACGGTCGGCAACGCGTTTACCGTCGTCGAGGTGAAAGATTCGCCCAATGTTGTGTCAGGGAGCATGATAGGTTTGGCGGCGGAGGCGTGATAGTATGGGGCGGCATTATGGGCGGGCCGAAGACAAGACTCGTTGTCATCCATGGAAACATGAATGCCCAACGGTACATCAATGCAGTTTTAGTTCCGGAAGCCATTCCATTCCTTCAAAGACATGCCCCTGCTACACTGCAACAGGACAACGCCCGTCCACATGTAGCGAGGGTCACAAGGGCTCGGTTGACCGCTGCTAACGTCAACGTTATGCAGTGGCCAGCCATGTCTCCTGACATGAATCCCATCGAACATGTATTGGATGAGTTAGGGAGACGTGTTCGCGGCAATTACAACATTAACATCGGCCAATTGGCGAACGCCCTCACAGCAGAATGGAACAGCATGCCTAATCATGTGATCCAGCGGTACGTCAACTCGATGAGGAGGCGTATATTGGCACTCATACGGGCAAAGGGGTGGTCACAATCGATATTAACGGCAACATGGAAACGACAAACTGCACAGAAACCTGACTTACGGGGCATCAAGTGACCATGTTAAACACATACACATTTTGAAATTTTCGTTTTACACCCCTACCATATAAACCGGCGTCTTAATCATACGTTACGTATGCAAGAAAGCTAAAAATTCACATACATGCTCAAAACACATCCAATTTAAGTTTATTACTTCAAAATAAATAACACGCCCACCAATTACCACGAAAATAGGCCAACTATGCACAGTCACTTTCTTTTTTGGCTCATTATAATCTCACCTTCAATTATTATCGCCACAATATTATTACCACTACAACAGCTATTGCTTCCACTGCTTTTACCAAGGCTCATCCGATAAGATTACTTCTACTTCTGGTAACTACAGTTTTTATTGCCATAATATCAAGTACTGTGTTATCAATGACTACTACTTGTACACTGATATGTCTATTGCTCCTATCATTGTCACCTCTACATTTACTATTTGCACTAAACACACATAGGCAAGTAATAGGTATTAGCATTGTCATCTAAACCCGATGCCAATGTCAGTTTACCGATTATTATTGTGTTAAGGGAACATATTGACTAACAATTTGAGAATCAGACTCAAACACCACAACTTTAAATACTGTATAAACGCCAATATTTGTTTAAACTTGATCTACATCCATGTAAACATATGACTTGATTTGCCAATTTTAGACAAATACATAAAAATATACATCATTTACATTTGCAATCGACGAGTCTGAGTCTCAAATTTAAACTTGAACTGTTAGTAAATATAGACTTAGTGTGTTCCATAGATTTTATTCGAAAACATCCCTACTACAAATACCTTAATGTAGTATATTTTATTTGTAATTTCAGATTTACCTTTACCATTATTACGCCGAATAATGTCGTATATTGCCGTTTTCCTCAGTCTTGCCATTGGCTCACAGCTTTCAGGTAGCAAACACATTAGCTTTATATCTTTTACAAAGACTGCTCTTTCAAAAGCCGCAGTAAGTGATTTATAACTCTTCTCAGCTTCACATTCTTTCTAAAACACGATAACTCCGGTATTCTATATGACCCGATCGGGGATCGAACCCAAAAGATCCTGCTTCAAACTCGAAATGGCTATCAAAGTACAGGTGGTGCAAACAAAACACACAGCCGCCTGAACAGCACCATGACATGCATATCAGAAGACACAAAGAGACGCACAAAGACATAACAAACAAACAATAGGGGGAAGATGGAAGTACCGCCTTGGAACTGTGATTGACAAAATTCACCGGGGGTTTTAAACCGGTTTAAGGGCACCCAACCTCACACTCGAAAAACAGTGTAAATAGACGTATGCCCTCTCCGACTATTCTACAACAGCCGTGATGGCAAATGCAGTGGTAAATTACATGTAAAACGAAAATAATAGTTAAATGAAACAAACTGGATCCACCTATCGATTTTTAAAATCGTCAACAGAAGAACAAACTCTAGCGAAAAGAAAACAAATGAGATACGTAAACCCAGTAAGGTTTGGCACAGGCAAAATATCCGTCAAGATGGGGGAAATTAACATTAAAATAAAAAACGTCCCTTTTGTCATAAACTTTAGAAGAAATCATTCCATTGTCAATGTTAGGGTACAGATCAAGAAAAGCTGCATAAGTGTAGGAAGGGTTAGCTTTATTAAATTAGAGTCTATTTTGGGTAAATTGAAGGAATCAAAACATCAAAGAAAGGGTTATCTAAGTTAATAAGATATCATCATTTATGACACTTGCTTGTGATTGTGGGTTCAACCTTAACATGAAATATCTCTCAAAGTATAAAAACAAATCTGCAAAATCAGTTACTTCAGTGAAGAAAAAGGCACCCATTTTCAACGTGAAACATCGAACAATTGAAGCAGAAAATATTTTAATCAATGTGTTAAAACATGAATAGGCAAGAAAATAAATGCGAAACTGTTTGTCATTCATAATCCTGTAACAATAGTAGCACAAGTATGAAGGTACATGTATGAGTCATGCAAGAAACACAACATACAAAACACACAGCCGCACGGTTATACTGAGTAGACTCTAAAATTAAACATCGATGGACAACTCCACACTGACCTTTCAGTGTTGAAAGGGTTAAAGGTTTAAATGGTCCAACATCTGAGTGGAAAAATAAGATGTGATACAATTTTTCTAAACAAGACAGCGTTGAAATGTCTTTAAAATGGAAGAAAACTTTTCTGAGAATAAAAACGATCGACAAATGTGCCTAGTGTAAAATTATAATTGTTTATCCTATCCTCCTAACAGATGCAATTTGTCCAAGGAACTTTGAAGAAAACGAGACTGGTTGTTATCGTATCGGCAACGTCGATAAGAGCGCTTTAAATGCCACGAAACTGTGTAGTTCGCTGAATGGATACCTGCTTAACATTGACGATGAAAGAGAATACGAGGCCGTCTTACGGCTTATAATATCAAAGTTCCCGTTAGGTGTGTATATCAGATCTCATTCATTTATTATCTAGGTCGAATTTTACCATATGTTCGCTGATTTTTTATGATTATCAAATGTTTTCCGATGCCACCTAGAGCGAACTACTTCTATCTGATATGAAGCACAGAATAACCCTTTCAACCCAGGATACGCATGTACTTTCTGTGCAAACAATGTATACCCAGATAAGTGGGTCTGCACTATTTTTCATTCATACTGCATGGACTCTTTAGTTGGGTTGGTGGGCTTTTCCACTCCAATAATTCATGGCTGAAAATGTTAAACTATGTTAAAGTGTGTTCATTAGTAGCACATGGTAGACATTGACCTAGTTTCTTTATAGATCTAGTTTTACTTTCTCTTGAGGGGTGGGTGAGTTTGTTAGTAGCACTTATACTTTAATGAACTTAGCGAGTCTTCGATCTCTTGCGCTAAGCACACGCGTCTTGAGTAAACGTCTCATCATAATTTAACACATGCACATCATTACATTTGAGCCTTGTTGCTTTATAATACTGATCAGGTTTCATGCAGCCTCAAACACCAGCCTTAAATAAAAGTAGAATGTCAAGCAGGAAAAGCCACACACAAAATGCAACCATCACCAACACGTCGATGGAAAGCATGTCACACACAACTACACACCCAAACACACACATACACACATAAACACACGTACATATAACATCAACAAACGCACAAGTACAAGACTAACATTTCAATCATCAACAACACATAAGTACAAACACACAGGACAAACATGAAAGTAAGGGTGATAAAGAGAGTTTGTGTTGATTAACGTCCGTTTCTGCTCACTATGGGCTAATTGGACGCCCCAGAGAGAGGGGAGAGGATACAGAGAAACCCGGGCGCGATGCCCTACTCTTATTATCGACTGAGTTTCTCTGGTTCTTTTAGATGCCCAGTGTAAAGCACTGATACATCGGACGTCGGTTTTTAGTCTCGTCCGAAAGACTTGGTCCGGCGGGGGATAGAGCCCGTGACCCCTGGTATTGTAGTCGAGCGCGTTAGCCACCTGACCACTTCCGCCGGTGATAAAGAGAGTACTGCCTTTGAATGGTCAGTGGCAAATCAACCACTGGGGGTTTAAACCGGTTTACGGATGTCCTCATCCCGCACTTATCTCAGTCGACCTACTTTACCAAACAATGTAAATAAAGGTATGCCTCAATGTACTCAATGACTTGCTGAACTTAGAACACCTGCAGGGAAGCTGTTACGGGCGCGATAGAGAAAAGGCAATACATGAGTCTGGTAAGCTCATCCCGTTTCTGGGTTTACTAGTATACCATCAAAGAGTAATACCTTCGGCCTGTCATCCCGCAAGCAAAGATGGAAGCTTAGTTATCGGTTGTCAAGGGGCCAATAACCAAACATGCAGTGCGTTGCAATATTATGTGGTCATAATCTTTCCTCCTAAAAGTGTTAATGCGTTTAATAAACAAATCATGAAAATGGATTTGACCCTGAATTTCCCTAAGTTTGTAGATAACATCACCATAAAATCCTTGGTGAGAAATACCTTATTGCTGTAACGTCCGTGGATTGCATGGTACATTTCGATAATTAATTCTGAAAGGGGGTGATCCCCGAGAGCAAAAATTGCAACACAAAAAGAGAAAATTGCAGACTCGGTTGTATTGAGTCTGTTCATGAACAGTAATTGAAAGTGCAACACTGCTCACGCCCCCTAGCACCGGCTTAAGCGGTATTCAATTTTCGGAACAAGAAGTACTGAAATTCATGATCTCGAAGGATCAGAAGGTATAACAACACTGATAAACCAGTAAATGACAAGGTTCGGGGTCTGACGACACGCATAGTTCCCCATGGCTTCTGTCAGCCGCAAACAGGCTGGAATCCAAACAGATTGGATCTTGATGAGACGCCGAGTGTCTCAGTGTCTCACCAGGGTTCAAGCTGTTTAACACCTGGTCAATAATTTCTCAAACCTTGGTCAAATTTGAGAAGTCAAAATTGCTTTTATTCATATTTAATCAGACATTACTTGTTTACAGAGGAAAAGGGTGTATACTTTTGTAAAAGGGACTGATCATACCAAACACATGCCCCTTATCAACAGATTAAACAATGCCTACGAGGCTAGTATTGTTTCGTTTCTTTTGGTAGATGTATAATTTTCTTTGCACTTCTTGGCCAACAACATAAAACACATCTATGCGGACGACGGAGTTACAATAGCTCGTGATTTCTTCGAAATAGACGAGTTAAAAAGTAATTCATAAACAAGCAGAAAACAAAATATTTTATTTTCATCAACAATTTACAAAGGGCTATAACTTAAACAATTCTTATGGGATATATATGCAACCCCGGGAACCACGAGTTCCTATATTTATTGAATACATACCAAGTGTTATTCATATCCCGTTGTTTATATCTTCATTAAGTGCAGCCAAACAATGTAAGGAAAAATGAAAACAGGAAGGACAGACGGACATACGACGCCCAAATGATACAGTAAATCCCCTCTAAACCGGAATTCTAGTAGATAAGAATTTTGTAGCATTTAGGCAGATGGCTGCTTACTGCGGGGTGAAAGTCACGCACCTTCATGGCTTTCACTCTGGAGTAAGCTGCCACCTGTCTATATGATAAGTATTTATACTAAACTAAACGTTCGGTTTAGAGGGAGTTTACTGTATTGCTTTTGTCATTCTGTTCACAAGAAAGACTAAAAAGGAATAATGCAGTCATCATTAGTACATAATTAAATAAATGCTATTGAATCCATTAATTATTTTTTTAAATGGAATAATTGTAATATCCAAAACAGATACTTGAGCACGTTTAATTTTACCCAGAAATCATTTAAAAAAATTAAATGTTTGATCTTAAATGATTACCCGCATTATTGTTTTTTTTCAAAACAAATTTGATCAAAAAAACAATCTTAAACAAAGTAACAAGACCACCAAAGTTCCTTAATGGAACTGCTAGCTAAAAGTTTCTAAAAACAACAATATTGTTTCATCTAAACGTTCAAAATAGAAATAACTTAAAAACATGTTTGATTACTTATAACTAATATTTAATCGAAATATTTGTACATCAGATAGAAAAGGTTATCTTACATATATACATAGTTTCTTCTTTATAGTTTTCGATGGCTACTGGACTGGCGGGATTTGCAGGTACGGACATTTATTCTGGAAGAATTATGGGAATATTGAAACAGCTATGGACCATGACACCTCGCATTACAAAAGGGTTTCGACATTTCCAAGTTATTGGTCCACCATGCAGGGCCAATTCGCCATAATGATTAAGTATATGTTTGTTCCCCCCAATTTGAAGTCAGAGTGGAGAAATGTGGATACTTTGTATACAAAGTTGAACCGTATGGCTACAATGAGTGGAATAAGCTTTATCTGCGAGGCCGACCGACAGAATAAATGATAAGATGAAATGTTGCAACTTCAAATTTACCAAATAAATAAAAAGCATACATTTCTATGGTCTTGTTTCAAGGTTCTTATAGTGTCAACATCCCATTGCTTTACGATAACTTCAAGAAATAAAATTAAAAAGCTTGAAATTGTGTAGTTTATTGTATTCTTTGCCTATGCAATAGAATACAGTTTTAGGATTTGCCGTCTGACAGCAATCTAAGATTGAGACCGAAGGTCTTCCCCCATCCGCTAGCCGAACAAGTTTGTACAAGTGTACATATTTTACTGCCCACTTGCTACAATCATAAATATAAAGCATCGTTTTGTAATAAATCTGTGATTTCCCACAGTTTTGGTTTTCCTATTCTTATGTTATAAGAGAAAATAATTTTTAATACAAATGACCAGAAAAATCACTGGCGCAATGATTTGAAATGATGACCAATGAAAACGCGATATGCAATTTTTATCGACGGTACTACTTAAGACTCCATGCTCACTGTCGCTAAACTGAAGAGGAAGGATCGGGACACAAAATCGAACGGAATCGACCAATCGTAAGTGAATTGCATTAACATATCGATTGAAATTATATGTTTTATTGTTTATCTTCTTGCAGATGTCTGTTAAAGTTTAAATTTTTGTCTCGATAGACTGATTTTTATGAATCATCTGATCGCTCCCCATAGACACGGATTTGACCTAGTTTGTAGTCGATGGTAAATGTTGGATTTACACTGAAATAAGCACGGTTCATGTTTTGTTAGTGACGCATACACAATTAAACATTTGCTTGTCGTGTTTTAACATTGTTTAATAATTGTTAGTGGCATTGCGTTGTGTTTGCACTGGAGTTGCAGTTTGAACATTGGATGTAATTTCGAGCTGCAAGTCGCTCTGTGCCACTTAGTTCGTTTGAAAATAAGGTTTGGTGCGTAAATTTATGTGAACAACGTATTAACTAGGACATTTGAAGTTGTGGGATTTCTAATTTTGGACAATTATATCTAGTTGAGATGTCTTTTATAACAAATAGATCGTTTTGTACATGCTTTCTCTGTCTAATTAACGCATTTCCTGATATTGATGACACAAAATTCACTGTTTGAAACCAATGTGATAAATAGAGCATTTGCTCCAGGAGCTAATGCTTTATTCATCACTGGTTTCAAATTCTGAAACTTTCCTTTTCCTTTCCAGTAGATGTCTTCATACATGTTTAGTCTAAAAATAGCATGTCAGGGAATGGGTTAACAGTGAAACCCTGTCTATAGGTTATAAGTAGTTTACATTATACAGACAGATGTTGGCTAAATATAAGAAAATAATTTTGTTCTTAATTGCGCCACCACCTGCTCAAGATGTTTGATGTGTTCCTGCTGTAGACCTGTTTTACTACTATGATTTTCACAGTTGTATTGTTTTATAATATTCCTTTTTACATGTTTTCTCAATGTGTAATTAACATATTCCATGAGATATTAAAAGGGTTGCCACGTGTCAGGCAAAAGTCAGGGAAATTTTAAAAATTTCAAGATCAGGGAATTGTCAGGGAATTTTGAGAACTGTCAGGGAAATTTGAAAATATAGGCAAATGTCAGGGAATTTTGAAAACATGAGAATGAATGTTATATATTTTTAAAAATCCATAACATATTACAGAAATTATGACAGAAAGGCCAAATTTAGCGATGAAATGTGTCAGGGAAATTTGAAATATTGTCAGGGAATTTTGTTTCCTCTGGTTTGTGGTAACCCTGATTAATGCACACATAAAAGTCACTGTTTGAAATAAATGTAATAAACAGAGCATTTACTCCAGAGGAGCAAATGCTCTATTCATTACTGGTTTTAAATCTACAAAATTCTTTAAAAAATATTTTTTCTAGTAAATGTTCCTTTTAAGTAGATGCAATCAATGGTGGTTTATAGTCTAAAATAGTGTCAGGGAATATGTTAATGATGATGAAATCTTGTATATGGACAGCTTCCAAAAATGTTCAGTGGTTCTTTAAGGCAGATAGTATCATATCAGGGGCAATAACTCTAAAGTTATCAAGGGGAGACAATTAAAAAATCCCAGGTGCACAACAACTCATGCTGGTCAACATTCCTGTGAAGTTTAGTGACTCTAGCCCTAGCGGTTTCAGAGATATGCACCACACTAAGCAAAGTTTGTCTAATTTTAAGTCATCAGGGGCAGTAACTCCAAAGTTAACAGGGGGAGACAATTCAAAAAACCCAAGAGCAAAACAACTCATGCTAGTGAACAATCCTGTGAAGTCTGGTGACTCTAGCCCTTCTGGTTTCAGAGATACGCGCGACACAAAGTTTGTATAAATTTAAGTGTTCATATCAGGGGCAATAACTCAAGAATTATCAGGGGGAGACAATTACAAAAACATAAGTGCACAACAACTTATGCTGGGAAACATTCCTGTGAAGTTTGGTGACTCTAATACTAGCGGTTTCAGAGATACGCGCGACACAACGTTTTTCTAATTTTAAGTCATCAGGGGCAATAACTCCAAAGTTATCATGGGGAGACAATTCAAAAAACCCAGGTGCACAACAACTCATGCAGGTGAACATTCCTGTGAAGTTTGGTGACTCTAGCCCAACTGGTTTCAGAGATACGCGCGACACAAATTTTGAAAGCATTTGAACGGCTGGAATACATTTGCTACTGGATCACTTCAGAAAGATTGACCTGAAACAATGGAATTTGATACAGCTATGTATATGAACACATTCTTACAGTTCAATTCCAGCCGAGAATAAACAATAACTGGAAATGTTTTTGGTACAGAAAATGATGTCTCCCCCATCTCCATCCCCATCACGCAGACACTTTTTTCTATGTAAAAAGTTCAAGTTCCATTACCCAGCAAAATTATTTCGAACGGAACAGGATTCCGGAATAAGATCGTTAAAAGGGTCATAATTATGTTACAATGCTGGACAGAGTTATATACTTTTGCCTATAGGTGAAGGTTGTGATGGTGAACAAGTGTTCAAAGTTTCAAAGCTTCCAAGTTGAAAAGCTTTATCTGAAAGGGTTATGTAAATAAATGGACTTGAACAAAACCCTTAACCAAAATTTCTAAGTTAAAAAGGGACACGATTCGGTCAAAATGCTTGACAGAGTTATGTACTTATGCCTACAGGTGACGGTTGTGACGGTGAACAAGTGTTCCAAGTTCCAAAGCTTTATCGCAAAGGGTTATGTAAATAAGTGGACTTACAAAAATGTGTTTACATAAATTGAGGTTAACATTTTTGCTTAACGCTAAGTCCAATTAAGCGACATTGACTTTGAATAAACAAGCCGGACTTGGCAGGCTACTGTAGCATGTCTAGATAAACATTGTGGCTAAATTTGGGAAGGATCCACCAAGTGGAACTTGAGTTAGAGATGTTACAGACAGACAGGTAGGTTAACATTTTTGCAAAACGCAAATTCTAAGTCCAACTGTGCGACCTTGACCTTGGATAAACGAACCGGGACTTGGCAGGCTACTGTAGCATGTCTAGAAAAACATTGTGTTTAAATTGAGAAGGATCCACCAAGCAGAACTTGAGTTAGATGTTACAGACGGACAGACAGCGCCATCCCATAATACGTCCCGTTTTTTCAAACGGGCGTATAAAAATAATTTCTCAACCAAACCAACTAATTGATGGATCATCATTTCTCCATTTTTCCAGACGATTTTAAACAATTGTCACAACATAGGGTTTGGTGGAGAAATGAGTTATTGTCGAGTGTATTTTAATTTACGCACCTTATCTGGACCTCTGTGATATGAACCACTGTTTAATGTTTCAAGATATTCATTTTGCGCCCAGGAAAGTATTTTTTTCTTCATAGATCGAGTTTCGATTTCATTTTCTCTTAGTAGGAAGGTGAGATTGTCAGCAACAAACATCAAATTAGGTTTACGTAAATGCCCTTAATCCCATCAATGTCTGATTGCAATATCCATAAAAAAAATCTGTACTAATTTACCCTGATATAAATTGAAGAATAGGAAATTATGATTGTTCTGAAATGATTAAACATGTATTTATTTATTTTCAAAGCATATAAAGATGAAAGGAAACAATAACAGAACCACTACATCGCTGAAAGAAAAGTACCTTAATGAAACGGCTAGCTGAAATTATGTCTCACATAGTTCCATCTAAACGTCCAAAATTATAATTAATCTAAAGCACCATGTTTAATTTGTAATAATATTTAAATGGAAAACTTTAGACATAAGTTTGGACAGTTTGTCGTTTATGCATACATATTTTCTTCTTTGTAGTTTTCGATGGATATTTGACTTCAGGGACTTTCAGGTCCGGTAACTTCGTGTGGGAGAAATCTATGAATGGTGTCATTGAAGAACGGCCAATTGACCCTTATATTTCACATTACTACCCAGTTTCTATGTTTCCCAGTGTTTGGTTCACCATGCATAGTTATTTCGCAATAATACTTAGATAGGTATTCTCCCTACCGTTTGAATTCAGAGAGGGAGAACCATTTGTATTTAGAGTTGGAAACGACTGAGCCAGGAATAAGCAATATCTGTGAGACCGACTGGATATGATAATAAGGTGGAATGTTGCAGCTTCGAACTGAAAGAAACGTTCATAAGTTAGAATGGTCTTGTTTCGTGCTTCTGATGACAATATTATACGCCCTCCATTTAACCATTATTCAATAAATACGCCTTTCTACGACAGCCCCTAATCAGGGTCTGTTCTGTTTGCATATGGAATTATAATAGATCTGACTCTACAACTTCTACCAGTACTAAACATTACGGGATGTATATGCCATTTAAAAAGGCATGATATCAGTATTTCTTACATGAATGTTCATAAACATTTTTAGCTAGCTTTATAAAAAGAGCTGTATGGATAAATTAGACTCATGAATGCACGCAGGCACAAACACACGGTTAGATGATGGGTAAGCTCTAAACAAACCACCACAAATTGCCGAATATTGCGAATAGACCCTCTTGAACTATTCATGTACGAGCATATGTATGCTGGCAATTCATTTCTACATCAAAATATACCTCACGGTTTGTGTTTCCATAATTTCTTCAATTGCCTATGGTCAAGCAATGAAATTTCAATATCAATTACATACAGTTAAGCTATCAATAACAAGAATCCGTTTTATTGTGCTATAGTAACCTTCATGTAGAAGATGCACTGCCAATGTGTAGTTACCAATGACGTTTATAAATGTGTGTGGCCACACGTTACAGTAAACGTATATAACGTATTTTCTCTAATAAACGCTTCGAATCTAACAAACGCCCAAACGTATCTGTTTCTTTAGATTCTAAAATAGCTACAATGTTCCACCTTCTATATTTCAGTATAACTAGTTTGTCCATGATTATTCAGTAGGTATTGAAACATAGAACAGGAAAAACGTTTAGGGTTATCCAATCGCTTTATTGTATGTATGTCTGTTGTCTGCATGGATAAACTACACTCTCCAGAAAAAGTATGCTAACACGAGAAAATGGTACTTGAGTAATTAACTCACATTTTATATTATTAAAGAGCGTCTTTAAATTGGCCATATCTAGAATCAGAATTGCAAAACTTGTCTGGTCGACAAATAAAACTTCCACGTTTACAATTTCGGACCATCTGTTGTCCTAACCGGGTAGGACGCTGATAGTTCATGTGTGATATTGGTGGCGGGACTGACAAAGGCAATGGTCCCTGGCTCATGCTTATAATTCGTTTTCTACTGAGATAGGGAACCTTCATGTGGAAGATGCACTGCCAATGTGTAGTTACCAATGACGCTTATAAATGTGTGTGGCCACGCGTTACAGTAAACGTATCTAACGTATTTTCTCCAATAAACGCTTCGACACTAATAAACGCCCCAACGCTAATAAACTTACGCCAGTGTGTGTGCGTGTGCGTGCGTGCGTGCGTGTGTGAGTGTGTGTGCGTTTGGGTGTGTGGTTGTGTATGTGTGTGTCATGCTGTCTATCGGTGTTTTGGTGGTGGTTGCGTCTTGTATGTAGCTTTGCCTGCTTGACTTTACTACTTTTCCATTGAGAAATGCCTTGTTGCAGTAACGTCCGTAGATTGCAATTATATTTACTAATGAGTGGTAAATTTCGATAATAAAATTTAGAAAACGTTTTCCGATGTTTGTGATATCTGTAACCTTGCTTAAGATGTTTATCAGTTATAACTAAATTACGACTGTTAAAATCTTCAAGCAAAGAACAGGCTCGGGCAAACCGAATAATTTGAGAAATATAAACACCATAAGATGTAGAACGGGGCACATCTCCATCTAGAAAAGGATAATTAACAATTTTAAAATTAAAAATCTTCTCTTTTATCGTATATTTTGGACGAAACTTTGTAATTGAAAGATTAAAACTAAAAATGAAGCTATAATGTCAGATTGATTCGCTTTGTTAAAGACAGTTCTTTTGGGTAAATTGAAGAAATCATAGTTTCGAAATAAGGATTATCTAAATTCAAAATATCGTCTAAATACCTTGAAGTTTTATTAAAAGCATTAACAATATCGGTCTGTGTATCAGGTTTTAAGCTAAGCATAAAATCCCTCTCATAGCAATACAAAAACATATCTGCAACAAGAGGGGCACACTTTGTACCGATGGGTATACCAACAACTTGACGATATACGGTAGCCCCATAACGCACAAATATAGTATCTAAAAGAAAGGTAAGAGATCTACAAACATCAAGGCAAGTCCACATTGTGTAATGTTCAACTTCTGAATTCGAAAAGAATGAACGTTGAACATTACAAGCAAAGAACATTTTATTTTCTCTGGCTTTTTCTATTAATTTAATCAGTTTATCCTTTATAAGATGGTGGGGTAGAGTAGTATAAAGTGTAGAGAAATCATAAGAGCTCAGTGAAGAAATGTTATACTGTTCATTTTCAAGTTTCGTTAAAACATCATTTGAATTTTTTATGGACCAAAAACATTAATACCAGAATTTTCATATATTTTATCACAGTAACGTTTTACATGTTCTTTGATCGTAGTAAGACAGGACGTCAAAAGTTTAGATATTTTAGTAGTGGTACAACAGCTAGAGTTGGCAATAAAACGCGCCTTATAAGGGTTTTTGTGTAGTTTCGGAATCCAGTACAAAGTAGAAAGTTTATGTTGTTTTATGTTAGGACCAGACTTAAAATTATTGCACATTTTTACATGTTCTGAGACTATATCTTTTTCAGGTGTTTGAACTGTTATATAAGTTTTTGAATCAGTTAGCTCCTTCTTTAAAACATCAACATAATACAATCTTCAAATAATGATTACATTATTTGATGCATTGTCAGCAGGAAAAGAACATAATTTGAATGAAAATTAGAAATGTTTTTCTTCAAATAGCGAAATGTAACTCTAGGTCGAGGTAGTAAAAGATGGTAATTTGATTTGTAAAAAGTAATACGCGTATCAATAATATCAAAAATACATTTCTTCCAATCCGAAATGGCATTAACATCAGCATGTTCTCGTCGACACCATTTAATGCAGAATTCTTGAATAGCTTCCGCAATATGAGTTCGACAAGCGTCGAAATCAATAAGGGAAGGTAATCTATATTTAGGTCCATTAGTTAGGAGGGTCCTGAGACGTTTATCATTAATGCCATCAAAAATACCACCAATGACATGACCAACTGGTTTATAGCAAAAGCTAGAAATGCTACAATCTCAAGAAATAGGGGTATTGACATCAATATTTAAGTCAGAGACAATTTTATTGTAGTTAAAAATAACATTCCTAATAGGTTTATTATATTTATAACAGATGATAGGTGATTCAGAGTTGATGAAATATTTGGGGATAGTATCGATTACATTCTTATCAGGAAATATACTTTGAATATCAATAAAATCGATACCTTTATTTAGGAATTGAAGTTCCAGAAAATGTCTTTTATGATCAGATTCTTTATCAATACGAGGACGAAGAACATGCTGTGTGTAACTTTGTATAAGTGAGGCAGTATTAATTAACGGATCTGTACGCGTATAGATTTTATCAGCTTCTTCGTCTATGGACTTGAGACAGGAAAAGGGTAAATACGATAAACAAGATAACATAGAATGTTTGCCAGTTTGTTTTAGAATGGTATGTAAATCATGAATAGACATATTACGACGTAATTTACGCTTAATATTACCATTTCTACGTCTACCATGTGATCTACTTTTACGTTTTCGACAAGGCACCACCGCGCAGCTAGACGTTTTTGGGCACGACGTCATCTAAACTTGAGGAGAGTATATTCGGTCTGTATTCTGTTTACAAACGAATCGAGTTTCAATCTGAGCCATGCTGATGGAAGGGTTCATGTGTATAGACGCAAAAATGAAATATTTGCTGATTGTTGTGTATTAGATAAGCTACGGTTCGGGGGAGGTAGTGTTATAGTTTTGGGGTGGGATCATGGGAAATCAGACTTCGTTGTTATACAGGGAAATCTCAATTGCCAGCGTTATGTTGCTGATGTGCTTACTACACATACATTACCATTTATGCGTCAACATGGTCCAGGCATAATGTTGCAGCATAACGTTGCTCGACCCCACGTATCCAGGCATACCACTGGGTATTTGATACAAAATAACGTAAACGTTCTTCCATGGCCTGCGGTTTCTACTAATCTCAACCAAATTGAACACATTTGGGATGGGCTATGTCGTAGAGCGCGAGCAAACAACCAAATAAACAATGTTCAAGATCTGACTGGAGCTTCACAACAAGAATGTGCGGATTTGCAGGATGCATTAGTTTTACGTTACGTTACGCCGATACGCCGTAGAATCTTCACATGCATCCGTACAAATGGTGGTTACACTCGTTACTAACCGATGATATGATTGCTTTGGTTTTTGTGTCACCTGCCGAGAGGCAGTGTGTCACTTAGGGATCACTTTTCCGTCGTCTTTCTGTTCGTCTGTGTCTGTCTGTCCGTCTGTCTGTCCGCCACTTTTTCTTTTTTGGCTGTTATTTCTAAACTAATCATTATAGAGCTTTCAATTTTCACATGTGTCTTCCTCTCATTGAGGACCATTGTAATTAGGGTCCATCACTCTGCATGCAATACTTTTGGAGTTAATCCCCTTTGTAACACTTTCTTTTATGGCTGTCATTTCTAAACTAATCATCATAGAGCTGTCAAAATGTCACATGTGTTTTCCTCTCATTGAGGACCGTTGATGTAACTAAGGTCCATCACTCTGCATGCAATACTTTATGATTTATTTCCCTTTGTTCTGATTTCACTCCAGGATATTAACAGTGTTTGTGTCAGCTGCGAGCTGTGTTTGGAAAGATATTGAATAACAAAAAGCCAGTTCAGTGCTGATATTTTTAGTTTTTATTGGCTAAGTTTAAACATAACAGCATATCTGCCAATGTGAAAAGGTGAGACAGGTGTAAAGATCTTTCAATTCCAAAAAGGGTAGAAAATTGATAAACATATTACTAAAACACTTTCGTCTTTTCCTTTAAAGTCGTGATAAAGCATGAGGGACTTTTTTGTTTGCTCATTATAGATTTATAGATATTGTGTGAGTAGTGTTGCAATTTTAATTACTACTCATGAACAGACTCAATGAAACCGAGCCTGCAGTTTTCTCTTTTTGCATTTCCACTTTTGCTTTTGAAGGATCGTCCATTTTTAGAATATATTTAACTTCTGATGCGCCGATGCCAAGCAGTCCGTGTATCTTACAATATGCCCTCTTCTCTTCGCAAAATTGCAGCTACATTCAGCCATTTTTTCAGCCAGTATGAGATACTACCTGATTTCAACTGCAAATAAAATTTGCATTTGCACCTGAATGTAGTGTCATTACCGGTCAGTTGGACAGAAAATTGAGTTCTCTTTCCATTGATATACCATACTTGTGGCTGCATGTCCAAATGGTGAAAATACTAGACTATTACTTTTCAAACGGTCTTCGTTTTACCTCGCTTATACGACATTTTAGTAACGATGAATTGAGAGCTCTGTAGACAGATAGTCGCTTAATTGAGGGTGAAAGTCATGCGGAAAGCTCCCAGAAAGAATTTCGTAATGATTTCCAACATGCATTAACCTGCCACTAGTAATAAACATGTGAGTTTTCGGATTATTGATAACTGATTTATGTTGCCCTTAACCCTTCCCTGTTTATTATTCTTTATAGAGTAATTAATGACATCCTGGATATTAATTAGCTTTATTATAACATGGACACAGGGTTTTTGTCCAAGGCAAATCCTATATAATCATGTTAATCCTGACACGAAAAAGAAACTGTGCACTTTCATATTTGAGATAACATTTTTGCTATAAAGTTTATAATTACAATTTTATCATCATGAGTGCAGAAAATAACCGTCCACATTTTGAACTCATTTATGGACATTTTAAGTACATAGACGGCCTTCAAATTGACCGCAGACGATTATGCAACTTTTCGCTCGTGCTACCCGTGCAGCCTATGTACAGGTACAGATTAACCCTGACCGATATCTCTACTCGTTGTGCAATCATAAATCACAGTTCGCTTTTGAATTCCACTCGTTAGCAAGATGCCACGGCTTCTAGAAAACGAACGAATTCAAGCTCTTATGCAACTCGCAGCTGGCGTCGATAGGCAGTTCAACTGCCATCGAAATACAATTCGAAGTCTCCGACAACGTTACCAGTAGAATGGCAGCGTTAGAGATAATCGTCGATCCGATAGGCCGAGGGTGACAACGGCACGTCAAGATCGACATTTGACGTTGACGCACATACGCCAACGATTCTAAACGGATACAAGCACAACCAGACAGCTTGGCATATCTAGGGATACGGCGGTTGTAAACCGATTGTGGGCCAACGCCAACACATTGAGGGTAGGAGACCTTATGTTGGCCAGATCCTAAATAACAGACATCGTGCTCTTAGACTGGTCTGGACACGCCGTCATCTCCGTTGGAACCGTGCAATGTGGTCCAGAGTGCTCTTTAGTGATGAGTCAAAATTCAACCTAATAGGCACTGCTGACGGTAGAGTCCGGGTATTCAGACGTAAAGGTGAACGTTTTGCACAGAACTGTTTACTGGAGCGAGCTCGCGTTGGAGGGGGTAGTGTAATGGTATGGGGAGGTATAATGGGAGGAAGGAAAACAAACCTTGTTGTTGTTAATGGTAACTTAAATGCCCAAGGTTATGTTAACCAGGTTTTACACCCAGTCGCTGTTCCTTTCATACACCAGAATCCTGGTTGTTTAATGCATGACAACGCAAGGCAACACACTGCTAGACGCACCTTGAACTACCTGGCTGCAAACAACGTTAACGTCTTACCATGGCCGGCTTGCTCTCCAGACATGAATCCCACAGAACATATATGGATTTACTTGGTCGGAGTTCAAGAAAAAATCATGTCATCAACAATATCAATGACTCGTCTGCAGCCTTAGTGCATGAATGGAACGCCATTCCTGATGTCGTCATTAGACGTTACGTCAGATCCATGCGGTCAAGAATATTAGCATTGATCCGTAGACGAGGAGTCCATAACAGATACTGATTAATTGTCGCGAATCGTTACAAATATTCAAAATCAAAAGGCAGATACGGGAAATTACAAATCTGCAACTTTCACTTTTCACCCCTGCGTTGTTCAGACATTAAATGCATTACTTTTCGGACAATTATCACATCTAAAGTAGAATTAAACCATCGCAAAGCCAATACATGTTCGCACATTGTGGTACCAAATATGCATATATTCAGATACTACAAGTATAAAATAATGCCATTTAACCAACTGCACACTTGCTTTTTCGTGTCAGTATATATTATATCATAAGCATACAGAGCAGACATTGTATGTGCCTTCTGATCTGGATCTTCTCTGTTTACAAAAGCATATAAAGGCGTCTCTATGGAGCAAGGGCTAAATAATAATTTACAAATTGATTTGTACATAATATGCAAGTTTCATCAATTTTGGGATTACTCACCATTTTCCAATTTTTTGTGCAACTTGAGTGTTTTATACATTTAACTAGTACTACAACCTACTGCATGCCTGGTTGTCAACCATTTTACAGTTGGCAATCACGCTGTCCTTTATTCATGTACGCCGACAAGAAAGTTTAAGTACTCTATGACGACGACCTCTTTAATCCGGACACGGAAGGAGGACGTCGGGTATTTTTACTCGTTTTGTCGTACCCTTTTAGCTGCAAACAGAGTAACTGTAGAAAAGCAATAATGGCTTTATTGCTTTTCTACAGTTACTTTGTTTGCAGCTCAATCATTGAGTACACAGTTTGTTTCACTTAAATATGTTTCCGCTCTACATGTAATTTACCACTGTACTTTCCACTGCGGTTATAAATATGTGTTTTTACACTGTCTTTTAGAGTGGGGTGGAATAAGTGCGGGGTTGGGCGCCCCTAAACCGGTTTAAACCCCAGTGACTACTGTCACTGGCCGTTCCAAGGCGGTACTTCCATCTTACAGTACCTATTATCCTAATGTTTGTTTTGTCTTTGTGCGTCTCTTTGTGTTTTGGTAGTTATGTACATTTGCTGTGGTGCTGTTCGGACAGCTGTTTGCTTTGTATATGGTGATCCTGCATGACTCATATTTGTACTTTGAATGTTTTACACCGGAAACGTGAATTGCTGAGGTAAGCTGATGATTATAAGCAGTATGTGTGAATGGATATTTATGTTGTAGTAAATGTGTTGTGAACATTTTACCCCTCAGGTACGCATTTTAACGCATTTGCAAACAGAGTAGACCCAGATCAGACGGCGGATGTTTTACTGTTTTTGCAAGGGCCAACTACTTCTGTGTTCATAAGTAATATATGTGATGTCAATATTTCTTACTCGAATAGTCATGGAGTAACGGTTTAAAAGACTAAAATAGTGTGTCTGAATTTCAGCTACTGGACTAAACTATGGACAGTGATAATCAGCAGTGTTTATCCAAAAGCAGTCGCATACATCTCCTTACTAATGGCATTAGTATATTTACTTATGTCCACATTGCATTGAGCAATTATTCTAACTGATGAACGATTTAGTTTCATTCTGTGTTCCTATACATATGTGTTGTTTAATTTGTAGAATCAACATAGTCATCTTCATATAGTAAACATATAAATCTTTTCTGTCACAGTCTCCAATAATACAGGACAATCCTTTTAAGGCTTTTAAATGTTTCCAATATGCAATGCCATTGAATCTGCTCTGCTGATCGTCAGATTTGGATAACCCAGGAGACATACTCCTGGTGCTTCGTGCTATTATCTGCAGCATTGTGTATAAGGTTAAAACAGAGAGGTTGATCTTACCATATCGCTAATAAACGCCGCCGGGGTGTAACTGTTTGAAAATGGAGCTTTATGTGTTTTGTACACAAGTGGTCGCCTAATGCATAGGAACTTTCTGCTTTGCTTTCAGTTTGCATTAAGCTATCACATTTAGTTTGAAAACCCTTTAGATCTTAATGTAATGGTTATTCCATAAAACTTTAGTTGTTTCATTCATCGATAGCCAGCATCCCTCTACCCCAAAATACACTGACGCAATGGGTGATTATTAGAGCTGGGTATTTATTAGCGTTGGTGCGTTTATGTGAGTTTGGAGTCTTTATTAGTGTTGGGGCGTTTATTTGCGTTTGGGCGTATATTAGAGTTAGGCGTTTATTAGGGAGAATACGTTACATGCGTTTACTGTAACGTGTGGCTACATACATCTCTAAACATCACTGTATATTGGCAACGAATCTTCTGCATGAAGGTTTCTATAGCACAGAAATGGTTTCATTTTATTGAAAACCTAACTACATGTATGTACATTTGTTTTAAATTGATATTGAAATTGCATTGCTTGGCCGTAGGAAATTGAACAAATGATGTACAACTGGAACACAAACTGAGGAATGTTTTGAAGTAGAGATGAGTTGCCAGTACAAGAGTAGTTCAAGATGGTCTATTCGAAACATGCGGCAGTTTGTAGGGGTTTGATTAGATCTTACCTATCAACTAACCGTGTGTCTGTGCATGTTTACGTGCATGTTTGCGTTTGTTTGTGTTCAGTTGGACTAGATAGCAATTTATACATGGTTGCGTCTTGCATGTGGCTTTGCCTGCTTGACTTTACTACTTTTCCATATACAACTCTTAGCTAACAAATGGCATATGTAGACAGGAATGTTTAGTACTGGTAGACATAGTAGTCAGATATATTATAGTTTCATAAGCAATCAGATCAGACTCTGAGCAGAGTCTGTCGTAGAAAGGCGTATTTACTGAGTAAATGGTTAAATAAACGGCGTCTTGGCACTTTCAGAAGCGTAAAGCAAGTCCATAATAAATTGGGATTTTTTATTCATTTGGTAAACGTTTTATTCAGTTTGAAGCTGCAACATTCTATCTTATCATATCCTGTCGGTCTCGCAGATATAGCTTATTCCAGTGTCAGTCGTTTCAAACTTTAAATGCAAACGATTTTGCCACCCTGAATTCAAACTGTAACGAGGATCTTTAATCATTATGGCGAAGTGACTCTGCATGGTAAACCAAACACTGGAAGACATCGAAACTGGGGAGTTATTTGAATCATAAGGGTACATGGGTCGTTCTATTATGACACCATTCATACATGTTTCCCACACGAAGTTGCCTCCACTAAAAGTCGCGCCAGTCCAGTATCCATCGAAAACTATAAAGAAATATATATACATGTATACGACATATTACCCTAACTTATAGGCGTACTTCCATCTTCCCCCTATTGTATATTTGTTTTGTCTTTGTGCGTCTCTTGATGTTTTTATAGTTGTGTACATTTGCTGTTTTCTTGTGTTGCTGCATCTGTTAGTTATGTATGTTGTGTTGCCTGCACGACTCATTTTTATACGCCCACCTAATAAAGGTGGTCGTATATTGGCGTGGCCCTGTCCGTCCGTCCGTTCGTTCGTTCGTTCGTCCGTCAACATTTTGTTTGTCCGCTATTTTCTCGGAAAACTGTTTGAAAGATATTAATGAAACTTCACACAAATGTTTAATGCATCAATATCTGAAGCTGAGTTGATTCTGAGGTTCATTTGATTTTTCGTTTCAGAGTTATGGCCCTTGTCCATAAAAAATAATTCAAATACATGCAAATAGTTTGTCCGCTGTTTTCTGGGAAAACTATATGAGAGATATTTATGAAACTTCACACAAATGTTTAATGCATCAAGATCTGAAGCTGAGTTGATTCTGAGGTTCATTTGATTTGTTGTTTCGGAGTTATCGCCCTTGTACTTAATAATAATGCAAATAATTTGTCCGCTGTTTTCTGGGGAAACTATTTGGGAGATATTAATGAAACTTCACACAAATGTTTAATGCATCAAGATCTGAAGCTGAGTTGATTCTGAGGAACATTTTATTTTTCGTTTCAGAGTTATGGTCCTTGTCCTTAAAAAATAATGCAAGTACATGCAAATAGTGTGTCCGCTGTTTTCTGGGACAACTATTTGAGAGATATTAATGAACTTTACACAAATGTTTAATGCATCAAGATCTGAAGCTGAGTGGATTCTGAGGTTCATTTGATTTGTCGTTTCGGAGTTATGGCCCTTGGACTTAAAAAAAATAATGCAAATCTATGCAAATATGAGGATGGCCATAACTTTTCATTTGAAATGATATTTACTTCAATTTTATTATATGGTTAAACCTTAATATGAATTTTCACACATATTGCGGGGCTTTTGATATGTGATTTTATTCTAAAGTTATGGTCCTTGAACTTTGTGTGTTCGTTGCTTTTTTGTCGGTCAACTTTTAGTTTGTCTGTTCTTTTCTGGGGAAACTATTAAAATGATATAAATGAAACTTAACACAAATGTTTTAAGCAACAAAATCTGAAGCTCAGTTTATTTTGAGGTTCATTCAGTTTGTCTTTACAGAGTTATGGCCGTTGTCCTTTACAAAAATCTGCAAATATGAGGACTTTTTTATTTAATAAGATATTCACTTCAATATTTTTGAAAATAGTATCACCTTAATATGGGAATCAAGATCTGAAGCACAGATTAGAAAATGTCAACACTTATAAGGCATGTTGAATCAGAGAAAGTGTGCAAGTGGGCGTATTATGTACCGTATGCGGTACTCTTGTTGTATTTTTATATCTAAGGTTTCCTTTTAATAGTATTTCTAACGAATTATACATGTTGCTTTAGATGGAAAAGTAGTAAAGCCAAGCAGGCAAAGTCACATGCAAGACGCAACCACCACCAAAACACCGATAGACAGCATGACACACACACACACACACACACACACAACCACACACCCAAACGCACACACACACACACACACACGGAATGAACACAGAAAACACCAAAAGACACACAAGAACCAGGGACAAACGTTCCACACATGAACAAATCACAAGCACAAAGACGCAAGGCAAACAAAAGGAAGGGTGACAAAGAGAGTACCGCATTGGCACGGTCAGTAGCAAAAACACCACTGGGGGTTTAAACCGGTTTACGGACGTCCTAACCTCACACTTCTCTCAAAGTCACCCTAGCTTTACAAATATTGTAAATAAAGGTATCCCCGCTGGACTTACCCACAACATAGACGACGGTGAATACAGGACAACATGTAAAACATAGCATAATAACTGTGAGAATCCGTCAAATATGTACTCAATGACTTGGCTGAAGTCAGAGCACCTGCAGGTAAGCCGTTAAGGGCACGACAGGGAAAAGGTAATACATGAGTCTGGTAAGCTCATCCTGTATCACTTTTGGAAGTTTATATGAAACTGTGCGTTTTGGGATAATCCTTTAGCTAACCGTTTCATTTAAGGTACTTCTCTGTCAGCGATGTAATTGTTATTTTGTTTATTTTAAAAGTACACTATTATTTATTTGGTCAAAGTTGATTTGAAAATAAATAATGTTTAATAGTTTCAGAGCAAACATTGTTTCGTATACCTCAATCTATATCTGGGTAAATATAAACCTACTCAAGTACAGAAGTTTATGAATATTGCGAGCAGATCTTGCTTTTCACTGACAACTTTCCTACCCACTTAGAGATAATGAAATCGGAAATAGATCTATGAAGAAGAAGAAACAAATACTTTCCTGAGCAAGAAATGAATATTTTAAGCTTAAATATGTGTTCGTATCACAGAGGTCCAGATAAGACGCGTAAATTAAACCATATCTCAACAATAACCACTATTTCTCCACCAAACCCCATGATGTGACTATGTTTTCGAAACGTTTCGAAGAGTGAAGAAATGATGATCCATCGATGGATTTAGTGGAGAAATGATGATTTTTATCCCCCCCCCCTTTAAACGGCGGGCATATAGTGATTGCATTGTCCGTCTGTCCTTCCACCCGTCCGTCCCAAATTTCGTGTCCCTTCTCTATATATTTTTTTATCTCTGAATGGATTTCAAAATAACCTGGCACAAATGTTCACCACACAAAGACGATGTGTCTCGTTTAACTCCATTGTCCATGGCTCAATGGTCAAGGTCGTCCTTCAGGGTCAAAGATCGTGGGGGCATAGTGTTTCATAAATACATCTTGTTGTATTTGAGTACGCACCTTTATTAGATAGAAGTACTGTAGTAAGTTCTAGATTGCACTGGAGAACAGTTGATAATAGAGGATGGTCATCAAATACCGGCGTAAAGGAGAACAATAGTTAAAAGTATACAAATTCTAAAATCGGCATTTCTGCATCAAACCCTGCGGTGTGACAACTCTTTAGAATAGTTCTTTCATGACACCTTTAAAGAGAAGTATTTAGTGTGAGGGTTTGGTTGGGAAATAAAGGAGATCCTTCAAATTGTGGTACAGTCATTCTGATCAGTTATGTTTAATTCGTTTTACTGGTCTGCCGTTGAGGTATACATATTTGGTGCATAATCCCCTACCAAAGACAGTGATATTGTTTTGGTTTGTCCGTCCGTCCTTCCGTCTTTCCGCGCTTCCATCCGATGCCATATATCTAAATACTGAGTTACAGAATTCAATGAAACTAGACATGAATATTTGTTATGACTGGGGATGCTCCCATGTATCATTTTTTCCAGATATCTTGCTGAATTTAGAAGTCATTGCCCTTTGATACGCAAAAATCAGATAATTTCCCGTGTAATGCCATCTCTGTTACGGATTGACAGAATTCAATGAAACTCAACATCAGTATTTGTTATCGCCATGGCTTATTTAGTATCAAAACAGGTACACTATTATTAAAGATTGCCGTAGAAAGCAGTAATTTGGTCCAATATTCATAAAGTTGGTCAAAGTATCTAATATATTTAAGGGGTTTTTTTTATGCATCAAAGGCAAGTAAGATTTGGTTGAGCTATCCAGAGCTGTCATAGTCCTCTTGTTTTAAATTGACTATCTAAAGATATCCTCCTCCACCTACCCCTTACCCGCCATTGTTTGCCATTTCACTAGGTAAACACTTTTGGCAGGGAATATCAATTCTATGAATATGCTTGATTTTCTTTATTCTCGACTGAATTTTGAACTGTAAGCATGTATGCATAACACAGCTATATCAAATTCCATGGTTTCAAGTCAATGTTTCTTCGGTGAACTCGTAGCAAATGTATTCCAGCTGTTCAAATCCTTTTCAAAACATGACAACAAATGGCGGACCTAATACTCCGAATATATGACTAAAACAACTAGTCAGATGGTAGTATAATTTGGTATGAGTTTCTCCTTTTTATGCTTTATTAGGGCCCTGCATTGAATCACATTTTCTGTTTGTCCGTCCGTCTGTCTGTCCCTCCATCCGTCAACAATTTTGATGTGATGCGATAACTCAAACAATACTTCACATATTGGTTTCATATTAAGGGCATATGCTAAGTATCATCAGAGGAAGACGCCTGTAGTTTTTGGGTTAAATCGGATCACTATGTCTAGAGTTATCTGCCATTGATTCTTCTCTGAAAATAAACTGCTGTCAACAATTTTGATGTGACGCGATAACTCAAACAGTAATTCACTTATTGATTTATATTAAGGGTATATACTTAGTATCATCAGAGGAAGAAGCCTATAGTATTTGGGTTGAATCGGGTCACTATGTCTAGAGTTATCTGTCTTTGATTTTTCAAAAATGCTATCAACTTTTGATGTGCCATGCTAACTCAAACAGTACTTCATATATTTGGTTCATATTAAGGGCATATGCTAAGTATTATGAGAGGAAGACACCTATAGTTTTTGGGTTGAATGAGATTACCATGTCCAGAGTTATCTGTCCTTGATTTATAAAAAATGCCATAATTTCAACAAAAAAACATCATCTGCAGGGCCCTCTCTGACTGAGTCAGTTTTCTAGTTAATTTTAGTAGAACCAATGTGAGCGTAGAAACTATGACCACCAAAGGTGATGGTACATTTCAATATAAAATGGCTGAAGGTACTTATTCAAACCTCTTCTAAAATTACTGACAGCCTTAGGCTATTGATTACCGGTTTCCAACATTGTCCAACCGAATATAATTCCAAAATAGTTTTAGTTCCTTTGGGATGACCCTTGTCAGCTTGATGTTTATTTTTAAGAAAGATTAGAGTAAATACAGTTTTCATTAAAATAAATACTTTTAAATGAAAGGTTGAATCACAGCAATCTATTGAAGGAGTTCTACATGGAGACCTACCGAGGAAGAAGAAACTTTGCAATCGATCCTTCTTCCTTATGTTAACAAGCTTCAATTAATTCATTCTATACATACATATTTTGAAGACCTCGTACACGAGTGTCAATTGTCTGTAGAGATATACGTGACCTATTCAGTGTCGCAGTTTGCTAGACTCAGCACGTGATTTTGTAGTGATATACATGACTTATTTAGTGTTGCAGTTTGTTAGATCCAGTACGCGATTGTCTAGAGATCAGTGTTGCGATGCCCTAGACGCAGTACAGGGTTGCGTTGAAGAGATTTATGTGACTTATTCAGTGTCGCAGTGCTGTAACCCACTACATGATTGTTGAGTTATGGGGAGATATAATGTTTTTGCCAGAGTTGTCTGTCTGTCCGTCCGTCCGTCCGTCCGTCTGTCCGCTCTAACAATTCCTGTTTATGTGACTAGATAATTACATGAGAACAAAAGATCTTCTGTTCTCGTCAGTTTTATGTGGCTTATTTTCAGTTTGTGTGGCCATTTTGAACAAAAGAATAGCCACATACACTCAATCCGTTAGAACGTCCGTTCGTCCGTCTGTCTGTCTGTCCGTCACAAACTTGTGTCGCGCGTATCTCTGAAACTAGAGTCTCTAGTAAACTCTGGACTAGAGTCACCAAACATCACAGGAATGCTCACCAGCATGAATTGTTGTGCACCTGGGTTTTTTAATTATCTCCCCCTGATAACTTTGGAGTTATTGCCCCCTGATGACTTAAAATTAGAAAAACTTTGTCGCGCGTAACTCTGAAATCGCTAGTACTAGAATCACCAAACTTCACAGGAATGTTCACCAGCATGAGTTGTTGTGCACCCATGTTTTTTAATTGTCTCCCCCGATAATTCTTGAGTTATTGCCCCTGATATGACCACTTAAATCTATACAAACTTTGTGTCGCGCGTATCTCTGAAACCAGTAGGGCTAGAGTCACCAAACGTCACAGGACAGTTCACTAGCATGAGTTGTTTTGCTCTTGGAGTTTTTGAATTGTCTCCCCTATTAACTTTGGAGTTACTGACCCTGATGACTCAAAATTAGACAAACTTTACTTAGTGTCATGCATATCTCTGAAACCACTAGAGCTAGAGTCACCAAACTTCACAGTGTTGATCAGCATCAGTTGTTGTGTACCTGGGATTTCTGAATTGTCTCCCATGATAACTTTGGAGTTATTGTCCCTGATATGATTACTTAAAATTAGAGAAACTTTGTGTCATGCATATCTTTAAAACCACTAGGGCTAGAGTCACCAAACTTCACAGGAATGTTGACCAGCATGAGTTTTTGTGCACCTGGGTTTTTTAATTGTCTCCCCTGATAATTCTCGAGTTATTGTCCCTGATATGATAACTTTGTGCTGCACGTATCTCTGAAACCAGTAGGGCTAGTCACCAAACTTCAAAGGAATGTTCACCGGCATGAGTTGTTGTGCATCTGGGGTTTTTATTTGTCTTCCCCAGATAACATTGGATTAACTGCCCCTTATGACTTAAAATAAGAGAAACTTTACTTTGTGTCGTGTGTATCTCTGAAACCACTAGTACTAGAGTCACCAAAGTTCACAGGAATGTTGACCAGCATGAGTTGTTGTGCACCTGTTTTTTTAATTGTCTCCCCCTGATAACGTTGGAGTTATTGCCCCTGATGACTTAAAATTCGACCCTGATAAGTTTGGAGTTACAGACATTACACTTGTGTTTTGGAATGAGGATGGGAGGGGGAGACATCTGTTTTTGTGACAAAAACAAACCTATAGTTATATGCGAAATATTCAGTGCCGAAATGCAGTAGACCCAGCCCATACACTACAATTATTTTCAGTAATGCGTCATAAGTAATGCATCTTACTCTTGTGTAAATCGTGTTGTCATATCTTGACTACGATGCTTTTGACTGTTTGGTTGAACGAAAATGCGACACACTACGGTCGTGTCTTACAGTTCTACTTTTGCTTTTGAGGGATCACCCATTTTCAGAATACATGTACTTAACAACAGCAGGTGTTAAGTGCTTGTGCGGCGGCCGTAAAAAGTTGCCCGTACTTCATTCTCAGTGGTGTTATATTTTCTGATCCTCGGGATTATTAGTATTGATGTTATTAGTTTTTAAAATTGAATACTGCTTAAGCCGGTGCTAGGGGTGTGAGTTGTGTTGACTCAATAAAACAGAGTCTGCAATCTTTTTACATTTCTACTTTTGCTTTCGAAGGATCACCAATTTTCAGAATTAGTGTGTGGTTGTGTGTAACACAAGTTTATACCAGTCATATTTAATACTAAAAATGGGACCTGATTTACACACCTTTCCCTGACTGTAGAATCACATTTATGATGGTATGGTATTCCTCTTCATTGTCGATGTTGACCAAGTATCCATTCAGCGAGTTACATCTTTCCCTGGCTTCCTGGGCGCATGTAGCGACATCGCCAAAATGATAACAGCTTCCATCGATCTTTCGATACTTCCTTGGGCAATATGCATCTGTCATGTTGACATTAATAAACGATAATACTTTTAACACAAGGCACATATGTCGACCGTTTATAATCTCAGACGACATGCTACTTTTTTAAAAGACATTGTCAATGAGCGAAACAGTTACACGATGGTTATTAATTATTTGCAACATGCGTAAAATGAAATTTCAACTACCCTGTCTTTTAAGGCATATATATATCACAGCTTATTTGTTTGCCCATATAGTTGGCGAGTAAACTAGTCCAAATCAGATTTTGCTGCGTATCATTTTGCCACATTGAAGGGGGCATCGCAAACAAAGAATATACTGGTATAAGTCAAAACACTTGACTCAAATCAAAGGACTCGAAAATATTTGCCTATGTCAAATATGTCAAATATGTGTGATACATTTCGGGTTTGATACAAAATATCGGAACATTCGTGTTTTCGAAAGACAATGAAACAGAGAATGTACAAACCATCTGGTGCGTCTTTGTAACGGTTTTTTTTAATAAAAAATAAACTAAAGTATTTGATACCTGATAGCTGTGAACCAATGGCAAGACTGAGGAAAACAACGATATATGACAGCATTCTGTGTTGTTATGGTAAAAGTAAACCTGAAATTACAAATAAAATATACTGCATTAAGATATTTGCATTAGGGACGTTTTCGAATAAATTGTATGGAGCACACTAAATCCATATGTACTAACAGCTTGAGTCTCTATCTGAGACTTAGGCTGGACGACTGCAAATGTAAACACTGTAACATTTTAAAACCTATTTGTCTAAAATTGTCAAATCAAACCACCTACTCACACTTGTGCATATTTGAAACAAATATGTTTAAGAATGGTGGCGTTAAAACCGTTTTTGTCACCTCCCGAGAGGCATTGTGTCACTTAGGGATCACTTTTTCGTCGTCTGTCTGTTTGTCTGTCCGTCACTTTCGTTTTTAGCTCGCCTATTCCTATTCGTAGAACAATAGAGCTTATGTTATACCCCGGCATGAGCATGAGCGTGGGCAAGGTTAGTTTTTGGACGGGTTGTTTTAAAGCTTTATATTTGTACTAGGATGTTGAAATATTGTATGGAAGTTCATTTGGGGTCAAATATTGCTTTTATGAAAATTAAAAATGTTTCAGTTTTATAAATTTCTGACATGTTTTGGACTTAATTCTTTTTGTCACAAATCACCAGATTAAAGTTTTTGGACGGGTTGTTTTAAAACTTAATAATTGTGCTAGGATGCTGAAATTTTGTATTGAGGTTCATTTTGGGTTTAAAGTTTAAACATAAAAAAAATATTTTCAAATTTTATTAATTTTTTTACATGTTTTGGACTAGGGCTTCCATACTTCGTATGACAATGCCAACATTTTTGCCCTTCTGACCTTGACCTTGACCATTGACCTATATTTGCAAACATCTTTAAATGCCTATAATATTTGAAACAATGGACCAACAATATCATTATTTGCCCTTCTGACCTTGACCTTTGACCTACTATGCAAAAATCTTTAAATTCCTGTTATTGGAACCAATAGGCCTAGGACTTCCATACATGGTATGAACATGCCAACATTTTTGCCCTCCTGAACTTGACCTTTGACCTACTTTTGAAAAAAATATTTAACGGCCTATGACATTTGAACCGATGGGCCAAAGGCTTCAAGGCTTAGGGCTTCCATACTTGGTATGCACCTTTCTTGTCTTAAGACTTTTTCCAACAATACCATTGTGTTTTACCATGTGATCTACTTTTGCCAGTCATATAATGCCTATAGCATTGCACCCAATAGGCCTAGGGCTTCCATACTTGGTATGACTATGCCAAAATGTTTGCCTTTCTGACCTTGACCTTTGACCTCATTTTGCAAAAGTATTTAAATGCATATACTTCCGTACCTAGTATGTATCTTTTCTGTGTGATTTTCTCGAACAAACCAATGTTTTTTACCATGTGACCTTGACCTACGTTTTCAAAATTTTTTAAGTGCATATAACATCGGAACCAATAGACCTGGGGCTTCCATACTTGGTGTGACTATGCCACCATAGTTTGCCCTTCTGACCTTGACCTTAACTTTTGGCTACTTATGCAAAAGTCTTTAAATGCATATAACATTGGAATCAATAAGCATAGGGCTTCCATACTTGGTATGTATCTTTCCTGTCTTAAGAATGTCCAACCATACAAATGTTTATTACCGTGTGACCTTGACTTTGGTCTTGACCTACTTTTACAAAAATCTTTAAATGCCTGTAATATAGGATGCAATGGGCATAGGGATTCTATAGTTGGTATGAGAAACATTTTTGCTCTTCTGACCTTCACCTGTGACCTACTTTTGCAAAAATCTTTAACTGCCTATTACATTGGAACCAAAGGACCTAGGTTCTGATATTGATGCAGCTAAGTTTAAATTGAAAGATTTTTTTCTGTTCAATATGTTTTAGACTTAACCTTTAAACAGGCGAGCATCAGGTGGCTTTGACACCATTTCTGGTTTGGGTGTAATTTCTAAACTTATCATTATAGAGCTTTCACATTTCACATGTGCCTTCCTCTCATTTAGGGCCATTGATGTAACAAAGGTCCACCACTCTCCATGCAATATTGTTTGAATTATTCCCCTTTGTTCTGATATTCGCACTCCAGCATATTAACAGTTTTTGTGTCAGTTGCGACAGGTAACACGTGTGTTCCTCTGATCACGCTTGTTAATTGACAGAATGGTAGAAGAAATACTATCAGTATATAATTAGAAGTCGAGAATGATGCGACAGTTGTTATAATAGTTGTGGTTGCCAGAAGTAGTAGTACAATTGTCGGAGTAGTCGTGGTAGTATCAGTGGCAGCAATAATAATACCTGTTATAAATATGTGACAGCATTAATAGTAGGTGAGTTAGAACTAGCACTAATATTACGTAGTAGGTATACATTGTAGTAGTAGTTTTGAAGTACAGCAGTATTATGGAAGACTTTATGGTGGTAGTAGTAGTATACTGACACGAAAAAGAAACTGTGCACTTTTATATTTAAGATAACTTTTTTGCTATGAAGTTTATAATTACAATTTTATCATCATGAGTGCAGATTTTGAACTAATTTATGGATATTTTAAGTACATAGACGGCCTTCAAATTGACCGCAGACGATTATGCAACTTTTCGCTCGTGTTACCCGTGCAGCCTATGTACAGGTACAGATTAAGCCTGACCGATATCTCTACTCGTTGTGCAATCATAAATCACAGTTCACTTTTGAATTTCACTTGTAAGCAAGATGCCACGGTTTCTAGAAAACGAACGATTTCAAGCTCTTATGCGACTCGCAGCTGGCGTCAGCGTTTCTGGCGTCGCTAGGCAGTCCAACTGCCATCGAAATACAATTCGAAGTCTCCGACAACGTTACCAGTAAGAATAGCAGCGTTAGAGATAATCGTCGATCCGGTAGGTCGAGCGTGACGACGGCACGTCAGGATCGACATTTGACGTTGACGCACATACGCCAACGATTCAAAACGGCTACAAACACAGCCAGACAGCTTGGCATATCTAGGGATACGGTTTTAAACCGATTACGGGCCAACGCCAACACATTGAGGGCTAGGAGACCTTATGTTGGCCAGATCCTAAATAAAAGACATCGTGCTCTTAGACTGGTCTGGGCCCGCCGTCATCTCTGTTTGAACCGTACAATGTGGTCCAGGGTGCTCTTTAGTGATGAGTCAAAATTCAACCTAAGCACTGCTGACGGTAGAGTCCGGGTATTCAGACGTAAAGGTGAACATTTTGCACAGAACTGTTTACTGGAGCGAGATCGCTTTGAAGGGGGTAGTGTAATGGTATGGGGAGGTATAATGGGAGGAAGGAAAACAAACCTTGTTGTTGTTAATGGTAACTTAAATACCTAAGGTTATGTTAACCAGGTTTTACACCCAGTCGCTGTTCCTTTCCTACACCAGAATCATGGTTGTTTAATGCATGACAACGCAAGGCAACACACTGCTAGACGCACCTTGAACTACCTGGCTGCAAACAACGTTAACGTCTTACCATGGCCGGCTTGCTCTCCAGACATGAATCCCACTGAACATATATGGATTTACTTGGTCGGAGTTCAAGAAAAAATCATGTCATCAACAATATCAATGACTCGTCTGCAGCCTTAGTGCATGAATGGAACGCCATTCCTGAAGTCGTCATTAGACGTTACGTCAGATCCATGCGGTCAAGAATATTAGCATTGATCCGTAGACGAGGAGGCCATAACAGATACTGATTAATTGTCGCGAATCGTTACAAATATTCAATATCAAAGGCAGATACGGGAAATTACAAATCTGCAACTTTCACTTTTCACCCCTGCGTTATTCAGACGTTAAATACTTTTCGGACAATTGTCACATCTAAAGTAAAAGTAAACCATCGCAAAGCCAATACATTTTCGCACATTGTGGTGCCAAATATGCATATATATTCGGTACTAGAAGTATAAAATAATGCTATTTAACCAACTGCACAGTTTCTTTTTCGTGTCAGTATAGTAGTAGTAGGAGTAGTAGTAGCCGAATTGTGAATACCAGCATCACTTTTTTTACAACTGTGTTAATTTTGAAAAACATAACCGACATAATATAAATTTCAGAGCAAAGGTATTACCTTCTACTTGAAATCCAGAATATCTATGCACATAGCTAAGCTAATCTTTACTGAAATTTATACATGAGTCCTTAAACTAGTATTAATCTCTATGTTTCTCTATTTCATGTCACGTTTAAATCTAATTTGCATTTTCTGAGTCCATTTATAACATGTGTATTAATTAAATGATAAGATCTATACGTTAGTGGTTTGTCTTGTATCGACTTTATATTCTACCTGTTGATTTATATGACAGTATTGACGCAGATTATGTAATGGGATTAATTCAGTATTCGCATATGATTGTCAGCTATCATAGTGTATAGATGTTGCTAAAATAATGAAACTCTACCTATGGCATTCGTAACATGCATTAACATAACCTGGGTCGTGTAATGACAAAATTAGCTTTAAATGCATGCAAAAAGTATATTCCAAGATTAAACTCATTATCATCTACAGAGCATCTGATGAGTAGTTATTCTGTTTCATATACTACATATAAAAAAGTGAATGTGTGTGTGTGTGTGTCAAAGAGTGCAAACTAAGATGAGAAATCTCGCTGGAGACGATGCGATTGCTCTTGGTTTATATTGTTTGTATGTCGCTAAGGCTGGTTTTGTCATGGGGTACTGCTCATCTTTAGTTAAGTATAAGCAGCGTCGTATCTGCATTGAATACCAAACTTTTAAACTTTTCACCACGCAGGATACCATACAATGTTCTTCAACAACCGTGCGTCGGAAATGTAGGAAAATAAAATTTATATATTTTAATAACAAAACATAAACCATTTTATGTATTTAACCTTTCCTCAGTAAATATCCATGTAAGAATAATGATGTGGTGAATATTATTCATAGGTTTGGAGGGTGTATAGGAGTCACCCGGTCGGTTGGTCGGTTGACTTTTGTTTTATCGCTGTTTCTCAGTAACCACTGACTATAATTCAAAGAAACTTGACATGATGCTTCATCAAAAAGAGGACATCTACATCCAATTGTAAGTTTCCATCTCATTGATACTCTTACAGAGTTATGACCCTTTGTTTAAAATGTTTCTGTTGGTCTGTCTGTTGACTAATTATCCTTATGGTTATTCAGCGACTTCTGACTGTAAGTGTACGAAACTTGACATATCATGAAGAGGAGATGTGCATCCAGTATTAGCTTTACAGTTTATTTATTTCCTTACAGAGTCCGTTTGAATTTTAGTCTGTCGGTCAGTCTATTGACTTTTTTCCTATGGATCTTGACATGATGCTTTATCATAGAGAGGACATGTCTGTATCCAATTATAGTTTTCCAGCTGATTTTTTTACAAAGTTATACCCCTTTGTTTAAAAGTTTTGTGTTGGTCTGTCTGTTGACTTTTATTCCTCACGGTTTCTCAGTGACTGCTGACTGGAATCATATAAACTTGCTACTTTATCATGAAAAGGAGATGCCGATAGTTTTACAGTTCATCGGTTGCCTTACATGGTTATGCCCTTTTGAATTTTGGTCTGTTGGTCAGTCTGTTGACTTTATTGCGCCGTTTCTTGATTCCGATGCCCCTTCGAATTGTAGGAAGCTTTTTCATGTGACAATCACGTTTGTGGGGGTATTAATCACCTTCAGTGATAATTCTAGTTACGCCTCTCCCATTAATGGGGAGACATATTGTTTTGCCAGAGTATGTCCGTCTGTCCGTCACAAACTTATGTCGCGCGTATCTCTGAAACCAGTAGGGATAGAGTCACCAAGCTTCACAGGAATGTTGACCAGTATTGTTGTGCACCTGTGGATTTTGAATTGTCTCCCCTGATAACTTTGGAGTTATTGTCCCTGCACCAGTCGTTGTGCACCTAGGGTTTTTGAATTGTCTCCCCTGATAATTGGTAAGTTATTGCCCTTGATATGAACACTATAATTTAGACAAACTGTGTCCTGCGTATCTCTGAAACCAATAGGGCTAGAGTTCACAGGATTGTTCACCAGCATGAGTTATTGCGCACCTGGGATTTTTTAATTGTATCCCCCTGTTAACTGATCAAGATAGTTCAGACCGCAGGGTTTCATACATGCTTCGAGAAATGTTTCAAGCATAGTATAGAACAATGTCTGAGGCATTGTTTTGAAGTCACAGTGGTGTTAAGCTAGCTTCAAACCATAGGTTTCAACAGGGGTTAATGCTTAGCGTCTCATGGCAAATCAAGTGATATAGGTTATATAGCTCACATTTATACAGTTTCATGATATAACTTGAAGATTGTGTTCCAAGCATCATTTTGAAGTTGGCTTGGGGACTGTAGTTGTTATTCAGTTATAGTTTAGTCTCACATATTGGCCTGTGTTTACCGTCTTCAATGTTGTGGAGAAGTCTGGCGGGGATGCCTTTATTTACACTGTTTGTCAAGCAAGGGTGAATTTAAGATAAGTGTAAGGATAGGACGGCCTTAAACCGGTTTAAACCACAAGATGTTGTTTTACCACTGACCGTTCTAAGACAGGTTCTCTCTGCCACCTTCACTTTTATGTTTGTTCGGTGTCTGTATATCTTTGTACTTGTTTCTTATTTCTCTATTTGACGTCGAACAAAACAGAGAAATGACGGACCAAATTACTTATATTTCTGCATGTATTAATGACAGAGCAACAGTTAAATCTCTAGATATCGACAAATAGGCCTATTGTTGGATCGTAGAGGCAGGACGAAATAATGCAAAAAGGTACTTTAGGACCGTCTGCATGCATTACATTCGACCTTTCCTAGTCAGTCGCCTGCTTTTAAAGACACATGCTTATTTATTGAGTGATCGCTTTTGAAAGGTTTCACAGTATAATCAAATGATAAAATCTATACGGTTGATGTTTGTCTTGTATCGATTTTACTTCTTACTTGTGTATCTTATCATTTGCATTGCATCCTTTGTAAGACGTTGATTATGCCATACTTATTGTGGTCGTTAGCAACTAGGGAACGCATCTTGTACAGATATACAGATATATAGCCATGGCGGTCTTAAAAATGAACTGATATAACTTGTGTGGTGGCCGTAAAAAATCACCCGTACTTCATTCTCAGTGTTATATTTTCTGGTCCTTCTCTTTTTGCATTTCAACTTTTGCTTTCGAAGGATCACCCATTTTTCAGAATATATTTATTTAACGTGTGTCGCGTATGTGACCTTTATTTGAAACATGGTTTAAATAAATGGTTTAAACCCATACATGGTTTAAACCCAAACGCATTGTTTAAACTCCCAGTGGTAATGTACCACTGACCGTTCCAATGCGGTACTCCTGTCTTCACCCTATTTTTGTGTTTGTATCGTGTATTTTTCATACTTTTGGACTTAGTGTTTTTGGAGTTTTTTATGCTCAACATCATTGGTGGTAGGGGGCGTGAGCAGTGTTGCACTTTCAATTACTGCTCATGAACAGACTCAATAAAACCGAGTCTGCAATTTTCTCTTTTTGTGTTGCAATTTTTGCTTTCGGGGGATCACCACCTTTCAGAATTTATCACATTACGTCCGAGAGTGCCAGTTGTTGTAGATTAGTCGGAGAGGGGGTACGTTTATTTACACTTTTCCTTTTAGGGTGGGGATGGAATAAGTGTGAGGTTGGGCGCCCAAATGCCGGGTTAACCCCCCCCCAGTGACTTTTGTCACTGACCGTTCCATCTTCCCCCTATTGTATGTTTGCTTTGTCTTTGTGTGTCTCTTTATGTTTTTATAGGTATGTCCATTTACTGTTTCCCCGTGTTGCTGTTCGAGCGGCTGTTTGTTTTGTATGTGGTGTTTCCTGCATTACTCATTTTTGTACTTTGATAACTAGGGAACTATATTCGCGATATTGAAGGCTTGTTATACAACTCGTATATTCTGACCTAACTTGTATTCATACGCGCTGTCCAAAAAATCAAAATAAACATGGCAAACACGGGAAGCAACCCTCGAGATGCATACGCCAAAAGACGACACTCCGGTTATTCCGAGCATGACTGTCCATTTTACATAACATCAACAACAGTCACTGTTCACCCACCTTCACCGAACAACATGTAGTTCCGTAGAAATCCGATCGTGTAAACATTGTCTGTAGTCCTGTACCAGAACACATGGTCCAGCGCTCCGGAATCTCCACTAACAAACACTTGTCCAACCACAGCCCCAGAAAATACATGATTCCAAAGATAGGTGACAACGATATTCCCGCGAACCAGATGATGCATATATCTGGTCACAGGAACATCGCTTCAATCAACACTTACAGTCGTATTAAACAGTATCAGCACAAAATGATCTCATCCAACTGACAGCAATCATAACACCTCCCTCTCAAAACCAGGTCACAAGAGCATGTCCAGTGTAGCTGAACTCTATAACTCTCTACACGCTGCATCATCGTCAAATTTCTGTCACTGGTGGTTTCCAAAGCATTTTCGCCGCCCAAATACATGTCGGAACCTTCCATTCTGGTACATATCCATAAGAATGACAATCCAGCAAAATCGAACAGTCCAACCAGAAAACGAATCAGATTAACCGATAGTGACACTGATTGAAAAGTAGCCATGTGTGGCGCTCAAAACTTACATAATTGTTAACCTATTTTGGTCGCGAGACGGTTGTCAAGAATGACGTCACCGCACTAGTTTTATTTGTTTGTGATGTATAAAGAGACACTTGTTTAATTTCTAGGTTGCCTGATTATATAACTGGGTGCTTTCAGAGATTAAACACAAGTATCAATTTGTTGTGGACAAAATAAATGAAATTTGTTAGTATCTACTTTGTAGTTGGTTAGACCGAATCACACACAACTGCGATCAAAGCACCCAAAGTACTAATAGGTACATGCATTTGGATCAAGTAAATCCGTTGTCTTAGGGGTAATGTGATAAATAGAATACAACATTCGTGGTCATTGAATATTCCAAGTATAAAACTCGTTGTCTCGGCAAAGCCTCGCATTATATCATTTTAGACAACTCGTTTTATATTTGGAATATTCAATGGCCACTCATGTTGTATCCTCTATATACTTTTAAGTGCCACAGTGCCCTAGACTCACCCAGACAGATATATGCTCAGCAGTTAGGTTCTTTATGATGGTATCTCTTGTCATACGCTTGTATAAGTTATGACGTCACATCTTGCCTTTTGTTTTTGATGGGTTTTAGAAATTTTAGGTTAATGGCGCAGCTATGTTATTGGTGTTGAGCATGCAGTGAAGTTTTTTATAGGGTTCCTTTATGTTCTGCATACTTTGTTGGCACTGTGTGACCCTTTTTAGTGTCAATTGATATTGGTGTAGAGCTGGCAAGGCGTATTGGTGTAGAGCTGGCAAGATGTATTGGTGTAGAGCGGGCAAGACTGTCTATGCTGATGTGCAATGTCGTGTGTCATTTTCGAATTTCCTGTCTGACCTTTGTTCTATTTGTATTATAATAACCACACACATACAACTTTTATAACAACTGTAAACATGTAATATATCTAGTAGGAATATAAGCCAGTGAACGTAATAAAAGCCAAAGCATGATGAGATGTTTTAATGTCTCTCGGATTCGAAGAGACGATGTTGTTTCAATATGCTTTGTATATGTCGTTCAGTTGGTGACAGCAACATTTATGATCTTTGATTTGTAATGCTATTTAAATCTACAAAACTATTTATTGTGTTTGCCTAATATATTATTATGTAATAAATATATCGATATCAGTGGATCAAAAGCAATAATGTCACAGGTCACATTACGGTTTGAAAGATGCGGAGAGCTAAAAAAAATTTCTCCCAAACCCTTGATGGAGTTATGGTCCTCCATATGGGATAGCTATAGGGAATGGGAGAGAAAGGGCAAAAGCAGGAGCGTAGCTGATTGCACCGTGGCTATAGGCGCCCCCGGGAAAACTTAGAATTGTCCAGTTTTGAAACCATTGTAATAAATAGAGTAGTTGATCCTTTTTATCACACTTGTTCAAAAGGTGGCTTTTACAGGGGCGTCTAAAGGCGTCAGTATGCGAGAATGAGTTAAAGCTGACATGACAACACAGAACGTTTATCAAAGTCTACCCCTTTTCTTTTATTTTGCTCATGACAATGTTTTCACCATTCAGAGTGATGTTACACACGTGCGTATGTGCGTATCGCTAGCTACACCTTTTTTGAAAAGGAACAACCCTTCACCAAGACACGATCCCTATCCCCGTAGAATACGAACTATAGGAATGACCCAGATGGCCGCTGCCTTTGTGAGTTTGGTTGCTTGTTTGTGTTGATTAACGCCCGTTTCTGCTCACTATGGGCGTATTGGATATCCCCGAGAGATTGTAGAGGATACAGAGAAATCAAGGCTCGATACCATACTCTTATTATCGAGATTCAATTTATCACCAATTTAAAATTCCAAACGAGATATCGCGCCCATATCGTGTACAGAGGCCCAGATACCAGATTAATTAATTTGAAAGTTGTACATGTACCGACAACGGAGTGCTAATTAAGTTTCTAGCAATACGTTCAGGCCTGATGTGTGTACTGGCTTAGAGCGCGAAAGAAGGACAGCACCCGAGTGATAATAAATATATGCTCTGTTTGCTTATGAAATAATAAAGATCTGACTCTACAGTTTCTACCGATACCAAAAGTCAATATAAAAATTCAGCTAATAAATATTCATGGTATCATTTTTTTTTCTTTAGCAGGGAAAGTGTATGCTTGTGCTGCAAGACCTCTTTAAGGAGGTCACTTAAATTGATAAACATGCATAGTAGTCTTCAAAAGCAGATTTCTACTCAATCCTTTACTCCATGAATATTCATGTATGATTTTTTTTTGTAATGACACATGGACATTTTCGGTCAATCAATAGAAACTGAAGAATCATGTATTATATTTCATATGCAAAAACAGCAGACCCTGATCAGACGACTCCTGCAGGTCTACTCTATTTGCAGTGTACAGTAAAACCCCTCTAAACCGGAATTCTAGTAGAGAAGAATGTAGATACTTTTAGGCAGGTGGCTGCTTCATGCAGGGTAAAAGTCATGCAGAAAGCTCCTCTAGGAGTTTTCTGCATGACTTTCACCCTGCATGAAGCTGCCACCTGTCTCCAAGACCGATATTTATACCAAATTGAACGTCCGGTTTAGAGGGGTTTTACTGTATAGGATTAATGCAAGATAGAGGTAATGGAAACTAGAATTGTCGGATTGTGTACTGGTTTAGAGCTCGAAGAAGGACAACACCCGAGTGGTAATAAATATGTGTTGTATTGGTTAACGCCCTTGAGTGAAAACTTTGTAAATTTAAGTACTGTGTTCACCTTTTTACCTTATTTTTCAATTTTTATTTTAATCGTATATTCATTTCTGTAAGTCTATCATTTAGCTTAGGATGACTTCCGCAGATCTGATTCTAGGTATGGAAAATTACATGACGCACGTTAATGAAATAAAGCGTACAATAATGACTCAAGTACCTTTGTCTCTTGTTGAGCGTCCTTTTTCAGAAGAGTGTGGTTTATCCATGCAGACAGCATATATACATACAATATAACGATCTCTTACATACAATACAACGACAGCTTAATACCGAACGCAAATAATTCAGAAAGTTCCTATTAGAATTGTCTTCACATTATTCGTCCTGCATTGAGTTAGTTCTATGAAGTGGTTGGTATTTTAAGAGAATTCACATTTACTGTTTTGTACTTGAAGTATCTCCTATTTTCAGAATTTATGTATTTCACAACAGGATGTGTTAAGTGATGGTATGGCGGCCGTAAAAATCGCCCTGTACTCTTCATTTTCAGTGTTTGAAACTGAATACCACTGAAGCCGGCGGCGGTGGTGCAAGGGGAGTGAGTAGTGTTTCAAAGGATCTCTTAATACTTCCAGCATTTACATTCATGAAAGTTTAGTTTACATTTGCTAATCCTTATCCGGCTGTGAAAAGAAATAATGTCTGCTCAGATATGGTTAAAGTTTGACTACTCTCAGAAATGGCTGCTCAGATCTGGATATGGATAAAGTTTGACTACTTTCAGAAATGTCTGCTCAGATCTGGATATAGTTAAAGTTTAACTACTTTCAGAAATAATGTCTGCTCAAATCTGGATATGGTTAAAGTTTGACTACTTTCAGAAATAATGTCTACTCTGATATGGTTAAAGTTTGACTACTTTCAGAAATAATGTCTGCTCAGACCTGGATATGGTTAAAGTTTGATTACTTTAGATTCGATAAAGGTTTTAAAAACATCTACTGACCGATTGTCAAACAGCTTGGACCCTGATGAGACGCCGATTTACTCGGCGTCTCATCTGGATCCAAGGTGTTTGCAGATAGGAGTCAAGCTGCGCATAACAGCTGATGGTCGGCATATCCTCCATTCTCTGGGTTAGCGATTGGCCAGGATCATTTTCTCATTGGAGACAAGTTATCTAAAATCTCCTAAAAATGCTGTTGACCGTCTAATTTTCTTGTCGTTTATCATTTTCCCCAGAATGCAAAGAGAAATAATTCTATCACTTACGAACGATTTATCGCTTAATGAACCAGACAACAAAGTATAGACTCCGGACATACCATTGACAATAAATACATTGATATTCAACCGTAAGCCTGGCAAGGAGAGATTTGTCTATTTCAAAGGTCAGTCTTAACCGTTTACTCAATGAGTATTCACGAAAGAAACAATGACGTCATGAATATTAATTATTTTTTTATATTAGCACATGAACATGGGAAGTTATTCCCGTGGCATAAACTGTATAATCACGTCTATATTAAATCACAAGAAAATAGAGCAGATTCTGATCAGACGGCTCCTGTAGGAGCCGTCTGATCTTGGTCTACTCTGTTTGCAAAGGCGTAGAAAGGCGTATTTATTGAGTAAATGGTTGAAACATGATATATCTTGGATATCTTTGTTGTTTTCAAAAATACATACGATACACAATTTTGAGCCTGGTAAGATACTGACTTACTCTGAATTGAAACTGGCAGCTACATGCAGGATGAAAGCCATGCAGAAAGATCCTCTAGGAGCTTTCTGCATGACTTTCACCCTGCATTAAGCAGCAACCTGCCTAGTCGTATATAAGTTCTTCTTTTCTAGAATTCCGATTTATAGGGACTCTTCTGTATATACTCGTATACCATGAACATTCAAATTCTGAAGGGAGGTGATCCCCCGAAAGCAAAAATTGCAACACAATAAGAGAAAATTGCAGACTCGGTTGTATTGAGTCTGTTCATGAGCAGTAATTGAAAGTGCAACACTGCTCACGCCCCCTAACACCGGCTTAAGCGGTATTCAATTTTCAGAACAAGAAGTACTGAAATTCATGATCTCGAAGGATCAGAAGGTATAACAAAACATATTCTAACTACAAGTTTAAAAATATAAGATAATATAGAACAGTTGACATTCGATATCTCGAACTGGGACAACTCGACATGGTGACAGCTTAGTCCTTAAACATTTACCATACATAATTGTCCTAAAATGTATCACTACGCATATATAGAAACACATGTGGCAGCTTACTGTGGGTACTGCAACTCAGCGTTCAGCATTACTGCCGATCTGTGAACTTGAGACATTGTTCAGATTAGAAATTGGATGATTCGAGCTTTGGTTATCTCAACGTAATTTGTGTAGTCCCTCGAAGTTCGAGATATTGAAGTTCAACTGTATATGCCCCTTAATGAATTTCACGGAATAAAAATACAGTGCAATATTTCCGTGTTACATGTATCTGCCGTGTAGTGCTGCACCACCGCCACCACTAGTACTTCTACTACTACTATTACTACTACTACTACTACTAAAACTATTATTATTACTACTACTACTATTACTAATACTACTACTGCTGTTACTTCTACTAGTACTACTACTACTATTGCTGCTGCTACTGCTATTGATACTACTACTAGTACTACTACTACTACTATCTACTACTACTACTGCTACTCCCGCTACTACTCCTACTCCTCATCTACTCCTGTCGGACGTTTAACCCAACTCACTCACTCACCTACTCCTCCTCCTCCTCCTCCTCCTCCTCACCCTCCTCCTCCTCCTTGTGTAAATAGGTTCACTTGTATATGCACATGTTATCGACCTTTTCATCCTATATCGGCCTGTCAATCGATTGTATATTTACCAAAAGTAGCCTGCCTAGTGCCGTCTTCCATATATTTTGAAAACACTTTGCATCTTGATAAAACGCCGAGTACTTTGACTTCTCATCTGGATCCAAACTGTTGCCAAGGTACTCACATATTCACTTGTGTTCTCAGATTCAGCCATGTCTGTTGAATTGATAGGGTTTTTGCACAGCTTACTTCCTTTCAATAACTTAATGTAACTGGCGATATTAATTTCTAATTTACATACAGTCAGAACTGTCTTAAGCGACCATCAAAAAGAGGTTTAAGTATGGGTCTGTAAGGCATGTGGTTGCTTAATGCAGGTCAAAAGTAATGCAGAAAGCTCCTATAGGAGCTTTCTGCATTACTTTTTCCCAGCATTAAGCAACCACCTGCTATTTAAAACTGCTATGTTCAATAAATGGATGGTCTCTTTAGACAGATTCCACTGTATAGTGATTTAATATACAACCGTATCGTTTCATTACAACTTGATATATCGATAGAGATTTCATTCATTATATTTTTATTTAGATTTAAAAGAATAAAACTTTCATTGTTGACGAATTCGTTGTATTAGCAACTGAATTTTATTCAACCAACAGAGTCCTTTGTCATAAATACCAAACGAATACCAACAATAGAAAGCGAAAGTCAGGCAGCTCCATAAACACGCCTTTCTACGCCTTTGAAAATAGGGCAGATCCGGATCTGACTCCTGTAGACTCCGTCTGATCAAGGTCTGCTCTGTTTGCTTATAAATTAATATACTGTCCATTTCAATTTACTTTGTCACTGAATTTTAGTCGATATTTTTTTCATTTCGAATCAGACTGACCTTAAATATACTTCATTTGATTGCATCGTTTTTCAGGAACTCCCATGCTAAATATCCCTCAATATAATGCAGTAACAAGGAATCAAATGCCGAAAATGCATTTTCTACATGCAAAATCGATCAGCTGTTTCTTTACAAATGGCCGCCGTATGTATGGATTGTGGAGCGTATCATTTTTCAACAGGGTTGAATTGCATACTGATATGAAATAAATGACGTAATTTCATGTATGACGTCAACTTTTAAGAGCTATAATTACCCTTAGTTAAATTCGAACGTTCCACTCGACGTCAATCGTCCGCCATTTGCGATTTGAAATGAACGTGTTTACAATGGGAAAACATTGTTTTTATGCATACAATCTTTATTTAAAGATGGATTAAAGGGAAACTCAGGCACAGAGTTCCTGAAAAACGATGACACAAGTGGTTTAAATTTGATCTCGACCCGGTAAGAAATGAAAAACATTATCGATTCAAATTCAGTGACAAAGTAAATTGAAATGGACAGTAGATATGATTCTTCAGTTTCAGCAATTACCAAAACTTATTGTGTCCATGTGATATAACAGTTTATCTAAATAATATGCATGGTGTAATTATTTCTTGCGTGAGTATTCGTGGAGTAAAGGGTTAACCATTTCCTCTGTCTATACAGGGTTAAGGTTAATGAATTGAAATGGGGTTGCATTTTTTTCTGGGACACCCTGTATTTATTCCAAATTTCAAAAATAGTAATAATTAAATATGGAAAGTGGAGCTTTGTAGCCATTTAAAAAAAGTTAAAACGCAAACAGAGCAGACCATGATCAGACGGCTCCTATAGGAGCCGTCTGATCTAGGTCTACTCTGTTTGCAACTTCGTGAAAACGTTTTTTATGAAGGAAAGGGTTAAAACACTGCTACACTGAATATGTTTTATAGCACTGAACGAGCATTTGTTTGATATGTGGCCATTTTCACTAAACTGAAAAGATTATTAGTGCCAGTGGGAAATTGATATAGTTCAGCATGTTCTTTATGAGCATCAATAGGTGATAAATCTAGTGAAACATTGTCGGATTTTTGCATTAAAACTGCTGTTGGTATTGCCTCCATGTTGAATCAATACTTCAGCGGCGCGTCGACAAAAATAACAGTGATCTGCCGGAGTTTGCGCACAATTAGTTTAAGGAATATTTATATGAGAGAAAAAATCTAGATCCTTCAGTACACTATTTCATTTGTTTATATGTATATAACAGAAGGCTTATTACGACGTTGTGAGATATGCATAATATCATTAATCTCGTTGGTTGCGTGGTAACCGATTTGACTCGACTTTCCAACTCCCGTTTAATCTGTCCATCTGCTAAGTACTGTTGTAATAGTCCGTTTGTGTCGCTTCCATGTTATGTTATATCAAATGGCTAACTTTTCCTTTATACGAACGCTTTGTTTTCACACATTTGCAAACAGTAGACCGGGATCAGATTGCTCCTGTATGAGCCGTCTGATCAGGGGTCTGCTCTGTTTGCGTATAGTACAATATAGATATAAATGTACAGTTTTGGGCTAACCCAAAATGTCCTGTGTACATATGCAATTATATAAAAAATCTTAATTAATATTATAATATTAATGATGTCATTATTTCTTACATGAATATTCAACAGGGGAATGGTTAAACCTTTCCCTCATATAAACGCGTTTTCACGCATTATCAAACAGAGTAGACCCAGATCAGACGGCTATTATAGGAACCGTCTGATCAGGGTCTGTTCGCTCTGTTTGCTAATTGAATCTTAAAGACCTGTTTCTTTAGTTTCTAAAATGGCTTCAATGTTCCATATTTCATCATAACTATTTTGTCCATGAATATTCAGTAAGTATTGAAATTTGCTCTAAATACAACTGTATAGAACGGGGGAAAAGATTAAATGTCAATGTATCGGAGCAACCTGTTTTAAGATAATAGAGATAATCTTTACAAAATAAACCTGCATAAACACACTGAACATACAATCTTACAGTGTAGTCGCATTTCAGTCCTATACAATACAATGCAATACTCGATGCTAAAAGTAATCCCATCAGGTAACTAAATATGCATATGGCAGCATGTAAATACTCGTATATGAGATGATTGTTGGTGCTCCAACATGCACACACGTGCATGCGCGCACGCACGCACACACACACACACACGAGTTGTTGGTGGTCGCTTTAGAGGGGCTGTATATTGATACTTTATACAACCTTACATGTGGTCCTAAAGCATTTAAATTGTACAATTACCACGTCTGAACTTTGTTGACTCTTAGAATGCGGATTATTCCGAGAAGTTTGCTTGGCTTTTGTTTGATTTCATCTGCACTTGATGAACTTGTTTGAACTCGTAATACTACTGCTTCAGTGTTGACGTTTGGAAATATTACGAGTTCAAACAAGTTCATTAAGTATAGGAATCAAATCAATTATTACCAATACTGTAGTTAGTTTGATAAAACGCAGCCTTGAGGAGGAATTCGGTAGGAGGGAATGAACGAACAACAGGCTCTGTACTCTGTGGGCTGGTCACGACAGAACGTGCTCAATCAAAATGAACTTCTGGAAAGTCGATATATGTCTGTCTTCTCAAAGCCAGTGATTAATTGCATTTTTGAAGCTAAGAAGCAAAACGAAACGTGTACGCCGTATAGTATATCCCAAGTCTCTATATGCACGTTAGTGTATGTAGTTAATTGTAGAAACCATCTTAATGATATAATTTAGAAATTGTCCAGTATAACATTGTCGGACCGGCGTCGTAATAAAAAAAACAATATACATTATGTAGATCTTCTTAGGCAGCATCTTGGGAGCGTTCTGCATGTATTACACTCAACGCTAACCCATTCCCTGGTATTGACGACTTTTGACGACTATGTAAAAGTCACTTTGTGAAACCATTGTGATAAATAGAGCATTTGCTCCTATAGGAGCAAATGCTCTATTTAGCACAATGGTTTCAAACTACAAAGTTCTAAAAAAAATCCTTTTCTCTAGTTACTGCTCCTTTTCGGTAGATTTATCTAAAAATAGGCTATGAGGTAATACCACCTGTCTGACAGATCAGCACTGGTACTAGTTTCAATATCCGGTTTTACTGTATTCCATTTTCACTTCCCCTGTCATCCGAGGTGCATTTTGGAGTACTCTTGACTGCGTTGTGTGTGCATGCCAATAACATTAAAACTTCTCTAAAGAGACCACTATTTTAAAGTCTGATTTTAAATCTGCATCAGTAACATACATTGTAGCTTAAAAGCAGGCAAAACACTTAATGCATTACAAAGCACCTAAGCTCAAGCCATTTTACTACAAAAACTGAAGATTTTGAAAAAAAATATAACTATCTCTATTTGACTCTTTGATTTTGCCTCGGCCATCACTGCAAGAGCAGGAAATCATAACGGACCATCATTTGGCCATGACAGAAACTGTAGAATCAGATCTGTCATATCATAAGCAAACAGAGCAGACCCTGACCAGACCGCTCCTACATGAGCCGTTTGATCTGGGTCTACTCTGTTTGCAAGGGCATAGAAACGCGTATTTATGGAGTAAAGGGTTAATGGAGGATGAAATACGTGCATCCCGTATGACCTTTTTGTATTGTTTTCGTATGGAATTAATTCTGTTCAGTATTGATGTAACAAATACTGACAACATGAATATTTATTAGCTCAATTTAAATAAAGTAAATTTTTCAAGGAAATGTTTTGCTTTGGCAAAAACTGTAAAATCATAGCTAGATTCATGTCAAAAGCCAACGAAGCAGACCCTGATCAGACGACTTCAATCGGAGCCGTCTGAACTGGGTCTATATGGTTTCTAAATGCGTAAAAAGGCGTTTATATGGGGGGAAATGATCAATCGACCCATTATACTAAAGATATTCATTGTCTGTTTATCTTCTTGTAGCTTTAGTGAGATTCTATCGTACAAGAGAACCTGTTCTAAGCGGTCATTCGTTTCTTCGAGACCGTTCTAAAGAGTGGTCATAACATAAGGCTTGGTGGAGATGTAAAGGAGTTATGGGAGTTATTCTTGAAAATGTTTTTAATTTATCTGAACCTCTGTATACTGAATATCCAAAGAATACGTTAGATTTTGTTCTATTCAGTCTACAAGAAACCACAAAATATATCAAAGCCAACTAGAATGTCAAAGAAGCTACCATAATATATCATTGCTATTCTTTATCAGACTACGATCTTCTCTTAAAGTCTCATGTTTCTTGCAAATCGTTTTCCAAGTTTCTACATTTTATAGAATTTTTCTAAACTGTCACAAAACACCAGACATCAATTGGCATTTAATCATTAATCTGCTGAAAAGTAAAAACTTGGTCCTCCCTTTTTGAACATTAATTCAGCAAAATTGTATAAAACTGTACACAGAGGAATATACAGTAAAACGTTAATGGGATAGCTGGTTGTAAAGGTGGTAGCTTGATGCAGGGCGAAAGTTATGCAGAAAGCTCCTATATGAGCTTTCTGCATAACGTTCGTCCTGCATTAATCAACCACCTGCTTTTGAAGACAGTCATGTTTGTTCATTAAGTGGTCGCATTAGAGGGGTTTTACTGTAATATGATTTTCATGGCAATCAGTTCAGACTCTGGTCGAAGGGCTCCTTCAAGAGTCTACATTGTTTGCATATGTATTATGTTCCCGGTTTATGTACATAGAGGCTTAATGTATGAATTATCATCGGCACAACCATTCGACAAATGCAACAAACAAACTAAATTATCCTAAGAGTATACTGAATATCCAAACAAGAGATTTTTTTCTATATGATCTACAAGAAACAACAAAAGTTGGTCTCTGTCAGAGCCAATTAGTGTTTAACCATTTCCCCTTTTCACGCAGCTGCATAAAGAGTAGACCCAGATCAGACGGCTCCTGTAGGTAATCACAGATCCATCCATTATATCAAGTTCTGTAACTTCGACAGTGGAACAGTTAATTCCGTACTCATTGGAACTGTTCACCAAAGGTTTAGGAAATAATGTCAATGTTCAGGTCTTCAGCAAAATCCCCTCCAAATTTGATATTAAGCTGTTGTCTAAAAAGTGAATTTTCGTAAATTCCTTTCTAATCGCAAAACATTATTAAAATCCCTGCATAGTTCGTATATTATGATACAGTCCTATTACTTGGTTGTATGATATTGTTTTCTGAAGTTTTTTTGTTGCCATAGCTATATACCCAAATACTAAAATCGTGTGTGAGTTACTGTTCACTTGTGTACTGGTACAGGGGAGATAATCTGCTAGTGAGAACCCTTGGTGTTTTTTAAGGAAGGTTAAATAACACAGAACAGATATGCAATTGGTTTAAAATGCAGAGTATTTCTAGTGGTTCTGTTAACAAAACTCACAAGTAATGCTTTTGTTGCTTACATTTACATTTATTTACATTTACCTTTATTTATTCCCGATAGTATAATTATGTGTAGCTTGTTAGATTCCAAATGATCTTTTTCCCAGGAAAATTCCCTGTCATTTAATCGTGTTTCATTGTCTTGTATTTGTTTTTCTTTTTCTCTCGTTTCTTTTCTTTCTTAGTCCCTTTTTCGTTTCTAATATTTCCTTCTTAGTACATGATCAGAGGACTTCACCTAGCTGTGGACCAGACTTTATGGAGATATTGAATTATATATTTAGCTTATTACCCAATGGGTAACGACCTACAGACTTGGAGATACTCCATTGGTCTGTTCCACAGCGGGAGATATAGTTTTTTCAGTAAGACAAAAGTCAAGTTAAATATTTCATTTGAACTGTTTAGTATCTTACGGAATGCATTTATCTTGCTATGGAAGCTGTTGCTTTGTATTAGAGAATATTATGTTGACTTTCACTTTTTATTCATTGTATTACTTTTGCTATTACAAGCTGGAGATATTGAATCTAATCCTGGGCCCGAGACTGTTCATACAACTGCACCAAGTTGCCTATCTATTTTGCATAGTAACATAAGGAGCATCAGACATAAATTGGATTTCATCAGGGACACATTCGCTGATTTTGACATTTTATGTTTTACTGAAACTCACTTGGATATGTCTGTCTCTGATGAATCATTATTTTTGTCTGAATTATATGATACGCCATATAGAAAAGATAGAACTAATCACGGAGGGGGGTTACTTGTTTATGCATCTTCTAATCTGATTTGCGAAAGAATAGCTGACTTAGAACAATTTTGTACTGAATCTCTTTGGATCAGCGTAAAAGTTAAGAAGAAAACATTTTTGATTGGAACATTTTATAGCCCCAAAACGTCGGATGCAGATTTCTTTGCTAATTTTAACCGTAATATTGAAAAAGCTTATGAACTATCGTCGAACATTATTCTAGTTGGAGATTTTAATGAAGATTTATTGAATCCAAATAACAGAATGCTTAAAGATATTATTATTACAAACTATATGGTTAATACCATCACTACTCCTACACGACTAAATGCTTTGTTAGACCCTATCTTGATACCCACCGATATGAAATACCATGACGCTGGCATCCTATCAATCCCACCTGAGATAAGTGACCATTGTGCAACTTTTATTATATTGCCATTTCCTTATGAACTAAGAGGCACTTTTGAAAGAAAGGTTTATTTATATAAAAGAGCGGACTTTGATCTGTTAAATGCAAAAGTAGCGGCTTTTGATTGGCAATGTTTAGATGAAGGTTCGATAGACGATGCTTGCACACTATTTACAGAAACATTTCTTCATTTTGTTAATTTGTGTATTCCGTCTAGAAATATTACCATACGGTATGATGATAAACCATGGTTTGACTCTGAGCTACGTAAATATTGCAGAATAAGAGATACGCATAGCTTTAAAGTCATTAAAACAACATGATTTTGATAAATATAAACAGATGCGGAATAAAGTCAATAACATGAAAAAATATGCAAAACAAACATTCTTTAGTTCTTTAGAACATAATTTAGAAGACCTAAGAACAAATGATAAAAAAAGGCTTCTGGAATACTATTCGACACTTCATAAAAAATAATGACTGTACTGCTAACATACCACCTTTGTGTGAAACTTCTTCAGATGGAGATATTTCTTGTTTTTATACAGACGACGAAAAATCAAATTGTTTAAATAATTTCTTTGCAGCTATATCTACAGTAGATGACACAGATGCTACCCCCCCCCCCCCTCCCGTTCTCTCCAAAAACAATGAATAGTCTGACCACCATTAATATTAATGATACTGAGGTAGAAGAAACAATAATTTCACTCGTCTTGAATAAAGCATCTGGCCCCGACTGTATCATAGAATGCTTAAAGGATCAGTCAAAACGATATCTAAACCGCTTGCTATTATTTATAATAGATCATTGAATGAAGGCGTTTTTCCGAATGCTTGGAAAATTGCAAATGTAATACCACTTTTTAAAAAGGGGGATAAATCCATACCGTCAAACTATAGACCTGTCTCTCTGCTCAGTTGTTGTGGCAAATTGTTCGAACGAATCGTTTTTAAACATATGTACAACTTTTTCTTAGGAAATAACTTGATATACAAGTACCAATCAGGATTTCTTCCTAATCACTCTACTGTTTATCAGTTAATTGATATTGTTCATCACATCTGCCAATCATTTGATAACAAACAACATTCTTGCATGGTGTTTTGTGATATTTCCAAAGCCTTTGATCGAGTATGGCATAACGGTCTTACTTTCAAACTACAGGAAAATGGCATCAATGGGCGTCTTTTAATATGGCTGACTAATTACCTAAGCAATAGGTGCCAAAGAGTTGTTCTTCGTTCTTCTGTCTCTGCCGTAAGAACAATATCGGCTGGTGTTCCACAGGGATCTGTGTTGGGACCTCTTTTATTTTTAATTTACGTTAATGACATATCTGACTCGCTACTGAGCTTAACAAGATTGTTTGCAGACGATAGCTCTCTTTACATATCTGCTACCTCTTTAAATGACATTGAAGGTATTTTAAACCACGATCTTAAATTAGTTTCCGCTTGGGCTAAGACCTGGCTTGTTAATTTCAACCCCGCTAAAACTGAGGCAATGATGTTTTCGCTTAGAAATCATGACACGCGGCCTAATCTATTTTTTGAAGACACTGCTATACAATTTGTTAATTCTCATAAACACTTGGGTGTCACCCTAAATTCAAATGGTCAGTGGAATGATCACATTGATAGCATACTTAAATCTGCTTCCAAAACAATTGGAATAATGAAAAACATTAAATTCACCTTAAACAGAAGGGCCTTAAATCAAATTTACATTTCTTACGTACGGCCAATACTAGAGTATGCTTCTATTGTTTGGGATGGTTGTTCCGAAACTGGTGCAGATACATTAGAAAAACTACAGAACGAAGCAGCCCGTATCGTAACTGGCTTAACCAGATCGGTATCGCTAGATAATTTATATCAGGAATGTGGATGGGAATCACTAGCCAGTCGACGAAAGTTACAAAAGCTCTGTTTCGTTTATAAGGCCTCTCATAACATGGTTCCATCATATATTAGTGATTTGATACCACCCTACGTAAGGGAGCTAACCCACTATCCATTAAGAAATAGCAATGATATCGAAGTGCCTTTCTCACGTACGTCAGTCTCCAAGAAATCATGCATCCCGTCTTCAATAGCACTATGGAACAACATCAGCCCAGATAGCAGAAATTTAAATACATTAAGCTCATTTAAAAACTCATTGCGGAACAATTTTAGCAATTATAACGTTCCATCTTACTACTATTTTGGAGATAGGTATTTGTCAGCTATACACGCCAGAATTAGGAACAACTGTAGCAATCTGAATGGTGATCTTTTTAAAAACCACCTTAATCAAAATCCTTTATGCGAATGTTCACATGAAATTGAAAATGCCGAACATTACTTTTTTCAATGTAGTCTTTTTCAAAATCAGAGACTTAACCTATTTCGCACAACACAACGGTACCATCCTCTAAATACCGAAATGCTTCTGTTTGGCAAACAAAATCTAAATGATGAAGACAATAAAATCATATTTGCTGCCGTGCATTGTTATATAAAGAACAGAACAGAACAGAACTTTATTCACGCTGTCATACAAAGTACGAAACAAGAGGTTGATACAGTTCACACATACACAATATAAGTGATCAACATGGTTATCAGGCTAGGTTGAATATTACACATTAGGCTGAAAAGATTCAAAAAACAAATATAGAAATAACGACAACGAGAGAAGAAAAAAAAGAAAAAAAAAGAGAGAGGTTGGGGAAAAGATTTCTATATTATATTATTTGTATACCACAATTGTTCCAGGCCCGTTTTAAAGAGGTAATTAACTATATTTCGATAACGTGGGATACATCCTTGCTGATACTATTTGTGCATACGATCATTTCCGAGAGTTAAATACTTCATATCAAACATTCATTTAACTTTCATACAACTTTCACTTTATAAATTTTGTGCAACAAAATTAACATGTATTAATCGCACTGCATATACATATAAACATGCCTATACATAATTAAATGTAAACACATATACCCGCATGTACATACACTCACACTCATACCGATGTGCATATATACGCAAGCGGATATGCGTGTATAATTATACACACACACACACACACACACACACACACACACACACACATATATATATATATATATATATATATATATATATATATACACACACCTATACATATATACATACACATATATATACATACATACACACACAAACACACACATACATGTGTGAACGTGCGTGCGTATATTTACTCATACCCATACACCCACACACATGCACACACATATATGTGTATACAAACGTACACTTATATATACATACATGCACACATGTGTATATATTTAAATTTACTTATACCTCTTATTGTTGCACACTGTCGAAACGAACCACAGGGAGCAACTCAGGTATATTTAACAAATATTAAATTCAGAAGTAAAATACTTTATGATAATAGTGATTACCTATATCTGCCACTGGGCATTTCCAATTTACAATTAGGCCTGTACTGTACTTAATTATTAAGGGCTGAATTTCACAATGTATCTCAAGATGGCTGATAGTGCAGACCCTGGTCAGAGGGCTTAAAGCAATCACGGAGGTTTTAGCCTCACGTATTGTGCAACTATCGATGTACTAACTCTTAGTTTAATATTATACTTTTTCTAAGATTATGCTAAGATGTCTAAGTGTCCTCTGATCGTACTACTATAGTTAGGATATCTGTCGCCACATCTCTCTCTCTCTCTCTCTCTCTCTCATCCACTCTCTCTCTCACTCTATATCTTTCACAAACATTGTATTAAGTTTCATATTTTGTTTGCCATTACATGTATATATGAATGCTTTGTATGGGGAGGGTAAAATCTAATGTTGTAAGAACTTGCGACCCGACCCAATTTCCTCTAATATGGAAATAAAATATGTTTAAACTACTAAAATCGTCATTTCTCCACCAAACCCAGTGTCTCCGAGACAAAGAGTGGTCACTGTATAGAATTTGGTGGAGAAATAAAGGAGCTGTTCTTGAAATTATCTGGACCTCTGTTACAATAGAAGCTTTCCAAGCATTTTCCCATTGGATACAGGACATACTGGTATTTGCAAGCACTGTAGACCCATACCAGAGGGTTCCAAGGGTTTGCACGGTTTGTCATTCACAATCCTCTTGCAAGTATAAGCCTTCATACTGAATGGACTCTGAGCCTTTCAAATTGGTGGGTTATTTCACTCTGACAATTCAGTGTTGAAAGGGTTAACGACATGGACCCATTACTTAATCCTTTCACCGCCGATGTCGCATAAATGCACCACGACAAATAGAACAGTCCCATATCAGACGCCGCCTTTTCAAGGCGGCGTCTGATCAGGGACTTCACTTTTTGTCTCAATCTCTATTTCTATATGTGCTCTATTCCTTTGAAAAATTTCATTTATTTATCTCATTTCCTTCTTGTACGGAATGATTAAACACAAATTGGATTGCAGAAGACAATTAGAAATGTGGCACCGAAAGGGTTAAAAGCCTTCTACCTTTAGCCCGCTGTCACTGTGTGCGTATTAATTGATACGATCTAGATCCAGATTGGCCGGCAAGTAACTTACTTCATAAATACGCATTTAAACACATGTTCAAACAGACTAGGCCCAAATCAGACGATTCCAGTAGAAGCCGTCTGATCAGGCTCTGCTGTACTTGCCTGTGGCTTTATATAGTAGCCGTCTGATCTGGGTCTACTCTGTTTGCAAATGTGTATTTATAAAGGCGTCTTTATGGAGTAACGGGTTAATGTCATTAATCTAGTCTGGCGTGTAACTTCTTTTCATTCCCACATTTGATTTATTGCCAATATTGTACCGTAATATCCCGATTATACTAATGACCGCGTTATTAACTTAACCCTTCGCTTGCTATTCACGTCAATATACCTACCTGTAAATAGTGAAGACCCAGATGAGACAGCTCCTGCAGGAGCTGTCTCATCAGGGTCTGCACTATTTACAAGTTGATTGTGCAACCAGTGCACTCCACAGCAGTAATTGCACAGCGAAATACGTGTACACAGTGAAGATATATGTAATTATACAATAGGGCATGGGTAAAGAAGGGGAAATGTATTTTAAAATTCAGCAAGCAAGGGGGTAGCTCTCTCGCCGCCATTGAGCGAATCCGTGATAACCTTTGCAAACAATTTGGATCCAGATGCGTATATTACGGCGTCTTACACGATCCAAACTGTTTGACACCCTGATATGAATTTAAAAGAGAAAATAGAAAGAAACATCCTCTTATAAACCTGAAGTAAACGAAAAAATAAAAGACGAAAAATTATTTGGCGGGGAGAGGATTAAAGCGGAAATGGGATGTAACATCGAACAAAGGGTTCGGTAAGAGGAACAATTGCTTCACGCTTTGCCTAAGGAAAACACTTTTTTAAATTATAATATTTCTCCGCATAACCTTATTTTGCTATTGCTGAATAGAATGACCGCCTCTCCGGTGGTGTAGTAGTCACGTGATCAATGACAATAGCATACGGCGTCTCACCTCTCTGAAAGTATAGTAGGCACGTGATCAATAATAGCATGTCTGACGTCACGCCTCTCTGGTAGTGTAGTAGTCATGTGATCAATAACAGAACCTGGTATGTGAGATCATTCTTCTCCAAAGTATAGTAGTCACGTGATCAATGATAGCATAGTACATGTATATGACGCCACACCTCTCCGAAAGTATTCTAATGAGATTTCGATAGACTAGTACTCACCTGAGAAATAAAAGATTTAGATAGACCAGCACTCTACTGATAGGGTTTGGCTGAGAAATAAGAAATTAAAATAGATTATTACTCCCCTGTTACAGTTCATGAACGAAGCATAACGCCGTTACATTTTATGAACGAAGGGTAACGCTAAATACAGTTCATAGAAGAACGATAAGGCTCTTACATTTTATGAACGAAGGATAACGTTGTTACAGTTTATGAACGTAGAGCAACGCTGTTAAAGTTTATGAAAGAAGGATATCGCTGTTACAGTTTATGAACGATGGACACCGCTATTACAGTTTATGAACGAAGGATAACGCTATTACAGTTCATGAACGAAGGATAACGTTGTTGCAGTTTATGAACAAAGGATAACGTTGTTACAGTTTATGAACGTAGGGCAACGCTGTTACAGTTTATGAACGAAAGACAATGCTATTACAGTTTATGAACGAAGGATAACGCTATTACAGTTTATGAACGTAGAGCAACGCTGTTACAGTTTATGAAATAAGAATAGCGCTGTTACAGTTTTTGAACGAAGGATAACGCTATTACAGTTTATGAACGAAGGATAACGCTATTACAGTTCATGAACGAAGGATAACGTTGTTACAGTTTATGAACGAAAAATATCGCTGTTACAGTTTGTGAACGAAATATATCGCTGTTAAGGATAATGCCATTAATATTAACCCTTCTCTTGCTGAATTTTAAAATACATTTCTCCTTCTTTACTTATGCCCTGTTGTATAATTACATATATCTTCACTGTGTACATGTATTTCGCTGAAGAAGTGCAGACTCGGTTGTTTTTAATCTGTTCGTGAGCAGGTATTGAAAGTGCAACACTACTCACGCCCCCTGGCACTGGCTTAAGCGGTATTCAATTTTCATAACTAATAACATCGATACTAATGATCCTGAAGGACCAGAAAATATAACAACTGTAACCCTTAACCGACTATCCGTGACATGACTCGGCACTCGGCATCTCATCAAGATACAAGTTGTTTGACATTCAATCAACATGAATAATACAGGATAATTAAGGGTTTCTAGGCAAATGACGGCCTAATGCAGGGTTGAATTCATTTAGAGCTTTCTGTATGACTTTAAATCTGCTTTAAGCTGCCACTAGTCTGAAAGACGGACACAGATACTAATTTGAACGTGAGGTGTTTTTCTTTAGTCATAATGGTAAAACCTCTCTAAACCGGAAGTTAAATTTAGTATAACTATCTGTGCAGGAGACAGATGGCAGCTGAAATCAGGGTGAAAGTGATGCAGATAGCTCCTCTATGAGCTTTCTGTATCACTTTCATCCTGCATTAAAAAGCCACCTGCCTTAGAACATCTAAAATCTTCTTTACTAGAATTCATGTTTAGAAAGGTTTTACTGTACTTCGGCAGTTCTTTTCACAACAGGGTATGGGTAAAGACACTATTCTAATAGCACATACGGTATGGTGTGATAAGACATACGCTAAACACTTTATACCACTGAATTGTATATAGCAGTAATCAAAATTTTACTACCGGAACTTTCTTCATTGCTTTCGTTTTACATTAAACAACAATCTGTTTTTCAAGACAAATATGTTAAGTCATAAAGTGTTCGTTTTAATCCATTCCCTCATATTGGTGCTTTTGACGCTTCTGTAAAAGTCACCTTTTAAAACCAGTGTAATCAAAAGAGCATTTGCTCCATTGGAGCACATGCTTTATTTATTACATGTACAATGAATTACACAATTCTAAAAATTATCTTTTTGCTAATAAATGCTCCTTTTGGGTAGATTTGAACAAAGAGGTTAGGTCTAAAAATAGCGTATGAGGGAATGGGTTTAATGAGTTTTACTAGATTTCTTTTCAAAATTAAGTCCAGTGTATTTGGATACGGTAACAGACACTAGGTCTGTTTAACCGTTTCCTTGTTCTGTTATTCCAAATTCCAATACCTACTGAATATTCATGGACAAAATAGTAATAATAAAATATGTAAAGTGGAACATTGTAGCCATTTTAGAAGGTAAAGAAATATATCTATCAAATGTCATTAGCAAAGAGAACAGACCCTGATCAGACGGCTCCTATAGGAGCCGTCTGATCTGGGTCTGCTCTGTTTGCAGATGCGTGAAAACACGTTTATATGAAGGAACGAGTTAAACGAATTTAACATTGTCAAGGTTACCCTGTCAGTTTTACAAAACGCTGACTGAGAGAACGTACTAACTGCATCACATCAAATTGGCTATAAACATAAGGTACCTGTGCAAGCTAGTGTCTGAACAGCATCCTTCGTATAAATGTGACTACTTTATTGCGTGACACTGAAAAGTGGAATGTCTCTTTATTTTGCCTGTGATTACATTTTCGATGGTTTTGATGGTGATGTCCTCGCAATTAAACCGAAGTATAATCGAATATTGTAGTTTAGGACAAATATTGAATTGAAAAAAAAATCAGTTATAAAGAATATTTTGTTTCAAAACCATTTTTAAATTTGCCACATGCCTAAAGTTTATGACATTTGACAGAATATAAAATGCATTAGTGGTTTTGGTCTTGATCTCGGATCTTGCCAACGAATGGCGATTTTTGGTGTACGTTAAAAATCTAGCGATAGATCTTTACAACGAGTGGAGCGTTTTCTTAAGTATAGGCTAAAATATGTCGATTGATCTTGACAATGAATGCCGATATTTGGAGTACGTTAACATCTCACAATGGTTCTTGACAATGAATGGCGATGTTTGGAGTTGGTGGATATCTCGCGATGGATCTTGACACTTCACGGCACTATGTGGCGTTTATGGATATTTCGCGATGGGTCTTGACACTGCACGGTGCTATTTGGCGTTATGGATGTCTCGCGATGGATCTTGACACTTCACGGCACTATTTGGCGTTTATGGATATTTCGCGATGGATCTTGACAATGCACGACGCTATTTGGCGTTTATGGATATCTTGCGATTGATAATGACACTGCACGACGCTATTTGGCGTAGGTGGATCTCTCGCGATTGTTCTTGGCACTGCATGACACATGATTTCTCAGATATCAGCATACATGTATGCATGCACTCTGTTACAGCATGACATTACTTTGTGATGGCACGGTGGCCTTGTGGTAACGCGCTTGACTACCAATCCAGAGGTCCGGAGTTCAAATCCGGGTCCCTCCCGGAAATTTCAGAGACGCTTTTTAGTTTTACTCATCTGTACCTCCTCTCCACAAAGGGGTTAAAATGGGTACCTTTGAGGGTCACTAGCCGGTACAGCGGCTACACGATCATGCCAGATGTTAGCAGTGTTCAACATTGTATGCGGATGGCTCAATGACCAGGAGAGTAAATGTACAATCGGCTGAACGGTCATTCGGACTGAAAGTAGACTATATAACTGGATTATTTACTTTATCACTCAATATGCCTTTACCATCAGTGTATAGTAAACACTGCCTAATGCGGCCGCATAATTAATAAGCATGTGGTCTCTAAGATCAGGTGGTTGCTTAACGCTGGACTAAAGTAATGCAGATAGCTCCTAGAGGAGCTTTTTATATAACTTTCGTCCTGCATTATTCTACCACTTGCCTTAACCCTTTTCCTTTTGTATATTTATTCAAAAATTCAGTACCTACTGTATATTCAAACACAAAATAGTTATAATGGAACATGGAATCCCTCTGATCTGGGTCTACTCTGTTTGCAAATGGCACCTTATTCGCTTTTTCGTCTGTTTATAACTTTTAAAATACATTTCGTGTATATGTTTAATTATTCATATAGTGTAGATCCTTATTATACGCCAAATGGTGCTCACGATGTCCCAATTAGCCTAAGAGTTACACCAAAAGGGAAGCAATCGTATTATCTTATTGATTTAGTTTATATATAGGCCGACTGCCAAAATAGAGCAGATATGTGTTCTATCACTTTGGTTGATTGGTCGTGTTGATTAACGTCCGTTTCTGCCAACTTTGGACTAATTCGACGCCCCAGAGAGAGGGGAGCGAATGCAGAGAAATCCGGATGGGATACCATATACTCTTTTAAGCTCACCAGAGCACAAAGTGCTCAGGCTGAGCTTTAGTAATCACCTGATGTCCGTCGGCGTGCGTCGTATGGTGTGCGTCATCCGTCGTCCGTCATCAGTCGTCAACAATTTAACTTTCAGAAATCTTCCTCTCGGAATCTACAGGGTCTCAGCTTTCATCTTTGGCACATATCATATGTAGGTCCTCTCCAAAATGTCTATAAATTATGCCCGTGGGATAAAAATTGGCCCCGCCCCCAGGGGTGGCCAGTTTTCTTTAGAAACATATAGTATAAACTTGGAAAATCCCCTCTGAAACTGGGAGGGGGTCTCTCTTATATAGAAACATGTAGTGAAAACATTGAAAATCTTCTCCTGTAAAACTGGAAGGTTCTCAGCTTTCATATGTGGCACATAGCATCAACTCCAGGTCTTCTACAAAAGTTATACAAATTATGCCCCTGTGGTCAAAACTGACCATGCCCAGGGACGCCTTGTTTTATATAGAAACATAATGTGAAAAACTTTGAAAATCTTCTCCTCTGAAACTGGAAGGTTCTTAGCTTTCATATTTGGCACATAGTGTCATCTTGAAGTCCTCTATAAAAATTATATGAATTATGCCCATGGGATCAAATGAGGTCCCGCTCCAGGGGTGGCCAGTTTTCTATAGAAACATATAGTGAAAGCTGTGAAAATCTTCACATCTGACTGTCTGGTGAGCAATATCAGGGCCGCAATCATGTTTTGGATCCAGACGAGACGCCGATTACCCGGCCAGTAACTGTTTTAACCCCTTTCGGTGCCAAATTTCTAATTGTCGTCTGCAATCCAATTTGGTTAGATCACTCGGTACAATAAGGAAATGAGATGAATAAATGCAAATTTCAAAGGGATAAAGCACATCTATAGAAATAGAGATTGAGAAAAAAGTGAAGTTCCTGATCAGACGCCGCCTTAAAAAGGCGGTGTATGATCTGGTACTGCACTATTTGTCGTGGTGCATTTATGTGACATTGATGGTTGGATAATTGCTGTGAAAAAAAAATGTCTGCTCAAATTTGAATATGATGCAATTTCTCTTACCGATTCTTTCAAGCTTTTGAAAAAAAGACTTCCCGGGTGTCAAACAGCTTGGATCTTGATGAGACGCCGAGTTACCCGGCATCTCATTTGGATCCAAACTGTTTTCAAATGCAAGTCAGCTCGCGGATAGCGGAGTATAGGTTAACCCTGTCGGTGCCTAATTTCTAATTGTCGTCTGCAATCGAAGTTTGTTAAATCATTCAGTAAAATAAGGAAATGGGATAAATAAATGCAAATTTCAAAGGAATAAATCACAGATATAGAAATAGAGATTAAGACAAATAGTGAAGTCCCTGATCAGACGCCGCCTTTTCAAGGCGGCGTCTGATCTGAGACTGCACTATTTGTCGTGGTGCATTTATGCGACTGCGGCGGTGAAAGGGTTAATTAATCACTTTGTTTGGGCAATAGACAAAGCACTTCAGTGACATTTCGTTGGTTTCATACACCTGTACTCGACATCGATTAATCAAAGGCATCTAAAACTGCTGACAAAATGTACATTATCCGAGATTGTAGAATTACCAGTGAAGGTTCTCTTGAGAATTTGCTTGTATTGATTAGTAGATCAATTCATTCCATGAAATAAACACACTGGTAGGCCCATATAGGCAGCGAGTGTAGCCCTCATTATATGGCGTTAATGATTTCAAACTTGAGTATGTTATGCAAAACGGAACAAGCACTAAAGACTCAATCTATTGCTAGAGGGAATTCCTTAATGTCACGAGGGCTGCCTTTTGAATTTCTTGGGTTGTTCGGAGTTTATTGATTCCCAGATAAGGAACCGCGTTAATCCAATAGCTACGGCTGCTGTAGAAAAACAGAGAGAAGAGAAGAGCTACATTTGTATCCGTGACTTAAATCAATAAAGCCAAACTTGGGCTAGGCGCCGTTTTGGCGTGAGATACTGTTGGACGGGATAAAAATGTAAGTAAAGCTTTCATCTTCTTTATTATAATTTTGGCAAGGTGTTTATTGGAATGTCTATGCATAGAATGAAGAGTGTTGCAAGAAATTTGTTTTGATTGGAATGAATAATTAACGTAGGACATACATGCATGATGCAGTGTTGCTGGCAAACGATGCCATTCAGTCCATATACAGTACAGTAAAACCCTCTAAATCGGAATTCTAATAGAGAAGAATTTAGATACTTTTAGGCTGGTGGCTTCTTGATGCAGGGTGAAAGTTATGCAGAAAGCTCCCATAGGAGCTTTCTGCATGACTTTTACCCTGCATTAAGCTGCCACCTGTCTCCTGGACCGATGATTATACTAGATTGTGAACGTCCGGTTTTAGATGGGTTTTAACTGAAAATCTTTCCAACCCTTAGTATGCGGAATACGAGTTATAGACTTGATTTGCAAACAATGTAGACCCAGATAAGAGGGTACCTAGAGGAGTCCCTTGATTAGAGTCTTCAATGTTTTTCATTCAAAATCCTCTGGTAAATGGAAATCTTTCCATGCAGAATGGACTTTACAATTAAATACTGATGGACCATTCCGCTTTAAATAATCAATATTAAAACTGATTTTGACATGTTATGGATCTGATTCTACAGTGTTTTTGTGAAAGCAAAACGTGTCCTTGGAAAGTTTGCATTATAAAACTTCAGTTGATAAATATTCATGATGTCATCATTCCTTACATGGATATTGAACAAGGAAAGGGTTAAATTCCACTCTGAAAATTTGCCTTTGAGGGGGTATGGGGTTTTGCATATTCTGCAGTTGATCTTGCAGTTATGTTACATCGTTACAATGTTGTTCCCCCACGGTTAACCTTCTTTATAGTGACTATATAACCCTTTCCATGTCTAACAATTGTCTAATTACTAATTAATATTCATAGACAGAATCAATAAAAAGAAACGTGGAAAAGGGATTTTTATTCGCCATGGTGGAAATTGTAAAATCAGATTTGTAAATTTCCGTAAGCAAACACAGCAGACACTGATCAGACAGCTGCTTTTGGGGCTGTCTGATCTGGGTCTACTCTCTTTGCAAAAGGCATGAAAGGTCGTTTCTATGACGGATAAGGTAAATGAATAAATACTGTTGTCCTAAAAATTTGTGACTGCATAATGAAGAATGGGTGTAATGCTTTCTGTATAGCTTCTGTTCTGTATTAAGCTACATTCTGTATTTAAACACTATATTAGTGACGTTGTTTGAATGTTTTATTGTAAGTAGCTGCCGTATCGCGTTTCGTTACGTCACTTTCTTAGTACAGTAGAATCTGGCTTAAGCGGCCATTCATTTATTGAACACAGGAGTCTTAAAAAGCAGGCGGTTGCTTAATGTAGGGCAAATGAAATGCAGAAAGCTCCTATTATTCTCGAGTTGCATTAAGTTACAACCTGCCTTACAGACTCATAAAAACCTTTTTGAAGTCCGCTTGAGATAGGTTCTTCTGCATTTTAGTCATATCGCGACATCTAGCTAATAATAAGTGGAGGCAGACCCAAGAGATTTTTTCTGTACATGGAACAATGACATTGTTTCGTGCAGAAAAGAACATCCGGGTAGAACTATCGACCTACCGCGTGTTCCAACCCTTAACTAGCTAATTGAAAGCTGATACGCATTAACAAGCAGTTTTAGATGCCTTTGATTAATCGATGGATGTCGAGTACAGGTGTATGAAATGAACGAAATGTCACTGAGGTTGGTACTGTGTTTTGTATATGGCACAAACAAATGGATTCGACTTTATTCCTCATCGGAGACCTGACTCGCATTTGTAAACAGCTTGGATCTAGATGAGATGCCTAGTTACTCTGCGTAAAATCAAGATCCAGATATTAAATACTCAGATATAGTAAATGCTCGTTTATCCAAACTTTAAATAAAATTTATAGGCATGTGGTTGCTTAACCTTTTCCCTCATATAAACGCCTTTTCACGCATTTGCAAGCAGAGTATACCCAGATCAGACGGCTCCTGTAGGAGCCATCTGATCAGGGTGTCTGTTTGCTAAAGGAATTTGATAGGGTTTTGTCTATAGTTTCGAAAATGGTTACAATGTCCCACCTTCCATATTTTCTTATAACTATTTTGTCCGTGAGTATTCAGTAGGTATTGGAATTTCGAATAAATATAGAGCAGGGGAAGGGTCAAAGCAGGACGAATGTCACACAGAAAACATGTGTCATTCTGTATGACCTTCACCTTGCACTAAGCTGCTAAATGTCTGAAAGATCTATAACAATAATTATGTGAGTGTTCTGATTAGTGATAATCTACTGTAATTGCTTAATGCAATGTATATTTTATGTAGAAAGCCCCTTTTGGGAGCTTTCTGAATGGCTTTCCCTGCATTAAGCTCCCACTAGCCTTTAAGACCCAAGCAAAACCATAGCTGTTCCTTAACCTTTACAGTGTGGGACACGAGTCACTAATTGCCTTTACAAACAGTGTAACAGCTCCTCTAGGAGGCCTCTTATCAGGGTCTGCACTGTTTGTCATGTTACACTTTTCTTTAAAAAAAATGCCTAAATATTCACCGTACACTTTACCTGTTTGAATTTTGGAATAGTCTCTTTGAAAATTCAGAGTTGTTGGGGTTAAAAATGTCCCTTAATATTCACCATAAGCTTGATCTGTTTGAATTTTGAATTAGTCCATTTGAAAATTCAGCATTGTAAGGGTGAAGACAGGTCTTACATATAGATCTACAATAATAAGTGTTTTGAATTCCGCATAGTAAAGTTGGGCAAAACACAGTCTGTTCAATACTACTAAAACTAAATCATTAGACATGCAAATTGTACATTATCTACAAAAACGAACGGCCCATAAATGGTTAAATTTCCAACAGACTTCCAAGAAAGAATGTTCCTGTGCCATTAACTGTTTTTGAATAACGTTCTGAATTGTGTGTAAGCCTTTGCAAACAGTATTGACCCAGATGAGACACTGAAGCTAGACGTCAGATCAAGATTTCACCCTTTACTCCATAAATACATCTTTCTACGCCTATGCAAATAGAGTAGACCCAGATCAGACGGCTCCTATAGGAGCCGTCTAATCAGGGTCTGCTCTGTTTGCTTATGATATAATATAGATACCATTCTACAGTTTCTGCCAGTGCCACACATACCTGTGTCCATATGCTATTATTACAAATTTATCAACTTAATATTCATGACGTCATTATTTCTTACATGAATATTCATGAAGGAAAGGGTTTAATTTGTATATTATTTGTATGGAAAAAGGGTATTTTTTTGCAAATTGAAGCAGACGACAAATGTTGCAGACGAATAGAGTTTGGTATTACTTTATTAACGCCTTTCACGCATTTGCAGAGTAGGAACCGTTTGATCAGGTTTCTGCTCTGTTTGATTATGAAATAAGTCTTACTCTGCAGTTTACACCAATACCATGTGTATATATGTCATTTTGAATATTAAGCTAATAACTATGAATATTCAACAGGTAAAGAGTTACTCTTTTACTGTCAATGACTAATCTGTGATAACGTTTTGTCAATAGTTTTGATCCAGAATGAGACTGCGATAAATCGGGGTTTTCTTAAGTGCTTCTTAACAAACTTGAAAAACACGGCTATTGAAGACGACAAAATATTAATTATCTAGAATTAGACGACATTTCAGTGGTTGTACAAGGGCGGTTTTACTGTAAATGCCAAATATATATATAGTTTTAAACTTACTATAGCTGTATGATCAGTGCTTATTTACACAACGTACCGAACGTACTGAAACATATTCTTATATGATTGATATATGTATGCAAGATCTAATCATTGAACTATATGTATTTGGTAATTTCATCTTAATGGGAATTGTGTCAAATATATTAAAAATACAGTAATACAGTAAATCCCCTCTAATCAGGATGTTTGGTAAACACGACTTTATATTGCCTATTTAATGCAGGATGAAAGTCCTACAGAAAGCTTCTTTGGGAGCTCTCTGTATGACCTTCACCATGCAATGAGCTGCTATCTGTTTTAAAGACCGACTACCTTTCCTAAAGACTTGCATTACAGCTAAACCCCTCCAAAGCGACCACTTTATAAATAAACATAGATATCTTGGAAAGCATGTGGTTGCTTAATGCAGGATGAAAGTAATGCAGGAAAATCCTACATGTTCTTTCTATATTATTTTCGTCCTGCTTTAAGCTTCCACACGCCATAACACCCAGAATTAGGCCCCTCTTTACGATAGCATTAGAGGAGTTTTACTGTAACACTAATTTGAAGACCCGGTTTAGACTGATTTAACCGTCATTTCTTTAGAAATCGTGCATGGAGAAAACAGCACGTGAATGCACCCCGTATCTTCGGATTACCTCTAAACATCTCATTCTTACATAGGGTTCAGTGCGTTTCCTTATTAAATCTTATCATATACAGTATAACCTATCTTAAGCGACCATTACAAAGATATCTAAATATGTGTCTTAAAGACAGGTGGTAGCTGAATGCAGGTCGAAAGTAATGCAGAAAACTCATATTGGAGCTTTCTGCATTACAGTTGCCCTTGCATTAAGCAACCGCCTGATCTTTAAAACTCCTATGTTCAATAAATGAATAGTCACTGAAGACAGGTTCCACTGTACAACCGCACAATCTGAGTTTAGAGTAATTCAGAATAATAAGACTAATTACGAAAGAAAAAGCGAGGTTAACTTTCTTTGAGAATCAATAAATAGATGATGCATTTGACCTTCAATTATTACCAGCAGAGTGTGTTTTATATCGACCAGGCCACTGTGCATTCTTTACTCCATAAATACGCATTTTGACGCCCTTGCAATCAGGGTAGACCCAGATCAGACAGCTCTTTTAGGAACCGTCCAATCAGAGTCTGCTCTGTTTGCTTATGAAATGGTAAAGATTTGATTCTGCCATTCAATTAATATTTATGATGGCATTTACATGAATATTCATGGAGTAAATGTTTAACGTTAGTTTTGCTGTTGGGCAACTGACTGGCAATGGAAACAACTTGGATCCTCCCAATCACGCAGCGGCCGAGTAGCTCGGCGTATGACCAACGATCAAAGCTGTTTGACATTTGGTTTACATTTTCTGTATAATTATCTTGAACTAGTAAAATCTCGATTATTCGAATTATTTGTTTAGAAGAATTTAGAACCTTTTAGGCAGGTGGCATGCTTAATGCATGGTGAAAGTCATGCAGAAAGCTCCTAGAAGAGTTTTCTGCATGACTTTCACCTTGCATTAAGCTGTCACCTGTCTTAAAGAACGATAACGAAAGTATTTGTCAAATCCACAACAAACTTTACACACATGTATGTGGCCATTATATCTTGGTCAAGTTCGATAGCCATGTAAATTGCTTTAGTCGTTTAGGAGTTGCGGCCCTTTATTTGCAAACATGACTTTAAAATATCTTGTCCGGACTCTCTCTTGGAAAGCATTTGTGCAATTCTCACCAAACTTTACACACATGTTTGTGGCCATTATATCTTGGTCACGTTTGATAGCCATAATCGCTTCAGTCGTTAGGAGTTGCAGCCCTTCATGTGCAAAAATGGCATAAATCACTTCAGTCGTTGCATACATGATTATGACCCTTACTTTCTGTGACAAAAAAATCTGAAAAGGGGGCATCAGTGTCCTATGGACACATTTCTAGTTTATAACTAAACTGAAAATACAGTGTAGACTCTGACCAAATATCTTTGTTGTGACTATGAAACGCAACAACTTTATAAAGCAACTTATTCTGTGAAGATAAGCCACTAACAATGTGTTCGGTCATCTTTTTTTACGCCAATAAATGTAGCGGCAAGTTTGATTCAAATGATGTGCTTAGTGTCAAGCAAATGACTTGGTGGGCAGCAGCAGTGCATCGTAAATTGGATATTTGAAGCTAATGGATTATCTGAACGTGTCGTATTTACCCTTTATTTGATAGAGACGCCTATTCATGAATCTACAAACAGAGTAGATCCAGATCAAACGGCTCCTGTAGGAACCGTCTTATCAGGGTCTGCTCTGTTGGCTTATGATATAATATAGATTTGATTCTGTCGTTTTTTCCATGGTCAGTTGTTTTTGCCATAGTCAAAAATGCATGTGTTCATGTATAAGTTTAGAAACATTTAGTTAATGAATATTCATTATTATTTTTTGCAAGAATATCCACTACATTAAATGGTTAACTTTTCATATAAACGCACTTTCGTTCATCTACAAACAGGGAAGACCCAGGTCAGACGACTCCTATAGAAGCCGCCGCATGATACGGGTCTGCTCTGTTTGCTAATGGAATTTGAAATGTTTTAGATTCTAAAATAGCTATACTGTTCCACCTTCCACGGACCCTGAATATGTAGTAGTTATTGAAATTTGTAATAAACATGGAACTATAGGAGCAGTCTGAACGTGGTCTACTCTGTTTGTAAATGCTTGAAAAGGCGTTTATATGAAGGAAAGGGTTAACATAGCGTATTCACCTCCAGGTGTAATTAGTTTTGCTGAACCACTCGTGTTTTATAATTTCCACACGAATGTATTGTCTTTCAGATAATGTCTCTTCTGATGCATTGCTGTAATTTCAACTGTTAACAAAACTTAAGGAACTGAGGAGAACAGGAAACAGGTGTAATGAACACTACTCGGCAGCGAGACAAGATTTCTGTTTTCTCATGGCTTCCATTAGGAACATGTCAAACCCTGGTCGTTATCATTAACCCTTACAACGCTGAATTTACAAATGGACTATTCCAAAATTCAATCAGGTCAAGCGTATGGTGAATATTTAGGGATTTTTCTAAAGAAAAGTGTAACATGACAAACAGTGAAGACTGGTGAGAGAACCCTCTCATCTGGGTCTACACTGCTTTCAAAGGACATTAGTGAGTAGTGTTCCGCATTGTAAGGGTTAACACCTAGTCTGCTGCTGGTGTGTGCGTGATAACCTATGCAAACTGTTTGGGTACAGATGAGACGCCGAGTAACTCGGCACCTTATCAGGATCGAAACTGTTTGACACACTGGATGTCTTTTGCTAGACAAATTGGTTATAGTTTGACATTTGAAAATGTAGTGGGTGTAAAAGCAATTTGCTCAACATGCTATTTTTAGATCCAGCCTCTTTGAATAAATCTACCGAAAAGGAACATTTACTAGAGAAAAGGAAAACTTTAGAATTGTGTCCTATGGAGCAAATGCTCTTTTTATCACAATGGTTTCAAAACGTTACTTTTTACAGAAGCCCAGAAAGACGTATTTATATATGAAGGAAAGGGTTAAAGTGACCTGACATGATTTTGCAAAACATTTTACATCTAGATGTCGTCACGGTGTCGAACTGAACCGTTGCCGGACCAGTTCGGCGAAATCTTCTCTTGACCCGTGTTAATGTTTTCGCTTGAGCCGTTACGTAGATACTTCCAACAGCTCTGCTATCTTCAGCTATGGATCCCTGAAACATTTCTTCGTACGTTGTGCAAACAGCATTTTCTTTCTGATCGATTTGTTTGATATCTATAAAATCGTCACAGATGTCCAAATAGGATGTGTAAATTAAAACATTTTCAAGAATAACGTCCTTATTATATCCCAGCAAACTTGTTTGGGGTACTGGAATCAGCCTGTCCGGTGGTCGGTTGGTCGGTCGGTCGGTCCGTCCGCATTTGAACATGGGTAGTTGGTGTCGCGAACTCCTCTTTCAGTTTTAAAATTACTGAGTTTATATTTGGTATATACATGTATAATAACCACGAATGGTTGATATGCAAGACGCAATTTTCATGTGTTTACTGCTGGCCATTGCGGAATTATCTCCCCCTGTACTTTGAGGGTTTTTTGTCATTTTTGCATAAAACATGGAGAATTGGTGTCACGAACTCCTCCCTCATTTTAAAACTTATTGAACTGATACTAAACACGAATAGTACATGTGCAATTTTCCCGTGTTTAGTGGCAGCCATTACCTTTTTTTAGTATTTTTGTCATTTGTTCCTGTTAGATGGGTAGTTGGTATCACAAACATGGATTTGCAATCAAGGCTCTCGTGCGGGGGTATTCATCACCTTTAGTGATATTTCTAGTTTCTCCACCAAACCCTCCGTGCAAATGCGTGAAAAGGCGTTTACATGAAGGAAGGGTTAACCCTTTCGGCGCTAATTTCTGAGAATCGTCTGCAAACTAATTGTGTTAAATGATTCGGTAAAATAAGGGAATGAGATAAATAAATAAAAGTTTCAAAACAATAAAGCACAGATATAGAAATAGAGTTTGAGACAAAAAGTGAAGTCCCTCTGAGACTGCACTATTTGTCGTGGTGCATGTATGAGATATTGGCGGTGAACGGGTTAAGCAAACGTAAGCATCTCTATCGTTAACCACTGATGGGTAATTCCAATTTTAAAATTTTGCTTTCAAAGGATACATATCTTTTTATGCAGGTGACTGCTTGATGTTGAATGCAAACCATGCAGGAAGCTCCCGAATGAGCTTTCTGCGTGATTTCAGCTCGTCTGTTTCGAAGAAACGTCGAGCTATTGTGATCACTGGATCGTAGGCGTTGTTGTTGGCGTCGTCGTCGGCGGTGTGCAAAAAACTTTAATGTAGCTGATTAATCAAAAGGTATAAGAGGTACATGTACCAACATGAATCTTCATAGGTTGGTAGATCTCTTTGAGGAAAAGTGTATGCAATGGATAAGCACAAAATCAGACGAGCGTTGGCGCCGCACGCGGCTCTTGTTCACACTACATTCGGCTGCCACCTGTCTTACAGATACTAATTAAAACACGCGGTTTAGAAAGCTGTACTGTAATGGAGTTTACCTGTTTGTTCCACGTTTACCTTTTGTAGCTATGGCATGCTGCTGTCGTTGTTCCCAGTGATATGCTTGTCTAATTCCATAACAGTACCTGTTTTGTTTCGGCTCTTGCATTTTGTATGAGAAATAGAATACCTGAAATAATTTACTCCATAGATATTAATATCAGAAATCATAACTATCATGAATATTTATTAGTTTACTTTTCATACCGGTAAATGAGCACAATGATATTTGCGGCAATGCCAAAACTTTCTAATCAGCAGTACAGTAGAAGCCGTCCTAAGCGGCCAATACATGTATTGAACAGTGTTAAAGAGCAGGCGGTTGCTTAATACAGGGCAAAAGTAATGCAGAAAGCTCCTATAGGAGCTTTTTACATTACTTTTGACCTACATTAAGCTACCACCTGTCTGACATAACCGTATTTAGAAAAAAAATTGATGACCGCTTAACCCTTCTCTTGTTGAATTTTAAAATACATTTCTCCTTCTTTACCCATGCCCTGTTGTATAATTACATATATCTTCACTGTGTACATCTATTTCGCTGTGCAATCACTGCTGTGGAGTGCACTGGTTGCACAATCAGCTTGTAAATAGTGCAGACCCTGATGAGACAGCTCCTGCAGGAGCTGTCTCATCTGGGTCTTAACTATTTACAGGTAGGTATATTGACGCGATTAGCAAGCGAAGGGTTAAGACAAGTTCCAATGCATATCACATACTGTTTATTGCAATGGCAGAACTGTAAAATCAGCTTTGTATCATCCCGTATGCAAACAAAGCATACCCTGATCAAACGACTCCTAAGGGAACCGTCTGACTTTTGGTCTACTTGATTTGCAAAGGTGATCAATGCGTCTATATGAGGTTATAGCTTAAGGTAGTTGGGCTCGTTTCTGTTTCCTTTACGTGAAGAACAGCAACCTCCTTTGAAGTAACTGGCAGGGTTGTGGCAAGCGATGCGCACTTATGCACGTGAGTACATCAATCTGAAAGATGAAATCATTATTATGGCCAAAATTTAACAACAGTCGAAGGCTAAGGAGGTAGACTCTGGTGACTGATTGATTGATTGTATTGGTTAACACTATTCCCCCGGAGGGCCCCCGGACCCTATATCCACGGTGCGTACATTATATTTGGATTAACACAGTTCCCCCGGCATGCCCCCGGACCCTATATCCACGGCGCGTACATTATATTTGGATTAACACAGTTCCCCCGGAAGGCCCCCGGACCCTATATCCACGGTGCGTACATTATATTTGGATTCAGCTACGCTCCTAGAAATGTCAAACCTGCTAGATCTTATTTAATGTTTATTGCGATGCTCTCCAGACACATTTTAATACTTAAAAAACAATATATTGCCTGTAAAATGTCTCTCTGCAATCATCTCAAGTTGGATTTATTTTAATTTAATTCAACAAATATCGATTTGTTCGGCAGTACCGTTGAACATCGATATCTCGAACTGTTAATTCGATCTTTGGGATAACTCGAAGTAATAGTTCGACTCTTCCAATCTATACAATACAGACTCGTTCAAATATGTATTACTGTGTACAGTAAAACCTCTCTATAACGGCCACTAAATTGCGTTAATTAGTTGGTATTTAGGCCAGGTGGTTGCTTAAAGCAAGGTGAAAGTAAAACAAAACGCTCCTATAGGAGCGTTCTGTTTTACTTTCACCTTGCTTTAAGCAGCCACCTGCCTTTAACACAAAATACTTGATGTAATTTAGTGACCGTTATAGAGAGGTTTTATTGTACATCTAGAAACACATATAACAGCTTAATTAATACAGGTCGAAAGTAATGTAGAGAGCTCCTACGGGAGGTTTCAGCATTACTTTAGATTCGTATTAAGCCGTGAACCTGAGAAATTGTTCAGATTAGAAATCGGATAAACTCGAACCTCTGTTATTTCGAAATAATTTATATGACCCATTGGCGTTCGAGATATCGAAGTTCAACTGTAGTTGATGCGCTTTGCGTTTGGTTTGTACTACAGTAAAACCTCTCTTAACCGGAATTCTAGTACAGAATAATTTAGATACTTAGGCCAGGTGACTGCTTAATGCAGGATGGAAGTCATGAAGAAAGCTCCTAGAGGAGCTTTCTTCATGACTTCCAACCTGCATTAAGCTGTCACCTGTCTCCAAGACCGATATTTATACTAAATTTAATGTCCGGTTAAGAGAGGTTTCACTGTACATGTACAAGCAGAAGTCGGTCAGGTCACAATAAACGTCGTATGACCATGTACTGTGTTAATCCATGGGGCTTTCGATATCCTACACTCATTTTCGAGAAATAGCATACGTATATGCTTAACCTATTCCCTCATAGGCTAGTTTTAGATCCAACCTTTTTGAATAAATCTACCGAAAAGGAGCATTAACGAGTCCCTTAACGTTAACATCAGTAAATAGTTCAGATCCATACCAGAGAACTATTGTAGTCTTCTGTTGAAGGATTTGCGAAGTTTGCCTGTAGGAGTTTTTCAGCACTACTTTTAACCCGTATTAAGCTGTCACGTGTGTTTCTAGATACGCGTAGTAATACCTTTTAGAACAATTCAGTGCTGTGAAAGTTTGGAAGAATCCGAAGTTCAAGTTATCCGAGTTCGAGATATCGAAGTTCAACTGTATTGTTTGATTCGATTCATTGTATATCAGGCTATTAACCGAGTAATGAACAGCCGAGTAGCGAATATAAAACAGCTGAGTAAGGTCTTGGCTGACAAAATATAACCTTGACGGCTTATCTTAACCCATTCGCTCATATTGACGCCTTTTGGCGCCTCTGCAAAAGTTGCCTCTATTTATCACAATCGTTTTAACCCATTACCTCATAGGCTATTTTTAGACCCAACCTTTTTGAATAAAACTACCGAAAAGGAGCATTAACTAGAGAAAAGGATTTTTTTTTAGAATTTTGTAGTTTGAAACCATTGTGATAAATAGAGCATTTGCTCCTATAGGTGCAAATGCTCTATTTATCACAATGGTTTCATAAAGTGACTTCTACAGAGTCGCCAAAAGTCGTCAATATGAGGGAATGGGTTAAACTACAAAATTCTAAAATTTACATTCTCTCTAGTTAATGCTCCTTTTCGGTAGATTTATTCAAAAAGGTTGGCTCTAAAAATAGCCTATGAGGGAAAGGGTTAAGCATATACGTATGTTATTTCTCGAAAATTATGATACGACATGCCTGAAAGACATGGCAGATATTCTCAGTTCCTATTGAGAAACTGCCTATCAAATACCAAGATAAGACAGATATCAAAGGCAATATACATTAAAGACTGACAATTCATGAACGAAAAATCCGATTACAAGTACGGAATCAATATTTAATGTTATTTCTGCCCACAAGAATCATCATACTCTCGGATATCACGGTAATAAATCCTGAGGAAAAATTGCTATATCTAAACCACAGGTACCCGTATCGAACCGAGTTTGTGATCTAAATATATCAATAAAAATCACACCTTTGAAAAATCCGCTTAATGTTAAGAATACTAATTAGATAAATGCTTATAATAGCATATGACCACAGAATTATTTGGCCATGGTAGAAACTGTACAATCACATCTAGATAACATCATAAGCAAACAGAGCAGACCCGGCTGAAATTTCAAAAATGGTACATGATCATAATGTTTTTATCTTGGCAGAAACGGTAGAATTACATGTATGTACATGTAATCCGATAAACAATCTCAGCAGATCCTGATCAAAATGGTTTTACACGAGTCGTCTGATCTGGGTCCACTCTGTTTGCAAAGGCATGGAAGTCTATATGGAGTAAGTTGTTAAAGGATTGAAATCAGTTTTGATCCTGCTATACGTTGCCATTTTACATCATCAGTGTTTCCCTTCCACGGCCACTCAAGAAAAATATCATTCTGAGTTTTAGGAGATACAGTAAAACGTCTCTAAACCGGACGTTAAATCTAGTATAAATATCACAAGGGTTATACATGTACGATGCATGTAGCTTAACCATTACATACACAATTATCATCTCCTTCGGGTTTCAAAGCAGAGATTATAACAATTATTCTAATGAATATTCATGATGTCATTATTTCTTACACGAATATTCATGAAGTAAAGGGTTAAATGTAGAAGCAGACGACAACATTTGCAGAGGACAACGGGTACATTGTAACACTTCAGAGCAACAGATAAAAGGTGCATATTCATATATAATACAATCTGATACAAAGGAGCCGTCTGACCAGGTTCTCTCTGCTCGCTAATGGAATTTGAAAGGTATGTTTCTTTAATTTCTAAAATGTCTGTAATGTTCTACATCCATATTTCATTATAACTATTGTGACCATGAATATCCATTAGGTATTCAAATTTGAGGTAGACATAGAATAGGGAAAGGGTTAAAGTATGGCTGATAGATGGTAGGTAAACCAAGAATACTATACGAATATACAAACAGTGTATAATAAGTCAGTTGTTTAATTTTAAATGATATACTTATGGCTGGCATTACCACCATAACAAACAAATGTAAAGATGTCTAAACGACAATTTAGTTCTCCTACGAAAATATCCTCTTCCTCCAAATTGTTTTCATGTGTTTGCTATTAACAGTATATGATTAAGGCTATGAATGTATGTACATTTTATGCCTAATAAAATATTCTGTATTCTGTATTCTGTATATAATACAATCGCGATTTCTTCACCAACTCATTTGAATCGTCTCGAAGAGACTATTCTATAGAATGGTAAATAGACCAGTGTTTGGTGGAGAAATAAACGAACTGTTTGTTATTTTATTTTATTTTACGCGTCTCGATGAACTTTTACCAGTTTTAATGAAAATTATCAACCTGTCTCTTGACTCAGCATATGTACCAAAGGCATTTAAGATCTCACATGTCAGACCTCTCATGAAAAAGCCAAATCTGGATCGAAACTCTTTTAAAAATTACAGACCTGTGTCAAATCTCCCATTTATCTCAAAGATCTTGGAGAAGGTAGTGGATAAACGTGTTGAACAACACTTCTCAATAAACAATCTTCATGAGGAACATCGGTCGGCGTATAGAAAGTTTCACTCAACTGAGATTGCTCTACTCAAGGTCCAAAGCGATATTCTAGAGTCACTAGACCAAAACAAGGTTACATGTACTGTCCTCGTATTACTGGACCTCTCCGCTGCATTCGACACTATTGATCACAGCACACTGCTTGAACGTCTAGAACATGACTTTGGAATAGGTGGTACACCGCTTGCATGGATGACATCCTATCTCACCGATCGCTTTCAAACTGTGTGCATTGACAAAGAACTCTCTGAGCCAGTCCTCATGAAATACAGTATACCACAGGGATCAGTGTTAGGGCCAAAAAACTATATTATGTATACAAAACCCATAGGCGCAATTTGTAGAAACCATGAACTTAATCATCATTTTTATGCAGACGACTCGCAACTATATATATCATTTGAACCCATTAACACTACTACACAAATGGAAGTTATAAGACGAGTGGAAGCCTGTCTAAACGATGTTGTCTCCTGGATGCACCACAATATGCTAAAACTAAATGCAGATAAAACAGAACTTCTACTGTTTAACTCCAAACGTAATGCAGAACGTGTATCAAACATAGAAATCAAAGTTGAACATGCTGAGATAAAACCATCAACGTGGGTTCCAAAATAAGGGGCATTCCTCGATTCCAACATGAACATGGAACAACAGGTGAATTCTGTTTGTAGGTCTTGTTATGCCCAGCTACGACAAATAGGCCATATCAGAAAATATCTTACCATTGATGCTACTAAAACCCTAGTAAATTCTCTTGTTACATCCAGACTCGACTATTGTAACTCCCTGCTTTGTGGTTTACCAAAGACAACTTTGAACAAACTGCAGACTGTCCAAAATGTTGCAGCTCGTATCATTACCAGGACATCACGTTTTGACCACATAACACCAGTGTTAAAGGAACTTCACTGGCTCCCAGTGGAACACCGGATTGACTTTAAACCTTTGACTCACACCTATAAAGCATTGAATGACAAATCTCCAAGTTACATCACAAACATGTTAAAGATGTATAAACCACAGCGTGATTTAAGATCAAAAATGACTTTATGGCCCTCGTGATACCAAGATCCCGCACAGTTACCTATGGTGATCGTAGCTTTGCAAAGGCGGCTCCTAAATTGTGGAATGAACTACCGGTGGGAATACGGAAGTCAGCTTCACTTGAGTCTTTTAAAAGAACTCTTAAAACTCATTTCTTTTTAAAGATATATGGTGGCTGATGTATATTTTAAGCCAAAATAGCTGTTGCATGTTTTAACTCAGCTACACTTGAATCTTTTAAAAGATCTCGTAAAAATCGTTCCTTTTTAAAGTATTATGGTGGCTGATATATATTTTAAGCACAAACAGCGGTTGCATGTTTTAACTATAGAAATAGTATGCCATCAACTTTGCTTTATTCTCTTATCATAATTGTATCATACATTACTAGGCATATGGACTTTAAATTTTGAGTTTATGCGATGTTCTTTTTATACCTTAGAAATACACTGTAAATGTTTTTGTTTTGTTTATTATGTTTTTATTTCTATTGCATATCTTATATTTTCTTTAATTTCTGCTTTAGTATGTATACATGTTTTAATTGTAAAGCACTTTTGAACGTATTTAGATATGAAAAGAGTGCTGTATAAATATGGTATAATAATAATAATAATAATCTTAATCTGGGCTTCTGGGATTTATATTGTTTTGTAAATACTCCTACGACATTTTGAAACAGAAAATTGCACACCAACGTTATTACCCAATTACATTAATAAGCCCTCTAAACTGGAATTCTAGTAGAGAAGACTTCAGATACTTTTTGGCAGGTGGCTGCATAATGCAGGGTGAAAGTCATGCAGAAATCTCCTATAGGATTATTAAAGCTGCTACAGGTCTGAAAAAGACCGATATTTATACTAAACTGAAGGTCTGGTTTAGAGGGGTTCTACTGTATATCTGTGAAGCACTAAGTAGAAGTTTTTGTTTCCAAGGCCAAAAGCACAGTTACATGTACAACTGAGAAATCAAACATTTTCTCTACGACAAACTCCCTTAAATGACCACTCTTTAGAATCTCCGCGAAGAGACGATAGTAAAGCGTTCCCACAACAAAGAGTTTGGCACAGAAATGACGAGTTTAGTATTTAACCATGAATATTCATCTCATAAATAATTACATAATGAATACCAGTTAGATTATGTTTTACATGGAACATGGACACAGGGATTTTTGTCCATAGTAAATCATATCTATAGTATATTATAAGCAAACAGAGCAGACCCTGAGCAGACGGCTCCTACAGGATTGAATACGCCCCTTGTCTGTCTATGGCTCTGGCCTGAGTAGGCGCTTATGAAATTTGTTTTAACCCAATCCCTCATTTAAATGCTATTTAACGCCTTTGCAAACAGAGTAGACCCGAATAAGACGGCTTTTATAGCAGTCATGACTACAGTTTCTACCAATACCAACATATCTTATCTATACTGAACAAAAAGCGTTTAGTCATACTTTTATTATTCATATACATTCACATACTAATTGAAATTACTTTTTATCTAAGGCATAGTTTATGATCAGACAGTATTTGTTATTGATTTCTCCCGTGACGGACCTCTCAAGTTGCGAGCAACCGAAAAGCTGAATGTACGTGCATCACGTGTATGGCAAGTTGACTGGCGTGGGTACAGTCAGTTCACCTGTAATTACTCTGTAATTTGGACACTGTGTTGAAAACTGGAATACATGTAAATAGGAATTTAAAGCATGGGTTCCGTCCTCGAAGGACGACGGAGCAACGACATATGGTTATCGGTATGCTGACCACCGAATACAGTGTTTGAAAGTTACTTCAACTTTACGGAACTTTACAGTAACTTATTGACCACCTTAAAGCAAGGTTTCTTCGAACAGGGAGCGTCTCAAATCTTCCGCGCTTGGACAGGCAACGTAAAACGACTGAACACAAGGATCGTTATCTGGTGGCGTCCTCAAGATGTAGCAGGTTCTTGTATATTTCTTGTGAGCAGAAACGGACGTTAATCAACACAAAAAAACAAACTCGCGTTAGTGACCAAAACCGTCTGCGCGCCGCTGGTCTTGGAAGACGTGGACCGTAAGTTCCCGTTGACGTTACACCATCGTCAATTGATATTGCAATGAGCGAGAATACATCAACATTGAACCAGACAAATGTGCAGCTGCATTCTTTTAGCGAATGAATCACATTTTAATGTCAGCTTTACTGATGGGAGGGTTGGTGCATGGAGGCGAAGAAGCGAGCATCTGGGTCTAGAAAACGTCATTCAGGGGGACCACGATGGAGGTGGGAGCGTGATGTTGTGAGGCGGGACACAGCGGGAATGCAGAACTTGTTACCATCGTTGGAAACTTAAAGTCCGTTCGTTATTGTGATGAAACCGTGCGCCCAATTGTTCATCCGTACATTCGGACCGTCATGTTGACACGCTACAATTAGGTTTAGCGCTCGTCCGCATGCTTGCTCGACACACATACACGAGACATTCTAATGCAATGCAACTGAACATTCCGATATCGACTGGCTAGCTCGTTCACCAGATTTGTCTCTACTCTCCAACCTCGACCTTGGCCGTCGAGTTAGAGAACGTCATGGCGTCACTAACGTCATGCAGCTGGAGGACGCGCTGAACACGAAGATAGCATCAGGCACCCTACGTGCAATCAGGACACTTACATGTATAACCAGTTATGAGGAGACGGTACATTGCGATAAGTGAAACATTGAGGACACACGTTATTGAGGATGAGCAGTTAAGTGTCTGAATTTTTATATTGATGGAGACATCAGATCAATCTCTTTTCTGGCCTGTTTTGTTTAACCCTTTCCTTCATGCAACACCTTTTCACGTATTTGGAAACACAGTATACCCAGATCAGACGGCTCCTATAGGAGCCATCAGGATCTGCTCTGTTTACTAACTGAATTTGGCAGATCCGTTTCTTAGGTTTCTAAAATGGCTACATTGTTCCACCTTCCATATATCATTATAACAATTTTGTCTTTAAAATTCAGTGAGTATTGAAATTTATAATAAATATAGAACAGGAAAAATGTTGAAATGAATACTCTTTCAAACAAATACAAAACTCAAAAGCCGTGCATTCTGTAATTATATCGTACTGTTTAAGCACTAACTAAACTGTTTTGTTCAGTATACATATGGCATTGTAAAATATCAGCTAATAAATATTCATTATGCCATTATTTCTCACATGAATATCCAACAGGGAGAGATTTAGACAATGTTCAGCATTTACAAATCATTTACATTTATTCCAGTTTACTAGCGCTTTGGGATAATATGCATTTTTTTCATTTAGATATGTTCGTGCAAAACATAGCGTTACAACCAGTCTACACTTTAGGTAGTTGTAACTTGTAATCATCAATCAGATCTGGGTCCACACGGTTTGCCTGTATCAATATTAACTATTTCCCTCATATAAACGCATTCTCGTGCCATTGCAAACAGAGTAGACCCTAATCAGATGTCTCCTGTAGAAACTGTCTGATAAGGGTCTACTCTGTTTGCTTATGGAATTATATAGGTATGGTCCAACTTGAAGCTTTGGTCTTAGGCCGAATATTCCTTTCTATATTAGAATATTACTATTTACCACAATGCAGTAAAACCTCTCTATAACGGCCACTAAATTGGGTTAATTAGTTGGTATTTAGGACAGGTGGCTGTATAAAGCAAGGTGTAAGTTAAACAGAACGCTCCTATAGGAGCGTTCTGTTTTACTATCACCTTACTTTAAGCAGCCACCTGTCTTTAACATTAAATACTTGATGTAATTTAGTGGTGGTTATAGAGAGGTTTTACTGTAGTTTCAAAAAGTGACTTTAGCAGAGGCGCCAATAATGTCAATGTGAGGAAATGGGTTTCTGAGTGAACTTGCCATTGTTATGTATTATGGATCAATCTAAAGTTGACTTGAAGTAGTGTTTCTGAAAGAATAGTTTTATCGACGTACCTTTTGGAAAATAATGTGTAAAGCAAGGATTACAGACCCTGGTCAGAAGGTTCATATGGGAGGACCCTGGCATTTGTCCACGCGCATTGTCTATGTCAATATTAACCATTTCTATGATGTAACAAATGTAGGCACCGGATTGTCTTTAACCTATTTCCTCATATTGAAGCCATTTGACGTCTCTGTAGAGGCTATTTTTAGATCCAAACCTCTTTGAACAAATCTACCGAAAAGGCACATTTATTAGAGAAAAGGAAAACTTTAGAATTGAAACTTTAGAATTGTGCAGTTTTGACACCATTGTGATAAACAGGGCATCTGCTCCATAGAAGCAAATGCTCAGTTTATCACAATGGTTTCAAAACTATACAATTCTATTTTTTTCTTTTTTTTTTTTATTAAATGCTACTTTTCAGTAGATTCATCAAAATATTTTGGGTCTAAAAATAGTCTATGAGGTAATAGCTTAGTGAACGCCCTTAGGGCGTAACACTTTCTGTAAAGAGCTGCTTGCATTTTTGTTCACAGGTTTTTGCATAATAATGGGAAATGGAAGCAAGCAGAAAGCTCCTTTATGGGTTCTGTAGAATAGGGAGATTCTACTATATATAGCGTACATCCCCTATAACCCGGACGTTGAATTTAGTATTAATATCAATCTTGGAGATGTGTGACAGCTTAATGCACAGTGAAAGTCATGCAGAAAAAAACTCCTAGGAGCTTTCTGTATTACTTTAACCCTGCATTAACCCTTTCCCTGTTCTATGTTTATTCCAAATTTTGATACCTACTGAATATTCATGGGAAAATAATCATAATGAAAACTGGCAGGTGGATAAATGTAGCTATTTTAGAAAGTAAAGGCACAGTTCTTTCAAGTTCTACAAGCAAACAGAGCAGACCCTGATCAGACGGCTCCTGTAGGAGCCGTCTGGTCTGGGTCTACTCTGTTTGCAAATATATGAGGGAAAGGGTTAAGCAGCCACCTACCTAAAAGTATCTAAATTCTTATCTAGCGCAATTCCGGTTACGGGAGGTTTTACTGTCATTCAAAACACGTTACTCTATTAGCACTGGTGCCTTACCCATTTCCCTATTTAATAACTACATATATGTAACAAATAATAACGCCTACGAATATTAACTGGCTGCGATTTTTAACAGCATTCTTAACAAGGGATTCGATTTTTTTACCGTGGCAGACACTAACACTTATGCTCTATATTATCCCATAAGGCAAACAGAGTAGACCCTGACCATGTGGCTCCTACAAGTCTACTTTGTTTCTTAAGGCGGGAAAGCGCTTACCAGAGAAAGGGTTAAAATGGGTCAGATGTCTTTTCAGAGGTTTTCAATATGTCATCCATTGTTTTGAAAACATTATCAAATAAAAACAAGTTATTGCATCTGCGCTTCATGCAAAACATATATCTTCTTAGAATTTGCAAAAGTCACATCCTTATAAATTACGAGATAATATAACCAATCCTCTCTAATTCCCTTAACGCCGATAGGAATCATTAGATTTCTAGTTGTCAGTGTGACTCCAGGCCGACTTGAATGTCAGCCATTGCTTTGCTCTTTAGTTACTACAGTAGCATTTTGATTATTCGAATACTCAAATATCTATCATTATCGATCTTTAAGACAGGTGACATCTGAATGCGGGAAGAAATGTATGTGTTTATTTAGTTGGTTGAAGAGATTGCATAAAACGTGCATTATTGAGCTTGTTGAAGAGATTGCACAAAACATGCATTGTTTTGCCTGTTGGAGAGATTGCATAAAACATACATTGTTTAGCTGGTTGAAGAGATTGCTTAAAACATACATTGTTTAGTTGGTTGAAGAGATTGCATAAAACACTCATAATGCTATAAAACCGCCATACCGACCTCTCAAAATACGTTTTATTCTAGGCCTTTTAGTTTTATTGACTCTACATTAAACACATATTTTTATGGTTTTGGTTATGTTCATTTTATTCTTATTGGGATTGCCAGTTTTAACTGATATCGAGAAATGCCCCTGTAATACAAAATGAACTGTTTTTCGTCGATACTTATAATGTTTTGTTGTAAACCAAAGTATCTGCCTATTACCAACAGTGACGAAAGTGAAACGCAACCCGAATACATACTAATATATCGGTGAATAACACCGGGTTCTTCGATATCAAATACAAGGAAGTTTGGTCTTCTTCGGCGTTTCAAGACAGTAGGTTTTGTCTTTTTTTCAGCTGCTCAGTGCGTGTGTTATTTTATTACCCCTCCTACTGATTTTCGAGAAATAAAAAAAACGAAATATCAAAGGTCGCCCATTTAATCTTGTTTAAAGTTTGCTAGAAATTCTAAACTTGCTGTTTATTCTAATCATATAACTGAGCTACTGTATAAGGCTTCATCTAATATATACACCATTGAACGCTTTTGCAAACAGAGTTAACCCAGATCAGAAGACTCTTTTAGGAGTAGTCTGATCATTATCTGCTCTGATTGTTTATTAGATAACTAACCCTTCGCTTGCTATTCACGTCAATATACCTACCTGTAAATAGTGAAGACCCAGATGAGACAGCTCCTGCAGGAGCTGTCTCATCAGGGTCTGCACTATTTACAAGTTGATTGTGCAACCAGTGCACTCCACAGCAGAGATTGCACAGCGAAATATTTGTACACAGTGAAGATATATGTAATTATACAACAGGGCATGGGTAAAGAAGGAGAAATGTATTTTAAAATTCAGCAAGAGAAGGGCTAAGATGCGATTCTACAGTTTCTGCCATGGAAACCATACTCTTGCCCATTAGATGCTATTATAAACATTCTGATAAGTATTATCCAAGATGTCAGTATTTCTTACGTATATATGTTTATAGAACAGGAGTTAACCTTTTCCCTGATGAATATTCATGGTATATGAACACATGACATTTTGGCTCAGGCAGAAGCTATAGAATCAGATCTATATTACACCATAAGCAAACAGGGCAGACCCTGATCAGACGGCTCCTATAGGAGCCGTCTGATCTGGGTCTACTCTGTTTGCAGATGCGTCAAAATGCGCTTACATAGGGGAAAGGGTTAATATATCATACGGCTGGCGTCCAGTTTTATGAAAGATTGAACGGCAGAAATTGTCGTAAGTTCCAACATACGACGAGCGTTGCCATCGTGGTTTGTTAGAACTAACGAGTATTACAGTCGTACGGGTACGGGGTATGCTCATCGTTGCATGCTAGAACGGGCGATGAGTTCGATTGTTTATATAGTAAAACCCCTCTAAACAAGACGTTCCCCCTATTGTATGTTTGTTTTGTCTGTGCGTCTCTTGATGTTTTTATAGTTATGTACATTTACTGTTTCCATGTGTTGCTGTTCGGGCGGCTGTTTGTTCTGTATGTGGTGTATCCTACATGACTCATTTTTGTACTTTTAGTATAAATATCTGTCTTGGAAACAGGTGGCAGCTTAATGCATGGTGAAAGTCATGAAGAAAGCTCCTATAGGAGCTTTCTGCATGACTTTCACCATGCATTAAGCAGTCAAGAGCCTAAAAGTATCTAAATTCTTCTCTCCTGGAATTCCGGTTTAGAAGGGTTTCACTGTAGTAAAGATAGTCGTAATTAGGACTAATGGTAATTGTGGTCGTGCGACCTGTCATAAAACGGATCCCTGGTAACCAAAAAATGAAATTGTTCAGAACTTCAGCACACATAAAAAATTTTCACCACGATGAAGTTAAAAAAATACCTTTTCAATTGCCTGACAGAAAAGCCAAGCATGAAAATGAAACCAATATCTAATTGTATTTCTGCCCACGTTAAAAATCAAACAATTTGCTGTCACAGCAGAAAATCGTAAAATCGGAAACCCTTAACGGAATTAAGTCTGAATATGCGAAATAATTAGAATTGCTTCCGAAACAAGTGATGCAGTAATGTCTCGTTAATTCGAACATCCGAATATATATCATAATCGCTCTTTAACCTTTACTCCATGAATATTTAAGGAAGAAATGATGACATGAATATTAATTAGATTATTTAATATAATAACACATGGACACATGGAGTTACGGCTATGGAAGAAACTATAGAATCATATCTATTTTATATCATAAGCAAAGAGAGCAAACCCTGATCAGGCGGCTCCTGTGGGAGCCGTCTGATCTGGGTCTTCTCTGTTTGCAGATGCATGAGCATGCATTTATATGAAGGAAAGGTTAAAGATAGGTGGCCGTTTACTGCAAGGTGAAAGTCATGCAAAAGGCTCATCTGGGAGATTTCTGCATGACTTCCGTGTTGCATTAAGCACCGACAGCTAAAATTCCAAACCACATGACCATCCTCACATATAGCTGAAGATGGTCATGTGGTTTAGAATTTTGGCTGCAACGATTTTGACAGAAGTTATGGCCCTTTGTAGTTTTTCCTTATAGCGAAAAGATCTTGTGAACCAACTCGATTTTCCTTGTATAGAATATATAGCGAAAAAATCTTGTGCAGCTACATTTGTAACTCCTACACTATTTGAGGGATTTACTTGAAACTTTTACATATGAACCAGCTATATGTGTATTTGAAGGATTTACTTCAAACTTTTACATATGAACAAGCTATATGTGAGGATGGTTATGTGGTTTGGAATTTTGGCTGCAACAATTTTGACAGAAGTTATGACCCTTTGGAGTTTTTCCTTATATAGAGTAATAGCGAAAAAGTCTTGTGCAGCTAACTCCTCCTTTACTATGTAAGAGTTTTCCTTCAAACTTTTACATATGAACCAGCTATATGTGAGGATGGTCATGTGGATTGGAATATGGGCTGCAACAATTTTGACAGAAGTTTGGATTTTTTTTCAATTATGAAATTTATAGGGAAAACTAGTGTTTACAGATGTCTACAAAAGTTTACAGATAACCAATCTGTATGTGATGCACAACCAATCTATATGTATATATGTATCTCTTGGTTACAACGTTCATTCCTCTTATGGGTGCGGGGGCGGGGTACCGGGGGGAGACATGTGTTTTTCTCAAAAACAAACTCTAGTTTAGTATAAATGTTGGCCATTTCTCTGTTGAATAGACATGGAAGAAATAATGATATCATGAATATTATTTAGGTTATTTTTATAATGGCATATGAACACATAATTAGTATCATTTAGTATCAGTATCATTTAGTATCACTGCTGGTGTTCCCCTTTTAAATAGTCATATAAGAAATAATGGTATCATGAATATTTTTATAACAGCATATGAACACATGGCATTTTGGCTCAGATAGAAATTGTAGAATCAGATTTTATATCATCAGCAAACAGAACAGATCCTATTCAGACGGCGACTATATGGGCCTTTAGATCCTATAGGAGCCGTCTGATCAAGGTCTGCTCGGTTTGCCTGTGGTTTAATATAGAACTGATTCTACTGTTTCTGCCAAGGCAATACAATCCTGTGTTCATATGTCATTACAAAAAATCAGCTAATAAATATTCATGGTGTCATTTCTGACACGAATATGCAACAGGGAAATAGTTAAATCAGCTTTTACTGTGATCCGCCATAATAAATACTGTTTATAAATTGTATTTATCTGGAACTATGATACTGTTTTAGTGGGGATATATTAACTCTTCGCTTGCTATTCACGTCAATATACCTACCTGTAAATAGTGAAGACCCAGATGAGACAGCTCCTGCAGGAGCTGTCTCATCAGGGTCTGCACTATTTACAAGTTGATTGCACAGCGAAATACTTGTACATGTACACAGTGAAGATATATGTAATTATACAACAGGGCATGGGTAAAGAATGAGAAAGGTATTTTAAAATTCAGCAAGCGAAGGTTAAATATATTGACTTTGATACTGATCACCTGGCCCGAGGTTATACACTTTTTGTTTGAGTCTGAGATCATTCTCAAGCATCTGATCGGTCAGATACTGAGGAAGCTCAGAATCTGATCAATCAGATGCTAGAGAATGATCTCAGACTCGAGGAAAAAAGTTTTATAACCTTGGACCCTGGAGTCTTAAGATCTTAAACTTTACTCTGGTAGACGAACTTTTCTTTATACAAATTCCGTCCACCTCAAAATATGATCTGTAGTAAATGTATTTACACAGAGATACTCGGGTGTGTCAAACGGATTGAATTCCCAGTAACCCGGCATATCATCTAGATCCAAACTGTTCTACAAAGTATAACGTAAACATCCACAGTACAACCTGCCTTAAGCAGTCATTAATTTATTGAACATAGATGTCTTACAAAGCAGGTGGTTGCTTAATGCAGGACAAAAGTAATGCAAAAAGCTCCTATAGGAGCTTTCTGCGTTATACCTTTGACCTGCATTAAACTACCTTACGTCTTAACCCTTTCCCACATATAAACGTGTTTTCATGCATTTGAAAATAGAGTAGACCTAGATCAGACGGCTCCTGTAGGAGCCGTCTGATCAGGGTCTGCTATGTTTGCTAATGGGATTTGACAGATCTGTTTCTTTACTTTCTAAAATTGCTACAATGTTCTACCTTCCATATTCATTGTAACTATTTGCCATGAATATTCAGAAGGTATTGAACTTTAGAATAAAAGTAGAACAGGGAAAGGTTTAACGACCATAATTAGAACCCTTCTTGATGACCGATTAAGGCCGATACCGTATCTTTTAGGCGACCTCAGAACTTGGACTTCCTGCCACAATCCAAAACTCTTCAGAGATTGTTAGCTGATCGGCAAATAATACCCTGACAACGCTTTCCCCTTTAGACAAGATCGATTAATTTAGCTTTCATGGTGACACAATGCCTTACTACAAGCTGACATATTCAGCTGTTAATTAGTGCAGGAAGGTCCCTGAGTTCCGTCTACTTAGCCCTATTAACGCCGACTTTCAGAGTGTAAGAGCCCATTAATGTTTATCTATAGGGTCCAATCGACATGAAAGGATTACATTTTATAGAGAGTTTTGCAGACCCTGATCAGTGGGCCCCTCTATGGCCCCTCTGATATGGGTCTACGCCATTTGCAGTGCATTGGTATCCAACATTCAAAAAGGTCCGCATTCAGAAGTGTTTTAGAAGATACTGTTTAACCTCTCCAAACCGGAATTCTAATAGAGAAGAATTTTGATACTTTAAAGCAGGCGGCTGCTTAATGCAGGGTGAAAGTCATACCGAAAGCTCCTAGAGGAGCTTTCTGCATGACTTTCACCCTGCATTAAGCTGCCACCTGTCTGCAAGATCGATATCTATAACAAAGTTAACGTCCGGTTAAGAGAGGTTTTACTATACTGTTGAACCTGTCTTAACCGGTCGGATATAGAGGAGCTTTCTGCACGACTTTCATCCTGCATTTAACTTCCACCTGTCTCCAAGTACGATATTTATACTAAATTGAACGTCGGATTGAGAGCGGTTTAACTGTAATGCTACCTAATCTGCTATTAAAGACATCTCTGTTTATTCATAAAGTGTAAGCAATAAAATATGATTAAACTAAACTTAAAACAATATAAAGTCCATAAACGTCCGTATCGTCCTTGTTTTATGGTTGATCCGATTCAGTCTATATAAACCAAGTCTATATTTGTGTCTTTAGCACCGAGCTGATGGATATTGTATTAGCCCTTACCATGTTGTAACATGCTATTGCTAAACGTCTGATCAGGATCAAGTTGTACTTACTATCGATCCGTTTAAGCAAAACGACCGACTGACCCTGGGTGTCAAACAGCTTGGATCTTATCCGTTGTCTATTCTGGTGCCAAGCTATTTGTTAATTGCATTTAGGTCGTGCTTAGCACTCTGAGCATAGAGACGTATCTTGACCTTTTAGCCCATCCAATTATTATGTCTTCGTGATTTATTCTTCTGTTCTTTATACGTCCAAAGTAGTTCCATTGTTATTTTAATCCATCGAATGCCGAATTTTCATCGTGGATTGGACCATTATCGTTTAACGATCGTGTCCACACAATATGAAATGGTATAATTTGGGAGAGGTCTGAATTATAAATAGTGCAGACCCTGATCAGAGGGCTCCTCTATGAGCCCTCTGATCTGGGTCTACACTGTTCGCATATACCAGTAGACTTATTTCCCGCATTTGAAGGGTTGATCGATCCAATAATAAAAGCGCTGGGTATTACAGAATCAATGGCTGTGATACAATATACTGACACGAGATTGTTCCGTGTCGGAATTGCGTGTAGGCCTGGCCTTCTTTATAAGCCTTACAATGTCTCTACGGCATGAAGTATCCACTTGTCTTAACCCTTTCCCTGTTGAATATTCATAAAAGAAATATTGACATCATGAATATTTATTAGCCGAATTTTTATAATGGTTTATTTTTTGTGTACACGAGTTTTTAAAAGGTTTTCCACGGAAAATCCGGTTCTTGAAGTGCTGATGTACGGCGGGCTGGCGCAACTTCTCTGGAACTGTTCAACATATTTTCGTAAAACCTTGCATGTAACAAGATTACAATATGTAGATGTTCATATTGTCGGGGATTTTTCCTTCTGCAATTTTTCAGGGAGTAATGCCCCATTGAATATAGAAATCACTAGGTCTTTTGACCGTATCCTTGTAAGCACAACTCCTCTCAAACTGTTCAACAGAATTTCATAAAACATTGTATATAGCAAGGACACAATATATATAGATGTGCATATTGTCGGGGATGTTTCCTTCTGCAATTTTTCTGGGAGTTATGCCCCTTTGAACTTAGAAATCACTAGGTCTTTTGGTCCTATGCTTGGAATTTATTCCAGATATTATGTATGGTTGAACTTATAAGCGCATCTCCTTGTACATGGGTAGTGTCTAACAGAAGGTAATACGTCATATGAAGATGTGCAAGAATGATGATCTTTACGATGCGTCATATATCAGGGGAGATAATTTGACTTTTATGATTTATTCCAGATGTTTTGAACTTGTAAGAGCATTTCCTAATAGTCCTACACGGGTAAAGTAACACTTTGACAGTAATGCAATTGTTCCTTGTGTAATGCTTTGTGATGTTCTTTAACCATTTCCCTCATATAAACGTGTTTTCACGCATTTGCAAACAGAGTAGACCCAGATCAGATGGCTCCTAGAGGAGCCATCTGATCAGGGTCTGCTCTGTTTGCTATTGGAATTTGAAAGATATGTTTCTTTACTTTCTAAAATAGCTGCAATGTTCCACCTTCCATGTTGCGTTATAATTTTTTGTTCATGAATATTCAATAGGTATCAAAATTTGGACTAAATATAGAACAGGGAAAGGGTTAACAAAACATGGACTTAGTCATAATAGCACATGCAGTTTGGGAGTCATGATAGTACATGAAGTTTGGGAGTCATAATAGCACATGAAGTTTGGGAGTCATAATAGTACATGAAGCTTTGGAGTCATAATAGTACATGAAGTTTGGGTACTCAATTCATGAGCGCAACTCCTCCTAAATCCTTGACGAATTCCATGTATCTTTGAAAGAATATTCCGCATTCAATGCATTGTGCATCTCTTTTTTTTTAGATTTTATGAAACTACTTTGTGGTCTCCCAACGCAAGATAAACTTAGCCAAGACTAAACATGATAAGCAGGGGTATCCGATAAAGAGCTTTGCACACAGTTAATAGTGAAGGAAAACCCGGTTTGATGTCGTGTCGACATCCTTTTCTTGTTTGATTATAATTTTTGATATTGGTAGAAACTGTAGTCAGATGTGTTATAATTTCATAAGAAAACTGAGCAGAACCTGATCAGACGGATCCTACAGGAGCCGTCTGATCTGGGTCTACTCTGTTTTTAAAGGATTGAAAAAGCGTTTATATGAAGGAAAGGGTAAACCCTTATCGCAATATGAAAACATGCTCAACTTGGCAAAATCCAATCTTAAATCCCAATCAAACAAGCTTTTGAGAAACTTTTTAAGTTGTCATTCAGATTGAACCCTGTCACTCGGCGTCTGTCACGATCTAAATTGTTTGAGTCGATTTGCGGATACCGGCATATGGATAAATCCTCTTATAGGGTACCACGTGAATATTCGTTTTAAGAAACAATGGCGTCATGACACTGATACTTATCAGACGTATTTGTATAATAGCAAAAGAACACATGACAATTTTTTGTCATATCTCTCTCTTTCTGGTTTCGTATCCCCATATTTTACGGTTTCAGGATAGACCCAGGTAAGACGGCTTCAGTAGGATCCGTCTGACCAGAATCTGTTTTGATTGCTTATAAATGATTCAGATATGATCCAACCATTTCTGCCGTACTAAACTATTATCTTGTACATACCGCCATAAGTCACCTTTTGAAACCATTGTGATAAAAAGAGCATTTGCTCCTATAGGAGCAAATGCTCTATTTATCACAATGGTTTCAAAAGTACACAATTCTAAGCATTCCCCAGACCACTATTGCATTTGGATCCAGCTACGTTCCTTACTGTAGATATATTCATACAGTGTCTTACTAAATATTCATGAGATAAATGTCTGGAATTGTTTGGTCAACGACATTTTGCTTAGCATGCTAAACGGATTACAAAAAATGCTGACTATGTACTACTTTTGTGGGATAAACTGTTCGCGTCTAGCCAAGGTATATAATTAGACTCTTTCACTCTCGGTATCTCCGGGGATTTCTTTCTATTGACATTCAGGTGACAGAAAGTCGCAATGGTGGCACTGTGCTGTTGTGAGAATCTTCCCTGGCATTAGAAAATAACACTGACAATGTCTTTCCCCCTGGATTTCTAACTAATGAGGTTTATTTCACGAACGAATTTATAGAAAGGATACAATATAGAACGGGTTTGAACTGTTCAATTCAACGTAATCCTTTACTTGACATATCCGTTTTGTTAACACCTTTGTAAACAGAGTAAACCTAGATTGGACGGCTCCTGACCAGGGTCTGCTCTGGTTGCTTATGGAATAACATAGACCTCTAATTCTGAAGTTTCTGATATGGTCAAAATACTACCCTTTCATATGCCACTATAACAAGTTACATGTAGTTCATTAATATACATGATGTCATTATTTCTTACATGAATATTCATAGAGTAAATGGTTAAACTACCATAATCATGGGCTCGCTCATATCGCGTTGACGGTTTATTCTTTGAATGCTGAGTTTTCAAAATGGAACGACCCATCTATTAAATGCTACAGTGCAGTAACTATAAAAGAGTATACTTTTGGGGAGGATTCTGAATGACAAACTGTGCAGACCCTGATCAGAGGACTCCTCTAGGAACCCTCTGATCTTGGTCTACACTGTTTGCAAATGACAGTACATGCATGTCCCGCTTTCAAAGGGTTAAATGTCTCCAATCACTTTGCGTATGACAAAATAGACACTTCAAACTTTACCTGGCTGTAAAAAAACCCTGCTCAAATAGGGATGTCTACGGTCGATTAGATCAAGCTTTTTAGAAACAGTTAAACGAGTGTCAGATAACTTGGAACAAAATGAGACGCGTCTCAGCTTGACTCCATACTGTTGGCAAATGACATTCTGGTAACGATAACGAGATAAGAATTAACCCATTCCTCCATAGGCTATTTTTTTTAGATCCAACCTCTTTGAATGAATCTACCGAAAAGGAGCATTAGCTATGAGAAAAGGAAAATTTAGAATGTTGTAGTTTGAAACCATTGTGATAAATAGAGCATTTCCTCCTATTGGAGAAAAAGCTCTATTTATCACAATGGTTTCTTAAAAGTACTTTTACAGAGGCGTAGAAAGGCATATTTATGGAGGAAATGGTAAGGTGTGCGCAGATTGCTGATTTTGCTGATGCTGACATTTGTTTGACATTTGTCGTCGTATGTAATCATTTTATTGGGGAAATTTCATTTTGGCTCATTAGTGGTGCAAGGAAATTAAATGCGCTTGATCGCAATTTTAATCGTGTGGCAAATTATTTGTGATAACGATTGAATGTTTGTCATATTTAAGAGCGAATACAGAAAGTCACATATTTTTCACAATTTCCGGTAAGAAAGTAATAGACGGATAGTTGCCAGTTGTGGCAAATGTCCATTTAAATACCGTTGTACACCACAGGCACAGCAAAGTATTTTAACTCTTTACTCCCTGAATATTTAAATAAAAAATATTGCATGACATCATTATTATACGCCCACCTAATAAAGGTGGTCGTATATTGGCGTGGCCCTGTCCGTCCGTCCGTCCGTTCGTTCGTTCGTTCGTTCGTCCGTCAACATTTTGTTTGTCCGCAGTTTTCTCGGAAAACTGTTTGACAGATATTTATGAAACTTCATACAAATGTTTAATGTATCAAGATCTGAAGCTGAGTTGATTCTGATGTTCATTTGATTTTTCGTTTCAGAGTTATGGCCCTTGTCCTTAAAAAAATGCAAATAGTTTGTCCGCTGTTTTCTGGGAAAACTATATGAGAGATATTAATGAAACTTCACACAAATGTTTAATGCATCAAGATCTGAAGCTGAGTCGATTCTGAGGTTCATTTGATATGTCGTTTCGGAGTTATGGCCCTTTTACTTACAAAATAATGTAAATACATGCAAATAGTTTGTCCGCTGTTTTCTTCACACAAATGTTTAATGCATCAATATCTGAAGCTGATTCAATTCTGAGGATCATTTGATTTTTCGTTTCACAGTTATCGCCCTTGTCCTTAAAAAATAATGCAAATACGTGCAAATAGTTTGTCCGCTGTTTTCTGGGAAAACTATTTGAGAGACATTAATGAAACTTCACACAAATGTTTAATTATCAAGATCTGAAGCTGAGTCGATTCTGAGGTTCATTTGATTTTTCGTTTCAGAGTTATGGCCATTTTACTTAAAAATAATGCAAAGATATGCATATAGTTTGTCTGCTGTTTTCTGTGAAAACTGTTTAACAGATATTAATGAAACTTCACACAAATGTTTAATGCATCAAGATCTGAAGCTGATTCAATTCTGAGGATCATTTGATTTTTCGTTTCAGAGTTATGGCCCTTGTCCTTAAAAAATAATGCAAATACATGCAAATAGTTTGTCCGCTGTTTTCTGGGAAACTATTTGAGAGATATTAATGAAACTTCACACAAATGTTTAATGCATCAAGATCTGAAGCTGAGTTGATTCTGAGGTTCATTTGATTTTTCATTTCAGAGTTATGGCCCTTTTACTTAAAAAATAATGCAAATATATGCATATAGTTTGTCCGCTGTTTTCTGGGAAAACTGTTTGACAGATATTAATGAAACTTCACACACATGTTTAATGCATCAAGACCGACCTGAAGTTAAGTCAATTCTGAGGTTCATTTGATTTTTCGTTTCGGAGTTATGTCCCTTTCACGTAAAAGAAATAATGCAAATCTATGCAAATATGTATGAGGATGGCCATAACTTTTTCATTTGAAATGATATTTACTTCAATTTTTTTTATATGGTTAAACCTTAATATGAATTTTCACATATATTGCGGGGTTTTTTGGTAAGTCATTTTATTCTGCTGTTATGGTCCTTGAACTTTGTGTGTTCGTTGCTTTGTTTGTCGGTCAGCTTTTAGTTTGTCTCTTGTTTTCTGGGAAAACTATTAAAATGATATAAATGAAACTTAACAGAAATGTTTTAAGCAACAAAATCTGAAGCTGAGTTTATTTTGAGGTTCCTTCAGTTTGTCTTTACAGAGTTATGGCCGTTGCACTTTTCAAAAATCTGCAAATATGAGGATTAGCTGTAACTTTTTTATTTAATAAGATATTCACTTCAATTTTTTTAAAAATAGTATCACCTTAATATGGAAATCAAAATCTGAAGCACAGATTAGAAAATGTCAACACTTATAAGGCATGTTGAATCAGAGAAAGTTTGCAAGTGGGCGTATTATGTACCATATGGGGTACTCTTGTTATAATAGAAAATGGACAACGGAAGTTTTGGCCATGGCATAAACTGTTGACTCGTACATATATCATATCATAAGCAAACAGAGCAGACCCTAACTAGACGGCCCCTATAGGAGCCATCTGATATGGGTCTACTCTGTTTGGCATACAATGACATAGAAATGCGTATTTATGGAGTGAAAGGGTTGATTGCAATATTTATTTAAAGTTCTCAGTGGAATCTACTATATTATACCAGGAGCATGATTTCCACGATATCAACCCTTACAATGCGGGACACGAATCACCAATGTCCTTTGCAAACAGTGTAGACTCAGATGAGAGGGTTCCAAAAGGAACTCTCTCATCAGGTTCTGCAGTTTGTCATGTTACGCTTTTCTTTAAAATAGATCCCTTAAATATTCACCGTAAGCTTGAACTGTTTAAATATTTTGGACTAGTCCATTTGAAAATTGAGCATTGTAAGAGTTCATCTGCTTGGATAAGTGAATAATGCCGGCTTGGATACAGAGTGTACCTCTGCTCAGTTCCCACACGACGTATCAATTAATCAGTGTCAAGTTATATGTATTGATTATGACGGTAACTGCCAAGCGTTCACAAAACAGTTAACGAACTCAAGGCCGCATGAGTTTAAGATGCAGTCGATGCTATGTATGTTGTATAAATTAAAAGACACAGTCCTCCTCTGATTCGGTTCTACACTCTTTGTACATTATGGAATAGACCGTCACAGATAACGGAGTCCATGAAGTATGAAAAGTTATAATTTGATAGGTCTTCTCTATATACTTGAACTTTGTAGATCCTATTTAAGAGTTTCCAACATTGTGAACAATATTAACAATATCATTGAGTGTCCATGTTACCCATTTCCTTAATATAAACGCATTTTCACGCATCTGCAAACAGCGTAGACTCAGCTTAGACGGTTCCTATAGAAGCCGTCTGATCAGGGTCTGCTCTGTTTTGCTAATGGAGTTCTTTAGTTTCTAGAATGACTGCAATGTTCCACCTTCCATATGGCAGTTTAACTATTTTGTCCATGAATAGTCAGTAGGTATTGAAATTGGGAATAAACATAGAACAGGGAAAGCGTTCAAATGGAAAAGGTTTAAACAAAGGGTTTAGGAGCATCTTTTATATAGGAGCCCTTTGATCCTGGTCTATACCGTTTGCATTAACCCATTCCCTTATGTAAGCGCATTTTGACGCATCTGCAAACAGAGTAAACCCGGATCAGACGGCTCCTATAGGAGCCGTCTGATCAGGGTCTGCTCTGTTCGCTTATGATGTAATATATATCTAATTCTACGGCGTCTTCCTAAGCCAAAATGCCACGTGTTCATAAGCCATTATAAAAATAATCTTATTAATATTTATGACGTCATTATTACCTATATGAATATTCATCAGTGAAAGGGTAAATGGTTAAAGTGATAGTTTCAAAGTGCAACTGGCTGTAAAATGCCTAAAAAGTGCATAATCCATTTGTTTAGATGCTGAAAAGAAGTACATCGCAAGAAAACCGATACAAACAAATCCTGAGGAAGACAAAACTTTCATGTGTTTGATACTAAAGATCCCTAAGTTATTCGCCGATGTATTTATTCGGGTTGCGTTTTAACCCATTACCTCATAGGCTATTTTTAGATACAACATCTTTGAATAAATGTACCGAAAAGGAGCATTAACTAGAGAAAAGGAAACGTTTAGAATTTTGTAGTTTGAAACCATTGTGATAAATAGAGCATTTGCTCCTACAGGAGCAAATGCTCTATTTATCACAATGGTTTCACAAAGTGACTTTTACAGAGTCGTCAAAAGTTGTCAATATCAGGTAATGGGTTAATTTCGTAACTGTTCGGGGTAGGCCGAAAATAGTTTCATGAACAGTAGGAAAAATCGTGCATTTTGTATCACGGTGGCATGGGTTGGTAGATCAAAGTTGAAAAAACAGACGATCTTAAAATGTGTCTCTCGCGTATTGTATACTGGTATTCACTTGTTTGACATACTAGTGAAAAGTAATACAATAATACCATAAGCTGTTCAAGAATGGTATAAATATATTCATCTTGTAGTTCAATAAGAATATTGACATCGTAAACATTGATTTAACACGTGGTCGTCCACGACCGTATCCCTTTTATATTCCCAGATCAAACGTTGTAGCCATGAGAATGCCAGAAATCAATATCCTTCCAATTCTCCAGCAGATTTATGAGGGAAGCTTCATAGACTGCTATGACAAATTACACTCTGACAGATTATGATACAATAAAATCTGCCTATGGCGACCATATAGTAAATAAGGAAGTTTATAAAAGCAGGCGGTGGCTTAATACAGGAAGAAAGTAATGCAGAAAGCTCTTAGAGGAGCTTTCTGCATTACTTTCGTCCTGTATTAAGCTACCACTTGCCTTAAAAGCCCATAATAAGACTTAATATTTTGGATGGGTGTTGTAGACAAGATTTGTTGTATATTCCTTCTGCGCGGACCCAACTATAAACGTAGATAGAAAATCAATTTTACCAGATTCTGGGAATTTAGCCCAAGACACATTCAAATAGATAAGTTGGGTGGGGGCGATTTTTATCGATGAAATTTGCTTGTAGCACATGGAATCTTGGATTGAGAATTTATGATCCGGAAATTTTGTGTCATATGGAATTATGTAAAATTGATTTCTTAATCCGTCTCCCGCTATCGGCGACCTGTCTCGCATTTGCAAACAGTTTGGATCCAGATGAGACACCGATCTTCGTACTCAAATACTAAAGTCGTCAGTTCTCTACCAAACCATATGTTGTGACCACTCTTTAGAATCGTCTCGAAGAGTGCATTTGCCATAGATTGCTGGTGTAGCCCCTCTGAACTTGACGAACAAATAAGTATTATTACCAATCTTAAAGATAAGTGGCAGCATAATGCAGGATGAAAGTCATACAGAAAGTTCTTATAGAGCTTTGTGTATGAGCGCTTTACTCAATGAATACACATTTCTACGTATTTGCAAATAGAGTAGACCCAGATCAGACGGATCTGTAGAAGCCGTCTGATCAGGGTCTGCTTTGCTTGCTTATGAAAAAATATAGAATGATTTTATAGTTTCTACCATGGCCAAAACTTCCGTTGTCCATGAGCTATTATAAAAATGAATATAATTGATATTCATTATTTCATTATTTTTTTAAGTAAATATTTATGGAGTCAAGGGTTAATCAGTCACATGCCTTATTCTATTTCCTCATATCGACGCCTTTTTACGTCTCTGTAAAAGTCAACTTTTAAAACCATTGTGATATATAAAGCATTAGCTCCATATGTATCACAATGGTTTCAAAACTGCACAATTCTAAAGTTTCAATACTATTCCATTCTAAAGTTTTCCTTTTCTCTAATAAATGTGCCTTTTCGGTAGATTTGTTCAAAGAGTTTTGGATCTAAAAATAGCCTATGAGAGAATGTGTTTAAATTGTATTCGTATGATAACTCGTGTGTTATTCGGCAGTTTTGGTGGTTGTGTTTTTTATCATTGGCTCTAACCCTTACGTTGCTGAATTTTCAAATGGACGATTCCAAAACTCAAACAGGTCAAGCTTATTGTAAATATCTAGGTATTTTTTTCTAAAAAAGTGTAACTTGACAAACAGTGAATACCCTAATGAGAGGGCTCCTCTAGGAGCCCTCCCATCTGGGTCTACACTGTTTGCAAAGGACATTAGTGACTCGTGTCCCGCACTGTACGAGTTAATATTATGATATTCTGATATATGATTTATATATATATATATCTTTATACACGTATAGTCGAAGTCTGTTCTATACTGCAATGTCACGAAATCTGTGACTGTCCCCTGTGAACAATAATGCATGGGGGTAAAAATTGTTTCCGATCAATCCTGAAAGTAAAAGAAAAATCAGACATACGTGTCACCTGCTTCATACTTTCGTCTTGGACAAGTGATTTTCAGTAGAACTTGATGAATAAACATATGTGTAATTTAAATCTGGTGGTTCCTTAGTGCAAAAAATGCAAAAACACTTTACACGTTTATTCCATAAATACGCTTTTCTACGCCTTTGCAAACTGAGTAGATCCAGATCAGACGGCTCCTATAGGAGCCGTCTGATCAGGGTATACTCTGTTTGCTTATGATATAATATAGATATGATTCTACAGTTTCTGCCATGGCCTGAAATTCCTGTATCAAAATGCTTTTGTAACAGATTAATATATTTCATATTCATAACGTCATTGTGTCTTACATGAATATCAATGGAGGAAAAGGTTACAGAAACTTTGGCTGTACCTATCACTGGTAGCACGTAAGCTGCATCGAGTGGGGTTCTAGTTTATATGTGCCCATTGTTTAGACGTACATACTGAAAATGTTTTGATTCCAAGATGCTAGTCTTGCTCTGACATGAACCTTCCAGTTTTTGTCTTTATTAGCTTAGTTCAATATAATTTAGCAGAAAAATGCCTTTAATGGTTCTCTGTCAAGATTGTTTTACGACATTGTGGCTCATAAAGTGTATTTGGCCGCTCAAGGTGCGGTTTGTTTTTCTTCTGTGGATTGATAAGAAGTCCAGATACTGGTCATATTAAAAAGTAATTTTTTGTATATTTCTTGGGTGGCCATGTACAAATGTTGTTCAAGGCGATATGATTTGTCACAAATCATTGTCAAAAAGGACGTTACTATCTTGCCTTATATGACAATAGGGAAATGAGAAATAGGTTTACTGAACCATTTCCCTGAGGTTTACTGAACCATTTCCCTGTTGTATATTCATGTAAGAAATATTGACATTGTGAATATTTGTTGTTGACTTTGTATAATGGCATCTGCACGCATGAATGTTCGGTAATTATAGAAACTATAAAATCAGGTATACATTAAAACCTCTCTATAACAGCCACTAAAGTGTGTTAATGAATTGGTATTTAGGACAGAAGGTTGCTTAAAGCAAGGTGAAAGTAAAACCTACAGGTTTTATAGGAGCGTTCTGTTTTACTTTCACCTTGCTTTAAGCCGCCACCTGCCTTTAACACAAAATACTTGATGTAATTTAGTGGCCGTTATAGAGAGGTTTTACTGTATTATGATTTTATATGCAAACATAGCAGGCCCTTTTCAGACGGCTCTTACATGAGGCGTCTGATCTGGGTCTACTCTCCTTGCAAAGGCGTGGAAATGAGTTTCTGTAAAGGAAATGGTTAATCATGTGTTGTGCAAGAGTTTTAGTGTGGAGGAGGATGGTCAAAAATGACAAAAGCAATAGCCTTTTCCTTTATATAAACGTGTTTTCAAGCATTTGCAAACAGAGTAGACCCAGATCAGACGGCTCCTATAGGAGCCGTCTGATCAGGGTCTGCTCTGTTTGTTACTGGAATTTGAATGATGCTTCGTTACTTTCAAAAATGGTTACAACGTTCCACCTTCCATATTTGGTTGTAACTATTTTCTCCATGAATATTCAGTAGGTATTGAAATTTGGAATAAACATAGAACAGGGAAAGGATTAATACAGGAGTTGCTTGTCTTAGTCCCGTTTCTAGTTATGCCACTACAGTGCAATTTAGTACGATGATAAATAAATGCACGCCATTCTAAATATACCAAAATAATAGTGCCGTTTAGTATAATCAATGAAGCCTCAGTCTCTTTAGTGTAATCAGAAACAATTATAGGTTTCATGAAAGCTCCTAATCAATCAAATACATACCAGTATGCCGACAGTAATTGCTGACCAGGGACTTTCATACTGTGAATATGGATGAACTAAAGAGCAGAACAATAGAACAGTTTCAACTCGTTTGATGTCAAATGTTTATCGTCTGCACACAGTGTGGATAGTTTAATGTTTTTGGTGCCAAATGTTTTCGTCTGTACACATTGTCGATATTCTAAATCTTTTGACATTAAATATACAGTAAAACCTCTCTATAACGGCCACTAAATTACATCAAGTATTTTGTGTTAAAGGCAGATGGTCGATTAAAGCAAGGTGGAAGTAAAACAGAACGCTCCTATGGGAGCGTTCTGTTTTACTTTCACCTTGCTTTAAGCAGTCACCTGTCCTAAATACCAACTAATTAACCAAATTCAGTGGCCGTTATAGAGAGGTTTTACTGTAATTGCCAGGAGTGTAGCTAGCGATATACACTTACGCACATGCCGTAACGTCACTCTGAAAGATGAAAACATTATTATGGTGGCCAAAATGGAACAAAAAATGGGGTGGGGGTAGATTTTGATAAATATTCTGTCGTGTCATGTAAGCATGCATATATTCCCTCATATTGACGCATTTTAATGCCTCTGTAAAAGTCACCTTTTGAAATCGTTGTGATAGATTGAGCGTGTACTCCTCTAGAAGCAAATGCTCTATTTATCACAATGCTTTCAAAACTTCACAATTCTATTTTTCCGGGGACTATGCACCCGGATTCCTATCGCCACGTTGCGTACATAATAATTAGATTCAGCTACGCTCCTGCTAATGGGCTATTCAACTCTGAAATTCAGCGTTAATAGGGCTAAGTAAACGGGACCCAGATACCTATCTGCCCTAATTAATATCAGAATCAGTCAGTTTCTAGTAAGGTATCGTGTCACCATGAAAGCTAAATTCATCGATCTTGTATAAAGGGGAAAGCTTTTTATGGTATTATTTGACGACCAGCTAACATTCTCATAAGATATTTGGATTTTCGCAGGAAATCCAATTTCTGAAGTCGCAAAACCCGTCTTAAGTGACTCCAAAATGAACATACCCCTGGACGCCTATAGCCACGGTGCGTTTTTGGATTGGATTCAGCCGCGCTCCTGTCTGCACACATTTTGGACAGTTTTTACAACTCTTTTAGAGTTTCCGTCTGATACGATGTGGACATTTTAACTGTTTTAGTGATGAAAGTTTTCGTCTGCACACATTGCGGACATGTTAACTCTTTTGGTATGAACTATGTTTATTCTGTACACATTGTCGATATTTGAACTCGTAACACTTTTAGCGCCAAATACGTTTCGTCTGCACATATTGTCATCTGCTTTAAATGTATTTTCCTTTCATTGCTTCTTATAACGTAAACGGAGTGTCAAACAGCTTGGATCCTGATGAGACGCCGAGTTACTTGGCGTCTCATCTGGATCCAAACTGTTTGCAAGAGTAATCACATATTCGCCCATTGCTGCAAGCGCTGGGAGTCGACTCGCTTTCCTGCCACTGTGACGTCGAGGGCGTTAAAATGACCACATCATCTCTTTCTTCATATAAACGTCATATCACGCCTTTGCAAAATCATTTGCAAACAGAATAGACCCGGATCAGACGGCTCATATAGGAGCCGTCTGATCGGGGTCTGCTTTGTTTGCTTATGAACTTATAATAAATCTGGCTCTACAGTTGCTACCAGCACCACTTATACCACAGAACTTATACTGTTTAACTCCAAACGTAATGCAGAACGTGTATCAAACATAGAAATCAAAGTTGAACATGCTGAGATAAAACCATCAACGTGGGTTCGAAATTTAGGGGCATTCCTCGATTCCAACATGAACATGGAACAACAGGTGAATTCTGTTTGTAGGTCTTGTTATGCCCAGCTACGACAAATAGGCCATATCAGAAAATATCTTACCATTGATGCTACTAAAACCCTAGTAAATTCTCTTGTAACATCCGGACTCGACTATTGTAACTCCCTGCTTTGTGGTTTACCAAAGACAACTTTGAACAAACAGCAGACTGTCCAAAATGTTGCAGCTCGTATCATTACCAGGACATCACGTTTTGACCACATAACACCAGTGTTAAAGAAACTTCACTGGCTCCCAGTGGAACACCGGGTTGACTTTAAACTTTTGACTCACACCTATAAAGCATTGAATGACAAATCTCCAAGTTACATCACAAACATATTAAAGATATATAAACCTCAGCGTGATTTAAGATAAAAAAAAATTGACTTTATGGCCCTCGTGATACCATGATCCCGCACAGTTACCTATGGTGATCGTAGCTTTGCAAAGGCGGTTCCTAAGTTGTGGAATGAACTACCGGTGGGAATACGGAAGTCAGCTTCACTTGAGTCTTTTAAAAGAACTCTTAAAACTCATTTCTTTTTAAAGATATATGGTGGCTGATGTATATTTTAAGCCCAAATAGCTGTTGCATGTTTTAACTCGGCTACACTTGAATCTTTTAAAAGATCTCATAAAAAGCTTTCCTTTTTAAAGTATTATGGTGGCTAATATATATTTTAAGCCCAAACAGCGGTTGCATGTTTTAACTATAGAAATAGTATGCCATCAACTTTGCTTTATTCTCTTATCATAATTGTATTATACCTTACTAGGCATATGGATTTTAAATTTTGAGGTTATGCGATGTTCTTTTTATACCTTAGACACTTTTACACTGTAAATGGTTTTGTTTTGTTTATTATGTTGTTTTTATTTCTATTTCATATCTTATATTTTCTTTAATTTCTGCTTTAGTATGTATTAATGTTTTAATTGTAAAGCACTTTTGAACGTATTTAGATATGAAAAGAGTGCTATATAAATATGGTATAATAATAATAATAGCACCAAAACAAAATCCTGTGTACTATATAATTATGCCATAACAAAAAATCAGCTAATAAATATTCATTATGTCATTGTTTCTTAAATGAATATACAAATGTACAACAGGGAATGATTATTAAACTCAACATAGGGTGTGTACAAAATCAGTTTTTTGCAAAGAGTTTGAATCCAACGCCGAGAAATTCGGTGCCTCATCAGGATCCAAACTGTTTTGTCACCTGGTCAATAGTTCCTTAACCCTTTACTCCACAACTACGCCTTTCTACGCCTGTACAAACAGAGAAGACCCAGGTCATACGGTTACTGTAGGAGCCGTCTGATTAGGGTCTGCTATGTTTGCTTATGATATAATATAGGTATGGTTCTAGAACTTCTCTCATGGCAAAAAGCATACGCCTATGATGCCTTTATAAATATTCATATAATTGATAAGTATGACGTCGGTATTCAGAGGTCCAGATTAGATGCTTAACCCTTTCCTCCATAAATACGCATTTCTACGCCTGTAATAATCAATTCTTAAAACCATTGTGAAAAATAGAGCATTTGCTCCTAAGGAGCAAATGCTCTATTTATCACAATGGTTTCAATGCTACACAATTCTAACGTTTTCCTTTTCTTTAGTTAATGCTCCTTTTCGGTAGATTTATTCAAAGAGGTACGGGGCTAAAATAGCCTTTGAGGGAATGGATTAATAATTATGATGTAATTATTCAGAGGTCCAAATAAGAGGCTTAAATAAAACCACTTTCAAGAATAATCTCTTTATTTCTCCACCAAACCCTGTGGTGTGACTACTATTTAGAATCGTCTCTAAAGGTATAGAAAAACGTATTTATGAAACAAAGGGTTAAAATGATGTAAACACGGGGCTGAGCAGATTACATTTTTCCGATTCCGATACAAAAATAGCCCGCAATCGTTACAAGACAGTTTTCTCCGCCTGCCATGACGGATTAGATTTCCTTCAGAATATGATACGTTGATACAGAGAATAGTCCAAGCTCTGATCCTCTGGAATAAACGTGTATAAAAATCAATCCAGCTGAAATCTTCCGAAATCCGGATAATAGCCCATCCTGAGTCAGCAGTATGGAAAGACTCACTCCGATGAAAACCCCTATCGTGCAATGAAAACAGTCGCCTGTGCAGACTCTAGTTCATGTATATTTTCCTGATTTACTTACTTGTCTAAGTGGAAAAGGACGCTATGTTACGCTACGTCTTCATGACTGTCTTTATCGCTACATTCCATCTATATTTAGTAACTTTTCTCGGATATCATTTCAATCGATTTCAATTCTTAAAGTGTGAATTCTACCATTTCTATTTTGGAAAAGTCACCGGGGCGTCAAACAATTTGGATCCTCACCAGACATCGTGTAACAGCTTGATTCAAATTACAGTTACTACAAATATCCCTAAACTGTAAAATATGGAATAGACAGCTTTTAAAACCCTTTACTCCATAAATACGCATTTCTACGCCTTTGCAAACAGAGTAGACCCAGATCAGACGGCTCCAATAGGAGCCGTCTGATCAGGGTCTGCTCTGTTTTCTTGCGATATAATAATGATATGATTCTGCAGTTTCTGGATGGTTTCCAAAATAAGACCAGGATGGGGTTCCCTTAAGTAATATGGGAATAAATGGAATGCGCTCCTGGAAATATTCTGGCTTCCTGTTCATCCTCTCTGTTGAATGCATGATTTGAGGCAATAGTTATATATGGCTTGTAGAATGTTTATTACATGCAATTAAATTTTAAATATTTCTAACTCGGCAACTCGAAATTTAATTGCCTGTAGGTCCGCTGTGTTTGCTTATAACATAGATAACATTCTGCAGTTTCTGCCATGACCAAACACTCCTGTGTCTATGTGCTAAATTATAACAATCTAATTGATATTAACCAATTCGCTCATATTGACGACTTTTGACGACTCTGTAAAAGTCACTTTGTGAAGCCATTGTGATAAATAGAGCATTTGCTCCTATAGGAGCAAATGCTCTTTTTATCACAATGGTTTCAAAAATTCAAACTACAAAATTCTAAAATTTTCCTTTGCTCTAGATAATGCTCCTTTTCGGTAGTTTTATTCAAAGAGGTTGTATCTAAAAATAACCTACGAGGTAATGGGTTAATGATGTTTTATTTCTGGCATGAATATTCATGGTGTAAAAGGTTAAATGATTTCCACCTATATATTTAATCTGTATAGTTCCATGTCAAGTGTACACCTATAAACGGTTGCAAATGTTTTCATTATAGCCCCGCAAACGAAGTTTGAGAGGGAATATATATTGGGGTCAGTGTGTTGGTCGGTCGGTTGGTCTGTCTGTCTGTCTGTCTGTCTGTCTGTCTGTCTATCCTGTCCTGTCCTGTCTGTCTGTCTGTCTGTCTGTCTGTCAGACAGGTATTCCATCACCTTTAGTGATAGTTCTAGTTTAATGTGAGTATTATACTCGGTTTAAGCCTTTTACATGAATATTCATGTAATCAATACTAACATCATGAATATTAATTATGTTAATTGTTATAATTGTGCATGGACACTGCATGATTTGTTTTTACCATGACAGGAATTGTAGCATCATATCTATAGTATATCATTTTTAAGCAAACATAGCAGACCCTGGATCTACCCTGTTTGCAAATGCGTTGAAAGGGTTACAGAAATAAACGCGTATAAACCCTGCAATCATCTAATTAACCCATTTCCTCCTAGACTATTTTTAGACCCAACCTCTTTGAAAAAAATCTACCGAAAAAGAGCATTAACTATAAAAAAAGGAGAATTTTAGAATTGTGTAGTTTAGAAACCATTGTGATAAATAGAGCATTTGCTCCTATGGAGCAAATGCTCTATTTATCACAATGGTTTGATTGGTTTCAAAAATGACTTTTACATAGGCGGTGCAATAAGGCGTCAGTAGGAGGGAATGGGTTAATACCGACGTAATCAGCCGATTTGTGTAAGTAACTAAGTGTCTGTCTATAATCAGACGTCATTTGCATTTGACTTTGCGATACCACTAATCAAGCAAAATATAAATGGTGGGGGTGCTTCAAGATTGTGATTTAACTCTTTGCGTCGGGGTCTCCGTGGTTGAGTGGTAATGGTCTTCGGATGACACCCCCTTAGCCCCTAATCGCTGTGGTTTGAATCCCGGCCTGGGAAGCTTGAGGGGCCAGGGAATCTTGAGGGGTTTGTTTCATGTGAGGAAGCCTTCCAGCTGGCTTGTAGTAGGTCAGTGGTTCTACGCATGTGTTTTTCTGTTCACGGAAATAAACAATTGGTTCCATACACGAAAAAACACATCTGAGATCTTCCTCTACAAATGTACCTGTAATTAGCTGGGTTGTGGTATGACTAAAATACTGTTAACCCATTACCTCATAGGCTATTTTTAGATACAACCTCTTTGAATAAATCTACCGAAAAGGAGCATTAAATAGGGAAAAGGAAAAATTTAGAATTTTGTAGTTTGAAACCATTGTGATAAATAGAGCATTTGCTCCTAGAGGAGCAAATGCTCTATTTATCACAATGGTTTCACAAAGTGACTTTTACAGAGTCGTCAAAAGTCGTCAATATGAGGGAAAGGGTTAAAGCGACGTAAACCCCGATACAAAAAAACCCAAAACGAATAAGGCCCTGCCTGCTAGACCTAAAAGGCATTTGCAAACAGCTTGGATCTAGAACTCGGTATCTCATCAGGATCCAAACTGTCTGACATTCGGTCAATAGTTTCTCACAAGTTTTAACGCATCAATGTATAATGTAGAAAGCGTGAATCCTTCTCAGTCTGAGTTCTGAGTCTGAGTCTGAGATCATTCTCAAGTATCAGGGTCCATGATTATAAAGCTTTTAGTTGAGTCTGAGTTCGTTCTCAAGTTTTTGATTGGTCAGATTTGAGCCTTTGGCTCAAATCTGACCAATCAAAAGCTTGAGAACTCAAATCTGACCAATCAAAAGCCTGAGAACGAAATTCAGACTCAACTAAAAGCTTTATAAGCATGGACCCTGATTGGTCATATTCTGAGCTTGCCCAATCAGATACTTGAGAATGATCTCAGACTCAGACTCCGAACATTTATAACCTTGGATCCTGATTAGCATTTACAAACAGCTTGGATCCACCGACACCGAGTCAACTAGATTCATCAAGGCTTTAACCCCCCTCCCCTCCCCATCTTAGCTGAAACTCTGTAATCTATAGCATGATATAATAAGGGATAAATATGAAACAATATTCAACTCCAGGTCTTTGTTTTCTTTACTTTCAGATACAAACAGCCTAGGACTACAGTATCAATGTCACACTTGCATGAATGGCGGACATAAACAGGTCTGAGCTGTTTTTATGATGAAGTTAGTACGTGGGAACAATCCGGATACATCTTAACAAGCTCGATAACCATCAACGCCAAATATGGAGGCATTAAAATCAAAAGGTGCCAGGCGAGACGTAATAGACTCTATGCTGACTTATGTCAACAAAGATTTGATGATATGTAAGCTCTTCTACTTCTTCTTCTTTGCTGCATTTGGGTCCCTATACCCGCTACTCGCCATCTACTTCAAACAACTGGGCATGAACGCCACGCAGAGCGGTATTCTTATAGGTTTTAGACCGTTTATAGAATTTTGTAGTGCCCCGTTCTGGGGAGGAATTGCCGACAGATTTAGAAAATGGAGACAATTACAGCTTCTGTCCTTGTTCTGTTGGATAGTTTTCACCTTAGCTATGGCGTTCGTTAAACCCCCGCCTATATCATGTCTAGGAGAAGGAAACATTACTGAAGCCGACGTCATTAATTTTGAAAAGGATCTAATAAAACCGTCGTATAGCACCGTGTTTTATGAGAGAGACGCGGTACGAGATGCATTCTTCACTTTGCTGTTAATTGTAGTCATTGGGGAATTCTTCAGCGCACCAGCAATCACCTTCGCCGATACGGTAACGTTGTCCTACCTTGGGGAGGATACTGACAACTACGGGCGTCAGAGAATGTTTGGCTCTCTGGGCTGGGGCTTGTCCATGTTCTTCGTTGGCATGGCGCTTGACCATTCTACAACGTTTCCAGAACATCCGTGTGAGAAGCAACATCATAAGGAAAAGAATTACATGATATGTTTTGCTGTGTTCTCTGTTCTAATGAGCTGTGCGTTTATAACAGCTACTCAGTTTAAGTTTCCTGGCCAGGGTAGTGGCAAGGATCAAACCTGGCCCAGTGTCCTTATAGCCATGAAAGACAGGGTCACGGAGACTATAACTGGTAAGAAAAAGATAGACAGGGAGCAGCTTGTAGAAGAAGATGATGAATTTAAATTCGGACAACCGAAATCCCAGATGCAAGATGGGCCAGATCAAAGGCATGGGCAGCTGTCGGAAAACGGCAAGCCATTGCAGATATCTCTTGAATCTAAGACTGACATGGTATATGATGCTATAAACAGCCCTGGTGCCCAGCCTATGGCCCCGCCAGACCCTGATGAACCGTTCCTTGGGCGATGGGTGGCGGTCCTGAAGCTACTTGCTCAGTTGAAGTTTGTGTCCGTGCTGTTTGTGCTATGGTTCATGGGCTTTGGCATCGGACTGATATTCACTTTTCTGTTTTGGCATCTACAGGACCTTGGAGGTAGCCCAACCCTGTTTGGTGTGGCGTCAGTTATCAACCACATGTCGGAGCTCCTAGCTTATTTCCTGTGCCCAAGATTCATAGCGGCTTTTGGTAAGTATTGTTCTTACCCAGTTTATCTATTCTTTTGAAACAGCTGAACCTTTTATTCGATGAATATTTATATAATAATGAAACAGTGACATCATGCTTATTTATTAAATTACTTTTTCATAACAGCTTATGGACACAGGATTCTTTGACCGTGATAAAAACTGTAGATTCAGATCTACATGATTTCATCAGCACACAGAGCAGACCATGAAGAGACGGTTCCTACGGGGGCCGTCTGGTCAGGGTCGACTGTGTTTGCAACGGTCTTCAAAGATTTAAAGGGTTTAATACTTCTGTGTATTAGTATAAATAGGCGTACAGCACAACCTGTCTTAGGCGGCGATTCATGTATTGAACATAGGAGTCTTAAAAAGTAGGCGGTCGCTTAATGCAAGGCAAAAGTGATACAGAAAGCTCTTTTCAGACCGTTGCCAACGCAGTAGACCATGACCAGATGGCTACTGCAGGAATCGTCTGGTCAGGGTCCTTGATTGATAATTATCCGTTAACTGGTAAGAAAATTCAGGAGGACACGTTTCAGGATTGCCTAGGTCATTAAGACTAGTTTCAGGAATGTCTAGATCTATCTCGAGGACTGGTTTTATGAGTTGTTTTGGTATTTATAACTAGTTTCAGGAGTTTCTAGGTCATGGATACAGATTTCAGGAGTGTCGAATTCGCGAGGACTGGTTTCAGGAGTGTCTGTGTCATTAGGACTGGTTTCAGGAGTGTTTATCTCATGAGGACTAATTTCTAGGTTATGAGGACTGATTGCAGGAGTGTCTATGTTACGAGGACGGACTTCAGGAGTGTCTAGGTTACGAGGACTGGTTGCAGGAGGCTAGGAGTGTCTAGGTTACGAGGAATGGTTTCGTGAGTGTTTAGTATACGAAGGTTTGTTCAAGGGTATCTATGTCATAAGGACTGGTTTCATGAATGTTGATGTCACGAGGAAGACTGGTCACGGGAGTGTCTATGCCTTGATCATCTAGGTCTTGATGAGGACTGGTTTCGGGAGTGTCTAGGTCATGGTGAGGATTGCTTTTGGGAGTGTCTAGGTCATGATGAGTACTGGTTTTAAGAGTTTCTATGCTGTTATGGTCACTGGTTTCGGGAGTGTCTAGGTCATGGTTAAGATCGACGAGGATTGATTTGGGGAGTGTATAGGTCATGGTGAGGATTGGTTTCAAGAATATCTATTTCATTATAACCATTTTTTCCAAATTTTGAATATTCAGTAGGTATTGAAATTTTGAACAAACATAGAACAGGGTTAAGTTCTACTGTATTCATCCTTAGTCTACTATTTAATCGCGGTCTGCTGAAACTCTCATACGGTGCAATGTTTACTTTTTTCGAATCATTCAAGCTTTTGAGTCACTGAATGGCAAACAACTTGGACCCAGACGATAGGCCGAGTTACTCGGCGTCTCATAGGGATCCAAGCTGTTTGCAAATGACTCTCACATCGTATTAACTCTTTTGGCGCCAAATTTAAAAGTGTCCTCTGCAATAACAATTTCATATTAAATATAATTCTAAACTAAATAATAAAGGTATATTAGTAAAACATTTCGTTTTATAAACCTGTATGCTTGGGCTAAAAAGAAAACACTTACAGAAAACAGTGAAGTCCCATGTCAGGCGGCATCTGACCTGGGACTGCACTGTTTTCAATGGTGCTAACAAGCAACATTGGCGCCGAAAGAGTTAAACAGGCGAAGTGTTGGTATCTGTTAGTATCACAATATTGCAGACTCAGTCTGTCTATAACGTTTAATGTTACAATATTTCTAAAACCAATATTTCCTTAATGTCTAAATATGGAAATATTGCTGAAACCAGTATGCTGATTATATCTGATGCAATAATATCCATGCAATAATACGGGAAATATGAAATGTTGTCGAGACTAGAAAGTAATGACACAACGTAGACAAATTTAACTTGTTTTGTTTGATATGGTAAGTAATCATTTCGGTTACATCATGTCAAAGGGCATATAAACACATACAAGCAGATCATAACAAACTCCTTGTGAGAACAAAGCGTCTGTTTATAACATCTCTATAATGTGTCTATAACATTTCTATAAATTGCATATAACATCTCTGTAGCATCTATATAACATCTATATAATGTGTCTGTAACAGCTCTATAATTTGCATGTAACATATCTATAACATCTCTCTAATAACATCTCTATAACTTGTCTATAACACCTCTATGACATCTACATGTATATAGCATCTCTATAACTTGCATATAACATATCTATAACATCTTTCCGCTGCATTTGTTTTACCTCATAAGCATGGGCACCATCACTGGAATTGCTTTGGCACAGTGATCTACAACCCAAGTGGTCCCATTGTCGACTTGCATACATCGCTATGATAGTCACGAACAGCTTCAAATAATTACACTTTCAATTCCACCCTCTCATCTTTGATCGCTTTATTTCATTTATTCTGTATTTATTACTCTCATGGGTAAAACGGGATGATTACAGATATAAAAACTCAATATCGTCCGTACAATTAATGGCCAAAAAACGTATGTGGTTTCAAAGAGGCAGCAAAATTATGAAACTCATTTGATAGTCATTTGTTCTGGGGAATACTTGATAGCGATCGATGGGGAAAATCAGCAGTGAGTTTGTAAACTTCGTACTTTGTATAGCAGGTACAAGTGTTGACATGCCCCTTTGATGTACTGCCATTTGCAAACAATGAAGACACAGGTCAGATGGCACATAATGGCTCAGATGGTTAGGGTCTGCACTATTTGTTATTCAAAATCAAAGTTGAATTAATGTCACGACATCAATCTTTTACCCTGATGCATATTCATGTAAAAGTAATAACATAATACTGACGTTTATATTGGTACAGAGGTACAGATAAGATGTGTACATTAAAACAATTTCAAGAATAACTTCTTTATACCTCTTTATAACCTATATAACCTTATGTTGTGACCACTCTTCATCACTGTTTACCGATGCAGTCTATTCACAGAGCTCCAGATAAGAGGCGTAAATTATAACCTATTCATGAATAACTTCTTTATTTCTCCACCAAACCCTATGCTGTGACCACTCTTTAGAATCGTCTCTTCGAGACGATTCTAAAAAGTGGTCACAACATAGGGTTTGTAGGAGAAATGATGATTTTATTGTCTGAGTAAGCACAGTCATCTGTTTCTCTGTTGGTAAATGAACACAGGGTGTTTTGGCCTCGTCAGATACTATGAAATTCCATAAGCAAACAGAAAACCCTGGTCAGATGACTTCTACAGACGACCGTCTGGCCTTGGTCTACTGTGTTTTCACCGGCGGACGTGGTTGTGTGGCTAACGCGCTCGACTGCAATACCAGGGGTCACGGGTTCGATCCCCCGCCGGACCAAGTCCTTCGGACGAGACTATAAACCGAGATCCGATGTGTCAGTGCTTTACACTGGGCATCTAAAAGAACCAGAGAAACTCAGTCGATAACTAGAGAGGGGCATCGCGCCCGGGTTTCTCTGTATCCTCTCGATCCTCTCTGTCTCTCTGGGCTGGGTGTCCAATTAGCCAAAAGTGAGCAGAAACGGAAGTTAATCAACACAAACAAACAAACTCTGTTTGCAAAGGTGTCAACGGGCGTCTGGAAAGGGTTAATTCAACATTGAATCAACGCTATTTGCATCGATCGGTTTCATCTACTCTTTTTTTTGGCATGTTTGATACTTTAATTACAGTAAAGTCTCCTGGCTGAGAAAAAATTGAAAGTATTTAACCCTTTATTCCGTGAATATTTGTGTACGATATTATGAATATTAATTAGACTGACATTATGAATATTAATTAGACTGACATTATGAATATTAATTAGACTATTTTTATAACGGTATATGAATACATGACATTTTGGCTTGAACAAAAATTGCAGAATTAGATTTAGATTATACATTTGTACCATAAACAAACAGAGCAGACCCTGATCAGACAGCTCTTTTAGGATCCGTCTGATCTGGGTCTACTCGGTTTGCAAACTCGTAGAAAGGCGTCTTAATGGAGGTTAATACTGTTGGTTGTTTCACCTTTCGTTTTGCATTGAGCAGTGACCTACTGTAAAGTTCGCCCGTGGCGTGCAAGTGTGTGTGCGTGTGCGCGTGCGTGTTTGTGTGCGCGCGTGCGTTTGTGTGTATTTTGTGAATCCGTGAGTCGCAACTGTCTGCACAACTAGGGTTTGATGGGGGAAATAAAGGAGTTAGTCTTGAAAACGCTTTATTAACCCTTTCCTCCATAGGCTATTTTTAGACCCAACCTCTTTGAATGAATCTACCCAAAAGGAGCATTTACTAGAGAAAATTAAAATTTTAGAATTTTGTAGTTTGCAACCATTGTGATAAATAGAGCATTTGCTCCTATAGGAGCAAATGCTCTATTTATCACAATGGTTTCAAGAAGTGATTATTACAGAAGCGGGCGTAGAAAGGCGTATTTATGCAGGAAAGGGTTGATTTACGCATCTTATCTGGACCTCGGGTCGCTCTAGAGGGGTGGATAATGCTTGATGTCCATCATCGTTATAGGTAAACTTATTTACCAAACAAGTAATTACATTTAGCGTATCTATTGGCGGTAGAAATCTTAACATCCTAACAGTGGGTCTAAATTTCTCATTTACGGTGTTAACATAAAACATTTAGTGCTGGGGAGCATTCATTATTCATGCAAACTGCTTTATTTGGAGTCAACTCTTCTCTTGCATTGGAGCATCTCATCAGCTCAAACATTCACACATGCTCTCCGTTAATATGTATGCAATTGACTATGAAGCTTTATAGCTTGTTAAACAGGTAAATAAAAGCTTTGATTTTAATTAGACGCCGAGTTACGCTGCGCCGGATTTGAACCAAGTTGTTTGTTAATTCCGCTAAGGACGTATTATACAAGAGAAGGGTTAATATCTTTATTTCTGCGGGTTTGGGGAATAATGACTTTTCAGACGGGAACTACTGCATTATTAACCACAATAGCTTCGATTACGTCAATAGAAACACTCTTGAAAACAGTTATTCCATTTGCGTCCCTGTATTTGAAAAATAGCTTATCAAACTTCCACTCTTCATTCGGAGGTAGCACGCTTGATTTCACGTTCAGTGGCTGATCTGGATCTGCTCAGCTTGCGATGACATGATCACGCTTTGTATCTATGACGTCACTCATATTACAACATAACGGAGCAGATAACCACAGATGAACTTTGGAACTCTGTTACAGCAAGCACTTTCTCATACATAGCACAAAATAATATTCTCAAGTAAGTTTGCCAGGCTCAGAAGTTTTATAACCTCGGGACCAGGTTTCCAGCTTCTTTCAGAGTATTTGTAGCTGGAAATCCAACAAACATGCTTGATATAGTCTTGAGTCTCGAAGGTCTTAGGTCACATAAAATATAATAATGTATGTAAATAGTAGATCAGCATTTGCGCGCCATGGGAAACTGGCTTGTCGTGACTGTGTAGTCTAAACTCAAACCATGCGCGGCGTCAGGTCGCACTCATACTTATTAAAAGTCATGCTGTTACGTGACGTCATCGCAATGTTTACATGATTTTACACTCATCAACACATAGTCATGTTGTTACATGGCGTCATTGAAAGGTCTACATGAGTTTACACTCATCAACACATACAGTCATGTTGTTACATGGCGCCACTGAAAGGTCTACATTATGTGTCACTTATCAACATGTGGAGTCAGTGTTGGTACATGGCGTTAATGCAAGGTATGTTAGCAGATTGCACGCATCAGCATATGGAATCAGTGGTGTTATATGACGCCATTGCGAGATCTACATTACTTTGCACTCAACATCAAGCGTCATTTTGTTACGTGACGTCATTGCAAGGTATACTTATTTTACACTCAAAAACACCAAGCGTCACGTTGTTTCGCGGCGTCATTGCAAGATGTACCTTTTATCCAGTCACCAGGCTTTTCTAGTGACATAATAAAGGGGGTGCAGATAAACTTAGGTTTATTAGGTTACTTCCGGTAGTAGAAGGTTTATTAGGTTAGTAGATAGGCGTAATGATTCTATAACCATGGAACTATTTTAAATTTCTGTAAATAGGCATAAAAATTATGTTGACGGAATAGATCTTACAGAAAATTCACCAAAAGAATTATTCAAATGAGAAAAAATAAAAATAATTGGCTATAGCTGGATTCGAACCCGCGACTGATCCTACAAAAACCAATTCTAAACACTCTTGAGACGTCGTCCTTACCGATTTCGCCACTGAGGCCACATACAAAGTGACGTTGATTTATCAGTTTTATTAATTTAATTCACCGCTGGCGAAACGCGTTTTGATAAAATCAAGACAGGAAGCAACTACTGACAGATAAATAGTAAATGTTTTCTTTTCACTCTAATGATAATTTGATTGCTAAACTCTTACAGGGGCGGTGATAGTCATAGACCTTAATATAGGCTGTTCAGTTCCATCGATTTATGAGTGACGTTAGGTATATCTAAAAATAGAAACCGAGACTACGGAACTCGAATTTGACCAGAGAATAAAACAATGTTTGTTTGAAATAACTTATCGACCCTCGATTCAAATCATCTTATTTTTCAAATTCAACCACGTTTTCCCCTCTTGTAATACAAGTATCGAAACTATTTTCCTCTGCGGTAGCTCATTAGATGTATTTACGTCTAAATGGAAATGAAAAGGGAGAGATCCGTTGATCGGAAAACCGCATTTCAAATGTAAATTATTTCAAGAGTGTTGTGTTTTAGGCATATGAGTCTATGAAAAAAGATATTTTACTAAATTGACTGGATAAATCGAATAATAGGTTAGTGCAGTAGATGGGACGCCTTTATCCGACTCGGAGAGAAAACAGTTGAGGCTCGGCAAGCCTCGCCTCAACGTTTTCTCCCCTCGTCGGATAAAGGCGTACGGCACTAACCTATTATTCTCTATATCTTGCCCTCATAAACAGCACGTGTCATGTTACGCGGCGTCATTGTAAGACTTACATTAGTTTGCATTCATCGGCATATAGCGCCACGTTGTTACGTGATGTCATTGCAAGGTCTACATTATTTTGCAAGGATCATATTCGCGTGTCATGTTATTATGTGACGTCATTACAATGTGTACATTATTTTGCACTCATCAAAATTAAGTGCCATGTTTTATATGACGTCATTTCAAGATCTACCTTATTTTGCACTCATCAGCATTAAGTGCCATGTTGTTACGCGGCGTCATTGTAAGATTTACATTATTTTGCGCTCATCAACATATTGTGCCGAGTTGTTACATGGCGTCATTAAATTAATTTGCATTAACCAAAACTATGTGTCAAGTTGTTACGTTACGTCATTACAATGTCTACATTATTATGCACACATCAACATCAAGTGTCATGTTGACTTTACTACATTTTTATTGACGTCATTGCATGATATTAGTTCTCACCCATCAACATGAAGTTTAATGCTATTGCGCGGCGTCATTGCAAGATTAACATCACATGTGATGTTGTTACCTGGTATCAATACAAAGTCTAAATTAGTTTGTACTGTTGTGTCTGTACAGTCCGTAGCAGTGGACACATTGTGTCGCTGCTGTAAAGGAACAGTAATTGCCAAGGTCAACTATCATGAAAGAGCTGTGGTGCCAGACTCTTAACACATTCTCGCCTAGACTATTTTTAACCCGGCCTCTTGAATTAATCTTCCGAAAAGGAGCACCAACTATAGAAACGGAGAAGTTTAGATTTGTGTAGTTTTAAAAGCATTGTGATAAATAGAGCATTTGCTCCTATGGAGCAAATGCTCTATTTATCACAATGGTTTCAAAAAATGAGTTTTACAGAGGCACAAAAAGTCGTCAGTAGGGGAGAAAGTTTTAAAAAAAGAGGAGTACTAATCCGTCCAGTAGTGTTGTTTTTTCAGCCAAACCCTATTTTGTTAATACTCATCCAAATTGCTTCTTCGAGACGATTCGAATGAGTACGACAATCTTAGCGGAGAAATAGAGTAAAACCCTTCCACGAAAAGCCTTCTAGTTCTTGATCATTGAAGCATCTGGTAGCTTAATGCAGGACTAAAGTAATGCTGAAAGCTCCAATAGCAGAATTCAGCATTACTTTCGCCCTGCATTATGCAACCAGATACTAATGTTTATTCAGTAACATTTTCCCTGTTGAATACTCATGTAAGAAATAAAAATGATATACACATTTTCAACTGAATTTTTAAAATGGCATATGTGAATAGGATGTTTTGGTATTGGTAGAAACTGTAGAGTCGGATCTACCATAATTCAATATGCAAACAAAGCAGACTCTGATCAGACGGTTCCTACAGGAGCCGTCTGATCCGAGTCTACTGTGTTTGCAAAGACGCGAAAAGGTGTCTGTTTATATGAAGGAAAATGTAAAATGGTCGCTTTTTTCTACCGTTAAGAAAATATTTTACCAAATTTGCATAAGCAATTCTTTTCTACAGATCTCGTATTTCATACAGTGAGGTTCTCATATTCCTGTTGAACAAAATGAGATATACCTGAGTCTTGTAACACATCTCTACCATGAGAAATCATGATAGCATTGAGTGCTGTTTGATTAAGACAGTTGATTTCGTGCCAATGTCATTTTCGCAAACAATCGTTTGAAATCTAAGGAGATGCTTAAATTGGATGTTGAATCTAATCAAATTTGTTTCGTGCGTTTCAATGAGGCACTCTGAGATTGATTTTTTCCCTTCACAAATCAAATCATGGGAGCATGGTGTTTTCTGAATACAGAGTTGAAGAGTTGAATATTTACCCATCCGCGTGTGGCTAATATCAGTGAGTTAGGGTTGAGAAACAAAACCCAGAACTACGCCTGCACTTTCCGTATACAGTGCTCCCTCCCTACAACGACCCTCTCAATAACGATTCCCTCCTTACAACAACGCATGCCATTGTTTCCGAAACAACAAGGCTCCAGAAACAACCTTTTTCCATCGTATTTTCTTTATGCCTCCATCAAACCCTATGTTGTGACCACTCTTTAGAATCGTCACTTTGTGACGATTCTAAAGAGTAGTCACAACATAGGGTTTGATAGAGGCAAAACGGTTTTAGTTCTCGAAATGCACCTTATCTGGGGATCTGCAAACAAGCTAATTATGTGTGATTTTCCCTCCCTATAACAACTCCCTCTGAACAACACATACAATATTTGTATCCCAAAGGGTGTCGTTGTAGAGAGGGAGCACTGTACAGTTAAATATCTCTTAACCGGAAGACTTGGCATAAATAACGGTCTTGGAAACATGGTTGCAGTTTAATGCAGGGTGAAAGTCATGCAGAAAACTCCTGTAGGAGTTTTTGCTTGAGATTCATCCTGCATTAAACAGCTACCTGCCTAAAACTTCAACCTGCATTAAACAGCTACCTGCCTAATACCTGCATTAAACAGCTACCTGCCTAATACTATCTAAATTATTCTCTACTAGAATTACAGTTAAGAGGGGGTTTACTGTATCTGTCGATTTCAGTTTTGGCGTATCTGGGAACTAAATACTTCGTGCACATTATGAGCTGTGAGGATTGCTAAATTCCCGTCGTCTTTGGGTCATTATCCGTCATCAGTCGTCCGTCTTAGGGTCATTATCCGTCATCAGTCGTCCGTCTTAGGGTCATTATCCGTCATCAGTCGTCCGTCTGTGGGTCATTATCCGTCATCAGTCGTCCGTCTGTGGGTCATTATCCGTCATCAATCGTCCGTCTGTGGGTCATTATCCGTCATCAGTCGTCCGTCTGTGGGTCATTATCCGTCATCAGTCGTCCGTTCACTGTCAGATTGGTGACACTGTAGTATCCATATTTCTCAAGCAATCTTAACGCAGAGGCCTACTACTCAATGTTGACATCGACCGGCCTACTAATACTAGAACGCTTCATATATGATTAACACAGACCGAAAGAGGCCTACTACAACTACTGGGGCTCTTCGGTTATTGTCAACATAGACAGACAGATGCCTAATACTACTGGGACGCTTCACCTATTGTCAACATAGACAGACGGATGCCTAATACTACTGGGGCGCTTCACCTATTGTCAACATAGACAGACGGATGCCTAATACTACTGGGGCGCTTCACCTATTGTCAACATAGACAGACGGATGCCTAATGCTACTGGGGCGCTTCACCTATTGTCAACATAGACAGACGGATGCCTAATACTACTGGGGCGCTTCACCTATTGTCAACATAGACAGACGGATGCCTAATGCTACTGGGGCGCTTCACCTATTGTCAACATAGACAGACGGATGCCTAATACTACTGGGGCGCTTCACCTATTGTCAAAACAGACCGACGAAGGCCTATTACTACTATGACGCTTCACCCATGATCGACACCAACCGACGGTGGCCTACTACTACTACTACTACTGTGACGCTTCACCCATGATCGACACCAACCGACGGTGGCCTACTACTACTACTACTACTACTACTGTGACGCTTCACCCATGGTCGACACAGACCAACGGAGGCCTACAAATGTATTACTACTATGACGCTTTACCCATGGTCGACACCAAATGACCGCGGCCTACTACAGCTAGGGCGCTTCACCTACGGTTGACACAAAACAACCGAGGCCCTCAATACTTCTACGTATTATCAGTCAGAGAAATTTCTCGGAATAGAACACCCATATAGAACGCTTCACCTATGGTCGACATCAACCGACGGAGGTCTACTAGACTACTAGGGCGAAACGCACATGATCGCCACTGGTCGACGAAGGCCTTCTACTTGGATGATTACAGATATTTTTTCCGATTCTAGGAAACAGTCCAGTGAAGTAATAACGCTTTTTAACATAATTTGATCGATAATTTATACGTATTACTAGTTAGAGAAAATTCTCGGAATCTGATTTTTCGACTACTCAAATAGAATGTCGTGATATCACTCGTCTTAGACGGATAGTATGGAATCTTATCTGATCACGCGATTTACTGACTTTGTTTTCCTCTCGGTTCGTTATATCATAACGCCTCGATTCATTCTATTCTTAATGGAGTTTGTTAAACAAATTAAATACGTTAACCCTTCGCTTGCTATTCACGTCAATAAACCTACCTGTAAATAGTGAAGACCCAGATGAGACAGCTCCTGCAGGAGCAACCAGTGCACTCCACAGCAGTGATTGCACAACGAAGTACTTGTACACAGTGAAGATATATATAATTATACAACTGGGCATGGGTAAAGAAGGAGACATGTATTTTAAAATTCAGCAAGCGAAGGGTTTTTTCAAAACATGTTGACGCGTTGTTCATACTTTATTATTAATAAATAAACCAAACTCAAAGCTTTTCAAGTTTCGTCAGATTTCGTCGATTGTAATAATGGGGAAAGTGCGTCATACTAGCTAAACAGAAAGTTGACGTGGAGAGCAGCACTGACTGATAATAAAATAGTTATCTTAGATAACACTAATCTTAGGTAGATTGTAATGCTATTAAGGCTTGTGTAAATGTCGTATTTCCTGAGAGTACCGAAAGGAGACAAATATGGAACATCAGTACTGAATGACAAATGTGATACATTCATTCAATAAAATCCACATGGTTTCAGATCATTTCCTCATACATATCCCTCTTTATCTTAAATGCAATCTAACTGAAAGTTCTCTTCCCCTTCTCTCTGTCTCTGTCTGTCTCTCTGTCTGTCTGTATTTCTGTCTGTCTCTGTCTCTGTCTCTCTCTGTCTGTCTCTCTCTGTCTCTCTCTGTCACTCTCTCTGTCTCTCTCTCTCTCTCTCTCTCTCTCTATCTATCTATCTATCTATCTATCTATCTATCTCTGTATGGCTATGTCTCTCTCTGCCTTTGTCTCTAACTCACTGCCTCTGTCTGTCTCCCTGTCTCTCTGCCTCTGTATATGTCTCTCTGTCTGTATGTCTGTCTCTTTCTCTCTGCGTCTGTCTCTTTGTGTATCTCTATATTTATCTCTCTTTTCATTGAGTAAAGGATTAAAGAACCAAAATTACTTTAACCTGTACATACTCCAATTTCCTGTTTCCTATTCTCTCCCAATCTCCTCCAGTCGCGAAATGTGACTCTCAACTAGGCATTTCCGTGAATCAAAATATTCAGTCCTCATACTCGAACATCGATTGAGGCGTTTTGCATACTATTACTTCCATATGGAAACGATCCATTTTAAACCACTTTAAGCACTTTCGACAACTTATTCTCTTCATTTTATGTGTCAATATATTCAACACACATCACCGATTACTTAACATAGCGTGTTTATCTCAAAACATTGAATCGAAGAGGAAAGTAGAACAATCTTTTGAAAAAAGCTACATACCAAAAAAAAGTATTTTCAATAAAACAAATTTATTTTTCATTTGATTTTAACACTTTTCTGTTATTGGTGTTGATGGTTTAGTGTGGAAAACGGGGACATCAGTTGAATGTAACGCTCTTAGGCGCTTCACACCATTTAAACCTATCCATCATGAATACTTAAGTATGCAATAAAGAAATCTCGAATATATTAGTTTATTAGTCCCCCACCGGTTTGCTCGATTCCGTCCGTCTGTCCGTCCGTCTGTCCGTCAGGCTTATTGTCCGGGCCATAACTTTTTATTTAGAACAAGCATGATGAGGGGAAGTGTCATTTACAAAGGCCATAACTCTAGCATCAATATTTTTTGGAGCAATTGCCCTTTTTTATATGTTCATGCTATGTCGCTCTGTCACACTTTGTGTCCGGGCCATATCTCCTACAAGGGTAGGCCAAACTCATTATAACTTGTATAATGTGTAACAAGCATGATGAGAGGAAGTGTCATTTACAAGGTCCATAACTCTAGCATCAATAATGTTTGAGTTATTCCCCTTTTTATATTTTCATGTTCTGTCGCTCTGTCACGCTTTGTGTCCGGGCCAGATCTCCTATACAAGGGTAGGCCAAATTCATTATAACTTCACATATGGAACAAGTATGATGGGAGAAAGTGTCATGCACAAAGACCATAACTCTAGCATCAATTTATTTGGAGTTATTCCCCCTTTTTATATGTCTTTCTTATGATTTTTACAAATACCATAACATACCATGGGTGGGTGGGTCGTGGGAGGGGATTTTTTTTTATCCGGTGGGAGACTCGTGTATTGCATAACAATGCTACATGTTTTCTATTACGGCGTGACCACTCTTTAGTTAAAGATGTGTACTCAAATATTAAAGTCGTCAGTTCTAAACTAAATCCTATACTGTGACCACTCTTTAGATAAAGGTGTGTATTCAAATGTCAAAATCGGCAGTTATCCACCAAATCCTACTCCCTGACTATTCTTGATATAGAATCACACCGGAAAGACAATTCTAAAGACTGGTCACAACATAGGGTTTGGTGCAGAAATTAAGGTGATATTCCTAAAATGGTTTAATTTGCGCATCTTATTTTGGTCAAGATCTTTTACAAATACAATGTATGAGTCTGTTCGCACTTAACGGGATAAAGTTTAATGCACGCGTGGCACAAACGCATCAGATAAAGGTGCATACTCAAATACTAAAGTCGTCATTTCTCCACCAAACCCTCGAAGAGACGGTTCTAAAGATTGGTCACAACATAGGGTTTGATGGAGAAATAAAGGAGTAAAAGCTTTAATTTTAATATCTTATTTTGGTCAAGCTCTTATTACAAATGTGAGTGTGGTCGCGCATAGCTTGATAAAGGTTAATGCATGCATGTCTCAATCGAGCAACTTTAGAATGACATAATCACGAAAACAATTTCACATTCGGATTTCCAGTGCGACAGTTCGTGATGAATTAGTTCCGAAACAGAACTCGCATCGTAACAAAAAAGAAAACAGGAAACACGCTGATTGACAATGAAGCGTTATCTCACCTTGAGACAATGCTTGGCTTTCTGAAAATAGTTGTGATTAGTATTACAGAGAATCCATTATGTCACGCGAAATTTGCATCTGTTCTAAAATAATTAACCGTTAAACACTGTGCAGTGCATCATTTGCCTTTCAGATGACGAATCGTACACAGTTAAGTTGGAAAAAATGGCGAATTTTCAGACAGTTTGTATTGAATTTCATTTTATTTCTGTTTAACGTTGTCTGGGATGTTTGCAAAGCTCTTATATATACGCCATCAGGTTCATTAACTAACCCTTCGCCCCTGGGCACGTAAACACTGTAAATTACAAACTGTGTAGACCCAGATCAGAGGGCTTCTAAAGGAGCCCTCTGATCAGGGTCTGCAATGTTTGTCATTCAAAATCCTCCTGCAAGTTTAAGCCTTTTATGCTAAATGAAAAAATATAGTTTATTACTGATGGTCTATTCCACTCTTAAACTTCAGGATTGAAAGGACCAGTAGATATTGTATAGGGAATTTTCAACCAAACGTAATTTGTCACAGGGGAGGAAATCGGTAGTAGTTTATTAACATTTTCCCTGTTGAATATTTATGCAATAAACAGTAACATCATGAATATGTATTACCTTCTTTCTGTAGAGTCATATCTATTATAATTTCATAAGCAAACCGAGCAGACCCTGATCAGACGGCTCATACAGGAACCGCCTGATCTGGGTTTACTCTGCAGTTTGCAAAGGCATGAAAAAGTGTTTGTACGAGGAGCAATGGTTTAAAACTAAAATCTGAAGTGGAAGACAAATATGAGGTGGAAAGGCAAATGTTTGTAATGAAAGAGTAGGCACAATTCTGATTTAAATATGCTACAACCTCAGTTAAACCTGTGACCATAAAATGTTATCTATTTCCTGGTGCTTCTGGCAGATTGTAGTTTAATGCAGTGCAACACTTAATACAGAAAACTCCCACAACTTTCTACACCAGTTTCTGTAAGGCAGGTGGTAGTTTAATGCAGGAAATCTCCTTATACATTACTTTTTACCTGCATTATGCAACCATCTGCTTTTTAAGACGCCAATATTTAATAAATGAATAACCACCTAATGCAGGTTTCACTGTCGTGGTATAAACAGTTCACATTAGTTCAGCAACACTGTTCGGGGGAGGGGGCTACTATAATATGTGTCTATACATGGACCATTTATACTGTAGTAACAGGGGGTAAGTAGATTGAAGTAAATATACAGTGCTCCTTCCCTACAACGGCCCTCTCAATAACGATTCCCTCCTTACAACAACGCATGTCACTGTTTCCGAAACAACAAGACTCCAGAAACAATCTTTTTCCATCGTATTTTCTGTATGCCTCCATCAACCCCTATGTTGTGACCACTCTTTAGAATCGTCACTTTGTGACGATTCTAAAGAGTGGTTACAACACAGGGTTTGATTGAGGCATAACGGTTATAGTTCTCGAAATACACTTTATCTGGGGATCCGTAAACAAGCTAACTATGTTTGATTTTCCCTCCCTATAACAACTCCCTCTGAACAACACATACAATATTCGTATCCCTAAGGGTGTCGTTGTAGAGAGGGAGCACTGTACAACAGAACCAGTCTTAAGCGACCAATCATATATTAGCAATATCAGTCATAAAAAGCTAGTGGTTGCTTAACCCTTTACCTGATAGAAGCGGCTTTAAGCGAGTTTAATATATTCCTCCGCTGAAGAAAATAGTTCCAATTTTTACAATAATGAACATATAGCATCATAAATATTTTCTATATCCTAGTAGGTGGTAGCTTAAAGCAGGCTGAAAGTAAAGCAGAATGCGCCTTAGGGCGCATTCTGCTTTACTTTCAACCTGCTTTAAGTGGTCATATGTCTTCAAAACTAGAAATAGGCTATTGGGTAAAGGGTTAATGCAAGGCGAAAGTAATGCAGAAAACTCCAATATGAGCTGGCCCACATCGGCGCATATTTCAGAATACAAGGTACAAGGTTAATGCCATAACATGTCCGTTGATTTCCGTGTAATTGACGAAGTTTTCCGTCACTTAAAATGTCGGCGGTTCTATAGGGATTTAGCAGTTTTCATATACCGTCAATATATTTAACTGAATATACATGTACGAGTATAAAAATTGTTGGGAAATGAGCGGGTAGCATTTTTTAGTGATATGAAAATGTGTACAACTTTTGGTCATGCGTGGTTGATACGAAACATAGGCATAATATAACTTTAAGACAGGTTTACCTGTGTTTGGTGGTGTTTATGTAAGAAGTGTGTTCATTTAAATTAAACTAGAAATTGAAAGTCGTGCGGGAAATGCCACACAAAAATGCACAGTCATCTTAGAAGGACAGCTGAATTGCACGCGCATAACACAACACACATACTAACATACACGCACACGCACACACAAACACCAGAACTATCAGCATCATCACTCCACACTACACCACACCACACCACACCACACCACACCACACACAATAGAAATTACAAACCATATTTTCTCTGTATGCTCTGATTTTTCACTGAGCTGGGTTTTTTTGCATTAGATAATGACTGAAATACATTGCTTGATTAATTAGACACGGAAATCTAATGGCACGCACTGAAATTAACTGATCTCATTTGCATTTGATTAAATAATGTGTTCTGTATCTAAGATAATTGCACGTAAACCCGCACTTAGGCTATCATTGAACTCATTAACCCATTCCCTCATATTGACGCTTTTTGATGCATCTGCAAACGTCCCTTTTTGAAACCATTGTGATAAATAGAGCATTTGCTCCATAGGAGCAAATACTCTATTTATCACAGTGGTTTCAAAACTACACAATTCTAAAAACATCTCTAATAAATGTTCTTTTTTAGAAGATTTATTCAAAGAGGTTGGGTCTAAAAATAGTCTATAGGAGCAAGCGAATCTTAAAAGCATGTGATGGCTTAATGCAGGGCAAACGCTATACAGAAAGCTTCTGCAGGAGCTTTCTGTATTACTTTTGTCCTGCATTAAGCTACCACATGTCTCCAATATCCATAAGCGTACTTCTTTTTTTGAGTGGTCGGTTTACAGAGATCCTACTGTATCGGGCTCGTATCTGACGGGCATCTAGTGATCCCAGAGGAAATCATTGCTCTGATGTTGAAAATGCAATGATTGATAAAACATTTACCGAATACTGAAATAGTGAATTAACTGTTTGAACTCTAGACAATATGTTTAACCCCCTTCAACCCTGGATTATCAGAGTGGAGTGGCCCATTTGTGTTTAACTGTAGAGTCCACTCAGTATAAAAGGCTTAAACTTGCTAGAGGAGTCCTCTATGGGTCATCTGATCTGGGTCTACACTGTTTGCAAATGACCCTTTTCCTGATGAATATTCATTTAAGATTTAATGGCTTTCTGAATAGTGATTAGTTGAAAAAATATATAACAGTAATTGATCAGGGAAATTAACAGTAATTGATCGGTGAAATTTAGGGCATTCTGAAATTGTAGAATTAAACTTGCATTCTATGTATAATCAGATCAACAGATAAAGGTGCATACTCAAATACTAAAACCGTCATTTCTCCACCAAACCTATGTGTGACCACTCTTTAGAATCGTCTCTTCGAGACGATTCTAAAGAGTGATCACAACATAGGGTTTGGTGGAGAAATAACGGAGTCACTCGTGAAAATGTTTTATTTTACGCATCTAACCTGGGTCCATGCTTATAAAGCTTTTAGTTGAGCCTGAGATCGTTCTCAAGCTTTTGATTGGTCAGATTTGAGCCTTTGGCTCAAATCTGACCAATCAAAAGCTTGAGAACTCAAATCTGACCAATCAAAAGCTTGAGAACGAAACTAAGACTCAACTAAAAGCTTTATAAGCATGGACCCAGGTCCTCCTCAAGCAAACAGAAGAGACCCTGACTCTACAGGGGCAGTCTGATCTTGGTATACTATTTGCAAAGGCACCAAAAGGCGTCGCTATTATGTATTACAGTAAAGGTTAACCCCTTCAAAGCTGAATTTTCATAGTGGAATTGTCCATTCATCGTTTCACGATGGAGTCCTTACAGTATGGAAATGTATCATTTGCGAGATGGTATTGAATGACAAACAATGTAGATACGGATCAGATAACTCCTCTCGGTTCTCTATCTTCTGTTTTATTCTGTTAACAAGGCATTAGTGACTTCAGTAGAACCTGTCTTTAAAAGCTGCCGTCAAAAATAGGTATAATCATGGTCAAGAGTAATACAGAAAGCTCCCATAGGAGCTGTTTGCATTGCTTTTGTCCTGCATTAAACAACCACCTGTTTTTGAAGACTCCTTTGTTCGAGACATGAATGGCTGCTTAGGACAGGTTCAACTTAGGACAGGTTCTACTTAGGACAGGTCTACTTAATGCATTAGTTTATCGCATTCAGAATCTTGTGAGTTCATATACATGTACTTCCGTTTCTTCACAAGTGCAGAATATTAGTTTGAATCTTAATCCTACGCGTCACATAAACGCTTTTTCGCGCATTATCAAACCGTCTGATCAGAGTTAATCCTGTGTGCCAAGGGAAGGGTGAGATCTAAATATATACCTGTCCGTAGTAGAACCTTTCATCAGCGGCCATTCATTTATTGAAGATAGGAGTATTAATAGGAAGGCGTCATGAAGACTATTTATGTGACGCAGCTCTTGTCATGTATATTATGCCTATGATGTAGCTCTATGTCTGAGTTGTGAATATTAAGCATGTGACGTAGTGTGGCGTTGCTCAAAATAATTAATGACTGCGCGCGCCGTTGGGGCTAGATGTATAACTATCATTGATTGCATTGTTTCTGAACTATGTCAGATATCTATTTTACAGAAATGCCTCCTGGGTTCTACAATTAAAAGTCAATTTAACGGGTGTTTGCCAATACTAATTAAATCAGGGATGGTATCGATTTGGAAAGTAAAGAAAGCGGTAAAGTGCTTCTCTGTTGAAGACAAATTGCCAATCTTCGATAGAAGATCAATTGTATATCGCAATACAGTTGAATATTTATGTAAGAAATAATGACATCATGAATATTTATTAGTTGATTTTTATAATGGCATACATGTATTTACACAGGATGTTTTGGTATTGGTAGAGACTATAGTCAACTCTATTATAAGTTCATAAGTAAACAAATCAGATCCTAATCAGAAGGCTCCAACAGGGCTCGTCTGATCTAGGACTGCTTTGTTTGCAATATATAAAGAAATGGTTAAACATGATGTACGAGCTGATAGCCGGCCATATGCAAACACTAGTCTACATAACCAGATCATCTGCCGTTTAGAAACTCTGTGTCTGATCGGGGTCTCCTGTCACTCGTACAATCAACAATCTTGTAAAATATGTCTTAATCGTTTATTTCATGAATATGCTAGGTATAATGACACAATAGCTAGTGTGGCATTATAATGATGAAGTCCGTATTCGCTGTCGTAAACGTCGACGTCGTGTGTACATAACGTCAGGGGACCAGTAGTAGTAGATCTATCATCTGTGTAATTCCACAAACAGGATAGACCCTAACCAGACGGATTTTACATGAGCCGACTGATCTTGGTCTGCACTGATTGTAAAGGCATGAGACCGAAATCAGACGATCCCTATAAGAGCCGTCTGATCAAGGTCTGCTTTGCTTGTTGATGGTGTCATGATAGATATGACTCTACAGTTTCCACCGATACCAGACATGCCTTTATAGAAAAATCAGCTAATAAATATTCACGGTGTCCTTTATATATTTCTTACATGAATATTCAACAGGTACATGTAATCGGTTCACCATATACAGTTAAAACTCGACACTACGGAAGTTTAGTAATGATGTATAGATTGTCTTTGTAGGTAGGTGGCTGCATAATGCAGGGTGAAAGTTATGCAGAAAGCTCCTAGAGGAGCTTTCTGTATGACTTTTTACCATGCATTAAGCTGCCACAGCAGTGATTTCATAGCGAAATACTTGTACACAGTGAAGATATATGTAATTATACAACAAGGCATGGGTAAAGTAGGAGAACTGTATTTTACAATTCAGCAAGCGAAGGGTTAAAACTCAATAATTGTACGCATTTGAGTGTTCATAGTATCGAGTTGTTGGTGTATATACTATTACTGCATACAGTGCAGTTATTATCAAAAGTCTGTACTCCATTACGCCTTTCTATGCATTTTCAAACAAAGTAGACACAAATCAGACAGTTCCTGTAAGTGCCGTTTGATCAGGGTCTGCTATGTTTGAGGTTCTGATTCTGCACTTTCTGTTATGACCAACATTAACTGTATTCATTTGAGAAAAAATAGGTAATTTATATTCATGCAGACGTTGTTTCTTAAATAAATGTTCAAGGAGTAAAGTAAAAGGAATCTGAAGCATGCCGGAATGTCATTTGGCGCCGAAAGGTGTCTTGATTGCAATTCATACTCACCCAGTGTCTTTATTGGACAATTAACGGCAATACATTAGCTGACTCTGTCGCTACCATAGGCACATCCATGAAACCTTTGCAAACAGTTTGATTCCAGAGGAAACGCCGAGTAACTCGGTCTCTCTCCAGGGTCCAGTGTTTAACAGGATTATAGTTCTGGAAAGGAATTGACTAAAACGCTACTTGAATTGCTCTGTTCTAATATTTCGACCACTAAGGGCCTTTTCCAAATATTATCATGTCATAATACACGTCACATTTTTGTAACATGCTTTCAGCCATAAAATCAAAGAGAATAATCATGTAACAAGAATGTCACGTGTATTTTGACATGATAATCTTTGGAAAAGGCCCTTAGAGGTCGAAATATTGGATCAGAGCAGTACAAGTATTTATGTATTATATTAATTCCCTATTTTGGAATATTTTCTTTATTGTAAAACGCTACTACTTTGAAACCCGGAGCAGGCTATAATCTTAGCAAATGACATTTATAGGAGCGTTCTGTTTTACTTTCACCTTGCTTTAAGCAACCACCTGCCTTTAACACAAAATACTTGATGTAATTTAGTGGCCGTTATAGAGAGGTTTTACTGTAACAATTTTGCTGCCAAAACGAGTCTTTCATTTCTTATGCAAACAGTTTGGATCCAGATGAGACGCTCAGAAAATATGCATCTCATCAGGATCCAAACTGTCTGGTGATGTGATTATGTATCTTGAAGTAAAAGGAAGAAAAGGAAAAATTTAGCAGACGAAATCTTTTGCAGGCGACATTAAGTGGCAACGAATCAGGATAATCAGTGCACTAAACGTCTGTTCTGATTATTGATAGAAAACAGACATTAGCCTTGGCCTGTAAATAGTACTTTACTTCATGAATATTCAAGTAAGGAATAATGACATCATGAATAGTAATTATATGCTGTTTTATAATGACAAATAAACACAGGGAATTTCGGCAATGGCAAAAACTGTAGAATCGGATCTTTGTTATTAGTCGATATGCAAACAGGGACTGTCTGGTCCGAATAATGTACAGAAAAAAAACTGTCTTAACCTTAACTGCATAAAACACATTTCCATGCCTGTGGGAGCCGTCTGGTCAGAGTCTACTCTGTTTGCTTATGATATAGTATAGAGCCATGACCAAAACCTCCTGTGTTCATGTTCTATAACAACACTTATACTAATTAGTATTCATGGTGCCATTATTTCTTGCATCCATATTCATGTAGTAAAGCATTTATTGAACATAGAGTCTTAAAAAGCAGATGGTTGCTTAATGCAAGATGCGTGATGAAAGTAATGCAGAAAGCTCCAATATGAACGTTCTGCATTACTTTCGACCTACATTAACCCTTCTCTTGCTGAATTTTAAAATACATTTCTCCTTCTTTACCCATGCCCTGTTGTAAATTTACATATATCTTCACTGTGTACAAGTATTTCGCTGTGAAATCACTGCTGTGGAGTGCACTGGTTGCACAATCAACTTGTACATAGTGCAGACCCTGATGAGACAGCTCCTGCAGGAGCTGTCTCATCTGGGTCTTCACTATTTACAGATTGGTATATTGACATGAACAGCAAGCGAAGGGTTAAGCTACCGACTGTCTTGAAGACCCAGATTTAGACATATGCTTAATAGTACTGAACGTTTAGAGTTGAAGATATGACGTTGTTTTGCAGAAAAAACATTACTTAGTGTAGATATAAAACCTAATAAAACCTCTCTTATGCGACCATTTGGATCGTAGAGCCAGGTCTTGCTTAATGCAGAACGACAGTTATGCAGTAATAATAATAATAATATTAATAATAATAATAAAGACTTTATTTAACGAGAGAACTCATTTGATAAAATCAATCTTCCATGAGGCCCTCAACAGTAACATATATACAAGCACATTAAAAACAATCTAGTAAAAGCTACATACATCTTTAAAGATACATATGGTTACTGGTAGAATTAAAGTTTTACTTAATGGTTAGCATAGGGTCTATAATATTTCAAGGGTACAGTGCTCCCTCCATACAACGACCCTCTCTATAACGATTCCCTCCTTACAACAACGTATGTCACTGTTTCCGAAACAACAAGGCTCCAGAAACAACCTTTGTCCATCGTATTTTCTTTATGCCTCAATCAAACCCTATGCTGTGACCACTCTTTATAATCGTCACTTTGTGACGATTCTAAAGAGTGGTCACAACATAGGGTTTGGTTGAGGCATAACGGTTTTAGTTCTCGAAATACAACTTATCTGGGGATCTGCAAACAAGCTAATTATGTTTGATTTTTCCTCCCTATAACAACTCCCTCTGAACAACACATACATGTACACTATTCGTATCCCAAAGGGTTTCGTTGTAGAGAGGGAGCACTGTATATGAGCTTTCTGCATTGCTTTCGTGATGCATTTAGCAACCATCTGCGTTTGAACACGCCAGTGTCTATTCATTAAGAGACCGCACGAGTGCAGATCTAATGCATTTCCACCCTGTGACATCTGATTTAAAAAAATCAATGATGATTGTTCCGTAATTCTAACAAACTGCATTGTCTGCCGGCAACGGTTTAAGCGGAAAAAAATTGCATACGCATAAATAATTCGCGGCAATGATTTAACTGAATAAAACCTTAAGGTGTCACATGCGCAAAAATATTTCGCGGCAATGATTTAAATGGATAAAACATTAAAGTATGACATAACGAAAAAACTAATTCGTATTTACGTGCGTTGGTTTAACGACACTGGGCAAAATGTCATCTGTATTCATGTGTTTTGCCATCTGCTTTAGTTCTCAGAATAAAGTCTCCATAAAGTGTCTGAAACATATTTTACATTTTTAAAAACAAATGGAATTACTCAGAGTCACATCAATATTCAAATTTACCTTAATTGCCCTAAGCGTAACTTTTAATTAGACAGACATAGTTGCAAATAGTTTTGACCCTGATCAGACTGCTCCTTCTGGAGCAGTTTGGTCTGAGTCTGCACTATTTGCATACGTTTATATATTGGATTAGTTACAGTAATGAATATGTTACAAATTCGTACATGTCGTGTTTGAGGAGAAATAAAAAAGCTGTTGTAGTTTAACCCTTACAGTGCTGGATACGAGTCAGTAACGTCCTTTGCAAACAATGAAGACCCAGATAAGAAGGCTTCTAGAGGAATCTTCTCATCAGGGTCTGCACTGTTTGTCATATTACAGTTTTCTTTAGAAAAATCCCTAGCTATTCACTGTAAGCTTGACTTGCATGAATTATGGAATAGTCTATTTGACAATTCAGCGCTGTAAGGGTTTATGTTTTGTAGTCAATAAAGGTGACAGGAGACATCAAACGCCGCCCACGTCGTTACATAATAAGAACTAGGAGAGAAAGTGAGGACTAAAATTATGCTTTAAGTACGGAGAACGGGTCACTAATGTCCTTTACAAACAATGTAGACCAAAATGAGAGGGGTCATAGAGGAACCCTCTCATAAGGGTGTGCACTGTTTGTCGTGTTACACTTTTCTTTTAAAAGATATTCCTCACTCTTCACGGTAATCTTGGCCTGTTTGAATTTTGGTATAGTCCATTTGAGAACTCAGCGTTAAAGACCGCTAATTAGATTTCCCCAACCCTTCCTTTCATATAAACGTGTTTTCACGCATTTGCAAACAGAGTAAATCCAGATCAGATGGTTCCTATAGGAGCCGTCTGATCAGGGTCTTTTCTGTTTGCTTATGGAATTTGATAAATCTGTCTCTTTAGTTTCTAAAATAGCTACAATGTTATACCTTTCATATTTCATTGTAACTATTGTGTCCATGAATATTCATTAGGTATTGAAAATTGGACTAAATATATAACAGGGAAAGGGTTAACCCTTTCGGCGCCAAATTTCTACTTGTCGTCTGCAATCCAAGTTTGTTAAATAATTCGGTAAAATAAGGAAATGTGATAAATAAATGCAAATTTTAAATGAAAGAAGCACAGATATAGAAATAGAGTTTGAGACAAAAAGTGAAGTCCATGATCAGACGCTGCCTTGTCGTGGTGCATTTATGCGACATTGGCGATGAAAGCGTTAAACAATTTTAGCAACATAGGATTGTTACGTTTATTACAACCTGCATTATGACATCGGATGTAATCAAATTAAGCGAGACAGCTAACACTACATAATAATAACACAGGATGAAGTATTAAGGTGAGTAATACGAGTCTTTTTTTAAATATCGAGATGTAACATAATGCAGTTGAACTTTCATATCTTGAACTTCAACAGACCATACACATTACTTTGAGATAACAAAAGTTTATCCAATTTCTAATCTGAACAATTGCTCCAAGTTTACAGCTTTATGTAGGTCTAAAGTAATGCTGAAAGCTCCTTTGGGAGCTATCAGCTCCTTTGGGAGCTATCAGCATTACTTTAGACCTGCATTATGCTGTCACGTGCGTTTCTAGATGCGTAGCGATACATTGTAGAACAATTCTAATTAGTCAATTTTGGAAGGACTACATTTTTACTTCGATTAACCCAGTAGGCTAGTATCGTGAGTTATACGAGTATTATTTGTGTCACCTGCCGAGAGGCAGTGTGTCACTTAGGGATCAGTTTTCCTTCGCCTGTCTGTCTGTATGTGTCTGTCTGTCTGCTTGTCCGTCCGTCCGTCTGTCTATCCTTCACACTTTCTTTTTTTGGCTGAGTTTCTAAACTAATCATTATACAGCTTTCAAACTTCACATGTATCTTCCACTCATTGAGGACCATTGATTTAATTAAGGCCCATCGCTCTGTATGCAATAATTTTTTAGTTATTCCCCTTTGTTATGATTTTCGCACTCCAGCATATTAACAATTTCTGTTTCAGTTGCGAGCAGGTGACACATGTGTTCCTCCGAACACTCTTGTTTCAATATCGAGATGTAACGTAATCGTTGAACTTCGATATCTCGAACCATACACATTACTCCGAGATAACAGAGATCTGAGTCATCCAATTTCTAATCTGAACAATTTCTCAAGTGTACAGCTTAATGCAAATCTAAAGTAATGCTGAAAGCTCTTCGACCTGCATTAAGCTGTCATGTGCGTTTCTAGATATGCGTAGCGATACATTTCAGAACAATTCTGTATAATACATTTTGTAAGGACCGAACTTTTACTCGAGTTATCCCGAAGCTCGAGTTATTCGAGTTCGAAATACCGAATTTGATCATAATTATACTCCCGTCTAAGATGTTATTGGTTATAGTTTCGTCTCTAGTGCATGTCAGTACGACCGATCGTCTGTCCATCTATCGTAACTCTTTCGATGCTTATGTCGAATCTGTGATAGATCTAATGCAAACAGTTTGGATCAAGATAAGATGCCGAGTAACTCGGCGTCTCATCAGTATCCAAACTGCTTGTTACTGTGCTAATGGTATTTGAAAGAAAAGGGGAGAAAAATCAAGAAACGGAAATTACAGCAGACGACAATATTCGGAAGCAACATGTTAAATACCCATTGCTTTCGAAAACAACGGTTGGTACTGTTAATCAAACCTAGTTGGTATACAGTAAACCCCCTCTAAACCGGACGTTAAATTTTGATATAAATATCGGACTTGGAGACATTTGGCAGTTTAATGCAGGGTAAGAGTCATGCAGAAAGCTCCTCTGTGCGTTTTCTGCATGACTTTCACCTTGCATTAAGCAACCACCTGCCTAAAAGTATCTAAATTCTTATATATTAGAACTCCGGTTTCTAAGGGGTGTACTGTACCATAGTTCCAGGTCAAGGTTGCAAAACTTTATGGAAAATAAAAGTTCCTTTTGGTTGTCTTTTTCATATTAACCCTTCACTCAATGAATATTCATGTAAGAAATTATGACGTCATGAATATTTATCAGCTGATGTTTTATAATGGCATACTTATGTACACATGCTTGTTTGGTATTAGAAGAAACTGTAGTTAGATAATTTTTTATATTATAATTGCATAAGCTAACGGAACAGACCCTATAGGCGCCATCTGCTCTTGATCTACTCTGTCTGCAAAAGCGTAGAAATGCGTATTTATGGAGTAAAGGGTTAATAAAGTTTCATCTTAGGGGGAAATGATCAGCAACAATGATGAAACAGGTTGTAGAGTTTGCCAGGAAATCTAATCCGGTCATGTACAGTAATACCCCTCTAAATCGGAATTCTAGTAGAGAATAATTTTAGGCAGGTGACTTCTTAATGCAGGGTGAAAGTCATGCAGAAAGATCCTTTAGGAGATTTTTGCATGACGTTCACCCTGCATGAAGCTGTCACCTGTCTCCGCAGCTGATATTTATACCAAATTTAAGATCTGCTTTAGAGGGTTTTTGCTGTATATGGTCTCTTTTGTAAACTCTAGAATATTTCCTTGGCAACCAGTAGATGTCTTCAACAGGTGGCTAATGAATGCCCTTTATAGTATTCGTTTATTACAGTCTCAATCCTAAGACAGCTCTGAGAAGATTTACAGAACCCCTCTAAAGCGACAACTTAATGCCTGTATGACCCAGTATTAGATCTCATGTTACTGCACTGTCTGCTCAAAATAAGATTTGTTGCAATTTGTTGAAATTGCAGCTAAACCGCTTTAAGTCGATTTTTTAGAATTTAAAGAAGAACTGAAAGCTTGTAAGGCAGGTGACTGCTTAATGTAGATTAAATATCGTACAGAAAACTCCTAGAGGAGTTTTCTGCATGACTTTCAACATGCATTAAGCATGTCTTAAAGACCAGTAAGAATAGTACTAGTTTTAGGTTTGTCCGTACTTCTGATTCATCAAGTTTTTTTTAATAAAAAACAAAAACAAACCCATTGCCGTAGTGTCAAATAGTTTGGATCCTGATAAGACGCAAAGTTACTCTGTGTTTCATCTGGATCCAAGCTGTTTACACACGCGAGTCAGATCACAAATGACGATATAAAGGGTTGATAGTTTGTCAGCAACAACTGAGACGAGACGTCCGTCTTATTATATTATCGATGTTCAGCTAATGAATGGCATTTAGAAACTGGCGAACGACCTACTACATGTAATTGTATGGCAGCAATATAATTCACCGCTGGCTGTCATTAATTAAAGTAAACGATTAACACATTGAAAAGGGCAATAGATCATAAAAGAAGCTGGCTAGGTCGAAAACTAGGTACAGTAAAACCCTTCCAAACCGGACGTTAAAATTAGTAGCATTGTCAGTCTTTAAAGACTGATGGTAGCTAAATACAGGTTGAAAGTGGTTTTCTGCATGACTTTTACCCTGCATTAAGTATCCACCAAGGTGAGCTATTGTGATCACCATGTGTCTGTCGTCTGACGTCGTACATCGTGCGTCGTCCGTTGTTCGTTGTCAACATTTTATTTCAAACGACATCTCCTCTAAAATGGCATGGTCAAATGTAATGAAACTTTCAAATGATGGTATTTGGGTGTCCCTCTGTCAAAAAAGCTAAAATGGTTTTGATCCATGTAGAACTCTAGGTGCCATGACAACCAAAAGAAAAATCTTTAAATATCTTGTTCTCCAAAACTGATTGTCAGATTTCGAAACAGCAATCATTAGGTGACCTTCTACCAAAATAGCTGAAACGGTGACATAATCTAAAAAACATGGCCGCTGGGGGCGGGTCGTATGTTTTCCTTATATGTCTATATAGAAAACATAGCAAACAAAGTGAGCGATACAGGGCCACCATGGCCCTCTTGTTATTTTTATTTTTTTGGTTTATAAGGTTTTTTATTGTACTACTCTTCAATAAAGTCTGCGAAATCACTTTGGATTACTGCAATTAACCTTTAGCATGCTAAGCGCGACATGACTCGCATTTGCAAACAGCTTGGATCCAGATGAGACGCCGAGTAACTCGGCGTCTCATCAGGATCCGAGCTGTTTGACACTCGGCCAATAGTCTATCAAACGCTTGTTCTAATCAGAAGTAAGTAAAAAATGCAACAGATCAGAGTTTTGGCTGGCATATCTTTTTTCAGCACGATAAGGGTTAAACATCGTCTACCGATAATAATTTAATCAGGAACTCCGTCGATCAAAAGTGCAGCAGGGATAGAAAATGTTATGCGACATACATGTATCTACTTTCTTTATACCCATATCCTGTTGAATATCAATGTAAGAAATGACAATACCGTGAATATGTATTAGTCGATTTATGATGATGGGAATATGTACACAGGAGTGTGTTGGTATTGGTGGAAACTGTAGAAACTCAGAGAGCAGTGGAAGACAGGATCAAGTGGAAAGAGATGTCCACGAAGCCAGCTAAGATGCCAAGGTTATGCAATCTACAGTTTCTTTTTCACCTCACTTCATAAAGGGAAGAAGAAACTGTAAATCGCATCTATTTGTAACAGAACATACCCTGATCCGACGGCCCCAACAGAAGCAGTCTGATCTGCGTCTACTCTGTTTGTAAAGGCGTTTTAAATTGGGGAAATTCTTAAATTTTTAACTATTATCCTGTTGATTCGCGATTGCAGACAGTTTGGATCAATACCAGACGCCGGAAAAGTGGCGCCTGGTCAGAATGATGACTGGCAGATTTTGCTTAAAACTTCAACAAGGTGAAATAAAAATAGTATCAGGTCAGAGTTTGGGCAGATATCGTCGTGTACACCAGTATAACGGTTACTTAACGTATTCCCCTTAACCCATTCCCTCCTAGACTGTTTTTAGATCCAACCTCTTTGAATAAATCTACCGAAAAGGAGCATTTACTAGAGAAAAGGAACATTTTAGATCTGTGTAGTTTTGAAACCATTGTGATAAATAGAGCATTTGCTCCTATAGAGCAAATGCTCTTTTTATCGCAATGGTTTCAAAAAAATGCTTTTACAGAGGCGCCAAAAGGCGTCAGTAGGACGGAATGGGTTAATTAAAATAAACGCCCTACTTTAAGTCATAATACACGCCAACTGTAATAACGCCCCGCCATGATAAACGCCCACTCTAATAACGCCCCCTTACTAGGGAAGGAGGACTAACAATTAATAAAGCAACTAAAACCCTTGTATAATAACCATTAAAAAGAGAAAATACAGAAGCTTAATGTAGACTGAAATCCAATGCATACAGCTCCCATGTGAGCTTTAACATCCTGCATTAAGCAACCACCTGTGTAAAAAATGCAAGAATATCCTTTTACAAAATGTTGCCCCCACGGGGATGGGGTTATTAGAGGCAATAGTTATCATGTGTGGGGTCGTTGGCCTTAATTTCAGTCTGGCAGTTCCTATGTACTAATGTACGTACTATGTAGTGCATTTCGTACGGTTATTATGAATTGTGTCCGCTCCATATCACAAACAAAACACGAATGACTGTTTCCATAATATCAAAAAGAAAAATGTCGGAAATTCAAAAATGAAATAAAAGTATCCTTTTTAAGAAAAAAAAAGATTCCCTGCGAGTTAGATTTACGAAATCAATTATCATATATGGAATAAACCTTTTCCATGTTGAATATACATGTAAGAAAAAATCAAATCAAGAATATCTTTTTTTATAATGGCATATGTATTGGTATTTAGTATTAATACAAGCTGTAGAGTCTGATCTGTTATAATTCCATTAGCAAACAGAGCAGACCTTGTTCAGAGGTTCCTGCAGGAGCCGTCTGATCTATGTCTACTTTGTTTGAAAAGGCGTGAAAAAAAGCGTTCATATGAGGGAAAGGGTTAAACAGAATTAAAATGCTAGAATTAAAATCTAAAATGCTTCGTCTGCAAGCATCTGTGCATACCCCAACAACACACAAATCATGAAAGCATTTAAATTCTCCTGTTTTGAATAATACGGCGTGGAGTACTGCTCACATAATTATAGTTGTGATGGCATGTAACTATTATGGAATGCGTTTTATTAGAATTTGGGGATTGTTTAATGTAAAATACGCAAAACCACTCATTATTATGACAACTAGAAAGGAAACAAAGCATGATTTAAAACTATTTCGCTGTCAGTATTCTCTTCTGCAAAGTTTGTCGCTTGTTTCAACTCTGATAAGGTAGCATTCTTTCCAATTGTTTTCAAGTATTATATTCAATGTACAGAACAGTTTGGATACTGTTTAGGCATTGGTCATTGGGCGTCTCATCTGGATCCAAACTTCTTGTAAATATGATCACATATTCTCCCATCGCAGAGAAAGAGTTAAAACATTGAATGAATTCTGTCTGAATACGGCGCAGAATGCCCAAGTGTGTATAAATATTATATCGTTGAACCCTTTCGTCCATGAAGATGCAGGAATACAGGATTTTTGGCAATGGAAGTGATTCTTTTAAATCAAATCTATATAATTTCGTAAGTTAATAGAGCAGGTTCTTATCAGATGGGCTCCTACAGGAGTCGTCTGATATGGGTCTACTCTGTTTGCAAAGGTGTAGAAAGGTATATTTTGACGCCTTGTACAAACAGTATACTCCTGCACGAGCCGTCTGATCAGGATCTGATCTGTTTACTCAATAGATAACAAAGACTTTACATTTTTTGTCAAACGTTTCTGTGTATGCTTTCATAAATCTTCATCTAAACAATATTCATGATGTCATTATTTCTTACATGAATATTTAGCAGGTACACGGTTAACATGGACTGGTCTGTTTTGCTTATAGCAGAACCTGTCCTAGGCGGTCATTCATTAACTGAACATAGGAGTGTTAAAAAGCAGGTGGTTGCTTAATGAAGGGCAAAAGTAATGCAGAAAGCTGCTACATGAGCTTTCTGCATTATTTTTGACCTGCATTAAGCTACCACCTGCCTTACAGACTCATTTTACACCTCTTTCTAATGACAGCTTAACCCTTTCGGCGCCAAATTTCTAATTGCCGTCTGCAGTCCAAGTTTGTTAAATAATTCAGTAAAATAAGGAAATGAGATAAATAAATGCAAATTTCAAAGGAATAAAGCACATATATAGAAATAGAGATTGAGACAGATAGGGAAGTCCCTGATCAGACGCCGCCTTGAAAAGGCGGCGTCTGATCGGAGACTGCACTATTTGTCGTGGCGCATTTATGCGACTGCGGTGGTGAAAGGGTTAAGACAAGTTCTACTGTATTTGTATTTATTTCGTGTGTCATATTAATACATGTGATGGCAATACACGTTTGGTTCAACACTTTATTGTGACAGGTGTTGATGGAATACTTCATTGTATCATGTATCGTGGGATACTTCATTGCGTCATGTATTGATGAAATACTTAATTTTGTCATGTATTGTGGGATACTTCATTGTGACATGTATTGATGAAATACTTCATTGCGACATGTATTGATGGAATACTTCATTGTGTCATGTATTGATGGAATACTTCATTGTGACATGTATTGATGGAATACTTCATTGTGTCATGTATTGATGGAATACTTCATTGTGTCATTGCACATATGCTGATGGGCTTCATTGTGACATTTATTGGTGGGATACGTCATTGTACATGTGTTGATGGGCTTCATTGTGACATGTATTGATTCTGGCATGAGTTGATGGGATATTTCATAGTGACAGATATTGATTGTGAGATGTATCGATGGAATATTTCATTGTGACATGTATAGATAGAATACTTCATTGTGGAATTTTAATGAAATACACGGCTGTGACATGTATTGATGGAATACCTTGTGGCACTGTAGACTGTGACATGTATTGATGGAATGCTTCATTGGTACATGTATGATGGAAACCTTCAGTGTGATAGGTATTGATGGGATACTTAAGTGTGACATGTACTGATAGAATACGTTTTCGCAAGTACGAACGGAATACTTCATTGTGACTAACATATATCGGTGGAATACCTCATTGTGGCATGTATTGACTGAATACTTCAGTGTGACATGTATTGATGGAATTCTTCATTGTGACTATAATATGTATTGATGGGGTATTTCATTGTGACATATATTGATAGAATACAGTTAACCCAAAATAAATCCAAGTTTAGGTTTTACAGACATGTGGTGGCTTAATGCAATATGAAAGTTATACTCTGGGAACGCTCTGCATTACTTTCATCATGCATTAAGCAACCACCTCCTCCTATAGCTTCCCGTATATATTCACAATGTGGTCGCTATATCCAGAGTCTATCGTGCACTATAATGACATGTATTGATGGAATAACAGGGAATTTGTTATGTATTTTTCAGGTCATATCAACGTGCTTTACGCTGGACTGGTGGGCAATATAGCTCGTTTCCTGTATATTTCCTGGCTTCCGTCTCCAACCTGGGTGCTCATTTTTGAGTTCATTCAAGGTGAGTACCAAGTTTCAGAAGACTCCAGACATTTAAACAAGAATATTAATATTAACCCTTCGCTTGCTGAATTTTAAAAATACATGTCTCCTTCTTTACCCATGCCCTGTTGTATATTTACATATGTCTTCACTGTGTACAAGTAATTCGCTGTGCAATCACTGCTGTGAAGTGCACTGGTTGCACAATCAACTTGTAAATAGTACAGACCCTGATGAGACAGCTCCTGCAGGAGCCGTCTCATCTGGGTCTTCACTATTTACAGATACGTATATTGACGTGAATAGCAAGCGAAGGGTTAAGTGCATTTTATGGCGAATTAGGTAGAATTCTGACGACTTTACATAGAATGGTTCTTATACTGTACCAAAGCACTGAATCAAGCTAATAGCATACAAAAAGAATCATTCATACTTTTTAAAACTTGTAACATGTTAAAATCTAACATTGATCAGAACATTTGAATAACTCGGATAACTCGAACTTCGCGATAACGAGAGGTTCGAGTTCGGTACTTCCAAAAAAAATAACGTAACATAATTACACAGATCTAGAAATATTTGTAATAAAGTACTGCAGGTCAAAAGTAATGCTGAAACCCCCAACAAGAGCTTTCGGCATTACTTTAGACCTGCATTAAGCTGTGACCTTGATTAGAAATCGGATGACTCGACTTCTGTAATCTCGAAGTAATTTGCACGGTCCCTTGAGGTTGAGATATTGAAATTGAAATGTATATAATAAATACAACTGAGCTTTCCAGATCAAAATCATACTAGATGAGTGTGGTCTACCACATATTTGACAAGATTAATTTAATATGTTGGTTGTCTATAGCGTTATGAAACAGAGACTTGTAGATATTAATGATTAACCCTTTACTCCATAACTCCTTTACGCCTTTGAAAACAGAATAGACCCAGACCAGATAGCTCCAATAGGAGCCGTCTGAATCGGATCTACTCTGTTTGCTTATGATTTAATATACATATGATTCTATAGTTTCTACAACGGCCAATGGCTCCCGTGTCCATGTGCTGTCATATTAAAATAATGTAATTAGAAATCATGACGCCATTCTTTCTTACATTAAGGTTTAAGAAAGATGTATTTGAGCATTACTATATATCATATATAATCTACATTACAACTTTTTAATAATTTGTTAATCAATTGTTCAAGGTATGTCGAAATATTTAATATAATTTACAAACTTGTATAGAGAGAAAATAAAACAACAAACTGTTTAGATCGACTCGATTGTATCAGTTTATACAGTCTAATTGAAAGTCCATGTAAATTTGTATTTTATGTTCTTTGTAAATTCATTTGAGCAGCAAATTCATGTCTACTGCCTATTATATTGGTTTGCTGTAAGCATACGTATATGTGTATAGCTGTGTTGCTGCCAGATATTATCGTAATGCGGCGTCTGATCAGAGTCTACAGTTTGCTGATAGGAATTTCAATATAAAACAAAACGAAATTGAAAATTTAGGCCAGGCATCCCTTAGATAAAAAATATGAACTAATCTAATATATAAACATGGAAGAATCCACTGGGCGCAAAAGGGTTAACACATTAACAGTTTGGATCCTGATGAGACATCGGGTTACTCGACATATCATCTGGATTCAAACTGTTTGCATCGGTAATTACAGAAGTGACATTAGCAGGGAAAGGGTTAATAACATTAAGTACAGTTCAACTTCGGATCTCAATCTCGGATAAATCGAACTTCGGGATAACTCGAAGTAAACGTTCGGTCCTTCTAAAATTTTGATTTTCTAAAACATGATTTTTTGGGGAAATGTATCACTACGTTTATCTAGTAACACGTGTAACAGCCTCCACCATTAGTTTAGAACTGCATTAAGCTGTGAACTCGAGAAATTGTTCAGATTAAAAACACATGTGACAGCTTAATGCAGGTCTAAAATAATGCTGAAAGCTCCTGTAGGGCCTGCATTAAGCTGTGAACTCGAGAAATTGTTCAGATTAAAAACACACGTGACAGCTTAATGCAGATCTAAAATAATGATGAAAGCTCCTGCATTAAGCTGTGAACTCGAGAAATTGTCCAGATTAGAAATCGAACTTCTATTATTTCGAGGTAAATTGTATGGTCCCTTGAAGTTCAACTGTAATTGAATATTTACCCTTATCCTGCTATGTGCGACCTGTAAAAGTGGTTCAAGGCTGTTTGACACTCGGTCAATAGTTTCCAAAGTTTTGATCTACGTTCCTTTTAATTGTGACGTAATTGGTTCAAGATTAAGACCTTAGTCCATATTCTGCTCTCTGCGATCTGACTCGCATCTACAAACAGCTCGAATCCAGATGAGACGCCGAGTAACTCTGCGTCTCATCAGGATCCAAACCATTTGAAAATCGGTCGATAGTTTCTCAAAATCTTGATCGAATCGGAAGAAGTCAAAATTACACCAGACCCAAATTTGAGCAGACATTATGTTTTTAACAGCTGGATAAGGGTCTGTGCCAGGATTATTTTGTTCAAGAATTAAAATAGATCCAAATGGGAAATGTTCGGACCCATATTGAAATTCGATCAAGTCTATAGTTTACAGTAGAACCGTCTTGAGCGGTCATTCATTTATTGAACACAGGAGTAATAAAACGCTGATGGTTGCTTAATGTAGGGAAAGCGTAATGTAGAAAGTTCCTATAGGATCTTTCTGCATTACGTTTGACCTGCATTAAGCTACCACCTACCCTACAGACCCATAATTGGATCCCTTTTTGATGGCCGCTTAACCCTTCGCTTTCTATTCGCGTCAATATACCTACATGTAAATAGTGAAAACCCAGATGAGACAGCTCCTGCAGGAGCTGTTTCATCAGAGTCTGCGTTATTTACAAATTGATTGTGCAACCAGTGCACTCCGCAGCAGTGATTGCACAGCGAATTACTTGTACACAGTGAATATATATGTAATTATACAACAGGGCATGGGTAAAGAAGGAGAAAAGTGTTTTAAAATTCAACAAGCGAAGGGTTAATACATGTTATACTGTGCCTGAACAAATTGCAGGATGTTTCGTACGAAATGGCTGTTTGGTTGTTTTCATATCAAATAGTTTTCTAAATTGGGCAGACATTTCAATTACCTCGTTCGTATGCTCTGTCTCCAAAATCCAATCATATGAAAGACAGTTCGGCGTCACGCTCCAATGAGTTTCAATTACATGTATACAGTACAGTCTAGCTAATGCTACCAAACAGATTATCAACGTAGGATTTTGTGAAAGCATGCAGGTGGTGGCTTAATGCAGGGCAAACGTTTATAGGAGCTTTCTGTATAAATTTTGTCCTGCATTAAGCTACTACTTGTTTTGTTTTGTGTGTGTGTTTTTTAAAAGTCCGGAATTAGACTTCCTTTGCGTGGTCGTATATAGACCTTTGGAAACATGATTTGAAGAGTGCTTTTTCGTAGATACATGTATTTTAATTTAATACACAGAATCCTAACAGAATTTAACCCACATAATCCCATATGTTTGGAACCAATCTATTTCGAAACGAAAACAACATACAAAATGTAGATGAAAAAATCGTGTTGTTTTTTTCATAGAGATGGGTAACGGAATTTGTGGAAAAAACTGATGCACCCACTTGATATATATAATATCCCAATGGATTGGGTCAACAAACAGTACATACCCTGATCCGACGACTTCTTCATGTGCTCTTTGAATTGGGTCTACACTGTTTGTCTTTGTTCCATTTATTGGACCGCGGAGGTCAAAAGGTCAAAATCGTTTATTAAATATATCAATAAAGTACATTATATTAATCCTTTCCCTCATGAATATTTATGTACGGATATATCGTTTCCCTGTTGAATATTTACGTAAGAAATCAATGATCTGGGTCTACCCTGTTTGCAAAGACGCGAAAAGCGTTTGTATCAAAGTAAGGCTTATTTAACTGAGTTTTTGTAAACGTCACATTAACAAAGGCTGTTTTGTCCATGAAAGGTTCTCTCAAAGTCTATAAGCAAATAGAGCAGACCTTGATCTGACGACTCTTACAGATGCCGTTTGATCTTGGTCTGCTCTGTTTGCAAAGGCATCAGTCAGTGTCAAAAGACGCATCTCTATGAGATAAAGGCTTTAATATTGACCTGACTCAAACAGTGTAGACCCTGATTACAATACTCGCCTGACATCGAGACTACACTGGGTTAGTCCTTTAACTAATGAATATTCATGTTAGACATAATGACATCGTGGATATTGAAGCTGAATTTCCATAATGGTAAGATAGTTTTGCATTTGTGGGAACTGTAGAATGCGATCTATACAATTTTACAAGCAACCATAGCAAACCCTGATCAGACAGCTCCTATAGGAGCTGTCTGATCTGGGTGTACTATGTTTCCAAAAGTGCCAAAAATCGTTTATATGTGGGAAAGGGTTGAGATAATGAAATAATGAAATGATTCACTATGAGAAATCTCGCAGCGGACTGTATCTCTATGCACGCCAATTAGCGGATGATTTTCAAATGATTTCTATCCAAAACTGACTCCGACTGTTTCGGCATCTCATCAGGATCCACACCGTTTGAAACCCTGACTATATATTTCGCTTTAAGAAAACAGATGCATTGCTGACTTTGAGAATCGTAGCAGGCGACCATTTCTTGCAGACGACACTTACTTAGTATGTAAAAGAGATATGCATGTAAAATGTATATGTATTTCTGCGCTTCGAGACCTGATAGCAATTTGACGGAAGTGCAATGCCCACAAGAAACACGCACGCACTGGCATGTATCAATGAGATACAGCATCAAGCTGAAGGTCAAGGTTGTCTATCAGAAACTATTGGCGTATTGATTTAACGCTTTACCTTAGATAAACGTACTTTCATGCCTTTTCAAACAGAGTAGACCCAGATCAGACGGCTCCTGTAGGAGCCGTCTGATCAGGGTCCATTCTGTTTGCTTATGATATACATTAATGATTCTAAAGATTCTGCCCAAAATAGTTTGTTCAATGCGATTTTATCAGATACGGTATGGTGTGCGCTTAACCCTTTACTCCATGAATATTCATGTAAGAAATAATGACATCATGAATATTAATTACATTCATCGTTAGTACAAGGACACATGAGTTTTCGGCCATGGCAGAAACTAGAATCATATCTATACTGTATCATAAGCAAACAGAGCAGATCCTGATCAGACAGCTCCTCTAGGAACCGTCTGATCAGTGTCTTTTCTGTTTGCAAAAGCGTAGAAATGCGTAGTTACGGAGTAAAGGGTAAAGTTAAAAACTCAATACTTCGAAACAATTTAGTAATGAAGAAGGTATGCCCTTTTAGACAGGTTGCAGCTTAATGCAGGGTGAAAGTCATGCAGAAAGCTCCTACAGTAGCTTTCTGTATGATTTTCACCCTGCATTAAGCTGCCACCTGTCTTAAAGACCGAAACAGACACTTGTTTTAGCGTTCGAAATGTCGGGGTTTTACTGTACATGAACTGTTTAACCCATTCCCTCATATTGACGACTTTTGACGACTCTGTAAAGTCACTTTGTGAAACCATTGTGATAAATAGAGCATTTGCTCCTATAGGAGCAAATGCTCTATTATCACAATGGTTTCAAACTACAAAATTCTAAAAAAAATATCCTTTTCTCTAGTTAGTGCTCCTTTCCAGTAGATTTATTCAAAGAGGTTGTATCTAAAAATAGCCTATGAGGTAATGGGTTAAACTTGCTAACTGATTTTGAATGACAACCAATGCAGACAGTAATTAGGGAGCTTGTGTAGGAGACCTCTGATCTGTGTCTACACTATTTGCACATACCTTTATACACATATTATGCACATATTTGCATATGTGTATACATGCGTGTACCGCATTCAAAGGATTAATGTACATTCAGATCATATGACTTCCGGAGGGTCGCTCTGATCTAGGTATGCACTGTTTCAAAATACCGGTACACTCTTTTACCGAACTCAAAAGGTTGGTTCTTTTTCTCTCAGTGTCGTCTGCAACAAATTGCCGTCTGCTTCAGCTCTCAACTTGCCTTTCCCTTCATTTGTGTGTTTTCTCCATCGTGTGAAATAGTTTGGATCCTGGTGAATGTCCCTGTCTCCAATGGATCCAATCTGTTTAGGAACATTATCAAGGACTCGCTCTTATCTCAGCTGTAATATGTAATGCCTACCCAAATTCTAAACTGGGGCTCAGTTTTGCCTATTTCAGTTTAACCCTTTCCTCCATAAATACGCCTTTCTACGCCTCTGTAAAAGTCACCTGTTGAAACCATCGTGATAAATAGAGCATTTGCTCCTATAGGAGCAAATGCTCTATTTATCACAATGGTTTCAAACTACAAAATTCTAAAAGTTTTCTTTTCTTTAGTTAATGTTCCTTTTCAGTAGATTTATTCAAAGTGGTTGGATCTAAAAATAGCCTATGAGGAAATGGGTTAAGAAACCATTGAGCGGGTGTCAAACAGCTTGGATCCAGATGAGACGCCGAGAGACTCGACGTCTCATCTGGCTCCAATCTGTCTGTGAATGTCAGTCAGATTGTGATTTAGCAGAATATGGGCTAAAAGTAAAAGAAATATACCATTCTGTTGGTCACGATGCATTCAAATATAGACTTCTAAATGACTTCTGTCAGCAAGTAGATCTATAAAATAAATGTCAAACGTTCATCTGCTATCGTTTTATAGCGGCACCAAGCCCCAGAGAAATGAAGCTCTCGCGTTTCTTCAATATTTTTCTTTTTAGAGAGAAATTGTTTTGCAATAGATATATCTACTGATTGTCGTGAACGTTGAGGTGACATATATACATTAATTTTTTCCCCAGTGTCTAAGTTTCATGAATTCAAAAATATTTACCATTAAGCATGCAGAGAAAATTATTTTTACGGACTTCTTCGCCTACTACAGTAAAACCTCTCTAAAGCGGACGTACAAATTATTATTATCAAGAATAGCTGTTTTATTATTAACAATAACTGCTTCATTAAGAATAGCCCCTTTACTATTAACCCTTTCGCTGCCAAACTCTGTCGTCTGCTAACTTTGTCGTCTGCTAAAAATTTTCATTCTTTTGAATTTCTTCATTTTTGTTTCAAAAACATAGTAACAGTAACAAACAGCTTGGATCCTGATGAGACGCCGAGTTACTCGGCGTCTTATCTGGATCCAAACTGTTTGCATAGGTAATCACAGACCCGACATTGGCAGCGAAAGGTTTAAGAATAACTGCTTTATTATTAACAATAGCTGTTTCATTATTAAGAATGTCCCCTTTATTATTCAGAATAACTGCTTTATGATGTCTCCCCCATTTATAACGGGGAGATATATTGTTTTTGGTCGATGTGTCCGTCTCTCCGCCTGTCTGTCTGTTTGTCACACTCGTGTCCGCTCTATACCTCTCACAAATATGAAAGGATTTCAAAATGCTTTGTCACAAATGTTCGACTCAACAAGACGATGTGCAGAGCGTTCGATTCATGCACGTAGGTAAAAGGACAAGGTGACAATTCAAGGTCAAATATTGTTAGCCACAAGCTTCGTGTCCGTTCCATATCTCTTTAACCCTTGGAAGGATTTCAAAATGCTGTTGCACAAATGTTCCCCATAACTAGCCGATGTGCAGACAGCAGAATTCAGATACATTCTTCAATGATCAAGGTCAATATTCAAGGTCAAATGTTTTAGCCTCAAAAATGCATTGGCACAAATGTTCTCCTTAACAAGCTGATTTGCAGACAGCAGGGTTCAGGCACGTAGGTCAAAGGTCAAGGTCACAATTCAAGGTCATGTCACAATTCAATGTCAGTTATTCACACTTTCTTGTCCTGAAGATAACTCCTATATGGCTAATGGCATTTGATTGAAACTTCATACATAGAAAGAACATGATGAGAGGAAGTGTCATGTATAATGGCCGTAACTCTGACTTCACTACTTTCGAGTTATTGCCCTTTATTACATTTTTGTCCGATCAATAACTCCTGTTCTACTGATGGTATTGGAATGCCATTTCATTTATGGAAAGAGCATGGTAGGGGAAGTGTTATGCACACGTTTCATTCATAACTGCGGTTTCAAAAATATTGGAGTTATTGCCCCGATGTGCTGCAGAGTTATGGAACTTTGAAATTTTTACATGAAATTTTGTCCGCAGGGTTTCTACACAAACTTTAATTGAATATTCATTAAATTTCATAGGGTGGATTAGCATCATTCCTAGTTGTGCATATCTTATTCCTGTTCCGGTTTGATTATTTTCTGCAGAGTTATGGGACTTTGAAATTTTACATGGCAAATTTGGTCGCCAAAATCTTTGGTCGGATTTTTATGAAACCTCATAGGATTAATCAGCACCATGCCTAGTTGTACAATGTACATAGTGTATTCTTCTTCCGGTTCGATGATTTTCTGCAGAGTTATGGGACTTTTTTGATATTTGAAATACCTTAAGTATTTTGACAGACAAATTTGGGCAAATAGTGCATGTATATGCTACATGTACTACATGTATGTCAGTCTGAATTAACCCTTTCGGCGCCAAATTTCTAATTGTCGTCTGCAAACCACTTTTATTAAATCTTTCGATGAATTAAGGAAATGCGATAAATGAATGCAAAGTTCAAATGAATAAAGCACAGATATAGAAATAGAGTTTGAGACAAAAAGTGAAGTCCTTGATCAGACGCCACCTTGAAAAGGCGGCGTCTGATCTGGGACTGCACTATTTGTCGTGGTGCATTTTTGCGACATTGGCGGTGAAAGGGTTAAGGTTATAAAAATTGTGCCGAATTCACTTATTCAGCTTTAAAAACTGGTGAAGAGGGTTGAGTTCCAAATACGTAGGACAGTTGGGATAGGTTCTTCAATATATGGAGTAAAGTGTTAAGACAGCTTTCACCGTACTTTCACATTTGACTTTTCAGGTCTGACGCATGCGGCAGTATGGGCGACCACGTGTTCATACATCATGCAGGCAATACCCATAGCCCTCCGTACCTCAGCGCAGGGCATCCTACAGGGCTTGCACCACGGACTGGGCCGAGGGTGTGGGGCAGTGTTCGGCGGTATCCTCGTCTATACCTATGGTAATATTGCCTGAGGCATTGGTCACACTATTACTTAACCCTTTCCTTTATATAAACGCATTTAAACTCCTTTGCAAACAGAGTAGACCCTGATCAGACAGCTCCAATAGGAGATGTCTTATCTGGCTTCATTCTGTTTGCAAACGTGTGAAAAGGCGTATATATGGATATGATTTTAACACCTGGCAAACAGAGTACACTCAGATCAGACGGCTCCTTTAGGAGCCATTTGATCAAGGTCTGCACCGTTGCTTATTAACATTTAGCCTGCTATGGGCGAATGAGTGGATACCTATGCAAACAGTTTGGATCCAGATGAGACGTCGAGTAACTCGGCGTCTCATCAGGATCCAAACTGTTTGACACCCTGATTGCATTTTGGCAGACAAATTGATTATACCTTCAATTTTGAAAATGTAAGTGAAAAATTATGTATAAATAATTTGCTCAGTAGACTAAAGATTAGATAATAATATAGGTGTGCTTTTACAATTGCCACTATGGCTAACAATCCTGTGCTTAATTAACCCATTACGTCATAGGCTATTTTTAGATACAACCTCTATGAATATATCTACCGAAAAGGAGCATTAACTAGAGAAAAGGAAAAATTTAGAAGTTTGTGACTTGAAACCATTGTGATAAATAGAGCAGTTGCTCCTATAGGAGCAAATGTTCTATTTATTATAATGTTTCACAAAGTGACTTTTACAGAGTCGTCAATATCAGGGAATGGGTTAATATACATACAGTCATTATATCTTACACGAATATTCATGGAGTACTCAGTTAATATACTCAGCCTTCCAAAATAATAGTTGCTGTATCTCCATTGAAACGTAAACAATGCATACGCACTTTCATAAATTTTGCCTCAACCAGTAAATATTCGCCATATATAGGCTGATAGATGTTACTGTGAGCTATAGATTCCGGAAAGCTGCTACTACTCTCCATGCGTGGGTTGCAATGATTTATCAAACGCTATGGTTCCACAAGACACATACTAATCACGAAAGAGTCTAGGACCTATTCTTGTACCCCAAACCGGAAACCAACTGACACATATTCTACAGTAGATTATAAATTGGTTCCCTGATTTTCTGAGCTGTCAAGTTTCATAACTATCCGGCGCCACAAGGCAAAATGTACTCAAGTGTTTCAAATAACTATAGAGCCAGTATTGAAACACATTAATTGATCAGGATCCACTCCATTTTCCAATTCGTCAGAACCAACAGCAGATTGCCTGTAACTGCTTCATACACAGAACACAATCGGCGACCGTAGTTCAATTACAGGAATCGATTTGGTTCTACAAAGTGTCAGAGCAACAGATAAACGTGCATACTCAAGTACAAAAATCGTCATTTCTCCACCAAACACTATGTTGTGGCCATTCTTTAGAATCGTCTCGATAGGGTGGAGAAATAAAGATTCTTAAATACAGTAAAACCCCTCTAAACCGGAATTCTAGTAAAGAAGAATTTAGATACTTTTAGGCAGGTGGCTGCTTCATGCAGGGTGAAAGTCATGCAGAAAGCTCCTAGAGGAGCTTTCTGCATGACTTTCACCCTGCATGAAGCTGCCACCTGTCTCCAAGACCGATATTTGTACCAAATTTAACGTCCAATTTAGAGGGGTTTTACTGTATGTTTTAATGTACGCATTTTATCCGGACCTCTGAGTTTGCAGATGTCAACGAGTTCCTTTTTATGCGCCCGTCTTCAGACGGGATGTATCATGTCGTGGCGCTGTCCGTCAGTCCGTCCGTCTGTCTGTTCGTCCGTCCGTGAACTTGTCCGCTCTCTAACTCAAACAAATGTAATCCAATCCTTTTCAAATTTTGTCAGCAAGTATATTATTTTATCTCAGTCAAGTTCGATAACCAGCAAGATTGCCCCAGACACTCCAGAATTACTTTATGAATTGTCGTGAATTTTCGCTTGTCCGCTCTCTTACTCAAACAAATGTAATCCAATCATTTTCAAATTTGATCAACATGAATATTACCATAATATCTCCGGATAGCCGGAAAGATTGTCTCTAACACTCAAGAATTATCTCCCCTTACTTTATGAAGTATGGTGAACTTTTGCTTGTCCGCTCTCTAACTCAAACATTCGTAATCCAATCCTTTCGAATTTGGCCAGCATGTATATTACCATAATGTCTCAGTCAAGTTCGATAAATAGCAAGATTGCCCTTGACACTCCGCAATTATCTCCCCTTACTTTATGCCACCTGATATGAAGTAATGGCCTTTCAATTTCCAGGCATTTGACAGGCGTATATTGTGACATTTTTTCACTCTTGTTTAAATGAAAACCGGCTACATTATGTAACCGTTACATGCATTGTATAATTTACCCTTTACTCTATAAATACTCCTTTTTATGCATTTACAAAATGAATAGTCTCAGATGTATATAGGAGCCGTCTGGTCAGGGTTTACTCTGTTTTCTTGTGAAATCATGTACATGTTATTCTACAGTTTCAGCCAATTCATTCACGAGTATCTGATTGGCCAGAGCAAGCTCAATATCTTACCAGTCAGGTGCTTGAGAATAAACCCAGACTCTATCGAAACGTTTTATAAGTTTGGGGCCAACATATAGATACTTTTAGGCAGGTACATGTAACTGCTTAATGCATGGTGAAAGTCATGCAGAAAGTTCCTAGAGGAGCTTTCTACATGACATTCACCCTGCATTCGGCTGCCACCTGTTTTACTGATTTTTATACCCGACTTTTTAACGTCCAGGTTCGAGAGGTTTTACTGTGCTGTTTATTTCTATTTGAACAGGGCATTGCTGCTATATCTGTTTGAGCATGGCCTTACTGTTAGTTCTATTTGAACAGGGACGTCGGTTACCTTCAGAGCTTATGGAGTGACTTGTATCTTCATTCTCGCTGCCTTTTTCGGGATCAATTACTACCTTAAAAGTCTGGGCGTGTCCGTGGACAGTCACGTGCCTCACTCCACCCTGGAGGAGGAGCCGACCCATTTTGACCCGCATGGCGTGCCTTCCGGGTTGGTGCGAGATTTGTCCAGCAGTAAACTCAACAAACAGGAAGGTACTAAAATGTTAGATTGTGACAGAAGGTGCCTCTTGAGGCTTGCAAACAATGTAGACCCTAGCTAACCCCGTCGGATCTTGATGAGATGCTGAGTTACTCAATGTCTCATCTGGGTCCACGTTGTTTTCAATTGTGTGTCAGATTGTAGTTAGCGAGATAATGGCTAAAGTTAGATTGCTAAAGTTAGATTGTAGCTAGCCAGGTAATTGCGATTGTTACTAGCGAGATGATGGCTAAAGTTAGATTGTAGTTAGTGAGGTTATAGCTAAAGTTAGAGCGTAGTTATCGAGATAATGGCTAATTTATGACCATACGTGGCTTCAAAGCTCGTAAGGGGAATTTCTGCATTTAGCCTTTACGCCATGACTATTCATGTAAAGAATAATGGCATGATGAATATTAGCCCATACAACGCTGAATTTTCAAATGGACTTTTACAAAATTCTAAAGAAAAATGTAACATGATATACAGTGCAGACCCTGGTGAGAGGGTTCCGCTAGGAGCTGTCTCATCTGGTTCTGCACTGTTTGCAAAGGACATTAGTGACTCGTGTCCCGTACCGTAAGAGTTAGATAACTTATTTTTTATAATGACACGTGAAAAAATGAAGGTTATTTTTTATAATGACACATGAAAAAAGAATTTTAGCCCTTATAAAGGCTAAATCGTATCTATATTGTGTCATAAGCACACAGAGTAGACCCTGATCGTACAGCTCCAACAGGAGCCGTCTGATCTGGGTCTACTCTATTTGCAAAGACGTATTTATGGAGTAAATAGTTAAGCCACCATTTGCCTTAACCCTTTACCTGATTAGGACACATTTCCGCGCCTTGGCAATCATATTAGACCGATATAAGATGACCCTTTGTAAGAGCTGTCTGATCAAGTTATGCTCTGTTCACTTATATAATTAAATCGATGAAATTGCACCGTTTCTGTCTAAGCCAAACAATCTAATGAATATTCATGAGGTAGAGTGCTAATACCACATAATTAACCTGTGTTGGGTTGAGATTCACAGAGATCTTATACTATTACATTAACTTGTATGCATACATCATCTGTTCATATGGAAGAGTGCAGTGAAAACTTGATTATTCGGACACTCAAATACGTACCATTATTGATCATTGGCAAAGGTGGCAGCTTAATGCAGAGGGAAAGTCACACAGAAAGCTCCACTGGGAGCTTTCTGCATGACTTTCATTCTGCATTAAGCAGCCACCTGCCTAACAATAATCAATTTTTTTCAGTACTAAATTTCTATTTATGAAGTTTGACTGTAGTTTTCTGAAATTGTTACGCATGTTTTGTGTTATTGAACAATCATCGATTTGATTCAAGTAGACATTTGCGTCATAATAAAGCTGTTCAAATAAATGTGAAATATGAGAGGTAACCGGTCAATTGATCTGTCTGATGTATCTGCGAATGAATTACAGTAAAACATGGCTTAAGCGACCGTAAAAAAGAAGTGTAATTCTAGACCGTTGGGGCAGGTGGTAGCTTAAAACAGATCGAAGGTAACACAGAAAGCTCCTACTTTTGCCCTGTATTAAGCAACTACATATATACATATGCATTTTAAGACGCATAATGGTCAGTAGAGACATGTTCTACTTCGTATTTAGCGATTATTCAGACTTATACATGTTTATACAGCTATTTTAAACTATACAGATTTATACAGGCAGCGGCTTATACAAATTATGCAGGCTTATACAGACTTACACAAACTTGTACAGGTTTATACAGAATTATACAGCCTTATTCACATTAAACACTCTATGGGCTAATCAGAAATAACTGTTGGTTCCAGATCAGACACCGAGTAGATTGTCGTCTCGTCAGGATCAAACCGCTGGTCACTCAGACCTTGTAGTTAATAAGACACAGAAGACAAAATTACGTTATAAATTGGTTCAGAGAACACCCTCGGTGGGTTAATTGTTAACAAACACGCTAGGTATCCGATGACTACGATATTCTGGGTAGTTACTAATTATTTCAGACATGATGCATTATCGTTATAAGTAATATGAAGAACGGTGATACGTGTACGGTAAAATCCCTCTTAACCGGAATTCTAATACAGAAGAATTTGTCATTTTAGGCAGGTCGTTGCTAAATGCAGGATGAATGTCATGCAGAAAGCTCCCAAAGGAGCTTTCTGCATGACTTTCACCCTGCATTAAGCTACAAGTGTCTTAAAGACCCATTGGTACTAATTTTAACATCCAATTTAGAGAGGGTTCACTGTATACTTCAATAACCCTTAGCCTACAGTAAAGAGAAAGTCTGCTCAAATTTGGATCTGGTGAAATATTGACTACACCCGAATCGATCAATACAAGAAACTATTGACAGAATGTCGAGCACCATGGATCCTGAAAAACGACTTCTTAAGGAACCGTCTGACCTGGGCCTATTCTAGTTGCAAAGACGTGAAAAAGCATCTACAGTAAAACCTCTATTAACCGGACATTAAATTTAGTATAAATATCGGTCTTGGAGACAGGTGACAGCTTAATGCAGGTTGGAAGTCATACAAAAAGCTCCTAGAGGAGCTTTCTGCATGACTTTCACCATGCATTAAGCAATCACCTGCCTAACATATCTAAATTCTTCTCTACTAGAATTCCGGTTAAGAGAGGTTTTACTGTATATGAAGGAAATTGGTTAGAATACCATTAAAAAGAAGTCTAGTTATAGGTTATTAATGCCGGTGGGTGCTTAATACAGGTAATTATCGTAATAAGCAAACATTTGCTTTTTTTAGACTCATAATATTTTTATGTTCAGTCAATACGGTATTAAAACCCCTCTAAACCAGAATTCTAGTAGAGAAGAATTTAACTACCTTTTATACAGGTGGCTGCTTAAAGCTGGGTTTTCGAAAGTCGTGCTGAAAGCTCCTAGAGGAGCACAAAAGCTGCATGGTGTGTACTCTTATCAATTAGTTTATCATTAAGAGACCAAAGTATACATAAATATTATTGGTGGAAAGTGTGGAAAGAGTTAAATATGCCATCTGATATTGTCCTATATTTCTTTTCAAAGCCCAAAGGTGTGTACTCTTGTAGGTGGGCATCATGTCAGTAGTGTGTGTTTTCCTTTTCAGAAGTTCCGACAACTTACGGCGCCACTCTAGGAACAAATGCCCGGACTGATCTGGAAAAGGCATTCACACGTAAGTTTGACTATGTCAAATCTGATGACCAAAGTATAGGTTTTGCAGGCACCTGCTTCAAGGGCGGCTAGAAGGCAAGGGTGGTTCTAGTACAGTAGAACCTGTCTTAAGCGACCATTAATTTATTGAATACAAGAGATTAATTAAGCAGGTGGTTGCTTAATTTAGAGCAAAAGTAATGCAGAAAGCTTTCTGTGTTACTTTTCACCTGAATTAAGCCACCACCTGCCTTAAAGTCCCATAATTATTCCCTTTTTTGACGGTCGCTTAAGACAGGTTCTACTGTACTTCGAACTTGAATCATTAAGGATCGGGAGACAATGTGGCCGAGTATTATCTCCAGTGAATTTGACTAATCTTTCCAACTAGTTACATTTATTAGCCCATAAAAAATGACAAGTGCCTTTATCCTTTAATCAATATTTATACATGTATAAGAAATATGGATATCATGAAAATGAATTTATATCAGGTATAACCAATTGTTTTTTTACCATGACAGAAAAAGTTGAATCAAATCTACATTATTTCATAAGCAAATATATCAGACGGGTCCTAAAGGGGCTGGGTCGTCTGATCTGGGTGTGCTCTGTTTTTTAAAGGTGTACTCTGTTTTTAAGGATTACACAAGAACAACCAAATATTGTAGAGCCAGATCAAAGAGCTCTCATGTGAGAACTGTGCTCAAGGTCTACAATATTTATTGGCCATTTCCTTCATATAAATGTTTTACACCTAATCAAACGAGGAAGATCCAGATCAGACGACTCCTGTAGAAGCTGTCTGATCAGAGTCTGCTTTGTATGATTATGAAATTATTACAGATCTGACTCTGCAGTATCTACCCATACCAAAACATCTTTGTGTGCATATGCCATTTTAAACTTGAGCTAATAAATATGCATGGTGTAATTATTTCTTACCTGAATATTCAAAAGGAAAGGGGTTACATGTAACCAATTAGTTTCTAAGATTATACCGACATTATCTCATAGGTTACTTTTAGATACAACCTCTTTGAATAAATCTACCGAAAAGGAGCATTAACTAGAGAAAAGGAAACTTTTAGAATTTTGTAGTTTGAAACCATTGTGATAAATAGAGCATTTGCTCCTATAGGAGCAAATGCTCTATTTATCACAATGGTTTCACAAAGTGACTTTTACAGAGTCGTCGAAGATCGTCAATATGAGGGAAGGGGTTAAAAACACATTTCAAGTTGCCAGCAGAATAGTCTCATTTTATGAATACTAATACAGGAAAAAATGACATCGTGAATATATTATTTCCATAATGGTATATTAGGACATAAATGTTTTTGTCAAGGCAGAAATTGCCTTTCGGAATAAATCTACTGGAAATAAGGATATTTTTAGAACTGTGTAGTTTTGAAACCATTGTGATAAGTAGAGCATTTTCTCCTATGAAGCAAATGTTCTGTTAATTGCAATGATTTCAAAAATTGACTTTAACAGGGGCGTCAGTAGGCGACAATATGAGGTAAGGAGTTAACTGAACGGTTGAGTTTTCACACACGTGCTTGTTTTCTGTTTTCAAAGCGCCGACTCAAGAGGACGACTTCAACCCACGTGCTTCCTCCTACACGCGGGACAATGCGTTCAGTGTGCAGGAAGAGACTCCTTCCAACGACCCCAACAAGCGGGAAACCAAACCACCAGAGACTCCTTCCAACGACCCCAGCAAGCGGGAAACCAAACCACCAGCACGAGATCCTAACCAATCCTCCTATGACCAGCAGCAACAGCCCCGATCTGGTTCCCGGCACAACAGGAACGGCGGTGGATACGACCAACCCGACGGAAGGGAGGAGCGCCAGGACTATTCCTATCGTCGGCAAGAGTCCGGGGACAGGCGGGACGAGCACCGCCGCCGGGCCAGCGATGAGTCCCCGCGACACCATGCTTCAGAACATTCCGAACGTAAAGAGAGACGCAGACGACAGAGCGGAGATATAGAGGGCATGAGGGAGCGGGATGATCCGTATGGAAGAAGGGAGGCACGAGAAAGCAGACGGCATGGAGACGACGGTTACCATAGAGACGAGTCACGTGGTCACAGACGTCATAGCAAACATCGACGATCAATTGACGAAAACCAGTTCCAAGATGTAAGATTTTCTTATATAACATTCATACTATTGATTAATAATATACATTTACCCTTTCCTTTATATAAACGCCTTTTCACTCATTTGAACCCCCCCCCCCCCCCCCCCGATCAGACGGCTTCTAGAGGAGCCTGATCAGTGTCTGCTCTTTACTAATAGAATTTGGTATATTTGTTTCTTAAGTTTCTAAAAAGGGGCTGCAATGATCGGCCGTCCATATTTTTATAACTATTTTCGCCATGAATATTCAGTAGGTATTGAAATTTGGACTGAAAACAGAATAGGGAAAGGGTTAAGGAGAAAAGGCAAATAAGTCACTCCGTCCGGCTTTAAGACGGTATGCCTAAGTAGCTTAATGGAGACAGATCAGAAAGTCATACAGACGCTTCCATTAGCCCTTCCCCAGATGAATATTCTTGTTACATTTATTATAAGTTCATGAGCAAACGGGCCAGATCCTGATCAGACGGCTCCTACAATAGCCGTCCTAACTTGGTCTACTCTGTTTGCAAAGGCGTGAAAGCGTGACGGAAATAGTTAAAAAGTCTTTCTGCATTACATTTAGGCACCTGCATTTGAAAGCCTCACTGTCCAATCACTTAATGCCTCCCTCGGATATGTTCTACTATATTTACTCCCATAAAAAAGCTCATTAATGTTTTTCATATTTTACAGCCTGATCCGAATCCACGGGAGAAGATCGTATTTGAGCAACTTCCGGATTTGTCAACACGAGCTCAACACTATAACCAGTAGATAATGGCATTTTTGGGGACAGAGCGGAGCAGTGACGTAGTCTGTGTGATTCTAGCTTTAACTCAATACTATAACCAGTAAATGTTGGCATTTGGGGAGCAGAACGGAGCAGTGATCTAGTCTGTGTGATTCTAGCTTTACATCTTTCCGTGCCAAATTTCTAATTGTCGTCTGCAAACCTATTTTGGTAACCCTTACAGTGTGGGACACGAGTCACTAATGCCATTTGCAAACAGTGTAGACCCAGATGAGAGGGATCCTAGCTGGGACCCTCTCATCAGGACCTGCACTGTTTGTCATATTACATTTTTCTTTAGAAAATATCCCTAAATATTCACCATAAGATTTGACCAGTTTTGAGTTTTGGAATAGTCCATTTGAACATTCAGCGTTGTAAGGGTTGAAACATTTCGGTAAAACGAAGAATTTACATAAACAAACACAAATAAACAGCAGACTTAGAACTAGAGTGTAGTCTCTGATTAGACGCCGCCATGAAGACACGGTGTCTGACCTGGGTCTGCTTTGTTTGTCGTGGTGCATTTTGGCGATATTGACGGCTGCAGAGTTACTGGGCAATGACGTAGACAAAAGAAAACTAAAGGGGTGTTTTTATGAAACTTAACTCTTTGCATGCTAAGTAATTTCGTCGTCTGTTCAGTTATCGTCTGCTGCTCAACTGTCGTCAACATTTACAAAACTTTTAATTTTCTGTCTGATTTTTGGTTTGCATAAATTGAGCCTGATTGACGAACAGATTGGATCTCAGATCAGGTCCCACGTTTCGTTGGGCCTGATCTGAAATCCAAACTGTTCGCATAGATCATAAATGGCAAAAGAAATCGCCGCTAACGTACGAAGAGTTAATCTGGAGTTATACATGTACGGTCCAGAAATGGTGGTGGATTAACACGGCTGTGTGGTGTGACAAGACGAACATGTACACGTTGAATGGAAATTATGATGGACAAATAGTGAAGAGAACATAAGACATCACTTCATTTTGAATGAGAAACGGATACTGAAAAGCGCATGAAAGCATCATCTGTGGCGCCACATTTCTAGAAGTGATTGATATTTGTAACACGTGACCACTTTTCTTTACTTCACCCACGTATCTACCATTTTTAGCTTAAAGGCAGGGATCGGATTTTTATTTTGTAAATTATCTAATAAATCATATCCACCAAACGCAAAAGCATGATTAAACATTACTAATACCACTTTAAATTTGAACTTCTATATCTGATAATATCTCGACTCATATAACTCGAACTTCTGGATAACTCGAAGTGAAAGTAGGTCCTACCAAACTTTACAATACAGAATTGTTTTAAAATGTTCTTCGCATATCCAACAACACATGTTACAGCTTAATGCAGGTCGAAAGTAATGCTGAATTTTCCTACAGGAGCTTTCAACAATAATTTAGACCCTGCATTAAGCTGTGAACTTGAGAAAGTGTCAATGACAGTGATTGACAATTCAATGACTCGATCTCTGTTATCTCGAAGTAATTTCGAGGGCTTGGTTCAAAACTATTGTAACTCCTTCACTTTGTGAAGGAGTTACAATAGTTTTGCACCAAGCCCTCGATTTGTATAGTCCTTTTAAGTTCAAGATATTTGTATCACGAATAAAACTGGAGGGAAGAATAGCTCAAAACCTATGTAGTCAAATGCAAGTTCCTGTCAGCTTTTCCAGCGCTTGAATCTTTGGCCGAGATAAACACTAAAACGAAAAAAAACCTGATCTGTAGATATCTAGATGTATATTATTGTAATATCTTCAATTTTGTTGTAGACTTTCTTGTAATAATAATATTTCAGCATGCTTTTCAAGATGTTTTGTGAATTTAAGTTATGAAGAAATTTTACAAAACAAAACTCCGACCTCTGCCTTTAATAATGTATAAAGTGTAAAACCTGGAGTATTCGAACACTGAAATAAGTCGCTGCCGATCTTTAAGACAAATGGCAGCTTAATGCAGGGTGAAAGTCGTGCAGAAAGTTCCTTATGATCCGAATTGTTTGCAAAGGTTATTTATTATGTGTTTTGAAACACAAATGGAGCAATTTCAATGAATGTTGAAAGAGAGGACAAAATGTGCAGACGACAACGCGTGACAGCGACATAATTAACGCACGTGACACTATGACTTGAGTCCGTAACATTCTTTGCACACTGTTTTGAATTCAAACTGTTTTGGCACAGGTCACGTGTCAGCGTAGAAGTAGTGGAAAACAGTGTATTTCAAGAAATAAAGTAGACAATATATATGATTCCACATTTGAAAATTATTGAGTGTTGTAAGACTTAACTCTTCGCTGCCAAATAGACGTCAGAAAATAGTGACGTCAGCAATCTGTGTTGTTTGCTACAGTTGACGTTTCTTTTAATGTATTCTCCAATTTGGTCTCAAAACACATTTCCGTAGTCACAAACAGTTTGGATCCTGATGAGACGCCGAGTTACTCGGCGTCTCATCTGGATCCAAACTGTTTGCATAGGTAATCACAGATGCTACATTGGCAGCGAAATAGTTATCCTGGTAGAAACGCCTTTTTTCACGCCTTTACAAACAGAGTTAACGCAAATCAGGTGGTTTGTAAGAGCTGACTGATCATGGTCTGCTCTGTTTGCAAATAAAATAATAAGGTTTCTACAATTTGTTCCATGGTCAAAAAGTCATGTTTTCCTATATCATTACAAAAAATCAGCTAATAGATGTTCATGATATCATTATTTGTTACGTGAATATTCACGAGATCTAAACTCATTCCCTCATATTAACGCCTTTTTGACGCCTCTGTAAAAGTCACTTTTTGAAACCATTGTGATAAACAGAGTAGTTCTCCTATGGAGCAAATGCTCTATTTATCACAATGGTTTCACAGTGGGTGAAAGGGTTGATACGCGAATTGAAAAGGATATACATGTACATGTAATTGAAATGTATATATGTAGTTATATAGAAAGAATCATTGTTTATGTCACTTTGACAACTGTAATTTGAAAACAATTAGGAAGTAGATGAATGATTTGTAGGATTAAGAGAAGTCTTTATAGATTCATATTGCTAATTCTAGGTTATTAGATTGTTGCTATATGTAAGTTGTTAAACTAATGTACACGAATGTATGGTTTGAGATAGAAAGAAGAAATGAGACAAGATGGATAAAATAGGAATAGAAAGAGTGAGAGCAATGAAAAAGGAAACCGAGAGATTTAAAAGATTAGAAGAGGAGACAGAGAGAGGAAAGGGGGAGAGAGTAGTGAGGGAGCAGAGAGAGAATGAGTACAGAGGGGAGAGAGAGACAGAGAGAGGCAGTGAGAGAGATGAGTTGGAGGAAAGTATCGCAAAAGGCACATGTGAGTGGCATGTGAACTGTAGTTTTATCATTGTATAGTTGAGAACATGGATCACCAAACTGTTACATTAGAATGCTCCATGGAAACAAGATCATTTAGAGTGGTACAGGCATTGTAGGTCAAGGTCAGTCAATGTCAGATACATGTCATCAGGTCAGATTCATTACGTTGACCCATGTACTCCAAAGGTGCCCGACGCATGCTTGGACTCACCAATGGAACCCCCCCCCCCCCCCCCCCCCCCAAAAAAAAAAAAACACACAAAAAAACAACAAAGTGATCGAAGTATCTAAACTAGCCTAAAACTATCTATTTGAACCTTAAACCACTCCGAAAAACAAGAAAAATACGACCCGGAAAAAAATTCTTTCGTTTTGAACGGAGGTGGCTATTTCGCTGTGGCCCGGAAGTAGTAGTCAATTTGCATATCGAATAGTTTATGAGCCGGGTCACAGCAAAATGGTCGCAAAACTGGCGCCTCGTTGCAGACTGGAAATAGTAAGCGCCGTTTTAATTGCGGTGAGTTTAATGTTTTTCGATAGTGTTTAACCATAATTCGTTGAAAAGGTTAACGAATACAGAGCTCCCTATATACGTCTATGCATCCTGGCGGGAGTCACATCGTTTCGCTCTAGCGTTTTTTCAAATTCGCAGTCTTGCAGCGACAGGACGGAGCAATATTTAAGGAAAACACTAATTGTGCCGCTTAGCATATGGAGTTCGGAACGGATCAAGACCAAAATGATTGAAATCGGTGTTGAATTGGCTTTTCTGTAAGACTTTGAAAAACATGACTGTTGTATTATCCGCCGCAGATCTGACGTAGTTAGATACCTTTCAATACATATATAGACCCGATATGAATTTTTTTCCGGATCGTGTTTTTCTTGTTTTTCTGAGTGGTTTACGGTTCAAATAGATAGTTTTAGGCTAGTTTACATACTTCGATCCCATTTTCTTTTCTTCTTTTTTTTTGGTGTGGGGGGGGGGGGGGGGGGGGAGGTTCCGTGGGTGAGTCCAAGCATGCGTCGGGCACCTTTGATGTACTCCATAAATACGTCTTTCTACATATTTGCAAACAGAGTAGATCTAGATCAGACGGCTTCTATAGGAGCTGTCTGATCAGGGTCTACGCTGTTTGCTTATGATATAGCTATGATTCTACAGTTTCTGCCATTGTCAAAAATATATTTGTCTATGTGCTTTTATAATAATTAATCTAATTAATATCCATGGTTTCATTATTTCTTACATGAATAGTCATGGAGTAAAGGGTTAATAAGGTTGTATAACGGGATAGTTTAAAGATTGTCCTAAGCGACCAGTAAAATAATACTAAGCTTACTTCTTTGAAGTAGGTGTTAGTTTAATGCTTTACTTCTTGAATATTCATGTGAGAAATAAAGACATCATGAATATCAATTAGACACATGGACATATGAAGTTTTTGGCCATGTCAGAAATTATAGAATCATATCTATATTATTGCAAACAGAGCAGATCCAGATCAGACGGCTCCTCTAAGTCTACAATGGTTGTATGGCCCTAAAGGTCTCGTTCTTGGCACGCAGTCCGTTCATGTGTTAGTTGTTATGCTTTTGTTACATGTACCAGTGGACGGTTGTTAGTGATTTGTTTTTACTGTAAAATGCAGAGCAAGAGATAACGGTGTGTATTAAAATATTAAAATCGTCAATTCTCCACCAAACTCTATGTTGTGACCACTCTTTAGAATCGTCTCGACGAGACGATTCTAAAGAGTGGTCACAACATAGGGTTTGGTGGAGAAATAAAGGAGCTACCCTTGAAAATGTTTTAATTTACGCATCTTCTCTGGGTCTCTGTAAACTGTTGATGTGTACTAAAGCTAGGTTGACTGTACTAGTGTATAACTGTTGTAAAACCTACAATAGATCGATACAATAAGAATAAAACTTTCAAAGACGTTCTTGTTCAATCACTTGCATTTGATGCCGATTTTTGTTTTACGTGTCGTGGTTTGACTTTCACAAATAAGGTCGCTTTTGTGATTAACTATGAGTCTTAGATTAATTCTATTTTTATTACTCTTATCGATATCTATATCTTAAATATATTTTGTTTTTAAATATTCTATATGTATCCGTTTTGTACATGTAATTTATTCATGTAAAACGCTTTTGAACGCAGATATCTTTTCCGTAAAAAGAGCGCTGTATAATTGTGGTATAATAATACATGTAATAATAATAATGATAATACAGTTGACTTCGATATCTCGAACTCAGATAACTCGAACTTCGGGATAACTCGAACAAAACGTTCAGTCCTTTCAAAGCTTACACTACAGAATTGCTCTAAAATGTATCACTACAGATATCTAGAAACACACGTGACAGCTTATTACAGGTCTAAAGTAATGCTGAAAGCTACAGGAGCTTTCAGCATTACTTTAGACCTGTATTAAGCAATGACCTTGAGAAATTGTTCAGATTAGAAATCGGATGACTCGAACTTCTGTTATCTCGAACTAATGTGTATGGTCCCTTGAAGTTCGAGTTATCGAAGTTCAACTGTAGTAATAATAATTACATATACAAACAATTTGGACGCCGGTAAGATGCCGAGTAACTCGGCGTATCATTAGGATCCAAACTATTTGTGGATATGATATAGGGCTTTTGGAAGAAACTGACTGGATAATTTTAAACAAACGAAACTTGTTACAGACGACAATTTTTGCAGACGACAATATTTGGCAGCGAAAGAGTTTTGTTTAAAGAATAGATGACTTCCGCCCTTTACTCCATAAATATTCATTTATGAAATAATGATGTCATGAATATTAATTAGACACATTTATATCATGAACATGTAGTTTAACCCTTTCGCTGCCAATGCCGGATCTGTGATAACCTATGCAAACAGTTTGGATCCAGATGAGACGCCGAGTAACTCGGCGTCTCATCAGGATCCAAACTGTTTGTTACTGTTACTATGTTTTTGAAACAAAAATGAAGAAAATAAAAAAAATGAAAATTTGTAGCAGACGACAAAGTTAGCAGACGACAGAGTTTGGCAGCGAAAGGTTAAAGACATTACCCAGGTCCATTCAATGACCCCCCCCCCCCGCCCCCATTGTTCTCAATAGGCGTGAAAGTAACAGTAAAAGCATGATACAAGTGTGCAAAATATGGCAAGCCGTCTCATTCTGTCTAGAGAGGCCCTGACATACAATTAGTCAAGGGGAACACACTCAAAAGACCATTGTTGGTCAGAACCCAATAGAAGTTCAACCCAAGTTCATTTCCAAATCATCAAATGTAAGAGACGGGCCTCACATGGAACGCTCCAGTGGTTCTTGACAGGCAGACTGCTATAGCTCTTACCATGTGCCGCATGCTTTTTCACAGGTTAGCTGTAAAGACCCAAGCCGGCCAAGGGAATGTCTTAAGACGAATCTTACTATAATTTCCGCCTAAGTTATCTATGGATTATTTCACAAGAGCAATCCACAACATTCTTGCGTATTAGTGCAAAACTGGCCCGAGTGGTTAAACAACAGTTTTACGACTGCACGTGCCAATCGTGAAACTTTCAGGTAACTAATCCTCTCCAGGGATACACTAGCAATTGTCCTTCAAACTTGTGTAATTGAATATAACAAGTAATAGATACAGTACGAGTCTTACTACCAAAGTGTCTTCTTACAACCGTTATCAGGACAGTTTGTTCGCATGACCGAAGACGTGTCCGAGGCGTAGCCGAGGACACTTGTCTGAGGTCATGCGAACAAACTGTCCTGATAACGGTTGTAAGAAGACACTTTGGTAGTAAGATGAGTACATGTATCTTACTTGTACGACAGTACGTTGTAGACTTTTAATTTTGATTAAAAATGAATAAAAATGAATATTTCACAAATGAGTACAAAATGTTTTCCCCTTGGTTCACCCAATTCAAATCCTAGGTAGATAGGTTTTAACCACAAGAATCACGTGCGTACAAAAGTGTCCACTTACAACCGTTATCAGGACACTTTTTCAATAGCTTTGCTGGGGGTCTGTCGTACAACAATGTTTTAAATATGGCTGGCCGGACATAGAATAGAACACTGTGGCCGAGCGAGGGGTCTTCTGCAAACTTGGGATCAGAAAACGTGACGTCGCTAGAGAGATGAATTGTGCACATACCACCATTGAAAGACTTTGGTCAAAAGTTCGAATGATTGGTAAGTGTCGTTTGTCTGCCAAATTACACAATATATCGCACTTTCCTCCGTCATCGACTTCAACTAATGTTGGCGCCTTTCGTTACAGGAAGTGTGCAAGGCCTGTTGCGAGCACCACGGAGACGTGTGGCAGAATCCATATACAGGGTTTAACACTGAGTACCCAGAATGCAAAGAAGACAGTGGCTGGAACAGTTGGTATCCATCAACGGCCAATTTCTGGCCACATAGTGCGTAATCGCTGGCACTTTGTACTTGAACCTAGACACCGACGTGCCCGTATGAATTGGGGCAATATTCATCGTAACTGGATCATGAATCAGCGGGCATTCGTTATTTTCAGTGGTGAGTCTAGACTTTTCGCTACACCGCAAAAACGTTCGCGTACGCGTTTCTGGTGCATGCATCGAACAAGTTATTAAGAAAGTTCAAAGCAGCGACAATATTTGCAGACAAAATTTATTTGGCACCAAAGTTAACCACCGATTGTATACAAGCAAATACTATTATGAACGGTTTTGCTTTTCCCTAAAACAGACTGGCAATTTTAACTATGACTCGACGTTTCTGACCTGGACGGGAGACCAGCTTAACTTTGCGTGTTGTCATTGTGTTTGCAGTTGTCTCCCTTGTACCATTACGCGCCGTACACTCCTTTTGTCGAGTTAACACTTATCTGTTAAAAAATATCTGCTCAATTTTGGATCCGATTCCAAGAGAAACTATTGACTGAGTGTCAGACAGCTGGGATTGGGATGACACGCTGAGATATTCGGCGTCTCATCTGGACCCAGACTGTTTCAAAATGCATGTCAGATCGCGTCATTATCGTTTAAATCTTTGGGAAAACGCCAGCTAGGCTGCATTTAGTTTAGTTAATTATTGGAAATATTGAGAGGTATCATATCATATATTAATTATATATCTTGATATAATTTTAATTGTAACATTCGTCTAGTCGTTCATTGAAGAAGTTCTGTGATTTTGATTGTAATACCTTTCTATGTCATGCAATGCTATAGCCTAAACCCTTCCCTCGTTTAGACGCCTTTTCATGCATTTGCAAACAGAGCAGACCCAGATAAGACGGCTCCTATCTGATCCGTCTGATCAGGGTCTGCTCTGTTTGTTAATGGAATTCGATAGATATGTTCTTTTACTGTCTAAAATGGCTGCAATGCTCTACCTTCCATATTTAAATATACCTATTTTATCCATGAATATCGGCAGGTATTGAAATTTGAGATAAACATAGGGAAAGGGTGAAGGACCGCGTTGGAAATTATAGTATCTATTACTCTTTGGGAGCCATACTTGGCATAAATTATAAAGTTGATTGACATGACTGTTTTAAATCATACATATTGTTGCTTGTTTTTGTATGTATGCTTTTCATAACTGATTGGCATGTACATGTAAGTGAACATTTTATGTTGAAATAAATGTATCTATCTGTCTAGGTATACTTTATCACTGCTATCTTTTTAGTGTGGTATATTATATGTACACTGATTTGTTAACGATGTACGTTATGCATATTAATTAGCTGATGTTATCTGTCTTCATTGTAGAGATATCTGCTTCAATGTTAACAAGTGCTGCAAGTGAAATCAGTGTTAACACCTCATCACCTTTTACAGATATAAAACACAGGTATGTCTCACCTACCTATTCTACTTACTAACTAGCTAATTTATTTTCGTGGTGTCTTTCATTCACATAGAATAAATGAAAGAAAATTAGCGAAGTAAAATTTGCTTAATACTTTTACAGATGTGTTATTTTTGCACAGTGGGCTGTTTAGATCAGGTAGCCGTTGTTATCTTATAACAAAAAACACACATCTAATCCCGCACGCGAAAGGAAGGGACATCATTTGAAAATGTCGTCTGCTGATATGCATGATTTGTAGATACGTGAAATTAAAATCGCGTTAAAAGGTTTTGGCAGAGTAACGTCATTTGAAAAAATAATTCCGTGGACTCTGTGTCTATCGTATAGTATTTTTGTTTAATACAAATTGAAAAAAGAATGTTTATACAAAATAAAGAAATAGCAGCATACATGTGCTTGAATACAATGCTAAGAGAAACTACATTATATTATTTATACATTATAACTTACACTAGTAATAATGAACGAAACCTACTTATAGTGCAGACACTTCTATGTCAAGATGCACATGCGATTTGCACTGGAACGAGAAACTAGATATAGATACCTAGCTGTAGATGAGACAAGGGATTTGATCTAGTTCCTTCTTTTGTAGTTTTTAGCACACCTGAGTATACTCAGTTGAAATTTTATGATTGACCACCGTCTGATGTCTGTTCGTCCGCCCGTCCATTTGTCTGTCAGTCCGTACGTGCATGCTTTAAACGTATTATTCCTGCCAAATACCCTTTCAGTTGGAGTGTTAATTTTTGAGATTGTTTTAAACGTTTTCAATATAGACACGTATGGAAAATTAGCCCTGTCCTGTTTGTTTTAAACGTTATCAATATAGACACGTATGGAAAATTAGCCCTGTCCCTGGTGACCATGATTTCTTGCATATTAATTTAATTTAGCAATTCTGAAAGTTGGCCACCAGAGGACTATTTCTGCCAAATGCGAATTAGATTCGACCACCGGTTTTGGAGAAGGAGATGTTTTCGTCTATAGTCATATAAGGCAATTTAGCCCCATCCCTGGTGACCTGTTTTTTTAGGTATCTGCATAGTTTAGCAATGTTGATAAAAGGTTGCCAAGCGACCATTCCTACCAAATTCCAGTCAAACTGGAACACCAGTTATTGAGAACAAGGTTTTCTATATAGTTACATGTAAATAAGAAACTCTACCCCAGTCCCCTCATATGTTTGAGATATCAACATGAGTTCAGGAGTTTAGGCAGAATATCGTTAGAAGATTATTCCTTTCAACTACTTGTACTAAAGAAATACTTAAATTGCTCTTATCTAATAGTTCGACCACCATGGGCCTTTATCAAAGATTATCATGTCAAAATACACGACACATTTTTGGTACATGCGCTCAGCCATAAAACACATAGATAATCTTTGATAAAGGCCTGTAGTGGTCGAAATATTAGACAAGAGCTATTTAAGTATATCTGAATCATGTAATAAATATTGACATTTTTATAAATATTCATTAGTTACATTGTTCATAATGACATGCACACAGGACGTGTTAGATATGACAAAAACTGTAGAACAATACCAATATAGGTCCATAAGCAAATGGAGTAGACAGTAGACCCTGACCAGACAGCTCCTACAGGAGCCGTCTGATCTAGTTCTACTCTGTTTGCAAAGACGTTGAAAGGCGTATTTATAAACAAAGGTGTTAAAATCCATCTTATACAGTAAAACCTCTCTATAACGGCCACTAAATTACATCAAGTGTTTTGTGTTAAAGACATGTCGCTGCTTAAAGCAAGGTGAAAGTAAAACAGAACGCTCCTATAGGAGGAGCGTTCTGTTTCACTTTCACCTTGCTTTAAGCAGCCACCTGCCATAAATACCAACTAATTAACACCATTTAGTGGCCGTTATAGAGAGGTTTTACTGCACTGTATCTTCACAATAATTCTGTTTTAGGCAAGAGGGACGATGTTTAACGGGTCTGACCTAATAATACTCATACTCGGAGTGTATGCTTTCTGCTTGGTAATATGGGTAGTGGCAAGATATTTGTATCCGGCAGAACAGAACGAGGCGGATGAGATTGAAATAAACGAAGAGGATACTGACCGGAGAGTCGCGAGACATCTTGATTGAAGTGGTGATTTATAGAAGCAACAGCCAGTTCACATGGAACGCCTTCATTGTTTTATATATGCAACACTTATGAGATCAATACAATTTGAATACGTATTTATATGTATGCAAACCATTATAAAAATGCAAACTTCAGTTCAAAGTGACATAATTATACACTTCCGTTAAAAAAATTCTAATCCTAAAACTCAAATAATTATCAGCCTTTAAGACAGGTGGCAGTTTAAAGCAATGTGGAACTCATGTATGAGATTTCCGTATGACTTTCGTATGACTTTCATATTACATTGAGCAGTCACCTGTCTATAAAATATCTTTATTCTTATCTTGCTGTTCACGTCAATATACCTACCTGCAAATAGTGAAGACCCTGATGAGACAGCTCCTGCAGGAGCTGTTTCATCAGGGTCTGCATTATTTACAAGTTGATTTGCAACTATTGCACTCCACAGCAGTGATTGCACACAGAAATATTTGTAGACAGTGAAGATATATGTAATTGTACAATTGAACAAGGAGAAATGTATCTTAAAATTCAGCAAGAGAAAGATTAAGACTTATTTTCCAAACATTCGAATCGGCGATGGTTTACTGTTTTATACTAGAATAAGTTATTCTGTGTGGAAACATTTTATCAGTGATAGTGAATGACTGCGTTAAAATGTTTTATTCTTTTTTTCTAGTGATGTTTAACACTTTTGTTCATTTAAACGCCTTTTTACGCCTTTGCAAACCGAATAGACCCAGATCAGACATCTCCTACAGGAGCCGCCTGATCAGGGTCTGCTCTGTTTGCATATGAAATAATTTAGATAGTATTCTACAATTCCTAATATTATGAAAAAGTTCCTTCAGTTAGTCCATTCCCTCATATGCTATTTTTAGATCCAACCTCGTTAAGGAAAAGGAGCAAAATTTGCTAGGAAAAGGGAAAAGCTTAACCCTTGTGATCAATAGAGCATTTGCTCCATAGGAGCAAATACTCTATTGATCACAGTTGTTTCGAAAATGACTTTTACGGAGGCGTCAACATGAGGAAATATTAATATTCAGCAGTTGATGACGTTTGGCTCAAAAAATTGTTAAAATGCTTCCACTAATAATGGATTTATCCAATCAATTGTTTTTTATAGTGAAATATGACCAAGCTAATGAAATAAAACACGAAATAAAGTACCTTTTATGAGGTGGTGCGTTAGTAGTTTTAATAAGAATATTTCATAAGCAAACAATGCCGACCCTTATCAGACAGCTCCTACAGCCATCTGATCTGGATCATCTCTGGGGAGGCGTTAAAAGTTATATCTATTGAGTAAAGAATTAATGCCTGTTGTATACAAACAGAAAATAAAATGGAGGATTTTGCTTTTTCCCCTGACAAAAAGCTTGCAATTGAGTTCGAGTTGCTGATGCAGTAGAGTCTGCCTTAAGCGACCGTATTGGACACATCAATCTTAAAGTGCAGGTGGGTGCTTTATACAGGGCAAAAGTAATGCATTAATCTGTCAACTGTCTTATATATCCATAATTAAACCTCTTTTTGATGGCCGCATGAAACAGGTCTTACTGTTAAACAGCCGGTTAAATCCTGGAGACTAACTGACATTTGCAATTTGCCATTTTGTTGGCAGTGGTCTCCCTTACACATACAAGCATTGCGCGTCATACTTTAACCATTTATTCCATGAATATGTATGTATGTGTTAAAAATAGAGGATTTTACATGAGTGTTCATTACAAAATGTTTTTATGAAACGAGTGTACTATAATACTATGACATAAGCGTTAGCTAGTGTAATATGCATTATAGTAAACGGGATTAATGCAAACAGTATGTAATAAACATAACCCTTAACAGGTGTCCTAGAAAGTGAAACAGACTATAGTGCTCCCTCCCTACAACGGCCCTCTCGATAACGATTCCCTCCTTACAACAACGCATGTCACTGTTTCCGAAACAACAAGGCTCCAGAAACAACCTTTTTCCATCGTATTTTCTTTATGCCTCCATCAAACCCTATGTTGTGACCACTCTTTAGAATCGTCACTTTGTGACGATTCTAAAGAGTGGTCACAACATAGGGTTTGATTGAGGCATAACGGTTTTAGTTCTCGAAATACACCTTATCTGGGGATCTGCAAACAAGCTAATTATGTTTGATTTTCCCTCCCTATAACAACTCCCTCTGAACAACACATACAATCTTCGTATCCCAAAGGGTGTCGTTGTAGAGAGGGAGCAATGTATATCAGACGACTGTTTCGGCCATTGTTTACAGAATAGTGTAGCCGGATTCAAAAAGCTTATTTGCAATGTACGATTTACGACAATCTAAATGATACTTTGTATCACATATGTACTATCTTCTCAACGGTTTGAGCCCCGTCCAACAGTTGTGCAAATAATAATAAATCAGACTTTATTTAACGAGAGAACTCATTTGGTAAAATCAATCTTCAATGAGACCCTCAACAGTAACATATATACAAGTACATTAAAAACAACCTACATACATCTTTAAAGATACATATATAAAAAAATATATTGTAGAATGAGTTTTAACTTAATAATTAGCATAGAGTCTATAATATTTCAACATTTTTTAGGAGTTTACCCAGATCCCATAGGATGTCGGTGCGAAGTTGGTCCCATGTCGCAATGAAATTGGGTCAAACCATGATTTTCGCTGTGTGGTAACGTATATTCATCAGCTATTGTGTACAGTAAAATTCCTCTAATGCGACCACCAAAACGGGGCATAATTCTGTGTGCTAGAGGCAGGTGGTAACTTAATGCAGGACGAACGTTATACAGAAAGCTCCTATAAGAGCTTTCTGCATAACTTTCGTCCTGCATTAAGCAACAATCTGCTTATAAGGGCAGATATGGTTATTCTTTAAGTGGTCGTATTAGAGGGGTTCTAGTAGAACCCCTCTAATACGACCACTTAAAGAATAACCATATCTGCCCTTTCTACTGCATATATAATCGAAAAGAAAGGCTATTTAAAAACGTAACGTGTTATTTAGCGAATATACCGTTACAAACAGTTGCTTTAAGATGAAGCACGAAAACAATTGGCGTCTCATCCAGATTAAAACTGATATATTCACTTATTCTGCATTAATGAAGACAAATAAACATTCAAGAGCAAACTACTTTAAAAATGAGTCACAATAAAACTAAGCATTAGAACAGTTCTGCTACAACAAAAACTATTTACATTGTATACCGGTATTGAGAATTACGTTATGTAAAAGGATATGATTATGTTGTCAAGATGTACAATTATTGACTAATTGTTGTTTTTTTTCTGTCGGATTCACTGAATATAAAATAGATTGAACTGATTAACAGAACTGGCATTTCTGATAGTAATAGGACTGTTCCAAATAATTGTACCATAATAGACGAATGCTGTTCTAAAGAGCTCAATATCAGGCCTTGGAGAATACAGCTGAAATTGAGATGAAGATCGCATAGCTCGATTATAGACATTTGAGGTAAACTTAAATAAATCGTTTAGGTACATGTAATCAGGAGACTGACTGCTAAAAAGTTAATAATAAAACCGCCTTTTGAAATCTAACCCTCTCGGGAAAGGTCCTCCAGTTGAATTCGTTAAATAAAACATTAGAAGGGCTATTGTAATATTTGTCTAGAATTATTCGATTGTGTTGCACGATAAAAGGCGTATTTATGACGTAAGGGGTTAACTTCTGTCCCATTGTAAATAAGAATGTCTAATCAATTGCACTTATTGCATTTTTGACAACTTCCGGTTCGAACAGGTTTTGAGAAACATACAACAGTGGAATGGAGTGTACATTGTTATGTTCTTCCTTATTACAGATTTTGGAAATACCTGCTGCACCGTGTTAACACCTCGCCACCTTTTACAGATATAAAACACAGGTATGTCTAACCTACTTACTACCATTTTATGTTCGTGGTGTCTCGTTCACATTATTGAATGTTCGATGGAACATTGGCGAATTAAATTATTTGGTGAACAATTTTTCAGATGTGTTGTTTTTGTACAGTGAGCTTTTTAGATCAGATGGCACCGTTGTTATGTTAAAACTAATAGATACCTTATCCCGCACGTGAAGGGAAGTGACATTACTCGATAACATCTGTTCAAATCGTCCCCTGCTAATAGGTATGCTTAGAGTTTGTCGCAAAAATTTTGAACTCTCCTAATGCTAACCACGGCCTGACTAACATTTGCAAACAGTGTGGATCTTCATGAGACGCCCAGTATCTCGGCGTCTCATCTTGGTCTAAGCCGTTTGGCATTCGGTCAGTTTCTTAAAGACTTAAATGAATCAGATGCATGATTGTAAAAATGTACCATTTAACAGACTTTACTCTGGACTTATTGCTAGAACAGTTGGTATCCATCAACGCCCCAGTTCTGGCCAAACAATGCGTGATCGCTTACGTGGACGTGGGGTACGTGCTCAGCTGTAGTACGTAAGACCCGTACTGGAACCTAGACACCGACGGGCGCATATGAGTTGCCAACTTCATCGTAACTGGGCCAGAAATCAGTGGGTAAACGTTATTTCCAGCAGTGAGTCCAGTTTTTTCGCTGCACCGCAAAGACGTTCGCGTACGTGTTTCTGATACATGCATCGAAGTTATTAAGAAAGTTAAAGCAGCGACAATATTTGTAGACGAAATAATGTATTTGGCACCAAAGTTAACCACCGATTGTATAACAACAAATACTATTATGAACGGTTTTGCTTTTCCCTGAAAAGGCCCGGCAATTTTGACTATGAGTCAGTCGGTTTGACCTGGACGGGAGACTAGCTTAATTTTGCGTGTTGTCATTGTGTTGACAGTTACGAGCCGTACGCTCCTTATCTGATGTATTTTTGTCGAGTTAACATTTATCTGTTAAAAATATCTGCTCAATTTTGGATCTGGTGTAATTTTGACTACTTCCTATTCCAAGAGACTGAGTGTCAAACAGCTGGGACTGGAATGACAGGTTTGTCTCATCTGGACCCAGACTGTTTCCAAATGCGTGTCATATTGCGTAGATAAGTAGCTGATGTTATCTGATTTATTGCAGAGATATTTGCTTCGTTGTAAACAATTGCTGCAAGTGAAATCAGCGTTAACACCTCATCACCTTTTACAGATATAAAACACAGGTATGTCTAACCTACCTATTGTACTTACTAACTAGCCAATTTATTTTCGTGGTGTCTTTCATTCACATAGACTAAATGAAAGAAAATTAGCGAAGTAAAATTTGGTGAACAATTTATAGATATGTTATTTTTGCACAGTGAGCTGTTTAGATCAGATAGCCGTTATTATGTTATAACAAAAACACCTAATCCAGCACGTGAAGGAAAGGAACATCTGTTGAACATGTCGTCTGCTAATAGGTATGATTTGTAGACACGTAAAAATTAAAAAAAAAATCAAATCCCGTTAAGAAAGGGGACATCGTAACAAGAAACGATTTTTTTGTCAATCCACATTAAAAGTTTTTGGCAGCGTAATGTAATTCGAAAAAACAATCCGTGGACTCTGTGCCTATCGTATGTTATTTTCGTTTGATACAAATTGAAAAAAATAAAGAAATAACAGCATACACTTGAATACAATACTAAGAGAAACTACATTATATTAATTATGCATTATAACTTACACCAGCAATAATGAACTAAACCGACTTACAGTTCAGACACTTCTATGTCAAGATGCACATGAGATTTGCACCAGCACGAGAAACTAGATATAGATCACCTAGCTGTAGATGAAAACTAATTCCTTCTTTTGTAGTTTTTAGCACAACTGGGTATACTCAGTTGAGATTTTGTGATCGACCACCGTCTGATGTTTGTTCGTCCGCCCGTACATTCGTATGTCAGCCTGTCCGTGCTTTAAACGTATTATTCCTGCCAAATACCCTTTCAATGGGAGTGTTGATTTTTTAGAATTTTTTTAAACGTTTTCAATATAGATACGAATGGAAATTTACCCCTGTCCCTGGTGGCTATGCTTTTTGCATATCAACTTAATTTTAGTAATTCTGAAAGTTGGCCACCAGAGGACTATTTCTGCCAAATGCCAATTAGATTCGGCTACCGGTTTTGGAGGATATATTTTCCTCTATAGTCATAATTAGTCCCAACCCTGGTGACCTATTTTTTCAGGTATCGGCATAGTTCAGCAATGTTGATAAAAGGGGCGACAAGCGACTATTCCTACCAAATTCCAGTCAAACTGGAATACCAGTTATTGAGAACAAGGTTGTTTAAGGTTTTCTATAATTATAGTTAAATAAGAAAATCTAGCCCAGTCCCCTCACGGTCATATGTTTTGAGTTATCAACATGAGTTTAGCAATTGAGGCAGAAGGTCGCTAGAAGACTATTCCTTTCAACTACATGTAATACAGAAATACTTAAATTGCTCTTATCCAATATTTCGACCACTATGGGCCTTTATCAAAGATTATCATGTCAAAATACACGTCACATTTTTGGTACATGCATTCAGTCATAAAATCAAAGATAATCTTTGATAAAGGCATGTAGTGGTCGAACTATTAGATAAGAGCTATTTAAGTATTTCTGAATCATGTAATGAATAATGACATTATAAATATGAATTAGATACATTGTTTATAATAACATACACACAAGACGTGTTAGATATGACAAAAACTGTAGAACAATACCTTTATACATGTAGTTCCATAAGCAAATGGAGTAGACCCTGGCCAGACAGCTCCTACAGGATCGAGCCGTCTGACCTGGTTCTACTCTGTTTGCAAAGACGTTGAAATGCGTATTTATAGAGAAAAGAGTCAATATCGATCTTGTACAGTAAAACCTCTCTATAACGGCCACTAAATTGCATCAAGTATTTTGTGTTAAAGGTAGGTGGCTGCTTAAAGCAATGTGAAACTAAAACAGAACACTCCTTTTGGAGGAGCGTTCTGTTTTACTTTCACCTTGCTTTAAGCAGCCATCCGCCCTAAATACCAACTAATTAACACCATTTAGTGGCCGCTATAGAGAGGTTTTACTGTACTGTCTATTCACAATAATTCTGTTTTAGGCAAGAGGAGCGATGTTTGACGGGTCTGATCTAATAATACTTATACTCGGAGTGTATGATTTCTGCTTGGTAATATGGGTAGTGGCAAGATATTTGTATCCGGCAGAACAGAACGAGGCGGATGAGATTGAAATAAACGAAGAGGATACTGACTGGAGAGTCGCGAGACATCTTGATTGAAGTGGTGATTTATAGAAGCAACAACCAATTCATATAGAACGTCTTCATTGTTTTATATAAGCAACTATTATGAGATAAAGTCGATTTGAATACGTATATATTACAACCATTACAAACATGCAAACTTCAGTCCAAAGTGACGTATACACTACCGTAACATTTTTTTCTAATCCGAAAACTCAAATAATTATCAGCCTTTAAGACAGGTGGCAATTTCAAGCATTGTGGCAGTCTTCTGTGAGCTTTCCGTATGCCTTTCAACTTGCATTAAGCAACCACCTGCCTATAAATCATCTTAATCCTTCTCTTGCTGTTTACGCCAATATACCTCCCTGTTAAAAGTGAAGACCCTCATTAGGGTCAGCACTATTTACAAGTTGATTGTGCAACTAGTGCACTCCACAGCAGTGATTGCACAGAGAAATATGTGTAGACAGTGAAGATATAATTTTTATGTAATTATACAATTGAACATGAGTAAAGAAAGAGAAATGTATCTTAAAAGTCAGCAAGAGAATGATTAAGACTTATTTGCCAAACGTTCGAATCGGCGATGCTTTGCTGTTTTATACTAGTTCAAGTTATTTTGTGTGGAAACATTTATTAGTGATGATGAATGACTACATTTAAAGATTGTATTCTTTTTTTCTTATCGTGATGTTTAACGCTTTCCTTCATATAAACGCCGTTTCCATGCCTTTGCAAACAGAATAAACCCAAAACAGAATAAACCCAGTTCAGACAGCTCCTACAGGAGCCGTCTGATCAAGGTCTGCTCTGTTTGCATATGAAATAATACAGATATGATTCTACAGTTCCTGATATGATGAAAATGTTTGATAATGCCATAATGTCATTAACCCATTCCCGCATATGATATTTTTAGATCCAATCTCGTTAAATAAATCTACCGAAAGGGAGCATTTACTAGAAAAAAGGAAAAACTTAAAGGAGTTGTGTAGTTTTGAAACACTTGTGATCAGTAGAGCACTTGCTCCATAGGAGCGAATACTCTATTTATCACAATGGTTTAAAATGACTTTGACGGAGGCGTCAATATGAGGGAATGGGTTATTTAATATTTATGACGCCCAAACACCTACTTCTTACTAAATAGTTAGTAGTGATGTAAGATTATCAAATTGTGTATATTATTTTATTGCATTGCCTTTTTGAGCAATAAGCGGTCGAACATCGACAATTTAAAATCGCCTGAGATTCTGAAATCTAACACGTCCACTAAAGAAAATGCAACATTAAGGTCATTTCAAACTGACCTTTGCAATAGCCAATCAAACAGAGTCTTTCGGAATGCAAGCTATTGTAAGAGTTAATCCTATGTCCAACTCAAAATAACTAGTTTAATCCATTCCCTCCTTGACTATATTTTAGACCCAAACTCTTTGAATAAATCTACTGAAAAGAAGCATTTACTAGAAAAAGGAGTTTTTAGAAGTATATAGTTTAGAAACCAATGTGATAGATATTACAATGGTTTCAAAAATGAATTTTACAGAGGCGGTCAAAGGCGTCAGTAGGAGGGAATGCGTTAAGCTTAGTCCGTATAGATGGATCATTTTAAAAGTAGACCGTAACAGATAAAGAACTTAACGGGGCTAATATATTGACCCTTTCCTTCACTTACACGCATTTTCGGGCCTTTGCAAACAGAGGCAGGGTCTGCTCTGTTTGTTAATGAAACTATGATATAGATCTGACTCTACAGTTTCTACCAATACCAACACATCATGTGTATAAATTCAGCTAATAAAATGATGTCATTATACCCCCTTTGAGCTTTCTGCATGACGCTCTACATGTACCTACATTAAGCAGCCACATGCCAAATCATCATACCCCCCTTATGAGCTTTCTGAATGATTTTCAGTCTACAGTAAGCAGCCACCTGCCTAAAAAATCAATTATTCTTTACTAAAAATTCGAGTTAACGAAGTTTAACTACAGTAAAGCCTATTTTAAGCCGCCATCAAAAAGAGGTCTAGTTGTGGGTATGTAAGACAGGTTGCAGCTTAACGCAGGTCATAATAAATGCAGAAAGCTCCTATATGAGCTTTCTGTATTACTTTTGTCCTGCATTAAACAACCACCTGTGCTTAATGCAGAGTGAAAGTCATGCAGAAAGCTCCTATATGAGCTTCTGTATTACTTTCACATTACATTAAGCTGCCACCTGTTTCCAAGACCGATATTTATGCTTAATTTAACGTCCGGTTTAGAAGGGTTTTACTGTACTTGTTCTGCGTCTTTTTACCGCTAATGAATATAAACAATAGGTCGTGTGTCCAATTACAAATACCATATTGCGTTAACTCTCTTGACCAAATATTGTCGTCTGCAAAATGTGTCTACTACAATTCACGTTTAATTTTCTACTCTGTTTGTAAAGGCATAAAAGGGCGTATTTATGGAGTAAAGGGTTAAATGTTTATATTTTCCGAGCTTTTCATTTTACGAATTATTGCTTCTCTCTGTCGGTATCGGCAGCCATAACTGAAACTGCATACTAAGATCTGTACTAAGCCAAACCGCGAAAAAGTCAGTTTTATGCATGGATGTGTTTTAGGACGGATCTTATTATAATTTTCACAACCTTACACTCGGTTTTATTTACATATACCTCTGTCGTTGGCTCAGAAAGTAGTCCGAAATCACACGATGTCATTGTGTTCGAAATAGCGAAACTAACTACCGTACAAAACAGAAAGTGAATTGTTGAAGTGTGTTTCGTTGAGAGTTTGACAACGGAAGACAATCAGAAGGTGGGGAATGTCCCAATCAGTTGTGTGCCCTTTTGGGTTATAGCAGAATTAAATGCCCTTATAAGCAGGAATCTACAGTTTGTAGAAACAGTTTTCGAAAAAAATGAGCGTATACATCATTCCATTTCGTTTATTTACATTTGTGCAATAATCGACGCATACAGCGTGAAAATAGACCACCAAATATTCTCTGAAATTAAACCGTATTAACAGTTTTATAATGAAATAAAAACTACTTGTTCTTTATTCAGGCTATTTTTAATATAAACTATCGACTCAGATAACTATAAAACACAAACTACATGTATTGGTTTTGCCAAGATTCTTGTCATTGAGCCCATCGCAGAGGTGCATGTGAGAGTAACGAACGACAACTCTGCTTGGAGATTGTAATTTTCACCAAAGTTATCTATGGATACGTTCGTTTATTTCACAAGAGCAATCTTCAACAGTCTTGCGTATTAGGCCCGAGTGGTTAAATAGTTTTACGACTGCGCGTGCAAATCGTGAACTTTTCAGGTAACTAATCCTCTCTCGGGATACACCAGCGATCGTCCTCCAGACTTGTGTAATTGAAGAAAAAAAACACTGTTTTGAATCTGACTGCCCAGACTGAGAATAGAACACCGTGGTCGAGAGAACGGTCTGTTGCAAGCTGGGGTCAGCCAACGCAACGTCGCTTGGATGATGTATTGTGCGCATACCACCATTGAAAGACGTTTGTCAAAAGTTGGAATGATCGGTAAGTGTTTTTTTCTGTCAAAATACACAATATACCACACTTTCCTCCATCCATGGCGCCGATTTACGTTGGCGCTAATCGTTATAGTGCCCAGTGTCTGCCGCGAGCACAACAGAGATGGGTAGCAACTCGTGCCCAATTTCTGGTCAAACTGCGTACTCGCTTAAATCAACGACGGATACGTGTTCCAATGCAGAACGTAGGACCATTACTAGAACCTAGGCACAGATATGTGCATATGAGTTGATGCCATCTTCATCATAACTGGATCAGAAATCAGTGGGCATCCGTTCTTTTCAGCGACGAGTCCATATTTCCGCTGCACCACAAAGACGTTTTGCGTAAGCGTTTATCGTATTTTTCTGATGCTTGCGTTAAAGGCATTTCGACAGGAATGTTGACCCATTAACCTATTACTGTGTATTTTGGTTGCTGACACTCTGACATTTAATACACAAACTGATAAGGCGGACTACCATCACAGAGGATCAAAGTATAATTGCATAACTTTATCTCTTATGGCCAAAAACCCTGACTGGACGCTGCAGGAGCACTCCAGGGAATCAATAATCAGCACAGCTGGACACTGTGTTTGGGGGGGTTCACTTATGAAGGCATTTTGAAAGGAATGTTGGCCCATTAATCCTATACTGTGAGTATGTTTCAGTGCAGTTTTATGGTATGGGACGGAATATCTTCCACAAACAAGGCCGGTCTGGTACTTATTCCAGGCAATTTAAAAGCACAACGGTACGTCGTTCTTGTGTTGGTTCCTGTCGTTGTTCCATTTATCAATGATCAGCAAAACAAGACCCCACACAGCTAGAGCAACTCGTCAGTTTTTGCAAAATCAGGGTGTACAATTTTGGATTGGCCAGTTGTATCACCAGACTTGCCGCCTATTGAGCACGTATGGCACGAGCTTGATAGGTGAGTTATGCAACGTCTTCTGCAGCCTGTGACGTTACAAGAACTAAAGGCATCCTTGATTGGGGAGTGGAAGAATATTCCAATGACTGTTATCTGTAGGTAAATCCACTCTATAAGAAGAAGAAGCATATCAGTCAACAATGCTGCTGGTGGATATAACAATTATTGAATAATCGTTTAGGCACAGATTTGTGTTTTTCATCCCTACCTTACACTTCGTTCTGCAGTTTAATATAGTTGACGTTTTGCTCAAAGGAATTGTTACAATACTAACCCCTCTCTTGCTGATTTTAAAATACATTTCTCCATCTTTACCCATGCCCTTTTGTATAATTACGTATATCTTCACTATGTACAAGTAGTTCGCTATGCAGTCACTGCTGTGGAGTCCACTGGTTGCACAATCAACTTGTAAATAGTGCAGATCCTGATGAGACAGTTCCTGCTGGAGCTGTCTCATCTGGGTCTTCACTATTTACAGGTTGGTATATTGACGTGAATAGCAATCGAAGGGTTAAGGAATAATGTCTGTATCCAGTCGATTGTTTTTACACATACATATGATGATCAAGCTGATGAAATAAAAGTATCATCAGGTGGTGCGTTAGCAGTTTTTATTAGTATATTTCATAAACAAACAGAGCATCTGGGTCGTCTCTGGAATGCTGTTACATAAGAATTACTATGCTAGTAGTTTGGAAGTTCAGCTGTATTTTGGCGAGTTGGAAAAGTTGTTAAATGCGAGCCTTGGCGAGCATTTAACTACTTTTCTGACGAGCCAAAATACAGCTTAACTTCCAAACTACTAGCATAGTAATTCTTTTATCATGCAACACCCAGAAAATGGAGAAAATGAAGAAAAAGAAAGAATGCTAAATCGGTTTCGTCCCCTGAATGAAAATACATGTAAGTGCGAGATATGTGACGTCATGTGGGCGTGCAGTGACGTCATCGACTTTTACAACATAAACAAACTTGATTTAATCATTTTATCTGGACAAATAGTCGAGACAAAGGTGAGCAAATGTGTTAAATTTGATGTTTATGTTTAATTATGCCTTTTTCGTCCTTCTGTTTTCCTCCTTTTGGCTGAACCAAACTTGCATCCCAGTGGGGTCAGTACACATGCACTATACCTCACAAAATACAGCGTCGACGTGGAAAATATTATGCTAGTAGGAAGTGACTGTATTTTGTGACGTTGCATGATAAAAATGGTATCTATGGAGTCAATAATTAAGTCCCATTGTATACAAGCAGAATCAGATCTATATTGTGACATAAGCAAACATTGCAGACCCGGATCAGGCGGGAACTGTATGATCTGGGTCTGCTCTATTTGCAAAGGCGAAAACTTAGTGATTAGCTGTCTCGTTTTATTTGTGTCCATTTGTTGCAATACTGAACACTTTTTGTAAATCTTTGAGCAGGCTACGTCATCACTCTCCGCTCTTTTCTAAAACTATTATAACTTATGAACCTTTCTATAATATAACATGTATCAATTTGTTATTTTTGTATAGTCTATCGGTTTAATTCAGCTCGCGGTTTCAAGCTTCGAATCTTCATAGTTGACCTTTTTCACAACAGCATACTTTGAAAGTCCACGTGTAATTATTACAGCATCTTATATAACAGCACAGAGACAGGGCGTTGATGAGAGTATGTGGTTCCACAAACCGGTAAGAATTGGATTGTTTGACTGATGTCTACAATGTTGTTTATGAGTATGCCTTGATAAATTCATTTGCAATTTGCAGATGTGTGAATGTTTCATTATTCTTAAATTGTAGGGATTTTTATGAAACCACTCTAGAAATAGTGATCCATAGTGGCACTATGATGTGACATGATTAGCATTAATGGCATTGTGCTATTACATGCCGATAATTTTTTATATTACATAGCATGTCTGTATATATAGGATATCCTGCGAGTAGTCATTTGTAGAAACTGATATTAAACAAGCCTGTAAATAGTATTAACCCTTTCGCTGCCAAACTCTGTCGTCTGCTAACTGTCGTCTGCTACAATTTTTTTAATTTTTTTATTTTCTTCATTTTTGTTTCAAAAAACATAGTAACAAACAGTTTGGATCCTGATTAAACGCCGAATTACTCGGCGTCTCAAATGGATCCATACTGTTTGCATAGGTATTCACAGATCCGGCATTCGCAGCGAAAGGGTTAATGGCATTGTGCTATTACATGCCGATATTTTTTTTATATTACATAGCATGTCTATACATATAGGATATCCTGCGAGTAGCCATTTTGTACAAACTGATATTAAGCGAGCCTCTGGTGAATTTAATATCAGTTTGTACAAAATGACTACGAGCATCATATTCATTATATCACGTAACTTATTTCCCATTGATACGCCATTTTGGCAGGCCATACACAATAGCTCGTGATGTTTCCACATGACGTCATAGCTAGTATTAAACTTGACTGTAATATAGAGACATATGTGGTGGTTATATTGAACTCGAATGCATAGGAGGTTATGTGATAAAATATGATACTGTATCGGTATAGGGTGACATTGTGTCAGCATAATGCGACACTGTATTAGTATAATGTAACACTGTAGTAGTATAATGTGACACTATTAGTATACAGTAAACCCTCTCTAACCTTGGCATTAAATTCAGTAGAAATATCGGTAAGGAACAAAAATCCTGCAGAAAGCTCCTAGACGTTCATCCTGATTGAGCAGCCATCTGCCTAAAAGTATCTAGATTCTTCTCTACCATAATTCCAGTTTTGATGGGGTTTTACTGTAATGGACACTAGACCCAAAATAAGGCGGTGTGTATACCAGTTCATATACATGTGTCGCGAAACTGTATTTTCAGCATAATAATATCATGTGTATTTGTACTTAATATGTCTTTTAAAAACTGTCTTGATAGATTGTTAGCATTGACGTCCCTAGAGGGTAATGGTTTGACGCATATGTGGTGTTTGCTTCTTAAGTGCAACGTGTCAAAGATATCTTCACAACAATCCAACATAACAATTGTGTCAATACGGCTATGTTAAACGATAAAAAGCGTATTTATGAAGTAAAGGGATAAATTTTGTCACATTGTAAAAACTATTCTGCCTAAATGAACATGTTGCAATTTGACTACTCGAAAAGGTTTTTTAAGAAACTTAAAGCAGACGACATTGCTTGCAGACAAAAATTATTTGAAACCCGATTGTATACAAGGAGACACTATTATAGACGGTTTTGCTTTTCAATGGCAAAGGCCTGTGTAATGAAATAAAATGGCCCCCGTTAGACATTGATCCCCATTCATAATATTACGTCCGAAGGTCATAATATTATGACCAGATCTATATTTAACGAAACATGTTAGTATAATGACTCCCTTTGGAATAGTTTGACCCCCTATCTGTCCTAGTTTGACCCCCTATCTGTCATAGGGGGTCACTTTATTATATGATGTACGTGAAGTTAAATCGCCCATTCCATCGAAGTTTTAGAATGCTTCACTGAAAAATAAAAAAAATGTATCACCAACTATGAAGATATTTTCACTCAGTGCCTGATTAAACGGCAAGTTTTGAATAATCCAGATCTTGAATATACATCGTCTCGACGTTAAGTACAATTATGCCAATGTTGGTAAGCTTCGGGGAAGAAATGCATCAAATGTCATTATTTGTTAACATTTTCAGACTTTGTTGAAATGTTACAATCAGATGATAATATCTAACAAAACCCTTCTATAGCTGAATATAAAATACCTTTCTCCTTCTTTACCCATGCCCTGTTGTATAATTACATATATATTCACTGTCTACACTTATTTTTCTGTGCAATCACTGCTGTGGAGTGCACTGGTTGCACAATCAACTTGTAAATACTTCAGACTCTGATGAGACAGCTCCTGCATCTGGATCTTCACTATTTACAGGTACGTATATTGACGTGAATAGCAAGCGAAGGGATAATAATAATATATAACAATTATAAAAGCACTATATAGTCATCTATTAGATTGCACTCTCTGATGCGGTGTCTGTGTCGTCTTTTCCGTTCAAGTTTTATAAGCTAGCAATGATGGAAACACTAGCGACATGGATCAGATTCTATTCTCTGGCGAGGTTATATAATATCGTTCTGCGTCGTCTGTTCTGTTCAAGTGTCTCTTTTGCGTGACGTTGATCAATTATATTTGAAACAGGGACTTTCACGTGAAAGCATCATTAGATTGACCATTTCAGTCGTCGTTTGCAATCAATTTATTATTATTATTTTTTTGTTAATATATAATGATTAAAGTACATGTATACATGTATAGAATATTTCAAAAAAAATCCTTTACTTTTCACCAACAGAACATGACAAACAGCGAAGTCCCTGACCAAACGCCGCCTTGTGAGTGAGTGAGTGATTGGGTTTTACGGCACTGCGACACTAAAAATGGTCATATAGCGCCGATGAATTATGAGATGACATAATGATGAGGGATAATTTCAGGAAGGTGATTTCGCCTAATTTCATTCACTGCAAAGCAGCGCAAGGGATCAAAACCACCTACCTGCCTTCCTTTTAGTTCTTGGCAGAGGGGATACTTATGGCCGTGGAAGAATTAAAATTGCCTTTGATTATATACTCAACAAAGATATTAAAGGACCAGACGTACATTTCCCATAAGGTTTAAGCAATGCTCCTACAACTTCGGCGTACTATATTTACCATATGCTACGATGAAGTTCAACAAAATTTACAGGAGTTATTGTCAAAGTTTCAAACTACGATTTCCAGGTCCTATTGACATCCATGGAATGAAAAAAGAAAATTGGGAATTTCTGAAATTTTCTAAAAATTTAATTTAATTTACTCTTATCTCGAATACACATGAACATGTCTTTAGTATGTCAAGCATTTTGATAAACCTTTCCATTTTTCATCATGTTCAATATTGAAAGGTTTTTCAGTATCCTGAACAAGACAATATAATTATGTTGAAAAGTATTCATTTTCTGTGAGTAACAACGTTTTTCACTTTGTATCCATGGAGGTTCATAACACCTTCACAGGTTAAGAATCCTCTTAATCCGTTTGTTGAACCTCAAACAGTAAGTCGTGCAAATTTGGTTGCGATTGGGAGCCTAACTGGTTTAATTTTTCATTTTTTCATTGCGTTGATAGTGTTACAAAAATCCCTTACTCTAGCCTTGCTGATTATGCTAACAGGGTTGATATTGGTTAACGATGTTTGTTATTTATAGGTTGTTTTTTTTAAGTAGATAGTTTTACACTTAATCACCACTTACTTGCATGCACTTCATAGGGAAAAGTTATAACCACGAATAATGTCTTCTACTACATTTAATCCTCATCCATTCAATCACAAAGCACACATCCTAAATCCTAAATAAATCTGTATTTAAACTCCAAAAAATTTAGTAAATTCAATAGTTCCAAACTTTAAAACGGCACGAATAATGATGATATGTCCAAAATGCAATTGGGTTCTCTCTACGGTGAATTAAGCTTGGGTTAAGAACATGTTTTTTTCTGTGATCGCTTAATGCAATATTTACTGCAAGTGTTTAACATTGCTGTGCTTTTCATAGCATACTTACTTATACTTCATAATGTCAGCCGCATACCTCACTTAGGCATGTTTAATCATATTTTTCATATTCATGTTATATACTATGGAATTGTCTTCACATACATGCTTTCTTTTATAGTATACATGTAGTTTGTCATTTAGTCTCATGGTTTTGTAATCTTCAGATATGGAGGAAATAAAGATATATATATATATATACTTTCAACAAGATATACTGGATCAGATCCAAACTAAAATCTCTAACCCTCAGAACTCCCTCCTGTTTCTAGATCGCTCATTATAGGCCTAATCATTGAGTAATATACCTGAAACTTCATGTGTCAATGACATAAATTATCTAACCTGGTATGTCGGGTGACTTTGACAGATATGATAAGACTGGCCAATGGATGCTCCAAAAAGACATGATAAACCATCAAACTAGCCTTGAATCTCAGCCCCCTAGCTACCATCAAATGACGGTATGCAGTCATTTTTCGAAAATGCAGGTTCATTCCTAGAGTCCTTGGTTTACCCACAAATGCCATGTAAAACAAAGCATTTTCAAAATTGCAACAAAAGCAAAATTGTCTTCCTTGTATAATATACATTACACGCCATACGTTCCCCTTAACGTTATGTTTTTATCTGACTTAAAATGTGTGCTCAAATTTGGACCTAGTGTTTATTTTGACCTCATTCCAAGTGTTTGACAAGCTATCGACCGAGTGTCAAACAGCCGAGATTGGGATGAGACGCTGAGATACGCAAATTAGTGTCAAATCGCAGAATTATCATCGTTTGGAAAGCCGCCGTCTCTATTAAGTTTAGATATTTATAGGAAATGTTGACAGGTTTACTTCATCGGTGCGCGCGGTATATTGTTCGTACACTAGTTAACGGTGTGCTGTGAATGTAGAACCAGATCTGCATAAAATGTAGAACCAGATCTGTATAATTTCATAAGCAAACAGAGCAGACCCAGGTATGACGGTTCTTATAGGGTCTACATGTACCCTGTTTGCAAATGCAACAATATATTATCCTCCCAATTTGACCTTAGAATCGATTAAGTTTCGTCGTGTTTATCGGGATTGTTCGTAATACTCTGTGACAAAAAGTAGCAAACCAAAAGCCAGAAATAATCATGTTCCACGAGGATTGTATTCTTGTAGCGCATTCTTATACCTTCGGAAATTTGTCCGAAGACTACCGACGATAATACACGGAATATGCATGAGTCTCAAGTCAAGTTTGGAGGATAATATATGGAGTAAAGGATTAGTATAGTGTTTTAGAAAATACAAATCGAACAGAACAACGAACGAAACAGGGTAGAGTGTACACTGTTTGTGATTTCCTTCATTAATTCATTTTCTGGAGATATCTGCTTCATAGTAATCGGTGTTAACACCCATGACCTTTTACAGATATAAAACAGAGGTATGTCTTACCTTTTAACTAACTAGCCAATTTATTTTCGTGTAGGCTTTCGTTCACATAGAACAAATGAAGGAACTTCACTCACGAAGTAAAACTTGGTGAACAATTTTATAGATGTGTTGTTTTTTGTGAATTTTTAAGTATAGGTTAGAGCTTATAAATTGCAGTCTTCGAAAATCATACGGCCGATAACGCAGGCGAAGCGAGCGTTTTTAGGCCATGTTTATTTTTCGAAGACTGCAGTTTATTGTCTCTAACTGATTAAGTGCTTGTCCTACTTTTCAACAGGCTGAGTTGATAAGTCTCGTCCACTAAGCAATGCCAAAATTGTATAATATAGTCATGTGATTATGGTCCACCTAAATACACGCCCCTTCCTATGCAAAATGCTCAGAAAACCCACCAATCCAACAAACGTCGTTTTTATGTTCTAAATCCTACAAAGTGAAACTGGCATTTTCCTAGTAAACGGTGCCTTATTTAACTGTGTAACGTAATCATATATGTAGTTCCGATTTGTGTGTATAACAATTCTCTATAGTCGAATTAATAATAGTCGACAGTAACCTTTTTACCTGCCCTCTGAGAAAGCTCCTATGCTGTCTGATCAGGGTCTACTCGGTTTGCACATAGATATTTATAGATTTAAAGCATCACTGCTTGCTACCGGATAACGAAATCCTTAGATATGTTCCATATTTTATGTAAAAATACAGCTTATTAAATATTTATTATGAGCAGAGTCTTGGGAGAATAATAAACAGGTAAAGGGTTAAAATTATTACGAATTCAGATATAGGTTTTTTCTTATTTCCTGATTTATTTGCTTATTTACATTAGCCCACGTTCAATAATCCTGTTCCAACAGGTGGGATGTTTCGTGATCTAGTTGTCCATTTTATAGTCCACGACAGCCCAAATACTGTTATTCTTCCTCTCAGGTTTCGTTGTACATACTCTTCCACCCCACGTTTTACACTCGCGCTGCAGTTTCGTATGGGCTTAAATGAATCAGATGTATGTAATATTGTAAAAAAAACAACAACAGTGTTTTGGTAGATCTTTTATAAAAGGCCGTAGTGGTCGAAATAATAGTGTATCGATTGATATTATGTATTCTACAAATACCGAAACATTGTCTGAGAAATGTGGAAGGACTGTGCTTCATAAAAAAACACATATCATTTCTACGTGTATACGAGAAAAATAATAATAATAAAATGTATTCACTAACGCTTTATTCAATGGCAATCATTTAAAAAACAATGGCATTATGAATGTTATTATTAATTCGATGCATTGTTTATACTGATATACGACTACAGGACGTGTTAGACATGGCAAAAACTGTAGAACCATACCTATAAAATTCCATAAGCAAACAGAGAAGACCGTGATCAGACGACTCCTGTAGGAGCCGTCTGATCTGGTTCTACTCTGATTGCAAAGGCATTGAAAAGCGCATTTATGATAAAACGGTTAATCTCAACTCTATATCGTCTTTTCACAATAATTCTGTTTTAGGCAAAAGGAACGAGGGCGGATGAGTCTGAACTACTACAACTACTACTGATATTCGGAGCGATTTTTGGCTTCATATTTTATATGTATGTAAGACAGTTGATGAGGGAAGCGGTATGGTATTTATATTTGATACAACAAGCAGCTAGAGTAGGTATTGTTCTACTCGTGATAGGTGTATATATATTTCTGCCAAAACAATTTTAAATAGTTATCAGCCAATGCAAGGCGTCATTCGACAGTACAAAACAGGAAGCTTGAGATTCAAATAAACGAAGAAAGTATATGCTGAATGGAGAGTCGCGGGACATCTTATAGATTGAAGTGGTGGATTCATAGAAACAATAGTCAATCCAGCCCAAAGTGATCAGACATAATGATAAAGAAACACTTGCCTAATCCGACAGCTCAAATAATTATAGGCCTGTAAGACAGGTAGCAGCTTAACACAAGGTGAAAACTATGCAGAACACTCCTCTGTGAGCTTCCCGTATGAATTTCATCCTGCATTAACCCATTCCCTCATATTGACGACTTTTGACGACTCTGTAAAAGTCACTTTGTGAAACCATTGTGATAAATGGAGCATTTGCTCCTATAGGAGCAAATGCTCTATTTAACACAATTGTTTCAAACTACAACATTCTAAAATGTTTCCTTTTCTCTTATTAATGCTCCTTTTCGGTAGATTAATTCAAAGAGGTTGTATCTAAAAATAGCCTATGAGGTAATGGGTTAAGCAGTCACCTACCTATAAAACAGTTCACGACTTCTTTTCCAAACGTTCGAATCGGCGACGGTTTACTTTTTGTACTATAATAGTTTTTTACGTTTTTTGTGTGTGGAAATATTTGAAGGACTGCGTTTAAAGATTTTTTTCTTTGTTTTCATCCTCGTGAGATGTTTTACCCTTTCCTATAAACGCCCTTTTCACACATTTGTGAAAGAATAGATCCAGATCAGACGGCTCCTACAGGAGCCGTCTAACCAGGGTCTTCTCTGTTTGCATATGAATTAGTATAGATATGATTATACTGTTCCCGACATGATGAAAAATTCCCTTGTTCGTAATGCGATTATAAAAATCAGTTAACCCATTTCCTCATATGCTACTTCTAATCTCGTTAAATAAATCTACCAAAAAGGAGCACTTACTATAAGAAAGAAAAACTTAAGAGTTACGTAGTTTTTGTGTCTACTTAGGGATCACTTTTCCGTCGTCTGTCTGTCTGTATGTATGTCCATGTGTCTGTCTGTCTGTCCGTCTCTCAGTCTGTCCGTCACACTTTCTTTTTTTGGCTGTCATTTCTAAACTAATCATTACAGAGCTTTCAAACTGGTGTCTCCTCTCACTAAGAACCATTGATGTAACTAAGGTCGATCACTCTGCATGCAATACGTTTTGAGTTATTTCTCTTTGTTCTGATTTCAGCTCCAACAGTTTTTGTCAGCTGCGAGCAGGTGACACATGTGTTCCTCCGAACACTCTTGTGAAAACATAGTGATCAATAGAGCAATTGGTCCATAGGAGCTAATGCTCTATTGGTCACAATGGTTTCAAAAAATGACATCTACGGAGTCGTCAATATGATGGAATGGGTTAATTAATATTCATGACGTCAATATTTCTTAATAAATATTCATAAGATAAAGGAATATCAAAGTATGTGTATTAATTGAATGCACCCCTTTTTGAGCAATAAGTGGTCGAACATCGAAAATGTAAAGTATTGAGACTTTTGTTGATACTTTTGAAATCAAACACGTCAACTAAAAATGCTTTGGGGTCATTTCAAATTGGCATAATAGTCAATTTTCGGAATGCAGGCTATTGTAAGTGTTAAGCTTAAGTCCTACTCAAAATAACTATTTTAACATTTATTTTAACCCATTCCCCCAGACATGTTTTTATATCCAACCGTTTTGAAAAGGAGCATTTACTATAAAAAAAAAGTTTTGGTTTTTTTTCTTCAGAATTGCAGTTTTGAAACCAATGTGATAAATGGATTGTTTATAAAGTTAACTTTAGTTTCTTCCAATACCAAATATCCTGTGTACATATTAATCTCCCCTATCATCGGAGCTTTCTGTATGCCTTTCACCCTGCATTAAGCAGCCACCTGCCTAAATAATTCTCATTTCTTCTTTACAATTAACGAGGTCTAACTACAATAGAACCTGTCTAAGCGACTCCTAAAAAGAGGTCTAATTATGGGTTTGTACGGCAGGTGGTTGCTGAATACAGGTCAAAAGTTAAGCAGAAAGCTCATTAATTTTGCCCTGCATTAAACGAACACATGCCTTTGAAGACTCCTGTTTTCAATAAACGATTGGCCGCTTAAGACAGGTTCACCTGTACATATGTTAGAAAACCTTTAACGAGCTATTATACACCTCTAGCAGTGACACTTAACTCGACTCAACTGTGACGTCATGCGTCTTTTGCGCAATCCCGTGCTAATCACGGCATTGCATTTTGCAAATGAAGAAACAGAGGGACGACATAGGTTCAGAAGAGAATGGATAGTTACAATTTGTTATTTAACACCACTCCACACTACCCCAGCAAAAGCATTCCTGCGTAAATTTGTTAACATGTTCTACGTATTTTACCACTAATGGTTATTAACAATAGGTGTTTAATTACAAATACCATATTGGGTTAACTGTTTCGTTGCCAAATATAGTCGTCTGCAAAATGTGTCGTCTGCTACAATTCTCGTGAGTTTAATGTTCTTCCCTTTAAATTTAAAAAAAACATTACCGCACTAACAAACAGCTTGGACGCTGATGAGACGGCGAGTTACTCGGCGAGTTACTCGGCGTCTCATCAGGATCCAAACTATTTGCATGGGTAATCACATAGGCCTATATGTAACAGTTGACACCTTTCGCCTGTTAAGCACAAGCTTACTGGCATTTTGAAACAGTTTTGATCCGGATGAGACGCCGACTAACTCTTCTTGTCATCAGGAGCCAAGCTATTTGACACTCGGTCAGTAGTTTCCCAAACGTTTAACCCTTCCCCTCATATAAACGCCTTTTCACACATTTGCAAACAGAGCCATCTGATCAGGGTCTTCTCTGTTTGCTAATGGGAATTTATAGATCTGATTTTGTAAAAATACCGTTTGCCATGTTCCATTTTATTCATTCTATGCATGAATATTCATGAGGTGAAGACATTTTGAATAAATATGAAACGGAAAGGGTTAACGAAGCGTACATCAGTAAGCAGTGTAGCAAACGAGGGTGTGGGTGAGGTAAGACATTAGAATATAACAACTACATATACCTACAGTGATTGGGCTATAAATAGTACATTATTACAATGAAACCCCTCTAAACCGAAAGTTTAGTAAAGAAGAGTGTAGATCTTTTAAGACAGGTGACTGTTTAATGTAAGATAAAGACAGGTGCCTGCTTAATGCAAGGTAAACATCAATTTGAAAGCCCATACACGAGCCGTCTGACCTGGGTCTACTCTGTAATTGTGCCAAAAGCCTACTCATGCAGTTAATGGGTTCCACGTATTTGGTTTCTACACGACTTTCACCTTGCAAAATTAGCTAATAATACTTATTTGCGGATTAACATTATAACATAACATAAATTTTATTTGCCTTGAAGTTGAATAGAGCACACATATATCGTATATACAATGTTACGAGGTTTTCGGCAGATTTACAGTATCCTACTGTTTGTTTTCCTGGCTATTTATAGACATGTGTTGGGAATTTTAGCGAAATTCAAAAACTTATAAATAGTAGTTCAACACTAGTGACATATTGAATCGGAACACTGTTATTAAACGTCCTCCCAGGATTTACGTTTTTGTTATTGTAAGGAAATGGATAATTATCCAAAATCTTAAAACAAACAAAAAACAACAGACATGCTAGTACGGTCTTTAATTCTGTTTTGCCTCTCTTGGATTGGAGTAGCAAGTTTGACAGTATTTTCAAATTCAACAACTGCGACAACACCCACTGTGAGTATCTCTCATGTTCTCTAACAATAATGATTGATTACAATGCGTATGTGAATGACAATCGTCTGTCAGTTGTCTCTCCCATTCTCTCTGTCTGTGTGTCTCTCTATCTGTCTCTCTCTTTCTCTCTGTATGTCTTTCTCTCACTCTCTCCCTCCGTCTCACTGTCGTTCTCTTTCGTCGCTGTCTTTCTCTATGTGTGTCTCTGTATAATTATGTCTGTCTCTCTGTCTCTCTGTCTCTGTCTCTCTGTCTCTCTGTCTCTCTCTCTCTGTCTCTCTCTCTATCTCTCTCTGCCCCTCCCTCTCTCTATCTCTGTCCCTCCCCCTCTGTCTCTCTCTCATTTCTCTCTCTCTCTCCCCCTGACTATCTATCTATATGAATTCATTTATGCAATTCATTTTTGTGTGCAACACTTTATATATTATAGCTTTATATTATTAACTATTTGGATGATAGTGGCAAATCAAATTTATGATAACAGATTGGATCCAGATTAGACGCCAAGTTACTCGAAGTTTTAGCAGGATCCAACAGCGTGTCCTTAAACAATAAATCTACAAATTGAAGCAGACAACAATTATTAATTATCCAGACGCAAAAATAGCGGGTCTACTGAATTTCTGAACATTGCTTTCGAGTGCATATAGATCTGTGTTTTACTGTTTTGTATATTGTATGAAATGCTTTTGTTCTAGGGCCTCAATGTAGGTTAGTCATTATGACTAATTGAGCTACCCTCGTTAAACAAAGTATTTAATTAATTCATTCCATTCGCTTAGTTTTATTGTTACTCATTTTTTTAGTTTGCTCTTGAATGTTTTTATCGTTTGTATGCTAGACATTATTTGTCTCCATTAATACAGAAAATCAGAGTGAATCAACCAGCTTTAATCTGGATGAGACGCCAATTGCTTTGGTGCTTCATCTTAAAAGCAACTGTTAATATATCCGCTAAATAACACCTAGCGTTTTAAATAGCCTTCAATTTCGATTCCATGCATATGTACAATAGCTGGTGAATATACGTTACCACACAGCGTCTGATCGTGGTTGGACCCAATGTCATTGCGATATCGGGCCAACTTTGCGCTGACGTCTTGTGGGATCTGGGTAAAACCTTGAAATATTATAGACCCTATGCTAACCATTAAGTAAAACTTTCATTCTACCAGTAACCATATGTATCTTTAAAGATGTATGTAGCTTTTACTAGATTGTTTTTAATGTGCTTATATATATATATGTTACTGTTGAGGGCCTCATGGAAGATTGATTTTATCAAATGAGTTCTTTCGTTAAATAAAGTCTTTATTATTATTATTATTATTATTATTATTATTATTATTATTATTATTATTATTATGTACCTATCTTCGTGTCCCTTTTTCCCTGCCATCCTGCATTAATTTTATATACTGCGGACAGATAATACTGGCATTTAATTACAGTTAATAATCAATTTCTCTTTGCAATTTCAGACAATTGAAACATTACCAAGTGGAAAGCAAGTGAAGGAAGGTAAGATACATGCTTGCAATTGCTCTTGCAAACCGAGCTCTCTTGAAGTAAAAGTCAATATTTAGTCGCTTTAGGCAGGTTCTACTGTTTACGAGATGTGACGTCAGTTCAGCCTGTCTGTACCATACCATACTGTAACTGTATATGACCTCTTAATCCTTTGCTCCATGAATATTAATTTAAGAAATAACGACGTCATTGATATTAATCAGATTCATTTTTATGATGGCATAATTATGTACACAGGGAATTTTGGCTGAAGTAGGAACTGTAGTCATATCTATATTACCGGTATTTCATAAGCAAACAGACCCTGATCAGACGGCTTCTATAGTCCTAGGAGCCGTCTGATCTGGGTCTACTCTGATTGCTTTGATGTAGAGAGGCATATTTAACTCTTCATCTGATATAGACGCATATTCGCGCATTTACAAACTGTGTATACCAAGATTAGCCGGCTTCTGTAGGATCCATCTCCGTGTACTTATGGAATAATGTAGATCTGATTGTAATAATCCCGTGTTCATATGCCATCATAAACATCATCTCATTACTATCCATGATGTCATTATTTCTTGCATAAATATTCATTAGATAAATGATAAAATGACGTTCTCAGATAAGTTTTATGACTATAGATGAAAAACAAGAAATCGATGTTCAGAAAATACTATGATGACAATAGACATTGTAGCACTTCATTTTCCAAGATCATATTCTTCTTTGGTTTAGCGAATGCGCGGTCACATTTCTTTACGAAACCACGGTCTGAGAAGAATGGGATTTCATGTATCGCGAAACACTGGCATTAGTTATACATGTATTCTTCAAGAACTCGTAGAAAATGTGTGATCGTTTAGTGAGAAGAATGTAATCAAATTTTCCTCAGCTGAGAAAATATAATTACAAACTTCTCACCTGAGAATAAATGTAATTGTAATTTTCTCACCTGAGAAGAATGTTATTACAAATTTATCTTTTGACAAGAATGTGATTACAAATTTCTAAGCTGAGAAGACTATTACACATTTCTCACCTGAGATGTATAATTGTAAAATTTCTCAACTGAGAATGTAATTACAAAATTCTCATGTGAGAAGATTCTTGGAAAACAGGTCCTGCAAGTCTTTGAATCTGATATACAGATACGTTTTGTTTAAATTTTCAGTGTTCGTTAAGGCGCTGTTCGTGAGACTTGGACTCTTTGCTGTCATGATTGTGTTCATTCTTGGTTGTGGTCTTGGAGTCCATCGCTTGAACACCCCACGATACGGCGATTATGTATGAGATCGAGTTCTACCAGATGAAAGTTGCAAAAACGACGCAGATACAGGCTGACCTTGTGTAAAGCTGAATACATATCAGTGCCGATGTGTGTTATATGTAGCAAAACCTCTCGTTAACGGGCACTACAAGAACTCAAATTCAAGTGTGTAACCAGTCGATATATCGCATTGATTTACCGCTTACACTTCGTGTATTTATATCAGTCCAGTGCTATGTATATGTCGATATATGTACATGTGCTGTGTCACGGGTGAGTGAACAGTGAGAGAGCGATTACACGCATGTGTAACACATCGCTTCACTCTCGGCCATTCTGTTAACATGGCAACACCACACCTGTGAGAGAAGCTGGTAGGTTCCTTGACTTCCCTCCCCACCCCCCACACACCCTTAGGCGAAATACTAAGGAATTTTTTCGTTGATATCGCGTGGATTGTTTCTTCGTCTTCTTATCCCTTCCATGCATGATTAGTCATACATAGAACATCATTATCGTTGCAGGCCATTTCAACCCACTGGAATAAGTAAAGCTAGTTTGACCTTGACTGGTAGTACCTTAAAGCTTTCTAATAGGCTAGTCCAAAGTGGTACCTTAAAGCTTTCTAATAGGCTAGTCCAAAATTCAAACGTGTCAAGTTTACCGCGAATATTCAGGGATTTGTTTTTCAGAAATGTTCAACATGGCAAACAGTGCAGACCTTCATGAAGAGGTTCCAATTAGGAATCTTCTCATCTGGGTCTACACTGTTTGAAAAGGATATTAGTGACTCGGTTCCAGCACTAAAAATAATTAATTAAGACAACTCCCTTTGAAACAACCTGTGTTCCGTATGCATCAACCCATTTTCTGATATTGACCGCCTTTGACGCCCTGTAAAGGCCACTTTTTGAAACCATTGTGATAAATAGAGCATTTGCTCCAAAGCAAATGCTCTATCTATCACAGTGGTTTAAAACCTGCACATTTCTAAAAAAAATTATTTTGTCTAGTAAATGCTCCTTTTTGATAGATTTCTTCAAAGAGATTGTGTCTAAAATTAGCATATGAGGGTTAATCAACATGCTGTTTTAAACACCCCAATGCTGTCCTGTTGCGGAGTTGATACTGATCAGATGTCACGTCTAGAACACGGCGGTTGATATGAGACTATATTTAACCCCATTTTCTGAATGTATATGTCCAAATATGTAAGTCGAACTAATTGAATATTTGATGTTGTGGCCTTTGAAAATTTGTGCATTATATAAATTGTCCATACGTTGATTATTGTTATGGGGGGGGGGCTTTAAAACATTTACCTCTGATATACGCCTTAATCACTTTGCAAACAGAGTAGACCATGATCAGGGTCCGGTTTTTTTTGCTTATGGAATTACACGTATACAATATTATCAGATTCTCCGACATCAGTCATCACCTAATATCCTGTATTCATAGGTCATTATACAAAAATAAGCTGATTGATATTCATAAAGTAAATTATTCTTACAAGAATGTTCAGGAAGTTATGGGTCAAAGCCCCTGATCATGATATGTAGTGTTCACTTACAATGTATGTCGCTTATTAGGGACCCTGGATTCACTAGTGCTAATACCGAGATGTACTCACTGTCGATCACCTCTACCTCAAGTTCTTCAGGAGAACCTGGCACCTTTGACTGATAATCAGACATAATCATTTACAGACCATCGAGTCATTCAATGTGTGATGCAGAAGAACTGTGTCGAATACCTATAAACACTACTATAAATGATTAATAGTTTTGGATATATTGTCTCTGACAACGGGGCCTTCGCATCTTGTACTACTTTGAGGATATTTACTAGAACAATGACGATCTATTTCAGGTGATCAGATTAGACTTGTAAAAGTCGGAGTTGAACTGACTAGATTAGTTAAGATCTGTTTAACCCTTTACCCAAGGTTTTCCACGTCTTTGCAGTCAGCGTACATCCAGCGTAGATTGCTCCTATTGTAGCCGTCTGGTCAGAGTCTGCTCTGTTTGCTTAATATAGAATGATAACTTAAGAAGTGATTCTGCGTTTCTGTCATTGCCAAAATGTCATTTGGTCATTTGTCACTATAGAATATAAACTAATTAATAGTCATTACGTACATGTTTCTTACATGAATATTCATGGAGTAAAGAGTTTGATGAGCCGACTAGACCAATGATGGTCTATTTCACATGGACTGACTAAACCAATAAATGTCTATTTGAGTTGAGTTGACTATACTAGTGTATATCTGAGTTGAGTTGCCCTGACTAGACCGATGGATGTCTGTTTGAGTTGAGTTGATTAAACTATAGTGAATGTTTAATCCAGTTGAGTTGGCTAAACTAGTGAATGTCAAATTGAGTTGAGTTAACTAAATTATTGAATGTCTAATTGAGTTGAGTTGCGCTGACTAGACCAGCGAATGTCTATTTGAGTTCAGCTGTCTAAACCAATGCAAGACTATCCCAGTTGAGTTGACTAAACTAGTGAATGTCTGATCGGCTTGAGTTGCGTTGACTATTCCCGTGAAAGTCTGTTTGAGTTGAGTGTATTTAAACTAGTGAAAGTCTAATTGAGTTTGATCTGCGTTGACTAGACCAGTGAATATCTATTTGAGTTGTGTTGACTTAATTAGTGAATGTCTGATTGAGTTGAGCTGTCTAAACTATTGAAGGTATGTTTAAGTTGAGCTGACTTGACAAGTGAAGCTCATTTTAAGTTGAGCTGACTAGACCAGATATCATCTTCTGACATTACCTCATTACTTTATTAAATATTTACCCTTATCTAGCTGTGATAAAATAATGTCTGCTTAAATTTGGATCCGGTACACTTTTGACTACTTCAAATTCGTTAAATCTTTTGAAAAAACAACACTTTTGACCGAGTGTCAAACAGCTTGGATCCTGATGAGACACCTAGTTACTCGGCGTCTCATCTGGACCCAAACTATTTTCAAATGCTAATAACATCGAGAATAGCTGTTAAATGGTGAATTCTTTTCCTTCTGTAAAATATAATTCTCTAGACCTTTGCAAACAAAGTAGACCCAGATCAGACGGCTCCTCTATGAGCCGTCTGATCAGTGTCTGCTCGGTTCGCTTACAAAATAATATAGGCCTGATTCTGCAGTGGCCAAACTCTCTTGTGTTCGTTTAAGAATAATGTAATTATTAATTAATACATATGATTTCATTATTTATTATATTCATATTCACAGAGTAAATGGTTAAGCTCTTTTTAACAAATTGAAACAAAACCGACTGTGTTAATGTTTTATCTCATAGACACGCCTTTTAGCAGGTTTGTAAACAGAGTAGACCTAGATCAATTTCAATTTATTTATTGAGCTAATATATACAAACCATAGCCCTAAACTGGGTGGTGGTTTATTACATCAACAAGCTAAAGAGAAACAAAGAACATGAAATGTAAACCTCATACACAGTGATACAACCAAAAACAGGAACTGTTTCACCTATATATTTCACATAGTGTATAACAAATAAGTACTATGACAAGGCCGTAAGAATAGACAGTTATACGTATATGCAGAGCTCCAGATAAGATGCGTAAATTAAAACATTTTCAAGAACATCTCATTTATTTCTCCACTAAACCCTATACTGTGACCACTCTTTAGAATCGTCTCCTCGAGACGATTCTAAAATGTGGTCACAGTATAGGGTTTGGTTGAGAAGTGATGATTTTATTATGTGTCTATATATACAGTAAAACCTCTCTATAACGGTCACTAAATTACATCAAGTAATTTGTGTTGAAGGCAGGTGGTTGCTTAAAGCAGGGTGAAAGTAAAACAGAACGCTCCTATAGGAGCGTTCTGTTTTACTTTCACCTTGCTTTAAGCAGCCACCTGTCCTAAATACCAACTAATTAACACAAGTTAGTGGCCGTTATAGAGAGGTTTTACTGTACACCCTTATCTGTAGCTCTGTATATGATATGTCATATACACCCGCATATGTGTATTACATATCATTTCATTCAATATTAGCCAAATGTGTACAGATCAGTCAGCGCCCTCAGAGGCCGTATTGTAAGGGTCTACCCAGTTTGCTTTTGAAATAAATATGCCATTTTGACACAAATCATTAGATTATTTGTTAGATGAATATTCCTCAGGCCAAGTGTTAAGAATATATATGTGTAATCTATTCATTGTTGGTGCAAATAAATAAAATGATATATTTTATATAAAGTTGTGTGTTGTTTGAAAAGAAATAAATTTGTTTGGTACTCACAACAATGGACACAACAAAACCACTGATTATAATTTATTTGTAATAAATTGGGGTGTAGGTACTTTGAAGATCATTGAGAAGAGTGAGCACTTGGAAGACCGTTTGGAAGTGCAAGAGCACTTAGAGGACCAATGTGAAGCGTGCAATCTCATTAACCATTTCCCTCATATAAACGTGTTTTCACACATTTGCAAACAGAGTAGACCCAGATCAGACGGCTCCTATAGGAGCCGTCTGATCAGGGTCTGCTCTGTTTGCTAGTGGAATTTGATAGATATGTTTCTTTAGTTTCTAAAATGTCCCACCTTCCATATTTCATTATTATTACTATTTTTTCCATGTATATTCAGTTGGTATTGACATTTGGAATAAACATAGAACAGGACAATGGTTAACCTTCCAGCGCTAAATATTCAGAGTGGAATAACTGTTTTGCCAAAGGTGTCACGTTGAAATCTTCATCGATGTAGACTCTACCAACCTGGGAGGGGAACGTTTCGCCGTTTTTGATGATGTGATTTTTTATGTTGTAGATTTTTTTATTAATCTTTTTTTGATTTGTCTTATTTATTTAATTTTATTTATTGTGCGGTATTTTATTTGAAGGGATGTTTTGTTTTGTTGGTTGTTGTATGTTGTTATCAGACAGGTAGCAATATTCGCAGCAGACGACATTTACCTTGAATGATGATAATTACTCAGCATCAACCAATCAATGCACAAACGTCGAGTACATTCGGGTTACAAATTTTGCGGGGATTTCCGCTTCATGTGAGAGAATTATCATAAGTGAAGGTTAATCATGCACATACACTTACGATGCTGAAAATATACATCATTTACACTTTACTCAATATATATACATTTTAACGGTTTTTTGCAAACAGAGTAGCCTACACCCAGATCAGACGGCTCCTTTAAGAGCCGTCTGGTCAGTGTCTGCTCTGTTTGCTTATAAAGTATTATAGATCTAATTACAATTTCTGCTATGCTAAAACATATTTATCCATATGGACCTATAAACATTCAATCATTATTATGTTGCCGTAATTTCTTACATAATTCAGTAGGTAAACACACAGCTATTGCTATTTATATCTTTCGCGCTACGACGATCCTGGGAAACCAAATTCAAGTGTATATCTAAACATCTGCACAGAATGCCACAGATGCTCTATTACAAGTTGGATATTTTAGAGTGTGGTTTACATATTAACAAGAAATGAATCCATTAAACGCTACAATAGCTCCTCAGGTAAAACATATTTTCTGTAATTTGTATCTATGTGTGTCTCTCTCTCAGCTTTTATGTCTGTTTGTCTTCGTATCCGTCTGTCTGTCTAACGCTCTGTCTTTCTCAGTATGTATGTATGCATGTTTCTCTCCGTGTCTGTCTGTCCGCCTAACGCTCTGTCTTTCTCAGTATGTATGTATGTTTATCTTCCTGTATGCCTGTATGTCTGTCTAACGATCTGTCTTTCTCAGTATGTATGTCTGTTTGTCTTCCTGTCTGTCTGTCTAACGCTCTGTCTTTCTCAGTATGTATGTCTGTTTGTCTTCCTGTCTGTCTGTCTGTCTGTCTGTCTGTCTAACGCTTTGTCTTTCTCAGTATGTATGTCTGTTTCCGTGTATGTCTGTCTAACGCTCTGTCTCTGTCAGCATATATGTATGTTTGTTTCCGTGTCTGTATGTCTATCTATCTATCTATCTGTCTATCTGTCTGTCTGTCTAACGCTCTGTCTCTGTCAGCATATATGTATGTTTGTTTCTGTGTCTGTATGTCTATCTATCTGGCTGTCTGTCTGTCTGTCTGTCTGTCTGTCTGTCTGTCTGTCTAACGCTCTGTCTCTGCCAGCATATATGTCTGTTTGTTTCTGTGTCTGTATGTCTATCTATCTGGCTGTCTGTCTGTCTGTCTGTCTGTCTAACGCTCTGTCTCTGTCAGCATATATGTCTGTTTGTTTCCGTGTCTGTATGTCTATCTATTTGGCTGTCTGTATGTCTGTCTAACGCTCTGTCTCTGTCAGCATATATGCATGTTTGTTTCCGTGTCTGTATGTCTGTTTAACGCTCTGTCTCTGTCAGCATATATGTATGTTTGGCTTTGTCTCTGTATGTCTGTCTATTCTGTCCCATTTCTGTCTGACTGCCCCGTCTCTATTTTCTGTCTATGTCACTGTCTGAATGAATGTCTCCGTCTCTTTCTATCTGTCTGTGTCACTTCTGTATGACTGTCCCCGTCTCTGCCTGTATGACTAACTCCGTCACTGTCTGGAATGAAATGAAATGGTTTGTAGAACATAATGTGTTATTGTCATACAGTCCTTATTTCTTGCAGGCCCTTGGCGCTGGCATTGGAGACACACCAACAGGTAGTTTGTTTTGATTTATATAAATTCTAGGAACAGTAAAACCTCTCTAAACCAGACATTCAATTTGATACTGAACAGGTATTAGTACAGGAGACAGCTTAATGCAGGGTGAATGTCGTGCAGAAAGCTCCTCTAGGAGCTTTATGCATGATTTTCACCCTGCATTAAGCAGCCACCTGCATAAAAGTATCTAAATTCTTCTCCACAAGAATTCTGATTCAGAGGGGTTTTACTGTATACATTTATGGACCGTCACATTCACAGGATTTGGATTTGAGAATTTTGTAATCCTAACGTGCTTAGTTCCTTGTTTTGCAAAGTCTTAGAACCAAGCAAACTTATCTGACAATATTCTTGAGTTTTGACTCGGTCGGCGAAGTTTTAGGTGAATACAAACCCAGTTGAAATGTGAATACAATTGATCTTGTTAACCTTTTCCCTGTTTATTCCAAGTTGCAATACCTACTGAATATACATGGAGAAAATAGTTATAATGAAATACGGAAGGTAGTACATTGTAGCCATTTTAGAAAGTAAAGAAACTGAACTATCAAATTCCATTAGCAAACAGAACAGACCCTGATCTGACGACTCCTGTAGGAACCGTCTGATCTAGGTATACTCTGTTTGCAATGCGCGAAAAAGGGAGTTATATTAGGGAAAGGGTTAAACATGTATCTTGATCTACCGAAAGGAGCATTAACTATAAAAAAGAGAATTTTAGAATTGTGTAGTTTTGAAACCACTGTGATAAAAAGAGCATTTGTTCCTATGGAACAAATGCTCTATTTATCACAATGGTTTCAAAAAATAAGTTTTATAGAGGCGCAGAAAGGCATCAATAGGAGAGAGAGAATTGGTTAAAGACCAATAATAATATTTGTTTTAGTGTTCGAAATATTGGGAGTGTCCTGTATTTATTTCACTAATCAAGGTTTTACTTCTTTGACTATAAGCCCATACCTTGAATACATGTACATAGTTTGGCAGAAATTGAAGATTATAATCAAAGGTGCCATTTTGAACTACGGGAAAATCTCGATAATTTAGATGGGCTTTTTTTCAATTATTTTTATCTCCATCTGTTTTATGAGAGTTCAATGTTATTGATATTATACAAATAATGAGATCTGCACAATTTTAGCTATTACTAGTACTTAATTTGTGTACTGATTCTACATCATATTTGCCCTTCAGGGTACGATGATGGTTCTGTCTGGATATTCTTGGGTATAGTTGGAGGACTAGGTGCCCTTTTCGTCATTTGTTTAGCGTGCAGCCAATGTTGTAAATATTGTCACTCGGTTACAAAGCAGTATCCAGAAAAGCCAGCAGCAGCAGCAATGAGTGACAAACAGGCGATGGTCTAGAAACACAGACTGACATGCATCACCGCACTGAGAGCACGAGCATGGAACTATAAGCAAGCTTTACCGCACTTTGCCAGGGGCGTAGCTAACGGTACGCACTTACGCACGAGCGTAACATTAAGCTGAATAGTGAAAACATTATTATGGCCAAAAATGGAACAAACGAAGGCTGGGGGGGGGGGGGGGCAGGATTTGATAGACGTTCTGTCTTGTAATGTAAGCGTTAAACACATTCCCTTAAATTGACGCCTCTGTAAAAGTCACCATTTAAAGCCATTGTGATAAATAGAGCATTTGCTCCTATAGGAGTCCTATATTTATCACGATGGTTCCAAAACCACAATTCTAAATTGTCCCGGGGGAGCATGATCCTTGACACATATAGCCACGGTCGGTGCGTACATAACATTCGGGTTCAGTTGCGCCTCTGTTTGCACATGTAGAACAAATGCTTTTGGTTAACCATTTCCCTGTTGAATATAATGTCATCTTGAATATTTATTTGTTGCATTTTTATAATGACATATGTACACTGGATGTGTTGATATTAGTGGAGTCAAATATATATATTATAATTTCATAAGCAAATAGAGCAGACCCTGAACAGATGGGTTCTATAAAATCTGATTGCAAAGACCTGAAAAATGCGTTATATATGAACGAAAGGATTGAACATTAGGGAAAAGGTGTTGCCTGTATGTGGTCATAAATGGAGCAAAACAATGAATAGGCCTAAGCATGGATGAAACAGTGTATATATGTAATATGTTGTGACCACTCTTTAGAGTGATCCAAACAAAGCATTTGGGGGAGAAATAAAGAAGTTACTCTTGAAAATGTTTTAATTCACACATTTTATCTTGACCTCTGGTCATAATTTAACACTTTACTTGATAGATGAACATTTTCACGTCATTGCAAACAGAGTAGATCCAGATCAGACGGCTCCTGTAGGAGCCGTCTGATCGGGGTTTGCTCGGTTTGCTGATGAAATTAAATGTATACAGACCTGTTTCTGCGATTTCTAAAACTCCCATGTCCCTATATCATTGTTTATATTCAGGTAAATATCCATAATGGTATTATATTTACATGAATATTCATGGAGTGAAATGTTAATTATGGGTGTACAGTAGAACACTATAAAATCAAATCTATATAAGTTTATAATCAAATTGAGCAGACTTACAAGAGTCGTCTGACCTAGATCTGTCGTCAAATGCCTTTGAATGTGGGACATGCATGTAGTGTCGCAAGACACATGTACTGTCGCGAGACACGCATGTTCTGTCGCGAGACACATATGTACTGTCGTCAGACACGCATACACTGTCATGAGACACACATGTACTGTCACGAGACACGCATACACTGTCGCGAGACACACATGTACTGTCGCGAGACACGCATGTACTGTCGTGAGTGCATGCTAGACACGCATGTACTTCATTAGCAAACAGTGTAGACCCAGATCAGAAGGATCATAGAGGATCCCCCTGATCAGGATCTGCACTGTTTGTCATTCAAAATCCTCTAACGAGTTTAATCTTTTAATACTGGCTGGACTTTGTAGTTAACCATTTCCCTGTTCTATGTTTATTCCAAATTTCAATACCTACCAAATATTCATGGACAAATAGTTATTATTAAATGTGGGAGGTAGAACAGTATAGCCATTTCAAATTCCATTAGCAAACAGAGCAGACCCTGATCTGACGGCTCCCATATTAGCAATCTTACCTGGGTCTTCTCTGTTTACAATTGCGTGAAAATGCGTTTATATATAGGAAAGGATTAAACAATGATGGGATATTCGACTTATAGAATCAAAGTTTGATTGGTTGTTGTAAAGAAGTTTTACTGTCTTTTTTCCAATTTATAGTCTTATAAATGTGCTGTACTCTACGGGTAAAGCTGTTTTCAAATTCTTACGATATTTCTTATTCGCTGTGAATCTCGGTGTACATGTATGCAGAATACGTGTGGCTTTATTGTACATGGAAAACAAATGTGTCTTTACCCTTTCCTCCATAGGCTATTTTTAGACACAACCTCTTTGAATAAATCCAAAACCCAAAAGGAGCATTTACTGGAGAAAAGTAAAATTTTAGAATTTTGTAGTTTGAAACCATTGTGATAAATAGAGCATTTGCTCCTATAGGAGAAAATTGCTCTATGTTTCACAATGGTTTCAAGAATTGGTTATTACAGAGGCGTAGAAAGGCGTATTTATGGAGGAAGGGTTAAAGAGATAATTCGTCAAATTCCGTTATATTTTGCGTTTTATCATTTAGTTTACTCTTTGATATTAACAGTTTATGAATGTATGTTACTTGTTTCTCGTTGGACTTTTATATATATATATGTTTACATTAAAGATGTTTAGTAGCTATATGTAATGTCACTTGAGAAATGCTGAATAAAGAACTATGTGCATATTGTGCATTTTGCATTCTTTAGTTAGAATCCACACTGTCTGATGCTACATACGTGATGCGTTTCAATCCTTTAACGTCTGCGATCCTAATTAGATGGGCATTAAGCAAACAACCTTAACCCAGATCAAAGGGCTCCATGGATTTCTATGTTTTATACCAGTATATTCTTTGTTTGCTATACCCCCCCCCCCCTCGAAATGACAAATGGATGGGTTCATAAATGTGATCTGGACTAGTTGACTGTAAATAATATGGAACTGAAAGGGCTAACCCTTACAACGCTGAAGTTTCAAATGGACTATTCCAAACTTCAAACAGATAAAGCTTATGGTGAATATTCAGGGATGTTTCTTAAAGAAAAGTGTGACATGATAAACAGTTTGTCTACCCATATGAGAGAGCTCCTCTAGGAAAAAATGTCGACCCAGTTCAAAAGCTCCTGCAGGAGCCCTTTGGTCAGGATCGTCACTGTAACAAAATTCATTTGTCTTCAATTACTCGGCGTTTCAACTAGATCCAGACTGTTTGAGGTTCTGATAAGTATTTTTGAAATGATTTGAAGAAAGATGAAACCACGGTGAAACTTGAAGCCGATAATGTTAACAAATTAAGTTGTGGCGACCCATGTAGACTGAATGAACCCGGTCGTGTTGGCTTGACTCATTGTACACTAAGAAAATACTATGTGCGAAGATTGTCGTCTGCTGCAATTCTGAAACTAAAATTATGCCCCATTCTCTCTTCAAGTATGCAAACAGTTTGGACCCTGTTGAGACACAGAAATAACCCATTCCCTCATATAGACGCCTTTTGACGCATCTCTAAAAACCACTGTTTTAAACCATTGTGATAAATAGAGCATTTGCTCCATAGGAGCAAATGCTCTATTTATCACAATGGCTTCAAAACTACACAATACTAAAAGTTTACTTTCCTCTAGTAAATGCTTCATTTCGGTAGAATTATTCAAAGAGGTTGGGTCTAAAAATAGCATATGAAGTAATGTGTTAAACATTTCCCTGATTAATACTCATGTAAGAAATAATCACGTCATGAACATTTATTGGCAGATTTTTTATAATGGTATATGTACACATGTTGTTTTGGGATTGGTAGAAATTCTATAGTCCGGTCTATTGTAATGGTTTCAGCAAACAGAGCCAACAAACAATACGCAGGCATACGCACCAATATACAGGTATACGCACCAATATACAGGTATACGCACCGATATGCAGGTATACGCACCAATGCTTTTAACATCACGTCATTGATACAAACATTTTTTACATTTCCAGACGGAATGGACCCAGATCAGACGGACCCTGTAGGAACTGTCTGACCAGAGTCTACTCTGTTTGCTTATGAAGAAATATAGATATGATTGTAGAGTCAAATTTCCCTGTGGTCATGTGCCATTATAAAAAAAATAACCTAATTAATATTCATGGTGCCACTATTTCTTACATGAATACTCATAGTGTACATGGTTGAAGATTGTAGAGAGATATTACTGTACTGCCTGTCTCAACTTTTTATAAACACATGCAAAATTCTGTGCTGCGTAGTTTAACCCTTTCGGTGTTCAGTATTCATGTAATATACAGTAAAACCTCTCTATAACGGCCACTAAATTGTGTTAATTAGTTGGTATATTAGGACAGGTGGCTGCTTAAAGCAAGGTGAAAGTAAAACAGAACGCTCCAGTCCCATAGGAGCGTTCTGTTTTACTTTCACCTTGCTTTAAGCAGCCGCTTGCCTTTAACACAAAATACTTGATGTAATTTAGTGGCCGTTATAGAGAGGTTTTACTGTATAATGACACAATGAATATTTATCAGCTGATTTTTTATAACGTCAACTTTTCAAGGGATTGTTTTTGCTTTGGCAAAAATATATAATTAGATCTATATCATGACAAAAGCAAACATACCCTGAGGCTCCTATAGGAGCCTTCTGATCTCAATCTACTGTGTTTGCAAAAATGTGAAAACGCGTTTATATGAAGGAAATGGTTATTTCACAATTACGCACAAATACTTCATACCATTACGAAAACCTATTTATACAAGATATAATATAATGTAAATTTGTCATACCTGGGAAACTACATACTAAATATAGAACATTACCTCGCAAACTACGTACTAAATATAGAACATTACTTGGGAACTAAACACCATTGACGGATCAGAAATGAAACGAATTGATCCTATGTTCACCCAACCGGTAAGATATTTTGATAGTTACTGTATCATGTGTGTAGCAGGCTGTCAGGGGCTGCAGCTGTTAAGCCACACTCCTTGTCCATGTGTCAAGGAACAAATCGTGCTTATTACATTGTTTCCATGTCTCTCTTTCCCTCTTCTCTCCTACTTTCTCTTTTGTCTCTCACTTTTTTAATTCTCTGGTTCCCCATTTTTGTTTATAAATATCTGTACGACTGACTCTCTTATTGTCTTTCTCTGTATGTATGTCTGCATGCCTGTCTGCCTGCCTGCCTGTCTCTATCTGCCTGTCTGTCTCTCTGTATTCATGTCTGTCTGTCTGATTGTCTGCCTGTCTGTCTGTCTCTGTATGTCTATCTATCTGTCTGCCAGTCTCTCTGTATTCATGTATGTCTGTCTGTCTCTCCGTCTCTATGTGTCTCTCTGTCTGTCTCTCTGTGTCTCTGTCTATGTTTCTCTGTCTCTGTCTGTCTGTCAGCCTATGTCTCTGTCTTTACTATCGCTTTAATCAGACTCTACTGTAATGTTGCACTATCGTAATTCAATTTGTTGGTTTAGTAAACCCTCTCTTAACTGGAATTCTACTAGAGAGTAATGTAGACCATTTTATGCGGTTGGCTGCTTAATGCAGGGTGAAAGTCATGCAGAAAGCTCCTAGAGGAGCTTTCTGCATGACTTTCATCCTGCATTAATCTGCCACCTGTCTCCAAGACGGATATTTATACTAAATTTAACGTCCGGTTTACCGCTTCACATTCTGCTTGAGACTACTGACACGCATTAGATAGAAAAAAAACATTATCCTGTTTATAACAGCTATTATATTAATCTAATAGGTCTTATCAATATCACTGTAATCTTGTTCGATGTAGTGTCAGTGTCCGAGACAAATGATTAATATCCTGATACAATTACATTGTATATATTTACAGGGTCTCGATGCAGACAGAGGGGACTTTAATAAGAGTGAGCAATGATACTTGTTTGAAACTAACAGACTGGCGCCTATAAGATCTAATGACATCATAAATGTCTAACAGCTGGGTTTTTTTAATCATATGACCAGTACAGGGAGACCTGATCTTGGTCAACACTGTCCTATGTATAGGGTTGTGGGAGCCAGTGGATTGAGAAATATAGATGTATACATGAACTACAGTAGAACCTGTCTTAACATATGAGTCTAAAAGAGCAGGTGGTAGCTTAATGCAGGGCAAAAGTAAGCTTTCTGCATTACTTTTGACCTGTATTAAGCTACCACCTCCCTTACAGACCCATAATAGACCTCGTTTTGAAAGTTCTACTGCATTATTCAATAAAATGACCAAGGGAAATGTAACAAGATAAATTTTAAAAGTTTAAATTTTAAAAGTAGATGCGTTGTCGACAAATGAACAGATACTTGTATCGTTACGCTGTAAAAAATCGCTTTAAAAGCTGAGACGTTGTCGACAAACAGATACTTGTATCTTCACGCTGTTTAAAAATTCACATGAATTGTTTGCCAAGTCTGTAGATAATATGTGTACATGTACTAGTTTATCAAAATAGCGTTTTCTTTGGTCAAGCCCTGTATTGCTGCTACTCATTAGAATGTTCTCGGACAGGCAATTCTAATGAGTAGCCACGAGATAGGGTTTGGTAGTGACATATGATATTTTACTTAGATGTTTTGCTTAGATTTACTCAATACGCACACTGTCTACATTTTCGCAAAATGCATCCCCTAGCCAAAATCCCGTTATACAACACATAAATACGACAGCACTCTTTCTTTATTAACCTTTTCCCTATTCTATATGTATATACATCTTTCAATTCCAACTAAAGGAATATTCATGGACAAAATAACTATAAGGAAATATGCAAGGTGGAACAGTGTAGCCATTTTAGAATGTAAAGAAACATGTCTATCAAAGTCCAACAGGAGCCGTCTGATCTGGATCTACTCTGTTTGCAAATGCGTGAAAATGTGTTTATATGACGGAAAGGGTTAAGTTTGATCCCGGTATTCGCGACTTGCTTCGCATTTGCCAACATCTTGTAACCATACTCGGTGTCTGATCTGAATTCAAATTGACACTCGGTCAATAATTTCTAAAAAAAAAAAAGTGATCGATTTTGAAGTACAGTAGAACCCCTCTAATGCGACCACTTAATGAATAAACATGTGCGTCTTTATAAACAGGTGGTTGCTTAATGCAGGACAAAAGTAATGCAGAAAGCTCCTCTAGGAGCTTTCTGCATTACTTTTGTCCTGCATTAAGCTAGCACCCAGAATTATACCTCTTTTAGGTGGTCGCATAAGCGGGGGTTTACTGTTGTCAATATTACACCATATCCATATTTGAACGAACATTAGTTTTACATTGTTAGGATTAAATATGTTTTTTTCCTTATTTTCACTTCAGGAGCCGATGATGATTTCATCTGGGCTGTTCTCGGTATAATTGGGGGCATAGCAGTCATGTTGATCGTCGGTTTTGTTTTCTGTGAGTGCTTGAACTTCTGTCGAAAGGCCACTTGCCGATACCCTGAGAAGAATCCGAGCAAGACCGCAATAATCGAGAAACAAGCGATGGTCTCACAGATTTAAACAATCTACCTCATGCTTATTTATATATGAATGTGTGACTTTATGAATAGTTATTAGCTTAACTTTTTATGATGGCCAGTAAACAAAGGAAGTGTTGCCCCTTTCAGAAACTATAGAATCAGATTTATATAATTCTACACTCAGCAAAACTGCTAAACAGTCGCTTTTGATGTTCAACGTTCTATTTTAAAACGAAAAGTACTTCACACAGTCCTCATGTTTTTCAGCAGAGTCCATACCCTATTTTATACCGATCTACACATATTTAATTGCTGTCTAGTGACTGGGGAAGTCAAGTCTGAATGCTGGATTTAAACATTTTTTCTGCAAGTGGTCTACGTGCAAATTGTCCAAAATAGTGTAACATCCCTTTACAATATGACAAAGCACAAGGTGACGGTTTAGCAGTTTTGTCTACTGTATAAGCAAACGAGTTCATGGGCTCTCTGTTCAGGGTCTGCACTGTTTGCTGAAATCACCAATGCCAATGGTTTATTCCAGAAAATAGTTTATATGCTGTGCCTCCTACATATGAAAATGGACGGGTTCCAAAAATATATCTAGACGGGTTTACCTTAATTCTTTCGCTGCCAAATTTTGTCGTCTGCAAACTTTGTCGTCTGCTACAATTTTTCATTTTTTTAAAAAAAAAGAAAACCTTTATTTTTGTTTAAAAAATCAGAGTAACAAACAGTTTGGATCCTAATGAGACGCCGAGTTACTCGGCGTCTCGTCTGGATCCAAACTGTTTTAAATCATAAGTAATCACATATCGGCAGTGCGAGCGAAAGCGTTCTTTTTATGATGGCCAGTGAACAAAGGAATATTTGTCCATTTTTATAAACTATACAATCAGATCTATAAAATTCCATTAGCAAACAGAGCAGACCCTGGTCATACAGCTCTTACAAGAGCCATCTGGTCTGGGTCTACTCTGTTTGTATAATCAAACCGAGCAGACCTTGATAGGACGGCATTAATTAAAGGCATATTGTTGGAGCAGAGGGTTACGATGCCTGTGTAGTGTCACAATTGGTTATATTGTAATTGCACGGGGGCCTTTTTTCTATTTGACCAATACGGGCACGCTTTCCATGCGTGCTTTGCTTATATACATGATTTCGGCCGGGGTGTGTAGTCCATGGACGTCATTGTCGGTCGGACGACGAGGAGTGGATCTATTCAAAGGATCCTGACTTCTTCAGGTCTATACTGACGGCACTTGAACACCGATGGAATGAACGTCCTATGCTAGAGGGTAAATACATAGAAAAACAAACAAATATCTTGACCAGAAATAAGGTATAGTCAAACAACTAGGTCTGACGGGTCACGGGTTCGCCGAGTCTATTTTTAAGGGAGATCAGCATTTCGGATATCCACGTGCCATTTGTAAAAGAAAATGTTCAGTTATAGGTATAAAGAATAAGCACAGTTAGTTATCGGAAATATAGCGTAGTGGATAAGTCGTAGGACCATAAAGAAGTATATGATCGGCGAACATTTTATTAGGCGCAGGTTCGAGTCTCGCATCAACCTAAAAAATCTTTTTTGCTTAAAATATTAAGGAAAGTCCCCTTAAGAGCATTAGTTTTGTTGTGCATTAAGAAGCCACTTGTACAAGACATTTGCTAAAACTTATATTGATATTCATATTTTAGCATCGATTTCATTAATATCATTATTATTGAAAATATGGCTAATATAGGACTCGAACTCAAACAAATGCACCCTTCCCTAACATAGACGAACATGTGCATAATTGGTCATTACAATTATACAATATGACATAAAATAATACTCTACTATTCATTCAAAATTAAAAAAGTTTAAGGTCGACACGGGATTCGAACCCACGCTCAATAAAAAACTACTCTCGCAATGTCTTCTGCGTACCAAGACTTTACCCACTGCGCTAAACTGCTGACAACAATTTCGCCTTCAATTTTATCTTATATACTAAACTCGTCTGTTTAAAACATGGTCCGAGAACATGCGGAATGCTGATCTCCCTAAAAAATGGACTCGGCTGACCTTTGACACGTCAGACCTAGTTGTCTGACTATACAACAGACTCGCCCTCAAAACATTTGTTTACACCAAGTATTTATATTAACCTATCACTCCATGAATATTCATTTTTGAAATAATGACATCATGATATTGATTATATTAATTGTTATAATAGCACATGGACACAGAATGTTTTGGCTCGGGCGCAGAATATGTAGAATTATATCTACATTATATCATAAGCAGACAGAGCAGACAGAGACCAGACGAGAGCCGTCTGATCTGGGTCCACTATGTTTGCAGATGCGTAGAAAGTCTGTTTATGGAGTAAAGGGTTAACAGTAAAACCTTGCTAATTACATCTCTTAATTAAATAGCATTATCGGTTTTTAAATTAAGACAGGTGGCAGCTTAATGCAGGGCGAAAAACATACAGAAAGCTCCCAGAGGAGTTTTCTGCATGACTTTCACTCTGCATGGGCAGTCACCTGTCAAAATAAAAAAAAATACTCAGAGTTCTCAGTTCTTCTTGACCATGATATTTGATTACGCGGGGTTTTATTGAATGTGTTTAATCTACAGTTGTATTAAACGTTACGAGTTAGGTCTCGTGTGTCATTTGTGGGAAAACCTGTTGTGTGAGTGTAAGTAAAATCTGGGCTTTGATATGCCCATTCAATATCTGTATTCTCTGACAGAATCAGTAACTATGGAATGTTTTGAAACCCATAATTTCTTTAACTCTTTACAATAAAGATCATGGGTTTTAAAATGACAATTAACGCCTTGACTGAAACTGGCACTCCTTTTCCTTCATATAAACACATCTTCACGTATTTGCAATAGGATCCGTTTGATCAGGGTCTGCTCTGTTTGCTTTTGATATAAAATAGATCCGATACTACAGTTTTTTATAAAGGCAAAATGTGTCCTTGACAATTTGACATGATAAAAGTACAGCTAATAAATATTCACGATGTCTTAATTTCTTACATGAATATTGAACAGGGAAAGGGTTAAACAAAGATACGTCCGCCAACACACGTGATTCTAGACGAAACAAGCCCGAAACGTTATTTAAATTTCATCTCTTTAACACATTCCCTCCTACGTACACCTTTTGACGCCTCTGAAAACGTCACGCTTTGAAACCATTGTAATAAAAGTCACGCTTTGAAATAATTGTAATAAACGTCATGGTTTGAAATCATTGTAATAAAAGTCACGCTTTGAAACCATTGTAATAAACGTCACGCTTTGAAATCATTGTAATAAACGTCATGGTTTCAACCATTGTAATAAACGCCACGCTTTGAAACCATTGTAAACCATTGTAATAAACGTCGAGCTTGTTCTGTGTTCAAGTGTTCAAGTGCCATCATAAAATTAATCTCATTATTCCTGATATTTGTTATTTGAATACATGTACTCACGAGAGACAATGTCTACTACGAACAGTCTTGAAACTTCCGGGTATTAATAGGTTCAAGTACTTTATTTACCATCATCCCTGTGGAACAGACAGTGACCGATTTAACTGTCGCATCTGTCATTACCTATGCAAATAGTTTGGATCCAGATGAGACGCCGAGTAACTCGGCGTCTCATCAGGATCCAAACTGTTTGTTACTGTGGCTGTGTCTTGAAACAAAAATGAAGAAAAAATGAAAAATTGTAGCAGACGACAAAATGTGGCAGCGAAAGATTTAAAAGTTAATGAAAATTTACACCAGTCACTGATTGAATATGCGGATTAAAGAAGATCTCGGGAAACCACTGCCTACTGCAATATATTACCAAATTTCTTCTTGTCGTCTGCAATCCAAATTTTGTTAAATCATTCGGTACAATAAGGAAATGAGATAAATAAGTGCAAATTTCAAAAGAATAAAACACATATATGTAAATAGAGACTGAGACAAATAGTGAAGTCTCTGATCAGACGCCGCCTTGAAAAGGCGCCGTCTGATCTGGGACTGCACTATTTGTCGTGGTGCATTTATGCGACTTCGGTGGTGAAAGGGTTAAACTGTAGGATTCTGAAATATTACATCGGACATTTCATCGCTTGACTAACAAATAATAGTACCGAAATTTTGAAAAAAAATAATAGTACTTTAACAGATAGTAGAAAGCAGAGCGTGTTCCAAATGAATGTGACTAAGACAACGCAACAGGTACATGTCTCTCTCTCTCTCTCTCTCTCTCTCTCTCTCTCGCGCGCGCGCTTTTTCTCTTCTCTCTTCTCTCTCTATACATTGTATATGTATGTCTTTTTTCCCTCTCTCCATGTTACAAAGTGTAGATTCTCACCATCCTCTGGATTATCAGGATGATGTGGATATATATATATACAGTGAACTGATGATTCATTTTCCCATGAGGTTGCTAACTTTATCGTGCTTTTTTCAGAATGACGGTCAAGAGATGTATCGTTTAAATGGAGGTAAGTTTTAACCATAGCATTCTTAACCGTTTCCCTTATGTAGGCGCATTTTCATGCACCTGCAAACAAAGTAGACCCATATCAGACGGCTCCTATAGGAGCCGTCTGATCAGGGTCTGCTCTGTTTGCTAGTTTAAAACATATTTTATTTCAATATATATTGAAAGGGGTTGGGCCATAAGTTCTTCCAACATTAGTTACGGCCCTTCCCCTACACTTTTAACATTGCAATTGAATATTTAGCAATATGGCTATATACACAAAAAAAAGACAGGAGGAAAAAGTAGGAGAAGAAGAAGAAGAAGATGATTGAAGAAGAAAGAGAATATGACTAAATGTTGACAACATATCAAGAAGAGAAGACAAAGAATCTGTTTGCTTATGGTGTAATATAGATCTGATTACATGTATATAGCTTCTGCCTGAGCCAAAATATCCTGTGTTCATATGCCATTATAAAAAATAATCTTATTCATTTTCATGACGTCATTATTTCTTACATGAATATACAACAGGGGAAGAGTTAAAACAGTAAATAAGTAACCGCTTTCATGCTGAATATTCAAACGTGGGTCCATTCACTGTGGGTCCATTCACTGTGGGTTCATTTCCCTCCTACTGACGCCTCTTGATGAGCAGTCATCTATTTTTTCTCAGAATATTAACACGCTTTTACAACGAGGCACCAAAGTGACAACCGACCCCTCTAGGACACAGGTTGACTCTGAGGTTCGAAATATTTTTCTAAAAATCTCTACAAACTTGATATTGATATCGGTGAAAGTCATTATTTTTCGGTTTTAAACCGAGAGTAATGACTTACAAACCGAAAGTAATGACTTGCCGATATCAATATCAGCTTGAAGAGATTTTTAGAAAAATATCATTTGATGAAATTGTGAATACACGATATCCATTCATGCTATCAGACCGGGGCAATTCCTTATAGACCAGTTATATGGTTTTTGACGTGAATTATAGGTTTTAAACCAAAAGTAATGACTTACATATCGAACTTTATTACTTTCGCCGATATCAATATCAAGCTTGTAGAGATTTTTAGAAAAATATCATTTGATGAAATTGTGAATACACGATATCCATTCATGCTATCAGACCGGGGCAATTCCTTATAGACCAGTTATATGGTGTTTTGACGTGAATTATAGCATATTTCTATTTCGAACATCAGTGTCAACCTGTGTCCTAGAGGGGTTGATTGTCCATTTGGCGACTCGTTGTAGAAGCGTGTTAATATTCTGAGAAAAAATAGATGACTGCTCATCAAGAGTGATGAATGCTTTGATAAATGAGACACAGTTTATGGAAATCGGTGGTCAAATAAGCTTTCAAGGACGACCGCAGTGAATGAACCCATCGAATTTTAGGCAGATTTCCGTCGGAGTTGAATACCTTTCACTTATTATACAGAGCAGGGGTGTTCGCGAAAAAAAATCATGGTTTTGTTTTTGGTTGGGTCAGAAAACTATATATTTTGGTATGTTTTAGATACATGTACTTATGATGTGTGATTGTGTTGTTGTTGTTGTTGTTGTTGTTGTTGTTGTTGTTGTTGTTGTTGTTGTTGAAGCATATCATGCGAAGGGCACTTGTGATTTATAGTGGCGACTGTCCTGTGCCAGTATTCACTAACCAAGTCTTTATAACCATTAACTCCATAAATACGCCCTGCTACACCTTTGCAAACAGAGTCGACCCTGCTCTTAGAGGAGCCGTCTGATCAGGGCCTTCTATTTCTGCTTATACTACAATATAGATCTGGGTCCATGCTTATAAAACTTTTAGTTGAGTCTGAGTTTGTTCTCAAGTTTTTGATTGGTCAAATTTGAGCCTTTGGCTCAAATCTGACCAATCAAAAGCTTGGGAACTCAAATCTGACCAATCAAAAGCTTGAGAACAAACTCGACTAAAAGCTTTATAAGCAGGGACCCGGATTATACAGCTTCTGCCATGGCAGAAATATCGTGTGTTCATATACCACTATAAAAATGAATTAATATTCATGACGTCATGATTTCTTGCATAAACATTCATGGATTAAGAGGATAAAGAAATTAAGGTAATTCCCACTCTAAAACTTGAAGCAGATGAAACTCGATAGCAGACGACGATGCAGATACTGAAAGAGATAAACATTATTGAACTTTGCAAGTTGATTAAACCTGTTCCCTTATGTAAGCCGTTTTGACGCATCTTCAAACAGAGTAGACCCAGATCAGACGGCTCCTATAGGAGCCGTCTGATCAAGGTCTGCTCTGTTTGCTTATGGTGTAATATAGATCTGATTCTACAGCTTCTGCCTGAGCCGAAATGTCCTGTGTTCATATGCCATTATAAAAAATAATCTTATTAATATCCATGACGTCATTATTTCCTATATGAATATTCATCAGGGAAAAGGGATAACCCTCATGCTAAGTAATATTTTCGTCTGCAATAATTGTCGTCTGCTTCAATTCTTCAAACAGTTTGGAGCCTAATTAGACGCCGCATTATGCTGCGTCTCATCTGGATCCAGAACTGTTTCCATAGTACAGTAAACATCTCTATAACGGACACTAAATAGCATCAAGTATTTTGTGTTAAAGGCAGGTGGCTGCTTAAAGCAAGGTGAAAGTAAAACAGAACGCTCCAATAGGAGCGTTCTGTTTTACTTTCACATTGCTTTAAGCAGCCACCTGCCCTAAATACCAACTAATTAAACACAATTTAGTGGCCGTTATAGAGAGGTTTTACTGTAATCGGTGTTTCCCCGCTATCGTGCAAAGAGTTAAAATGTTAGCTGACAGTAGCCCTGTTCTCTCCAGGTCCAACAGCGTCTGTCCGGACTGTGTGGCTGTACCTTGTGGTCATGTGCTGCATACTTCTAGTCTTAGTTGTCGGCTACTTCGTGTGGAAATGGAAACGACCTTGCGCAGAGCGCTTTCCATCGCCGGGTCATGCTGAAAACTACCCGAAGAGACTACTGCAACAAACGAAACTCGCAGCACGGAATCCGGGATTTAAAATGGAAATGCTGTAATCACTTTTTTACCGAATTATTATTTTTGATATGCAAGCATTTTTGTTTTTTAACCCATCTCCCAATATCATCCACCTGAATCCCATCTATAAACATAGTAGATCCGGACGAGACGCCGAGCAACTCGGCGTACCATCACGATCCAAGCTGTTTGACAGCCGGCCAATAGTTTGTCAAAAACTTTGTCGAATTGAAATTGGTCAAAACTGCTTCAGATTCAAACATAAGCAGACATTATTCTTTTAGACAGTGATTAGTGTTAATACGGCATATTTAGTTTGTTAACCCATTACTTCATGAATATTCATGTAAGAAATTATGACGGCATGAATATTAATTAGATTATGATTGTTATAAAAGCACATGTACACTAGAACTTTTGGCCATGGCAGAAATTGTAGAAACACATCTATATCGTATCATAAGCAAATAGTGCAGGCCCTGATCAGACGGCTCCTACTGGGGCTGTCTGATCTGGGCATACTATGTTTGCAAAGGCGTATGTATGGAGTAAATAGTATTTTGCTTCGTCACAGTTGATTTATCTTGCAACTATTTTCAACAACACATATAGAGTCTCAAACAGTTTGGATCCTGATGATCCAAACTGTTTGCATATGTAATTACTAATCCACTAAATCAGACTAAATGTGAAGGCGGACACAACATTTAGTGTCGTCAGTTGTAGACAACCTTTATCCCGCTCTGAAACACTAACGGCAGCTCAACTTTGGACCGGGCGCAATTTTGATTAATTCATATTCGATCAATCAGTTGAGAAACTGTGTATACCCATGTGTCAAACAGCTTGGATCCTGATGAAACGCCGAGTTACTCGGCGTTTCATCTGAATCTCAGCTGTTTGCCAAATGCGAGTGAGGTCGTGAATAGTGGGATAAGGGTTAAGTGAACGAGGAACAAATTTAATTAAAACATCCGAGGAAGCACGCTGATCTCGTGTTATATACATGTAAGCACGCCGATCTCGTGTTATATACAGTAAAAACTCGATACTACGAAAACTCAAATTCGTACCATTATTGATCATTAACACAGGTGGCAGCTTAATGCAGGGCGAAAGTCATGCAGAAAGCTCCTCTGGATCCAAACTGTTTGCAAAGGTCATCACGAGTTCGGGCTCAACCCTCGGTGCTTTCTATAAATGTATATGGAGTATTTATATTGTATACTACCACTGGTGTCCTCCATTTCATTTCATAAATTCAATATTATACAGAGAATGTGTTGTCAGTATTTCAAAACATTATTTCGTTTCACCGTTAAGGCCCACGTGATGGATATTGATACAAACAATTATGACGTCATGGCTATTTTTAGCTTATACTTTATAGTGGTATATGAACACAGGGTTTGTTGTCTATGGTCGAAACTGTAGAAGCAGATCTATTTAAGTCCATAAGCAAACAGAGCAGGCCATGATCAGACTATTCCTACAGGAACGGCCTGGTTTTGGTCTACTTTGTTTGTAAAGGCGATAAAAAGGGCGTGGCTATGACGTAAAGGGAAACAGGACTTTTATCAGTAATATTACGTTCCCTTATAGAGATGTCTTGGTTTCTTTGCAAAAAGAGCAGACCCAGATCAGACGGTTACTGAATGAGCCGTTTGACCAGCGTCTGCTCTGTTTGATTATAATTTAATATACATGTAGATCTGGATTCATGCTTATAAAGCTTTTTAGTTGAGTCTGAGTTTGTTCTCAAGCTTTTGATTGGTCAGATTTGAGTTCTCAAGCTTTTGATTGGTCAGAGTTGAGCCAAAGGCTCAAATCTGACCAATCAAAAACTTGAGAACGAACTCAGACTCAACTAAAAGTTTTATAAGCATGGACCCAGATTCTACAGTTTCTGTCATAAGCAAAAAGCACCTGTGTTCATATTGCCATTGTAAAAACCCAGTTGATTATAGCTCGGACAAATTGACCTGGACCCTCACCTACTTAATTTGCATAAATCAAAATTCACAACATTTCTACACCATCGGCATTACACGGGTTTATCCTCAGCACGTGTGTCGGTAAGCATTTATGCATGGACACACTTTTTAGCTGAATTTTATAATGGCATTTGTAGACGAGATGTTTTTAGTATTAGTAGAAACTGTAGAGTAGGGTCTGTTATAATTGTTGAACACATTCCCTCATATGCTATTTTAGATCCGACATTTTTTAATAAATCTACCAAAAAGGAGCATTAACTAGAGACAAGGAAAACTTTAGAATTTTGTAGTTTAAAACCATTGTGATAAATAGAGTATTTGCTCCTATAGGAGCAAATGCTCTATTTACATGTATCACAATGGTTTCAACAGGTGATGTTTATAGAGGCATAGAAAGGCGTATTTATGGAGGAAAGGGTTAAGCAAAGCAGACCCTGATCAGACGGCTCCTATAGGAGCCATCTGGTATGTGTCTACTCTGTATCTACTCTGTTTGAAATCACGTTTAAATAAGGGGAAATGGTTAAAGTAGGAGTAGCTTAATGTAGGTCGAAAGTATTGCAGAAAGCTCATATTGGAGCTTTCTGCATTACTTTTGTCCTTCATTAAGCAAGCACCTGCTTCTTAAGACTCAAATGCGCAATAAATGAATGGTCGCTTAAGACGATTTCTACTGTCCTGTTTATACCGATTGTAAAATTGGAAAATACGAATTGATGCTGTAGACACTATTAGAGCATGCGTCAAACAGGTAGATCCTGATCAGAATCTACATCAAACAGTGTAGATCCTGATCAGAATATGTGGCCATTTGGGTCTTATCTGTTTCTCTACGGGCTGACTCTGTTTTGTGTGGATAATGGAGATATCTCCTTAAATGTCGCAGCTCAAAATTGGATTGTTAGCGTAACTATATTAAGCGCACACGTACATATTGGGAAAACCAGCAGCCCTAGTAAATCCATGCAGTATTTTCTCTTCTTCGATACATGTATACATGAGCTGCGGAGAAATTAACCAATGGATGAGCGGACCAGGTGACTTGATAAAAGGATGAACTCACTGGGTTTAACAAATTTTCGTTAAAATTCAAATAAAGTTCGTCCGTTGTCAGATATTTCTCCTTTCATGAAGCCAATATTTCTGCTACAGATAAAAGTACATACAAAAATACTAAAATCGTCATTTCTCAACCAAACCCTATACTGTGACCACTCTTTAGAATCTATATAATTCTGAAAGCAAACAGAGCAGATCCTGATCACGCGGCTACTATAGGAGCCATCTGGTCTGGGTCTACTCTGTTTGCAAAGAAGTTAAAAAGGCGTATGTATGAAGTAAAGTTTGCTAAAGGTTGAATCTGGCACTCATCATCGAGCATTGCTGTCATTTTTGCCATTTTGGGTATTTCTACTTTCGTTTTCTGAAAATTAAAGGGATTTTCCATACCTATGCGCAGTAAAAAGGTACAAAGGTTTTCCCATGATGCTGGGGTTATCCTAACTTACACTCGGAGTATTTCGGTTTTATATAATGGATGTATTATTAGCCCTTTCCTTCATATAAACGTGTCTTCACGAATTTGCAAACAGAGTAGGTCCAGATCAGACGGCTCCTGTCTGATCAGGGTCTACCATGTTTGCTAATGGATTTTGATAGATCTGTTTCGTTACTAACTAAACTGGCTACAGTGCTCCACCTTCCAAATTCTATTATAGCTATTTTGTCCATCAATATTCAGTAGGTATTGAAGGGTTAACGGTTCTTTAAACACTTTTCGCTGCGCAATACCACGAAGTAAATACAGAATTTACTTCGTGGCAATACATACGACACAATGGGACATCACGTGTTTATTACCATTAGCACACACATATTAAAAAATATACCATAGTAATTATTTTGTTTACATTAGTTTTCAAGATACGAAAGGAGGCAATTTCAGATCTCAACATTTAAAACTATTTAACAGTTGCCTACTATGTATAGATATAACGCTCTCTCTATCTGCCTCTGTCTGTCTGCCTGTCTCTGTCTGCCTCAATGTCCGTCACTGTGTGTCTGTACACAGGCGTTGGGCTCATGAAATATGTCTAAAATAAGTTAAAATGTCCCTAAATTGACGTTTTGTAACATTTGGGGTCGAAAAAATAAAGCCTGTTTGTCTGTCTGTCTGTCTGTCTGTCTCCTCTATGAGCCTTCTGATCTGGGTTTTTACTGATTGTAAATGTCTGTGTCTGCCTCAATATCCGTCTCTGTGTGTCTGTATGCGTGTATGTGTGTATGTTTGTCTGTCTCCACTATGAGCCTTCTGATCCGGGTTTTCACTGCTTGCAAATGTCTGTGTCTGTCTTCTCTATTTCTGTCTCTGTGTGTCTGTATGCGTGTCTGTGTGTATGTTTATCTGTCTGTCTGTCTGTCTCCTCTATGAGCCTTCTGATCCGGGTTTTCACTGCTTGCCAATGAGATTTCTTTCGTGTCCCGCGCATTCAAACAGTTGATTTTGAATTATTGGTTTTTAACTAAAAATGTTATAAGCATACCATTATTTGGAGATTAAACGATAAAGTTGCGACGGTATTGTTACTCTAATGTGTATGCAGGTAAAATTCGTAGTCCGGAAATCTAAATTATCAGACCTTCTAAGTCCTTCTAAAGAAAGGGATTCATTGATGTCTATACAGCTGAACTTCGATATCTCGAACTCGGATAACTCGAACTTCGGGATAACTCGACAATGACTTCAGTCCTTCCAAAACTTACAATATAGAATTGCTCTAAAATGCATCGCTACAGATATCTAGAATCACATGTAACAGCTTAATACAGGTCTAAAGTAATGCTAAAAGTTCCTATAGGAGCTTTCAGCATTATTTTAGACCTGTACATGTACTAAGCTGTGACTTTGAGAAATCGTTCAGATTAGAAAATCGGATGACTCGAACTCTTGTTATCGCGAACTAATTTATACGATCCCTTGAAGTTCGAGTTATCGAAGTTTAACTGTATCTTTGGCAACAACAAGTCGAAAGTCAACTCCCAACCTAATGTCTGCGAAGCGCGGCCTGACTGGCATTTGCAAACAGTTGGAGCCAGACGAGACGCCCAGTAACTCGGCCTCCTATCAGGAGCACAGGTATCAGGCGCGTTAAAATTTCAGAAAAAAACTGATAAACATGTTCAAATACGTTTAGATACAGTAAAACCTCTCTATAACGGCCGCTAAGTTGTGTTAATTAGTTGGTATTTAGAGCAGGTGGATGCTTAAAGCAAGGAGACAGTAAAACAGAACGCTCCTATAGGAGCGTTCTGTTTTACTTTCACCTTGCTTGGGGGCAACCACCTGCCTTTAACACAAAATACTGGATGTAATTTAGTGGCCGTTATAGAGAGGTTTACTGTACCATACTTTGACAGTAAAAACATATTGATTTTTTTTCGTATACGAAAAACAAAAAAAAATTTAACTGTCAAAGTATGATGTCTAAACGTATTTGAACATGTTTATCAGTATTTCTGATTTTTACGCGCCTGGCACCTGTGATCAGGATCCAAACTGTTTGATACGGTGGTCAATAGTTGCACTGATGCTTGATCGAATCAGAAGCTTGTGAAAGTTGTAACAGATCAGAAATGCATCAGAAATCATTCTATAGCAGGCTAGCTCTTTACTATATACCATTCTATATCAGGCTAGCTCTTTACTATATACCATTCTATATCAGGCTAGCTCTTTACTATATACCATTCTATAGCAGGCTAGCTCTTTACTATATACCATTCTATATCAGGCTAGCTCTTTACTATATACCATTCGTATCAGGCTAGTCCTTTACTATATACCATTCTATAGCAGGCTAGCTCTTTGCTATATGAATATTCATGTAAGAATAATTGAGATTATCAATATTCATAAGATTAATTGTTATAATAGCTCATGGACACAGGACATTTTGACCATGGCAGAAACTGTAGAATCATGTCTATATTATATGATGAGCAAACAGAGCAGACGCAGATCAGACGGCTCCTACAGGAGCAGTCTGATAAAGGTAAAGTACCTAGTTATAGTCTACTTTCAGTCTGAAGGACCGCTCAGCCGACTGTACATTTACTCCCCTGGTCATTTAGTCATTCGCCTACAATACTGAGCACTACTGACATATGGCACAATCATGCAGCCGCAGTACCGGCTAGTGACCCCACAGGTACCCATTTTAATCTCTGGGTGGAGAGGATGTGCGGGTGGGGGACACTGAAAAGCGTCTCTGAAATTTCAGGGAGTGGCCGGGATTTGAACCTCGTACCTCCGGGTCGGTAGTCAAGCGCGTTACCACCGCACACCACTGGTCTGGATCTACACTGTTTACAAAAGCGAAGAAATGCGTATTTATGGAGTAAATGGTTACACTATAGGTATAGCCACTGGCTACATGTACCTGTGGTATGTCACGGGTGAGTGAACAGTGAGAAGGCATTACACACATGCGTAACTTGTAATATCTCTTCACTCACGGCCACTCTGTCAAGATGACAACATCTACGCTGCCATGTGTTGGACCACAGCGCCTGCGAGAGAAGCTGCCTGGTAGGTTCCTTGTCCCCCACCCCCTCCACCACACACACATACAATTAGGAATATGTTCATTGATATCGCGTGGATGGTTTCTTCTTCTTATCCCCTCTTTTTGTCATACACACTTCATTATAACTGCAGACCATTTGAACCCATTGGAATATGTAAAGCTACATTGAACCTGAACCAACGTCTAGCTCCTAACTACCCCACCTTCTACTATGTTTTCAGACTTGACCCTTTCAACGCTGGGCAATGTCATGGAATAGCCCCACAGCTATTACCGCAATATCTCGGGTTGAGTGTATACTTATATACCAATGGAGGCAATGTCAAAGGTATTCCGATTCATTCCGTGGTGCGGGGGAGCTATTGTAGGATATCATGACAAACAGTGCAGACACTGCTGAGATGGCTCCTCTAAAAGCCATCTCACTTGGGTCTACACTGTTTGCAATGGACATTGATGACTCGTTTTCCGCGGTGGAAGGGTTAAGAGTTGGGAGTAGGCAAACGACTCCCTTAGGCACACCTTGTATTACTTTTGTATGTGTTAATCCTTTACTCTATATATTCACCTTTCTGTGCCTTTGCAAACAGAAAAGACCCGGATCAGACGGCTTCTATAGGAGCCGTCTGATCAGGATCTGCTCTGTTTGCTTATTATATAATTTAGTTATGATTCTACAGCTTCTGCCATGGCCAAACATTGTGTTCATTTGTCATTACAAACCTTATCAATATTCATAATGTCATTAGTTTCTTACATGGATATTCATGGAGTAAAGGGCTAAACAAAATGCTGTTTCAACCCTTACAACGCTGAATTTTCAAATGGAATATTCCAAAATTCAAATAGGTCAAGCTTATGGTGAATATTTAGGGATGTTTTCTAAAGAAAAGTGTAACATGACAAACAGTGCAGACCCTGATGAGAGGAGCACTCTCATCTAGATCTACACTGTATGCAAAGGACATTAGTGACTCGTGTCCTGCACTGTAAGGGTTAAAGACCCAGTGTTTGCTCATCATTATGTGTACCCAGTTAACCCTTTCCCTCACACATCTGCAAACAGTAGACCTAGATCAACAGCTTCTATGGGAGCCCTCTGATCAGGGTCTGCTTTGTTTGCTAATGAAATAATAATAGGCCCGACTCTTCAGTTTCTACAATACAAAACAATCCTGTCTACAAATGCCATTATAAAGATTCAGCTAATAAATATTCACGATGTCATTGTTTCTTGCATAGTACTGAACAGGGAAAGAGTTAACGACCCATGTCACATTGTACATGTATTACTTTTGTTTGTATTAAACAACATGATGTGTTAAAGACTCAATGTTTACTCATGTATACCCAGTTAAAGACTCACTGTTTACTCACTATGTGTACCCAGTTAAAGACCCAATGTTTACTCACTATGTGTACCCAGTTAAAGACACAATGTTTACTCATTATGTGTACCCAGTTAAAGACCCAATGTTTACTCACTATGTGTACCCAGTTAAAGACCCAATGTTTACTCACTATGTGTACCCAGTTAAAGACCCAATGTTTACTCATTATGTGTACCCAGTTAAAGACCCAATGTTTACTCATTATGTGTACCCAGTTAAAGACCCAATGTTTACCCATGTATACCCAGTTAAAGACCCAATGTTTACTCACTATGTGTACCCAGTTAAAGACCCAATGTTTACTCAATATGTGTACCCAGTTAAAGACTCAATGTTTACTCACTATGTGTACCCAGTTAAAGACCCAATGTTTACTCACTATGTGTACCCAGTTAAAGACCCAATGTTTACTCACTATGTGTACCCAGTTAAAGACTCAATGTTTACTCACTATGTGTACCCAGTTAAAGACCGAATGTTTACTCACTATGTGTACCCAGTTAAAGACCCAATGTTTACTCACTATGTGTACCCAGTTAAAGACCCAATGTTTACTCACTATATGTACCCAGTTAAAGACCCAATGTTTACTCATTATGTATACCCAGTTAAAGACCCAATGTTTACTCATTATGTGTACCCAGTTAAAGACCCAATGTTTACTCACTATGTGTACCCAGTTAAAGACCCAATGTTTACTCACTATGTGTACCCAGTTAAAGACTCAATGTTTACTCACTATGTGTACCCAGTTAAAGACCCAATGTTTACTCACTATGTGTACCCAGTTAAAGACCCAATGTTTACTCACTACTATGTGTACCCAGTTAAAGACCCAATGTTTACTCACTATGTGTACCCAGTTAAAGACCCAATGTTTACTCACTATATGTACCCAGTTAAAGACTCAATGTTTACTCACTATGTGTACCCAGTTAAAGACTCAATGTTTACTCATTATGTGTACCCAGTTAAAGACCCAAATGTTTACTCATTATGTGTACCCAGTTATAGACCCAACGTTTACTCATTATGTGTACCCAGTTAAAGACCCAATGATTACTCATGTACACCCAGTAAAGGACCCAATGTTTACTCATTATGTGTACCCAGTTAAAGACCCAATGTTTACTCATTATGTATACCCAGTTAAAGACCCAATGTTTACTCATGTATACCCGGGTAAAGAACCAATGTTTACTCACTATGTGTACACAGTTAAAGACCCAATGTTTACTCATGTATACCCAGTTAAAGACCCAATGTTTACTCATTATGTGTACCCAGTTAAAGATCCAATGTTTACTCACTATGTGTACCCAGTTAAAGACACAATGTTTACTCATTATGTGTACCCAGTTAAAGACCCAATGTTTACTCATGTATACCCAGTTAAAGACCCAATGTTTACTCATTATGTGTACCCAGTTAAAGACCCAATGTTTACTCATTATGTATACCCAGTTCAAGACCCAATGTTTACTCATTATTTGTACCCAGTTAAAGACCCAATGTTTACTCATTATGTATACCCAGTTAAAGACCCAATGTTTACTCATGTATACCCGGGTAAAGACCCAATGTTTACTATTGTATACCCGGGTAAAGACCCAATGTTTACTCATTATGTGAACCCAGTTAAATACCCAATGTTTACTCACTATGTGTACCCAGTTAAAGACCTAATGTTTACTCATTATGTGTACCCAGTTAAAGACCCAATGTTTACTCATTATGTGTACCCAGTTAAAGACCCAATATTTACTCATTATGTGTACCCAGTTAAAAACCCAAATGCTTACTCATTATGTGTACCCAGTTAAAGACCTAATGTTTAGTCACTATGTTTTCCCAGTTAAAGACCCAAATGTTTACTCATTATGTGTACCCAGTTAAAGACCCAATGTTTACTCACTATGTGTACCCAGTTAAAGACCCAAATGTTTACTCACTATGTGTACCCAGTTAAAGACCCAATGTTTACTCATTATGTGTACCCAGTTAAAGACCCAATTTTTACTCATTATGTGTACCCAGTTAAAGACCCAATGTTTACTCATTATGTGTACCCAATTAAAAACCCAAATGTTTACTCATTATGTGTACCCAGTTAAAGACCTAATGTTTACTCATTATGTGTACCCAGTTAAAAACCTAATGTTTACTCACTATGTGTACCCAGTTAAAGACCCAAATGTTTACTCATTATGTGTACCCAGTTAAAGACCCAAATGTTTACTCATTATGTGTACCCAGTTAAAGACCCAAATGTTTACTCATTATGTGTACCCAGTTAAAGACCTAATATTTACTCACTATGTGTACCCAGTTAAAGACCCAAATGTTTACTCACTATTTTTACCCAGTTAAAGACCCAATGTTTACTCACTATGTATACCCAGTTAAAGACTCAATGTTTACTCACTATGTGTACCCAGTTAAAGACCCAATGTTTACTCACTATGTGTACCCAGTTAAAGACCCAATGTTTACTCACTCTGTGTACCCAGTTAAAGACCCAATGTTTACTCACTATATGTACCCAGTTAAAGACTCAATGTTTACTCACTATGTGTACCCAGTTAAAGACTCAATGTTTACTCACTATGTGTACCTAGTTAAAGACCCAATGTTTACTCATTATGTGTACCCAGTTAAAGACCCAAATGTTTACTCATTATGTGTACCCAGTTATAGACCCAATGTTTACTCATTATGTGTACCCAGTTAAAGACCCAATGTTTACTCATGTATACCCAGTAAAGGACCCAATGTTTACTCATTATGTGTACCCAGTTAAAGACCCAATGTTTACTCAATATGTATACCCAGTTAAAGACCCAATGTTTACTCATGTATACCCAGTTAAAGACCCAATGTTTACTCACTATGTGTACCCAGTTAAAGACCCATTGTTTACTTATGTATACCCAGTTAAAGACCCAATGTTTACATATTGTGTGTACCCAGTTAAAGATCCAATGTTTACTCACTATGTGTACCCAGTTAAAGACCCAAATGTTTACTCATTATGTGTACCCAGTTAAAGACCCAATGTTTACTCATGTATACCCAGTTAAAGACCCAATGTATACTCATTATGTGTACCCAGTTAAAGACCCAATGTTTACTCATTATGTATACCCAGTTAAAGACTCAATGTTTACTCATTATGTGTACCCAGTTAAAGACCCAATGTTTACTCATTATGTATACCCAGTTAAAGACCCAATGTTTACTCATGTATACCCGGGTAAAGACCCAATGTTTACTCATGTATACCCGGGTAAAGACCCAATGTTTACTCATTATGTGAACCCAGTTAAATACCCAATGTTTACTCATTATGTGTACCCAGTTAAAGACCTAATGTTTACTCATTATGTGTACCCAGTTAAAGACCCAATGTTTACTCATTATGTGTACCCAGTTAAAGACCCAATGTTTACTCACTATGTGTACCCAGTTAAAAACCGAAATGTTTACTCATTATGTGTACCCAGTTAAAGACCTAATGTTTAGTCACAATGTTTTCCCAGTTAAAGACCCAAATGTTTACTCACTATGTGTACCCAGTTAAAGACCCAATGTTTACTCATTATGTGTACCCAGTTAAAGACTCAATGTTTACTCACTATGTGTACCCAGTTAAAGACCCAATGTTTACTCACTATGTGTACCCAGTTAAAGACCCAATGTTTACTCACTATGTGTACCCAGTTAAAGACCCAATGTTTACTCACTATGTGTACCCAGTTAAAGACCCAATGTTTACTCACTATGTGTACCCAGTTAAAGACCCAAATGTTTACTCATTAAGTGTACCCAGTTAAATACCCAATGTTTACTCACTATGTGTACCCAGTTAAAGACCCAAATGTTTACTCACTATGTGTACCCAGTTAAAGATTCAATGTTTACTCATTATGTGTACCCAGTTAAAGACCCAATGTTTACTCATTATGTGTACCCAGTTAAAGACCCAATGTTTACTCACTATGTGTACCCAATTAAAAACCCAAATGTGTACTCATTATGTGTACCCAGTTCAAGACCTAATGTTTACTCATTATGTGTACCCAGTTAAAGACCTAATGTTTACTCACTATGTGTACCCAGTTAAAGACCCAAATGTTTACTCATTATGTGTACCCAGTTAAAAACCCAAATGTTTACTCACTATGTGTACCCAGTTAAAGACCCAAATGTTTACTCATTATGTGTACCCAGTTAAAGACCTAATGTTTACTCACTATGTGTACCCAGTTAAAGACCCAAATATTTACTCATTATGTGTACCCAGTTCAAGACCTAATGTTTACTCACTATGTGTACCCAGTTAAAGACCCAAATGTTTACTCACTATTTTTACCCAGTTAAAGACCCAATGTTTACTCACTATTTGTACCCAGTTAAAGACTCAATGTTTACTCATTATGTGTACCCAGTTAAAGACCCAATGTTTACTCACTATGTGTACCCAGTTAAAGACTCAATGCTTACTTATTATGTGTACCCAGTTAAAGACCCAATGTTTACTCACTATGTGTACCCAGTTAAAGACCCAAATGTTTACTCACTATGTGTACCCAGTTAAAGACCCTGTGTTTACTCACTATGTGTACCCAGTTAAAGACTCAATGTTTTCTCATTATGTGTACCCAGTTAAAGACCCAATGTTTACTCACTATGTGTACCCAGTTAAAGACCCAATGTTTACTCACTATGTGTACCCAGTTTAAAGACCCAATGTTTACTCACTATGTGTACCCAGTTAAAGACCCAATGTTTACTCACTATGTGTACCCAGTTAAAGACCCAATGTTTACTCACTATGTGTACCCAGTTAAAGACCCAATGTTTACTCACTATGTGTACCCAGCTAAAGACCCAATGTTTACTCACTATGTGTACCCAGTTAAAGACCCAATGTTTACTCACTATGTGTACCCAGTTAAAGACCCAATGTTTACTCACTATGTGTACCCAGTTAAAGACCCAATGTTTACTCACTTTGTGTACCCAGTTAAAGACCCAATGTTTACTCACTATGTGTACCCAGTTAAAGACCCAAATGTTTACTCACTATGTGTACCCAGTTAAAGACCCAATGTTTACTCATTATGTGTACCCAGTTAAAGACCCAATTTTTACTCATTATGTGTACCCAGTTAAAGACCCAATGTTTACTCATTATGTGTACCCAATTAAAAACCCAAATGTTTACTCATTATGTGTACCCAGTTAAAGACCTAATGTTTACTCATTATGTGTACCCAGTTCAAAACCTAATGTTTACTCACTATGTGTACCCAGTTAAAGACCCAAATGTTTACTCATTATGTGTACCCAGTTAAAGACCCAAATGTTTACTCATTATGTGTACCCAGTTAAAGACCCAAATGTTTACTCATTATGTGTACCCAGTTAAAGACCTAATATTTACTCACTATGTGTACCCAGTTAAAGACCCAAATGTTTACTCACTATTTTTACCCAGTTAAAGACCCAATGTTTACTCACTATGTATACCCAGTTAAAGACTCAATGTTTACTCACTATGTGTACCCAGTTAAAGACCCAATGTTTACTCACTATGTGTACCCAGTTAAAGACCCAATGTTTACTCACTCTGTGTACCCAGTTAAAGACCCAATGTTTACTCACTATATGTACCCAGTTAAAGACTCAATGTTTACTCACTATGTGTACCCAGTTAAAGACTCAATGTTTACTCACTATGTGTACCTAGTTAAAGACCCAATGTTTACTCATTATGTGTACCCAGTTAAAGACCCAAATGTTTACTCATTATGTGTACCCAGTTATAGACCCAATGTTTACTCATTATGTGTACCCAGTTAAAGACCCAATGTTTACTCATGTATACCCAGTAAAGGACCCAATGTTTACTCATTATGTGTACCCAGTTAAAGACCCAATGTTTACTCAATATGTATACCCAGTTAAAGACCCAATGTTTACTCATGTATACCCAGTTAAAGACCCAATGTTTACTCACTATGTGTACCCAGTTAAAGACCCATTGTTTACTCATGTATACCCAGTTAAAGACCCAATGTTTACATATTATGTGTACCCAGTTAAAGATCCAATGTTTACTCACTATGTGTACCCAGTTAAAGACCCAATGTTTACTCATTATGTGTACCCAGTTAAAGACCCAATGTTTACTCATGTATACCCAGTTAAAGACCCAATGTATACTCATTATGTGTACCCAGTTAAAGACCCAATGTTTACTCATTATGTATACCCAGTTAAAGACCCAATGTTTACTCATTATGTGTACCCAGTTAAAGACCCAATGTTTACTCATTATGTATACCCAGTTAAAGACCCAATATTTACTCATGTATACCCGGGTAAAGACCCAATGTTTACTCATGTATACCCGGGTAAAGACCCAATGTTTACTCATTATGTGAACCCAGTTAAATACCCAATGTTTACTCATTATGTGTACCCAGTTAAAGACCTAATGTTTACTCATTATGTGTACCCAGTTAAAGACCCAATGTTTACTCATTATGTGTACCCAGTTAAAGACCCAATATTTACTCACTATGTGTACCCAGTTAAAAACCGAAATGTTTACTCATTATGTGTACCCAGTTAAAGACCTAATGTTTAGTCACAATGTTTTCCCAGTTAAAGACCCAAATGTTTACTCACTATGTGTACCCAGTTAAAGACCCAATGTTTACTCATTATGTGTACCCAGTTAAAGACTCAATGTTTACTCACTATGTGTACCCAGTTAAAGACCCAATGTTTACTCACTATGTGTACCCAGTTAAAGACCCAATGTTTACTCACTATGTGTACCCAGTTAAAGACCCAATGTTTACTCACTATGTGTACCCAGTTAAAGACCCATTGTTTACTCACTATGTGTACCCAGTTAAAGACCCAAATGTTTACTCATTAAGTGTACCCAGTTAAAGACCCAATGTTTACTCACTATGTGTACCCAGTTAAAGACCCAAATGTTTACTCACTATGTGTACCCAGTTAAAGATTCAATGTTTACTCATTATGTGTACCCAGTTAAAGACCCAATGTTTACTCATTATGTGTACCCAGTTAAAGACCCAATGTTTACTCATTATGTGTACCCAATTAAAAACCCAAATGTGTACTCATTATGTGTACCCAGTTCAAGACCTAATGTTTACTCATTATGTGTACCCAGTTAAAGACCTAATGTTTACTCACTATGTGTACCCAGTTAAAGACCCAAATGTTTACTCATTATGTGTACCCAGTTAAAAACCCAAATGTTTACTCACTATGTGTACCCAGTTAAAGACCCAAATGTTTACTCATTATGTGTACCCAGTTAAAGACCTAATGTTTACTCACTATGTGTACCCAGTTAAAGACCCAAATGTTTACTCATTATGTGTACCCAGTTCAAGACCTAATGTTTACTCACTATGTGTACCCAGTTAAAGACCCATTGTTTACTCATTATGTGTACCCAGTTAAAGACCCAATGTTTACTCACTATTTGTACCCAGTTAAAGACTCAATGTTTACTCATTATGTGTACCCAGTTAAAGACCCAATGTTTACTCACTATGTGTACCCAGTTAAAGACTCAATGCTTACTTATTATGTGTACCCAGTTAACGACCCAATGTTTACTCACTATGTGTACCCAGTTAAAGACCCAAATGTTTACTCACTATGTGTACTCAGTTAAAGACCCTGTGTTTACTCACTATGTGTACCCAGTTAAAGACTCAATGTTTTCTCATTATGTGTACCCAGTTAAAGACCCAATGTTTACTCACTATGTGTACCCAGTTAAAGACCCAATGTTTACTCACTATGTGTACCCAGTTTAAAGACCCAATGTTTACTCACTATGTGTACCCAGTTAAAGACCCAATGTTTACTCACTATGTGTACCCAGTTAAAGACCCAATGTTTACTCACTATGTGTACCCAGTTAAAGACCCAATGTTTACTCACTATGTGTACCCAGCTAAAGACCCAATGTTTACTCACTATGTGTACCCAGTTAAAGACCCAATGTTTACTCACTATGTGTACCCAGTTAAAGACCCAATGTTTACTCACTTTGTGTACCCAGTTAAAGACCCAATGTTTACTCACTATGTGTACCCAGTTAAAGACCCAATGTTTACTCACTATATGTACCCAGTTAAAGACCCAATGTTTACTCACTATGTGTACCCAGTTAAAGACCCAATGTTTACTCACTATGTGTACCCAGTTAAAGACCCAATGTTTACTCACTATGTGTACCCAGTTAAAGACCCAATGTTTACTCATTATGTGTACCCAGTTAAAGACCCAATGTTTACTCACTATGTGTACCCAGTTAAAGACTCAATGTTTACTCACTATGTGTACCCAGTTAAAGACCCAATATTTACTCACTATGTGTACCCAGTTAAAGACCCAATGTTTACTCACTATGTGTACCCAGTTAAAGACTCAATGTTTACTCATTATGTGTACCCAGTTAAAGACCCAATGTTTACTCACTATGTGTACCCAGTTAAAGACCCAAATGTTTACTCACTATTTTTACCCAGTTTAAAGACCCAATGTTTACTCACTATGTGTACCCAGTTAAAGACCCAATGTTTACTCACTATGTGTACCCAGTTAAAGACCCAATGTTTACTCACTATGTCAGTTAAAGACCTAAATGTTTACTCACTATGTGTATCCAGTTAAAGACCCAATGTTTACTCACTATGTGAACCTAGTTAAAGACTCAATGTTTACTCATTATGTGTACCCAGTTAAAGACCCAATGTTTACTCACTATGTGTACCCAGTTAAAGACCCAATGTTTACTCACTATGTGTACCCAGTTAAAGACCCAATGTTTACTCATGTATGTGTACCCAGTTAAAGACCCAATGTTTACTCACTATTTGTACCCAGTTAAAGACCCAATGTTTACTCACTATGTGTGCCCAGCTAAAGACCCATTGTTTACTCACTATGTGTACCCATTTAAAGACCCAATGTTTACTCACTATGTGTACCCAGTTAAAGGCCCAATGTTTACTCATTATGTGCACCCAGTTAAAGATCCAATGTTTACTCACTATGTGTACCCAGTTAAAGATCCAATGTTTACTCACTATGTGTACTCAGTTAAAAACTCAATGTTTACTCACTATGTGTACCCAGTTAAAGACCCAATGTTTACTCACTATGTGTACCCAGTTAAAGACCCAATGTTTACTCACTATGTGTACCCAGTTAAAGACTCAATGTTTACTCACTATGTGAACCTAGTTAAAGACTCAATGTTTACTCATTATGTGTACCCAGTTAAAGACCCAATGTTTACTCACTATGTGTACCCAGTTAAAGACCCAATGTTTACTCACTATGTGTACCCAGTTAAAGACCCAATGTTTACTCACTATGTGTACCCAGTTAAAGACCCAATGTTTACTCACTATGTGTACCCAGTTAAAGACCTAAATGTTTACTCACTATGTGTATCCAGTTAAAGACCTAATGTTTACTCACTATGTGAACCTAGTTAAAGACTCAATGTTTACTCATTATGTGTACCCAGTTAAAGACCCAATGTTTACTCACTATGTGTACCCAGTTAAAGACCTAATGTTTACTCACTATGTGTACCCAGTTAAAGACCCAATGTTTACTCACTATGTGTACCCAGTTAAAGACCCAATGTTTACTCACTATTTGTACCCAGTTAAAGACCCAATGTTTACTCACTATGTGTACCCAGCTAAAGACCCATTGTTTACTCACTATGTGTACCCATTTAAAGACCCAATGTTTACTCACTATGTGTACCCAGTTAAAGGCCCAATGTTTACTCACTATGTGCACCCAGTTAAAGATCCAATGTTTACTCACTATGTGTACCCAGTTAAAGATCCAATGTTTACTCACTATGTGTACTCAGTTAAAAACTCAATGTTTACTCACTATGTGTACCCAGTTAAAGACCCAATGTTTACTCACTATGTGTACCCAGTTAAAGACCCAATGTTTACTCACTATGTGTACCCAGTTAAAGACTCAATGTTTACTCACTATGTGTACCCAGTTAAAGACCCAATGTTTACTCACTATGTGTACCCAGTTAAAGACCCAATGTTTACTCACTATGTGTACCCAGTTAAAGACCCAATGTTTACTCACTATGTGTACCCAGTTAAAGACCCAATGTTTACTCACTATGTGTACCCAATTAAAGACCCAATGTTTACTCACTATGTGTACCCAGTTAAAGACCCATTGTTTACTCATTATGTGTACCCAGTTAAAGACCCAATGTTTACTCACTATGTGTACCCAGCTAAAGACCCAATGTTTACTCACTATGTGTACCCAGTTAAAGACCCAATGTTTACTCACTATGTGTACCCAGTTAAAGGCCCAATGTTTACTCACTATGTGCACCCAGTTAAAGATCCAATGTTTACTCACTATGTGTACCCAGTTAAAGATCCAATGTTTACTCACTATGTGTACTCAGTTAAAAACTCAATGTTTACTCACTATGTGTACCCAGTTAAAGACCCAATGTTTACTCACTATGTGTACCCAGTTGAAGACCCAATGTTTACTCACTATGTGTACCCAGTTAAAGACTCAATGTTTACTCACTATGTGAACCTAGTTAAAGACTCAATGTTTACTCATTATGTGTACCCAGTTAAAGACCCAATGTTTACTCACTACGTGTACCCAGTTAAAGACCCAATGTTTACTCACTATGTGTACCCAGTTAAAGACCCAATGTTTACTCACTATGTGTACCCAGTTTAAGACCCAATGTTTACTCACTATGTGTACCCAGTTAAAGACCTAAATGTTTACTCACTATGTGTATCCAGTTAAAGACCCAATGTTTACTCACTATGTGAACCTAGTTAAAGACTCAATGTTTACTCATTATGTGTACCCAGTTAAAGACCCAATGTTTACTCACTATGTGTACCCAGTTAAAGACCCAATGTTTACTCACTATGTGTACCCAGTTAAAGACCCAATGTTTACTCACTATGTGTACCCAGTTAAAGACCCAATGTTTACTCACTATTTGTACCCAGTTAAAGACCCAATGTTTACTCACTATGTGTACCCAGCTAAAGACCCATTGTTTACTCACTATGTGTACCCATTTAAAGACCCAATGTTTACTCACTATGTGTACCCAGTTAAAGGCCCAATGTTTACTCACTATGTGCACCCAGTTAAAGATCCAATGTTTACTCACTATGTGTACCCAGTTAAAGATCCAATGTTTACTCACTATGTGTACTCAGTCAAAGACCCAATGTTTACTCACTATGTGTACCCAGTTAAAGACCCAATGTTTACTCACTATGTGTACCCAGTTAAAGACCCAATGTTTACTCACTATGTGTACCCAGTTAAAGACCCATTGTTTACTCACTATGTGTACCCAGTTAAAGACCCAATGTTTACTCACTATGTGTACCCAGATAAAGACCCAATGTTTACTCACTATGTGTACCCAGTTAAAGACCCAATGTTTACTCATTATGTGTACCCAGTTAAAGACCCAATGTTTACTCACTATGTGTACCCAGTTAAAGACCCAATGTTTACTCACTATGTGTACCCAGTTAAAGACCCAATGTTTACTCACTATGTGTACCCAGTTAAAGACTCAATGTTTACTCACTATGTGTACCCAGTTAATGACCCAATGTTTACTCATTATGTGTACCCAGTTAAAGACCCAATGTTTACTCATTATGTATACCCAGTTAAAGACCCAATGTTTACTCACTATGTGTATTGTCCTGTTTTATTAACCTGTCAAATTTGAATATTCCTACGTCACTGAAAGGATATATTTAGTTTGGGTAAACCTGTGTTTCAAACGTTTTTCACGAGATTCACAATAAATATACAGGTACTTGAATAAGCCAAGTAGGAAAGCTTTTATTAGCGGAAACAGTCGATATCAACCGAAGCTATATATGGCGTGTTCAGCAAGCGTATAATTTGACAGGTTAATAAAACAGGACAATACCCAGTTAAAGACCCAATGTTTACTCACTATGTGTACCCAGTTAAAGACCCCAATGTTTACTCATTATGTGCTATTATCCTCCCAATTTGACCGGAGACCCGTGCATATTCTGTTTATTATCGTCGGTAATCTTCGGATGAATTTCCGAAGGTATAAGAATGCGGTATAAGAATACAATCCTCGTGGAACATGATTATTACCGCCTTTTGGTTTCTATTTTTTGTCACAGAGTATTACGAACAGTCCCGATAAACACGCCGAAAATTAATCGAGTCTCAGGTCAAATTGGGAGGATAATAAAGACCCCAATGTTTACACCCAATGTTTACTCATTATGTGTAACCAGTTAAAGACCCTAATATTTACACCCAATGTTTACTCATTATGTGTAACCAGTTAAAGACTCCAATGTTTACATCCAATGTTTACTCATTATGTAACCAGTTAAAGACCCCAATGTTTACACCCAATGTTTACTCAGTATGTATAACCAGTTAAAGACCCCAATGTTTACACCCAATGTTTACTCATTATGTGTAACCTGTTAAAGACCCCAATGTTTACACCCAATATTTACTCATTATGTGTAACCAGTTAAAGACCCCAATGTTTACTCAGTATATGTAACCAGTTAAAGACCCCAATGTTTACACCCAATGTTTACTCATTATGTGTAACCAGTTAAAGACCCCAATGTTTACACCCAATGTTTACTCATTATGTGTAACCAGTTAAAGACCCCAATGACTCAGTATGTATAACCAGTTAAAGACCCCAATGTTTACACCCAATGTTTACTCATTATGTGTAACCAGTTAAAGACCACAATGACTCAGTATGTATAACCAGTTAAAGACCCCAATGTTTACACCCAATGTTTACTCATTATGTGTAACCAGTTAAAGACCCCAATGACTCAGTATGTATAACCAGTTAAAGACCCTAATGTTTACACCCAATGTTTACTCATTATGTGTAACCAGTTAAAGACCCCAATGTTTACACCCAATGTTTACTCATTATGTGTAACCAGTTAAAGACCCCAATGTTTACACCCAATGTTTACTCATTATGTGTAACCAGTTGGACGTATAATGTACACTGTTCATTCAGTAAGTGTAATTAGCTAAAGACCCGAATGTACATGTAACTCATTATGTAAAACCACAGTCAACAAACAAAATGCTGAGACTCAAAATAAACAAAAACAAATGAATGGAATAGTCCGACAAAGGGTAAAACAGGCTTCGGTGTTTTGTATTTAGAATACACTTTAGCAGCTACACAATGCATGTACTTCTCAGTGGTAGGCAAGCCGATGCGACACTCCCTGGGTGTATGATTTCCACATGATACCCATGTCTAATATATATATTAAAAAAATAAACGTTATATGGCTTTAAAATATTTAAATATATATGAATGGTATAGCCACATCTAGAACACGTCGGTTGATCCCAGACTAATAATCCATTTAACCACATTTCTAAATGTATATGCCATAATATGTAAGTCAAATCGACCTAATTTTCACTTGAAGGGACAATTCTTTGGTTAGTTACCACTTTCCCCTTATTTCTAGGTTCACATCTATTAAGGTAATTTGTTTGAATTAGCGAGTGATCCAAATTGATGCCTTACCTGTATGAAAATTCAAAGCTGCCTTAACAAATTTGATATGTTTAAAAAATACAAAATTATATTCCTTTTTCTGATATAGTGCATTTTCATGACAAATTAAGGTTATTTCTTTATCATGTTTATTTACTATTTCGGGTAGAATTCACTACCAATTAATACATTTTCATCTTTAATTCATGTATCTTAAATCTGACACGATTCAACCAACACTTGAGAGGCACGTTTAAATTTTAATTAACACCAATTTGTCTATTGTTACTCCACACAACTGATCACCCTTTTCCCCACACCATACATCCTTATTACTATACAAATTAGATAAGTTTGGGGAAAGTTCGAGCACGTCATTTCTTTGATGATGTGGTCTTGGCGATGTTTCCTTTGATAATGACATTTGATGATATGACCTTGGTGACGTTTCCTTTGAAAATGTCCTTTGCGGATGTGACCTTGATGACGTTTCCTTTGAAAATGACATTTGATGATGTGGCTTTGACGATGTTTCCTTTGATAATGACGTTTGATGATATGACCTTGATGATGTCTCCTTTGATAATGACATTTTGATGATGTGACCTTGATGACGTTTACTTTGATAATGACATTTGATGATGTGACATTGGTGATGTTTCCTTTGATAATGGCATTTGGTGATGTGACCTTGTTGATGTTTCCTTTGATAATGACTATTGATGATGTGGCCTTGATGATGTTTCCTTTGATAATGACCTTTGATGATATGTGACATTGATGATGACTATTGATGATGTGACCATGATGATGTTTCCTTTCATAATGACATTTTATGATGTGACCTTGATGATGATACCTTTGATAAGACCTTGATGATGGTATATTTGATGATGTGACCTTGATGATGTTATCTTTGATAATGACCTTTGATGATGTGAACTTTGATTGCGTTGCCTTTGGAAAATAATTCATTTTATAAGTACAGTAAAAACTCTGTATAACGGCCACTAAATTGCATCAAGTATTTTGTGTTTTGCTCCTTGCTTTGAGCAGCCACCTGCCCTAAATACCAACTAATTAACACAACTTAGTGGTCATTATGGAGAGGTTTTACTGTAGCCCATACGTTGATTAGATGACTCTAAACATTCACCTCATACATACGCCTTTTGATGACTTTGCGAACAGAGTAGACCCTGACTAGGGTTCAACCTACATGGCTGTTGGGATGATAGAGGATATTGTCAGCCCGAGAATTGGTATAAATATGCCAGTTCAAGGGCTGACAATATCCTCTATCATCCCGACAGCTATGTGTTAATTATTTTATTATAGTTAATTTTAAAATTAAAAGAAATAATCAATGAAGATAATATTCCAAAAAGGGAATTAAGATAATATAGAAATACTGAATAGCTAATATTTCGACCACTACGAGCCTTTATCAAAGATAATCATGTCAAAATACAAGTCACATTTTTGATACATGTATGCATTCAGCCATAAAATCAAAGAGAATAATGTTGATCCGGCATCACGCAGCATTGAGTTGTTATTCCAAAAGTGACGACGTCATCAAATGACGTCATGAGCGCAACGCCGTCATGTATGCATTAGCATGCATGCATTCTCCCGACTGCAGTATATGCCATAAAATGCAATAAATGCGATAGAATTATGTAGGTTGGTAAGACGAGAGAGAAATTCGGGTGAGAATGAAAGAATATTTGAGTGATGTAAGACATGACAGAGAGAATCCAATAAACAGACATTTTGGAGTCGGTGGTGATAGCAGTGAAGTAAAATATTAGTTAATTTTAAAATTAAAAGAAATAATCAAAAAAGATAATATTCCAAAAAGGGAATTAAGATAATATAGAAATACTGAAATAGCTCTTATCTGATATTTCGGCCACTACGAGCCTTTATCAAAGATAATCATGTCAAAATACACGTCACATATTTGGTACATGCATTCAGCCATAAAATCAAAGAGAATAATGTTGATCCAGCATCCTGTAGCATTGAGTTGTTATTTCAAAAATAATGACGCCATCAGATGACGTCATGAGCGCAACGACCTCATGCATGCATTAGCGTGCATGCATTCTCCCGAATGTAGTATATATATGCAATAAAATGCAATAAATGCGATAGAATTGTGTATGTTGGTGAGACTGAGATAGAAATTCGGGAGTGAATGAAAGAATATTTGAGTGGTGTAAGACATGACAGAGAGAATCCAATAAACAGACATTTTGGAGTCGGTGGTGATAGCAGTGATGATGTTAGATCTGTAGTTTTGAAACGGATATATTCACCTGGAAGATCATTCTGAGGGTGATATATTCTGATATATTCACCTGGAAGCTCATTCTGAGAGTGATATATCATAAGATCACATTGTAGGTCAATGGGAGTTTTGCATTGAAGGATATATTGAAGTATAATAAACAATATTATCATATTCCTCATCTAATATCCTGTGTGCATAAATCATTATAAAGATAAGCTAATTAATATGCATTAAGCCATCAATTATCCCATGAATATCTATGAAGTAAGTGGTCAAGCCCTCTGATCACATGTAGTATTCTATGGAACGCCATACCTGTCTCATGTAAGAAGAAAATATTATATGCGGTCAATTGTTTTTAGCTCCACTTTTTCAAAAAAGTGGAGCTATTGTCATGACCTATTCGTCGGCGTCGGCGTCGGCGTTGGTTAACCTTTTTGTTAAGGTCCTTTCCTCAGAAACCATCAAAGCTATTTGGTTCATATTTGGTATGTATGTTTACTATCACAAGTGGAACCCATTTCACAAGGGTAGGTAACCCTAAAATTAATTTTGCCATAGTTATGCCCCTTTTTCGACTTAGAATTTTCATTGTTGGTTAAGTTTTATGTTCAGGTCCATGTCTCAGAAACTGTCAAAGATATTTGGTTCATCTTTGGTATACATATTAACTATTACAAGGGGGACCCATTTCACAAGGACTGGTAACCCTAAAATAAGTTTTGCTGTTGTTATCTCCCCTTTCTGACTTAGACTTCAACGACACTATCCAGCACTAAAGAAAGTGGAGCGCGCTGTCTGCGGACAGCTCTTGTTTATATTCAGTCACAGAGATACGATGCTCTGTCTTGGAGTACTTTTGTTGAGTTATTTGAACATTGCATTTAGTCAACGAAAATTATGCACTTATCTCGTTATTATGATCAGTAAGATAACATTATGTTGAGTAGGTATGATATGATGTTAGGTCACCGATATATGATGACTGGTTGTCATGTAATTATGTTTTGTCATTTTGTAATGATGTTGAGTGGTCATTTTATTATATTGAATGCCCATAAAATGATGTTCGGTTCACTAATCATTCTATCTGGTCGCTACCATATATTATCTGGTGGAGACTAGTTTTGTTCGGCTACAGTAATATTATATCCACTTCAGTTGTAATGTTGTTTGGTGCTCTCAGCATTATATTTTGTCGTATATCCAGGATGTTCGGTCATTTTGAAATTATATACTGTGGTAGTGGAATGATATCTTGTTAACGCGATATTATGTTCAGTTATGAGCCAATTACGTTGGGTGGTTTCAATATTTTGTTTTGTCAATCAGCAATGTCGTTCTGTCGGCTTGTTATTATATTCTGTTCAGCATACTTTGTCATTCTGTTGGGTCATTCTGTCATTATGTTGGGTCATTCTGTCATTATGTTGGGTCGTTCTGTTATGTTGTTCAGTTTTATTTTCTACAGTTGAAGAGGATATAACATTATTGCAGCCATACAGAACTAGATTCTACCGGATAACATACGGTAGCCACCAGATAAAATAATCAGTGAACCGGACATAATTTTATGAGAACTCCACATAATTTAAATGAACATATCAGCATATAATTTGAACAAAACAGAACATCACGACTCAATAACATAATGAAATGACCACTCAACATCATTACAAAATGACAAAATATAATTACACGAAAACCAGTCATCATATATCGGTGACCTAACATCATGTTAGACCTACTCAATATAATGTGTTTTAACTGATCATAATGATGAGACAAGCGCATAAGAGTATTGGTCGACTGAATATCATATACAAATAACCCAATAAAAGGACTGCTGCACTGAGTACCATATCTAAGTGACTGAATATAAAGACAATTGACCGCAAATAGTAATTTCTTCTAACATAAGACAGATGTGGCGTTCCATAGTATTCGCCTGTGTCCATCCATAGGAATCCTAGATATATACATGTGTTTACCCATTCCTTCCTATGCTATTTTTAGACCCAACCACTTTGAGTAAATCTACAGAAAGGGGGCATTTACTAGAGAAAAGGAAATGTTTAGAATTGTGTAGTTTTGACACCATTGTGATAAAAAGAGCATTTGCTCCTATGGAGCAAATGCTCTATTTATCACAATGGTATCAAAAACTGGCTTTTACAGAGGCGTTAGAAGGCGTCAGTAGGAGGAAATAAGTAAACCATTTCAACGCTGAACAAGGAACAACCCCTTCAGTGTTTTACTCGAGTCAACTCAGTGTGAAATGCTTAAACTTGCTAGGTTGCTAGGTGATTTCGAATGACAAACAGTGCAGATTCTGATGGGAAGGCTGATCTCTTGGATACCTCTGATCTGGGACAATACTGTTTGCAAATCGCCACGTTAGTGGTAAAAGGTCGTATGTGCAGTTTTCAAACTTTCGAGAAAATTGAGTTTAAAGGTTTGGTTGCTTATGAAAAATCAGGGATGAAAGTCACACAAATGACATTTTAACTATTAGTGTGTAATGTTGAAAACTCGATATTGATAATACTTTCAACACCAAAACTTGACTACGTCATTAATTATAATTAAATTTGCAGATACGACCTTTTACCACATACATCTTTTCATGATATTGAAAAATGAAAAGGTCTTATCTGTCAAATACGGCCTTTTACCACAAACACATTTCAACGATTTCATCGATTTGTAGGTTGTAAAAGGACGTATTTGGCAAATACGACCTTTTTCCATTACAATTTAATGTCAAATGAATGTAAATAAATAGCATATAAAAGTCTTTTCTAAGCAAAACTGAACCGGATACTTTTAAGTTTTCACTGATATGTCAGAAATAAACAAGATTTGTGAAAAATATTGAATTATGTCCCTGTTCCTGTGGTATTCTAAATCTCTGTGTGGCATTTGTATTTAAATAATGGATTCAGATGTACAACCGATCCTGAAATTTACTTTTAGCCTAATACATTTATATAAAGTGACCACCAATTTGTTTTAAAAGAAAACAATTATGCCCATTCACACAGCCAAACAATACATAATGTAGTCTAAATTCAAAATAAATGCTGTATTCAAAACGGAATATGCATTTGTTATACAAATGTAAATACTTTATTGTGAATTTTAGCCGATTTTGGGTGTGTGAGTTTGGTTTTACGGCACTGGGACATTGAATTGGTCATATAGCGCCAATGAATGATGAGAGATGACATGAGGGATGATTTCAGGAAGATGAACTTTTTGAACTATCAGTACCGTATCAACAATAATAATTCAAAAACCTACATGTTCAAACAAAATATTGATCTTTGATTGAACCTGATTATGCATTCTATAATGCCTGACTGAGACAAAATGTCTAATTTATTATCATTGTGTAATGAGTTTGTCAGAAGGGTATAGTCACACAAAACACCGTTAAAAAAGATATAACAATTATTAGTCTACTATTTTTGCCAGCCAACATGTGCCTTAATACATGTACATGTAACTCGAAACATGATTTGAAAGCAACAACTATCACTCTTTTTTTGCTTAACCCTTTCCCTCATATAAACGTGTTTTCACGCGTTTGCAAACAGAGTAGACCTAGGTCAGACCGCTCCTACAGGAGCCTTCTGATCAGGGTCTGTTCTGTTTGTTAATGGAATTTGAAAAGATATGTTTCTTTACTTTCTAAAACGACTGCAATGTACTACCTTCCATATTTCCTTATAACCATTTTCCCATGAATATTCAGTAGGTACTGAAATTTGGAATAAACATCGAATAGGGAAAGGGTTAAACTAGATCGTAAGCAGACTTTGTGAGTCAACTAATGTGCGTTAATTACTGTCAATGTCTTCAAACTCTGAACTTTCTGGTATTCCGCATATTGTTTGTCAGGTGACAAATTTGTGAAGTACACGCTAAAAACAATGCGGTATGATTTCCTTGTGACAAATGTGTACCAAACCTGCCTTCATTTGGTTCCATATTGGAATGCGAGATAGGTAATACATGTCCATGTCCGAGTCTTTAGTGGGCCAAACCTATGGATGACCTTGGTTGCGTGTTGACACTTTCTGTAATGTGTCAACAGTGATGAACTGACTCTCGTCAAATTTATTATCAACGTCTGCCTTTATTGGGCTGCGAAAGCAGCCCAAACTTATACGGCTTTGAATTTTGACTATGCGTTTCTGCGTTCCTGTGTTTCTATAAAAGTCAATGTTTTTTAATAACTATGGGTTACTGTGAGACAAGCTTTTATTTATATATCTTCATTTATTTTACTTATTTTGATTCATACATTTTTCTTAGCGGGGACAAATATTTTTGTCGAGGTTATTTGCTGCTTTTCTGCCAGTGAAAATGCTAGTGTATTAGGTATAAATCATTTAAAAGCACGTCCTCAATTATAGCAGTCAGCGTGGTCGAAGGGTTATAACGGTGGCCTAGGAAATGTGAGGTCGTGGGTACGATCCTCGGCGGAAGCTTATTTTTTTCTCTCTCATTTTTTTGTTAGCATTCTTAGTTTACGTGCTTTTGGTTTAAAAACAATTTTGTACAAAAATATTGTAAAAGTATAAGTCCTTTGCTTGAATTTTGTCTTTGGTAAAGTTATTTAACTCGTGGTTTTGTTGACCGTTTTGAATATTTCACCATTGTGCATGAATACCTTTGACCTGTGACGTAATGTGTATTATTGGTGTCATACACAGGTTTTATGCATCATGGCTCATTAAAACATTCCCCCGTTTCTGCTTGTTAATTTGTATACATTACAGTCATGTTTTCCCAATGTATCTGTTAATTAAAACTGCTAAACAATATTGCTCCCTCTTTTTCTTCTATCCTGCTTAAAGACGTCACGCAGCCAGTTTACGCTTGCGTAAAACCTTGCTTGTCGTATCTGTGACAGTCCCGGCTTGCCTATGCCTCTCATACTTGGCACACAAGGAACATTGGTCGTTTGAGGCTTAAAAAAGATAAGCTGAATTTCTCGCAGAATATTTGTCTGTACATCGTTTGCTTAACTGGTGTATGGCCTTTTGATTTACATCAGTCTGTATATCGGGTGTATATCTTTTTTAATATTCAAGTCATGATACAGGTATTGTTTTTCTGTCTCTTTCCTCGTGTAATGCGAGTCCATTCTGTTGACATGCTCGCATACTAGGTCTACTCTGTCACTGCTTATTTTTGTCGACGGGACCGCTCATCCTCTACCTTGAAATACACCTTGGTGTTTTCTATCCAACGTGTCCAACGTTTCTATCCAGTTTTCTTTTCCCATTCCATTTGCTTGGGTTTTTTTCGAAGTTACAAATAAAACATCGCTGCCGTTCATAGGTTGGAAGTGCATAATACATGTAAAATATCTTCTGCCTGTTTGACTCACTAACTCTAGTGCAACATCTGAATCTACAACGCTCGCAGTCTTGTTATTGTACACTAAGTCTTCTTTCCTTGACCGATTTACCAGTCTTTGATAAATAGTACTTGCATTGGCATCTCTGTCTTTATGTGCTGATGCTTTCCACAGAGTTTCATTTCGTTTACGTTTTCGGCTTGAGAGTTTCTTTTTCGGGCTCTCCTAATTGGATCATTTATGAGGCGTTACTTGGTTAAAGTCAGAGCATGATGCATTTGTCGTCTGCGGATTTGAGGTATCAGTTTGTAAGGACACATTTGTCACAGGTGTATCTGCATCGTAATGCTCACCCTGTCGAATTGCAATGTATACCCGCTCAACAAATTCATAGGAACTGCCCTCTTCCCGGTTTAACACTGATTACTAGAGTCGAAATCAAACAAGAATAAATTGCTAGTAAACTGTTAAAGGCAAGCATCAGCAATACTTGCCTTCCAGTGTCCACTTTGTCAAAAGTTGGTCACTTCTTCAAAAAACTGTTATTCGTTCTCGTGTTTCAACTTCCAATTGTCACAAAGGGCAAGTATAGTGGTCATAATAGTCACCAATTGACTTTCTTAGCTCCTCTTTCTTAAATTTGAAACGAAAGAAATGGCAATTTCGAGTTCTTAACCCTTTCCCTCATATAAACGTGTTTTCACGCATTTGCAAACAGAGTAGACCCAGATCAGACGGCTCCTAGAGGAGCCATCTGATCAGGGTCTACTCTGTTTGCTAATAGAATATGAAAGATCTATGCCTTTACATTCTAAAATGGCTACAATGTTCCACCTTCCATGTTTCATTATAACTATTTTGGCCATGAATATGCAGTGAGTACTGAAAAATGAAATAAACATAGAACAGGGAAAGGGCTAATACTGTTATGAACCACTCTGTTTTACTAAATGACCGATAAAAGCATTGTTGGAACACCAATCTAGCGTTATCAAAACAGAGCCTTCATAAATAATTACTTCAGCGATTAACCAACAAAAACAGGCATCAGTACACACACAGTTCTCTAATTACAAGATTGATGACATGTTGCGTATATTACATTATGCAAAACCATTTAGAGGTATAAGGTCTTATCTGTCATATATGACCTTTTCGTTCTAAACTGTAAGGATTTTTAATAAATTCATTAGAAGAAAAAGGTCGTATTTGGCAGATGCGACCTTTTACCACAAACTTTACATCAAATACGACTTTTTACCACGAAGTATTTTTCATATTTGCAGATACGACCTTTGATTTTTTATCAATATCTCAAAAAGTATTTTGAATATAAGTTAGATATTTTAACAGAAGTTGCTACAGATAAATTAGATTTGAAAAATGAAAAAAAGTCATTTTCTGAAAAAATGTCAGATACGACCTTTTACCACTAATGTGGCGAAATGATAGTTCATATGTGCCCCGCATTCAAATAAATGTAATACCGAACTGTAATTACTGTTGATCACTTTGTCTTGATGTCTTCAATCTCGTTGGAAACATTATTTGATTCTACCTAAAACCTTTGAAAGACGACCATGCATTCACTGGTCATCCAGCCTTTCGATATGTGATACAGAGGAAATCCACTTGAACTAGATCGAAAAAAGACTGTAATTCTATATCATTGTACCTCAATATATCCTTCAATGCAAAACTCCCATTGACCTAAATTGTGATCTTATGATATATCACTCTCAAAATGAGCTTCCAGATGAATATATCAGGATATATCACCCTCAGAATGAGCTTCCAGGTGAATATATCCGTTCCAAATTCACAAATCTAACAGCATCACTGCTATGACCAACGACTCCAAAATGTATGTTTATTGGATTCTCTCTGTCATGTCTTACATCATTCAAATATTCTTTCATTCACTCCCGAATTATGTCTCCCCCCATATTTATATGGGGGAGACATATTGTTTTCGTGAGAGTTGTCTGTCTGTCTGTCTGTCTGTCTGTCCGTCTGTCCGTCACACTTTTTTTTCCGGACGATAACTATAATATGCCTGATGCCAGTTGATTGAAACTTCATATATGGAAAGAGCATAATGAGAGGAAGTGTCATACACAAGGTCCATAACTCTGGCTTCACTAATATAGGAGTTATTGCCCCTTGTAAAAAAAATCATACTTTTTTGTCCGGACGATAACTTCAATATGCCTGATGCCAGTTGATTGAGACCTCATATATGGAAAGAGCATAATCAGAGGAAGTGTCATGCACAAGGTCCATAACTCTGGCTTCACTAATATAGGAGTTATTGCCCCTTGTAAAAAAATGCACACTTTTTTGTTCGGACAATAACTCCTATATGGCTCATTCCATTGGATTGAAACTTCATATATGGAAAGAGCATAATCAGAGGAAGTGTCATACATACGGTCCATAACTCTGACTTCATAAATAATGGAGTTATTGCCCTTGTAATGTTTTCAACAAATATTTTGTCCGGGCGATTACTCCTATATGGCTCATTCCATTGGATTGAAACTTCATACATGGAAAGACAATGATAAGAGAAGGTGTCATGCTTAAGGTCCATAACTCTGGCTTCACTAATATTGGAGTTATTGCCCTTTGTAAAAAAAAACACAATTTTTTGTCAGGATGATAACTCCTATATGGCACATGCCATTGGAGTGAAACTTCATACATGGATTGATCATGATAAGAGAAAGTGTCATGCATAAGGTCCTTAACTCTGGCTTCAATAAATTGAGAGTTATTGCCCCTTGTACATTTGTTTAATGCTTTCTTGTCCGGACGATAACTCCTACATGGCTCTTGCCATTGTATTGAAACTTTATACATGGAAAGAGCATGATGAGAGAAAGTGTCATGAACAAAGACCATAACTCTGGCTGTAATACTTTTGGAGTTATTGCCCTTTGTTACATGTTTGTCCGATCAATAACTCCTGTTCGACTGATGCTATTGGAATGACATTTCATTTATGAAAAGAGCATGATGAAAGTAAGCGTCATGCACAAGGGCCATAACTCTGGTATCAATATTTTTGAAGTTATTAGATGTTATCATTTTCTTCTTGAAAAATGTGGTGTGGAAAGCGCATAATGAGGGGAAGTATCAATCATCAAGTCCATAACATTTTTAGTGATTTCCCTTTACATATTGTTTTTATTAGGGGGGAGACATCCGTTTTTGTGACAAAAACCTCTAGTTTCTTTCTCAGTATCACCAACATACACAATTCTATCGCATTTATTGCATTTTATGGCATATACTACATTCGGGAGAATGCGCTTACTGGGAATTCATTGTTTTACTTTCACCTTGCTTTAAGCAGCCACCTGCCATAAATACCAACTAATTGACACAATTTAGTGACCGTTATATAGAGGTTTCACTGTACTCCTATATACCGGTTATAAGAATGGAAAACTTTAGTTTTAGTCCGCGCCAGTGTTGACCCTGATCATTGTTCGTGATAAACATTGCAGAACCACATCAGAATCGGCGTCAAACAGTGCAGATCCTGAGTAGAGTCTGTCTGTGTAGAGTCTGGTCAAAGTATACATCAGTGTAGACCCACATCAGAGTCTGCCACAAACAGTCTAGACCCTTATCAGACAAACGGTGATGACCTGGTCACAGTCCGTGTCAAACAGTGTAGACCCGTATTAGAGTTCACACCCAACAATGTAGACCCGGATTAGAGTTCACATCCGGCCTTGTAGACCCGTATTAGAGTCCACATCCAACAATGTCAAACAGTGTAGAGTACTAGGCCAACAGTGTCAAACAGTGTAGACCTGTATTAGAGTCCGTATCTAACAGTGTCAAATATTGTAGACCCGCATTAGAGTCCACAGCCAACAGTGTCAGTGTAGACCCGTATTATAGTCCACATCCAACCGTATCAAACAGTGTAGATCCTTTATTAGTCTTGTCAAACAGTATTGTCCGCTTCAGTCAGTGTAGACACAGATAAGAGTCCGCGACAAACAGTGCAGAGCCCGATCACTAGTATGCATGCTAGTGTACATATCAGTATACATGCTAGTGTGCTAGAATATGTGCTTGTGTACGTACTAATAACAGCATGCTTTTGGGGAAATGGGGGATTTTATTGGCATTTTGTTGGTATGTTATTCTCCATCGTGTGTTCCCAGCGTCTTTTTGCTTCCCCAAGGGAAATAACCTATTGTTACACTGAACTATTACAATTTATACTACATTCAGGAGTTGTCTCCCTTGGACTTTATCTGCTCGGCCAAAAAGAATGTTCAATTATTGCACAAGCAGATAAAGTTTGGAATGGAGAGACAATAACTAAGATGAGATTCAACACAATGGCAAGCGTGCATATGCTATGTTAGCATACTGGCATGCTAGCACTCATCCATGCTAGCATGTACACATATGAATGCTAGTGTTATCGTGTATGCATGTGTGCACCACGTGTATGTGCATGTTAGTATATGGAGCACACACTTGTGTGCATACAGGTGTGCATGCTATCATGCAGCTGGCATTATATTATTGGTGATACCATGCATGCGAGCATGTGTCCTACTGCACTGGCATGCTAGAATGCATTTTAGCATGCATATATGCAAGTATGTGCACATGCGATAGAATGCATTCATGGCTGTGTATGTACCTGCTTGCGTGCATGCATCCTATCATGCATACACACATAACATACATGCATGCACACTAGCACACACTTGCGTACATGCATGCATGCTAGAATGGTTCTAGCATGTTGTCAAGTATGTACACAGGTGAGTACTAGCATGCGACCTAGCAAGGTGCTAGCATACTGTCATACTAGCACACATGCATGCTAGCATACACACGTGCATGCTAGCATGCACACATGTGCAAGTTATGCATGTATATGCACATTTATGCCTGCATGCTATTGTGCATGCATCCTAGCATGCACACGTGTATGCTAGCATGCACGTGCATGTTAGTGTGACAGCATGCATTTATGTGCTGGCATACCGTGAATGAATGTATGAATGGACACATGCAAGTATATGCATGTGTGCTCGCATGTATGTATGCTAGCATACACCTGCATATCTGGGCATATGCGTGCACCTATGAATGTGTGATAGCATGCATGTGTGCTAGCACGCATTCCCTTTAGTGTAGTAGTGTGAATTCTAGTTCGCATGCTAGCGTTCTAGCATGGTACTAGCATACTTGTGTACTAGCACACGCGCTAGCATGCATGCTAGTGTGATAGCAGCTTACATGTATGTGTGCGTGTGCGATTGCATGTATGTGTGTGTGCATGTATGTGTGTGTATGTATGTGTGTATGCATGAGTGCATGTATATGCGAATGCATTCGTGAGTCCAAACAGCTTTTTACTGTGGTTATGAGAGAAAATAAGAGAAAATTATACAAACGAATAATGTAGCAGATAACGAAGTTTTTGCAGATGACAATGTTTGACAGCGAAAGAGAAATGTTATGAATTAACCCTTACAGTGCTGAATTTTCAAATGGACTATTCCAAAATTCAAACAGGTCAAGCTTATGGTGAATATTTAGGGGTGTTTTCTAAAGAAAATTGTAACATGACAAACAGTGCAGACCCTGATTAGAGGGCTCCTCTAGGGCGCCCTCATCTGGGTCTACCCTATTGCAAAGGACATTGGTGACTTGTTAAAGGTTATGTTGAATATATACCATCTGCAGATATAATTACCAATTTGCCTGCAGCCTGCTAAAGGTTGAATCTTGCAAACTCGTCGAGTATTGATGTTATTTCTGCCATTTTGGGGAGTTCTATTTATGGGGAGTTAATGTGATTTTCTGTACCTATGCTGCTGTTAACCTGTCTTACACTTGGAGTACTTTCCCTTTATAGTATGCATAATCTTTTATTCGAGTATAAACAGTATTCCTGTAATCAGCCAAAATACTTTTCACTGCGCAAACGTGACACTGGGGCATCAACTATTAATTACCATTAGTACACTAAGTAACCATAGTAATAATTTTTGTTTTTTCATTTATTTTCAAGATGCTAAGGAAATCAACTCCATATCTCAGCATTTAACATTATGTAATGGTTACCTTCCATGTATAGATATAATGGTCTCTTAGTCTCTTTCGCCTTATGAATGTAATAAAAACCACACATACAGGTACTGAATTTATTTTTAATACAATGTATAAATGTTTAACAACAAAAGTCACATACATGTATCAAAATGTAACAGTACATCTAATCCTGGTAATATCTCAATTATTCGAACACTAAAATACGTATCATTATCGATCTTTAATACAAGCAGCCACCTGCCTAAAATGGTTTATATTCTTCTATATAAAAAATCGAATAATCGAGAATTTACTGTATTTTGTTTTCAAGTACGTGTACAACTATCAACACATATTTCTCTCAAGGCATTATAAAATATCAGATACTTTTGTACATGCATGTCACTGTGTAGATACTACAAGCATACACTTGACCATACCACAACTTAAAGCATAACTTCATTTTAACTCATTCCCCTAATAAATATTAATGAAGAATTCATGGAACCTAGATGTCCGGTCCTAGGAAAGGGTCTAGTTCCAGGTCAAGATCCGTCTGGGCCCGGGACTAGGTCTGATTCTTGGCCCGGGTTCGATTTAGTCAGTGTCTGGGTCTGGGCCTTTAACCGGACCTGGGCACTGGTCCGGTCTTTGTCCCGGTCCAGGTCTGGGTCTGGGCCTAGGTCCAGTTCCAGTCCCAGGTCCAGTCCGGTCTAGGTCCAGTTCCAGGCCTAGGTCCCGGTTTGGGTCCAGTTCTGGTTCCAGTGTCTGCGTATGCACCCGATCCAATCAGACCAGACTTGATCAGAATGATCAGGTCGATTCAGGCGAGGTCGTGCATGCTAGCAAGCTACTACTGACTGGACCCGGAAATTTAGACCCACACCCTGTTCTGACCCTAACCGAACTGACATGACCATTTGGTCCGATCCAGTCTGGTTGGGTAGGTAAGGTATGGATGTGGTCTGTGCCCAGATCCGGATCCAGTTCCAGGTCTGGTCCGGTTCTGGGCTAGATTCAGTTCTAGGCCATGGCTCAGTTCCAAGCCCGGGTCTAGAACCAGATCCAGACCCAACCGAAACACCAGACTGGACTGGACTGGACCAGGAACTGGGGCCCGACCCACACCCTTTCCTGAACCTACCTAACCCGACCATTTTGGTCCGGTCGGGTCTGGTTGGGTCGGTTGGGTATGGATCCTGTTCTGGGCCCAGTTCCAGACCTTGGTCCAGTTCAAGGCCCAGGTCCGATCCGGTCTGGGTCCTGTTCTGTGCCCAGTTCCAGGTCCATGCCCAGGTCTGGTCCAGTCTGGGTCTGGGTCCAGGTCCCGGGTCCAGTTCCAGGCCTGTGTCTGCGTCCGTGCCTGATCCAATCAGATCAGACTAGGGTTGATTCAGGTGAGGTTGCCCATGCTACCATGCAATTGGACTGGACCTGGAACCAGGGCCAGAACCACACCCTATCTTGACCCTACCCGACCCAATCCGACCATTTTGGTCCGGTCTGGTCTGGTTGGGTCTGGATCCGGTTCTGGACCCAGGTCCGAGGCCCGGATCTAGTCCGAGTCTAGGTCAGGTTCTGGACCCGGGTCTGGTTCCAGATCATGGTCCAGTTCCAGGCCCTGGTCTGGTCTGGTCTTAGTCTGGGTCAAGACCAGACCAGACCAGGACCGGGCAGTACTCAGAACCGGAAACGGGCCTGGAACCAGACCTGGACCCAGAACCGGATCCAGACCTAACTAACAGAACCAGACTGAACCAGACCAAAATGGTTGGGTCTGGTAGATTCAGGACAGGGCGTGGGCGAGCCCAATCCAGTCGCGTGCTAACATGCACAACCTCACCTGACCTCACCAGACCATTCTGGTTCTGTTCGGTCTAGTCCGGTCGACTGGATCGGGCAGGCACACAAACTCTGATCAGGGTCTACATTGTTTGATGCAGCCTCTGATCTGGGTCTACACTGAGATTGTTTGCTTCAGACTCTGATCTGGGTCTACACTGTTTGACGCAGACTCTGATCTGGGTCGACACTGTTTGATGCAGACTGATCGATCTTCACTGTTCGTCATGAACTCGGATCAGGGTCTACACTTTTGGCACTGACTCTGCTATGGGTCTATACAGTCTATACCAGTTGTACTGTCTATATTGGTTGTAAAATTGAAAAATACAAATACTGTGTAGACCTTCATCTGAGTCCACATCAGGATTCAATTGTTTGTTGCTGTGGTAATGTCTTTTAATGCATGTCTGCTAGCATGCAGTCTCTGTCTGCCTTCTTACTGAATTTATTTTCTGATATAAAAGTTTAACTTTACAACAGTCACGTGTACCAGTACATCTAATCCTTTAAATTGTATACATGTAAAACTATCAACATGAATTTGTCTCAAGACATCACAAATACTTTAGTATATGTATACAAACTGGGCCCGGGTCTGGGTCCAGCTCCAGGCCAGGGTCTGGTTCCAGCCCTAAGTCCAGTTCCAGACCCAGGTCTGTTCCGGTCGGGGTCCGAACAGACCCAGACTGGACCGGACCTGGAACTGGACCCAGGCCTAGAACAAGTTCTAGACCCTTATCCAGTTCCAGGCCTGGGTTTGGTTGGGTCCGGTCCTGGGTCCATTTCTAGGCCCGGGTCCGGTTCCAGACCCAGAACTGGACCCAGACCCAGACCAGACTGGGCCTGGAACTGGACCCTGGCCCAGAACCGGTTCCAGACCCTGGTCCAGTTCCAGACCCAGGTTTGGTTGGGACCAGTCCTGGGCCCTGGTCCAGTTCCAGACCGGTCCGAACACAGATCCGGCCTGGAACCAGGCCAAAAACTAGACCAGACCCGGACCTAGAACTGTAACCGGAACCGGAACCGGACTCGGGCCCAGAACTGGACCCGGACCCAGGCCCAAAACCATTCCAGGCCCGGGTCCAGTTCCATGCCTGGATCTGGTTGGGTCAAGTCCTGGGCCCAGTGCAGGGCATGGAACCTGACCCGTGCCTGAAACCAGACCCAGGCCTAGAACTGGATCCGGAACCAGCCCAGAACTGGACCCAGATCAGACCCGGGTCCAGTTCCAGGCCCAGGTCTGGATGGCTCCAGTCCTGGGTCCAGTTCCAGGCCAGGGTCCGGTTCCAGTCCCAAGTCCAGTTCCAGACCCAGGTCTGGTCCGGTCGGGGTCCCAGACCCAGACTGGACTGGGCCTGGAACTGGACCCAGGCTTAGAACTGGTTCCAGACCCTTGTCAAATTCCAGGCATGTGTTTGGTTGGGTCCGGTCCAGTTCTGGGCCCGGGTCCGGTTCCAGACCCAGAACTGGACCCAGATCGGACCTGGGCCTGGAACTGGACCCGGGCCCAGAACCGGGCCCAGAACTGGACCCAAACCTGGACCCAGACCAGACCTAGGCCCAAAACCGGTTCCAGGACTGGGTCCTGTTCCAGGCCCAGATCTGGTTGGGTCCAATCCTGGGCCCAGGTCTGGTGCAACGCCTGGAACCAGACTCAGGCCTGAAACCAAACCCAGGCCTAGAACTGGACCCGGAACCGAACCCAGCCCAGAACTGGACCCAGACCAGACCTGGGCGCCAGAACTGAACTCATGCCCTGAACTGGACACATACTGGACCAGACTCAGGCTGAAACCAGGCCTAGAACCGGTTCCAGGCCCGGGTCCAGTTCCAGACCCAGTTCGGGTTCCAGGTCAAGTCTGGGTCCGGCACAGAACCGGGCCTGGACCCAGAACTGGATCTGGACCAGACCTGGATTACAATTGGATTTGGACCTGGGCCCATAACCGGACCCAGACTGGACCAGACTCAGGCCTGGAAGGTGGCCTGGGCCTAGAACCGGTCTCAGACCAGACTGGACCTGGACTTGAACTGGACCCAAGGCCCAGAACTGGTTCCAGGCCCTGGTCTGGTCCAGGCTTGGTCCAGTTGTAGGCCTGGATCTGGTTCCCAGGCCTGGAAGTGGACCCAGGCCCAGAACCAGACCTAGACCAGACAGGACTGGGCCTGGAACCGGACCCAGACCAGCCTGACCCAGGTCTTGAAATGGACCCAAGTCTGGAACTGGACCCGGGCCCAGACCCAGACTGAACCAGACCAGGGCCTGGAACTGGACCAAAGCCTGAATCCGGACCAGGGCCCTGACCCAGACCTGGTTTCAGGTTCAGTTCCAGGCCCTGGTCCAGTTCCAGTCCATCTGGGTCCTAACCGGACCCAACCCAGACCCAACCTAGAACTGACCTGACCCAACATAACTAGACCAGTCCGGTTGGGTCGGGTTGGTTTCAGGTCTGGGTGGTCCAGAAGCGGATCTGGAAAAGGACCCAGCCTGGGAACCAGAACTGTACCAGACAAAAGCAGACCTGAACATGAACCTGGCAGACTGTACATTTACTCCCCTGGTCATTGAGTCATTGGCCTACAATATTGAGAACTCAACCTGACATGACTGGACCAGGTTGGGTTGGGTCAGGTTAAGTAGGGTCAGGACTGGGTCCGGTCCAGTCCCATGCTAGCGACCCAGCCTGACCCTATCTACACTGTTTGGGCAGACTCTGATCTAGGTCTACACTGTGTTACAGACTCTGGTCAGAGTCTACACTGTTTCATGCAGACTTTGGTCAGGGTCTACTCTGTTTGACTTGGACTCTGATTTGGGTCTACACTGTTTGACACAGACTCTGATCTGGGTCTACACTGTTTGTTATGTTCTCTTCTGAAGGTCTAAACTTTTGACACAGACTGTGGGTCTACACTGTCTATACCGGTTATATTCGAAAAATACAAATGAATGTCAAACAGTGCAGACCTTGATCACCACATCAGGGTCCAAATTACTTGTTACTGTTGTAATGTCTTTAAACACACACATGCATACACATTCATGCATGCATGCTAGTACACATGCATGCCTTATAACAAAAACTACAAATACCGATGCTGAATTTATTTTCTAATATAAAAGTTTAACAATAAATACTCAAACTTTACAAGTCACATGTAACAGTACATATAATCAAACTAATTTTCAATATCATGTTTTCACATACATGTACAACTATAAACAGGTTTTTGTCTCAAGACATTATTAAATAATAAATACCCAAAATTTACAAAAATCTAATCTAACAGTACATCTAATCCGTCTAATTTTCAGTATTATATTTTCACATACAAAATATCAACACATGCATGTATGTCTCAAGAATAAGGTATCACATACAAGATAAAATTTGACAATTAACAATGAAAACCATTCTTTCCATTCATAACAATGTAACAGAGAGAATAGAACAAGCAGTGTCAAAATTTAATGAAGTAGATATGTTACCAAAAATGGATAAAGAAATTTTCCTATACAGTTGAATATGTATATGTATTTACTAATTCAGTGGACATTTTAAGATACTTTTAATTCAAAACAAAAATAAAATATAGTGACTCCCCCCCCCCCCCCCCCCCCCCCCCTCTTCCTTTTCCACCAACCCTTCCTTCCAAACCAGAATTTGAGTACAAAAGAAATTTGGTCTTTTTAGGCAGGTGGCTGCTTAACCCTTTACTCCATAACTACCCCTTTCTACGCCTTTGCAAACAGAGTAGACCCAGATCAGATGGTTCCTGTAGGAGCTGTCTAAACAGGGTCTGCCTGCTCTAGCTGTTTGCTTATGAAATTTATATAGATCTGATTCTACAGTTTCTGCTATGACCAAAAATATTTGTGTGCATGTGCTATTATTTCTTACATGAATATTCATGTGGGTGTAAGTTATGAAGAGAGCTCTTTTGGGAGCTTTCTGCATGACTTTCACTTTGCATTAAGCTATCATCTGTCTAAAATACAGGAATTGACACTTATTTGCTCATCCAGGTATTGATACTTATTAAAATTTTGATCATCCAGGTATTGATACTTTTTTGATCATCCAAGTATTGATACTTATTTGAAAGTCCAGTCTAGTTTGTAACAACCTAAATTGAAATAACAACTTGCATATTATATGCGTGCATGTATACCAAACCTAGACCTGCACCCGACCCAACCGGACCAGATCTGGGTCCAATTCTGAGCCCGGGCCAGTTCCAGGCCTGGATCCAGTTCTGGTCTGGTCTGGATCCAGTCCAGAGACCAGTTCCCGGCCCGGTGGTCCAGTTGGTTCCAGGTCTGGATCCGGTTCTGGTCTGGTCTGGTCCAGTCCAGAGTCCAGGCCCGGTGGTTCCGGGTCTGGGTTCGGCTAGGGTCCAGTTCCAGGTACGGTATGGTTCCAGGTCTGGTTCTGGGCTCGGACCCGGAGCAGACCTGGGCCTTGAACCGGATCTGGGCCTGGAACTGGACCAGGCCCGGATCCGGTTGGGTCCCGGACTGGGTCTGGGTCCAGTTCAAGGCCCATTCCAGTTCCAGGCCTGGATCCGATTCCAGTCTCAGGTCCGGTTCGTTCCAGGCTTTGGTCCGGTTCTGGGCTCGGGTCCGGTTTCAGGTTTGGGTTCGGTTCTGGGCTCAGGTCCGGTTCCAGACCATGGTCCAGTTCCAGGCCCAGGTCCAGTCGGTTCTGGGTCTAGGTCCGGTTCTGGGTTAGGGTCCAGTTGTCTGGTCTGGTCTGGGTCAGGCCAGAGTCCAGTTCCAGGCCTGCTGGTCCAGTTGGTGCCTGGTCTGGGCCCGGTTCCGGGCTAGGGTCAGATTCCAGGCTCAGTTCAGTTCAAAGCCTAAGTCTGCTTCAGTCTTGGTCCAGGTCTGGTTCTGGGCTCGGACCCGGAGGGTTCCAGGCCCATTCCAGTTCCAGGCATGGGTCTGGTCCAGTCTGGGTCCAGATCTGGGTCTGGTTCTGGGTACTGGTACAGTTCAAGGCCCCGAGGTTAGGGTTTCGGTCCGGTTCTAGACCCAAATCCAATTCCAGGTCCGGGCCTAGATCTGGTCAGAGCCCAGAACCAGACCTAGACCCGGACCAGGCCTGGAACTGGATTCCAACCTGGAACTGGGCCCGGGTCCAGTTCCAGGTTGGGATCAAGTTCCAGGCTTAACCCCGCCTGAGTCTAAGTCTGGGCTCGGACACAGATCTAGGCCCATACCTGGGCCTGGAATTGGACCTGGCCTAGAACTGGACTCAAACCCTGTCCTGGGCCTGGAACTGAACCAGCGCCCAGAAACAGACCCATATCTGGAACTGGACCAGACTCGGACCAGACCCAGGCCTGGTTTAGGTCCAGTTCTAGGCCCGGGTACAATTTCAGGCTCAGGTGTGGGCCTGGAACTGAACCTGTCCGTTTCTAGGCCCAGGTCAAGTTCCAGGTTGGGATCCAGTTCCAGACCTGGTTCGGGTCTGGATCTAGGTCTTCGTTCGGATCTAGATCTAGGCCCAGACCTGGGCCTGGAATAGGAAATTGTCCCATATCAGGAACTGGACCCAAGCCCAGAACTGGGCCCAGGTCCAGTTCAAGGTCAGGTTCTGAGCGCTAGTCCACTTCCAAATCCAGGTTAGGGTTTTGGTCTGGTTCCAGGCCCGGGTCCAATTCCAGGCCTAGATCTGGGTCTGAGACCAGACACAGGCCTGGTTTGGGTCAGGTTCTAGGCTGGGTCAAGTTCCAGGCGCAGGTCTGGATCTGGACCCGGACCCAAACCCTGACCAACGCCCAGAACCTGACCTGGAACTGCACCTGGGTCTGTTTCTTGACCCGAGTCCAGTTCCAGATATGGGTCTGTTTCTGGGCGCTGGTACAGTTCAAGGATCTGGATAGGGGTCTAGGTACGGTTCTAGACCCAGATCCAATTCCAGGTCCGGGCCTAGATCTGGTCAGAGCCCAGAACAAGACCTAGACCCGGACCAGGCCTGGAACTGGATTCCAACCTGGAACTGGGCCAGGGTCCAGTTCCAGGTTGGGATCCAGTTCCAGGCCTGATCCGGGTCTGAGTCTAGGTCTGGGCTCGGACCCAGATCTAGGCCCATACCTGGGACTGGAATTGGACCTGGCCTAGAACTGGACCCAAACCCTGACCTGGGCCTGGAACTGGACCAGCGCCCAGAAACGGACCCATATCTGGAACTGGACCCGGGCCCAGAAACAGACCCAGGTCCAGTTCTGGGCGCTGGTGAGGGTCAGGGTTTGGGTCCAGTGGTAGGCCTGGGTCCGATTCCAGGCCTAGATCTGGTCCGATCTGGGTTTGTGACCAGACCTAGACTCGGACCAGACCCAATCCTGGTTTGGGTCCAGTTCTAGGCCCAGGTACAATTTCAGGCTCAGGACCGGGCCTGGAACTGAACCTGGGTCTGTTTCTAGGCCCAGATCAAGTTCCAGGGTGGGATCCAGTTCCAGACCTGGTCAGGGTCTAGATCTAGGTCTTGGTTCAGACCTAGATCTAGGCCCAGACCTGGGCCTGTAATAGGAAATCTCCCATATCAGGAACTTGACACAAGCCCAGAAATGGGCCCTGGTCAAGTTCCAGGTCAGGTTCTGAGTGCTGGTCCATTTCCAAATCCAGGTCAGGGTTTGGGTCTAGGTTTGAGCCCAGTCCTAGACCCAGACCCAGACAGGCCAGGAATAGGACCTGGGTCCGGTTCTGGGCCAGGGTCAAGTTCCAGGTTTGGATCCAGTTCCAGGCCTGGTCCCAGATCTAAGTCTGGTCTGGATCCAGGTCTGGGCCTAGATTTGGTCGGAGCCCAGAACCAGACCTAGACCCAGACCAGGACTGGAACTGGATCCCAACCCAGAACCCGACCCAGGTCCAGTTCCAGGCCTGTCTGGGTCTAGGACTGGGCTCGAACCTGATCCAGGTATTGACACTTATTTGATCATCCAGGTATTGATACTTATTTGATAATACAGGTATTGACACTTATTTGATCATCCAGGTATTGATACATGTACTTATTTGAACGTCCAGTCGAGTTTGTAAAAACCTAAATTGAAATAACAACTTGCATATTATTTGTGTGCATGTATACCAAACCTAGACCTGCACCCGACCTAACCAGACCAGATCTTGGTCCAGTTCTGAGTCCGGGCCAGTTTCAGGTGGTCCAGTTGGTTCCAGGTCTGGATCCGGTTCTGGTCTGGTCTGGGTCCAGTCCAGAGTCCAGGCCCGGTGGTTCAGGGTCTGGGTCCGGCTAGGGTCCAGTTCCAGGTATGGTATGGTTCCATGTCTGGGTCTGGTTTTGCACTTATTTGATCATCCAGGTATTGATACTTATTTGAACGTCCAGTCGAGTTTGTAAAAACCTAAATTGAAATAACAACTTGCATATTATTTGTGTGCATGTATACCAAACCTAGACCTGCACCCGACCTAACCAGACCAGATCTTGGTCCAGTTCTGAGTCCGGGCCAGTTTCAGGTGGTCCAGTTGGTTCCAGGTCTGGATCCGGTTCTGGTCTGGTCTAGGTCCAGTCCAGAGTCCAGAGTCCAGGCCCGGTGGTTCAGGGTCTGGGTCCGGCTAGGGTCCAGTTCCAGGTATGGTATGGTTCCAGGTCTGGGTCTGGTTCTGGGCTCGGACCCTGAGCAGACCTGGGCCTTGAACCGGATCTGGAACTGGACCAGGCCCAAATTCGGTTGGGTCCCGGACTGGGTCTGGGTTCAGTTCAAGGCCCATTTCAGTTCCAGGCCTGGGTCCGATTCCAGTCTCAGGTCCAGTTTATTCCAGGTTTGGGTCTGGTTCTGGGCTCGGGTCCGGTTCCAGGTTTGGGTTCGGTTCTGGGCTCAGGTCCGGTTCCAGACCATGGTCCAGTTCCAGGCCCAGGTCCAGTCGGTTCTGGGTCTAGGTCCGGTTCTGGGCTAGGGTCCAGTTGTCCAGTCTGGTCTGGGTCAGGCCAGAGTCCAGTTCCAGGCCTGCTGGTCCAGTTGGTGCCTGGTCTGGGCCCGGTTCCGGGCTAGGGTCAGATTCCAGGCTCAGTTCAGTTCAAAGCCTAAGTCTGCTTCAGTCTTGGTCCAGGTCTGGTTCTGGGCTCGGACCCGGAGGGGACCTGGACCGAGAACCGGATCTTGACCTGGAACTGGACCAGGCCCTGATCTAGTTGGGACTGGGTCTTGGTCAGGTCCCAGGCCCTTTCCAGTTCCAGGCATGGGTCTGGTCCAGTCTGGGTCCAGATCTGGGTCTGGTTCTGGGTACTGCTACAGTTCAAGGCCCCGGGGTTAGGGTTTCGGTCCGGTTCTAGACCCAAATCCAATTCCAGGTCCGGGCCTAGATCTGGTCAGAGCCCAGAACCAGACCTAGACCCAGACCAGGCCTGGAACTGGATCCCAACCTGGAACTGGGCCCGGGTCCAGTTCCAGGTTGGGATCCAGTTCCAGGCTTGATCCCAGTCTGAGTCTAAGTCTGGGCTCGGACACAGATCTAGGCCCATACCTGGGCCTGGAATTGGACCTGGCCTAGAACTGGACTCAAACCCTGTCCTGGGCTTGGAACTGGACCAGCGCCCAGAAACAGACCCATATCTGGAACTGGACCAGACTCGGACCAGACCCATGCCTGGTTTAGGTCCAGTTATAGGCCCAGGTACAATTTCAGGCTCAGGTGTGGGCCTGGAACTGAACCTGGATCCGTTTCTAGACCCAGGTCAAGTTCCAGGGTGGGATCCAGTTCCAGATCTGGTCCGGGTCTGGATCTAGGTCTTGGTTCGGATCTAGATCTAGGCCCAGACCTGGGACAGGAATAGGAAATTGTCCCATATCAGGAACTGGACCCAAGCCCAGAACTGGGCCCAGGTCCAGTTCAAGGTCAGGTTCTGAGCGCTAGTCCACTTCCAAATCCAGGTCAGGGTTTGGGTCTGGTTCCAGGCCCGGGTCCAATTCCAGGCCTAGATCTGGTTCCGAGACCAGACCCAGGCCTGGTCCGGGTCAGGTTCTAGGCCGGGTCAAGTTCCAGGCGCAGGTCTGGAACTTGACCCGGACCCAAACCCTGACCAACGCCCAGAACCTGACCTGGAACTGCACCTGTTTCTTGACCCGGGTCCAGTTCCAGATATGGGTCCGTTTCTGGGCGCTGGTACAGTTCAAGGCCCCGGTTAGGGTTTAGGTCCGGTTCTAGACCCAGATCCAATTCCAGGTCCAGGTCTTGATCTGGTCAGAGCCCAGAACCAGACCTAGATCCAGTTCCAGGTTGGGATCCAGTTCCAGGCCTGATCCGGGTCTGAGTCTAGGTATGGGCTCGGACCCAGATATAGGCCCATACCTGGGCCTGGAATTGGACCTGGCCTAGAACCGGACCCAAACCTTGACCTGGGCCTGGAACTGGACCAGCGCCCAGAAACGGACCCATATCTGGAACTGGACCCGGGCCCAGAAACAGACCCAGGTCCAGTTCCAGGTCAGGTTCTGGGCACTGGTGAGGGTCAGGGTTTGGGTCCAGTCCTAGGCCTGGGTCCAATTCCAGGCCTAGATCTGGTCTGATCTGGGTTTGTGACCAGACCCTAATTCGGTCCAGACCCAAGCCTGGTTTGGGTCCAGTTCTAGGCCCGGGTACAATTTCAGGGCCGGGCCTGGAACTGAACCTGTGTCTGTTTCTAGGCCCAGGTCAAGTTCCAGGGTGGGATCCAGTTCCAGACCTGGTCCGGATCTGGATCTAGGTCTTGGTTCGGACCTAGATCTAGGCCCAGACCTGGGCCTGGAATAGGAAATTGTCCCATATCCGGAACTGGACCAAAGCCCAGGTCCAGTTCAAGGTCAGGTTCTGAGTGCTAGTCCATTTCCAAATCAAGGTCAGGGTTTGGGTCAGGTTCTAGGCCGGGTCTAATTCAAGGCCCAGGTCTGGAACTGGACTGGACCCAAACCCTGACCAGTGCCCAGAACCTGACCTGGAACTGCACCTGGGTCCATTTCTTGACCCTGGTCCAGTTCCAGATATGGGTCCGTTTCTGGGCGCTGGTCCAGTTCAAGGTTCCGGTTACGGTTTAGGTCCGATTCTAGACCCAGATCCAATTCCAGGTCCGGGCCTAGATCTGGTCAGAGCCCAGAACCAGACCTAGACCCAGACCCTTGACCTGGGCCTGGAATTAGACCAGCGTCCAGAAACGGACCCATATCTGGAACTGGACCCGGGCCCAGAAACAGACCCAGGTCCAGTTCCAGGTATAGGAAATTGTCCCATATCCGAACTGGACCAAGGCCCAGAACTGGGCCCAGGTCCAGTTCAAGGTCAGGTTCTGAGTGCTAGTCCATTTCCAAATCCAGGTCAGGGTTTGGGTCTGGTTCTAGGCCGGGTCAAGTTCCAGACCTGGGCCTGGAACTTGACCCGGACCCAAACCCTGACCAACGCCCAGAACCTGACCTGGAACTGCACCTGGGTCTGTTTCTTGACCCGGGTCCAGTTCCAGATATGGGTCCATTTCTGGGCGCTGGTACAGTTCAAGGCCCCGGTTAGGGTTTAAGTCCGGTTCTAGACCCAGATCCAATTCCAGGTCCGGGCCTAGATCTGCTCAGAGCCTAGACCCAGACCGGGACCAGGCCTGGAACTGGATTCCAACCTGGAACTGGGCACGGGTCCAGTTCCAGGTTGGGATCCAGTTCCAGACCTGGTCCGGATCTGGATCTAGGTCTTGGTTTGGACCTAGATTTAGGCCCAGACCTGGGCCAGGAATAGGAAATTGTCCCATATCCTGAACTGGACCAAAGCCCAGAACTGGGTCCAGGTCCAGTTCAAGGTCAGGTTCTGAGCACTAGTCCATTTCCAAATCCAGGTCAGGGTTTGGGTCTGGTTCCAGGCCTGGGTCCTATTCCAGGCCTAGATCTGGGTCTGAGACCAGACCCGGACCAGACTCTGACCAGACCCAGGCCTGGTTTTGGTCAGGTTCTAGGCCGGGTCAAGTTCCAGGGCCAGGTCTGGAACCAGACCCAAACCCTGGCCAGTGCCCAGAACCTGACCTGGAACTGCACCTGGGTCTGTTTCTTGACCAGGGTCCAGTTCCAGATATGGGTCTGATATGGGCGCTGGCACAGTTCAAGGCCCCGGATAGGGGTTTAGGTCTGGGTCTAGAACTGAGCTCGAACCTGGGCCTGGAATAGGGCCCAGGCCTAAGAACTGGACCAAAACCCTGACCTGGGCCTGGAACTGGACCAGCGCCCAGAAACCCATATCTGACGCTGGACCCGGGTCAAGAAACAGACCAAGTTCCAGTTCCAGGTCAGGTTCTTGGCGCTGGTCCAGTTTAAAGCCTAGATCTGGTCCAAACTGGGTTCGAGACCAGACCTGGACCAGACCCAGGCCTTGTTTGGGTCCAGTTCTAGGTTTCGGTCCAGGCCCAGGTCTGGGCCTGGAATTTGACCTGGGTCCGGTTCTGGGCCGGGGTCAAGTTCCAGGCTGGGATCCAGTTCCAGGCCTGGTCCCAGATCTAAGTCTGGTCTGGATCCAGCCCCGGGCCTAGATTTGGTTGGAGCCCAGAACCAGACCTAGACCCAGACCCGGACCAGGCCTGGAACTGGATCCCAACCTGGAACTGGACCCGGGCCCAGAACCGGACCCAGGTCCAGTTCCAGGCCTGTCTGGGTCTGGGTCCAGGACTGGGCTACAGGGTCTACACTGTTTTAGGCAAACTCTGATCAGGGTCTACACTGTTTGATGCAGACTCTGGTCAGGGTCTATACTGTTTGACACAGACTCTGATCTGGATCTACACTGTTTGACATGAAATCTGATATGGATCTACACTGTTTGTCATGGACTCTGCTCAAGGTCTAAACTCTTGACACTGTCTACACCAGTTATATTCGAAAAATATGAATTAATATCAAACAGTGTAAGAGTCCACGACATCAGGGTCCAAATTGCTTGTTACTGTTGTAATGTCTTTAAACACACACATGCATACACATCCATGCATGCATGCTAGTACACATGCATGTCTTATAACGAAAACTACAAATACCGATACTGAATTTATTTTCTAATATAAAAGTTTAACAATAAATACTCAAACTTTACAAGTCACATGTAACAGTACATATAATCAAACTAATTTTCAATATCATGTTTTCACATACATTTGTACATGTGCAACTATAAACAGGTTTTTGTCTCAAGACATTATTAAATACCTAACATGTAACCGTACATCTAATCCGTCTTATTCTCAATATATTTTCACATACAAAATATCAATATGTATTTGTCTCAAGACATAAGATATCACAGATACTTTAGTATATACAAGTATTAGCAAGTAGGAGTGACCTGTCGTTTTTATTTATAGATTTGGTTTTTTTCAAACTATTCCATTCTATACAAGAGGGTTTTGCTTAAATTGACAAGCCAATTTCTCGTGAAGCTCGTGCAGTTAGTTAGACCCGAAGTGCGATTGCCTATACATTGTAGTGATTAAATCAAATAGTGCAACGCTGAGCCCACCTAATACAATATTGGTATTATCCCAATCTACGGGTCATCTATAAATAAAATCGACAGGTCACTCCTACTTGCTAATATACATTTGACAATTAACAATGAAAATTTTGGATGTGACATCAGAATCAGATCTGTATTATTCCATGAGCAAACAAATAAAGTAGATTTTGGTCTTTTCAGGCAGGTGGCTGCTTAATTAACCCTTTACTCCATAAATAATTTTTTCTATGCCTTTGCCAACAGAGTAGACCCAGATCTGATTCTACAGTTTCTGCTATGACCAAAAATATTTGTGTGTATGTGCTATTATTTCTTACATGAATATTCATGTGGGTGTAAGTTATGAAGAGAGCTCTTTTGGGAGCTTTCTGCATGACTTTCACCTTGCATTAAGTCTGTCTTAACTACAGGTATTGACACTTATTTGATCATCCAGGTATTGATACTTATTGGAAAGTCCAGTCTAGTTTGTAAAAGCCTAAATTGAAATAACAACTTGCATATAATGCGTGACCTGGGCCGTGTTTGGGTCCAGTTCTAGGCCCGGGTCCAATTCCAGGCTCGGGCCTGAGTCCATTTCTGGGCTTGGTTCCAGTTCAAGGCCTGGATCTGGTTCTGGTCTGGGTCCAGTCCAGAGTCCAGGCCCGGTGGTCCAGTTGGTTCCAGGTCTGGGTCTGGTTCTAGGCTCGGACCCGGAGCAGACCTGGACCTGGAACCAGATCTGGGCCTGGAACTGGACCAGGCCCAGATCTGGTTGGGTCCAGGACTGGGTCTGGGTCTGGGTCCAGATCTGGGTCTGGTTCTGGGTGCTGGTCCAGTTCAAGGCCCCCGGTTAGGATTTGGGTCCGGTTCTAGACCCAGATCCAGTTCCAGGTCTGGGCCTAGATCTGGTCGGAGCCCAGAACCAGACCTAGACCCAGACCCGAACCAGGCCTGGAACTGGATCCCAAACTGGAACTGGACCCGGGCCCAGAACTGGACCCAGGTCCAGTTTCAGGCCTGATGGGGGTCTGAGTCTAGGTCTGGGCTCAGACCAAGATACCTGGGCCTGGAATTTGACCAAGCCTTGGCCCATACCTGGGCCTGGAATTGGACCAGTGCCCAGAAACGGACCCATATCTGGAACCGGACCAGGGCCCAGAACTGGACCCAGGTCTAGTTTCAGGCTTGATTGGGGTCGGAGTCTAGGTCCGGGCTCGGACCAAGATCTAGGCCCATACCTGGGCCTGGAATTTGACCCAGCCTAGAACCAGACCTAAACCCTGACCTGGGCCTGGAACTGGACCCGCGCCCAGAAACAGACCCATATCTGGAACTGGACCTGGGTCAGGTTCTGGGCGCTGGTCAGGGTCAGTGTCTGGGCCTGGAACTGGACCTGGGTCCGTTTCTAGGCCCGGGTCCAGTTCCAGGGTTGGATCCAGGCCCGGACCGGGTCTGGGTCTAGGCCCGTACCTGGGCCTGGAATTGGAAATGGTCCCATATCCGGAACTAGACCCAAGCCCAGAACTGGGCCCAGGTTCCAAATCAAGGTCAGGATTTGGATCTGGTCCCAGGCCCAGGTCCCAGGCCCAGGTCCAATTCCAGGCCTAGATCTGGGTCTGAGACCAGACCCGGACCAGACCCAGGCCTGGTTTGGGTCAGGTTCTAGGCCCAGGTCAAGTTCCATCCTGGAACTAATTCTAATTCTGGTCTGGATCTGGGGGCTGGTCCAGTTCAAAGCCCGGGTTAGGGTTTGGGTCCGGTTCTAGGCCCAGATCCAATTCCAGGTCCGGGCCTAGTTTGGTCAGAGCCCAGAACCTGACCTAGACCAGCCCTTGAACTGGATCCCAACCTGGAACTGGACCCGGGCCCAGGTCCAGTTCCTGTCCTGGTCTGGGTCTAGGACTGGGCTCGGACCCAGATCTAGGCCCAGACCTGGGCCTTGGCCGGGGACTAGAACCGGACCCAAACACTGACCTGGGCCTGGAACTGGACCAGCGCCAAGAAAAGGACCCATGACACTGGACCTGGGCCCAGAAACAGACCCAGGTCCAGTTCCAGGTCAGGTTCTTGGCGCTGGCCCAGTTTCAAGCCTTCATCTGGTCCAAAGTGGGTTCAAGGCTGGGGTCCAGTTCCAGGCCTTTTCCAGGTCTGGGTCTAGGTCTGGTTTAAGGCTTGGACCCTGATCCAAGTCCAGACTTGGGCCTGGAACTGGACCCAGAACCGGACCCAGATCTAGTTTCTTGGGCGCTGGTCCATTTTCAAGGCCCCGGTTAGGGTTTGGGTCCGGTTCTACGCCCAGGCCCAATTCCAGGCCCAGGTCCGGAACTGGACCTGGGTCCGTTTCTGGGCCTGGGTCTAGTTCCAGTTCCAGGCCAGGTCTGGGTCTAGGTCTTGGTTCAGACCTAGATCTAGGCCCAGACCTGGGCCTGGAATTGGAAACGATCCCATATACGGAACTGGACCCAAGCCCAGAACTGGGCCCAGGTCCAGTTCCAGGTCAGGTTCTGGGCGCTGGTCCAGTTCCAAATCCAGGTCAGGGTTTGGATCTGGTCCCAGGCCCAGGTCCAATTCTAGGCCTAGATCTAGGTCTGAGACCAGACCCAGGCCTGGTTTGGGTCCGGTTCCGAGCCTGGGTCAATTCCAGGCTGGGATCCAGTTCCAGGCCTGGTCCCAGATCTAATTCTGGTCTGGATCTGGGGGCTGGGCCAGTTCAAAGCCCGGGTTAAGGTTTGGGTCCGGTTCTAGGCCAAGATTCAATTCCAGGTCCGGGAACTGGATCCCAACCTGGAACTGGACCAAGGCCCAGAACCGGACCCAAACCCTGACCTGGGCCTGGAACTGGACCAACACCCAGAAAAGGACCCATATCTGACACTGGACCTTGGCCCGGGTCCAGTTCCAGGTCAGGTTCAAGGTGCTGGTCCAGTTTCAAGCCTTGATCTGGTCCAAACTGGTCCAGGTCTGGGTCTAGGTCTGGTTCTGGGCTTGGACCCAGATCTAGGCCCAGACTTGGGCCTGGAACTGGACCCAGAACCAGACTCGGATCTATTTTCTGGGCGCTGGTCCATTTTCAAGGCCCCAGTTAGGGTTTGGGTCCGGTTCTAGGCCTAGATCCAATTCCAGGCCCAGGTCCAGAACTGGACCTGGGTCTGTTTCTGGGCCCGGGGCCAGTTCCAGGGTAGGATCCAGTTCTAGGCCTGGTCTGGGTCTAGGTCTGGGCTTGACCTTGATCTAGGCCATGAGTTGGGCCCGGGCCTAGAACCAGACCCAAACACTGAACGGGGCCTGGGCCTGGACCTTGACCAGCATCCAGAAATGGACCTATATCTGGAACTGGACCCGGGCCCAGAACCGGACCCAGATTCAGTTCCAGGTCAGGTTCTGGGCGCTGGTCCAGTTCCAAGCCCAGATTGGGGTTTGGGTCCGGTCCTAGGCCTGGGTCCAATTCTGGGCCTAGATCTGGTCCTATCTGGGTTCAAGACCAGACCTGGACTAGACTCAGGCCTAGTTTGGGTCCCGTTCTAGGCCCGGTCCAATTCCAGGTCTAGATCCGTGTGATCAGGGTCTACACTGTTTGGCATTCATTCGTACTTTTCAATTTTTCAATCGGCACAGACAGTCTGCCTTATAATAAAAACCACAAATACTGATACTGAATTTATTTTCTAATACATATAACATATAACAGTAATTTCTAATTTTCAATACACTGTACAACTATCAACATGTTTGTGTCTCAAGACATTATTAAATATCACAGATACTTTAGTACATACAAGAGACTACATCAAAATCAGATCTATATTATTCCATAAGAAAAGAGTAGATCCTGATCCTAAGGAGCTTTCTGATCTGGGTCTACTCTGTTTGCAAAGGTTTTGATTTCTCCATCTATCTTTTCTAAAAGTATGCAGCCCTGCATTCAGTAATGGTTCACGTGAGCAACTGGTTGCAACCAGAGACTTGCCTGCATGACCACCAGTCTTAAATACAGGTATTGACACTTATTTGATCATCCAGTCTAGAGGAATAACAACTAGAGTTGTAATAAAATTATTCCTGAACTGGTTGAGATGTGAAAATAATTACATTTGGGTTGTCAACCTGAAATGTAATTAAATACCGAAATGTAATAAACGCACATACACGCATGCAAAAATATGCATGTATGCGTGCGTGTATACTGAAGCTAGACCCCCAACCGACCCAACCAGACTGGATTGGACTGATTAGGTGGGATCGGACACAGATCGGATTGGACCTGGAACTGGACCTGGGTCTAGAACTGGACTCTGGTCCGGTCCAGTTCCAGGCCCAGGTCTGGATGGCTCCAGGTCTAGGTCCAGTTCTAGGCCAAGGTCTGGTTCCAGGCCTGGGTTTGATCTTGATCTGGTTCCGGTCCAGGGCCCGGGTCAGGGTCCAGTTCTGGGCCAGGGTCTGGTTCCAGTCCGAGGTCCGGTCCAGTCGGGTCCAAACAGACCCGAGTCTGTAACAGGACTCGTGTCTAGAACTGGATCTGGACCAAGAACCGGACCTGGGCACAGAACTGGACCCAGGCCCAGAACCAGGCCCTGGTGTATGACTGGACCAGGGTCTTGAACCGGAACCCAAAACTGGATTCAGGCCCAGAACTGGACCCAAAACCAGTTGCAGGTCCGGGTCCAGTTCCAAGGTCTAGAACTGAATCCAGACCCAGCCCAGAACTGGACCCAGACCTGGGCCTAGAATTGAACCCAGGCCCTGAACCAGTTCAGGCCCAGGTCAGGTCCAGGTCTGAGCACAGACCCTGGTCTGGTACAGGGCCTGGGTCCAGTTCCAAGCCCAAAGTCTGGTTCAATGCCCAGAACCGGTTCCAGGCCTGATTTGGTTGGGTCCGGTCTGGTCTGGTCGGGTTCCAAACACAAACCCGGGCCTGGAACCGGGCCAAGAACTGGACCCAGACCCGGACCTGGGCCTAGAATTGCACCCAGAACCTGACTCGGGCCCAAAACTGGACCCAGACCAGACCGGACCCAGACCCAAAACCGGTTCCAGGCTCGGGTCCAGTTCCAGGCTGGGATCCAGTTCCAGGCCTGGTCCAAGATCTATGTCTGGCCTGGATCTGGGCCAGTTCAATGCCCTGATTAGGGTTTGGGTCCCGTTCTAGGCCTAGATTTGGTCGGAGCCTAGAACCAGACCCGGACCAGGCCTGGAACTGGATCCTAATCTGGAACTGGACCAGGGCCCAGAACCGGACCCAGGTCCAGTTCCAGGCCTGGTCCAGTTCCCGGTCTGGTCTGGGTCTAGGACTGGGCTCAGACCCAGATCTAGGCCCGGACCTGGGCCTGGAACTGGACCAGCGCCCAGAAAAGGACCCATATCTGACACTAGAACCGGGCCCAGAAACAGACCCAGGTCAGGTTCTTGGCGCTGGTCCAGTTTAAAGCCTTGATCTGGTCCAAACTGGGTCCGAGCCCTGGTTTGGAACCAGTTATAGGTCCGGGTCCAAATCCAGGTCCAGGTCTGGAACTGGATCTAGTTCCGGCTCTGGGCCCGGGTCAAGTTCAAGGCTGGGATCCAGTTCAAGGCATGGTCAAAATCTGGGTCTAGGTCTGGTTCTGGGTTTGGATCAGTTCCAGGCCAGGATCAGGGTCCAAACATAGACCAGGGCCTGGAACTGGGCCAAGAACTGGACCCAGACCAAGGCCTAGACCCAGACCATACCGGACCCAGACCCAAAACTGGTTCCAGGCCCGGGTCCAGTTCCAGGCCCAGATCTGAAACCAGACCAGACCTGGGCCTTGAACTGCAGACCTGGGCCTTGAACTGAACCCAGGCCCAGAACCAGTTCAAGGCCCAGTTCTGGTTCTAGGTCCGGGTCCAAGCACAGAACCGAACTAGACCTGGGCCCAGAAATGAAACCAGTTCCAGGCCAGGGTCAAGTTCTTGGCCTGGGTCGGGTTCCAGGTCCGGTACGGGTCTGAGCCCATGCCCAGAACCAGACCTGGAACTGAACCCAGAACTAGTTCTGGGTGTGAATCTGGTTCTAGGCTGGGACCCGGACCCGGGCCTGAAACTGGACCCAGAGCTGAAGGGATCCAAGACCTGAGCCTGGAACTGGACCGGGCCTAGAACCGGACCTTGACCCAGACTGGGTCCGGTTCCAGGCCTGGGTCTGGTCTGAGTCAAGATCCATTTCTGGGCTCTGATCTGACCATGCCTGGGCCTAGAACAGGAACTAGATCCAGACCCAGATCCAGACCAAACCAAGGCCTAGACCTGAGCCGGGCCTGGAACCAGACCAAGACCAGACCAGACCCAGGCCTGGAATTTGACCCAAGTCTGGAACCAGACCCGGACATGCATGTGTGTGTATGCGTGTGTAATATGGAAAAATCCGAAGTGAGAGGGCTTTTCTAAAACTGTCCTTGAATCTGTAAGGGTACTTTTCAACGAAGATTGACAGTTTATTAGATTTCCGGATTTTATTACAATTCAGGCTGACAACCCAAATGTAATAACATTTTCGCATCTCACCATTTTATTATAATGCCAGTGATTACAATTCAGGTTGTAACAGGGGTTTTACAATAAACAAAAGTGGCACCTAGTCTTAAAAATACAGTTTGAATGCATGTGAAAGATTTACAACCAACAAACATGTACAGCGAAAATGGTTTTAACCCTTTCCCTCATATAAACACTTCCATGCCTTTGCTAACAAAGTAGACCAAGATCACACTGCTCCTGTAGGAGCTGTCTGATTAGGGTCTACTCTATGTGCTTACGAAATTAAATAGATCATAAGTCAAATAGATCAAATCATGCATAAACATGCCTCTATGCCTCTGTAGAAGTCACTTCTTGAAACTAGCAAAAATAGAGCAAATGCTCTATTTATCACAATAGTTTCAGAAAGTGATTTTTACAGAGGCCTCAAAAGGGAATGGTTAATCAATTGGTCTACTATTCTACAGCTACATTCTTAACCCTTTCTTTATTAGCTGCATTTAATGATGGCATATGTACACAGGATGTTTTGGTTAGGCAGAAAATGTAGGATCAGATCTACATTATATAATAAGCAAACAGAGCAGACCCTGATCAGACAGCTCCTGGGTCTATGCTTGAAAAGGCACTTATATGAAAGAACCCTTGAAAGAAAGGGTTAAGCCTTTAAAAGCAGTTACAAAATTGTTGCTTCTTATTTAGCCCTTCACTTCATGCATATTTTTAAAATAATGGCATTACAAAGAAAAGAACATACTTTTTTGTGGCATATGAAGGATATTGCTAGCCCTGGCAAAATATAAGTTATAAAAGCAAAAATGAGTTAAGTGTAACACTTGCTGGTGTCATAGAAAAGGAACAGTTGAACACACAGAACTCATAACTCCATAAATATGCATTTTCACACCTTTGCAAACAAAGTAGATCCTTCTCAGATAGCTCCTGCAGGAGCCTTCTGACCAGGGTCTGCTCTGCTTGCATATGAAATATATGTTTTTATTTATTATGTCAATATTTAGAGTAATCATTCTGCGTACATTATTCACTTAAGGATGTTTGGCATATAGTGCAGACTCTGGTAAGATGACACAAATGGCAGCTGAACTGACAGAGCAACAGATAAAGGTGCATACATGTATTCAAATACTAAAACCGTCATGTCTCCATCAAACCCTATGTTGTGACCATTATTGTCACAACCTATGCTCTGGTGGAGAAATATAGAAACTATTTTTGAAAATGTTTGTAACGATATTTCCCTAATAACCATTTATGCAAGAATTGATTTTTTTATACATAACCTTTTTCAAGGGATTTGAAAATCAAATCAAAAACTATAATTTCTTAAGCAAACAGAGTTGACCCCGATCAGATGGCTCCATCAGGAGCCATCTGATCTGGGTCTACTCTATTTGCAAAGGCTTGAAAAAGCATTTGTATCAAGGAAAGGGTTAATTTTATCTGGTCCTCTGACAGTGTATACAAGCTTTCCACATAATACCAGCCATTTTAGAGTCAAAACTAAACAATACTGCACTCTCATGACAATCCTTTTACATGCAAAATATTGTGTCATCGAACAGACATCACATTTATCCTAGATGTTCCATCAATCAATCTCCCTTCTCTAACAGTTTATAAACTTAAAATATTTGAAGCAATGCAGAATTGACTTATTTGCCTTTACGCTATGAATATTCATGTGTGAAATAGTACATGAATTATTATCCATTATCTTCATATATACTATGGTACATGAACATGAAAAAAGTTGGCCCAGGTAAAATCAGCAAAATCAGACCTGTTAGCCAACAGAGCAGACCCTGTTCAGGCAGCTCCTACAGGAGCCATCTGATCTGGATCTTCTCTGTTGGCAAAGGTGCTAAAATGCATATTTATGGAGTAAAGGCTTAAACTGAATCTTATGGAGTAGCAAAAAGAGAGCAAACCCTGATTAAAGTGCTTCTTCATGAGCAGTCTGATCTGTGTCTGCACTGTTTGCCTACAATTGTCTGTTTGAATATTTAGGATAATTACAGTACTGTCATTTTAACCCTTTCCCTGTTGAATATTCATGTAAGAAATAATGACACGATGAATATTTATTAGCTGAATGTTAATAATGGCATATGTACAAATGATTTTTTGGTATGAATCAGATCTATTTAAATTGCATAAGCAAACAGAGCAGACCCTGATCAGACAGCTCCTACAGGAGCTGTCTGATCTGGGTCTACTCTGTTTCCAAAGGCGTGAAAATACATATTTATGAAGGAAAGGGTTAAACACACCAGTGTCATGCATATTCGCCAACTTGAAAATATTCCCACTGATTATAAACCTTTTAGCCTGCTGAGCAAATTATACCTGCAGAATTTTTCACCTACTACAATTTCAAAATTCAAATTATAATCAATTTGTCTACCAAAATACAATCAGGATGTCAAACAGTTTGGATTTTAATGAGACGCCGAGTTACTCGGCATCTCATCTGGATCCAAACTGTTTGCAAAGGTATTCATCTATCCACCCATAGTAGGCTCAAGGTTAACTGACTTCACCATAAACAGTGTGCTAACAGAATGACTTCACTATCTACTAACTCGTGTCCATATTATAAAACTTCTGAGTCATCCGAGTTCATTCTAAAGTATCTGATTGGTCAAATTTTGAGATTGAGATGCTTGAGAATGAATTCAGATTCAAGCAAAATGTTTTTATCTGTGGGCAATGATTTATACTCCAAAAATACCTGAGAAAGTTTAACCTCCGTATGCATACATATAAAACCATCCTCTCTAACTGTTGAAACCCTCATGGATTTGCAACGCATCCCCTAGCTAGCAGCACTGCCGACATGGCTTCACAAATTCTCACCTTTTTTCTCTCACATCAACTTCTACATCTTCACCTGGCACCTCTAACAGAAAGTTCCTAGCCTAACATGTAGGTTGTATATACCGGTAACCCATTTGTGAACAGCGTCCCCTTAAAAGGACATAGGCAAACAGTGTAGACCCTGAACAGAGGGCTCCTGAAGGAGCCTTCTGTTCAGGGTCTGCACTGTTTGCTAACCAATATGGGGGTAAATGGGTTAATTAGTAACACACAGAGTATTTCATTCTAACCCCTCATTTTGATGGATGCCCATAGTTTTTTTTGGCTATACGTCAGCGATTAAACTTTATGGAGGCAGCTGGTGTAGAACTTTTTGAGGTGTATTGTTCAGGAATGTCTTTTTCATACTCATCCACATCGATCATGTCTTCATCCAGTGAGGCCGTAAGTTGCTGCAGCAGTACATCCAGGGCCTGGAAATGTCAATTCATAATATTTTAACCCTTTCCTGTTCAATGTTATTAGTTTTGAAAATTGAATACCGCTTAAACATTGCTGCTTTTGCTTTCGAAGGATCTCTTCTTATGTAAAGTTTCATGACCCTATGTCAAATACTGTTCCTAATTATTAAGAAACCAAATCTGCCACTTTTTCCCCTTCTTAGTGGTCGAAATATTAGATCAGAGCTATTCAAGTATTTACGTATTATATTAACTCATTCTCTCCTAGGCTATTTTTAGACCCAACCTCATTGAATAAATCTACCAAAAAGGAGCATTAACTATAGAAAAGGGGAGTTTTAGTTTTAGGGGTAATGTGTTAATTCCCTTTTTGGAATATTTTCTTCATTGTGTTTTAATTTAGGCACCTTATCTGGTCCTCTGATCATTTGAGATCATGAATTCTATATATTTAGTCTATACTATAAACAGACAGAGATAATTCTGGTTTAGAGGGGGTTTACTGTAGAATACTAGTATTTGTGTTGTAAAATGGAAAACATTTTATACATACCACATCAGTGACAGCTTTCTGGTGTAATTTCCTAACTGGTGAATTTTTCAGTGTCTTCCTTCTTTGTGTAGTTACTTCAAACAGTCGTCCCAGCAAAAGGTTTGTGACCATGTCTGAAAAGAAACAGTGCATGTCGTTGAACCTGTTAGTCATGACAAAACCCACCAAACAGTAGATCCAGATCAATCACCTCGTATCAGATGAGACATCTATCCTGGGTTTGCACTGTTTGATAAACAACATTATCTACAATATTTTATATCGAGGGCTTGGTGCAAAACTATTGAATGAATAGACAAGAGATGTCACAGTCACGTGACAAATGCCCCCAAAAATTGTACCCTGTGACCTTGACCTTTGACCCATGGACCAGGGAGTTGATACATCATCTTTGTGTGGTGAACATTTGTGCCAGGTTCCTTTGAAATCCATTCACAGATAAACAAGTAATTGTACCCTGTGACCTTGACCTTTGAGATATGGACCAGGGAGCTGAAAGCGACACATCGTCTTTGTCTGGTGAATATCTGTGCCAAGTTATATTGAAATCCATTGATAGATAAAGATGTTACAGACCGGACACAAAATTTGTCACAAAGTAATTGTATTCTGTGACCTTGACCTTTGACCCATGGACCTGGGAGTTGAACGCGACACATCGTCTTTGTGCGGTGAACATTTGTGCCAAGTTATATTGAAATCCATTGATAGATAAAGAAGTTACAGGCCGGACACGAAATTTGTTACAAAGTAATTGTACCCTGTGACCTTGACCTTTGACCCATGGACCTGGGAGTTGAACGCGACACGTCGTCTTTGTGTGGTGAACATTTGTGGCAAGTTATATTGAAATCCATTGATAGATGAAGAAGTTACAGACCGGACACGAAATTTGTGACAAAGTAATTGTACCCTGTGACCTTGACCTTTGACCCATGGACCAGGGAGTTGAACGCGACACATCGTCTCTGTGTGGTGAACAATTGTGGCAAGTTATATTGAAATCCATTCATAGATGAAGAAGTTACAGACCGGACACAAATTTGGGACGGATGGAAGGACAGACGGACGGATGGACGGAAGGACGGACAGACGGAAGGACGGACAATGCGATCACTATATGCCCGCCTTTGGGGGCATAAAATAGAAAACAAAATGGTGTTATTTTGTGTTGTTGTATCCGTCTAATGCATCTGCATGTTAATAGAATAGCAGAAAGTCATTTGTCCCACATTTGAACGGATAGTTTTATGGATATTTGACATGTATCTTGATATGTTGTTACATACTCTATGCCTTTTAAAATTGTGTTAATTTTGTAGCTTGATTGACACTGTGTTCATATGTTGTGTTGTGTTGGGTTTTTTACTACGTAAACAAGTGATGAGAAAAAGATTAACTCAGACAGTCAAGCTCAATCCAGTCAGTGTAGTTTAATGGTAGAACACCTTCTTGCCAAGGTTTGAGAAGGAAGTCTGGGTTCAAATCCCAGCACTGGCTATTGAAGAAGGTTTGAGATGAATCAGTGCATTATTTTATTTAATTAACTAGAACTTACCAAATTTCAAGGAAATTACTTCATTCTGTTCATACTGCTTAATAATTTTTGTTGAAAGTACTTTGGTTATATAACCCTTTACTCCATAAATATGTCTTTCTATCCTTTGCAAACAGAATAGACCCAGATCAGGAGCTCATGTAGGAGAAAGATGACTGGAAAGTGAAGAAAACCAAGGACCTGGGGTCCACAAGCAGTACTACATGATCATTTCCTGTATTGTCAGTGTAAATTTGGTAGAATGCCTCTTGGATTGGATCTAGAGGAATAATAGCATGGCTGTTTTGAGATAATGTGAAACGACTTAACCTGTACATGTACTAAATGAATATTCATGAGCTAGATGATTCTTATGGGATATTAATAAAGAACTTTTTACATGGAAGATGACTTTGAATTTTTACACGGAAAAATTTTGACCACACATTTTCTCCAAAACCTTTGGTCACATAGTACAGGACATTGGAAATATTTGTCATGGCAGAAACTGTAGAATCATAATCTGTATTATCTGTATCATAAGCAAACAGAGCAGACCCATATCAGACTTCTCCTATAGGAGCCATCTGATTTTGGTCTACTCTGTTTGCAAAGGCATAAAAAGGCCTATTTATGGAGTAAAGGGTTGGTTGTTTCACTGATCATTAGTTTCCCGCCACAGAGGTAAAGGGGCATTTATTAGGAAGAATACGGTATCGAAACTTTGCTGACACTGGCAAATGTCTTGTCTTACCTTCCTACAGTATATCAGCTCTTAGGTTTACTCTTGTCCTGATAATAGTGACATAACTGGCATTTGTAAACAGTTTGGATCCAGATCAGACACCAAGCAACTCTGCATCTGATCAGGATCCAATCTGTTTAACACTCTGTTAACCCTTTCCCTGTTAAATATTCATGTCAGAAATAATGATATCATGAATATTTATAAGCTGACGTTTCATAAAAGCATATGTACACCGGATGTGTTGGTATTGGTAGAAACTGCTGAGTCATAAGCAAACAAAGAAGACCCTGATCAGACGACTCCTATCAGAGCTGTCTGATTTGGGTCTACTCTGTTTGCAAAGGGCTGAAAAGGTGCTCATATGAAAGAAATGGTTAAAAGTAAATTGTAACAAATCAGAATCTGAACAGACATTAATCCGAGTAGACCATAACTAGACAGCTCCTGTAGGAGCCATCTGATCTGGGTCTACTCTGTTTTGCTTACAAAAAGTATAGATCTGATTCTACAGTATCTGATTCTACAGTTTCTGCATTGGCCAGAGTCTTGTGGTTATATGCAATTACAAATATAATCTAATTAATATTCATGATGTAATTACTTCTTACATGAATATTCATCAAATAAGGGTTAAGTCATGTTTACTGCAGTATGAAAGTGCAATAACTTGGGTCATGTACAAGTGTATTTGCCAAGAATGGATATCATACTGACATTTCACAGAGATAACACAATTCTACAAAACAATCAAACACCGCCCAGTGAACACTTTGGACCAAGATTAGATAATAATCTCATTTTAATGTTGAACTTTTTATATACATGCCATTTTACAGATTACATTGACACCTCAGTATCAGATAAATCAAGATTCAAGCCAAAGAACGGACATATATAAGTGCACCAAATAAACAAGTCAACTCATACATTAAAGACCATATGGACATTGCTAGCAGGATGAACCCATCAGCTTCTGCATGTGACAAGCAGCATCTGATTAAACTCAGTCCCATTTGCAGTATGGATGGCCAAAACACACTTTCCCCATAAAGATGCCTTTTCACGCCATTGCAAACAGAGTGGACCCAGATCAGACAGCACCTATAGGAGCCGTCTGATCAAGATCTACTCTGTTTGCTTATGAAATTGTAATAGAGTTGACACTTCCGTTTCTATAAATACCAAAAACACCTGCATACATATAATATACATACAGTCTAATCACGATACTACGAATCACGTTCGAACGAAATACCGGTTTGCTACGAATAACACCCCAGGTCCCGGCCGATTTTGTTCTTGTTTCAATTGCAAAAAGATGCAAAAGTACGAAAATGCGAAACTACGAAAAACACGTTATTGCGAGAGGTTTTCGTAGTCCCTTAAACACAAAAACAGTGGCAAAAAGATGCATTTTTACGAATCTCACCTGTGCGATGTTTTCACACTTCTGAGAGACATTCGTCGCTCCAGTCAGCATAATTATCCATTGTTGACACATCTGGCCTGCCCGATACGCTTTAATGATCAGCACCCGTGTTTGTTTGTGACAGGATTAGACTAACTACATATCAAATGTCGCAAATGATTAAAGCTTGTATCGTGCAATTATGCACAATTACGTTTTCACACACATCGTGTTATAAATGATTACCATACAGGCATACTGATGTGTTTGTTTGTAGTCAATGTCTCAAAGCATATAAAACGTATATGCCAAACTTATAAAACCAGTTACACTGGTCATCAAACCTGTGTCTACACTGCTTCTATACGCATATAAACGATATCACAGTTTTCTATGCATTTTGTTTTTATTCCTGAATAAAAATATGAATGTATTGATTCGTTTCTTGTTTTATACATAACCCTTATGGATTGCTAGAAAGTTCGAGTTCATGTCTCTAGTTAAAGGGAGCATTTAAATACTAAAATCCTTATGCTGTCACCAAATTCTACGTTGTCACTTCACGTTCGAAAGAATAGTCACAGAATATGGTTTGATGAAAAAGAACGAACAGAATCTTTGGAAATGACTCGTTTACTCCCTCCTATCTAGAGTTTGATGAGCTGGCATTGCGCTGTTCGTGTTTTTTACATAACCCGTTATGCACTGGCATATGACATTACACATTATGATTTGACCACCTCTTGCATGAGGCGTGTGATACAAAATCATTAATGTACACTGTAGTAAGCGGGAATGTGAGTAGATTGTCAAACAAGGCATAAAATATATTAAATATAACACAAACATGTACAGGAATATCTTTATTATGCAACAGTAAATTGCGACAATATTATTACATATAATGACCAATACAATAGCGATGTATGGTATGTGTATGCATTCACTACGAAACCGAGAAAAGGTTTGTGGAAATTAGTTTGTATCCTAAAGATGCATTAATACGAAAATGCGAAACTACGAAAAATCGGCCCGACCCCGTCCCGATTCGTAGTATCGCGATTAGACTGTACATGTATATACTTCAGCTTATATATATTCATGATGTCATAATTTCATACATGAATATTCAACAGAGAAAGGGTTAAACTTTGTCCTGTTTGCAGTGCCGGTGGTCAAAACACAGTCAACTCTTTACTCTTTTCCCTCATAGAGACACTGTTTGACACCTTTGCAAACAGAGCAGACCAAGACCTGACAGCAGAAGCCATTTGATCACAGTCTGCTCATGAAATTATAATAATCAGTTTCTGCTTTGGCCAAAAATCCTACTGTCATATCTAATAGGGCTGACTATTGGGGCCAGTTTCGACTATTGCAATACTATTGCTATTGCTGAAAGTACTATTGCGATACTATTGCTATTGCTCGAAACTATTGCAATACTATTGCAATAGTTATTGCCAAGATTTGAAAACTTGTAAATGCAAATTTGCACAGTGTAAGATATAACTTTGCTGTAAATACTTACTAAAAATGTTTGTGGAAATTATTTAAAATGAATTGGGCTTTGCCACTTGTATTTTACCGCTTTTGTTTTTAACAAACTCGATCTCCGCGATGGTCGACGCCATCTTGAAAACACAATGCCAATTATATGAAAGAACTATCGATAGTCAGAGCAACTATCGCAATAATCTATCGTCAGTTGGAAATAACTATCGATAGTGTAATTGGGATAGAGAACTATCACGATAGTTCGATAGTTTGATGTATTGTTACACCACTAATATCTAACATGAATATTGATTAGCTAAACTCACAATGTAGACATGAACAAATCTGATTTGACTCTTCATTGTAAGACTATCCACTCTTCTTTCAACATACCTCATATACAGGCCCTAAGCATTCTGAAGCATCTGATTGGTCAGATTTTGAGCTAGCTGACCAATCAGATACTTGAGAATGAAAATGCTGCAAGTACAGGTGAATATTGACCAGTTGCCTACACAGTTTTCAAACTTTCACTTGACCCTGTTAAAGTTATGATTGGCATGTGACACTTACCATCCATATATTTGTTGGCATGGTCACTCTCCGTCCACACCTTGCCCTGTCTGGCTAGTAAGGTTAGCAGATAATCCAGCATGAAAGTCTCTACCAGCTTGTCTCCTGCGTGACTAGATACCTACAACAAACAGACAAGCTGTAAAATATACTCTCAGTGACTGGTTACTTAAACATTTATTCCATAAATATGCCTTTCTATACCTCTGCAAACAGAGAAGACCCAGATCAGATGGCTCCTGTAGGAGCCGTCTGATCAGGGTCTACTCTGTTTGCTTATAATAAAGATCTGATTCTATAATGTCTGACATAGCCAAAAGGTCATGTGTTCATGTGCCACAATAAAACAATCTAATTAATATTCATGGTGTTATTATTTCTTACACGAATATTCATGGAGTAATGGTAAAAAGAAATTGCATATTTTGGACTGACAATCATTTCGTCCTAGCCTTGGCATCTGGAGATATTTCATGTGAGGAAGCCTTCCAGCTGGCTTGCTGTAGGTCGGTAGGTTTACCCAGTTGTTCTTCTGTGCATGAAACATGGCAATTTGTTAGATGCACAGAAAAACCTCTGTGGTGTTCCTCCACCTGTAATTAGCAGCAATCTTACTGGAATACTTTAACCCTTCACTCCATAAATATTCATTTAAGAAATAATAACCTTGTGAACATTAATTTGATTGTTATAATATCACATGGACACATGAATTTTGGCAATGTCAGAAACTGTAGAATCAAATCTATATTATATCACAAGCAAACAGAAATGTCTGATTTGGGTCTACTCTGTTTGCAATGGAGTACAAAGACATATTTGACCCTTTCCCTGTTCTATATTTAGTCCAAATTTCAATACCTACTGTATATTCATAGACAAAATTCCAGTAGTAAACAGAGCAGACCCTGATCAGATGGCTCCTATAGGAGCCATCTGATCTGGGTCTACTCTGTTTGCAAATGTGCTAAAAGGCATTTATATGTGGAAAAGGGTTAAGGAGTAAATGGTTAAAGTGGCGTAAAGTCCCAATACCAGTTCATAGACAACCAGGGCTTGAAATAACCAACCAATTCTCAAAAATACTCTCAATCGTGTTTACTTGGTCCCCAGCCTCTGCCAGTCTAGTACAAACTGGAACCAGCATGCTCATTTGAAAATATCATTGATTTTTTTATGTTTGATTGTGTATGTGACTTCCAGACTTCCCGCGACACCATCTACCAATGTTACAGGCCCAAATGACAAAAATATACTCAAAAGTTGTATTCTGCAATGCCTGGTACTAAACACTTCACATCTACTATTCATGGTTATTGTGTATACCAAATATAAATTAATTCTACAAATTTCAAATTAACCTATTCCCTCATATTGACGCCCTTTGACGCCTCTGTAAAAGTCACTTTTTGAAACTATTGTGATAAAATAGAGCATTTGCTCCCCATGGGGAGCAAATGCTTTATTTATCACAATGGTTTCAATACTACACATTTTTCAAATTTTCCTTTTCTCTAGTAAATGCTCCTTTTCGGTAGATTTATTCAAAGAGGTTAGATCTAAAATAGCCTATGAGGTAATGGGTTAAAAGAAGGAGTTTGCGACACCAACTACCCAGGTTACAAACCCAAAGGACATACAATACTCAAAATTCAAGGGCAGATAATTCTAAAATGCCTGGCACTAAACACATGAATTTAACATTTTGCACATATACTAGTCAAGGTTGTTATGTATGCCAAATTTAAGTTCAATAATTTTCAAATTGAAGGAAGAGTTTGGGACACCAACTACCCATGTAACATGGGTGGTGGGTGTCACAAAGTCCTCCTTCAGTTTGCCCAAATTACAAAAAACACTCAAGGGGAGCTGATTCTACAATGCCTGGCACTAAACACATGAAAATTGTGTCTGGCACATCTGCAAATTGAAAGAGGCATTCATGACATTACCTACCAATGTTTAAATGCAGACGGGTTGACGGACCGACCGGCCACCAGGGTCATTCCTGTATACCCCATCAAAATTTGTTTGTGAAGGTATAATAACTTTCCAATAGACCCTTAACTAGTATCATATCTGTTTGCAAATGACATCAACTACAATAAAAAACCCTCCAAACCGGAATTCTAGAAGAAAAGAGTTTAGATACTTTTAGGCAGGTTGCTGCTTAACGCAGGGTGAAAGTCATGCAGAAAGCTTCTCTAGGAGCTTTCTGCATGATTTCACCTGCATTAAGCTGCAACTGATATTTATACTAATTTTACAAATAGTTTAGAGGTCTTTTACTGTATATAAAAAGTAGCATTTTGAAGAAATGAGATAGCTGTATAAGGTTTACCTCCTTCAGTTCCCTTCTCATCACCTTGGTGTCGTAATGACTGAGTACCTCTTTGGCTATTACAGGTACCTCCTCCGAAAGTTCTTCCTCTATTACAACATCCCGTATAAAATCCTCACCAATAATATCCACCATGGCATCTTCTATCTGTGGAGTCAAAATGGCATTTTTTTAATGGCATTTTTTGAGACCAAAATTCGGCTCACATTCCCCTAACCAAAACTATATATTTTTCCACAATCTTTGTTGCGGTTTCCCAATAGAAAAATTCATTTTGAGGAAGAGTAATTTGATAAATTTTGATCTAATAAGTCTCAAAATACTTTGTATGACAATTTAAAACTTAAGAAAGAGTCAAAACCGTGTGTTCATTTCATCTGCTCATTTGTCATCTGCTGCTAAATTGTCGTCAACAACATTTTCAAAACTTTTCATTTTCTTTCTTTTATTTTTGGTTTGCAGAATATAAATCTTGAGTGACAAACAGTTTTGATCTAAAATCAGACCCAACATTTTGTGTGGCCTGATCTGGATCCAAACTGTTTGCATAGGTCATATATGATTCCCTAACATTTTACACTACATATATGCGCTTTTGAACGCACATATCCAGTGTGAAGAGCGCTATATAAATGTGGTATGATAATAATTATATTTCCCCTGTGAAATGGTGCCATCAACCTTTTCCCATATCATGTAAATGGACTGATCAGAATATATGGGTTTACTTTAACCCATTCCCTCATATTGACGACTTTTGACGACTCTGTAAAACTCACTCTGTGAAACCATTGTGCTAAATAGAGCATTTGCTCCTGTAGGAGCAAATGCTCTATTTATCACAATGGTTTCAAACTACAAAATTCTAAAATTTACCTTTTCTCTAGTTAATGCTCCTTTTTGGTAGATTTATTCAAAGAGGTTGCATCTAAAAATAGCCTATATGGAAATGGGTTAAATCAACACAATAAATGTTACCTTTATTACCCAAACTATTCAGAACCCAATCTTCCCTATCTATGGGTTCATCAAGCTGAATACTGTATCCCTTTCCCTCTTCTATATTTATTCCAAATTTCAGTACCTTCTGAATATTCATGAATAAAATAGTAATAATGAAATACGAAAGGTGGAGTATTGATGCCATTTTAAGGAACAGAAATTTTAAAATTGTGTAGTTTTTAAACCATTGTCACATATACTGTATTTGATCCTATGGAGTAAATGCTCTATTTATCACAAGGGTTTCAACAAGAGCACCGCAAGCGGGTGCCAACACTTGTCTGTCGTCATTGTCAAGATGAACATGCATACCAAAAATGAAGGTTGTAAATGAAAAATTGAAGAAATTATGGTTAATGTTAAGATTTCGGATGACAACGACAACGACGACGCGGTCTCCGGAGTTACGACAATAGCTTGTGATTTCTTCGAAACAGACAAGCTAAAAATGGATTTTTACAGAGGTATCAAAAGGTGTCCATATGAGGGAATGGATTAATATTAAATTTTGGCAGATTAAAGTTTCTTAACGTTATAAGAGCAAAATAGCCTCTGGTGGCTCGAGTGTTCTTGATCTTTGACCTGTTTACCTACTGCATGATACTTACCACTGTTGCACCAATCTCATCCATAAAGTCATTGAACAAGTCATCAAAGATGACCTCATGGTGTTTGTCCTCCACATAGGTACGTGCCATTTCTCGCACAGTTTCCTTGACAATATCGACCGACGACTCTTGCACAGCATCATAGAGCAGTCTTGTAAGGAAGCTTTCAAGCGGGTCCTTGTCATTTTGTGTATACATCATGTGTCTGGAAAATACACCAATTTATATATCAGCCCATACACGAACTTTTATATCAGTAACTCATAAACCAATTCTATATATCAGTAACTCATAAACCAATTCTATATATCAGTAACTCATAAACCAATTATATATCAGTAACTCCCAGTGGAACAATACACCTAAACTAAATGTTGGTGAGTTGGGTCTTGCTAATGCAACTACATAATTTTTAATCTCGCAGCAGACAACACTATTTGCAGAAGACATACACATTGCAATTACTAAAATAGTTATTTCTCCACCAAAAACACAACATATGGTTTTAACTTATACATCTTGTATTATCTGGGCCTCTGCAGATTTGTGTATTATGTGCATAAAAAAAAACATTTCATCAGGATCCAAACATTACTTCACTCTGTATTGTAGAAAAAATGACAGAAGTATTAACTAAAATAAAAACTTTTGCAGATGACAATTGCGAGGAATTAACCCTTTTTCCCACAAAAGTGCATTTTCACGCATCTGCAAACAGAGCAGACCCAGATCAGATAGCTGCTAAAGGAGCCGTCTGATCAGGGTCTGCTCTGTTTGCTAATGGAATTTGAAAGATGTGTTTCTTTACTCTCTTAAATAGTTACAATAATTCTACTTTCAAATTTGCAATACAACATTTTTGTTAATGAATATTCAGTAATTATTGAAATTTGAAATAAACATAGAACAGTGAAAGGGTTAAAACCACCACAGTGCACATTTAATAATCAGCACCTCATTAATTTATCTGTGATAATCTTTAAAATGTCTGAATCAGTGATTAACCCTCACCCTGTTGATATTTATGTAAGAAATAATGACATCATGAATATCTGGCATGACTATGTGTACACAGAATGTTTTGGCTCAGATTGAAACTGTTGATTCAGATCTATATTATACCATTAGCAAACAAAGCAGACCCTGATCAGACGGTTCCTGCAGGAGCCGTCTGATCTGGGTCTACTCTGTTTGCAAATGTCTGAAAAGGAGTTTATAAGAGGGAAAGGTTTAACTATACAATCCATTCGTTACGAAAGGTTTAAATTTGCTAGAGAGCTTTGAATGACAAACAATGCAGACCCTGATCAGAGGGTTCCTCTAGGAGACCTCTGATCTGAGTCTACACTGTTTGTAAGTGCCAGTGCAAACATGTTCCTCATTCAGTTTGTCAAGTATCCTAAATATTTGACCAGACGAAGTTTGGCAAATAGTGTAGACCCTGACCAAACTGATCCTCAACAGAAGGGGCAGTTTGATCAGAGCTTAAACTGTTTGTCACTCTTTTACTTTTCTGATAAAGTTAACATTACTGTGCCAAACTTTACACCCCACTGGAGAGAGCAGATTTGGAGTCCAACTATTTAAACCCTTTACATAATGAATATTCATGAAAGAAATAATGACATCATGACTATTAATTAGATTAACTGTATAATGGCACAAGGACACAGGGTGTTTGGGCAGAAACAGTAGAATCATATCTATATCACTTCATAAGCAAACAGAGCAGACCCTGATCAGATGACTCCTATCTGGTTTACTCTGTTTGCAAAGGCATAGAAAAGCATATTTATGGAGTAAAGTGTTAATGTAAAGAAAAATCGAACAATTGCTTTAGAGTTTAAATAATTCAATTCATCGTCAACATAATGCTCCTAAAAACAAATGACCAACCAATACCAGAATACACACAAAACCCTGCCCACAACTGTAACACCTTTTGATGCCTCTGTAAATGTTACTTTATGAAACCATTGTGGTAAATAGAGCATTAGCTCGACAGGAGCAAATGCTCTATTTATCACACTTATTTCAAAACTACATAAATCTGAAATTTTCTTTATCTGTAATAAATGCTTCTTTTCGGTAGATTTATTCAAAGAGATTGGGTCTAAAATAGCCTATGCAGGAACTTTAGTGAGCAAGCTCACATACCCCCATGCCGCCACATTGCCAGAAAAGAAAAAGTGTTTCCTCATAACAGGTTGTTCTGAAAATCAAACTCATGCAGGCTTTTATTCATAACAATTCTTAAGGTAAATTTAAAATAAATTGGTTAAGAAATCAAAGTGTTAGATGAGGAACAGTGTACATGTATTATGATACATGGACTGACGAACAGACTGGTCAAAAACTATATACATGTACCCCAAGCAACTTTGTTGTGTGCAGTATAGTGACATTATTTATAATATTTAGCTACATACATGTATTATTTTTGTGTGACAAACAATGCAGACCATGTTCATAGGCTCCCCAACGAGCACTTTGATCTGGGTCTACAGTCTGCAAAGATCTTTTTATCACTCTTTCAGTGCAGGAAATGATAAACTAACACCCTTTGCAAATAGTATAGACACAGAGGAGCCCACTGTTTGTCACTTTACACATTTCTTGAATATTCACAGTAAGCTTGACCTGTTCGAGTTTGGAATAGTCCATTTGACAATTCAGAATCGAAAAGATTAATTCAGTAAGGACTCTTTAATTAGAATTACAGTAGAACCCCAATAATGCAATCAATAACGATTACACCTAGATGTCTTTATGAGCAGGTGACTGCTTAATGCAGGACGAAAGCTATGCAGAAAGCTCCTATAGGAGCTTTCTGCATAGCTTTCGTCCTGCATTAAGCTACCACCAGTCTCTGCCTTCCAGAAGTATGCCCCTTTTTGGTGGTCACATTAGAGGGGTTTTACTGTATATGCTTCAATTTCAAACATGCTTATAATTTGTGAAAAGAAAACCATGATGAAAGATTTTGTAAAGTTTTGTAATGCTGGCTAATTAAGATACCCAAAACCAGAAGTCTATAACCACAGACAAGTACAGTTGAACTCTCAAACATCAAGGGACCATACAATTTAGTTTGAGATAAAAGATGTTCTAGTCATCCAATTTATAATCTGACCAATATCTTAAGTTCACAGCTTAATGCAGGTTTAAAGTAATGCTGAAAGCTCCTGCAGGAGCTTTCAGCATTACTTTCGACCTGTATTAAGCTGTCACGTGTTTCTTAATAAGTGTAGTGATTGATATGTTTTAGAACAATTCTGTATTGTAAATTTTGAAACGACCGAACTTTTACTTCGAATTATTCCAAAGTTGGATTTACCCGAGTTCGAGATCTCGAAGTTCAACTGTACAGGAATTGAACACAACATGAACATTTGTCCACAACAACCATACTACCACCCCTAACACACACATTGCGCTGCCTACCTAACAGTACCAGCTAAAACAGGCGATCTGAAATCATAGTTGGCCATAGCATGAAAGCCATTGATTGGAGCTTCAATTAACATACTGTGTTATCTCTTATAAAACACTAACATTACACTTTTTAAAAGAAGCTTTCTTGCAATTTGGACACAGGTAGGAGACTAACAATCAATACCGTAACCAAACCCCTACATAATAATAACCATTAAATAAGGTACTGAGTTTTTTTTTCAAAATACAGGTAGTAGTTTAATGCAGACTGTAAGCAATTCTCACTTAGGAGCTTTCTGCATTGCTTTCATTCTGCATTAAGCAACCACATGAATTATGTAAAAAAAAATGCAAGGAATCCCATTAAGTTGACTTTCTGTCATAAGTGTATAAACAACTTAATATAACTAATTCATTAAATTTCAAACAGTAACAGCACTTTTTAGACATTCTTTTAGAGATAAGTCAAAAGGGACATAACTTTTTCAAAATGTATCATAGGGTTCTGTCCCTTTGCAAACGTGCCCTCCTTTCAAAGATTGACAAAGGATTGAAGTTTTTATGGGATTCACTATTTATGGCAATACCTTGACTTATTTCCATCAAAATAAAGAACAGGGCATGCACTATGTTAATAACATATATTCAAAGCCAGTCCTACGAAAGTTTTCAATATTCACAGCATGCCTCAGTCAAAGTCTTTAACATTTTACAACATATATCAATGCTTCGTTGATTACCAATAAATAACATTGAAGACCATGTGACATTTGTCACCACTGATGCTACTTACTCATTCACCATTTCGTTGAGACTCGTTCTGACGACTCCTTGCATCAAATATTCCAACTCCTCCGATATGATCTCATCTCGAATCTCATCAAAGACACTGAATCCTGACCCAGGCTGTAATTGGAAAAAACAACTACGGTGACAGATTCTTTCTTATACAATCTTTACTCTTACCTCCATCAACATTCACATAAGAAAAAATGACATTATGATTATTAATTTAATGAATTATAATAGTGACATAATTATAACAAGAGCACCGCAAGACGGGGCAATATACGCCCGAAGGCTGTTCTATAAAATTATGTTGAAAAATAAAGGAGAGTTAGTTGCACAAGAAACTGCTACCCGAAACTATCAAAGGGCCAGAACTCCAGAATGAAAAATGATATGAGAGTTATCTCACTGATATGCACAACTACACATCAATATCTATCATTCCTGAAAGTTTGAAGAAATTATGTTGAAAAATAAAGGAGGAGTTAGTTGCGCAAGAAATTGCTACCCGAAACTATCAAAGGGCAATAACTCCAGAATGAACTAGAACTGTAAGCCAAAGGCTAACGAATACCCCCCACCTGTCTGCTTGTCAGAACACCTATCATCAATCTGAACATAAATTATGTACATACAGAAACTTGAAGAGATTTAAAAACAATACATGCCCCAACCCAATTTATGTAATAAAAATGAAGAATAATTCTTAGAAATAAGACCCTTTCATGAGGTTTTTGTCAAATCCAAAGTTCTAAAGCTAGGTACCTTTTCAGAAAAACATTAAGTTCAAGGACCATAACTCTGACAAAAATTATTCAACCAGACCGATATTTGAACTTAAGCTGTACCTCATCTAGATTTATTTTTATGTCAAATATGAAGTTAATATCTGCAACCACTTCCAAAGAAAGACCGGAAAACTGAAAATTTGACAAAAAATTAAAGTTCAAGGGCCATAACTCTGGCAAAAATTATTCAACCAGACTGAGATTGGGAATTAAGCTGTAAATCATGTAGAGTTAGCTTTATGCCAAATATGAAGTTAATATCTGCAACCACTTCCAAGAAAAGTCCGGAAAACTGAAAATTTGACAAAAAATTAAAGTTCAAGGGCCATAACTCTGGCAAAAATTATTCAACCAGACTGAGATTGGGAATTAAGCTGTAAATCATGTAGAGTTAGCTTTATGCCAAATATACAGTTAATATCTGCAACCACTTCCAAGAAAAGTGGAAAATCCCAAATTTGAAGAAAAAAATTAAAGTACAAGGGCAATAACTCTGGAAATAATTATTCAACCGGGCTGAGATTGTAACATAAGCTGTAACTTATACAGATTTAGCTTTGTACTAAATATAGAGTTGATATCTGGAGTCACTTCCATAAAAAGTCCAGAAAACCGGAAAACATTGGTACGGGACTAAAAAGGGGAGATAACTCCTGAAGTAGTGGTCCGATCATAACGGAAATATGCGGTGCACAGGTTTATATGGTCATATGGCTATATATGAACTTTCAACAAAATTGAAGCAAAACTGTAGAAGAAGAAGGCCGGACAAAATTGTGTCCACGGACGGACGGACAGACGGACAGACAGACAGACGGACGGACGACATGCGCCATACCATAATACGTCCCTTCGGGCGTATAATAAAAGGAAAGAAACTGTAGGATTATATCCTTATAACTTCATAAGCAAACAAAGCAGACCCTGATCAGACAGCTCCTACTATGTTTTCAAAGGTGTATAACCCTAAAATTCCATCGTACATATACTTTTTCACACATTTGCAAACACAGTAGACCAAGATCAGATGGCTCCTATAGAAGCTCCTTTAGGAGCCGTCTGATCTATGTATACTCTGTTTGCAAAGGTGTAGAAAGGCGTATTTATGGAGTAAAGGGTTAAAGACATAGCTAACCAGAGTATGACAAATGGATGCATGCACATCTGATAACAGTTAACCCTTTCCCTCATATAAACGCCTTAATTTTCATGCATTTGCAAACAGAGTAGACCACGATCAGACAGTACCTATAGGAGCCTTCTGATCAGGGTCTGCAGAATCTGATTCTACAGTTTTTGTCAAAACAAATAAATTAATTCCTTCAAAAGTTTACATTATAAAAATTAAGCTAATAGATATTCATGATGTCTTTATTTCGTACATGAATATTGAACATGGGAAGGGTTAAACCCCTCTAAACTTGAATTTTAGTACAGAAGAATTTAGATCTTTTTAGGCAGGTGGCTGCTTAACCTTTTTCTCCATAAAAGTGCCTTTCTACAGCTTTGAAAACAGAGTGGACACAGATCAGATGGCTCCCATAGAAGCCATCTGATCAGGGTCTGCTCTGTTTGCTTATGATATTATATAGATATGATTCTACAGTTTCTGCCAAGGCCAAGTCATATAGAAATATCTTTTGTGTATAAAATGCAAGAAGCTCCTTTTTAAAAGGAACTACCCAGGAGCATTTATTAGAGATAATACGGCATTCATGTCTTTCATTGATTGTTACTCAATGATTTTAAATTAACTTAACCCTTACAATGCAGGAAACAAGCCACTAATGTCCTTTACAAACAGTGTAGACTTAAAAAATCCCTAAATATTCACGATAAGCTTGACCTGTTTGAATTTTTTTAGGGAATAGTCCATTTGGAAGTTCAGCAAATTGTAAGGTTTAACATTTGACCTACAGAGTAATCATTCAAATATGCAGCTTATCTGACCCTCTTATTCTGTTTATCGAAAAATAAAGGGAAATAAATAAATACAAATAATGATAGTACTGAAATCAGCAAATATGTCAAAAATTCATGAAAAATTGATTTCCCAAACTTTAACCCTTTACTTGATAGAGATTCCGGTACCTTTTAATGTCTTTGCAAATCAGATGGCTGTTAGATTAGGGTCTGCTCTGTGTGCTAATGGAATAACACAGATCTAGATTATACATTTCTGAGATAAATAAAGAGATCTTTGTAAGTTAATCCTTTACCCCAATGAATATCTGTAAGAAATAATGACATCATGACAGGCATACAATACACAGAAACGCTTGACCATAGCAGAAACTGTAGAATCAGATCTATATTATTTCATAAGCAATCAGAGCAGACCCTGATCAGATGACTGCTGCTGCAGCCATCTGATCTGGGTCTACTCTGTTTGCAAAGGCTTTAAACAGTTTCTCTATGGAGTAAATATAGTTTCCCTCCAAAGGTTTTTTTAACATAATACATCTGTATCTCTAAAACCTGATTAACAAATTGATGAAATTATCAAAGTATCAAAATCTGAAATGAACAGCTGAAAAATTCAAAGTGTGCAAAGATCAATGACCTAAGCCGTGCAACAACCAAATTCAACACCAGTGATGGTATGATTCTTTGGCTAATAACCATACTATACCGGAGGTCCAGATAAGATGCATCAATTAAAATATTTTCAAGAATAACTTCTTTATTTCTCCAGCAAACCCTGTGTTGTGACCACTCTTTAGAATCGTCTCAAAGAGACGATTCTAAAAAGTGGTTACAACATAGGTTTTGGTGGAGAAAGGACGATTTTCATATTTAAGTACGCACCTTTATCTGTCACTCTGATAGATAATCTATGATGGCTATGTAAAATAGTGTACACTCAGACCAGCTAACTGTCAAGTTATGACACTGCATATGTTGCTAAGTCAGGCCTTTTTCTGGCATCTACTCGGGTTCATTAAAAGGACCCATTCCCAATGCAAAATAGTTAACATTTTTCCAAGTTTGGGGAAAAATCACACTAGACGTCAATTTCTTATTAAAATGTGTATTAAAAAATGCAAAATAAATTAAAATGGGGCCAAATATAGTTTCCAACTCATGACTTTTACAAAAAATGCCAGAAAAAGGCCTGTAAGTGACCAGCCAGATTGGTCTGTTCCAGGTCTAAGTTGATTGAAACACTACAGTAAAACCCATCTAAAGTGGCTGCCAAAATGAGGTCTATATCTGGGTCTTAAACACAGGCGGTAGCTTAATGCAATATCAAATTTATTCAGAAAGCTCCTGTAGGAGCTTTCTGTATTACTTTTATCTTGCATTAAGCAACCACCTGCTTTTAACCGTTTCTATAATATAAACATGTTTTCATGCATTTGCAAACAGAGTAGACCCAGATCAGATGGCTCCTATTATACGAGCCAGCAAACTGGAATATGTTTCTTTACTTTCTAAAATGGCTATGATGTTTCAAATTTTAAATTTCATTATAATTCTTTTTTCCATGAATATTAGATAGGTATTGAAATTTGGAATAAACATAGAACAGGGAAAGGGTTAAAGACCTCTGTTTATTCATTAACCCCTTCTCTTGCTGAATTTTAAAATACAGTTCTCCTTCTTTACCCATGCCCTGTTGTATAATTACATATATCTTCACTGTGTACACGTAGTTCGCTGTGCAATCACTGCTGTGGAGTGCACTGGTTGCAAATCAACTTGTAAATAGTGCAGACCCTGATGAGACAGCTCCTGCAGGAGCTGTCTCATCTGGGTCTTCACTATTTACAGGTAGGTATATTGACGTGATTAGCAAGCGAAGGGTTAAGTATAGTCACTTTACAGAGGTTTTGCTGTATATGGCACCATTTGCCATGAAGTGGCTCATATAACTCTTTCCTTCATATAAACACTGTTTCTCGCCTTTGCAAAGGAAGCAGACCAAGATTAAATGAAATATATCAAAGAATGAAATTCTGAAATGAAGTGTGCAAAGAAGAATGACCGAAGTTGTGCAACTAGCAAATTCAACACAAACAAGTGATGGCATGACTCTATGGCTAATAATCAATCATGATATATGATCTCTGAACTCGGATCAGCCAACTGTCACATTGCATCACATCAATTGATGTACAACAGTGATATATCAACATGCTACATTTCTCCATTGATGTACCCTTATTTACTTGATAAATATTCATGCAAGACTCCGCCCATAATGAAAATTTAGTTTAACCCTTTACCTCATGAACATTAGTAAGAAGTACTGACATCATGAATATTAATTAGCTGAATTGTTATTATGGCATTATGACCAAGGGAATATTTTACCATTTCAGAAAATTTAGACTCATATCTGTATTATTTCATGAGCAAACACAGCAGACCCTGACCAGACGGCTCCTTTAGGAGCCATCTGATCTGGAGTCTACTCTGTTTGCAATGGTGTGAAAAGGTGTTAATATGAGGGAAAGGCTTAATTTTTGTATATGTATTATAAATATAAAGAATGGTTATTTATTACCACAGCAAACTGTAGAGAATCAGATTTATAACAAATAAGCAAAGAAGATAGACCCAGATCAGACAGATCTGGGTCTATAATGTTTGCAGAGACACAAAGAGTTAGGATTAATAATCAGTCAACACGGGACCACTTTTTACCCTGCGATAAAACAAAGTCAAGATAAAACAATACTTCAAATCATGCTAATTACAATGTATAGTAGCACTTATCAGTGCTGTCAATAAACTTATCAATGGTACATGACAAACTGTGTATGCAAAATAATCTTTTTGATTGTACATGAAATCATATGATAATTTTTTTTATCAAAGATCCCATTGCAGATAAATTCAGGCAAATACAATAAATAATAATAAAACCTGTCTCGGGCAATCATGAACCCTTTTCTTGTTGAATCAACCCTTTCCTCCATAAATATGCCTTTCCACACCTCTGTAATATTTACTTCTTGAAACCATTGTGATAAATAGAGCATTTGCTCCTAAGGAGCAAATGCTCTATTTATCACAAAGGTTTCAGAGCTACAAAATTCTAAACTTTTCCTTTTCTCTAGTTAATGCTCCTTTTGGGTAGATTTATTCAAAGAGGTTGGGTCTAAAAATAGCCTAATGGGTTAATAGCTAAATATTAGAATATTCTTTTTAGAGTCCTCCATCTAGAAGATACCATATACATACATGTATATGTAAAATATTTTAAACTCTGAAACTTCTCTTACAAGTCTAATACCAAATGATCCAATGGCACACTCTTCCTTGATAAAGACCAGGACACCATGTGTAATATACAGTTATATACAGTTTAACCTGTATTAAGAGACCATTTATTTATTGAACATCGGAGTCTTATAGGAGCTTTTTGCACATCATCTTTGACCTGCAATAAGCATTAAGATCCATTTATAATTAGACCACTTTTTCATGGTCGCTTAAGACAGGTTCTACTGTATACTGTATTCTCCCCAATAAAAGCCCACACTTTAATAAACTCTAATAAATGCCCCCCCCCCCCTCTCTTTTACTGAGGGGGGGAAAATACCCTATAATATATACCGGTAAGTATATTTATCAAAATACAGTCAATAGCTTAATGCAGACTGATAGCAATTTACAAAATGCAAGAGGCATCCTAACCCTTTCCCTCATGAATATAAACACCTTTTCACACCTTTGCAAACAGAGTAGACTCAGATCAGACAGCTCCTGTAGGAGCCATCTGATCAGGGTTTGTTCTGTTTGCTTATGAAAGTATATGAATCCTGTATAAATATGCTATTATAAAAATTAAGCTAATGAATATTCATGATGTCATTTCTTCTTACATGAATAGTCGACGGGGAAAGGGTTAAACAATGTGATATGAATACAATATAGTAAAACCCTTCTAAACCACACATTAAATTGAGTATAAATATCGGTCTTGGAGACAGGTGGCAGCTTAATGCAGGGTGAAAGTCATGCAGAAAGCTCCTCTGGGAGCTTTCTGCACCACTTTCACCCTGCATTAAACAGCCACCTGCTTAAAAGTATCTAAATTCTTCTCTACTAGAATTCCAGTTTAGAGGGGTTCTACTGTATATACTTTGTATACTGTTCTAGCATTTGTGTTACTAGCCGGTGTTCCTAGCTTATAGAACTTTGTGTATACTGTTCTAGCATGTGTTACTAGCCCGTGTACCTAGCTTACAGATATCTTAATCACCCTAAGTATTTGGACATCCAATCTCCCTCTCCGTATGTTTGTAAACCTAAATATTTCAATTTGGCACAATTTTGAAAACTTAAATCATATATATACAGTTGAACTTCAATATCTCAAACTCGCATAACTCGAACTTCAAGATAACTCGAAGTATATGTTCGGTGCTTCCAAACTTTACAGTACAGTATTGTTCTAATAAAATGTATCACTATGCATAGCTAGAAACACATGTGACAGCTTAATGCTGGTTCAAGGTAATTCTGAAAGCTCGATCCTGCAAGAGCTTTCAGCATTACTTTAGACCTGCATTAAACTGTGAACTTTTGAAATTGTCCAGATTAGAAATTCGTATGACTCGAACCTCTCTTATCTCGTATTAATTTGTATGGTTCCTTGAAGGTTGTTTGATATGGGTCTGCACTATCTGCCTAAATTTGTCAGTCACTTTGTCTTTCCAAATACTTATGGTATTGTAAGTATTAACCCTTCTCTTGCTGAATTTTAAAACACATTTCTCCTTCTTTACCCATGCCCTGTTGTAAAATTGCATATATCTTCACTGTGTACATGTACAAGTATTTCGCTGTGCAATCACTGCTGTGGAGTGCACTGGTTGCACAATCAATTTGTAAATAGTACAGACCCTGATGAGACAGCTCCTGCAGGAGCTGTCTCATCTGGGTCTTCACTATTTACAGGTAGGTATATTGATGTGAACAGCAAGCGAAGGGTTAAGTAATGCTGCAAAAAACAGTGTAAAGCATAAAGCAGTGCTTATAAACTGCATGTGAACAATAGAAGCTGGTGTGAGCATAAATTGCTGCATAATCATACTAGCATTGATGCAAATCAAACAATGTCTGGCTGGTCAATTACCGAATTAGATCTTCTTAGCAGAGCTAAAGATAAAAGTGCATACCTAAATACTCAAATCTTCAATTCTCCACCAAACCCTATACCGTGACCACACGTTAGAATCATCTATCTCGAAGAGACGACTCTCAAGAGTGGTCACAGCATAGGACTTGGTGGTAAAACATTCATGAACTTTATATTATGCATTATACAGGCTGAATTTTATGACTATGTTAAAAAATACACTCCACATGGGCTGTGAAGAAAAACCAGAGCAACAGATAAATGTGCATACTCAAATACTAAAATCGTCATTTCTTCACCAATCACTATGTTGTGCCTAATCTTAACCCATTCCCACATATAGACGCCTTTTGACGCTTCTGTAAAAGTCACTTTGTGAAACCATTGTGATAAATAGAGCATATTTTTCACAATGGTTTCAACACTACACAATTCTAAAATTTTCCTTTTTAGCAGTAAATGCTCCTTTTCAGTAGATTTGTTCAAAGAGGTCGGATCTAAAAATAGCCTATAACGGGAATGGGTTAAGAATGGTCACAATATAGGGTTATAACAAAGAAGTTATTGTCAAAAATGTTTTAATTTATGCATCTTTATCTGGACCTCTGAAATAGTCTAGGACTTTCCAGCATCACAATAATTCAAGGTTTTTTTATCCCCGTCGAACTTCAAAATATTACCAATATATTCTATTTTTATCACGTGTTTTCCAGACAATGTTTGATAACATTCAATGTAAAAACTGCCCTAATCCTTGACTGCACAGTTACACGTGCATTGAATACCAACCATTCGCCCCACTTCCTTGACCACGTCTATAAGTAGGTCAGGAATGAGCTCATCCAGAGAATCATTAACAAACCAGTCAACAAATTTCTCTGCGAACAGCGGATGATCTTTCATGTAATAAGACATTAAACGTGCCTGCAAAAACATAACCATGCATGATAAATGTGACCATTATGGGATGTGCATTAAACCCTTCCCCTAATGAATATTTCTACTCTCATTGATCACTCAATAGATATTTATTCAGAGCTACAGATAACTGTGCATACTCAAATACTAAAATCGTCATTTCTCCACCAAACCCTATGTTGTGACCACTCTTTAGAATCGTCTCTTTGAGACGATTCTAAAGAGTGGTCATAACATAGGGTTTGGCAGAGAAATAAAGAAGTTATACTTGAAAATATTTTAATTAATGCATTTTATCTGCAGCTCTGTTTATTAATTCATTTTTTATAATGTAAAAGTTACAAGGGAATGTTTGACTTCAACAAAAAATGTAATATCAGATCTTTTTAATTCCATAAGCAAACAAAGCAGACCTTGATCAGACAGCTCATACAGGAGCCATCTGCACTAGGTCTATTCTATTTGCAAAGGTATGAAAAAGGTGTTTCGAGGAGGGAAAGGGTTAACAAAAACATTAAATTAAAAAAAAGGTCCTGGCACAAAACACTCCAACACATAGCAAATAGACATACAACTAAAACAACAGAAAAGCTCCTAATCACGACACTGAATATCTTACCCACACTGAGACAAGCAAATTAATATACAAAACATAGCAATACTTGAATACGTATGTTAGACAAAATATGACTTGCACGATATGCATATAATAAGTGATTCACTAGATCATGAAATCACATAAGTTTTTTGTCATATCTTTAACCCTTTACTCAATATATAATTATGTACTTAATTAAATGCCTTTACAAACAGAGTAGACTCAGATCAGACAGCTCCTACAAGAGCTGTCTGATCAGGATCTGCTCTGTTTGCTTATGAAATAATATACATGTAGTTCTGATTCTGAAGTTTCTGTCACCGCCAAAAATTGTCCTTGTGTATTTCGAGGGCTTGGTGCAAAACTATTCTAACTCCTTCACAAAGTGAAGGAGTTAGAATAGTTTTGCACCAAGCCCTCGATTTATAAAAATTCAGACAATGAATATTCATGCAGTAATAAATTCTTAAATTAATATTCATGGAGGAAAGGATTAAGATTTCTAAGGAGTGGTGGCTTCAGAGTAGTTTTACTGTACTATAAATACGGAGATTCCGTCGTGAGTTACTGGACCAGAGCAATACATGTTGTATGTATTTCAAAGTACTCAAATGGTCATTTTTACATGAACTCAATTTCTGACCACTCTTTAAAATTGTCTCTTCGAGACAATTCTAATGAGTGGTCACAACATAGGGTTTGGTGAAGAAATAAAGGAGCTACTCTTGAAAATATTTTCATTTACGTATCTTATCTGGGCATCTGTGTACTATACAAGTATACATACTGAGACATAGGGTGTTCAAAATTGACAAAAAAAAAACTGATTTCAAAACAGTTATTATCATTTCTTCAATCTACATGTAAATACAAACATTAACCTGTATTAGCATTTAATTCAAAGAGTGTAGACCACAGTCAGAGGAATCTTAGAGGAGCCTTCTAATCTGGGTCTGCACTGTTTGTAATTAGGAGTCTTCCAGCGAATGTAAACCTTTCATATTGGATGAACACTATACTTATAACAGTGATTAGCTATTTAATTATTTAACATTCAATAGGTTAACCCTTTCCTTCATATAAACTCACGTATTTGCAAACAAGAGTAGACCTAGATCAGATGGCTCCTATAGGAGCCGTCTGATCAGGGTCTGCTCTGTTTGCTAGTTGAATATGATATTTCTGTTTCTTTTCTTTCTACAATGTTCAATCTTATAGCCAGTAGGTTTTGAAATTTAGTATGAATATAGAACAGGGCAAGGGTTAAATACCAAACTGGGTCAGGAGGACATTTTTATCTTTATTTATCAGTTATAAACTAATTAAAATCATATTGGTGATATGACTTTTAACTTAGCACGTAATACACTATATTTATAAAACACTGGCATACATATTTCTAACTTTCAATTAAAATTTCCTTTAGACTGAACAAAAACAATCCATGGATTTTAGTCTGTAAATGAATACTTTAGTTAACACTTTGCATGCTAAGGAACACTGTTAGTTCAAATATAGCCAACAATATTATATTGTACACAAACCACTACATGTTACTTGAGGGTGTTGTTGTTTTTTTTTCAGCTCAATCATTTGGATTGAGTAATTCTGTTGAATTATCTGCCCCTTCACCTGATGAATATTCATGTAAGAAATAATGACATCATGAATATTCATTAGCTGAGTTTTTACAATGGCATATGACCACAGGTTTTTTTTTGGCCATGGCAAACAGTGTTAAATCAGATAGAACTCCATAGGGAAAAATAGCAGACCCTGATTATACAGCTCTTATAGGAGCCATCTAATCTGGTTCTACTCTGTTTGCAAAAGTGTTTAAATGTGTAAAGGGTAAATAGCAAAATATTATAATGTTCTTTTTGGAGTCCAAATGAATTCCATAAGCAAATAGCGCAGACCCTGGCCAGACAGCTCCCACAGGAGTTGTCTGATCTGGGTCTACTCTGTTTGCAAAGACATTAGGGGGTGTCTCCGTCAGGTAAAGGGCTAGGGAACAGTTCACTTCTTTCATTGTGCATGAATACAGTGTAAACTCTGATCAGACAGCCATTTCTAATTAGTCTGTAGATCTGGGTCTATACTGGTTGCAACTGTGGCTGAGAAATGAAACAATTTAACACTGGCAAAACACTCATCAGTAAAATGGTTATTCTTACGGGTTCATCTCGAAATCGGCTGGAGATTTCCCCACCATGAACGTCTCCTGGGCTGTAGGGTGTGTCTCTGGGATTGATGTACTACAACACAGCAAGCAAGACAAAAACGTTACAATGACAACAATGCATGCTTCTTACAATATAATTATATGTGATACAACATAAGTGGTGTCATGACATAAAGATACCTGAGGTTTGCAAACAGTGTAAAAGCAGACCAGCTAATACTGCATCAAAATACAACATCGTATCATCGTCTGAACTGTCTGATCATAATAACTCACCATATTATCTAATTAATCTATATTATTTTGGAAGCAAACAGACCCTAGTCAGATGGCTCCAATCGGAGCCATCTGATCTGGATCTACTCTGTTTGCAAAGGCGTAGATAGGTGTATCTAAATAGTAAAGGGATATTACCACAACCAAACTCCCCTGTCTACCGACAGTTAAAGCTGAATATGTTTTGATAGGTTTAAATGATACTAATGACAAATCACAAAGTGTAGACTCAGATCAAATTGTTACTTAAGGATCACTTTGATCTGGGTCTGCACTATTTTCTTAAGATCAAGATTTGGTCAAATATTTAAGGTAAATGTGGTATTTCATTATCAAACTTGACAGAGTACAGGAAAATATGTATGTGTCAACTGCTTCATAAATACTGGAGTCAGGTGCCTGTTTAACCCTTTCCCTGTTCTATATTAAGTCCAAATTTCAATACCTACTGAATATTCATGGCGCAAATAGTTATAATGAAACATGGAAGGTGGAACATTGAAGCCATTTTAGAAAGAAAAGAAACAGATCTTTCAAATTCCACTAGCAAACAGAGTAGATCCTGATCAGACGGCTCCTCTAGGAGCCGTCTGATCTGGGTCTACTCTGTTTGCAAATGCGTGAAAACACGTTTATATGAGGGAAAGGGTTAACCCTTTACTCCAAGAATATTTATAATGTTTAAAAATAATAAGATCATGAACACTAAATAGTTTAATTGTTATAATTCAAAATTGACACAAGAACTTTTGGCCATGGCAGAAACTAGAATCATATCTATAATATATCATAATTAAGCAAACAGAACAGACCCTGTTCAGATGGCTCCTATAGGAGCCGTCTGCTCTGGGTCTACTCTGTTTGCAAAGTCGTAGAAAGGTGTATTTATGGAGTGAAGGGTTAAAGCTGGATCAAAGTACTACATTACTTTACTTATTTCACTTTATTGTAACATGGCTACATTACTTTATTGTATTACTACATTACTTTATTGTATTACAGCATGACTCTACTGTACTACTACATTACATGACTATATTTACTAAATTACTGTATTACTGCATGACTTTACTATATTTACTGCATTTACTGTATTGCTGCATTACTTTACTGTATTACTAAATTATGTCAGTGTATTGCTGAATGACTTAACTGTATAACTAACTTACTGTATTACTGCATTACTTTACTGTATTGCTGCATTATTTTAATGTATTATTGCATTACTTTACTGTATTGCTGCATTACTTTACTGTAACACTGTATTACTTTGCTGTACTACTGTAATACTTTACTGCATTACCAAATTACCTTGCTGTTTTGCTGCATAACTTTATTGTATATGGCTACATTACATTACTACATTATTGCATTACTTTGCTGTATTACTGCATTACTTTTGTCATGCATAACCCTTTACTCTACAGATATACCTTTGCAAAACAGCAGTCATAGATCTGACAGTTCCTATAAGTGTCTGCTCTTAAGAAATAATATAGATCAGATTCTACAGTTTCTGCCATGGTCAATCCTTTTTTTATTCATACAGTTATAAAAATTCAGCTAACTAATCTTCTTACACAAATATCCATCGAGTAAATTATTAAACTACCTTTCTTCACGGCTTACAATTACACATCTTTTGATTGGTTTTTACTGCAGTCTCCCAGTGATCAAATGTGATATTATGCACACAGAAATTGGTATGATCTGCACAGTTTGCAAAAAAATTGTCTTTTCTTAACCCTTTACCCTATCAATATTCATGTAAGAAATAATAACATTATGAATATTAATTAATTCAGTTATTAATAATCAATTTTCATAATGGCACATGAAACAACACTAATATTTGGTCATGGCAGAAACTGTATATTATTTCGTAAGCAAACAGAGCAGACCCTGATCAGACGGCTCCTATAGGAGCCATCTGGTCTGGGTCTACTCTGTTTGCAAAGGCATAGAAAGGCGTATTCATCATGAAATAAAGGGTTAAACTATGGTTTATTACCATGCATAATACTGGTACAACAGACATCCATTCAACACTAATTTCACTAAAACACCATGCAATAACGCATCTTAACACTTTCCCTGTTCTATTAGTGTTTATTCCAAATTTCAATACCTACTGACTATTCATGGTCAAAATAGTTATAATGAAATATGGAAGGTTGAACATTGTAGCCATTTAAGAAAGTAACTGAGCATATCTTTATAATTCCATTAGCAAACAGAGCAGACCCTGATCAGACGGCTCCTACAGGAGGCGTCTGATCTGGGTCTACTCTGTTTGAAAATCCGTGAAAACACTTTTATATGAAGGAAAGGGTTAATACAGTACTGCTCTACAACACTATAACAAAACTCATGTTCAGGATTTTAATGCTTTACCTGTTTAATATTTATCTAAGAAATAATGGCATGTAAAATTATTAGCTGTTTTTAAATAATGGCACATTGAACACATAATTTGTCTACCTTGGCAGAAACTTGCAAAATCATATCTATTATTTTTCATAAGCAAACAGAGCAGACCCTCATCAGACAGCTCCTACAGGAGCCATCTGTTCTTGATTTACTCTGTTTACGAAGGCAAAGGGGGGAGGAAATTAAGGGGTATAAAAATGAACATATCAAATATAGAACATTTTTTCATTTTACTATAGATGAATAAAGGGAGGTAATTCTATATTTTGTTGTGAGATAGTAAAGTATGCTTAGTTTTACTGAAATATAGGCTCTACTTTACGCATTCATTTCTGTAATATTTTCACAATTTTGTTCAATTCACGTAAAAAATGTGATTTTTTTAAAACTTTTTTTTTTAAAAAAACCTGTTAAATGTTAAATTACATTTATATGTGAATACAGATAAATATAACTTACAACAACAAGGATTGCTTATGATAACTGAATTATTCCACATGAACTAGTATGTGACTGGTAGCAAGTCCATTATGGATTTATATTGAATCTTCATGGGAATGCTAATGCTTGTCAGCTATTTGTTTAAATTTATAAGACATACACACAATAAACATTCCCATTTTCATACTGCCAATTTAAAAATTCAGCTCATTAATATCCATGGTGTTGATATCTTAAATGAATATTCATGAAGTAAAGTTTGAATCTAGATGTGACAATCTACCAAATAAAATAAATCTACCAAAAAGGAGCATTAACTAGAGTAGGTAGGAGGGAATGGGTAATAACTGCACTTAAAAAAGAAAGTTTACTTTGACAGCTGAAACCGTAATTACCTTTGCAAACAGTTTGGATCCAGAAGAGACACCACATTATCAGGATCCAAACTGTTCGACACTTTGACCATATTTTTTATCGACAATGACGACAATCGTAAACGGAAAATTGCTTAACATGCACAAAGTTAAAAGGATGCCCAGTGTTACATGTATATCTAAAATTAAATTGTCAAAATTGTCATTTTACGAGACTTGAACCATAATCAATGTCATATTCTATTAGTACAATTGTATTTTCTCTTACCTTATATCTATTATCCTTCCTAGGCTTTCTCTCTTCATTTCCATAGTAATTTGGATATGAATACATCGGGTACCCATAGAAGCCATTGGATGGAGGGTGTTCAAAATGTACCCTGTTTTGCCGCTTTCTGGTGCTCTTTGACTCCGATCTGTTGACATCTACATATCGCTCTCTCAGAGGTGGCCTAGAATGGTTTCTTCCGGGCTCACTGTGGCGATGTTGAGGATTGTATTCATTCTCATCTCTCTGCCGCTGTTTCTGACTCTTGCGTCTCTGAGGTGGAGGTGGGTAAAATACAGGTATGGGCGCTGCCATAAAGGCCGGCTGGGGTGGGCCATAGGGATAGGACTGTACAGGGTAGGGGTAGGGCTGGGGCATGTAGGTGCCTGGGTCGGCCTCTGACTCGTCATCACTTTCTTCGCCCCAGCTATCATAGTCTTCATTCCTACAACAGACAGCTATACATTGCAAGTATACTACATCCTCGAAAAAAAAAAAAGCACTTAGGTATCACAAATATCAGTTACCAGTACTACCAAAAGGTATCTTAACCTTTTCCCTGTTGATTATTCATATAAGAAATAATGACATCATGAATATCTATTAGCTGAATTTTTATAAAGGCTAATGTACACAGGAGTTTTTGTTGATTGGTTGTGTTGATTAATATCTGTTTCTGCCATATATGGATTAATTGCATGGATGACCCAGAGAGAGAAGGAAGCGGATACGGAGAAACCTGGGCACAATTCTCTACCATTACTATTGCTAGAGTTTCTCCAGTTCTTTTAGATTCCCTGTGTAAAGCACTAGCTGATACATCAGACCCCGGGTTATAGTCTCATCCACCTTTTCACACTATGCAAACTGAGTAGACCCAGATCAGATAGCTTCTGTAGGAGCTGTCTGATCAGGGTCTGCTCTGTTTGCTTATGATATAATATAGATATGAATCTACAGTTTCTGCTATGGCCAAAATTTCCAGTATCAATGTGCTGGTATAAAAATTAATCTAATTAATATTCATGATGTTACCAATTCTTACATGAATATTCATGGAGTAAAGGGTTAATCAGATAGTAGCTTCCTCATAGACCCTCTAATTTGGGTACCCCTTTTAACCCTTTCTGTCATATATACAAGTATTTGCAAACAGAGTAGAAGGTGTATAGGAGCCGTCTGATCAGGGTCTGTTCTGTTTGCTTATGGAATTTGATAGATCTGTTCAAAAATTACTTTATAAAATGGCCATAATGTTCCACCTTCCATATTTTATTATAACTATTTTGTCCATGAATATTCAGTAGGTATTAAAATCTGAAATAAACATGGAACAGGGAAAGGTCATTTAAACAACTTTTTCATGCCTGTGCAAACAGAGTAGACTGAGATAAAAAGTTAACTCTTCTAATGCAGGAAACAGCTGCAGTCATTTTCAAACAGTGCAGACCCAGATTAGATGGTTCCTAGAGGAAGCTTCTGATCAGGATCTGCACTATTTGTCATTAAAAAAATCTCATAATTTTTTACCTTTTCATACTGTATGGACTCTACCAGTTAACAATGACTGACTTTCCCACTTTGAAAATTCAGCGTTGTAAGGGTTAAACTAATGCATATCTGATAACTTCTTAATTATCGTTCACACCCATGAAATGTAGACTCCCTGTGTAATCAGTATAAATCCAGATCAGTGATAAAGTAACAAGTCATTCCTGATAAGAATGTATACCGTCAGATTACAAACAAATATTGTTAAAGTGGAATTGTTTTCATAGGACACAGATGCCCCCACTTCTACATTTGTCACAAGCTTACCTGCACATAAAATGCTTTAACCCTTTCCCAAATAGTAACACCTTTTAACACCTTTGCACACAGTCATTAGTATCAAAAATATAGAAAATTTTGATTGCTGAGGAAACGAGCAGGAACACATATGCCAGTCCCCGGCAAACATGTACATGTAGGTAAACTATCAAACAGTAGACATTCGCACATTGTTTTAAACTTAAAATCCTGTAGGAGCAAATGCTCTATATATCACAGTGGTTTCAAACTACAAAATTCTAAAATGATCCTTTTCTCTAGTTAATGCTCCTTTTCGGTAGACTTATTCAAAGTGGTTGGATCTAAAAATAGCCTACGAGGGATAGGGTTAACTCATTAACCCTGTCCTTCATAGACCATTTCAGCACCTTTGCAAACAGGGAAAATCCAGATCATGTAGCTCCTGTAGGAACTGTCTGATCATGGTCTGCTCTGGTTGCATATGTTTGCAATCTAGACATGATACTGAAGTCTCTGTCACAGTGAAAAAAAATAAAAGTCTCTTCAAATTTGGATCTAGTGCAATTTCAACTAGTTCTGAGTCAATCAAGCTTTTCAGGAACTATTGACTTAGTGCCAAACAGCTTGGATCCTCATGACACGCAGAGATACTCTGCATCTCATCTGGATCCAAACTGTTTACAAATGCGAATCAGGACGTAGAACGTGGGAGAAGGATTCAAATGAGCTTGTGACGTAATTTTGAAGACATATTAAGTCTTGAAGACATAGTCATAACACAGTTTTGACTAGTTTGGATCCTGATCAGACGTCTATATGTTAGATGTACTCTGAGTCTAATCTGGTCAAAATTGATTGCTAATACATATTAGCCCTTTACAATGTAGAAACAAGTTAACTCTTTACCTGTTGAATATTCATGTAGAGAAACAATGACCTCATTAATATTAATTTTATAATGGCTTATGACCACAAGACATTTTGGCTCAGAGAGAAGCTGAAGAGTCAGATCTATATCATCCAATTTCTAAACAGAGCAGACCCTGATCAGATGACTCCTATAGGAGCCATCTGATCTGAGTTTACTCTGTTTTAGAAAGGTGTGAAAAGGTGATTATATGAAGGAGGGGTTAACAAAAAATTAAGAACTGAGTAGAACGAGATCATAGGGCACCTGTTCATCATTAAAATCCTTTAGCATATTGAACCCTTTACTCCATGAAAATTAAATTAAGAAATTATGTCATCATGAATATTTATTAGCTAAATTTCTTTAATGGTATAATGTGCACAGGAATTTTTGGTATTGGTAGCAACTGTAGAGTCAGATCTATTATAATTTCATAAGCAAACAGAGTAGACCCTACAGGAGCCATATGATCTGGGTCTACTCTGTTTGCAAAGGCATAAAATGGCATTTATATGAAGGAAAGGGTTAAGTCACAAACAGCACTCTAAGGGATTAGATATCAGCCGTGACATTTAGTATTCCCGATAAAAACACATTTGGTCAGATAGCTACTGGGTCATACCCGGCCAACATAGCCCGTGATGACATCCATTATCTACACCCCTTAGCGGACAGAAACTGTCATCTTTTCAAACTTCCTCTACTAGATTTCTTCATACTAATCACAGACAACTTTAAAATCTAAATAATGAACAATTATTAAAGATACTAGTAAAACAAGTTTGTCTAAATTCTCAAAGAATAGTATCTGTCTCACTATTTAATTAATTCCTTTGGTGGACTCTTTTGTTTTGAATATTGCAACTTCACAATCCAGCTGAATCCCACTTTCCTTTTGGGTGCAGCATAACAATCAGACCCACAAGGGCATGTAACTTCATAAGAAAATATCATTTTGATAAAGATCCATGCAGCATTAATTTTATGCAAATAAAATTGCATAAAGAAAAGACCCAGATCAGACAGCTCCTGTTTGCTTTGTGTATGTAATACTATAGATTTAATTCTACAGATTATGCCATGGCCAAATATTCTACCGTTTATAGGCCATTATTCAGGTAATCGCTATACATAAAGTTATTAAATTTTACATGAACATCATCATGTTACTTGCAGCATTGGGTATTCAGTCTTACTTTCATTATGTATACCCTAATTACCCTGACAAACAGCAGAGGCAAATAGTGCAGACAGGATGTCCTAATACTTTGGGTAATTTGGGTGAGAGAGGAGACTAGATGTCCTAATAATTAGCGCAATGAGGTTGGAGAGAGAGAAGGCTGGATGTCCTAATACTTAGGGTAATGACGGTGGAGAGATGAGACTGGATGTCCTAAAATTAAGGGTAATTAAAGTGGATAGATGAAATTGGATATCCCAATTGGATATCCCAATACATGTACTTTGGATGATGAAGGGTGGAGACTGGAGAGATGAGATTGAATTACCCAATACTTAGGATAATTAGGATGGAGAAAGGAGACTGGATGTCCTAATACTTAGGATAATTAAGATGGAGACAGGAGACTGGATGATCTAATACTTAGGATAATTAGGATGGAGACAGGAGACTGGATGTCCTAATACTTAGGATAATTAGGATGGAGACAGGAGACTGGATGTCCTAATACTTTGGGTAATTAGGATGGAGACAGGAGACTGGTTACCCTAATACTTTGGGTAATTAGGATGGAGACAGGAGACTGGTTATCCTAATACTTAGGATAATTAGGATGGAGACAGGAGACTGGATGTCCTAATGCTTTGGGTAATTAGGATGGAGACAGGAGACCAGATGTTCTAATACTGAGAGCAATTAGGATGGAGACAGGAGACTGGATGTCCTAATACTTTGGGTAATGAGGGTGGAGAGAGGAGACTTAATGTTCTAATACTTAAAGTAATTAGGATGGAGACAAGGAGACCAGATGTCCTAATACTTTGGGTAATTAGGAAGGAGACAGGAAACTGGATGCACTAATACTTAGAGTAATTAGGATAGAGACTGGATATCCTAATACTTTGGGTAATTAGGATAGAGACAGGAGACAGGATATTCTAATACTTAGAGTAATTAGAATAGAGACAGGAGACTGGATGTCCTAATATTTGGGGTAATTAGGATAGAGACAGGAGACTGGATGTCCTTATACTTAAGGTAATGAGGGTGGAGAGAGGAGACTTGATGTTGTAATACTTGAGGGTAATGAGAGCAATACAAGCTACATTATTTATCAAATTACACTCATACAACATAGGCATACAGTTATCATGCCTGGTCATAAACAAGAAAAAATGGTAAATTACAAGCCAGGCTATTGTGAAAGTTAACCTTTTGAATGCTATATTTTTAAAGTGGACCAATCCCTCAGTATATTAAAATAGAGCCCATTCAGTATAAAAGGGTGTAACTTGCTAAGGGATTTTGAATAATAGGAAGTGTAGACACTGATCAGAGGGTTCTGATCCTGCTGATCTCAGTCTCCACTCTTTGCACATGCCAGTAAACTTGTTTTCCGCATACATGTACAAGGATAATATTTGACAAATTTATTGGTCTTCTTGTACATGAATCGCTCCTCTATCATTCTTTCTCCTGATTACAACATGACTGACTTTCACCAATAGCTTGGATCAAGATCACAGAGCTCCAGATAAGATGCATAAATTAAAATATTTTCAAGTATAACTTCTTTATTTCTCCACCAAACCCTATGTTGTGACCACTCTTTAGAATTGTCTCGAATAGACGATTCTAAAGAGTGGTCACAACATAGGGTTTGGTGGAGAAATGACGATTTTAGTATTTGAGTTCGATCTGTTATCTGTATCTATAAAGATCAGAAGCCCATCGACTCTGTGTTACATCAGGACCCAAACTATTTGCTACTCAACAGTTTTAAACAAATGAGGAAGCAAATGCAATGTTAATTTTCACCTCAGAAGAAGGGTTAGAACATGGATTGGTCTGGTTCGTGTAACTCTTTGTATGCTAGCAGCTGGTTCTCCAGCCATTTATGACCTATGCAAACAGTTTGGATTCAGATCAGACCCCCCAAAACATGGGACCTGATCAGAGACTCAAATTGCTTGTTACCCAGTCTCAACTTATACAAGATGAAACAAATCACAAAGAATTAAAGAGTTTTTAAAATGTTGCAGCCGACCATTGAGCAGAGGACAAAATTATTTAATATGCAAAGAGTTTCTAGCAGATATGATGAATGATAAATGTCTCCTCCACAAGCTGTTCAATACATTCCTTGAACAAGAAATTTGTCACAGTAGGTGACAAATGCCCCCAAAGCAAAGCAATGACATTGAAATGAGTGTTGCACAGTGTGACCTGAATTCCATGGATGTACTTGCACACCAAATTTGGCAATCCCACCTTAAGAAATATAGGAGATATGCTTCGAACAAGGTCAGCGTTCAGGGTCAAGATCCAAGAGACCTGAAAACTGTGCAACACTCCACCATCCCAAAATGTACTTACACACCAAATTTGGCATTCCTACCTCAAGTAATATAGGACATATGCTCCAGAAAACGTTTTTGTAAAGCTCAGATTAGCAGTCAAGTTCAAGGTCACAGAGATCTGAATATGATATGTGACACTCTACCTTCCCAAGATGTACTCACACACCAAAATTGGTTGGCATTCCCATCTCAGGTTATATAGGAGATATGCTCTGTACAAGCTGTACACAGACACACAGATACATGGAGACAAGGTAAAGGCGATTATATGAAGTAAAGGGTTAGCTTCAAAAACCGGTCGAGGGCTTGGTGCAAAACTATTCTAAAGTGAAGGAGTTAGAATAGTTTTGCACCAAGCCCTCGCGGTGGAGTGGGAAGATTTTATTCTCCAAAGAACATCTTGTTTTTAAGCTTAAATCAGCCTTGTTAATTTACCTGGATTCATATTTCCTGGACTCTCTCACAGGAGGGACAATCTCATATCTGTTGCCTCGGAGTTTTGACGGCTTTCTCCTGACATCATGGTCTGGAGGAGTCTCAATCCTGTAAGGAAATACCAAAAATTATCTGTTAACACTTCTAGGTAAAACATTTTTTAACCCTTTACTCCATGAATATTTATGTAAGAAATAAATCTGGTAGACCTGATCTGGGTCTACTCTGTTTGCAAAAGGTGTAGAAAAGCGTATTTATGGAGTAAAGGGCTAATAAGGTTTTTAATCCTTCCAACCCAGGATACACATGCACTGTCAAAAACTTAAGTCAACTCTTGTATGTAAAATATTTTCTAATAAGATTTTAACCCTTTCAACCCAGGACACACATGAACTGTCAATTGTACAAAGTGTAGACCCAGATCAGAGCCCTCCAATCAGGGTCTGCACTGTTTGTCATTCAAAATCCTCTAGCAAGTCATTCCCTTTTGAATATTCATGTTAGAAATGATGACATCATGAATATTTGTGAACTGAATTCTTTTAATTACATACATACATACATGTACATGTACACATTAATTCGTCTGTGCTCTTCACTTGCTTTCTTGCCTTTTTATGGTTTTGTAAAAGAGTAGACCCAGATCAGATATTTCCCAAATGAGCTGTGTGATCTGGGTCTACTCTGTTTGCAAAGATTCATGATGTCATAATTTCTCACATGAATACTAAAACAGGGAAAGGGTTAAAAGAAACTCCTAAATATCCACGGTAAGTTTGGCCTGTATGACTGTTTGAATAGTCCATTTGAAAATTCAGTGTTGAAAGGGTTAACTCATTACCTCATAGGCTATTTTTAGATCCAACCTCTTTGGATTAATCTACCAAAAAGGGGCAGTTATGAGAGAAAAGGAAAATTTCAGAATTGTGTAGTTTTAAAACTATTGTGATAAATAGAGAATTTGCTCCTTAGGAGCAAATGCTCTATTTATCACAATGGTTTCAAAAAGTGACTTTTACAGAGGTTACCAAAAGCCATCAATATGAGGCAATGGGTTAACAGGACTTTACCTTGGTAGGTAGGGAGGGGTTGATTGTCTGTATTTTCCATACGGAGAATGATTATTATTCCTGCCTGCTGGGCTCCGGGTTGGGCTTCTAACAGGGGATCTCGTATCACTCAGCTGAGACTTTATCCGTGTCAGACTGCAATAAAAGAAATACCCATACTGCAATCATGTTTTACCTCTGATAACAAAAAGCAGATTTTATGTAATGTGTGTATTGATAATAAAGAACATATACAGTGAAAACTCTAAAGCAACCACCAAAACAAGAGCACCGCATGCAGATCTGTGCCAATGCTTGTCTGCAATATATGCAATACATTTCCTACAAAGCGTCATAATTTTGTAAAAAAAGAGCCTTACAGAATTATGTCCTTTGGTCAGATTGTAGCCCTTGTGACAGTGATCAAGTGCATCAAGTTTCATAAAGAAGCAATAGCCAACGACAACGTTTACGACAACAACAAGGGAGTTACTACAATTGCTCGTATTTGTTTCCTTCGAAAAATAGACAGGCTAAAGAGGTCTAATTCTGAGTCTGAAAGGCTGGTTATACATGTAGCTTAATGCTGGATGAAAGTTATGCAGAAAGCTATAGGAGCTTTCTGCATTGAATTCATCCTGCATTAAGCAACCACCTGCTGTTAACTTTTTCCCTCTTGAACATTCATGTAAGAAATAATGACAAAATTAGTACTGATTAAATTAATTCTTTTAATGAGGTATGACCAAATGACATTAATTGCTCAGGCAGAAACTGCAGAATCAAATCTATATTATACCATAAGCAAACAGCTATAGGATATGGGTCTGCTCCATTTGCAAATCACAAATCAAACCTTAACCCTTTCGGCGCCAAATTTCTAAGTTTCGTTTTCAATCCAATTTTTGTTAAATCATTCGGTACAATAAGGAAATGAGATAAATAAATGCAAATTTCAAAGGAATAAAGCACAGGTATAGAAATAGAGACTGAGACAAAAAGTGGAGTCCCTGATCAGATGCCGCTTTAGAGGGGTTTTACTGTCATTTGTTCATGTTGTACCTAACGAAATATTCAGCTGTGTGCATGTTGTTTGCATGTGTCAGAGCTTATAGGCTATTTTTAGACCCATTCCCTCATAGGCTATTCTTAGACCTTACCTCTTTGAATAAATCTACTGAAAAGGAGCATTTACTAGACAAAAGGATTTTTTTAGAATCATGTACTTTTAAAACCATTGTGATAAATAGAATATTTGCTCCTAATTGGAGAAAATGCTCTATTACAATAGTTTCAAAAAGTGACTTTTACAGAGGCATTAAAAAGTGTCAATATTAGGGAACAGGTTTATCTTTTACTCCATGAATATTCATGTACATGTAGAAATAATGATGATATGAATATTAATTGGATTAATAAATATAATGGTATGTGAACACATGATTTTTAGCCATGACAGAAATTATAGAATCATATCTACATGTGTATATCATATAAGCAAAGAGAGCTGACCCTGATCAGATGGCTCCTGCAGGAGCCGTCTGATCTGGGTCTACTGTTTGCCAAGGCATTTAACACATTGCACCCTAGTGACGCATTTTTGCGCGTCTATAAAATTCATACTGTGAAACCATTGTAATAAATAGAGCATTTGCTCCTTTAGGAGCAAATGCTCTATTTATCACAATGGTTTCAAATTACAAAATTCTAAAAAAATCATTTTCTCTAGTTAATGCTCCTTTTCGGTAGATTAATTAAAAAAGGTTGGATCTAAAAACAGCCTAGGACGGAATGAGTTAAGTATGTATTTATGGGCTAAAGCATTGAATATTTATTAGATGGTTCTATGATCTGATGTATTTGTTTTCGAATACTGAGAAACATCAGAAACTGATACACGCTTTGAAAACATCACACAATCACTAAGGTTCTTAGAGGGAGCTTTCTGCATTGCTTTCAGTCTGCATTAAGCTACCACCTGTATTAAAACCTATATTTCTATTTCTTTATTTAGCCCTTTACTCCATAATTATGCCTTTCTGTGCCTTTGCAAACAGAGCAGACACATAGTCTGCTCTACTTGCTTATGATATCATGTAAATATGATTCCAGTCTCTGCCTTTGGCAAAAATTCAATTCCAAATGGAAATACAGAAAGTAAGACATTAGAGCACATGACCAATTATTGAAGAAGAAAAAAGCCATCAGGGCTTTCTTGCGTTGAAGTGTATGAAAATCCTCTTTCTTCAATACTGCTCTATTTATGGTCTATAACAACAGCTTCAGTTCTTACAAACAAGAGGGCCATGATGGCCCTAAATCGCTCACCTGGTTACTATAGACATATGCATATACACTGTATTTCTATGTACTTAACCCTTTCGGCGCCAAATTTCTAAGTTTCGTTTTCAATCCAATTTTTGTTAAATCATTCGGTACAATAAGGAAATGAGATAAATAAATGCAAATTTCAAAGGAATAAAGCACAGGTATAGAAATAGAGACTGAGACAAAAAGTGGAGTCCGGGGGTCATAGTTTGAACACTCTTTGTAGAGGACCATTAGATGATGCTACATACCAAATATCAAAGCTCTAGGCTTTGTGGTTTCAGAGCAGAAGATGTTTAAGTAAATTGTTGACAACGCACGACGACGCACGCCGGAGCCAGCCCCCTCACAATACCTCACCTGGCACTTTGTGCCAGGTCAGCTAAAAAACATAAAACCCGAGTGAAGAGAACCATCTTAAAAAACATTTAAACTAATAATTTGTGCTGCATGTAAGGCAAGGCAAAATTTGCCATGTCAGAAACGTGTTTAATCATAAAAAGAGAATCTATAACCATCTCCATAGAGACAAATACCTCATGCTGATCGAAGCATAATTACCGTACCGTAAGTATTCAGACAGGCAAATTTAGGCAAGTGCAAACAAGGCAGACCGGACAGACTAAACTGCTCCTGCAATTTGACCAGGGTCTGCATTAATGTTACACTTCTGTGACATGCAAACAGTTTGGATCCAGATGAGACCCTGAATAACTCGGTGCATCATCGGGATCAAAACTGTTTGACAATATTGTATCTTTTTATAAAGCAATAGAAGAAATATCCATTTTTAAACTTGAAGCAGATAAAAATGCTGGTATTGAATGGATAAAATGGTGCCAACTTGATTCATTCAGCTTTACAATCACATGTATTTTTGGCCATGACAGAGAATGTAGAATCAGTTCAATATTATTTCATAAGCAAACAGAGCAGACCCTGATCATAAGCAAACAGAGCAGACCCTGATCATAAGCAAACAGAGCAGACCCTGGTCATAAGCAAACAGAGCAGACCCTGATCATAAGCAAACAGAGCAGTTCCTGATAAGAAGGCTCCTGCAGGAGCCCTCTGATCTGGATTTACTTTATTTGCAAAGGCATAGAAGTGCATTAAAAGGGTTAAATATACTTCAAAAATGACTTTGGTCCACTTACTTCTTACAGTTGCTGGCACCAAAAACAATCATAAGAAAAAGGCATGAATTTGTATTGAAACTTCATTAATCCTTTCCCTCATATCAACACCTTTTCATGTCTTTGCAAACAGAGTAGACCCAGATCAGATGGCTCCTATAGGAGCTGTCTGATCAGGGTCTGCTCTGTTTGCTTATGGAATTATATAGATGCAATTTTACAGTTTCTGCCAAGGTTAAAAAAAATGTGTTCATGTACCATTATAAAAATTAGAGTAATAAATATTCATGATGTCATTATTTCTTACATGAAATTTAACCCATTACCTCATAGGCTATTTTTAGATACAACCTTTTTGAATAAATCTACCGAAAAGGAGCATTAACTAGAGAAAAGGAAAATTTTAGAATTTTGTAGTTTGAAACCATTGTGATAAATAGAGCATTTGCTCCTATAGGAGCAAATGCTCGATTTATCACAATGGTTTCACAGAGTGACTTTTACAGTCGTCAAAAGTCGTCAATATGAGGGAAAGGGTTAAACAGGGAAAAGGTTAAACCTGTAGTAAAGCAATTGAGTCTCATTCACAAACATTCATGATATACAGACATTCTCAATTCTCATGCTTATACTGACCCAGAAAACTCAAGTCAAAGGGCAAGTATAATTCTTCAACCTTTTACCACATAAATATGCATGTAAGAAATAATAATTATGAATATTAATTAGCTGATGCTTATATGGCCAATGAACAAAGAATTTTTTTTCTTCCTAATTCAGAATTTATTTAATTCCAAATGCAAACAGAGCAGACCCTGATTTGATGGCTCTTACAGGAGTTGTCTGATCTGGATCTACTCTGTTTGCGAATGTTTCAAATGGCATATCTATGAGGTTAGCCCTTTCCTCCATGAATATTTATGTAAAAAATAATGACCTCATGAATATTAATTACAATATTGTTTTTATATAACAGCACATGGACACAGGCAACCTTGGTCATGGTAGAAACTGTAGAATCACATCTATATTATATCACAAGCAAACAGAGTAGACCCTGATCAGACGGCTCCTATAGGAGCCGTCTGATCTGGGTCTACTCTGTTTGCAAATGCGTAGAAAGGCGTACTGGTAGTTAAGGAGTAAAGGGTTAAGGCAGAGCCTTAAGTATAAAAGAAAATGTGTCCATGGGAACACGGATGCCCCAGCGAGCAAACAGGAAGTAGATGAACGACAGACCTGAAAGGGGGAGACATGCTACAACCCACTATGACTATGCTTCAGACCAAATATCAAATCATTGCAGCTCACATGAGCGAAGAAATCTTTGACGAAAATTTTTGTCATTAAACAATCACCAAAATTCAATTAAAGTGTCGGCAAACAGGAAGTAGATGAACGACAGACCTGAAAAGGGGAGACATGGTACAACTTACTATGATTATGCTTCAGACCAAATATCAAATCATTGCTGCACAGTGAGTGAGCTTACACGAGCGAAGAAATCTTTGACGAAATTTTTTGTCAGTAAACAATCACCAAAATTCAATTAAAGTGTCGGCAAACAGGAAGTAGATGAACGACAGGCCTGAAAAGGTGAGACACGGTACAACTCACTATGATTATGCTTCAGACCAAATATCAAAGCATTGCAGCTTACACGGGCGAAGAAATCTTTGAAGAAAATTTTTGTCATTAAACAATCACCAAATTCAATCAAAGTGTTGGCAAACAGGACGTATATAAACGACAGACATGAAAAGGGGAGACACGTTACAACTCACTATGATAATGCTTCAGACCAAATATCAAATCATTCCACCATACACAAGCCAAGAAATCCTTTATGAAAATTTCGTACGTACGGACAAGGATAAAACTTAATGCCCCCGTCGCCTAAATGCGGGGGGCATAAAAATTAAAACATGTACAAGTGTATCTTCTTTATTTCTCCATCAAACCCTATGTTGTGACCACTCATTAGAATGATTCAAACAGTGGTAACAACATAGGGTTAGGTGGAGAAATGACAATTTACAAGCAGGTTTATCACCCCTTTTAAAGACACAAAAACATAATTTTTTATGGTCCTGAACATCCAAATGACATATGGATATTGTTGGTGGCAAACTGAAATAAAAAAAGAACTATCACTAAAGGTTATGCATACCCCCACAAGACAGCCTTGATCACAAATCCAACCCAAATGACAACAAGAGTGCCAGTGGGCACAATATATGCCCGTCGAGGTCTTGTTCAATATAAACTGGGGTTAACGTATTTGCTAAACTCAAATTCTAAGTCCAATTTTGCGACCAAGTTTCAAGGTTGTAAAAAGGCATACTTTAACAAAAAGCCTTAACCAAACATTCTAAATTAAAAAGTGCCATAATTGTGACTAAATGCTTGACAAAGTTACATTGTATTTACTCTTGCCTACAGATGAAGCTTCTGATGGTGAACAAATGTTTCAACTTTAAAAGCTTTATCTCAATGGGTGATGTAAATAAATGGACTTTAAACAAAAACCTTAACCAAACTTTCTAAGTTAAAAGGGGGCATAATTCTGTCAAAATGTTGGGCAGAGTTATGTACTCTTGCCTACTGGTGAAGCTTGTGATGGTGAACAAGTGCTCCAAGTTTAAAAGCTTTATCTCAAAGGGTTATGTAAATAAATGGACTTTAACAAAAACCTTAACCAAAAATTCTAAGTTAAAAAGGGGCATAATCCGGTCCAAATGCTTGACAGAGTTAAGTACTTATGCCTACAGGTGAAGGTTGTGACAGTGAACAAGTGTTCCAAGTTTCAAGGCTTTATCGCAAAGTGTTATGTAAATAAGTGGACTTACAAAAATGTGTTCCACATAAATTGAGGTTAACATTTTTGCTTAACGCAAATGCTAAACGCAAATTCTAAGTCCAATTAAGCAACCTTGACCTTGGATAAATGAACCGGGACTTGGCAGGCTACTGTAGCATGTCTAGATAAACATTGTGGTTAAATTTGGGAAGGATCCACCAAGCGGAACTTGAGTTAGAGATGTTACAGACAGACAGGTAGGTTAACAAGTCCAATTGTGTGACCTTGACCTTGGATATATGAACCGAGACTTGGCAGGCTACTGTAGCATGTCTAGATAAACATTGTGGTTAAATTTGTGAAGGATCTACCCAACAGAACTTGAGTTAGAGATGTTACAGACATAAATTGAGGTTAACATTTTTGCTTAACGCAAATGCTAAACGCAAATTCTAAGTTCAATTGTGTGACCATGACCTTGGATATACGAACAGGGACTTGGCAGGCTACTGTAGCATGTCTAGATAAACATTGTGGTCAAATTTGGAAAGGATCCACCTGGGGGAACTTGAGTTAGAGATGTTACAGACAGACAGGTAGGTTAACATTTTTACTAAACACAAATTCTAAGTCCAATTGTGTGACCTTGACCTTAGATAAACGAGCCGAGACTTGGCAGGCTACTGTAGCATGTCTAGATAAACACTGTGGTTAAATTTGGGAAGGATCCACCAAGCGGAACTTGAGTTAGAGATGTTACAGACAGACAGGTAGGTTAACATTTTTGCTAAACGCAAATTCTAAGTCCAATTGTGTGACCTTGACCTTGGATATATGAACCGGGACTTGGCAGGCTACTGTAGTATGTCTAGATAAACATTGTGGTTAAATTTGAGAAGGATCCACCAAGCAGAACTTGAGTTAGAGATGTTACAGACGGACGGACAGCAATTCTGCAATGCCTGGTGCTAAATACATGAAAGTGTGTCTTGCACATCTACTATTTATGTTTACTATGTATGGCAAGTATCAGTTCAAAAACTTTCAAATTGAAGGTGCAGTTTATGACACCAACTACCCATATTTCATGCCAAAATGACAAAAATTAATCACAGTTCAAGAGGAGATAATTCAACAATGCCCTGCGCTAAACACATGAGAATTGCAGCTTTCACATCTTCTATTCATGGTTATTGTGTATACCAAATATAAATTCAATAACCTTCAAATGAAAGGATTTCCTGACACCAACTACCCACGTTTAAATGCAGACCGACCGCCTGGAAACCAGAGTGATTCCAGAATACTGTACCCCCCACTAATTTTGTTTATGGTGGTATACTTATTTAAAACTGAAGGAGTACCATTTTATCTCTAATAAATGCTCCTGGGGACATTACATTTTATCGAAGGAACAACTTGCATTTTGTACACAAGTAGTTGCTTAATGAAGAATGAAAGTAATACAGAAAGCTCTAAGAGGAGCTTTCTGCATTGATTTCAGTCTACATTAAGTTACTACCTGTAATTTGGAAAAAACCTATACTTCTTTATTTATACAGGGTTTTTCTTAATGATTGCTAGCCTCCCCCCAGAACTAAGGGGACATTTATTAGAGTGTGTGTGTGTGGGGGGGGAGGGAGGTTTATGAGGGAGAATACGGTATTTTATTTCAAAATAATGTATGCATGGACATATCAGACAAGAAAATGTTAAAGGAGCATATAATTCTAAGCATATAAATCAATACTTTGACAGACGCGTGGCATATGTCTTGCACACATACATCTGATGGTGGTTGTTTGTTCTAAGTTTAATAAGAATTGTTTCAAAATTTGGATCCTGTATGCAAATGCGCAATAACTGCTACAAGTAATTATTTTATAAGCAATTCAATCCTTCAACAACAGTGAAAGATCTATTTTCAACACTCACGAAATAATACTGTGCTATTATCATTCATTATTCATCTAATTACCTTCACAATAATTATCATCAATATGTTTAATGAATCAAAGTACCAGTAGATCAGATGTCTTTACCTGTAATTAACCCTTCGCTTGCTGAATTTTAAAATACATTTCTCCTTCTTTACCCATGCCCTGTTGTATAATTACATAGATCTTCACTGTGTACAAGTATTTCGCTGTGCAATCACTGCTGTAGAGTGCACTTGTTGCACAATCAACTTGTAAATAGTGCAGACCCTGATGAGACAGCTCCTGCAGGAGCTGTCTCATCTGGGTATTCACTATTTACAGGTAGGTATATTGACGTGAATAGCAAGCGAAGGGTTAAGGGACTTTCCACTGGTGTTAAGGTTTTATACAGAATGCTTGGCTGACAAAACAAATTAAAACTACACAGTCAACCCTTTCCTTCCATGTTGCATATTCATGTAAGAAATGTTTACAGAAATATAGTTTGAAACTGAAGGTTCAGATTTGTAATAATTTCATAAGCAAACAGAGCAGACCCTGATCAGACAGCTCCTATAGGAGCCATCTGATCTGGGTCTACTCTATTTGCAAGGCAAGAAAATGCATTTATATGAAGGAAAGGGTTAATAGTGGTATTTATGTCTCACCCCAACAGTTTTTAAGCAAAATAACATTGAAATATTTTGCTCTTTACACACTGTTAAGTACATGTATTTATAGTCAGCAAAAATTGCCATCTGATGTGATTCTAAGCATACATTGGTCTTACTAGCTAGAGTTTTGATTCAAAAGAACTGCACTCTTTCTCATCACATGACAACCAACCTATATTCTAACAAGAAGGCCATGAATATTTATTAAATGTTTACAGAAATACAAACCTGGCCACCCCTGGGGCGGGACCAATTTTAACCACATGGGCATAATTTATATAACTTTTGACCCCAGGGCCATAATTTTTTACCTTTTGTAGAGGACCTGAACATGATGCTATGTGCCAAATATGAAAGCTGAGAACCTTCCAGTTTCAGAGGAGAAGATTTTCAAAGTTTTCGCTATATGTTTCTATAGAAAACTGGCAACCCCTTGGGTGGGGCCAATTTTGACCCCAGGGGCATAATTTATATAACTTTTGTAGAGGACCAACAAATGATGCTATGTGCCAAAGATGAAAGCTGAGAACCCTGTTTCTAGTGACAACTGCCCCCCCCCCTTTGACCCCAGTGGCATAATTTATATAACGTTTGTAGAGGACCTGAACATGATGCTATATATGCCAAATATGTGCCAAATATGAAAGCTGAGAACCTTCCAGTTTCAGAGGAGAAGATTTTCAAACTTTTCACAATGTTTCTATTGAAAACTGGCCACCCCTGGGGCTGGGCCAATTTTAACCCCACGGGCATAATTTATATAACTTTTGTAGAGGACCTGATCATGATGCTATGTGCCAAATATGAAAGCTGAGAACCTTCCAGTTTCAGAGGAGAAGATTTTCAAACTTGTCACAATGTTTCTTTAGAAAACTAGCCACCCCTTGGACGGGGTCAATTTTGTCCCCAGGGACAGAATTTACTTAACTTTTGTAGAGGACCTACAAATGATGCTATGTGCCAAAGATGAAAGCTGATAACCCTGTAGATTCAGAGGAGAAGATTTTTTAAAGGTTCAGATTGTTGATGACAGACGACGCATGCCCACGGACATCAGGCATTCACAAAAGCTCTTCCTCAGCACAAAAGTGCTCTGATGAGATAAAAACAGAACACAAATAAAGCAGGAGATCCTGCCACACTAAAGTTCACAGAAGCACAAATGAAGTATGTGTACATATACATACACAAACACGGCAACATTCATAGAACTGTTCCTTGCCTGCTGCTCACCGCCAAGTTTGAAGTCAATCTCTTTCATACTTTTTACATTATACCCCAAACAAGCAAACTTCCCATATAAAAAACATATACAAAGAACAATAATTACAGTAATCATGAGGCAATTGGATTCAAACTTTAACTATAATACCATGTTTCATTAACATCCCCAATCCATGTCCTAGATATGGCTCTGCACTTTCAGTCAGCAACAAAATGATATCACTTTGCTTTTGGCAGGAGATAAAAAAGCATTGTTTCAACAGTCAAAATAATGCATATTTTCAGAGACCTAAAACAAGTTTAAATGTTTATCAACTAAAAGCAATGCTTAATGATTCTGTGTGCAAAGGTGTGTTCTGTATCTTGTTCAGATGGTAACAGACAACCACATGGCCAGACAGATGGAGGGACAGACAGACAAACAGATGCACTGCTGAGAATGTCAATGTTATATCCCCTCGACTTTGTTGCAAGGGGATAAGAAATTGCATAAACAAGAATCAGACAGTTTCAACTGGATCATTTCAACAAACCTATAAACATACCATATGTCACATACAACATAATGTATTAATTATCTCTAACAAAATGCTCCCGGGGACTTTACATTATTTAAAAGGAGCTTCTTGCATTTTGTATACAGGTGATTGCTTAATGCAGAATGAAAACAATGCAGAAAGATCCAAAGGGAGCTTCTTGCATTGCTTTCAGTCTGCCTTAAGCTACCACTTATATCTTGAAAATAGGGTTTTATTTGTTTTGTAAAGGGGCACTTATTACAGTCGGGGATAAGGGAGGATACAGTAATTATTCAGTTTCAAAAATTTGAAATTCTGTTTAAGATCTTTTCTTCAGAAAACTGAGCACTGTTAAATACCGTATTACCTCATATAAACACCCAGAGGTGTAACATTTTTTTAAAATGAGCTTCTTACATTTTGTACACAGGTGGTTGCTTAATGCAGAATGAAATCAATGCAGAAAGCTTCTATGGTAGCTTTCTGCCTACCTTACTGTCTGCTTTAAGCTATCACCTGTATTTTGAAAAACCTATATGTCTTTATTAAATGAATATTATATAGGATTTTAATTGTTTTATTGATTTTTTTTTGGTTTTTTAGAGTGGGGGCATTTATTAGGGAGAATACTGTATGTTTAAAAGTTTTAAAACATTCCCTGTTGAATATTCATGTAAGAAATAATGACATCATGAATACCTATTTGCTGAATTTGTACACAGGAGTTTTGGTATTGGTAGAAACTGTAGATGCAGATCTATTAAAATTTCATAAGCAAACAGAGCAGACCCTGATCCTAAAGGAGTGGTCTGATCTGGGTCTACTCTGTTTGCAAAGGCCTGAAAAGTATGAAGTAAAAGGTTTAAAACACAATATCTATCAATGATGGAAGAATAGAACAAGAGTATCGCATACAGTACATGGTAAAGGTGAAAAGGGTAAAGGTGAAGTTTATAGTCTGGAACTACATACAATGGTCTCGGGTCAAAACGACCCAATTCCAAAACGGCCCCGGGTCAAAACGGCCCACTACCAAAATGACCCGGGTCAAAACGGCCCACTTTTATATTATGACAAAGTCTCACTGAATTATTGTAATTAAGTATTATTTAATCCTTTCCCTGATGAATAATCGTGCAGTACGTCTATCCAGGATATCAAAGATACGGAGAAAATAATGTGACACTTGGAAAAAAATACAGATATATAATTATATTACCTTCATTTGGTAATATGTGATTTGGTTTTATATTTAATCCAATCAGTTTCTATCATTAACAATTATCTTCCAATCATTTTCCTGATTCAGGTAATTAGGAAATACAAAACACCCATTGGTCTTTAAACTCGCCTAATCGTATGTGTTTTAACATCTAATCACGTGCAATGTTTGAAGTCCAAACTTTTAGCCTGATGATCGGTACCTTTAATCTTCTCCATTTAAGGAATTCATTCAGTGATGCGTGCGCGTAACAAATTAACACCTTTATAAATCCTTCATTGCAAGGCACAATCAAAGTGTTTCTTACATAATTATTTCACAACCTGGATAATTACATAACACGTGATTGCACGTGCAAACATGTAAATCGATTTTTTGTTTTGTGGTTTGTCACTGTAATTATATTTTATTGAAGAATTTAGTTAACCAGGCAAACTATGAACACATATTAAAATTCTGAATTAGTGATGAAAATCAATTATTTGTTATATACTTTATTAATATTGAATTGAAATGATGACAATATATGACTATTGTTATAAGAGATTTATATTTAAATGAAACATTTCTACAACTATACCAATCGTAATAATCAGTGTAAATATTATTAATAATGATCATATACACTACATATAACAATAATGAGCATGGGCAGTTTCGGTTTAAAATGTGGGCCGTTTTGACCCAGGCCGTTTTGGTAGTGGCTGGCTGTTTTGACCCGGATTCACATACAATGTACATATTCTCCCGACTTCACAATTTACCCCCTGATCACTGGGTTATAAGTTGGCCATTAACACTCGGCGCCTAAGGCAGCCATGGCTCATTGGCTAATTACCCTCACAGGTACCCATTTATACACCTGGGTACAGAGGAGCAAACGTGGGAGCAAAGGTGGGATTAATAATATCTGTCAAATAGTTTTCCGAGAAAACAGCTGACAAACAAAATGTTGACGGAACGAACGAACTGACGGACGGACGGACAGGGCCACGCCAATATACGACCACCTTTATTAGGTGGGCATATAAAAATTCATGTAAGAAACACTCAAATCATGAATATTTATAAGCTACATTTTTTTAAAGGTAAACTTTTGAAGGAAACATTTTTCTTTAACAAAAACTGTAGAATCGGATCTATATCATGTCAAAAGCAAACAGAGCTGACCCTGATCAGATGACTCCTATAGGAGCCATCTGATCTGGGTCTACTTTGTTTCCAAATGCATGAAAAGGCATTTATATGAGGAAAAGGCTTAACTATAGAGTCCACTCAGTAAAAAAAGCTTAACCTTGGTAGAGGATTTTGAATGAATACTCTGATCTGGATCTATACTGTTTGCAAGTGACAGTACATGTGTTTCCACATTTAAAGGTTTAAGCATTTTTGTGCACTTTTTTATTTTCTACTGAATTAACCCTTTATTCTATAAATATGCCTTTGCAAACAGAGGAGACCCAGATTGGATGGTTCCTATAGCAGGCTGCTACAGCCATCTGATCAAGATCTACTCTGTTTGCTTATGATATAATATAGATATGTAAACTTTCGAATAAGTGAAATTGTTTATTCAGTATGAATTGAGTTGTATATTGGAATGTTTTACCATTCTGCTCAGAATCTGCATGTTCATATCCCTGTGGAACCGGTAATGACGCACTTATGGGCAGTATCAGAATTTGCATAAAACGTGATCTATATAGCTAAATCATATGTTGAATATGCATATATTCCAGGGGAATTATTTCTATGTATAATTCAAACTCGAAGTGGTTGGTTAATAAAACAAAAAATGTGAAAATTATGAAAGAAACATTTGCCCTGAATAATTGGTACAGGCCAACACGGGAACCAGTAATGACGCAGTTGGTAAACAAGTCAATAAAATCAATGTATGCAACCTTGTCATCGGTAAATTACTTTCCATTTGTTTGGTTGGTTCTGCTTCAGAGTTTAAATGCAACATGAAAACCCTTCCAACCGCCACCATTTTGTTACATTGAAGAGATGATAATTTACAGATTAGCTTAATTTGGTCAAAATATCATACATAGTGCATCGACAATGGTACCCTCTTTGATATTTCATTTATTTTTTTAAAATTATTATGATGAACATACAGATTATAGTAAGCATTCTATTTATTCTGAAGTTAACAATTTTATTACCGATTCCAAATAAATTCACATAAGCGATTTAGCAATATGGGGTAGTGGATCCTGTCTCGTTTAGGAGGTATGACCATGTGACAGTCACATGATTTAACAAAAAATAGTGTATTGTAGCAGACGTATGTGCGTTTTCATTGAACTCTAAGGATTTAAAAGACTTTTTCAAGATTTTAAGGTCAGTTACTTTTGGGCTTAACATGAAATACATTTTTTGTGCTCACGCTGAAGTAAATACAAATGTATCTATTTCAACATTTCTAGGGAAAGAAACTTTCATCCTTGCTGTGAATGATGTGACCTAGTTTTATGTCTATTTACAATCAAAATGATGGCATTACAGCTTTCATTGTTTATAATTAATCAAAGTAGGGGCGTCATTATTTGTCTGTGTCAAAATGGGTACGGTACCTGCACGATACTTGGTTACTTGATGTCTATTTCAATGATATTGAGCTGTAAGTCAAAGTTGTTTCATAATGAAATTGAAATACATCAGCAGTACTGTCAGTGTGAGGCACAATACTGTAGTGTGAGGCACAGTGTATACATGACTTCTGCATGAGCTTTGACTGTGTTGAACTGGCAATGAAAAATAAATAACACAAAACAGTTACAACTAGAAATATCCTATTTTGCCTACGTGGGGGTGGTTAATGATGAATAAAACCACTAAAACTCTAAATAGAAATCATTAAATAAAGATTTTTATACAGACTGAAAGCATGCATACAACTTAAAGTTAATGCAGACTGAACGCAATGCATATAGCTCTCATTCTGCATTAAGCAATATAAACGTGTACAAAATACAAGAGGCTTTTTTCAAAAAAGAAATGCAATGCCAATGAGACAATGCCTCATGTTCGAAATAGACTATTAAAAGTATATAACAGTATCCAGAAGCAATGAGAAGTATCGCACAGACTCGAAATGAGGAGCATGAGGAGACAACACGATAAAATTATTGAAAAAAAAAAGAGAAATGAAAACTCACGTATCCCGGTGCTCTTGCCACACATTTTTTATGTTATTTGCAGTGACAGACATCTTTTCGACTGGGGTGTTTCATTAAACGACATTTCGGTCTTCAAATTCCATGAAAATAAACTTAGGTAAAAAAGTTGTTTACGTTGTTGCCGTCTCAGTCGGCCATTAACCGGAAACTAGCAGCGCCTCCTACCAAGGGAAATAACCCGGCTTACTTTTTTAAATCAAAGAACTAAATGTGCTATTTTCTCTCAGTCCGCAGAGAAGTGTCAATATTTATTTTTAAAATGCGTATCAAATATTACAGCGTTGCGCAAATATTAAAAATTTAATTTACATCAGTACAGCGCTGTGCAGATAGTGAGTTTAACCCTTCGCTTGCTGAATTTTAAAATACATTTCCCCTTCTTAACCCATGCCCTGTTGTATAATTACATCTATATTCACTCTGTACAAGTATTTCGCTGTGCAATCACTGCTGTTGAGTGCACTGATTGCACAATCAACTTGTAAATAGTGCAAACCCTGATGAGACAGCTCCTGCAGGAGCTGTCTCATCTGGGTCTTCACTATTTACAGGTAGGTATATTGACGTGAATAGCAAGCGAAGGGTTAACCCTTTCCCTCACGGATACTCATATAAAAAAAAATGACACCGTGAATATTTATTAGCTGAATGTTTATAATGGCATACATATACATGATCGTTTTGTATTAGTAGTAACTGTAGAGTAATATATTTTATGAAATCATAAAGAAACAGAGTAGACCCTGGTCGTCTGATCTGAGTCTACCCTGCTTGCAAAGGCATGGAAAGGAAAGATTAAACATACTTTCAAAGTACATGTACACTTTTTATCGTATTATTAATAACAATCTGGTTGCTTCCTGCACATACATATATGTATATCTAATTCCCCTGTGAATAATATGACATTAACCTATTTACTGTAGGGATACGCTTTAACAACTTTGCATACAGAGTATACCCAGATCATATTGACCCCATAGAAGCCGCCTGGCCAGGGTCTGTAGTGCTTACTTAATAGATGATATAGATCTGGGTCCATGCTTATAAAACGTTTAGTTGAGTCTGAGTTCGTTCTCAAGTTTTTGATTGGTCAGATTTGAGCCTATGGCTCAAATCTGACCAATCAAAAGCTTGAGAACTCAAATCTGACCAATCAAATCTGACCAATCAAAAGCTTGAGAACTCAAATCTGACCAATCAAAAGCTTGAGAACGAAACTCAGACTCAACTAAAAGCTTTATAAGCATAGACCCTGGTTTTACAGTTTCTGTCATGGTAAAAATTGACTTTTGTAATATTCACGATGTTATCATTTAACACGAATACTTATGGATTATATCTATGGAATGAATGGTTAACAGAATACATGTATACAGTTATATTGAGCAGATTTATATAAATCTCTGATTGTGCCAATAAGTGTGTGCCAATTAGAGTCCAATTAAATTCCTCGTGCAAGAGTGGTTCATCGTGATTGGTGATAGGATCATTGGATTGAAACTAATTGAATAGTTTGCCAACGTTAACATATTGTTTGCATGAAATATAATATATATTTTTTCCGAGTGTAGGGTGATTCCCCCATAGGGTGATTCCCCCATAGGATGATTGCCCTATGGGCAATTGCCCCTTAGGATAATAACCCTTTAGGATTATTGCCCCATAGGGTGACTGCCCCTCAATATAAAAAATATATTATTATTTTGTAAAAACATAATATATAAGTAAAATTTAATAAATTATATGATGAAAATAAATTAATAGAAAGCTGTGTAGACCAATTGGAACTCTTGTATGTATTGTATTGACTCCAAATATTTGGACATGTAAACCTAAAGAAAGGGCATAATCCCCATTAGAAAGTACACACTAAGAAAAATTTTGTACAACTTAAATGAAGAATTACTAATTCTTTAATACCTTTGCCGGCTAAGTGCAACCTAACTGGTATTTGCTAACAGTTTGGATCCTGATTAGGCGCTGATTAAGATAGCGTCTCATCACAATGTAAGCTGTATGATCAGTCATTAGTCTCTCAAAAGCGTACACAAAACGAAAGTAAGAGAAAATGGTGACAGGTCACTGCTATAAGGGTTAATAGGAGCTACACTGTGGTTTGTATGTCCAAATTAAAAGAGTAATAAATTAAGATTCTGTTTCATTTCGGGACACTGTATATCAATGCTTAATGCTTTTGTGCAACTTAATCAAGGAAAAAAATAAAGCAAACTATTTGACCTTTTAGCATTCAAAAACACTTTTTTTGGGGATTTTTATTACCATGGGGTAGTTAGGAGCATTAGGTAAAATTGGATATATTGGATATACAAATACAATATTTTATTCAGCACAAAGAAAATTATATGGCATTTAGCCTTCAAAAACATCAGATAATTTTATAATATAAAAAAAGAAAACTAAAAACACTTTTTAGGGATTTTTAATAACCATGGGGGAATTGCCCAGTTTGGCAGTTTTATTGCGGGGCAGTCATCCAGGGGGCAATCATCCAGGGGGGAATAGTCCTATGGGGTAATCACCCTATGGGGAAGTTGTCCGTACCCCATTTTTTCCCGTTGTGTGTGTTGGGGGTGCGAATGGCTGAAGATTCCTGTATTTTTTTTTCAGATAATGGGGGAACTTTCGCCGGTTATCTGCCCCAGTCTAACTAGGTGGCGAGTAGGTCCTTGTACTTTGGTTATCCATTGTTGATTACACGCAGGTTAATTAACATCGAGAATAACGAAGGGTGTAAAAATATATTGTATGCATTTTAAAGTTGTTGTGTTTTATGTTGCACTTTTTAAAAAATGCAAATAAATTATCAGTTTTACCCTAAAGCTAAGAAACCGACAGAAATACATGACTGAACAGTAACCACATTTCATACTGCTACTTAAATGTTAAAACGTCGTTATTTAATCATTTAACCCATTAATATGCCTTTTAATGCCTTTTAAAAAAAATTAGACCCATATCAGACATATCCTTAGGATCCGTCTGATCAGGGTCTGCTCTGTTTGCTTATGGTGTAATATAGATAGATTAGTTGAGTAGGAAGTTGAGATCGTTCGTGAAACCGGGCCCTGATTACAAAGACTCTGACATGCCCCACATTCCCTGTGTTAATATATCATTATAAATATCAGGCCCGTACCCAGGTGGGGGGGGGGGGGCTCGGGGGCCCGGGCCCCCCAGCTGGCTCCCAAGATACCATTTTTGTTAATGGGCCCCTTTTTAGTTTTCAGCTAGATATACCGTTTTGAAATTTTACGAAGGCAATTTTTCAGTGACTGATATTTTCCTACCTCGGGGAGATTATCTTTCAGTTCTCTACACAGACAGGCCACCTTTAGCATGCTGTCATGCTGTGATCCACGCTTGGCCTATTTTGGTATAGACCAATCAGTGGAACCCCCGCGGAGATCACCCGAATTACGTAATCATGAGATGGTTCCAGTTTTCGCTATACTGAAGTTTAGCAAATAAATTGTTCAAGAACCAGTCGTGTCAAAATGCAAATTGCTGCGTTTCCACAAATACCAGATGTGGCACGTATAGTGAGGAAACATTGTCGCAAAATTAAGACGATGGGAATGACGTATCAAGACGCTATATAGCATAGCTACAAAAGTATGCACTTTGACCGATAAGCGTTTTACTGACATTGATCAGTAACTAGTAATGAAAAAATATCTCTGAACATTTCGAATGATAAAAAAAGTAAAAATGATCTTCGTCCCCAGGCCGATTGTACTGAATAAATCAAGGTTTCTGAACGTATTTTCTTGGATTTGTTTTGTAACTTGAGATTGGGAATTTTCCTCCAAAAAAAAAAAATGGGTGCAAAACACACCTTTTGTTATTGGGAATATACCCGAATAAGGGCTATAAAATCTGCCAAAATATTATTGTAAAATAAGATAAAATGGAATGTCTTTTTCATTGTATACATAAATCTGTTATAAACAGGCGAGCGAATAAGGGCCATCATGAACCTCTTGGTAAACTGTAACATTTGATTTTGTAGTTTTGAGCAAGGTTGTTTTCACATTTAGAATTAGGACATAAGCGGATGCTAGTTCTGAGATGAATAATGCAGAGTCTGTCCATGGCAAAAAACTTTAAGCATAATCAAATGTCTGTCTGTCTGCCAATGGCAAAAAACTTTAATCATGTTCATATGTGTGTCTGTCAATGGCAAAAGAAACTTTAGCCTTGATCACAACTTTTGGTGTTAATTTAATATAATTATACAAAGCCCCTGCATTGAAACATTGGTGATCATTCATCATGCTTTAAGTCTATACACTGAAATCCAGGTGTAAAAAGGAGCCGATTTCCTATAATATAACATAAAATTATATCTTGATAGAGTGATTCAGATAGCAGGAAATTGCACCATTCAATGCGGCATACCAAAAAAAATCGACTACCGGCAGGGGACACCCCTCCCGTGCCCACCCCAACTCGGCCCCCCAGGAAAAAAATTCTGGGTACGGCCCTGAATATAATCTAATTAATATCATGATGTCGTTATTCCTTATATGTATGTGCAAGGAGTAAAGGGTTAACAAAACAAATCAACATCTAATCGAAAAGACAGGAAATGCAATTAACCAGGGAATAGGGGTATCTACATGAAATATATCACAATTAAAAAAATCGTTAGCTTAGCTTTAATAATATTTCATTGTTACTTCTCCAATTAAAGTTTGACTGTCAAAATTCAGCAAAAACACACAAAAACAAACAAACAAACAAGAAAAACAAAAACAAGCAAAAGAAAAAGAAAGAAAAATAAAAAACAGAATAAAGTTTTCATATTGATCAGAAGCTGTTAATAGATAGAGTCACCAGTAAGGATGATTGCATGTTAATCGCATGTTCTTTGAAATAATAAAATAAATGTCTTATCTGGGTCCATACCTTTTTATTTTGTTGCTGAAATTCGCAAAAGAAGTTCAATGTCTTGAACACTAAATTTTCAAATGAAGTTGTCTAATTTCTGACTGAAAGAATTTAATTTTTATCTAGAGTGGTGCAACAAAATGATGTTTGCAAAACAAACGATGCAGACGCTGAAGTGAAACCTTCTAGGAAACCACTCACCAGGCTCAACACAATTAGCAGATGTCTTGTAGACTGGATTCCTACTTTTATTTTGTAAGGGTTAAATATTTGAATTTTATCTGATATAATTATGCGGTAATTTCTGATATAAGAATTAGGAATATTACAACAAAGATATTCAAATAGGTGGAATGTGTGTGTTTTACAAACCTTATTTTATAAAAGGGATTTCACAATAAATGATCTAATCACCTCTGAAGGAAATTTCTACAATTATCAATCGTTTTGTGAAATCTATAATATACATATTGACTTTGTAAAATTTTATGGTCTTATGAATGTTATAAAACTTTTTTTTAAATAAGTTTAGCTTTACAGAATCACTGCAGAAAATGCAAAATCCATTACACCCATTAAATGCTTTAATACTACTAAAACAACCAAAAGGTTCAGCTCATTTATATAACATACTGAATAAAAATAATGAAAAACCTACTGCAGTGACAAGGTGGAACCAGTTTTTTCAGATAGAAGATAATGATTGGAAAGAAATTTACAATGTCATATTTAAATACAACTTCAGCACAGAAATAAGATGGTTTCAGTATCGAATAAACCATAGAATTCTTCCAACACAGAAATACCTTTATAACATCAAAATCTCTGACAATCCTAATTGCAGAGTTTGCGGTGAAATAGAAACAATTCAGCATATGCTTTGGTCATGTCCAGAAACAGAAATATTTTTAACAAAAGTTCAGCAGTGGTTGAAATTAGCAAAAATGTATCAATTATATAAATGAGAAGATATACCTATTCAATTTAAATAATTCCTATTCAATGGCTGACATGACTATTCTACTAGAGACAAAGTACTATATATATTTGGCCAAAAAAGGGAAGGAAAACTCTCAATAATATCATTAAAAAACAAATTAATAGCTAAATATACAGCTCTGAAATACATAGCAACAAGGGATAATTACCTTGAACAGTTTGATCAGACATGGTCAAAATATTATTATCTTTTACGATAATTCCTCCATATATACTACAATAGCTAAAAATTAAAAGGCCTTGGCAATTATCATTATTTCCTGTACATTTTTATAAAGCTAAGAAAACAACATGAAACCGAAAAATGGTTGAAATGAGAGAACCCCATCAAGCACGTTTTTATTGTTTGTTTGTTTTGTTTTGTTTTGTTGGTTGGTTTTTTTTGGTGGGGTGGGGGGGGGGGGGGTGCGTGTGTGTGTTTTGGGTTTTTTTCCCCCTTTTTGGAACAGTGTTTTTGTGTTTTTTCTCTCTCTTTAATTTATATATTATCATGGGTGTATAAATACTAATAATATTTTTTCCCAAATGGCATTGTTAAAATTGTATTATAGTTAATTTATGTAACTATTATACTCACCATAAACATGACACAATGCTACTAACCTACAATAATCATTGTGAGGTATGATAAGGGGTGGTACTCCCCGACCCTCACATACATATGACGGGGAGAATAAAGCATCAATTTGTCAAAAAAAACAAAAAAACCAACATAGGAATATATTCTTGACGTAACAGAAGCACGATGTACGATCAAACAGTGTGAATTCTAGTCAGTCATAAAACAAAGTTTAAAATTGATCTAGAACAAAACTGTTTGAACGCGCTAACCCTTTACTCCGTGACTATTCATGTAAAGAAATGATGACATTATGAACATTAATTAGACTCATTTTTAAAATGGCCTCTTAACACATGATAGTTTTGCGAAAGTAGGAACTATAGAATCAGATTCTATTTTATTCCATAAGCTCCATCAGAAACCCTTTTATCCGGGTCTACACTGTTTGCATTATCCATTATACGGGTCTACACTGTTTGCATATCCGGGTCTACACTGTTTGCATTATCCGGGTCTATACTGTTTGCATTATCCGGGTCTACACTGTTTGCATTATCCGGGTCTACACTGTTTGCAAAGGTCTTATTTGCCCGGTCTCACCTGACATCAAGGCTAGTTGATGAAAGAATGATCACATGTGTGAGACTATATTGTTGTATTTTGGTTAACCCATCCCCCCATAGGCTATTTTTTTTTTATCAAATCTCTTTGAATAAAACTACTAAAAAAGGAGCATTTACTGAAGAAAATTAACATTTTAGAATTTGTATAGTTTTGAAAGCATTGTGATAAATAGATCATTTGCTCTATGGAGCAAATGCTCTATTTATCCAAAGACTTATTAAAATACATATTTTAATAAGTCTTTGGTTTATCACAATGCTTTCAAAAAGTGACTTTTGCCAAAATGCGTCAATATGAGGGAATGGGCTAAATGAGCAATATTTCATATTGTATCTGCATATAATTTACAAATTAACACATTCCCTCCAAGTCTATTTTCGACACAGCCTCTTTGAATAAATCTACCGAAAAGGAGCAATTACTAGAGAATAGGAAACTTTTAGAATTGTGTAGTTTTTAAAACTTTGGGATAATCAGAGCATTTGTTCTTGTGGAGCAAATGCTATATTTATCGCAATGGTTTCAAAAATGACTTTTACAGAGGCGTCGGACGGCGCCAGCAGGACGGAATGAGTTAAGAAGTATATATAGGCTGTAAATCTCTGGAAGAAGGTCGCCTCACGTATTGATGTGCATGTGTGATTCCAGTCATACACAGCTTTGAGACATTTCCAATGATTATCGAAAACACTTATTGGATCCAATGAACCGTGAAACAATTCTTGTTCTTAATTCAGCAAATACTGCATGCCACTGGATAAGAACCCAATGTGTCGTTAAGTAATAATGCTGCCATATATTCAGTCAATACTGTATTGCACTGAGCGTGCATCCAGCTCGTGGTTTAAGCCTTTCGCGCCAAATTTCTAATTGTCGTCTGCAATCCAAGTTTGTTAAATCATTTAGTAAAATAAGGAAATGAGATAAATAAATTCAAAGTTCAAAGGAATAAAGCACAGATATAGAAATAGAGATTGAGACAAAAAGTGAAGTCCCTGAAAAGGCGGCGTCCGATCTTGGACTGCACTATTTGTCGCGGTGCATTTCTGCGATATTGGCAGTGAAAGGGTTAATAAATATTATGTCATATTCAGTCAACCCTGCATTGCCCTGAGCATGCGCCCATTTTGTTGTACTGGTCCTGGTCCTGGTCGTGTCCAGCTACTCACGCGCGGTGCTCTCTTCGAAACTCGTTTCATGGCGCGTTGCGCCAACCATATTACATTTGGCCAACCAGGCAACCGCTGATGTTAGGAACTCGTCCAAACTTTGTTTAACCCATTCCCGTATGGGCATTTTTTAGACCCATCCTCTTTAAATAAATCTACCGAAAAGGAGCATTTACTAGAGAAAATGTAAATTTTAGATTTGTGTAGGGTTGAAACCATCGTGATAAATAGAATATTTGCTACTATGGAGCAAATGCTCTATTTATCACAACGATTTCAAATAGTGACTTTCTTAGAGGTGTCAAATGGCGTCAATATCCGAGATTGAGTTAATGTTTTTCAGTTTCTGTTGCAATGCTGCCGATCCTGTACTTTGTTTATGCAGTGGTTAGTGATGTCCATGATTAGACGTGCTGCTGTGAGGAGTCCATTTAGTGTTAGGTAATACAATGATGTAGGAATCCAACATCAATGCATGCCTATCACAGAACAAATCCTCGGTCTATATTCTGTCTATCTTATTTCCAATAGTTGTCGTCCAGAGTGCTCGGTCTTATCCAGCTATTTCCGATAGTTGTCGTTGAGAGTGCTCTCTCTCTTAATCAGCTATTTCCAATAGTTGTCGTTGAGAGTGCCCTCTCTTAACCAGCTTTTTCCAATAGTTGTCGTCCAGAGTGCTCCCTTTTATCCATATATTTCCAATAGTTGTCGTTCAGAGTGCTCGGTCTTATCCAGCTATTTCTGATAGTTGTCGTTGAGAGTGCTCTCTCTTAACCAGCTATTTCCAATAGTTGTTGTTCGGAGTGCTCACTCTTATCCAGATATTTCCAATAGTTGTCGTTCAGAGTGCTCTCTTTTATCCAGCTATTTCCGATAGTTGTCATCCAGAGTGCTCCCTCTTAACCAGCTATTTCCAATAGTTGTTGTCGGAGTGCTCTCTCTTATCCAGCTATTTCCGATAGTTGTCGTTCAGAGTGCCACAGCCGTTCATAATATCATAGTCTATTCCATATCCAATCGTGTGTATTTGCCACACTCCTGTTTAATATTTAAAATGCGCTATATATTTCGCAAAACAATTCATACTTCAAGGGTATCTAAGGACTTTTATTTACTTTTATGACGAAGACTCATTGAGAAACATTTACGTGCATGTTTGACATGTATACAACTGTAACACTTTATTATCCAGTTGAACTTCAATACCTCGAACTGCAAGAGACCATACAAATCACAGCAAGACAACAGAAGTACGAATACTCAGGTTTCTAAACTGGACAGTTTATCAAGTTCGCAGCGTAATACAGGTCTAAAGTAATGCTGAAATTAGACTTCATTGGAGTATTAGCGAGAGTTTACTATACGTATATGGAAAGAGCTTTTGAAAATATAACCGTATTGCGTATGGTTTTCAAATACATTTATTCTGTAAGTGTTTATATGCCGCCTACAAGATGGGGCTGTCACATAGCCTCTTGTCCATCCGTACGTGCATTCCGCAGATCTTTTGTGTCCAACTTCTCATACACCAGTGGGAGGATTTACTTCAAACTTTACTGATGAACGATGTTAATGTGAAGTTGTACGTAAAGAAGGGAGTTTTTGCTCCAATCATTTTACCAGAGTTTGAGACTTTTGATTTTTTTTCACTGTGTAACATATAGTGAAAAGTGCTTGATTTAGAGACAATATCGCCAGGGGACACTCGTGTCATATGAACACAATTTTCTAGTTTTTCCAAAATTGTATCGCCGCTGTTTTCATATGTTTTCGATACTCTGCATGTTGATACATTAACGAAAACATGATCTGATGAACGCATTTTCCTGTCGATTTAACAGAAGTGCGGTCGTCAAATCATACTTTCGATAACATGAATTGTTTGTATAACCTCTGGTCCAGGAATGGCCCCTTTGACAGACGATAGCGCCGTGTTGTTATGGAAACGGTATCTAATGATTTGTTTAACTGGTCTATTCATCATTTATTTTCACAGAAACACCCTTTAACACACATTGTAAACAGAATATACCCAAATCAGACAGCTGCTGTAGGAGCCGTCTGACAAGGGTCTGCTCTGTTTGCTTATCGAATAATATAGATAATATTTGATATGGTTTTACAGTTTTTGCCATGAACACAATTTCCTTAAAGACCCCTTTAACAGGGTGGATAAAGATAAGACAGTTCCTGTTGGAGCCTTCTGACCAGGATCTGCTCTGTTTGCTTACAGACTAATACAGATCGGATTATATTGTGTTTGCAATTACCAAAATTTCCTTTATTCATATGCAGTTATAGCAATTAATCTAATCAATATTCACGAAGTCAAGGGATAGCTAGAAAGAAGGCAATGTCTCGTTTTATTGTTCCTTACAAATGCTACGGTTTTGAAACTTTGGAGTATATATGTGTAGCCGGGTAGAGATTGTGGTGAAATAAGTTGATAGGCTTTACTGTGTGGCTTGGTAGCTCAGTCGGTAGAGTGTTGGCATGGTAAGCCAGAGGCCCTGGGTTCGAGTCCCAGTCGAGTCACAACTTTTTCACCCTGTTACATATGGTTCTTTAAGACTTTCCTTCATTTAAACGCTCAGGGTCTGCTCTGTTTGCTTATGGGAATTTAGAGATCTAATTACGCAGTTTCCATAACAAAGAAAGAATTCCGTGTTCTATATTACTTAGTCTGTCCACGGATATTCATGAGATGAAGAAATATTGAATGATAGAATAAATATTAACCCATTCCCTCATATTGACGAATTTTGACGACCCTGTGAAAGTCACTTTGTGAAACCATTGTGATAAAAAGCATTTGCCCCTGTATCACAATGGTTTCAAAATACAAAATTCTAAAATATTCCTTTTCTCTGGCTAATGCTCCTTTTGGGTAGATTTATTAAAAGAGGCTGTATCTAAAAATAGCCTATGAGGTAATGGGTTAAACAGGGAAAGGGTTAACCATCAAAGCATCTCCTGATGAGACATTAGCAAGGGTGTGTCTTTATTAGCAAGGGTGTGTCTTTATTAGCAAGGATGTGTATTCTTGAGCTGCCTCCGCAGTCAAAGTCTGAAATCCTATGTTGCATGGAACTACCATTCCAGTTCAAGTCCAGCATCCTTTGTCGCAATGAACTGCCTCTGTGTCGCATAGAACGGCATCTGTAGTCCAATTATGTCATCTTATGACGCACGGAAGTGTATTTGCAGCCAAAGCCTGACATCCTGTGTCGCCTGGAACTGCATCTGCCGTCCAAATCCGCCAGCAAATGTCGCCGTTTGGAGCTTGATATAGTGTTAGGCGATGCATTGACGATACAAGCCTAAACGCCAATGCAAGGTCTATCACATACCAGGTCCTAAATCTATCACCAGGTCAATGTTTCGATCACGTACCAGGTTCCATAACCCTATCACACACCAGTTCCATAACTCGATAATATACCGGATCCATAATTTGATCACATACCAGATCCATGACTCTGTCACATACCAGATCCATAATTCGATAATACATGTATACCAAATCTACATTTTGATCACACACCATGTCTTTAACGCTATCACACACCAGGTTCATAAGTTTATACTATACCGGTACTAGATCCATAATTCGAAATTATACCAGGTCTATCAAATACTAGGTCCATAACTATCGCGATTGGCTCCTACATTTTGTCAGAGCTCATAGGCTCCCTATATTCGCCGAGAACTCTCACCTGATCGCTGACCGGTGGCTCCTTGCTGATAGTCACTACAGACGATCTTTTAATGGAATAACTCCAAGCTTTTATAATGTTTTGAGACAATGATTTCTTTCCTGAAATGGTTTAACTCTCCTAATTGTTGTCGTCAACACAATTTTTTAAAACCATTTCGGTAAAATGAAGGACTGGGATAAATAAATGCAAATTTAAAGGGAATAAACCGCAGACATGGAACTAGAGGTTGAAAAAAAAAGTCCGTGACTAACGCCGCCTTGAAAAGGTGGTGTCTGATCTGGGACTGCACTATTTGTCGTGGCGCATTTAATCGACATTGGCGGTTAAAAGGTTTATGAATGTGCGTGGAAGAGCAAGTGAGGTGATGTGCATGTTAATGCTGTTTTAACCCTTTCAAACGTTCCTTCATATAAACGCCGTTTTACGCATTTGCAAACAGAGTAGACCTAGATCAGATGGCTCGTATAGGAGTCAGATCTGGGTTTGCTCTGTTTGCTAATGGAATTTGATACATCTGTTTCTTTAGTTTCTAAACTACAATGTTACACCTTCCATATCTCATTATAACTATTTTGTCCATGAATATTCAGTAGGTATGGAACATTGGACTAAACATAGAGCAGGGAAAGGGTTAGATGATAAGTAATTAACTAATTATCGTCTGCCAATATTGTCGTCTTCTTAATTTATAAAGTAACTTGTCAGATATTTACCAGCACATTGACTTTTTGCAATACAATGTATTTTTTTTTCTATTTAAACACGTCTCCAAAATATTGAAATTGTGCGTTGTGTTCTTCAATATGTTTGAGGTCCAGATAAGATGCGTAAATTTAAACATTTTCAAGAACAACTCCTCTAATTCTCCACCATTTCTTACATCAATATTCATGGAGGAAAGGGTTATTTAGATTTCTGTTGAGTGGTTATTAAACAGAGATTTAAAAGATCGGACAGACCAAGCAGTTATAAATTATAAATTTAAAACCTTACCAGGAAGATAACCTAAAATATGTCCACGCATTAGATATTGATTGTGGTTTTGAAAATACTTTTACATGGTACGATAGAAAGACTTAAGCGATTACTCATTTATTGAAAATGGGAGTCTTACAAGAGGTAAGCAAACAGAATAGACCCAGATCAGACGGATCCTATAGGAGCCGTCTGATCAGGATCTGCTCTGTTTGCTTATGATATAATATACTCGTAGATGTGAAACAATTCCTGCGTCCATCAGCTATCTAATTAATATTCATGATGTCATTATTAACATTAATATTCATGGAGTGATGGGTTTATGGTTGCTTAATGGTCCACTGTTTATTCATCGGGTAGGATATAAAAACCGGTAATGAGTTCAGTTAACACTATAACAATTCACAATTCACAACGACAAATAGTGCAGTCCGCCTATTCAAGGCGGCGTCTAATCAGGGACTTCACTTTTTGTCTCAACCTTTGAATTGTGTATTTATTTATCTCATTTCCTTATTTCATCGAATGATTTTAACAAATTTGGGTTGCAGACGACAATTAGAATTTTGGCGCCGAAAGGGTTAAATATAGATACAGCAAAGTACGTCCACCCAAAAGAAACACACTTCTGGATTTTTTTAAATAGGTGGTAGCTTAAAGCAGGACACACGTGATACAGAAAGCTCCTAAAGGAGCTTTCTGTATCACGTTTGGCCTGCCTTAAGCAGCGACCTGTTTTTACAGACTCTTGTGTTAACAAATTGTGCTGTCGCATTAATTAGCGAGACTTTACTGTAAAATGTTATATCGTTTGTCACGAACATTTACTTAAGAAAATGACAAGTTTATTTAAACTTAACATTTTCCCCGCACTTTGCGAATTGGAATACTATTTTCTAACACTTTAGCACGTTCTCTAATAGGTTTACACACTAGTAACTCGGCGTCTCATCAGGATCCAAGCTATTTGACTACTGGCCAACAGTTTCTCAAACATTAGCACGAATCAAATATGAGTTTAAAAATGCAGCATGTCAGAGTTTTGGCAGACATAATTTTTTCAGCACGATAAGGGTTAAATGGGCATATGTATGGGAGATATATGTACATTGTTAACCCTTTCCCTCATATAAGCGTGTTTTAATACGTAAATGCAAACAGAGTAGACCCAGATCAGACGACTCCTATAGGAGCCGTCTGATCAGGGTCTGCTCTGGTTGCCTTTGACATGATATAGATATGGTTTTACAGTTTTTTTTGTCAAAGCAAAGGGTTTCTTTGAAAAGGTATACGTTATTGAAATTCAGCTAATAAATGTTCATGACGTCACGGATTCTTACATGAACAATGAATAGGGAAAGGGTTAACATATGGAACAACTTTGACAACTATAATCTACATGGGTTAGAAAAATCACGGACAATACACGCAACAGAGACTAAAGAATATACGTATTTACCTTTATACAAGAGTGTCTTACTTTAAACCTTTACCTGTTCAATATCATGTAAAAATAATTACATTATGAATAATTATTAGCTGAATTTGTATAACATAAAAGTTTCAAGATGTTTGCTTTGATAAAAAAAAACCACAAACTGTAGATTCCGATCTATATCATGTCAGAAGCAAACAGAGAAGACACTAGTCAGACAGCTCCTATAGAAGTCGTCTACTCTGGGTCTACTCTGTTTGCAGATGAGTGAAAAAGACGTTTCTATGAAGAAAAGAGTTAAATGGGGCAGGCGGTAGCTTAACGCCGGACAAAGGTATCGTGACAAAAGCTCTATATAACCCTTTGTCCTGTATTAAGTTTAATGGTCTCCTGAAGGACTTTATATATTACTTTTTCCCTGAATTGAACAACCACCTGTTATCTAAGCAAATTATTCGCCTTCTACATAGATTGACAAGCCTTTAACCCTTTCCCTGTTCTATATTTATTACAAATTTCAATACTTCTGATTATTTATGGACAAAATAGTTATCACGAAATATGGAAGGTGAAACATCAGAGCCATTTTAGAAAGTAAAGAAACAGACCTATCAAATACCATTAGCAAACAGAACATATCCTGATCAGGCAGCTACTACAGGATGTATGAAAAGGCGTTCATATAAGGGAAATGGTTACAAGGATTAAAAAATCTTTAAAAAAGAGAATTAAATTGTGGCAAGCGTCTTGGATCCTGGTGAGAGTTGCTAAACGTCCCGTCTAGATCAACCCTGTTTGCTAGCTTATCGGAATATTTCGACTTTGACATTGTTTAGGTTCTACTTTCGACTTGGCGTGTATTTGAAGGAAGTATTTTTGACTTCCTCAATACTATTGATTATAGGAGGAATTTAACCGTTAGTTTGCGTTAGAGAATCTTTTTTACACCTTTGCAAACCGTTTCCCTGTTGAGATGTTAAGTACAACTATTTAACCATTTGAATGCGACACGCGCATGTAATGTCATATGCAAACGGTGAAGACCCAGATCAGAGGGCTCCTAGAGGAGCCCTCTGATCAGGGTCTGCATCGTTTGTCATTCAAAATCCACTAGCAAGTTAAACCCTGTACTGCATAAATACCGGTACGCATTATAACGTATTTTCGAAAAGAATAGACCCAGATCAGACAACTCGTATAGGAGCCGTCTGATCACGGTCTGCTCTGTTTTCCTATGAAATAATATAGTTATAAGCCTGAAGTTTCGGCCATAGTAAAACATCCCTTTGGTTACAGCACCATTACAAAAAACAAGCTAATTAATATTCATAATGTTAGTATTTCTTGCAATGTCGATTAGAGTGAGCTCTCTAGTTATACATGTACATGTATAGCATTAATAAACCAATAAAAACAATCATGTTAATGTGTATGATTATAAATGTTTATAATTATAATGGGCTAAATAGAGCAACAGATACACGTGCGTACTCAAATACTAAAATCGTCATTTCTCCACCAAACTCTATAGTATGACCACTCTTTAGAAGAGACGATTCTGAAGAGTGGTCGCATCATAGGGTTTGGTGGAGAAATAAAGACGTTAAAAATAACTAATATGTTTTAATTAACACATCATATCTGGAACTCTGTAATAAATGTATATGATGATTATGTAATAAATGTGTATAACAGTTTGTTATATATATGTACACTAGACTGTAATAAATCGAGTATCATGGTAATGTAATGAACGGATATAGCAGTACTGTAATGAACGGATATAATAGTAATGCAATAGTAATGTAATGAACGGATATAGCAGTAATGGAATGGATGGATATAATAGTAATGGAATGGATGGATATAAAAGTAATATAATGAATGGATATATAATAATAATATAATGAATGTTATAACTAGAATGTAATGAATGGATATAATGGTAATATAATGAACGGATATTTTAGGTAATGAATGAATGGATTTAATAGCAATGAAATGAATGGATATAATAGTAATGAAATTAATGGATACACTCGTAATGGAATGAATGGATACAATAGTAATGAATGAATGGATATAATAAATGCATGGATATAATAAATGAACGGATATGATAGTAATGTAATAAATGTAACTTCTTTAAAAAGAAATGAAAGTGTCAAACAGAATGTACCCTGATGTGTGTTTCTAGACATCCGATCTAGATCAAATCTGTTTACAAGATTATTTCAGATCTCGGGTTCTACGTTCGACCTTGTGTGTATGTGAAGTATGTTTGATGATGTCAATGTAATGAATTACTTAATAATAAAGGTAATTAACGAATGTACATTAAAACAACTCTAAACTGGAATTCTAGTGGAGAAGAATTTAAATGTTTTAGACAGGTGGCTGCTTATGGCAGGATGAAAGTCTAGGATCTTTTTGCGAGACTTTCACCCTGCATTAAGCTACCACCTGCCTTTCAAGACCGATATTTATGCTAAATTTAACGTCATGTTTAGAGGGGTTTTATTGTTATATTAATGGAATAAATGTGTATAATAGTAATGTAATGTATGAACATCTTAGTAATGTACTTATGAATATCTCAGTAATGTAATGTATGAATATCTTAGTAATGTATGAATATCTTAGTAATGCAGATATGAATATCTTAGTAATGTATGATTATCTTATTAAAGTATGAATATCTTAGTAATGTAACGTATTAATATCTTAGTAATGTATGAATATCTTAGCAATGTATGAATATCTATGTAATGTATGAATATCTTGATAATGTACTGTATGAACATCTTAGTAATATATGAATACCTTAGTAACGTAATGTATGAATATCTTAGTAATGTTATGTATGAATATCTTAGTAATGTATGAATACAGCATTAGTGTAAGAAATGTGTATAATCGTCATGTAAGGAATAGATACAATAGTAATGTAAATACATGAATACAATATCAAGTTTTATGAATATTTATCACCTGAATTTTTATAATGTAAACTATTCAAGGATTTTTTGTTTTGCATTGAAAACAACTGTAGAATAAAAACCATATTATGTATTAAGCGAACCGAGCAGACCCTAGGAACCGTCTGATCTGAGTCTACTCGGCTTACAATGCGTGAAGAGGTGTTTAGATGAAGGAGAGGGTTAACACACGAACACTAACCCGCTTATTCAATATTAATTTTCTATTTAAACCTTTACTCCATAAACATTCTTATCAAAAATAATGACATCATGAATTATAATTAGATTCATCTTTATTATGACACATGAACACAAGTCATGCCAGTCACTGTTTGACCAGAGCAGAAACTAGTATTAGATCTACATAATCCATAAGCAAACAGAACATATCCTGATCAGATGGCTTCTACAGAAGCCATCTGATCAGGGTCTACTCTGTTTGCAAATGCGTAGAAATGCGCATTTATGGAATAGAGGGATATAAATCCATAACCCGGTACGGATAAATATATTTTGACGACTTTGCAAACAGAGTAGATTCAGATCATACAGTTCATTTAGGATCCGTGTGGTTAAAGGGGCCGTTTAATCAGGATCTGCTTTGTTCGCTCATATGGACTAACATAGATCTGGTGCTACAGTTTCTGCCATGGCCAAACATTTCCGTGTTAACCCTTTCGCTGCCAAACTCTGTCGTCTGCTAACTTTGTCGTCTGCTACAAATTTTCATTCTTTTGATTTTCTTCATTTTTGTTTCAAAAACATAGTAACAGTAACAAACAGTTTGGATCCTGATGAGACGCCGAGTTACTCGGCGTCTCATCTGGATCCAAACTGTTTGCATAGGTAATCACAGATCCGGCATTGGCAGCGAAAGGGTTAATATACCATTATAAATATTTATCTAATCAATTTTCATGATGTTATTATTTCTCAGATGAATACTCATCGGGTAATGTGTTAAACGGATAAAAATAAATCTCTATTCGAGATAGTTTGACTTGCCTGTACATGTTTATTATATGTATGTACATTGTATATATTGATCTACATCTACTGTTGAACCACAAAATGATTAAACATACATGTAGGAGGTCTTTAAACTTTTACATTTTACTCATTCAAGTAAGAATTAAAGACATCTTTACTATTGATCAATTGAGTTTTATAATGCTATATGAAACACATAAATATTTTGCCATGCCAGAGACCGTAGAGTTAGATCTATATAAGTCCATAAGCAAACAGAGCAGACCCTGATCAGACGGCTCCTACAGGAGCCGTCTGATCTGAGTCTACTCTGTTTGCAAAGGTATAGACGGGTTGAACAGATATCATTATGCAGATATTCTTTTACCATTTGGCCGTCGTTGACATATTTTGGCTCCCCTTAGCAAACTGTGTAGATCCAGATGAGACAATGCCATGGATAAACTCGAAGTCTCGTCAAGATCCAATCAGTTTGATACTTTGATTATATGGGAAGAGATTTCAGCAATGAAAATCGAAGCAGACGACACCTTTTGCAGACGGTATTTAATTTAAAATATTCTTCAGAAAACGAAAGTTGAGCAGGTAAGTAGGTGGTTATGGGGAATGTACTTACTTGATAAATAGGTCTGTATTATCACAAGTCCTCCCGTGCTTATGTCAGCCTTCTCTGTTGTTATCACCCGAGTAGAATGAAAATGCATAGCTGGCCACGCCATGGTTGTCTCTGCTGAAAAACGTATGATCGATGTCGTTTTGCGATCAGGAAATTATGACTTCTCTCAATGCAATCGGGTCGCTTATATGGGGACAACTCGTCTGCTCTTCCTGGAACACCACAATGATATCACGTGACGCGCGTGATAACAAGCATCAAAGTGCGACTAGATTATTAGATATAGCAGGTATGTGTTAATTGCGTATTATCTGTCTGTACGTACGAACGAACAATCCCACATGGGTTTGAGGTAATTAAAATGAATACATGTACTTGGTCAGCCCAGCTACGGTGGTTTTCATAATGCATTTTAACCTGATTCCGTTCAAAACGAATACAAATTAAATGTAGTAATTCGATAATGAAATATGTACTTTTTCGGCAGACGAGTATTTACGTGTGTTGCAATATTGTTGCGCAAATTACCCTATGTATTCGGACACCCAATCTCAAACAGATTAGACAGATATACAGTAGTGCATGCCTTATGCGACCATTTATTGAATATAAGAGTCTTATTGAAATATTATAGACCCTATGCTAACCATTAAGTAAAACTTTAATTCTACCAGTAACCATATGTATCTTTAAAGATGTATGTAGCTTTTACTAGATTGTTTTTAATTTGCTTGTATATATGTTACTGTTGAGGGCCTCGTGGAAGATTGATTTTATCAAATGAGTTCTCTCGTTAAATAAAGTCTTTATTATTATTATTATTATTATTATTATTATTATTATTATTATTATTATTATCATTATGGTGGTTGCTTAATGCAGGGCAAAAGTAATGCAGAAAGCTTCAATAGGAGCTTTCTGCATTACTCTCAACCTGCATTTGCTACCATTTGTCTTAATGTCCCAGATATATAACCCTTTTTTAATGGTCGCTTAAGGCATGGTCTACTAAACAAATATCATTGACACAGGAGTCATTTAATCTGGGTCTGCACTATTTGCCATTTTTCCGAACACTTAGGATATATCTACCTTGAGAAAAAAAGATCTTCATTAATCGTCACCATACTGACCGAAATTCATCTGTAGAAATGCAGATTTCAAAGAACCAACATATAATTATCAGATGAGATGCAGAGTAACTCGGTGTCTCATCAGGATCCAAACTGTTTGACACTCTGGTGCTGTTTTTTTTATAATAAATGACAGAAAGTGTAATTTTTATAATTGTAGCAGACGACAAATTTGCACAGGGCAAATGCTCGTAGTGCAGATAATTAAAGTAGTTTTAACTTTAACTCCTTCGCTACCAACTTTTGTCGTCTGCAAACTTTATCGTCTGCTACAATTTTATGGTTTTTTTTATTTTCCTCATTTTTGTTGCAAAAACCATTGTCACAGTAACAAACACTTTAGATCCTGATGAGACGCCGAGTTACTCGACGTCTTATTTGGATCCAAACTGGTTGCATAGGTAATCACAGCTGCAACATTGACAGTGAGCGAGTTAAGCACGAAAACTGTCAGCAAACGACGATAGGGGTGTGTTAAAGGCCAAACCTTGGGATTTAAACATTGCACTTAATATGGGTATATTTTGTCGCATTTGCAAATAGAATAGACCCAGATCAGACGAGTATGGATGAAAAAGCGTCACAAAAGCACCTCCATCAGATAAGATAAAAGGTGTCTTTTTCATTGATCCGTATTCTTATGTTGCAGTGTACAGGTAGGCAAGAGTCCCATTTATGCTTGGAGGTCCTTAACCCTTCACTCCATGAATATTCATGTACGAGAAAATGACATCATGAATATTAATTACAAGATTTATTATATTTTTACACGAACCCATGAAACTTTGGCCATGTTAGAAAGTGTAGAATCAGATCTATATTATTCCAGAAACAAACACAGCAGACCCTGATCATACGGCTCCGACATGACCCAAAGCATACCCTTGAAGGATCCCCTCGCCGAGACAACCCTTCAAATGTAAATTCTCGATTATTCGAAATTTCTGTATGGAAGAATTTAGACGCTTTTAGGCAGGTGGCTGCTTAATGCATGGTGAAAGGCATGCAGAAAGTTCCTGGATGAGCTTCCTGCACGACTTTCACCATGCATTAAGTTGCCATCAGTCTTAAAGAGCGTAAATAATACGTATTTTAGTGTTCGAATAATCGAGATTTTACAGTGTTCGAATAATCGAGATTTTACTGTATATATAGCTTGACAAGTGCACTTGGAAAATTAGACTGAATCCTTTATTTGATACAGACACCTTAAACAAGAAATAATGACGTCGTGAATATTAAGATCATCTGTTATAATAGCACATAGACACAGGATATTTTGGCCATTACAGAAACTGTGAAATCATACCCATATTGTCCCATAAGCAAACAGAGCAGAACCTGACCAGACAGCTCCTACAGGAGCCGTCTGATCTGGGCCTGCGCTGTTTGCAAATGTGTAGAAATGCGTATTTATGGAGCAAAGGGTTAGGGGTATAAACATGTTAACTTTAGAGCTGCAGCTGACGACAAGTGTTGGGTTTACTAGGTGTGAGGTGAAGTAATACAGACATAACATACCAGATATCATAAACCTTGTACCACATAAATATTCATTATGCAATTATGAATGCATTGGTATTGATTTGCTGATTTTTCATAACATCATTAATGAACAATGGACGTTTTGAACAAGACACCAACTGTAGAATCATATGTATAATATTTCATAAGCAAACAGAGTAGACCCTGATGTAGGAGCCGTCTGATCTGGATATTCTCTGTTTGCAAAGACGTAAAGAGGTGTCTATCAGGTAAAGTGTAGGTCGCAGGTATTCAGTGACGGCCGGGTATGTTATAGTTAGCCTTTAACCTTTAGCCTGCTGAGCAAATTATTTTCACAGAATGTTTCACCTACTACACTTTCAAAATTCAAGCTATGATCATTTTGTCTACCAAAATGCAATCAGGATGTCAAACAGTTTGGATCATGATGAGACGCCGAGTTACTCGGCGTCTGATCTGGATCCAAACTGTTTGCATAGGTAATCACCCATCCGCCCACAGCAGGCTAAAGGTTAACTAATCCTTACGGTGCGGGACATGAGTCACTGATGTCCTTTACAAACAGTGTAGACCCAGATGAGAGAGCTAGAGGAGCCCTCTCACCAGGGTCTGCATGTTGTGTCATGTTAAACTTTTCTTCAGAAAAATCCCTAAATATTCACCGTAAGGGTGGCTTGTTTGAATTTTAGAATAGTCCATTTGAAAACTCAGCGTTGCAAGGGTTAATTAACCTGCTGAAAAAAAAACTGATGTCATGAAAAGTTGATATCTGATATAGGCTTTACTTACTTCATTTCGTTCAAGCTATCGAAAAACAATTGTTCGAGTGTCAAACAGACTGGATCCTGATAAAACGCCGAGTTACTCGGTGCCTGATATGAATCTGAGCTGTTTTCAAATGCCAGTTAGGGCGCGAACAACAAAATGAAGGTAAATACTATGTTGTGGGCGAATGCACGATAACATATTATATACAAATAGTTTGTACCCAGCAGAGAAGCCGATAAACACATTCCCTCCTAGACTATGTTTAGACCCAACCTCTTCGAAAACATCTACCGAAAAGGAGCATTTGCAAGAGAAAAGTTTTATAATTGTGTACTTTTGAAACCATTGTGACAACTATAGCATTTGCTCCTATGGAACAGATGCTCTATTTGTCACAATAATTTCAAAATGACTTTTGCAGTGACGTCAAAAGACGTATGTAGGAGGGAATGGGTCAAATGCGTCGGTACGAGGGAATGGGCCAAAAGGCATCAGTAGGAGCCTAGGAGGGGATGGGCCAAAAGGCATCAGTAAGAGGGAATGGGTCAAGAGGAGCGAATAGGAGGGAGTGAGTTACTATTATAATCCGATCTGTTGGAGTCTCTTGTCGTGTTTTCAAGATGAGGGGTCTTGAAACGAAAATAGATTTATTTGTTTATATCGGGTTTCACGTGCAGTCATACCGCGACGTCCAGCTAACTATAGGCTACGCGGAGAAAGATCCAACAGGTTTCTCCGTTTATGGAACAAATTGAAACTTAAAACTTTATCACTTGGTTAAACGCCTATTTTTGCAAATAATGCATTCAATGACGTTGTACATTGACAAAAATAAAATCAGAGACAACTAAAAATCGATAGAGGATATACAATACACGAATATACATTTAAGAAAGCATAAAAACTAATATCCATAAAACGATGGTTGAAAAACTGTTATAATATACTAAAACCCAGACTTTATATAAAGTACTTTATACATCTAAAACACACTGACAGTTTCTACGAAATATTAAAAAGTGAGTCAAAGTGTCTGAAATAATGCGTTATTAACTTTCTTTTAAAAGATTCAACATTTTCTGCTCTTTTAATCTCGCTAGGAAGCCCGTTCCAAAGTCTGGGACCTACTGTCCCAAAACTTCTATCACTAAAGGTCTTTCTCTTGTTGAAAGGCACAGCATAGATCTCTTGAGCTTTGTCTGTCGATCTCAGACAGCGTGTTGGTGCTGGCTTTACGAGAAGTTCTGCCAGATAAACGGGAGAGAGCAATTGTACACGTATGTCAATATCTTAAAAGTGATCCTAGCTTTGATATGTAACCCATGTAAATCTTTAAGAGATTGTTTGGAGCTGTCTGACATTTCCTATTCAAAACGAGTTTAGCGCACATATTTTGGATTCGCTGTAGTTTATCTATATCACACTGTGCAATTCCGTATAGGATGACATTACAATAATCTAAATGAGAGATCACTAGTGAGAGAACTAAAATTTCGGCAGATTCTTTTGTCAAGTATTTCCTAATACATTTTATTCTATAGTAGTTCAACATGGCATCGCGACACTTTCTTTTCACGTGTTCTTTGAAGGTTAATGATTCATCGAGAAAAGCCCCTAGGTATCTAATACACGTTTCCGATTCAACAACATCTCCTGCAATATCAATTGAATGTGTAGTACATTTGTTTAGCTGTTGCTTACTTCCAAAAATGATGAATTCAGTTTTTGCTGTGTTCATTTTAAGTTTGTTTTCGTTCATCCAGTTATTGATCGTTATGGCACATTCTTCAAGGTTTTGAACAGCTTGTCTTTCACTATTGGAGGTAGGTTTAAAGCGTTTACTTGCAATATGGTCATCAGCGAAACCGTATACTGAGATAGATGGAGGAATAACATCGAACAAGGTTCGTGCGTATGCAAGGTAGAGCCAAGGACCAAGGCAACAGCCCTGTGGAACACTGCACTCCAACAAACGAGGTTGTGATTGTGAAGAATTTACATTCACGCGACAGCTTCTTGGTCGTAAGTAGGAGTCCAACTATTTCAGAGCAATATTACAAACTCCATATTGACTCTTGGGAACATCGAGAAGAATATCATAGTCAATAGTATCAAAGGCAGCACTAAGATCGATGGCAATAAGGGCAGTTACTTCCTGGTTCTCCATAGCCTCAAGTATGTCATGAACAAGTCTCAATAAGGCAGATTCGCAAGAGTGAAATCGTCTGTAAGCCGATTGATTTTTGGGCAGCAGGTCATGGTCAGTTACGTGGATGTTAAGTCTAAACAATGCAGCTTTCTCAATAAGTTTTGACAGAAAGGAAAGATTGCTTACGGGTCTGTAATTTGACAGTTCTAGTTCCAATCCTACTTTCTTCAGCAACGGTCTTATTATGGCTTGCTTCCATTTCGATGGGAAAACACCATGGTTCAATGAATTGTTAACTAACTTTGTGATAACAGGTCATAGTTAATCTAAAAACAATTTTAGAATCTTTGTAGGCAGAACATCTAATTCACATGACTTTGTCTTGAGCTCGTTTATCAATTTTCTAATTTCTTCTTGACTCAGTTCTTCAAATTCAGTAAACTGTACAACATCTTTCTGAATGGGCTCAAAGTTTTAAAAAGAATTCAAATAATCTCGAATGTTCCGTATCTTGTTCATGAAATAGTCGGCAAAGTCTTCACTGAGGGTAATCTCACTTTCGCTAGGAGGCAGTGGATTTCCGGATTTAGTTCCTGTCAAATCAGATTCAGTATTTATGTAAGGAATAATGACATCATGAATATTTATTAGCTGAATATTTATGATAGCCTATGTACACATGATGTTTTGGCTTAGCCAGAAGCTGTAGAATCAGATCTATATTATACCATTAGCAAATAGATCATATCCTGTTCAGACGGCTCCTATAGGAGCTGTCTGATCTGGGTCTACTCTGTTTGCAAATGCGTGAAAAGACGTTTATGTGGAGGAAAGGGTTAATACGTGTGGGAGGTGTCTTATCTTATTTTTTTATATTTTTTTTTATTTATTACTGTGTACATTGTTGTGTGCTTTCCAAGTGATTTGTGGCAGGTCGGTGATTCTGCCCGCGATGTGACTGAAATACTGTTAACCCATTCCTCTCATATTGCCGCCTTTTGACGCCTCTGCAAAAGTCACCTGTTGAAAACATTGTGATAATGCTCTATTTTTCATAATGGTTTCAGAACTAGACAATTCTATTTTTTTCCTTTTCTCTAGTAAATGCTCCTTTTGGGTAGGTTTATTCAAAGAGATGGGTCTAAAAATAGCCTATGATGGAATGGGTTAAAGCGACGTAAATCTCCGATACAACAAACATTGTGATATTGAATTGGAAAGCTCGATTCTATAAGTATTCATTATATATACAAGACTATTATACAGACATGCACTTGTCACTATCTCTATATTTGTGATGTACCTACATGAAGTGACAAAAACACTATTGAACACTTTCCTTCATATAAAGTCTATTTCACGCCTTTACAAACAGTGTAGACCAATATCAGTCTGATCAGTGTCTGCTCTGTTTGCTTATGAGACTGCAATAGACCAGACTCTACAATTTCGTCCAATACCAAACCACCATACATATGTCATTTACAATGCAGCTAATAAATATTCATGATGCCACTATTTCTATTCAGTAGAGAAAGGGCTAACCCCTACCCTAACCCGCTACCCCCGATCTGGCCCTCATTTGCAAACAGCTTGGATCCAGATGAGACGCCGAGTGACTCGGCGTCTCTTCAGGATCCAAGCCGTTTGAAACTCGGTCAATATTATCTCAAAGCTTAACCATTTCACCGCCAGTGTCGCAAAAATGCACCATAACAAATAGTGCAGTCCCAGATCAGACGCCGCCTTTTAAAGGCGGCGTCTGATCAGGGACTTCACTTTTTGTCTCAAACTTTATTTCTATATCCGTCGTTTGTTCCTTTGAGATTTGCATCGATTTTTCTCATTTCCTTATTTTTTTGACTAATTTAACAAAATTGGTTTGCAGACGACAATTAGAAATTTGGCGCCGAAAGGGTTAATGGAATCAGAAGTACTCAGAATTGCACCAGATCTAATTTTGAGCAGACATTATTTTTTCATAGAGGAATGGGGTTAATTATTGAAGCAGACGACTAGTTTTAAGGACGGTAGTTTCCTTGTGTTGAATTATGTGCCCAGTTCTCAACAAGGAACATAGGGCCTACATGATAATTTTCGTATTCATATCCTTCCGAATGACAGTTTTAATAAACTATGTTTACTTTAAGCCAGGTTCGTGCGAATCTATGAGTACCTTTGCAAATAGTTAGGATCCAGATGAGACGCCGAGTAACTCGGCGTCTCATCAGGATCCAAACTATTTGAAACTATTTGAAACTCAGATTATGATTTTGATAAATAAAAATACAAGCTGAATGAAATACAGACGTCATACCACAAGCTTTTCATAAACTACTGACCAAGCGTCAGGCCACAAACTTTTGAGAAAGTATTGACCAAGTGAAATGCCACAAGCTTTTGAGAAACTTCTGACCATGGATTATGTCAAAAACTCAAGAGGATGGCGTTTTTACTGATAAACGTTTCCTCAGTAGGCCATATTTTACATTTTTAAAGCTGACGACTACTTGTATGATAATGATGACAATTCAATTCGTCTTATCGTTAAGTAAATATACATACTCGATAGCCCACGCGCCGATGACATAATATATAAAAATACTCCGTTCACTAGATATGATTATAAGTATAAAGTTTACCAACTTTGACACAATGCGTACATGATGTTGCACTATCAAAGGCAATGAAAGTGAAAGTGATTTTAAATTACCTCATAGACCTATGCACTTTTTAACCCCTTTCCGTCATATAAACGCATTTTCACGCATTTGCAAACGGATTAGACCCAGACCAGACGGCTCCTATAAGAGCTGTCTGATCAGGATCTGCTTTGTTTTGCTAATGGAATACGATAATCCTGTTTCTTTAGTTTCTAAAATGGCTACAATGTTCCGTCTTCCATATTTCAGTATAACTTTTTTTGTCCATGAATATTCAGTAGGTATTTGAACATTAGCCTAACTATAGAACAGGGAAAGGGTTAACGCTAGCAAACAATGTAGACCCAGACCAGACAGTTTCTACATGAATTATATCAGATATGATTCTACCTTTTCTGCAATGGACAAAACATTCCCTGTTCATATATCGGGATAAAAGTCAGCGAATAAATATTCATGAAGTCATTTTTTTCTAACATAAATATGCATAATCTAATTAATATTCATGGCGCCATCACTTTTTACAGGAATAGTCATGAATTAAAGGGTAAACTACCTCAATGGACCTACATATTCGGACATACAAACCTAGGCAAATAGTGCATACCCAGATCAAACTACTCCTAAAGTAGCCATTTGATCTGGGTCTACACAATTTGCTACTGAGCCAGCCTAATTTAATCCCTTTAGTGTCACGGAGATGGGTCTATGATATTATATGCAAACATGCTGGATCCAGATGAGACGCCGAGTAACTCGGCGTCTCATCTGGATCCAGCCTGTTTGATACTCTGTTGATAAAGAACTTGAAATACCTACTCTAAAGCTTGGTGCAGACGAAACTGTGTCTGCAGACGACAATATGGCACGGAAAACATTATAATTATCAAAATGGTTCAAAATTTGCTGTTTTCAGGATGTTGTGTGTCTGAATACTTTGTGTAATTTGGGTCATCAGGTGATCGCTGACTGATATAATTGTTTCAAACCGTGCGTATTATATAACCAACTTCCGGGTCGTCATAGGCAAATATTTCATTGCGAATAGTATGAGTTAAGTGAAGATAGTCTCTGGCAGTGTACAACTCTTGTTGTTTTATTGTCTTTTTAACTGTAATAAAGTGTTACGTTGTATACTGAAGAGAAATAAATAAACAAGAGAATCGGTAGAACCGATGGATGCTCCCCAACTGCAGACAAATTTTAAGTATGAATAATAACAAAGCGCAATGACTCCTGAATTATGCAAAAGAGAGTGATGGTTCTTGTGCATTGCACTTCTCCTCATCGAAATCAATCTACCTATGAAGTTTCATGTTGATATATCTATTACACTTTTTGTGGTATGCTCCGGACAAAGTTTGGATGGACGGACAAACGAACGGACGGGCGGACGAACGGACAAACGGACGGACAAAGCGGCGACTATATGCTCCCCAACACCGTTGTTGGGGAGCATAATACATATATAGGCAACGGCCTCTCTTTTTCAACCTAAACATACTTATTCTAGTAACTATAAGTACAGTCGAACCTGTCTTAACCCATTCCCTCCTATTGAAGCCTTTTGTCGCCTCTGCAAAGGCCATTTTTGAAATAATTAAGATAAAAAGAGCATTTGATCCATAGGAGCAAATGCTCTAATTGTCACAATGGTTTCAATATTACACAATTCTGATTTTTTTCTTTTCTTTAGTAAATGTTTCTTTTCGGTAGATTTATTCAAAGAGTTTGAATCTAAAAATAGTCTGGGGGTGAATGGGTTAAAGGGTCGTCAAATATAGGCCTAATTATGAGACAGTAAATCAGTTGATAGCTTAATGCAGATCAAAAGAAATACAGAAAGCTCCTATATGGGCTTTCTGCATTACTTTCGCCCTGCATTAAGCGCCTGTTTTTAAGAAAAATGAGTGGCCGTTTAGGAAGGGTATACATGTACTGCATTTTAGCACAATTTTTATTTAACCTAACCAATACGCCTTTTAACGGCTTTGCAAACAAAGTAGACATAGATAAGACGGCTCCTAAGGGTCTGCTCTATTTGCTAAACCAAAAATTTATTTTGTTCATGGGCCATTAGAAAAACAAGTTAGCTCATTAATATTCATCATTTCTTACACTAATACTCATGGAGTAAAGGGTTAAAGTTGAACTGACAAAGTGGCAAATAGTGAAGGTCATGATCAAAAGACCTATTGAATATTCATGTAAGAAATAATGACACCATGAATATTTGAATATTTATTAGCTGATTTTTTATCATGTAAACTTGTCAAGGGAAGTTTTTGCTTTGACAAAAACTGTAGAATCAGATCTTTATCATGTCAACAGCAAACAGACCAGACCCTGATCAGACGGCTATAATAGCCGTCTGATCAGGGTCTACTCTGTTTGCAAATGCTTCAAAAGTGGTTTATATGAAGTAAAGGGTTAAGGGGTCGTTTGATCTTGGTCTGCACTGTTTGTCTGTCCAAATACTTGGAGTAGTTAGGATACACTTCTATTATATTAACCCTTTACTCCATGAACATTCATGTAAGAAATAATGACATCATGAATATTAATTGTATTTTTATAATGACACAACACAGGAATTTTTGGCCATGGCAGAAATTGTAGGATCATATCTATATTATTTCACAAGCACACAGAGCAGGCCCTGGTCAGACGGCTCCAAAAGGAGCCGTCTGATCTGGGTCTACTCTGTTTATAAATGCGTAGAAACGTGTATTTATGGAGTAAAGTGTTAAGCAGTGTATCTACATACTCTCTTTTAAACCTGTCCCTGTTGAATATTCATGTCCGAAATAATGACATCATAAATATTTATTAGCTGAATGTATGTATTGGCTTATGTACACAGGACCGTTCTGGTATTAGTAGAAACTGTAAAGGCAGATCTGTTACAATTTCATAGCAAATGAAACAAGCAATGATTAGACGGCTCGCTCCCATAGGAGCCGTCTTATTTGGGTCTACTCTTTTTGCGAAGGAGTAAAATTGCGTTAATATGAAGGAAAGGGTTTAACCATTAGAAGACTAATTAAATGTTTAGTTGATGGTAAATAACCTCTAATTCAGATTTCAGATTTTCAAAAACGTAACCGGTGTGAAAGACATCCTCGCCCTGGTGTAATTCGGTGTTTGATCTGGATCCAAACCATTTGCTGAGGTAATCACTAACGTATTCCATCTAAAAGGTTAAACAACAGTCATTCTAAAGTGACTAGTTTCTGGTCTAAATGGATAGATTAATGTAAAACGAAAGATATCTACAATCGTTTCTGTTCCGCTATCTTTCTGAATTGATCAGCTATCTACTTTTATAACCCTGGTTTAATAAACGACCGCGTAGGTTTCACTTCATTAAAATAACACTTTCCTTCATTTAAACAATTTCCACGCCTTTCAGACAGATTAGATCAAGATAAGACGGCTCCTCTAGGAGCCATCTGGTCAGGGTCTGCTTTGTTTGGTTATGAAATCATGGTCCATGCTTATAAAACTTTTAGTTGAGTCTGAGTTCGTTCTCAAGTTTTTGATTGGTCAGATTTGAACATTTGGCTCAAATCTGACCAATCAAAAGCTTGAGAACTCAAATCTGACCAATCAAAAGCTTGAGAACGAACTCAGACTCAACTAAAAAGTTTTATAAGCATGGACCCAGATTGATCTGATTGTACAGTGTTTGTCTAACATTTCCTTTGAATTTTAAGCTTATAAAACTTAAATAAATTACTATTCATGTAAATGATCAATTCCTACCTAAATGTTCATTAGAAAAATGGCTAAACTTAGAAAAAACATTGCAAATAGTGTGGATCCAGATTAGATTCCGAGTTAGAACAAAACATCACACACATACAATGCCATGTTTATAAATATACAATGCCAGGTTTCCTCCTGGAAGCAAACACCACAACATACAACATAATGTTTTCCTCTGAACCAAGCACCACACATACATTGTCATGTTTCCCTCTGGAACCCAACACTATATATAAACAACGCCATGTGTAACTGCATCCAAACAAGACACACATTCAATGTCATCTTTGCCTCTGGAACCTAAAACAACACACGTTGAATTTGTTATGGGACCTAGTACCATACACATGCCATGCCATGTTTCCCTCTGGAACTAAACACCACGCACATCCAATGCTATGTTTCCCTCTCTGGAACCAAGCAATACACACATGCAATATCATGTTCCGCTCTGGAACCAAATACCGCACACATACTAGGTCATATTTCCGTCTGGAACCAAGTAACATACACACCCAATGTTATGCCCCCCCCCCTCCCCAAGAACCCAGCACCACACACATATACTGTCATAGATATACAGTGCCGAGTTAAATAACACACACATATACTGTCATAGATATACAGTGCCGAGTTAAATAACACACAAATGGAATGTCTTATTTCCTTTTGGAACCAAACACAATTCGCATAAAATGTCATGTTCCTCTGCGCCAAACACTCTGGAACCCAGCACCATAGATATACAGTGTCATGCTTTCCTCTGGAACCATACATCACACACATTCAATGTCATCTTTGACCAATCATATACAATGTCATGTTTGTCCTCTCGAACCTAGCACCATCCACGTACAATGGCAATGTTCCATATGGAACCAAATATCATAACATAAACAATGTCATATTACCCTTTTGAATCTAACATCCCACTCATACAGTGCCATGACGTACTCTGAAACCAAATACCATACACATACAATGCCATATTTCCCAATGGGGGCAGGTTCCATAACATACAATATGCTTCCCTCTGGAACCAAGCACAATACACATACATCTATATTTTCCCCTCTGGAACCACATGTCATACATGTACATACCATGTTTGGCTCTGGAACCAACACTACTCCCATAAATATCGTGTTTCCCTCTTAAACCAGGCACCACACACATAAAATACCATGCTTCCACTAGAACTAAGCACCATACACGTACACTATTATGTTTGCCTCTGGAACCAAAATTAACACACTTAAATTGCCATGATTATCACTGGTCCTTTAAAGCGGCAAATTGGTGAGATGTTTTAAAGCAATAGCAGAACAAAACTTTAAATACTACATGATAAGCAAATGCGTTTACCACATGTTTCGCATTTAAACGTATAGTTATATTTGTTTCTGACAAGGGGCTGAGGTTTTTATGATCCGTTCAAAGGGAGGAGAGATAAACCCATCCATGTAAAGTGGTGTTCGTCAGCCCTTGTAGTTATTAGAATAATTAGAATTATGGAATAATTAAAGTGGTTAGAATTTAATCCTGCAAGCTGAATATACTTGTCTTCTGTTAAAATTGCATATGCTGCATTTATTAAAATACATTTTCACGCGCTTATTCTTTTTTTTAAAAAAAAAATGCAGACAACCCTAGTCCATATAATGGGCGACGTTAAAAAGTATTGCCATGCCCCCGTCATCCATAAAGATAGACTAAACCTGCTTGTGAGACGTTTAAAAGTATTGCCATGCCCCTGTCATCCATAAAAATAGACCAAACCTGCTTGTGTGACGTTAAAAAGTATTGCCATGCCCCTGTAACCCATAAAGATAGACCAAAGCTGCCTGTGTGACGTTAACAAGTATTGCCATGCCCCTGTCATCCATAAAGATAGGCCAAACCTGCTTGTGTGACGTTAAAATGTATTGACATGCCCCTGTCATCCATAAAGATAGACCAAAGCTGCCTGTGTGACGTTGACAAGTATTGCCATGCCCCTGTAATCCATAAAGATAGACCAAAGCTGCTTGTGTGACGTTAACAAGTATTGCCATGCTCCTGTCACCCATAAAGATAGACCAAAGCTGCCTGTGTGACGTTAAAAAGTATTGACATGTCCCTGTCATCCATAAAGATAGGCCAAACCTGCTTGTGTGACGTTAAAATGTATTGACATGCCCCTGTCATCCATACAGATAGACCAAACCTGATTGTGATGTGGTGGAAAGTATTGCCATGCCCATGCCGTCCATAAAGATAGACCAAAGATGTTTGTGTGATGTTAACAAGTATTGCCATGCTACTGTCATTCATAAAGATAGACCAAAACCTGCCTGTGGGACGTAGGAAAGTATTGCCATGCCAATGTCATCCATAAAGATAGACCAAAGCTGCTTGAGTTTCTGATCATGTAATAGTTACCATATGAATGAGGGAAACAAGTAATCTGGTATATTACGTGTCCTTTTAATAGCAGAAACTAAATATTAAAATCGTTATTTCTCCACCAAACCCTATACTGTTACCACTTTTTAGAATCGTCTCTTCGAGAAATAAAGGGGCTATTCTTGAGCATATTAAAATTTGCTCCTCTTATCTGGACCTCTGTAATAGGGTCTGTAAATGTTCGTCATTCTCGGCATCTCAGCAGGGTCTAAACTATTATAAACTTTGATTGTATGTTTGCTAAAGACCTTGAAATAAATGCAATTGTTAGGTAACACTGTACAGATGAAATGTAAGCTCATGCATGGCCAGTCCAAGGGAGGTAATTCCATTTCTCTGATAAGCAGCGATTCAATACGTTTTCGCACTCTGTCTGGTATTTCAGATGTTCCAACTATTCGTAAATCCTTGTCTAATTGAGAAAAATTGAAGCAGACGACAAGTGTTGCAGACGACAAAATGTCTTAGCATGGAAAGAGTTAAACGCTATGTAGCAATTAACCCATTCCCTCATATTGACGCCTTTTGACGCATCTGTACAGGTCACCTTTTGAAACCATTGTGATAAATAGAGCATTTGCTCCATATGAGCAAAAGCTCTATTTGTCACAATGGTTCCAAAAGTACACACATTTAAAATGTACATTTTTGCTAATAAATGCTCCTTTTCGGTAGTTTTATATAAAGATGTTAGGTCTAAAAATAGCCAATGAGGTAATAGGTTAAAGAAATAGCTAACACACATCCTCAACACGGTGTTGCATTCAAAGCTGGGTCCATGTACCTAGAGAAAACAGAACTTGCAATAACTCTAATTCAAATTAGCTGGAACATGAATTTCACTTCCTGATGACGTGTAGAAAACATTCGAGAAAAGACAGATCTAAATATATGAAAAGGTATTACTATACATGGCCAACATTATAACAAATTGCCAATTTATTACCAGAAACTTTAAACTGAAAACAATAAATTTGTCAAAATATATATATTGCGTACATTTACAGAGACTTGCTATTTAGAGAACTGTATTTATCATGCATGTACGTGTACTTACTTAATGGAATGTGCAAACCAATCAAAACAGCAGCAGCAAACATTAGCATTCTAATCATAGTAATCCGTGAGACATACTTTATTTGAGTATATACACACCAGTCATGATCAATGGATATCACGTGACTCTCCACGTATGCTCGGGATAAACGTGCAACACGGGCTGTTTCAATTGGTTGCATACATTAATTCATTGATAAACTTATATAGTTTGCCAGTTAATTCAAACTAACGTGACATAATGTTGATGAAAAGGTCTGATATTACTTACATCTCATTAGCAATTATCCGACCTTTAGTATCTAAAGGTCGGATAATTGCTAATGACTCGGGTGAAGTTTAATTGAGAATTAATAAATTAACCATATTTTAAGTCAATTCTCTAAGCCATGGTAATTTACAATTCATGTTACCGTAGCTCTTTTGTAAATTCATGTTTTTGCTTGTGTACAGTTTATGTGATCTTGCTCTAAGCACACTCATGTATGTTTTACGCAATGAAGAATTGAATTTAATTAAATAGCTAACACAGCCTTCTACACGGTTGCATTCAAAGCTTGGTCGCAATTAAACAGCTAATACATACCCCAACACAGTTGCATTCATAATTTTATAAACACTTGCATAAAGGCCACCATAATTTAAATAGCAGAAGCCCATACGCAACCGAGGCTTTCCTCGCTGATGAGTTCCTAATTATGTTTCAGCGTGATGTCGAGTCTTGGTGAACCTGCTGGGATGCTGATGTAAGCTGATCTCCTTTTGGCTTTATAGTTTGCCTCATCATTGTAAGTCCTTCAACTGTGTATGTACCGTATTAATCCTGCATCGCAGCTATTGCCTTAGCTCTCAGACAAAGCCTACCGCCAGACCGCATCCGCGTTTGTACAATGTTTCTTGGAAGAACGAGATTCTGACGAGAGTTTCTTTATGTATATTTCCCCCATCTGTTGAGTTCGTTTCAATCTCGGGGTATCAGTTGCCCACTGAGCAGTCTTGGTCTCATCTCTGAAGTCCTTTTCAGTCTCGGGGTATCAGTTGCCCTTTGGTCCCATCTCTGAAGTCCTTCTCGGTCTCGGGGTATCAGTTGCCATCTGTGCAGTCTTTGTCCCACCTGTAAAGTCCTTTTCAGTCTCGGGATATCAGTTACCCTCTGAGCAGTGTCTTATGTATGTAGGTCGACTCTCTTTCCCCACTTGAATACAAAGGTAGGAATAGTTTGTAACCCTTGTGCAACACTACCATGTAGAACTGCTTGCTGTATGTTGTTCATGTTCCCACAAAACTGTTCCCTACTTTTCTCATTCACCTTAACCCTTTACTACATTGATGCGCCATTTTTCGCATTTGTAAACAGTATAGTCCAGATCAGACGACCCCTGTAGGAGCTGTTTGATAAGGGCTGCTATGTTTGCTTATAAAATAATACAGTTATTTGCTATGTTTGTTTATAAAAATGATATAGATATTTGCTATGTTTGTTTTAAAATTATATAGATCTTTGCTATGTTTGCTTATAAAATTATATAGATCTTAGCTATGTTTGCTTATAAAATTATATAGATCTTTGCTATGTTTGCTTATAAAATGATATAGATCTTTGCTATGTTTTCTTATAAAATGATATAGATCTTAGCTATGTTTGCTTATAAAATTATATAGATCTTAGCTATGTTTGCTTATAAAATTATATAGATCTTTGCTATGTTTGCTTATAAAATGATATAGATCTTAGCTATGTTTGCTTATAAAATTATATAGATCTTTGCTATGTTTGCTTATAAAATGATATAGATCTTTGCTATGTTTGCTTATAAAATGATACAGATCTTTGCTATGTTTGCTAATAAAATAATATAGATATGTGCTAAGTTTGCTTATAAAATGATATAGCCAACACAATATGTATATAAAAAATTAAGCTAACAAATATTGTTGATGGCAATGTTTCTTACATGAACAGAGCTACAGATAAAGGTTCGTACTCAAACACTAAAATCGTCATTTCTCCACCAAATCCTATGTTGTGTCCACTCTTTAGAATTGTCTCTAAAGAGTGATCACAACATAGGGTCTGGTGGAGAAATAAAGAAGTTATTCTTGAAAATATTTCAATTTACGCATCTTATCTGGACCTCTGCGTGAATATTCATGAGGAAGAGGAATAACCATGAATATTGATTAGGTTATTTTTATAATGACACAGCGCGGGAAGTTTTTGGCTGTGGCACAAACAGTAGAATCACATATATATTAGCTTATAGGCAAACAGAGCAGAACCTAGTCAGACGGCTCCTGCAGGAACCGTCTGATTTGGGTCTCATCTATTTGCGAAGGCGTAAAAATTCGTATTTATTGAGTAAAGAATTAAGAAATGCTTTATTTTGGGTTAACTGTTGTCACGCTCACCAAGACCTGTGTCACATTTACAAACAGCTTGGATCCAGATGAGATACCGAGTAACAAACTCAGACAAACGGTGCACACCCAGATCAAACTGTTCATGAAGGTAACGTTTGATCACTGCCCATACCCTACTTTTTAATAACTATGTCAGTCTAGCTTAACTCATTCCATCCTAGACTATTTTAAGATCCTACCTCTTCGAAAATGAGCATTTATTAGAGAAAAGGGAACTTTCAGAATTGTTGATTTTGTCAACAATGCTCTTTTTGTCACAATGGTTTCAAAATTCGTCAGTAGGAGAGAATGAGTTAGAGGGATAAATATTAATTCAAATATTTTTATAATGGCAAAAGGACACGACAATGCAAGAAGAAGTAAATACCTTCCAGACTAATTTAGGTCTTCCACAAGGTTCAGTTTTGTCTCCGATTCTCTTCAACCTGTATCTATCAGACATATTTGACAAGGTGAACAATCAAAAAGTAAATAAAATTTGCTGACGACGGTACAATTTGGAAAACTGGAAAATGTCTGGATGATATAGCGTCCAGTTTAGAAGAAGCTATGACAGAAGTTCTAGCATGGGTCAAGCGATGGAGAATGAAGTTACCTTGACAAAACTGAGTTTTGTGTATTCTCTAAAAACTCCAATACTCTTGCAAGAGACATCAAGATGTCTGTGAAAAACACAATGAGCTGTTAACCCAAACCTCTTAGGAGTCATATTAGATGAAAAGTTAACGTTCTCCAGACACATGAACATGTAGAAAAGAGGGCACATAATGCACTGAATGCTCTCTTAACTGTGGTGAAAACAGAAAGATTTAGCCCAAATAACATGTTAAAAATCTACAAATGTCTTGTGATCCCTCAACTTGAATATGCAGCGCCTGTTTGGCAGATTGCAGACTGTCAGCCACTAGAAAGTATTCAGCGTAAAGGGTTAGCTGCTTGTTTGGGAGTCCCCGCTTCTGGTGGAATTGAAGCAAGCATCCTTCCACTGGATTTAAGAAGAGAAGAGCTCTCAATCAGAGAGTTGGCACGCCTTCTTATGAGAAACAACTTATAACCAATCAAGCAAACAATTGAATCTTGGATGGATGCTATTAACATTAAACCAGAGAAGTTCATATCACCTCTGGGCAAAATGTTTCTACAACTAATTGATATGAGGAGTAACACAGGTACAGACTATCAACACCTAGAACCTCAGCTCACTTATTTGGAGTACCTCTGCCAATCAAGACGAAGACCAGAATACTGGGACACCCTAGGATCTTCAAAATCCAGATCTACGTCTCAAATAGAGTCATCAAAGGCCCAAATACAAACAATGATAGAAGAGAGTGACCAGGACACCATCATTGCCTTCCCAGATGGCTCGTGCAGACATAATCCAGGACCGTGTGGAGCTGGTGCTTGTGTGTTCCTGCCTCTTCGAAATGGCCATATTGAACTGAAGAAATATGTCTCAAATATGGCATCCATTTTACTTGGAGAAATTGTTGCCATTATCATGACTCTGTGATTTTGCAGAGAAGAGCTTCACAACAAAAGAAACTTCAAGATCTTCTCTGACAGCCAGTCAGCAGTAGACCTTTTACAGCTTGACTGGTCTGCCCAAACATATCAACAAACAATAAGACAAACAAAGCAGTTAATGACAGAGTTACAGGTGGACGGTGTTCACACAAAAATAATTTGGACCCCGGACATGCAAATATCACTGGCAATGAAATCGCAGACTTGCTTGCCAAAGAAACCGCAGTCGATGCCGAATTCATACAGGAAGCAAATGTACTTACAACTCTTTCCGACATTCGAAAGTCAGCCAAAAAATCAGTCTGTGCAAAACAGATGGACCCAATCAGAGACCAGTAGACATCTGTACCAGTATATACCACTAATTCCAGTTAGCAACAAACTACCACCAAATACTGACATTTCACCTCACAGTCAACCAATGAGAACAGGATATATCATACTGAACAGCTACAGACACAACATAGGCCTGTCCGACTCCCCGCTGTGCCAGTGCGGCCAGATAGAAACAGTGGATAAAATGCTCTATTTATCACAATGGTTTCAATATAAGGGAATGGGTTAATGTAACTTTATAATTATTGCAATATTAAATTAAGAAATGGTTAAAATGGTCATATATAGATGCGAGTAACGGGATGAATTGAATGATATGTCAGTGCAGTAGATAAGACACCATCATCCGACTGGGAGATAAAACGGCTGAGGCTTGGCAACGTTTTCTCCCCTAGTAGGCGAAAAGCGGCCTTTCCATTCCCTATCGACTGTGTTACAATGAGGGGTGCGACTGCGAGAAGACATGTTACGGTTTAGTAAAGGGCGAGATGGAGCAATAAAAACACATTATTAGATAATAAGTAAGATTTTTCCATTCCCTATCGACTGTGTTACAATGAGGGGTGCGCCTGCGAGAAGACATGTTACGGTTTAGTAAAGAGAATGTTAATGCGCCTGTCCAATGTGTTAAGGCGCCTGCCCATATTTTCAGCAGCGCGGGGCGAGATGGAGCAATAAAAACACATTATCAGGTAATAAGTAAGATTTGTTTCAAGTTTTAAATACGCGTTAGTCTTATTACTGGCATTTTATTTATCGGAGGAGTTTTTCGTTTGATTTTCTTCTGATTTCATCGTTTTATAGAGGATAATGTGAATCGTTAGGACTATTGCAAAATAAATGGCATAGTCTTTTGAATATCAGTTTCAAACACCAATGTTATGTACAAGCATAATCCAAAACTAATTATAGACCAATTTCAAAACAAATTTCTCTCTTTTGACTGATTAAAAGGCAAATCGGATACATTTTTCAAAACTGCATTGTTAAGGCGTGTGCCAGAGGGTGTTACGGTTCATGATCTACATCCAAACTTACAGTTACGGTTTCTAATCGAAAACAATAAGTGTTTTTGAGAGTATGGAATCGATGTTTTAGGCCTGATAGAAGACTCAAACTACACTAGTTTATGTCGTAGATATTGAGTGAGGTTATAAAAAATAAACTGAAAGTTGTATTAAACGTAATTATGGAACACGTATCCCATTCTTAATACCAACACTTGATATGACAGATTTTAACAGCTATTGTAGAAATTAAATCTGACTAAACCTTTGATGAACTCAGTGTATAGACAAATCAGAGTGGTCCTAGATGCGCCCTCTGATCAGAGTCTGCAATGTTTGTCATTCAAAATCCACTAGCAATGCAGACCCAGATGAGAAGGTTCCATTAGGAGTTCTTTGACCAAGGTCTGTATTGTTTGTCATTCAGAATCCCATAGTACTGCGGACCCAGATGGGAAGGCTCCTCTAGGGGCTCTCTGAACAGGGTCTGTATTGTTTGTTCTTCAAAATCCCCTAGCAGTGCAGAAGCAGATGAGAAGGTTCCTCTAGGAGCTCTCTGACCAGGATCTGCACTGTTTGTCATTTAAAATCTCCTAGCAAACCTTTCAAACTGAATAGATTCTATTAATTAACCCGTTCCCTGTTTTATATTCAGTCTAATTTTCAATACCTACTGAATATTCATGGACAAAATGGTTATATTGAAATATAGAAGGCGTAACCTTGTAGCCATTTTAGAAACTAAAGAAATATATTTATCAAAGTCCAATTGCAAACAGAGCAGACCCTGAGCTGGGTCTACTCTGTTTGCAAATGCGTGAAAAGATGTTTACATGACGGAAATGGTTAAACAATGATTGGCTATTCCATTCCAAAACATCAACGTTGAACATGTTAGCCCTTTTCCTGATAATGACACATTTGGTGCTTCTGTATACATAGTGGAACCAGATCAGAGGATCGCCGTGGATGTATCAGAGTATGTTCTGTTTGCTGAAATGTTATAGATTTGTATTTGTTTGCAATAGCAAATAATTGTACTTTTAATACAACAACTAAAATAAGTCATACATGAATATTCATCCGGTGAAAGGTTATTAACAGTTACAACATGGCTCTATAATAAAATATAATTTTCGTAACAATAAGCATGACTGGCCAATTCTCCATTGTAAATTGATATTTTCGTCAGCTTATCTTTTTCCTGATATAAAGTATATAAACGCCAGACCCAGATCTGAAGACCTCTGTAGAAGACGTCTGATCAGGGTCTGCTCTATTTGCTTATGGTATAATCGTCTTCCCTGTCTGCCTGTCGCAAAGTTTGTCTGCGCTTCTTCTCAAATATGGCTGGGCAGATTTAAATAAAATGCCACAGCATGAGTGTAGTTGTGCATGTCGCCAGGGTGATCTGGTTCGATTGTTTTTCATATTTTCATAGTTATGTCCCCTACAATTTGTTTTAGAAAAACACCGACAGTAAAAACATCAATTAGTAATTGTAATTACCATGTAATCGACGTCTTGCATAGATCCAAAGATATGCACTCAGGGAGCCAGTGGGGTCTACCGTGCAACCCCCCCCCCTTATAGTCGGAAGGGGGGGGTAGCACGGTAGACCCCATTGTCTCCCTGAGTAATGACAGAGTTTATTAGCCTATGTCTCTCCCAATATTTATATGGGGGAGACGTATTGTTTTTGTGAGAGTTGCCTGTCCGTCTGTCTGTCTTTCCGTCTGTCCGTCACCCTTTCTTGTCTGTACGATAACTTATATATGTCTGATTCCAGTTGGTTGACCCTTTACACATGGAAAAGGCATAATGAGAGGACGAGTCATGCCCAAGGTCCATAACTCTGGCTTCACTAATATTGGAGTTAATTGTCCAATGTACATTTTTTACCTTTTTTGTACGGACGATCAATCCTACATGGCTCATGCCATCGTATTGAAACTTCATACATAGGAAGAGAATAATACGAGGAAGTGTCATGCTCAATGTCCATAACTCTGACTTCACTAATATTGGAGTTAATGCCCCTTGTACATTTTTACTTTTTTTTGTCCGGACGATAACTCCTAAATGGCTCATTGGATTGAAATGATTGATACATGGAAAGAGCATTATGAGAGGAAGTGGCATGCTCAAGGTCCACACCTCTGGCTTCAATAATATTGGAGTTATTGTCCCTTGTTCATTTGTTCACACTTTTTTCGGACGATAACTCCTATATGGCTCATGCCATTGGATTGAAACTTCATACATGGAAAGAGCACGATGAGATGAGAGGAAGTGTCGTGCACAAGGTTCATAACTCAGACTTCACTAATATTGGAGTTATTGCCCCTTTGCATTATTCACACTCCTTTGTCCAGGCGATTACTTCTATATAGCTCATGCCATTGATTTGAAACTTCATACATGGAAAGTGTCATGTACAAGGTCCGTAACTTTGGCTTCAATAATGTTGGGGTTATTTCCCCTTATACCTTTGTTTCACTTTCTTGTCCGGACGATAAATCCTATATAGCCCACGCCATTGGATTGAAACTGCATACATGGAAAGAGCATGATGAGAGAAAGTGCCATGTGCAAGAGCCATAACTCTCGCCTCAATACTTTTGGAGTTATTGCCCTTTGTTACGTTTTTGGTGTGAAGGGTGTGTGTATGGGGCGGGGGTGGGGGCATCTGTTTTGTGACAAAAGCCTCTAGTTTATTATTTAATCAATGTTTTACCGCGCATCAACAGCTAATGGTTATGTAGCGCGCATAAAAATGTAACAAAAAGTAAAAGATATTATTGTTTTATAAAAAATATCAGGGTAACAAAAACGATTATCAAAATCGATGGCGGTAGACGTGCACAATGTTTTAATTAAAAAGAGAACGGTTTAAATCAGAATTGAATTTCATTTTGTTTCAGGATGGTCCGTATTTATAAAAGGAAAACGAACAGGTGCGATATATCTATCACCAGATGCAATTCTTATAGCAAACAACAATAATAAGAAGGGACTTAAAGCCCCTAAAAAGTAAACAATAATAAAATGTAAAAATGAAGACAAAACGTGTAGAATCATCTGGATGATAACGAATGGTATTGCCCAGTCGGCATTGAACCACACTCTAACACGAAGCCCAGCGACAAGTGGATTAAACGTGTTGATTACAGTGAATGAGACCATGTCGAATGTACAAATGTTTCTAAAATGGTGTGTTTATTTTGCTAGAATTGCAATTCAGATGCCGATGACTTTAGCTACTGACGTCCGTGACGTGTATCAATTAGCCCCACACTATGTACCAATTAGCCCCGAGTATGGGGCTTGTTGATACACTAACAAGAGCACCGCAAGACGGGGCAATATACGCCCGAAGGCTGTTCTATAAAATTATGTTGAAAAATAAAGGAGGAGTTAGTTGCACAAGAAATTGCTACCCGAAACTATCAAAGGGCAATAACTCCAGAATGAAAAATGATATGAGAGTTATCTCACTGATATGCACAACTACACATCAGTATCTATCATTCCTGAAAGTTTGAAGAAATTATGTTGAAAAATAAAGGAGGAGTTAGTTGCACAAGAAATTGCTACCCGAAACTATCAAAGGGCAATAACTCCAGAATGAAAAATGATATGAGAGTTATCTCACTGATATGCACAACTACACATCAGTATCTATCATTCCTGAAAGTTTGAAGAAATTATGTTGAAAAATAAAGGAGGAGTTAGTTGCACAAGAAATTGCTAACGGACGGACGGACGGACGGACGGACGGACAGACGGACGGACGACATGCGCCATACCATAATACGTCCCTTCGGGCGTATAAAAAGGCTATCAAAATCTTTTTATATATTCGTTAACTTCAATTCTGTGTCCTAAACTAGCCCTTGTTTAGATAAAGCTCATTCAATACATTCAGACTTGTACCACTGCTTTTCCATATTTTCCAAATCAGATGAAAAAAAAACACAAAATGTAAAAAATGTACCAACTAGCCCAGGTCTCCCCTACAGTAAACCCCCTCTAAACCGCAATTTTAGTAGAGAAGAATTTAGATACTTTAAGGCAGGTGACTGCTTAATGCAGAGTGTAAGTCATGCAGAAAGCTCCTAGAGGAGCTTTCTGCATGACCTTCACCCTGCATTAAGCTGCCACCTGTCTCCAAGACCGATATTTATGCTACATTTAACGTGTAGTTTAGAGGGTTTTTTACTGCATACCAAACACGTCGCTTATGCTAGAATAAAGTCAAAATGTAATGCCGTAAGGCATTCTGGCAGAGTCTGTAACGCTGTAGATAAGAGACCGTAACATGCGTCAGTTGATTGGGAAGAAACCGTAACATGTGTCTTCTCGCAGGCACACCCCTCATTGTAACACAGTCGATAGGGAGTGCTTTCTACGTCTAACAGGTGGGTCAGGGAGATTGGATGTCCGAGTGCTTGGGTTAATAATAATAATTATGACAATGCTACGTCAGCCTACCAGGAGTGTTCTATAGTTGACAATAGTGTTTACAGGAAATCGTGTTTATATCTCGTCGTTTTGCTTTGAAAAGGCATGACAACATACAGTGAAATCCCTCTAAATCGGTCAAACAAATAAGCATCAATATTGGTCTTAAAGACGGGTGGTTGCTTAATGCAGGATGAACGTCATGCAGAAAGCTCCTTTGGGGAGCTTTTCGCACAACTTTCACTCTGCATTAAGCAACCGCTTGCCTAAAAAATAAATTCTTCTTTATCAAAATTCCATTTAAGTGGGATTACTGTATATTAAACATATATTTAATTTTAATGACATGCGCATAGGGAAGGTTTCAAATAGAACGAAAATTCGGTCGCCATCAGGCAAGTGACCTGCTCGAACAGATCATTTTTCAGTTATTATCAGTATTTGTCATAATGTAGAATTGCAAAAATATATCATACATCGCGGCCAGTTTCAAGCGGTCATTCATAATTGAACGCATGAGTCTTAAAAAGCAGGTGGTTGTTTAATGCAGGGCAAAGGTAATTCATTACGTTTGACCTGCATAAAGGTACCACTTGCCTTAGATACCCATAGTTAGACCTGTTTTGATGGCAGCTTAACTCTTTCGCTGCCAAACTCTGTCGTCTGCTAACTTTGTCGTCTGCTACAAATTTTCATTCTTTTGATTTTCTTCATTTTTGTTTCAAAAACATAGTAACAGTAACAAACAGTTTGGATCCTGATGAGACGCCGAGTTACTCGGCGTCTCATCTGGATCCCAACTGTTTGCATAGGTAATCACAGATCCGGCATTGGCAGCGAAAGGGTTAATACAGATTGTACTGTAAAATAATTACAGGTAATATTTGTGCTTGCGCCAGAACTACAAGAAAGGTGCGGCCGCCATTTTCCCCACCAAACCGTATGCAGTGACCACTCCTTAGATTCGTCTCTTCGAGACGATTCTAAGGAGTGGTCACAACATAGACTTTGGTGGAGAAATAAAAAAGTTATTCTTGAAAATGTTTTTATTTACGCATCTTATATGGACCCGTGTGGACGATCCTGCAATGTGCTACATTATCAAATGTGTGTGCCTGTACAGACATGCGGATTCTTAAAAACTATCTCGCTGTAAAACAAATCATCTTATAATTTGAAAATAGAGCAACTTTGACTACTTCCGATTTGAACAAACTTTTGAGAACAACAGACCGAGCGTCAAACAACAGACCGAGCGTCAAACACAACAGACCGAGCGTCAAACAACATACCGAACGTCAAAAACAACAGACCGAGCGTCAAACAACAGACCGAGGGTCAAACAACAGACCGAGCGTCAAACAACGTGGATCATTTGGACCCAATTTGTTTGCAAATGCGAGTCAGAAGACGATTAGGGAACTACAGATGTAAGTGCTTTCTGCATTACTTTACGTCCTGCATTAAGCTACCGCCCGTCCTGTATTAAGCTACCGCCCGTCCTGCATTAAGCTACCGCCGACAATGAAGACCTAGAATTTGACTTCCCCTGGATGACTGTTACAATAAAAAGGTTTGATTATATGGAAAACAGAGTGCCTCCAGTCATATACAGTAAACACTGGCTAGTTCGAGCACTCTGATAAGTATAATAAAACCTCTCTATAACGGCCACTAAATTACATCATGTATTTTGTGTTAAAGGCAGGTAACTGCTTAAAGCAAGGTGAAAGTAAAACAGAACGCTCCTATATGTTAAATATTGCTTTAACCCATTCCCTCATATTGATGACTTTTGATGACTCTGTAAAAGTCACCTTGTGAAACCATTGTGATAAATAGAGCATTTGCTCCTATGGGAGCAAATGCTCTATTTATCACAATGGTTTCAAATTACAAAATTCTATTTTTTTTCCTTTTCTCTAGTTATACTCCTTTTCGGTAGATTTATTCAAAGAGGTCGGATCTAAAAATAGCATATAAGGTAATGGGTTAAGAAATAATGACACCATGATTATTTATTAGCTGAATGTTTACAAAGTAAACGTTTTAAGGGAATTTGTTGCTTCGACGAAAGCTGTATAATCAGATCTATATCATGTCACAAGCAAACAGAGCAGACCCTGATCAGACTGTTCTTATAGGAGCCGTCTGATTTGGGTCTACTCCATTAGCAAATACGTGAAAATGTGTTTATATGAGGGAAAGGGTTAAGACAAGCGGCGGTTTAATGCATGGTGAAGGTCACATGTAGCACAGAAGAAAAATTGTTGGGGGTTACAATTGATAGCACTCTAACTTGGGAAAGACATATTGACAATACCTTAAAGAAATGTAATTCTTTATTATTTTTGTTATCGCGCATAAAGACATTTCTCACTATCCCTATACGAAAATTATTTTTTAATGCTTACATCCTTCCCCATCTTGACTACTGTTGTATTATATGGGGTAATTGTAATGTTTCTCTAGAAGATAGACTTATTCGATTTCAGAAAAGAGCTGCAAGAATAATTCTTGACAAGGATTACAATAGTCCTTCTAATGTTTTATTTAACGAACTCAACTGGATAACCTTTCCTGAGAGGGTTATATTTCAAAAGGCGGTTTTATTATACAAAATTTTCAGCGGTCAGTCTCCCGATTATCTAAACGATTTGTTTAAGTTTACCTCAGATGTCCATAATCGAACTCTGCGATCTTCATCTCAGTTTCAGCTTTATTCTCCAAGGCCTAATACTGAGATCTTTAGAAAATCATTCGTCTATTCTGGTACACTTATTTGGAACAGTCTACCAATTACTATCAGAAATGCCATTTCTGTTAATCAGTTCAAACTATTTTATTTGCAGTGGATCCGACAGAGAAATTGACCAATTAGTCCATAATTATACATTTTGACAACATATATCCTTTATCCGTACATACCGTAATTCTCAATACTGGTATACAATGTAAATAGTTTTTATTGTAGCAGTTTGTTGTAGCAGAATTGTTCTAATGCTGTATAATTATGCTGATTTCATTTTTCATTATTGAAACTGTTTAATAGCGTAATTACTGCACTGGACACATTGTTTAATATTATGTTCCGTGATTGTTATCTTTGCTCATAAATGTATGAAATGTACCGATTAAGAGGGCATCGGGGTAGATTAGCCATTTGGCTAACCGAGCTACCCTTATTAAATCAAGGTATTTTATTCATTCATTTACTAATTTAGATTAATTGGTTACTCTGCAAGCCTTTTATTCATTCATTTCAATTCGTCAAAAACCTTCTGCATACAGTTTCGATCCAGATGAGACGTTGAATAACTGAACGTCTCATCAGGTTCAATTAGTTTACTATCTTAACTGCATTTTTTTTTTAATTTGAAGCAGAGGACAATTTAGTTGAACTAATAATGAGCTAAAATATTTTCTTGTATTTATAATAATGACAGCGTGGGTAAATGACGTCACAAATATGTGATTTTGATAGCGCGTGCATTCATCCACCTGAATCGGGGTCAGATGTCATTTATGCAATTCATTTATTGTGTGCAACACTTTATATATTATAGCTTTATATTATTAACTATTTGGATGATAGTGGCAAATCAAATTTATGATAACAGATTGGATCCAGATTAGACGCCAAGTTACTCGGAGTTTTAGCAGGATCCAACTGCGTGTCCTTAAACAATAAATCTACAAATTGAAGCAGACAACAATTATTAATTATCCAGACGCAAAAATAGGGGGCCTACTGAATTTCTGAACATTGCTTTCGAGTGCATATAGATCTGTGTTTTACTGTTCTGTATATTGTATGAAATGCTTTTGTTCTAGGGCCTCAATGTAGGTTAGTCATTATGACTAATTGAGCTACCCTCGTTAAACAAAGTATTTAATTCATTCATTTCATTCGCTTAGTTTTATTGTTACTCATTTTTTTAGTTTGCTCTTGAATGTTTTATCGTTTGTATGCTAGACATTATTTGTCTCCATTAATACAGAAAATCAGAGTGAATAAACCAGCTTTAATCTGGATGAGACGCTAATTGCTTTGGTGCTTCATCTTAAAAGCAACTGTTTGTACGGTATATCCGCTAAATAACACCTAGCGTTTTAAATAGCCTTTCATTTCGATTCCATGCATATGTACAATAGCTGGTGAATATACGTTACCACACAGCGTCTGATCGTGGTTGGACCCAATGTCATTGCGATATCGGGCCAACTTTGCGCTGACGTCTTGTGGGATCTGGGTAAAACCTTGAAATATTATAGACCCTATGTTAACCATTAAGTAAAACTTTAATTCTACAAGTAACCATATGTATCTTTAAAGATGTATGTAGCTTTTACTAGATTGTTTTTAATATGCTTGTATATGTTACTGTTAAGGGCCTCATGGAAGATTGATTTTATCAAATGAGTTCTCTCGTTAAATAAAGTCTTTATTATTATTATTATTATTATTATTATTATACCATCGTGCAATGCTTTGGCCATGATTTCAAAGTCTGCTCTATGGTTTACTGGTCAAGTTTGCGCCAATCGTCTATAAGAGCTCTTTTGAGGCTAAGAAACGTGTTTATTTGTTGTTTCTGCAAACGACGTCTAACCCTTTCCCTCATATAAACGTGTTTTCACGCATTTGCAAACAGAGTAGACCCAGATCAGATGACTCCTAGAGGAGCCATCTGATCAGGGTCTGCTCTGTTTGCTAATATAATTTTATAGATCTGTTTCTTTGCTTTCTAAAATGTCTACAATGCTCCACCATCCATATTTCTTTATAACCATTTTGTTAATGAATATTCAGTAGGTATTGAAAGCTGGCCTAAATACAGAACAGGGAAAGGGTTAAGCACACCCAGATACCAAAGTCCATCGGGCCGCATGTTAATGTTGTAACACTCAGGAGTTCACTATGTTTCCGTTATTGATAATGCGAATCTCCGTTTAACCTCTTAAGGATACACCAGCCTTCAACAAACTTCAACTTGTCACCACCTTTGTATCCCTTTCTGATGTAGCATACCTGCATACCTTACGCCTAAGTGAAATATATCTTCCCAGAAGTGACAATGTGTTTCCACTGATTGGTGAACTTTGCACTTTTTTGTAGTTTTGCTTCTATTTTTTTCTTGATAATCTTGTACAAAGTTCCCTTGGACACCTCTAGTTTCTATACCATCTCTCCTTAAGTTGGCGGGTTCACTTTGGCGATCAAACGGCCAACCTTGCGTATAATGTCCAGCGTGGCCGCCGCAGGCCGTTCCATGGACTTTGCCCTTGTATCGCCATCGAGATTGAATTACATTGTAACCTAACTTGATGGTGGATTTTCCTTATGGAGCCCAAAGAAATGCTATAACCCTTGATTTTAAGCTCTTTCTGAAGGCTTCTACAAATATGATTAGTCCTCACAAGCCCTAATACGACACCGCCACTTTGTCACAGACTTTCTTACGTACTATATTGAAAAGCCAGGGGAAACCTGCATGTATACTCAATTATAAGCTATAACACAGCTGTAACATACACTAGGCTCGACCATCTCGTGCATGTACTTGACAGGACACCATTTGCTTTCGTTAAAAGATAAACTGGGGGCCTCTCGTACCTTTGCTGTCACTTTACGACCCACGGTGTAGCTATGAAATGTAACGGTGCCCGCAAGGTGATTGTGTGATTGACGTTCAATTTCTCACAATATGCTGATATACACACAGCGATACTTACAAGTGTACCGGTATTCATTTCTCAATATCTTGATAACGTAGTAACCGAATTAAGTCAAACCTTTAGGAGTTGTACTCAGGAGACAAACATTATGGTGATACAAATTTTATTGAACAACAAGTGGGTGTCTTGCACGCAATGTTCGCAGAGATTTCAGTCGTCTGCGGACAGTGACTGCGTGTTTCTGGCTGTGATGGCTGTGGTTAGATTTCGTTGCCGTAGATGCGAAGTAACAATGAAATGGTCTAGGACCAGAGTGGTTACTCTTCCTCGCGGTCTTTTACGTAGATTTCCAGCACTTCCTGTTGCCATGCACTTGCTTATTTATTTGGTAATAGTGTTTTTGTGAACGGCCATTCTTCTAGATCAAATATCGATTTTTTTTGCTCGATTAAACTTTATAGTGAATCCAACGTTAATATTACTTTACAGTAAACCGGCATTTAAATGAAAACATAAAACAACTATAGATGTCTATATTTTTTCCTACGCGCTCTATTGAAGCAGTACTTTTTGAAATGAATTTATAAATGTTTTAAGATTGTTTTAACGAAATTATAACTCTCTATGTAATCCTTGTATTGTGTAAAATATTAAGTACGTTTTTAAGAAATATGGATATCTATACTGAGCCAAAAAAGAAACTTGACTCTGCATAGTTGGCCTATTTTCGTGGAAATCGGTGGGCGTGTTATTTATTTTGAAGTAATAAACTTAAATTGGATGTGTTTTGAGCATGTATGTGAATTTTTAGCTTTCTTGCATACGTAACGTATGATTTAGACGCCAATTTATATGGTAGGGGTGTAAAACGAAAATTTCAAAATGTGTATGTGTTTAACATGGTAACTGGATGCCCCGTAAGTCAGGTTTCTGTGCAGTTTGTCGTTTCCATGTTGCCGTTAATATCGATTGTGACCACCCCTTGCCCGTATGAGTGCCAATATACGCCTCCTCATCGAGTTGACGTAGCGCTGGATCACATGATTAGGCATGTTGTTCCATTCTGCTGTGAGGGCGTTCGCCAATTGGCCGATGTTGTTAATGTTGTAATTGCGGCGAACACGTCTCCCTAACTCATTCCATACATGTTCGAAGGGATTCATGTCGGGAGACATGGCTGACCACTGCATAACGTTGACGTTAGCAGCGGCCAACCGAGCCCTTGTGACCCTCGCTACATGTGGACGGGCGTTGTCCTGTTGCAGTGTAGCAGGAGCATGTCTTTGAAGGAATGGAATGGCTTCCGGAACTAAAACTGCATTGATGTACCGTTAAGCATTCATGTTTCCATGAATGACAACGAGTCTTGTCTTCCGCCCGCCCATAATGCCGCCCCATACCATCACGCCTCCGCCGCCAAACCTATCATGCTCCCTGACACAACATTGGGCGAATCTTTCACTTCGACGACGGTAAACGCGTTGCCGACCGTCGGCAAAACTCAGATTGAACCTCGACTCGTCCGAAAAAAGGACAGAGTTCCAGTCCCGGCGACGCAAGTGACGGTGCCTACGCGCCCATTGCATCCGTTCACGGCGGTGACGTAACGTCATTACACTTCCAGTATATGGACGTCGGACTGTGATAGGGCGATTCTGTTCACGCAATCTGCGGGTGGACGTTAAAGTGACGTGCTGTCTGAGTTGCGGGTGTAAACCTGTTACGCAAGTGACGTAATACAATAGCATGATCGTCCCGTTGGCTAGTTGCTCTTGGTCTACCTGACCTGGGACGATCATGCACAGCACCAGTCTGCCGGAAACGTCTTGCCAGTTCAAAAATTGCATTTCTACTGCATTTAATGCTCGGCTGACGTTGATCGGAGATACTCCACCCTGCAGCATCCCAATTGCTCTATTTCTCTCTGCTTCTGAAAGCCTAGGCATTATTTCGGTCTTGATTTTTTGTTGTGTTTGTGATGTCGGTGTAGCTTAGCTAACTTTTGAGACTTTTGTCGGCCTGCTATCTGGTCGGATTCGTGCGGCACAAGGTTCACGTGCGAAACAAGATAATGTGGTTTTGACCGAGTTTAAAAGATAGCACACAGTACAAATTGTACACACGTGTTGTGTGATGATAACCCGATACACTGGTGACCAAATAAATGCATATAGTGTTTTAATTAAAAAGTTAATTAAAGTTATGTAGCGTCAGGTTTCTTTTTTGGGGGGTTCAGTATATTTTCAAAACCAATCAGACCATTCTGTAAAGCAATAACATGCAATTAATTGCTGTTGAAATTGGCATTTTAAAACAAATTATTGGTGTGTTAATGTTACAAACAAAACATGTACCTCGCGATAACAAACATCGCCTTGAATTAAGTCCACATTTATAGCACTTTCTTGAATCGATAATCGTGGCATCTTCTGTTGTTCGTATAGCAGTGTGAATTTATCGTACTGTCGGCCATGAGCGATTTCGTTTCCGGGCACAGCTCGATTTGCACGTGCATTTTTAGGTTTTTATTGAATCACACACTAAAGCGTATCGTATCCATGGCTCTTTTATTAAAAATTAAATAGTTTGTTATATCGACATAGCTGTATGTAACGCGTGTGCAAAATTTATTTTAAAAATATTAAGGAATAAATAAATAAATGGTATTTTATACTGGTACACTTATAAGTGTCGCAGTGTATAAACAAACCATATTGAAGTACTGCAAACGTGCGGCGACCGCAAGGTTCTATAGGTCCTATAGGAGCATATGCAATATTTATCACAATTGTTTCAAAATGTCACTTTTACAGAGGCGTCTATAGGTGTCACTATGAGGGAATGGTTAAAGCTTACATGATAAGACAAAACGTTTATCAAAGTCTACCCCCTTAGCCGTTTTTAATTTTGGCCATAATAATGCGTCCACCTTTCAGATTGATATTACGCATGTGTGTAAGTGCTACGCCCCTAGACTTGTTATATTAACCACTAAGTATTTAACCCTTTGGGCGCCAAATTTCTAATTGTCGTCTGCAATCCAAGTTTGTTAAATCATTCAGTAAAATAAGGAATGCGATAAATAAATGCAAATATTAAAGGAATAAAGCACATATATAGAAATAGACATTGAGACAAATAGTGAAGTGCCTGATCAGACGCCGCCTTGAAAAGGCGGCGTCTGATCTGGGACTGCACTATTTTTCGTGGTGCATTTATGCGACAGCGGCGGTGAAAGGGTTAAGTTTTCTCAAGCCGAACGTGCCTTGGCTAGAATTTGGATCAAGTAACTCTGCGTTCCATCAGGATCCAGTCTGTTTGTCAATGTGTCAATAGTTTCTCAAAGAATTAAACGAATCGGATGTTTGACGTCAGTGAAAATTTCAGTAAACCAGAGATTGAGCATACATCATTTGTTACAACATGAGAAGGGATACGGTAAACTGAATCATGTTTCAGTAAATACATCGAGGGATGGGCGAAACAAATGCAACGTTGTCAATATGTCAAGCAATTGCAAACGAATGGTGTTTTCAGCTTCAAATAATCTCTCCGTTCATGTATTTTGACCCATTCCCTCCTGCTAAAATCTTTTGATGCCTCTGTAAAAGTCAGTTTTAAACTATTGTGATAAATAGAGCATAATTATGTTCCATTGGAGTAAATGCTTTCTTTAATCACCATGGTTTAAAAAATACACATTTCTAAAAGTTTCATTTTTCTAAATGCTCCTTTTCGGTAGTTTTATTCAAAGAGGTTAGGTCTTAAACCAGTCTAAGGGGGAATGGGTTAAAATAAGAACAGAATATCATTAAATTTGGATCTTGATGAAACACATAGTAATTTGACTTTCGACTGGAATTCAAACTGAAGGCAAAATGCGTTACGAATTTGCCCATAGAAAGCAGTTACAATACAGTATCTATAACGACCATGTAAATTATGGTCTTTAACCCTTCGCTTGCTGAATTTTAAAATACATTTCTCCTTCTTTACCCATGCCCTGTTGTATAATTACATATATCTTCACTGTGTACAAGTATTTTGCTGTGCAATCACTGCTGTGGAGTACACTGGTTGCACAATCAACTTGTAAATAGTGCAGACCCTGATGAGAGAGCTCCTGCAGGAGCTGTCTCATCTGGGTCTTCACTATTTACATGTAGGTATATTGACGCGAATAGCAAGCGAAGGGTTAACATTGCACTCCGTAAATACGCTTGTCCACGCCTTTGTTAACCTAGTAGACCCAGATCAACCGTCTGCTCAGGGTCTACTCTGTTTGCTTATGAAATAATATAACATGCTTTAACAGTTTCTGTATTGGTCAACATGTCCCGTGTCCATACGCCGTATATTATAGCACTTGATCCAATCAATGTCATTTATGAACTTTATGAAGTAATGGATTAGTACATTTGATCGTTTATTATATAAGCAACAACCTGCATATAAAACACTGTGTTTATTTTTTAACTCTTTCGGCGCCAAATTTCAAATCGTCGTCTGCAAATCAATTTTGTTAAATCATTCGGTAAAATAAGGAAATGAGATTAATAAATGCACATTTCAAAGAAATAAAGCTCAGATATAGAGATAGAGTTCGAGATTAAAAGTCCCTGATTAGACGCCGCCTTTTCTGGAACTGCACTATTTGTCGTGGTGCATTTTTGCGACATTGGCGGTGAAAGGGTTAAGAAGTAGCTGTGCAGTTTTTGACGCTCGCAGAACCCTCGTTCTATATAATATACATGACTGATTCGCCCATTTGTAACTCGACATCTTGGTTGTAATACGAACACACGGTTGTAACCATTTTTCAATACTACCATTTTAGTGACACGCACCATCCCCCAGACAGCTCACATTAAAGACGTTCCATCGACGTCTCTGCAATAATCAGTTTGTGAATCCATTGTGATAAATAAATAGAGAATTTGCCCCTTTGGAGAATAACATTAGGATCCAAACTGTCTGAAACTGTGATTGTGTTTATGAAACAAAACAGGAAGAACAAACAGAATTAACAAGAGCCGCCTGCGGCGCCAACGCTCGTCTGATTTGGTGCTTGTCCAGCTAAATTAAACATTTTTGAAAAAAATAAAGGGCAAAACTCCAAAATTTTGAAATCAAGAGTTATGGTTCTTATGTAGGAACCTTCCCTTCAATGAGATCTACCAACCTATGAAGTTTCATGTTGATACCTCTTATAATGTTTGAGTAATGAGCTACATTAAAGTTTTTGCACGCCGACGACGAAAACCACGACGACAACGCCTACGACCCAGTGATCTTTTCTTCGTAACAGACGAGCTAAAATGGTAGCAGACGACAAATTTTGCCAGACGACAACACGTGGGAGCGAAATATTTGTTACTCTGGCTGTCGTTTCATTCTCATTTAACTCATTACCTCATGTATATTCATGCAAGAAATAATGGTTGTATGAATACTAATCAGCTGAACATTTATAATGGTGTTATGACCTATGGAAATCTAACCCTTTCCCTCATAGTCTATTTTTAGATCCAACCTTTTTGAATGAATCTACCGAAAAGGAAATTTACTAGAGAAAAGGACACTTATGGAATTGTTTAGTTCTGAAACCATTGTGATAAATAAAGCATTTGCTCCTATGGAGCAAATGCTTTATTTATCACAATGGTTTCAAAAAGTGACTTTTACAGGGGCGTAGGAAGAAAGGCGTAATTATGGAGGAAAGAGTTAATACCATAATACCAGCGGTGGAATCTTATCTATATTATTTCATAAGCAAACAGAGCAGATCCTGACCAGACGCCTCCTGCAGGAGCCGTCTAATCTGGGTCTGCTCTGTTCGCAAAAAAGTTTCAAAAGGCGTCGCTATGCAGTAACGGGCTAAAATTACTACAGTAAAATAAGAAAATGATATGGTCTGAAAGAACCAGACCGCAGTTTGTAATAGACCTCACGTTCATGTCACGTTTATTCGTATAAATATGTAGATTAAATTAATACTATTTTCAAATAACCGTTATTATGTTCAATCATAAGCAACACGTCATTAGAGAAATAATTGTTACAAGATGTGTTGGGAAAGTTACAAACTGGGTAAACAAATGCAGTAAAATCCTCCAAACCGCTGTTTTAGTAAAATCAAAAGACGACCTTAGATCCTTTAACCATTCGCTTGGTAATCGCGTCAATATACCTACCTGTAAATAGTGAAGACCCAGATGAGACAGCTCCTGCAGGAGCTGTCTCATCAGGGTCTGCACTATTTACAAGTTGATTGTGCAACCAGTGCACTCCACAGCAGTGATTGCACAGCGCAATACTTTTACACAGTGAAGATATACGTAATTATACAACAGGACATGGGTAAAGAAGGAGAAATGTATTTTAAAATTCAGCAAGAGAAGGGTTAAGCAGGTGGCTCCTTCTGGAGCTTTCTCTATGTCGACAACTCTGCATTTACCAGTTACTCCATGAATATTCATGTAAGAAAATTTAACTCCATGCATATGTTGTAAGAAATAATGACATAATGGATGTTGGGGTGGGGGGTTATCATGGCACTATGAATCAGCGTTTTTTTTATGATAAACAGCAAATAATAAACAAACGAGTAGAACATAATCAGACGACTCCTACAGGATACGCCTGATCTGTGTCTACTATGTTCGCGAAGGCGTAGAAATGCATATTTATGGAGTAAATCGTTGATATAGTGTGAAATATATAGCAAAAAAAAATAATTAAAAAGATATAAATATGTTTAATATGTACAAGACATAGTGACTTAAAGCGGCTGCCAAAATCCATAAGGTTGATCACATTTTAAAAAAAGTGGACGGACTTTGATATACATGCTATAAATACAACATAAATATTAGATTAAAAGCTTATCTGTTTATAAGTAACGTCCTTTTGTTTGAGCAGTTGTAAGTGATTATTCTTAAATTAACTTTTGATAAGACAAACTACAGTTTTAATCTTCTAGAACGCGCCATTTATAGACACGATTCCTTTAAGGATTTCCAAACTGAAACGAGGAATGAAGAAAAACGTAAAAGTAAACAAATGGATTTGTGTAAGACTTATAGCGGTTTTGGTTTTGACTTAAGACAGTAACCTTAAGAAGTTTGGAGACATGAAGGTACCTTCAGAACATTTAATTTAATGTTTCTTTTGTAGACATGAGGAGTATTTAACCCTTATCCCACTGTTCGCCACCTGATGCGCATGAGCAAACAGCTTGGATCCTGATGAGACGTCGTGTACCTCGGTGTCATCAGGGTCCAAGCCGTTTTACACTTGAACAATAGTTTCTCAAATGAGTGACTGAATGGGAAGGAGATACACTAATACTATATTTGAGAAAATATTACCCACCCCCACCAAACAGGGTAAGAGTTAAAAAAAACTAGGTAATATTATTCTCTATACAGCAGAACCCACCCTAGTGGTCCATTCTTTTATTGAACACGGGAGTCTTAAAAAGTAGATGGTTTCTTAATGCAGGGTAAAAGTAATGCAGAAAGCTCCTATATGAGCTTTCTGCATTACGCATGACCTGCGTCAAGCCACCACCTGCCTTACAGACCCATAGTTACAAGTTTTTGATTGCAGCTTAAGACAGGCTCTACTGTATTTCTCCATCATCTTGTTGATTTAATATTACAACGGGTCGCTACTAGATCAGTAGATCACTTTTCTAAATCAGTAGGTCACTACTCTAGATCAGTAGGTCACTACTCCAGATCAGTAGGTCACTATTTCTCGATCAGTAGCTTACTACTCCTCATATCTACAACTCTGTCTCAATGTTGCAGCCAATCTATGGAATGTTACAACATGTGCAGCAAAAATAAAAAATCACAATCGTTCGAAAAGAATGTTTGAAAGTGTTTTCTCCACACAGTGTCACTATAGTTCGCTGGTCACGTGACTACCAAGCTTCCGGGTTGCCGGGTGCCATCAGCTGTTTAAGGCGCTTGTACTGGTTCCCTTCATATGTGGGCGGGCGAGAGTAGTGGGTCATCGTTGGGCTGTCGGCGGTCATGACTGCACGCGGTTCTCGTCTTGTATCGTGCGTCACCGGTTCCTCGAATTCGGGCTGGTCTTCCACGGTCATCACGTTGCGGTGAGGGTTGCGGGTAGACTTGTGCAGCACAATGGCCTTTTCGTCCTTCGTGTTTCGCCTACTGCTGTGATCTGTGAAGAATATTTCCGGTGTCGACAGGCGGCGCTTCTCCGTTGGACGATCGCGAAACTCGTCCATATTCCGTGTGTAGAGTACCCGAACCTGCGAAAACGAAGCGCCTCGTGATTCTTATACTGAGCAACAGATAAAGGTGCGTACTCAAATACTAAAATCCTCATTTCTCCACCGAGCCCTATGTTTTGATAACTCTTTAGAATCGTCTCTTCGAGACGATTTTAAAGAGTAGTCACAACATAAGGTTTGGTGGAGAAATAAATGGGTTATTCGTAAATGTTTTAATTTAACATCTTGGTCCATGCTTATAAAGCTTTTAGTTGAGTCTGAGTTTCGTTCTCAAGCTTTTGATTGGTCAGATTTGAGTTCTCAAGCTTTTGATTGGTCAGATTTGAGCCTTTGGCTCAAATCTGACCAATCAAAAGCTTGAGAACGATATCAGGCTCAACTAAAAGCTTTATAAGCATGGACCCTTATCTCGACCTCTGCTTATCTAAACGCTTTCGACACTGAGTAATTTCGTCCAAAACTTTTGTCACCTGCTATAATTCTAAAGAAACAAAAATAAACAATAAAAAAAAAGTTTGCAATAAACACAATTCTGTGTATCAAACCGGTTGGCAGAGCAACAGATATTGATGCGTATCCAGCTACTAAAATAGCCATTTCTCCACCAAACCATATACTGTGACCACTCTTTAGAATCGTCTCCAAAGGACATTCTAAAGAGTGGTAACAGAACAGGGAGAAATAAAGAAGCTAGTCTTAAAAATGTTTAAATTTATGTGGAACTCTGATTGGGGTTCCTATAAACGATATGAATATTCATTTGGTGAATTTTAATTTTTTTTTTTATAATGGCATATCTACACAGGATTTCTCTTGTTTTGGGTCATTTTTATTATGAGCCGTCTGGTCTTGATCTGCTCTGTTTGCAAAGACGTGAAAAGGCGCTTATATGGAGGAAGGGGTACACCTTTAAGGAAATTATTTCACCAGTTTCAGTATAGCTGTATCCTAAAAAACGTGAGATTCTGCATCTCTAATATTCCAGCGGGTGTTAATTTTTGGATCTATGTCCCATATTTTATCTCGATGTAAATTAGATGTGTGTCCGGCAAGTTCTCCCGTCTCGGTGGTATACACATGTAACTGATTGAGCAGTCCCGGTGCCGTAAAACCAAACTCACTCACTCATAATGCATGCAAAAAGGTTGTTGAAACCAAATAAGTATTTTTATTTGCAGAGAGAGAGAGTGAATTATTTTAACCCTTTACTCCATGAATATTCATGCAAGAAATAATGTAGTCATGATTTTTAATTAACCCTTTCCCTCATACAAACGTGTTTTCATACATTTGCAAACAGGGTAGACCCAGATCAGACGGCTCCTAGAGGAGCCGTCTGATCAGGGTCTGCTCTGTTTGCTATTACAATTTGATAGATCTGTTTCTTTACTTTCTAAAATGTCTACAATGTTCCACCTTCAAGAATTCTTTATAACAATTTTGTTAATGAATATTCAGTAGGTACTGAAAATTGGCCTAAATACAGAACAGGGAAAGGGTTAATATTATACTTTGAATGGTATTTAGCACAGAATGTATTGACCATAGCAGAAACAATAGAATTATATCTATTATTTTATAAGCAAACCGAGTGGACCCAGATGAGACGGCTCCTGCAGGAGTCATCTGACCTGGGTCTAACCTGTTTGCAAATGTAAAAGGTTAAAGGTAGATATCGTTTGACATAAGCTATATATAATTTCGGTCATACAAACTCACGTATAAATGCTTACGTGATATCAGTAATGTTCCGACTGTAACGTATTTCACAATATTTCTTGAGACGCAAAATAAAAGGAAATTACATATACAATAGAACCTCTCAAAACCGACCACTTAATGAATAAACATTGGTAGCTTTAAAAGCAGTTGGATGCTTAATGCTGGACAAAACGATTGCACGAAACGCCTATAGGAGCTTTCTGCATTACGTCCGACACGCATTAAATGACCACCTGGCTTTATGACCAAGAATAAGGCCTTTATTGGAGGTCGCTTTACAGAGGCTAATGTACAGTAAACCCCTCTAAACCGGACATTCCATTAAATACATAATTTATATTGGTCGTGGAGACTGGTTGCAGCTTAATGCAGGTGAAAGTCACGCAGAAAACTCCTACAGCAGCTTTATGCTTGACTTTCACCTGCATTAAGCAGTCGCCTGTTTAAAAGTATCTGAATTCTTCTCTATTAGAATTCCGGTTTAGGGAGGTTTTAGAGTATTTTGTAAAATTTCTTGAATGAAACAAACAACAGATATTTTTTGCCACGAATATTAACATAATGTACTGCAGGCATTCCTGCAAGGCTAGTTTAAAAAATCGGTCTGTTTAGAGTGTCATCTTCTTTCAAAGTGAGTTTTCTCTAATTTATTTTCAAAAATATATCCAGATTTTCAAACAGTTTGGATTTTAATGAGACTGGTGAGTAAATCAGCGTCTTGTGAAGACCCAAACTGTTTGAAAACGTGATGACGGATTTGGCATTTAATGATTTAAGACAAAACATTTCTTAACTCTTTCCCTGTTCTATTTTTATTCCTACTGAATATCCATGGACAAAATAGATATAATGGAATATTGAAGGGTGGAACATTGTAGCCATTTTAGAAAGTAAAGAAAAAGATTTATCAAATTCAATCAGCAAACAGAACAGACCCTGATCATACGACTCCTATAGGAGCCGTCTGATCTGGGTCTTCTCTGTTTCCAAATTCGTGAAAACACGTTTATATGAGGGAAAGGGTTAAGCCTAACCGAATTACGTCCTCTTGAGCGTGGTTTCTAAACAATGCAGCTTCAATTTATATAAAAGACATACGGACATTAACCCTTTAACTGATGAATAGTTATGAATTTATTCATCTATATTGTCCCATAAGCAAACAGAGTAGACTCTGATCAGACGGTTCCTACAGGAGCTGTCTGATCTGGGTCTACGCTGTTGGCAAAGGTGTCAACGTCAGGTAAAGCGTTTATTGTAATTGTAATGTTTTTAACTGTTTACATCTCATTATCCAGTGGTGACAAAACAACATGTCATTACAGTTATTCATTGTACTATAATTATGTATGATTACATGTATCGAATTTTAAAATCTGTATTTATTTCCATACATTCTCCCTACAGATATTGGATCTTTGTAATTCCATAAGCAAACGGAGCAGATCCTGGTCGTTCTGGAGCTGTCTGTTCTGCGTCTACTCTGTTTGCTAATGCTTTAAAAGGCGTTTATATAGGGTAAAATATTACAAAGCATATCACACTGATAAATGCTTTTCTTTCCTTAGATGAAATATTCCTAACTTGGTTAAAACCCTTTAACCCTTTCCCTCATATAAACGTGTTTTCACACATTTGCAAACAGAGTAGGTCCTAGAGGAGCCGTCTGATCAGGGTCTGCTCTGTTTGCTAATAAAATTTTATAGATATGTTTCTTTACTTTCTAAAATGTATACAATGCTCCACCTTCCAGATTTCTTTATAACTATTTTATTAATGAATATTCAGTAGGTATTGAAATGTGGCCTAAATATAGAACAGGGAGATGTTTAATGCCACGAAGACGGGTCTGGGATATCATACGCAAACAATTTTAATAAAGACGAGAAGACGAGTAACTCGGCGTCTCATTATGATCCTAACTGTTTGACACTGTTGATCTTAAAGAAGCTCCCACTATAACACTTGAAGCTGATGAAAATGTGACCAGCAGACGACATCTTCAATTATGGCTGAGTATAACTCCAACTACATTTGATTTGTTTAGCATATAGTGCACAATGCATTGCCTTCCTCTTTTGATACATTTCGAAAATACTTTTTTTTTTCTTATAAAATCCTTCCCTGTTCAGTATTCATGCAAGACAAAATGACGTCATTAATATTTTATACTGTAAAGTTTTCAAGGAATACTTTTGACAAACACTGTTGAATGAGATCTATATCATGTCGAAAGCAAACAGAACAGACCCTGATCAGACGGATCCTATAGGGGCCGTCTGATCTAGGTCTACTCTGATTGCAAATGCGTGAAAAGGTGTTTATTCCATTCCCGCAAATTGACGCCTTTTGACGCCTCTGTAAAATTCGATTTTTCAAAACAATTGTGATAAATAGAGTTTTTGCTCTATAGGAGCAAATTTATGCTCAATTTATCACAATGGTTTCAAAACTACAAACTTCTAGATTTTTCCTTTTCTCTGGTAAATGCTCCTTTTCGTTAGATTTATTCAAAGAGGTTGTATAAAAAAAAATAGCCTATGAGAAAATGGGTAAAACAAATTTACTATCAAGATGTCAAACAATTTGACATCAGATAAGGGGCCTAGTTACAGGGTGCCTCGTTTGCAACCAATCTGATTTTATATGGCACCACTGACTGGTCTTCTCCCAAGACATTCTGAGACTGGTACCCACCTTTGCGTGGTTCAGCGGAGAGCAACAACAACAGATGCTGGCCGTGATGATAGCGCATATCAGCTCATTGAAGGCGAAGAAAGCGATCAACAGGGGAATTAACCACTGGTAGGTCTCGTGGGCGCCTTCCGTACGCTGTTATCGCCCGTGGATGATATGAAAAATAATTATGACTAGAAAAGACATATTTTACCCTTATCTCGCTGTTAAAAATGTCTGTTCAGATTTGGATAGTGTGCAATTTTGCTCCATACTCGATCAAGCTTTTGGGATAGAACTAACCCTTCGCTTGCTATTCACGTCAATACACGTACCTGTAAATAGTGAAGACCCAGATGAGACAGCTCCTGCAGGAGCTGTCTCATCAGGGTCTGCACTATTTACAGGTTGATCGTGCAACCAGTGCACTCCACAGCAGTGATTGCACAGCGAAATACTTGTACACAGTGAAGATATATGTAATTATACAACAGGAAATGGGTAAAGAAGGAGAAATGTATTTTAAAATTCAGCAAGAGAAGGGTTAAAAGAGTGTCAAACAGTCTAGATCATGATGAGACGCCGAGCTAGTAAACCGGCCTCTCATCAGGATCAAAACTGCTTACCACGGTGTCTATCTTTTTATAAAGACATTGAACATGAGGCCACTTTTAAACTTGAAGCAGACGAAACTGTGTCCAGCAGACGACAATGCCAGCACTGAAAGGGTTTAAACCTTTCCTGATATATACAGCTTTCTACGCCTTTGCAAAAAGAATAGGCCTAGATCAGACGGCTCCTGCATGAGCTTTCTGTATTACTTTTGTCCTGCATTGCGCTACCACCTGCTTTAAACTTGAAAACGCACGAGAATAAATATATTAATTCAGTTGTCGATTGAACGGAGTTCTGTTGTATTTTCAACATTTTTCCACCAAATCGTAAATTGTTAGTTATCAGAATCGCTTCTCCGAAACTATTCTAATATTTACAGTCAAACCTCAAATCTAAAGCGGACGTAAAATGTAAAGCGGACGTTCAAATGAGTATGAGTGTCGGTATTTTCAGACAGGTGTCAGCTTAACCCTTTCCGTCATAGGCTATTTTAGGCCCAACCTCTTTGAATGAATCTACCCAAAAGGAGCATTTACTAGAGAAAAGTAAAAGTTTAGAATTTTGTAGTTTGAAACCATTGTGATAAATAGAGCATTTGCTCTTATAGGAGCAAATGCTCTATTTTACCACAATGGTTTCAAAAAGCAGTTATTACAGAGGCGTAGAAAGGCGTACTTATGAAGGAAAGGGTTGAACAGGTTGAAAGTCATACAGAAAGATCCCAAATGAGCTTTACGCATGCCTTTCATCCTATATTAAGTATTAATCCTGTATTCACCCTTTACTCCAAGATCAACCATGTAAGAAATATTACATGTATCATGAATATTTATTAATTAGCGATTTTTTATAATGGCATAAGTACACATGAATTTTTAGTATTAGTAGAAACAGTTGAGTAAGATGATCTATTATAATGTCATAAGCAAACAGATCATACCTTGATCAGACGGCTCCTACATGAGCCGTCTGATCTGGATATACTCTATTTACAAAGAAGTAGAAATGCGTATTTATGGAGTAAAGGGTTAAAACTCCGAGTTACAGTACATGTACAAAAATACAGTTTTGACCGAAGGAAAAGAGATTTGGACAGATCAGTACATGTCTTATCTACAGCTCTAAAGACACAAGCAAGTGAGAAATGAATGAGTAACAGATTTGTAAATACAGCAAAAACACTCTAAACATATGTTACATATAGTATACATATCGGTTTTGGAGACAGGTGGCAGCTTAATGCAAGGTGAAAGTCATGCAGAAAGCTCCTCTAGGAGCTTTCTGCATGACTTTCACCTAGATGCGATATCGTAGCTGTAAGACTGATAATGACTAACGTCCAGTTTTCTATTTAGGAATAGAGCTACGTTATCGTATCTAGACTTTCACCCTGCATTAAGCAGTCACCTGCCTAAAATGTATTTAAATTCTTCTCTACTAGAATTCCGCTTTAGTGAGGTTTTTACTATACTGAGTCGCATGGTCACGTAGGGACCTTGAATATTGACGGGATTTATGTTTCAAACGTTCACACCAGTAGGCTACAGGGGCATATGACAACGGATTATGTAAAAATGAGCAGGTGCATACCGGTATTGACTATTTAACCGCCGAAGTCGCAGGAAACCGACTCCCAGGGCTTCCTGCAATGAGCGTATTGCAAACAGTTTGGATTGAGATGAGACGCATACTTACTCGCCGTCTCACCGAGGTCAACCCAGTGTGGCACAACACTTGCGTTTTAGAGATGAAATTGAAGAAAACTCCACTATGAAACGTAATGCATACTAACTTATTTGGTTTTGTTTGGTTTTTATTCGGTTTTATGTCGTTTTAGCAGTATTTTAGTCATACCTTATTTGTAAACGAAAATTAATTGAAGTCAAAATATTTAACAATTTCTTTCAAATAAACACCTTTTATCCATTTGCAAACAGACTAGACCTAGATCAGACGGCTCCCGTAGGATAATTTAGTCTGTTCAAATACTAAGGGAAATAAAGGCAAACAAGAAAAAGGCGTGTCAACTAGTCTGTACCCTCGTGACATGCAGATTAACCCACCACTTACCCGTGCAACGATGAAGATCTCTACCGCAGTCACGGCCGGGGCAAAGAGTAGCGCGCATAGAACACTCAATACCATAAAGGTCAGTTTCTGAAAGCAAAATATAAAATACTATTTAACATCGAGACCTCGAACTCCAATAACTCGAACTTTGGGATTACTCCAAGATTTACAATATATAATTGTTTTAAAATGTACCACTGCACATCTAAAAACATGTGACTTAACGCAGTTCGAAAATAATTCTCCTACAGAAGCTTTCAGCATTACTTTCGACCATCATTAAGCTGTGAGAAATTGTTCAGATTTGAAATCGGATGACTCATATCTCTGTTGCCTCGAAGTATTGAAGTTGAACAACATGCTAAAACGCATATTTATGTTTTGAACAACATACTTAAATGGTAGCGTTTATATGATGAACAACATGCAAATAACATATGTATATGTTGACCAACATGCTAAAGAGCAGTTTTTATATGTTGAAATACATGCCAAAGAGTAATATTTATATTTTAAACAAGGATACAGGAACTTACGAAGTAGGACAGTGTTGTCTTCTGGTTCAGTGACATGCACGTGCCCATGAATCCACACACCACGAACTGAAACAAACACAAAATAAAGTATTTCGCTGTCTGATCTGATCTGTTGATAAATGTCCACTACAAAATTTGACTACTTCGGTCAATTATCAAACTACTGTAAAACATCGATCATTCGAACACTCAAATACGTATCATTATCAATTTTAACCCATTTGCGCCCACTGGATTCTTCCATGTTTATATATTGGATTAGTCCATTTTTTATCAAAGGGGTGCCTGGCCTAAATTTTTAATTTCGTATTGTTTTATATTGAAATTCCTATCAGCAAACAGTGTAGACTCTGATCAGACGCCGCATTATGCGGCGTCTGATCAGAGTCTACACTGTTTGCATACGTGGGAGCAAATGGGTTAAGACAGTTGGCAGCTTAATGCAGGGTGAAAAATCACGCAGAAAGATCGTCTAAGAGCTGTATGCATGACTTCCACCCTGCATTAAGAAGTTACCAGTCTAAAAGTGTCTAAATTCTTCTATATCAAAATTTCAAATTATGGAGGTTTAGCTATACATGTATATACATTCTTATTCAATTTCTTTCCAAAATCAGACTCAGATGAATTATTTTTCAAACTCTTAAACTTTTATTTAGAAATATGTATCAGGCCACATTAATATCTGCTCTGTTTTGCTTAACCATTTCCCTCATATAAACGTGTTTTTACACACTTGCAAACAGAGTAGACCCAGATCAGACGGCTCCAGGAAGAGCCGTCTGACCAGGGTCTGCTCTGTTTGCTAATAGAATTCGATAGATCTATTTCTCTGGTTTCTAAAATGTCTTTAATGTAGGCCTACTACCTTCCATATTTCATTATAACCATTCTGTTACTGAATATTCATTAGGTACTGAAATTTGGAATAAACATAGAACAGGGAAAGGGTTAAGGTATAATATAGATATCATGCTTTCATATGTCGTTATAATAAAATATTCTAATTAATATTAATGATGTCATTATTTCTTACATGAATATGCAACAGGAAAATATTAATTTATCAAGTTGGCTCTGGTACCTTGCCTAAATTTGACATTCGAAACTTAGCCTTTAATTCTTCTGGCGCCAAATATTTTTCGTCTGTAAACAGTATCGTCTGTTTTTAAGTTTAAAAGAGGATTGTCCTTCAAATGTTTCTCAAAACATAATTGGAGTATCAAACAGTTTAGATCCTGGTGAGACACGGAATTAATCGGCGTCTCATCTGGATCCAAACTGCTTAGGTTACCACAGTATCGCCCACTATAACAAGCCCTGTTGCTGCGATTTCGGCCGTGAAAGAGGTAAGTTCGGATATATTTAAGACCTGCAGCAATTTTTATCAAATTGTTGGCTCAGGTTCAGGAGCTTTAGGTATAGAATAAATTTACACAAATCAAATTGGCTTATCGTATATGTTATTTCCATTTTCCCATTTGGTTAAGTCAACAATATTTTTTTTTATACTTGTACTCCTTTGTCATGAACAAGTACTTAATAGATTATTGCTAAACAAATTTTCTCTTTGTTTCCTTGGCTCGTTACCTTGTTACTGACCAGTGGTAATGTACCCTAATGATCCGTAAAAATGACATAGGCAAACAGTGTAGGCCCTGATCAGAGGGCTCCTGAAGAAGCCCTCTGATCAGTGTCTGCACTGTTTGCTGAACCCATCAACGTCAATGGTTTATTCCAGCAATTATTTTGTCTGCTGTGCCCCCCCCCCCCCCCCTCCACATGAAAAATGGATGGGTCCCAAAGTAAGATATGGGCGAGTTTTTACCAAATAAAAGGGGAATAAATGGGTTAATATTCGGACGCAAAATCTCTCTCCTTAGACCTACCTCAGTCAAATCAATAAGTCAATATGGTGACTTTAAATTAGACTGTCTTAGGCACGTTTGAGTCAGTATATGTATATATAGCAAGCCTTCTTTCTATATATACAAATACTGACTCAAACGTGTCTTACCCCTTTGGTCTTAGGTGTCTCAGTAGGGAGCCAGGCGATGATTTTGACAGGAAATGAAAGAAAATACAGTTTTTGAAACTTGTGGCAAACGACAATATTTATAGAGAAAGAGAACTTATGAAAATAATGCAGAAAGCTTTTATTGGAGCTTGTGGCATTTCTTTTCCCCAGCACAAAGCAATAAGTTGTGTTTTTAAGACTCATATGGTCAATAAATGAATGATGTATATATATTTACTGAATTATCGCTTCAGACATGTTATAGTATATGTTTATTCACTGAATGGTCGCTTAAGACAGTTTCTGATGTATATATATTAACTGAATGGTCGCTTAAGACATGTTATAGTATATGTTTATTCACTCAATGGTCGCTTAAGACAGTTTCTGATGTATATATATTAACTGAATGGTCGCTTAAGACATGTTATAGTATATGTTTATTCACTCAATGGTCGCTTAAGACAGTTTCTGATGCATATATATTAACTCAATGGTCGCTTAAGACATGTTCTAGTATATATTTATTCACCGAATGATCGCTTAAGACAGGTTTTAATGAATGTATATACACTGAATGGTTGCTTAACCCTTTCCTCCATCAATATGCCGTTCTACGCCTTTGTAATAGTCACTTCTTGAAACCATTGTGCTAAATAGAGCATTTGCTCCATAGGAGCAAATGCTCTATTTATCACAATGGTTTCAATACTACACAATGCTAAAATTGTCTTTTTCTCTAGTAAATGCTCCTTTTTGGTAGATATATTCAAAGAGATTGGATCTAAATAGCCTAGGGAATGGGTTAAAACAGGTTCTGGTGTGTGATTATTCACTGGATGGTCGCTTAAGACAGATTCTAATGTATGTTTATTCAACGAGTGATCGCTTTAGAAGGGTTATAATGTATATTAGGACTGCATCGCATTTTGAAATTTGATCTCTTGTGTATTAACTAAAGTCAATCCGGTCCATTCAAAAGTATAAACATAGCTGGGTTGTCAGAAAAATCTTTGCTATCGGTCACGTCTTACTTCTACAGAAGGAACTCTGTTTTCAGACCAAACAATGACTGGTCTAAATCGCTGGGCAAAACCGTGTAGATTAAACATATCACTGTAAAGCCTTTAGACACCGTGGTGACATTGCATTTAACACTGCGGGCGTAATTATGATAACACTTGCAAATAGTTTGGATCCAGATAAGGCGTTGTGTTACTCAGCATCTTATCTGGATCCAAACTGTTTTAAATTCTGGTCGTTTTCACAAAAAGAAATTTAAAAACACACACACGCGCACACACACTACTTAAAAGTCTTTATCATTCACGAAAACAGAATTAAAAGGTTAAATTAAAAGTTACAACCAGGCCAAACTTGTGTGGGTTTGTCAAACACGACAAATATTTTGATCAGCAGACAAAAATAACTAACTTCTAGGATATGTTTACCCCATTTCCTCATAGGTTACATTTAGACTCAATCTCTTTGAATAAATCTACCGAAAAGGAGCATTTACTAGAGAAAAGGAAAGTTCTAGATTTGTATAGTTTTGAAACCATTGTGATAAATAAGAGCAAATGTTCTAATAATCACAATGGTTTCAAAAAATAACTTTTACAGATGCGTCAAAAAGGCGTCAATATGAGGGAATGGGTTAAGAAAAATAGGCCAAAATAGCTCGTGTTCATATGCCAATAAAGATCAGATCATTAATATTCATACATTATTTTTTCACATGAATATTCATCAGATGAATAGTTAGATATAACATAACCTCAAACAAATCAGAGAATACGTAAATTATACATGCTTTAAACATTTCCTTCATATAAACGCCTTTTCACGCATTTGCAAACATAATAGACCCAGATCAGACGGCTCCTAAAGGAGCCGTCTGATCAAGGTCTACTCTGTTTGCTAATGGAATTTGATAGATCAGTTTCTTTAGTTACTAAAACGCCTACAATGTTACACCTTCCTTATTTTATTATAACTATTTTGACCATGAATATTCAGTAGGTATGAAAATTGGACCAAATATAGAACAAACAGGGTCAAATATTAAATAACTTTAAACTTGAATTTATATGAGTTTTTTCATGTTGCCTTAACCCATTACCTTATACTGAAGCCATTTGATACCTCTGTGAAAACCCCATTGTGATAAATTGAGCCATAGGAGCAAATGATCTATTTATCACAATAGTTTCAGAACAACACAATTCTAAAAAAAATCCTTTTTTTTATCAAATGTTCCTTTTCAATAGATTTATTTAAAGAGGTTTGGTCTTAAAATAGCCTATCAGGTAATGGGTTATCAGGGCCTTTGCTTTAAAAATGCTGTAGATTCTATGCCATTTTGCCCATCGTTTTGTGTTTCTGCATAGTACTGAAGTTGTCTTCTCGATAAATGCAAACAATATATTAACCATTTACCCTGTGAAAACGATTTACACGCATTTACAAGCAGAGCAGACCCAGATCAGACGGCTCCAGTAAGAGCCTAATAAGAGTTTTACCATGACCAAGACACCCTGTGTTCATAAGACATCATAAAAATTTCACCTTACAAATATTCATAATGCCATTTTTCGTACATGAATATTCATGAGATAAAGGATTAACGAATAATTTTCGGATTAACCATTTATTGTCACCAAAAGTTTCTTACCCATAATCCACCCCAGACTGGTACACTGGCAATCGTGAGCGCTGAAAGCGTCTCGTCATCATGATCGTCCGTGACGTATAAATACAGAAACAAGTCAACCACGCCAAGAACCACGCAAACGATTCCGATGCCAATTTGCAGAGCCCCAAGCAATCTGAATGAGGAGAACGGAAAGTTTTTCACTTTGGACGAATCAAATCCTTCTATTTCAGTCACGTGACCTCTTGCTGCCATACTGGATCTGGTTGACGAGGCCGGAGAAGAATCGGTGCGTGGAACTAGTGAGGACAGTCTGTATGTCCGAATCTTCTGTCTCCACTGCTCGAGAAATCTGAAACAACAAACGGTATTGAGTGTCTTTGGTACAGTTGAACTTGGATATCTCGAACTCGGATAACTCGAGCCTCGGGATAACTAAAAGTTTGGTCCCTTCGAAATTTACAATACATAATTGTTCTAAAATGCATCACTACGCATATCTATAGAAACACATGCAACTTAGTGCATGTCTAAAGTAATGCTGAAAGTTCCTACGGGAGCTTTCAGCATTACTTTAGCCATGCATTGAGCTGTAAACTTAAGAAATTGTTCAGATTGGAAATCGGATAACTCGAACTTCTGTTATCTCGAAGTAATTTGTATGGTCCCATGGAGTTCGAGATATCGAAGTTCAGCTGTATCAGACAGGGCTCCAGATAAGATACGTAAATTAAAACGCTTTCACGATTAGCTCCTTTCATTCTCCACCAAACCCTACGAGACGATTCTAAAGAGTGGTCACAACATAGGGTTTTGGTGGAGAAAGGACGATTTTAGTAGTACGCACCTTTATCTGAGCTCTGTATCAGATCTCAATTTCTTTCTCTCTTTTTTGCCTCTGCTCTTAACGCAAATTTAACAACTTGATTGCTTAACCGATAACTCTTTACTTGATAAATATTCATATTACGTCATTAAACCATGAATATTCATTATATGATTTTATACCAAATACATTTGGTGATTATAACAACTGTTCAGCTACACATGTAAATAACAAAATGAACTGATCATTATGCATGTGGTGATTATAAGGAATGTTCAGCTTCCTAAGTAAATAACAAAACGAACTGGTCACACTATACATGTCATGGTTATAAAGACTGTTCAGTTACCCATGAAAAATAACAAAACGAACTGCACTATGCATGTGATGATTATGAGTATGGTTTCCGTCGTTCATCTCCCAGTATGGTCTATCAAGACTGGAGAAATGAATATTAGTTAATGTTATAGAGATGAACAAAACACGTAACAGTTCATTTCGGTTATGAAACTGTCTATTGATGAAAGTTGTAGTTTTTCATTGAATAAAATCACAGGAATTTGACTTTTTTTTATCAATAAATCCCAAACATATTCATGAGTATATGTGAGAAATAGCCCCCGTATGATATATATTAAACGGGGCTATTTTTCACATATACTCATATGTTTGTGATTTGTTGAAAAATTTCAAGTTCCTGTGATAAAATTAAAGGGCACATGTATTGTTCCCATTTTTTAAAATTCTATAAAACCAACACATTCAACTTCATTTTAAGGGACCCAAGCATCTGGGAACCTAATGGAATATTAAATTATCATATCTACACAGTATTTAACTTGTTTACCACACGCAGCAGAACCTGTCTTTAAGACATGTAATAGTTTAACCCTTTCACCGCCTTTGTCGCAAAAATGCACCACGACAAATAGTGCAGTCCCAGATCAGATGCCGCCTTTTCAAGACGGCGTCTGATCAGGGACTTCACTTTTCGTCTGAAACTCTATTTCTATATCTGTGCTTTATTCCTTTGAAATTTGAAGTTACTTATCTTATTTCCTTATTTTATCGAAGATTTAACAAAATTGGATTGCAGAGGACACTTAGAAATTTGGCGCCGATAGGGTTTAAGTTGGACGAAAGTTATGCAGATAGCTCCAATAGGAGCTTACTGCGAAATTATTGTCCTGCATTAAGCTACCATCTGCTTTTACAAGGCATCGGCATATTTTCATGAAGTGGTCGCTCAAAGAGGTTCTAATTTACAGTAAAATATATCTAAAGAGATCACCTAAAAGAGTCATGGGTCTTTAAGAGAGGTGGCAGATTAATGCAACATGGAAGTTATGCAATACGTTCCAACAGGAGCTTTCTGCATTACTTTCGTCCAGCATTAAGCAACCACCTGTTTTTAAAAGACATCAGCATATATCCATTAGCCCTTTCCCTCAATAAACGCATTTTCATTAATTTGCAAACAGAGTAGACCCAGTTAAGACGGCTCATATAGGAGCCGTCTGATCAGGGTCTGCTCTGTTAGCTAATGGAAGATCTGTTTCTTTACTTTCTGAAGTGGCTACAATGTTCCATCTTCCATATTTCATTATAACTATTTTGTCCAGGAATATTCTGTTACCGTAACTGTAGGTATTGAAATTTGGAATAAATATAGAACAGGGAAAGGGCAAAGTAGACCGTAACATTAGCCCTTCACTTGCTATTCGCGTCAATATACCTACCTGTAAATAGTGAAGACCCAGATGAGACAGCTCCTGCAGTGCACCCACAGCAGTGATTGCACAGCGAAATACGTATACACAATGAAGATATATGTAATTATACAACAGGACATGGGTAAAGAAGGGGACATGTATTTTAAAATTCAGCAAGAGAAGGGTTAGACTACACACATTTTAGTCCAACACTTGTAGGAACTACATACCGTCTGTAATACGTCTCACCAGCCATTTATCCACACGAATTTACATAATTACTGCTCACTTCAGTCTCAAAATGTTCACTTCGGACACAGTTTATTACATAACTAAGCCTTGATTGCAGTCCTTTCGTCGAAAATGCAGTCAATATCTTCGTTTATTTCTCTGTATTAACTAGTGTGAAATAAATTCATAATTATGGTTAAATAACACATTACTCCATAAATACGAAATGTAATGCCGTTGCAGACAAAGTAGACTTAGATCAGGCAACTCCTGTATAAGCCGTCTGATTAGGTTCAGATCAGAGTCAGCTCTGTTTGCTGGTGACATAATATAGATCCAATTCTACACTTTCTGTCTTAGTTAAATCTTTTGTGTTCATGTATTATTTTAGAAAATACAGCTAATTAATATGCATGATGTCATTACTTCTTATATGAATATTCAATGAGTAAAGGGTTAAAATAGCATATAATGCGTGTTAATGTTTTACGTAAAATAACTCTATCCTTTACTTTATATAAAACACCCTTTCATTATATTGCAAACAGAGTAGACCCAGATCAGTATCCATGCTTATAAAACTTTTAAGTTGAGTCTGAGTTCGTTCTCAAGTTTTTGATTGGTCAGATTTGCGCCTTTGGCTCAAATCTGAAAGGCTCAAATCTGACCAATCAAAAGCTTGAGGACAAACTCAGACTCAGCTAAAAAGCTTTATAAGCATGGGTCCAGATGGCTGCTCAATATCTGCTCTATTTGCTTATGAAACCATATAGATTGGATCTTACAGATTTTGTCAAAGCCAACAATTCCCCTGTTAATTTTTTACCTTATAAAATTTAAGTTTATGAATATTCATTAAGTGATCAATTCATGCTTTTTTTTATTAGTGAAATGATTAATATATTAAACTAGTAATTGTTTTATGGTATGTATCCAACTATTTAAGTTATGTGGGTAACACTCCCTTATATTTCACCATATATATGAAATATTCCGGATATTTAATAAGCCAGTCACAATTAGCCATTAACACGGAATTGTATTCCTCAAATTGTCTGAAATGTTTCACCTTTGATCATGCCAGAACGAGTATCCTATCAAATGTACATGTATTCCCTAAATTGTATTAACCCTTTACTCCGTGACTGTTCCTGTAAGAAACAATGACATCCTAAATATTAATTAAATTCATTGTTATAACAGCACATGGACACAGGAAGTTTATATCACACCATAAGCAAACAGAGTAGACACAGATCAGACGGCTCCTATAGGAGCCGTCTGATCCAGGTCTACTCTGTTTGCAAAGACGTAGAAAGACGTATTTATGGAGTAAAGGGTTAGATACACCACCCTTGATCGTGTCAGATGGGTATATCCTATCGATATGACGAACGTTCCACTGTTATCTTGTACATCTAACTCCCTAGCGGTCCTTATACAGAGGGATTATTGTTGACAATAAATACCAATTGTGAGATCTGCCGGTTGAAAGCCGTCTTATCACCGAATTCCAGATATATCGACAACGTTTGTTTTCACCATTTTTGTTTGAACAGACTTGGGATAAAACGAGTAAATTTGAATGTTTGTGTAAAATTTGAAAACTTTAAATTTTACACCGTTTGTGACAATATAGCGTCTGCTTAAACATGGGACTTCGATCAAGCTTTTGAAAAACTATTGAATAAGTGTCAAACAGCATGGCTCCTGACGAGACGCCGAGTTACTCGGCGCAGAGTTACTCGGCGCAGAGTTACTCGGCGTCTCATCTGGATCCATGCTGTTTACAAATGCGGGCCAGGTCTCGAATAGCGGAATACGAGTTAAGAGCGAAATTTAAAAAAAAGAACAGCTCATCTATATGAAATTCGGCCTAACTATGTGGAATGAGGAGAGACAGCATTTTTTACATTCTAGTAGAATGTTCAAAACACAATAAAATATTTGCGCACGGAAACTGAAAATTTGGAAATAAAATAATGAACGATTTGCTTGTTTCACTGTATACACTGTAAATACTTTATGTGTAGAAAGTGGTTAGCCTATTAATTCAGAAAATGGTTAACCTATTAATTCCCTTTTTATTTGATAAAAACTCGCCCATATCTTTCTTTGGGACCCATTCATTTTTCATGAGGAGGAGGCACAGCAGACAAAATATTTGCTGGAATAAACGATTGACATTGATGGGTTCAACAAACAGTGCAGACCCTGATCAGAGGACTCCTTCAGGAGCCCTCTGATCTGGATCTACACTGTTTGTCTATGTCCTTTTTGATGGACATTGGGTACTACTGGGTTAAAGATGTGAGCTACATACATTCTAACAATGAATTGCTTGTTTTAATCTTTTACTACATAGATGCGCCCGTTGAAGATAGCCTGGCTATAAATAAATAACCAATGTAATGATATTTGGACCATTTTATTAATATTTCCCTGAACAACTTACATCGTTAAATGTATTTATGAATGACGATAACAACAGAACTAAAACGCACACACGGATTTTGTCTAAAACGCAGGCGAATAACATCGGTCACATTTATACGTTTTTTAACATCAAACTTTCGTAATTTTAAGTCATTAAGTTATTTCTACATCTTACTTTCTTTAAGTACAACATGAATATTCATGAGATAACGGGTTAATGCTGTGAAAATCTTGTATGATGTTTAGGCTGAAACCCAAAGTTTAACCCTTTACTCCATGAATACGCCTTTCTACGCCTTTGAAAACAGAGTAGACCCAGATCAGACGGTTCCTACAATTTGACCAGGGCCTGCTCTATTCGCTTATGATGTAATATATATACATGTATATGATTCTATAGTTTCTGCCATGGCCAACAATTCCTGTGTACATGCACTATTAAAACAATGCATCTAATAAATATTCATGAAGTCATTATTTCATATATGAATATTCATGGAGTAAAGGTTAAATAATCAAACTTTAACTTGAATTGTTTTTTGGTGATTTTTAAAAAAAAAACTAGATTATTGCTGTGAGTTTCATAATAAACATCCATAACACATGTACACTGTTTTTTACTATAATTATTTATCAGATCCTTGTTTCATTAAATATTTTACTCCGTGAATATTTATTTTAGAAATTATGACACAATGGCAATTAACTATATGAAGTTTTATAATTGCATATGACCATACGGACTCTTTGCCATCGTAGAAACTATATAATCAGATTTATATTATGTCATAAACAAACATAATAGACCCTGGTCAGACGGCTCCGGGTCAGTCTGATCTGGGTCTACTATGTTTGCATAGGAGTAGAAAGGCGTATTTATGGAGTAAAGGGTTAATATAATCCAGCTTTTGTACTAGAAACAGAAAGACAATTGACACATTGACACATTAATCCATATGTATTGCTCCTTACTGCTTCCCACGGTTTTGCACGTGCAAAAAATCGTTAAAAAATAAAGATTGCACATGTCATAAATATATATATACCATCGCTATCAGTATCAATGCCATTAATAGAACATTAACAACAAATTGGGATGGAATAAAGGACACAACTGTAACAAACATGGGACGGCAATGCATATGAATGGGCCGGTATTGCTGAGCAGAAATATGTTAAGAGAGGTGTGTTTATTGTGCCGCAGTTTGTTTTTACATTACTGAAGTAGATCGTCTAACGCCAATCGCTTAAATTAAAATCAGCAATCTGAATTTAGATCAGTGTTTTTTGTGTTTTATATCTAAAATGCATTTTGATATGACTGTGTATGTTTGACAATAAGGAAGTGTTGGACTTGTTAACAAGCTAATCCCACATGCAAAGATACATTGAAGTCTCACCAATACAACCGCCTGATTGATTGAGTCTGCAAACGCAGATAGTTGCTTAATGCAGGGCAGAAGTAATACAGAAAGCTCCTATAGGAACTTTCTGTATAACTTTTGTCCTGCATTAAGCTATCGCCTGTTTAAAAAAAAATCCAGAAATTTACCGATTTTGAGAGGTCGTATTAGCGATACTTTACTGTATTTACCTATTTGGTGACATCATAGAACATGTTATGAGACAATTCTGACACCTACCACTGATAGTAAGATGGTACAGTAAAACTCCTCTCAACTGTAATTCTAATAGAGAAGAATTTAGATACTTTTTGGCAGGTGGCTGCTTAATACAGGGTGAAAGTCATGCAGAAAGCTTTCTGCATAACTTTCACCCTGCATTAACCTGCCACCTGTCCCCAAAACCGATATTTATACTAAATTTAACGCCCGGTTTAGAGGGGTTTACTGTATATTTTAATCTGCCATAACTGTACCATATACAAACTACTGGCAGTTGAAAACGTTTGAATTTCTATGTACGATTATGTTTTAACCAGAGAAACAACAGGGAAATCACCCCCTATAGCGACCACTCCAGAGAATCTATATCCCCATCCACACCCCTTGTAAAAAATAGTGGGAGTGCAGTAGAACCTGTCTTAAGCGGTCATTCACTTACTAAATATAGGAGTATTAAAAAACAGGTGGTTGCTTAATGCAGGGCAAAAGTAATGCAGAAAGCTCCTATAGGAGCTTTCTGCATTACTTTTGACCTGCATTAAGCTACCACTTGTCTTACAAACCTATAATTAGACCTATAAATTAGACATATAAACCTATAATCTTTTTGATGACCGCTTAAGGCAGGTTCTACTGCATATTGGTTGGTATGTATCGACCGATAGGCAGACAAAATGGTTACCGATCCACAACTCATCGATCTTTTACCTAAAGTCGTCATAATTTGGTAGGGAGGTAAGTCATCGTTAGTAGATGACTCGTATCGATATTTAGGTCAGTAAAGTGCTCAACTTGTTTTGCACGTGCAATCTTGTAATATGTTAACAATCCTTCCTTAATATATACACTGCTTTTGGATGGATCCATGTCAGCAAATCTCTGATGTTGATTTATTTTACTAGGTTTTAACTACAGCAAACCTCTCTATAACGACCACTAAATTATATCAAGTATTTTGTATTAAAGGCAGGTGGCTGCTTAAAGCAAGGTGAAAGTGAAACAGAACGCTCCTATAGGAGCGTTCTGTTTTACTTTCACCTTGCTTTAAGCAGCCATCTGTCCTAAAAACAACTAATTAACACAATTTAGTGGTCCTTATAGAGAGGTTTTACTTGGGCATAAACTCAAAATCACTGAGAAGGTTCAAATAAGCTTTTCATTATTACAAATTTATAATACTAGTAAGTATTCAATTAGACAAAATTGCCAACAAAATGTTAATTTAGCAAGACATAGACTGATATTTGATGTGAACTCACTAACTGTATGCATTTTCTAGGGAAACAAATCTAGACAATTTAAACGAGTTTTAATATAAACATACTCAGTTGAGCCATTATTTGACCCCGGTCCTTCCGTAGCACCGCAAACCAGCTGGAAGGTTTCCGCACATGGCGTAAGTGATATTGCATTAAACCTTTACCTGTTCATTATTCATGTATGAAATAATGACATCATGAATATTTATTAGATGGGGTTTTTATACTGTTAACTTTCCAGGGGATTTTTGTTTTAGCTTTGACCAAAACATGTAGAATCAGATTTATATATTCATAGAGGGATCAGTCAATTATTATAATTCAGTATACAATAGGTTAATGAAGGATGGAAGCTTGCTGCAGTAACTTGTGTGTGTCAGTCTCTTTTGTTGCTGCAAGCAATCACTTGCTTTTAACCCTTTTCATTTTCTATGTTTATTCCAATTTCAATACCCACTGAATATTCATGGACAAAATACAAGTAGTTATAATGTAATGTAAATCGTGGAACATTGTAGCCATTTTAGAAAGTTAAGAAACAGATCTGTCAAATTCCATTAGCAAACAGAGCAGACCCTGCTCAGACGACTCCGATAGGGGCTGTCTGATATGGGTCTACTCTGTTGCACATGCATGAAAAGGCGTTTATATGTGAAAGGGAGTTGTTAAATTTAAGTCAACAAATGACTGGATTATAATGAGACTCAGTGTGGTTCGATTTCTTATTATGATCCAAATTGTTTCATGCGCTGGTGGCATCTAAAAACGAAATCCGCAAGCGACAAATCAAATGGCAAATATTCAACAGATGTTAAACACTTGGGTAAGTTCTGTTAAGATAAGAATCTTGATTATCTTGCGCCCATGTAAGTATATAAAACATATCTAATGCATTAGTCTAGACATACCTAAGTCCTTATCCCGCAATTCACGACCTGACTCACATTTGCAAATAGGGTCCATGCTTATAAAACTTTTAGTTGAGTCTGATTACGTTCTCAAGCTTTTGATTGGTCAGATTTGAGCCTAAGCTTGAGAACTCAAATCTGACCAATCAAAAGCTTGAGAACGAAACTCAGAATCAACTAAAAGCTTTATAAGCATGGACCCAGCTTGGATCCTGATCAGATGCCGAGTAATTTGACATCTCACCAGGATCCGAGCTGTTTGACACTCGGTCAAACGTTTCTCAAAAGCTTGAACGATTCAAAAGCTGACAAAATATGAGCAGATCCAAATTTGAGCAGACATTAATTTTAAGACTAATATTTGAGCCTAGTCATTTGCGGTTACGAAGGCGGTGTAAAACCAGACCAGTGGATGAAATGCGGCGACTGTTCGGGACCCATGTAAATCGGGTTCAAGTGTAGACCATGATTAGACGTTTTATCGCAGACATTGGTCTGTCACTACTGTAAAACCCTTCTAAATCGGACGTTTGATTTAGTATAAATATGTCTTGGAGACAGGCGGCAGTTTAATGGAGGATGGAAGGCATGCGGAAAGCTCCTCTTGGTGCTTTAGAACTGCATGACTTTCATCCAGTATTGAGCAGCCACCTGCCTTTAAGTATCTAAATGCTCCTCTACAAGAATTCAGGTTTTGGGGGGTTTAACTCATTATCTCCTAGATTATTTTTTGACCCAACCTCTTTGAATGTATCTATCGAAAAGGAGCATTAACTAGAGAAAAGGAAAATTTTAGAATTTTGTATTTTGAAACCATTGTGATAAATAGAGCATTTGCTCCTATAGGAGCAAATGCTCTATTTATCACAATGGTTTCATAAAGTGACTTTTATAGATGTGCAAAATCTAAAGGATCACTCGGGGATAATGTGTTAATTGTACATGGATTAAAAAACAAACATTTTTACTCTCGGCACAGGTCATTGTAGTACAACATACCACACACACAACCTGATATCCGGCATTTTCGGAAGACATTGGATATTTCTAGGATGTACTTGGAAATCTCTCTTTCAAATGTCAAATTGATATTGATTTGTGGTTGATTCGATGACAAATACATTTAATGCAATAACTATTTGCTTATACTCTTTTTCACTACATTGCAAGCTGTAGGAGTAATGTGTACATTCATTCTATATAGACACTATGAATGAAATACGTATGACCAATAAATAAAGCTTTAACTCATTGCCTCCAAAGGTGTCCGACGCATGCTGGGACTCCCCCCCCCCCCCCCCACACACACACACACACATACACACACACATATTTATGATCGAAGTATACAAACCTAATCTAAACCTAATCTATTTGTACCCAAAACCACTCCGAGAAACAAGAAAAAACACAGCCCGAAAAAAATCCTATCGGAAAATTTTCCCGGGTCGTGTTTTCTTATTTTTCGAAGTAGTTTGGGATACAAATACATGTAGATAGTTTGAGATTAGTTTTGTATACTTCGACCATAATTTGGGGGGGGGGGGGGTGTCCGTGGGTGAGTCCCTGCATGTGTCGGGCACCTTTGATTCCCTCATATTGACGCCCTTTGACACCTTTGTCAAAGTCACTTTTTGAGACCAGTATGATAAACAGAGCATTTGCTCCTACATGTATTTATCACAATGGTTTCAAAACTACACAGTTCTAAAATGGTCATTTTGTCTTAGTAAATATTACTTTTCAGTAGACTTATTCAAAGAGTTGGGTCTAAAATAGCCTATTAGATTTGGTTTTGTTTTGGGGTTTTTATCGGATTTTACGTCGCTTTAACAGCGTCTCAGTCATATCACGTCGTCCAGCTAATTCCAAGTGGAGGAACACCCAAGAGATTCTTCTGTGTAAGGAACAAATTGCATTGTTTCGCGCATAGAAGAACATCCGGATAGAACCACCGACCTATCGCAAGCCTATGAGGTAATGGGTTAAAACGAGAAAAAGACTGCATCAAATGAAAATACATGTATAAAATGCATAATAACAAACAATATGTATATTATTTCAACACATGGATTTATTATTGACGGTACCTAATGCGACATGGTATGCTCGTAAACGAAATATCAAATTTTGGTCTCGTTTTGTCCTGACTTTCCTTCTCTTAACATTTCCCATACTAAGTGCGATTTAACTGGCATTTGCAAACAGTTTGGATCCAGATGAGACGCCGAGTAACTCGGTGTCTTGTCAGGAGCCAAGATGCTGGACGTTCTTTCAATAGTTTCTTCAAAAGCTTAAAGGAGTATAAAGTTCAGCAAATCAGGGCCCATGCTTATAAAACGTTTAGTTGAGTCTGAGTTCGTTCTCAAGTTTTTGATTGGTCAGATTTGAGCCTCTGGCAAATCTGACCAATCAAATGCTTAAGAACGAAACTCAGACTCAACTAAAAGCTTTATAAGCATGGACCCAGATATCGAGGAGACACTATTTATTTTCAGCATGAGAAGGTACACTGTGTCGCTCGTCTGGACCAATAAACCTCTCTATATACGCACTTACATATACACATCTCTATATACAATTGAACTTCGATATCTCGAACTCGGATAACTCGAACTTCGGGATAACTCGAACTAAAAGTTCGGTCCTTCCAAAATCTTACAATACATCTAATGGCTCTAAAATGTATCACTACGCATATCTAGAAACACATTTCACAGCTTAATGCAGTTCTACAGTAATGCTGAAAGCTCTGCAGGAGCTTTCAGCATTACTGTAGACCTGCATTAAGCCATGAACTTGAGAAATTGTCCAAATTACAAATCGGATAACTCGACTTCTTTTATGTCGAACTAATTTATAGAGTCCCTTGAAGTTCGAGATATCGAAGTTCAACTGTAGTATATACACATTTGTATATTATATACATGTATACACATCTCTACACATCTCTATACACATTTCTCTATATAAACATATATACGCCTGTCAATATACCCTGTGACAATCTTTTTTACTAAAGACAAGACTATAGGAGAATATTTTAAAGAGTCATTCTGAGCAGGTGAAAATGAACGCTAAGTCTGAAAATACTTGCCGTCGGCAATTGTTTCAATCGTCTGCAAATACTTGTCGTCTTGGGTGGTTAGGGGGGGGGGGGTTAATTCTTTACTCCATTAATACTTATGCCAGAAAAAATGACATCATGGATATTAGTTAAAAGATTTTATAATGGCACTACGAACAAGGTTTTTATCATAATAGAAACTGTAGAATCAAGATCATATCTATAAGCAAACAGAGCAGACCCTGGCCAGGGTCTACTCTGTTTGCAAATGTGTTAAAAGACGTTCTATGGAGTAAAGGGTTACATTAAATTATTCGTAACAGAGCAACATATAAAGGTGCATACTCAAATACTAAAATCGTCATTTCTCCACCAAATCCTATGTTGTGACCACTCTTTAGAATAGTCTCTTCGGCTAAAGAGTGGTCACAACATAGGGCTTGGTGGAGAAATAAAGAAGTTATTCTTGAAAATGTGTTTTTGCACCCTTATCATGGCAGTAAACAGCCAGTTAACCCTTACCCTATTCAGTATTCATGCTAGAAGTAATGACAACATGCATTAGATTAGCTCAATTTATCTATTCGCTCAGTGTTTAAAATGTTAAATTTTCAAGGGAACTTTTGCTTTGACAGAATTGTAGAATCAGACCAATATCATGGCAAAAGAAACAGAGCAGACCCTGATCAGACGGTTCCTATAGGAACCGTCGTCTGATCTGGGTCTACCCTGTTTGCAAGTAGGTTAACACACTTTTATATGAAGGAAAGGGTTAACTCTCTATTTTCTGACTGAAATGGCATGTGGTTGGGAATTTAAATGATTTTTTTTTAAATTTCGGTACATTGTTTATAACAGATTTCATATTACATTATTTTTAGTAAGATTTTTATAACTTTCAGTAACTTGTGATAAGTGTGCTAATTTTCTTAATTTTCCATTAAAGTAATTTATTTACTTTTCTTCATAATTCATGCCTCTCTATGTCAGACCATCAATAACAAGGACCACAATGGAAATAACAGATACATTTGCTCTTTTTTGTGTGTCATCCTTGGTATTGATGTGACTGACATGGTTCATAACACGCATATTACACTACCATTATCAATTTTTATATTGTTATAATATTTAAATATGTATGTGTTGTTAACTATTGTCTTGTTGCTCAATATTGAAATATATCTATCTATCTATCACATAATCTACCAAGTGGGAGTGCCGAAACAGAGTGCCGTAAACCTCAGAAATGCACTAGTGCATTTCTTATGGAAATGAACATTTTGAATCAGTTATATCACGCTGTAACAATGGCCGAAACAGCCGTCAGATATAGTTTTTCACTATCTATAGTACTTTTAAGGGTTATGTGATAAAAATAATCGTGTTCTTTACAAATTGTTTTTTTATGAAACTCGTTTACTATAATGAATATGACACGAGCTTTAGCGAGTGTCATGTTATTATATTAAACACGTTTCATAAAAGCAATTTGTAATGAACACTCATGTAAGATCCTCCATATGTAAATGTGAAATAATTCTTTGGATTCCTTCATCAATTTAAATAAAGTGTTTGCTGATTTGCGACAAAAATAAGCTAAAGTCATATTTCACTTTAGAACACAATAAATCATAGAGTGATTGGATGATGATGCTTTTTAAAAACAAAACTTATTGTAAAATATACATATACATGTATATACAATAAAACCCCTCTAAGCCGGAATGCTAGTAGAAAATAATTTAGATACTTTTAGGCAGGTGGTTGCTTAATACAGTGTGAAAACCATGCAGAAAGCTTCTAGAGGAGCTTTCTGCATGACTTTCACCCTGCATTAAGCTGTCCCCAAGTCCGATATGTATACCAAATTTAACGTCCGGTTTAGAGAGGTTTTACTGTATGTCATACCAGGGCTGTAGAGATGGTCTACAAGTACGGCAGATAGATGCTTACTGATGTATCAACATTTCTTATTTCTGTGCCAAACCCTATATTGCTGCTACTCATTAGAGGCAATTCTAATGAGTAGCAGCAAGGTAGGATTTGGTGGATAAATGATACAAAAATGTTTGCTTAGATTTCTTAAATACATCCCTACAGCTCTGAGATGTACGTATATATAGTACCTCTGGAATGGCCGCGTCTGTTGTTTAATTCCAGTGGGATGGCTCCGTTAGGTATGAAAACGATAAACTCGTCTTTCTTTAAGATTAGTACCTTTATCTTGGATTATAAGTCCGATAGTGATCAGATTACATAATTGTTTAGAAACAGAAAAATAGCAACCGGTCCAGTCGGCTTTCTTTGAAGTGCCTTTCAACAAATTGTCGCCATTCTATTTTTAGTCTGTGATCCCGACAATTTTTTATATATTTTTTTTTATCAAATTACTTAAATTAACATTGTACACGTCACTGGGTCTATTGCGCTAGCTATGATTTCTAATGCATGCGAACGCTAGCATTTGAATGAAACAAGGTGTAACTAGTTCTCTCAAGAGGATCAAAACTGTGTTCCGCCATACTTGTATTCTTTGAAAATAAAATTAATAAGATGAAATTTGCAGCAGGCGATATTTGTTGCAGACGAGAAGGACTTGGCGTGCTAACGATATTTAAAGTGCCTAGAGTAAGTGCAAGCGCACGTTGTTATAAACTTCGCTGTTGCCCGGCGCTAGGGGTACCGAGAAAAAATGAAAACCACAAAGTGTTCCGAATGACACTGTGATTGCCGACTTGTAAACCTTATCTCGGTAACCGCGACTTTATCCGCATTTGCAAACAGCTTGGATCCAGATGAGACACCGTGTAACTCGGCGTTTCATCAGGATCCAAACTCTTTGACACTTAACCAATAATGTCTCAAAAGTTTGATCGAATCGGAAGTAGTCAGAATTGTCCCAGATCAAAAAATGAGCCGACATTATTTTTGTCACTTGTTCAAAAGGCTAAAGATCGTAAAGAAAGAAAGCAGCCATGAGGTCCATTTAAATTCGTGCATGCTAAGTAATTGTACTCTTCAAAAAATTATCGTCTGCGTCTTTTTTATAGAAATAAAGTGTTGTATTTTCCATCAATTTCTCTTCAATAAAATCGGAGTGTCAAACAGTTCGGATCCTGATGAGGTGTCAATCCATTTGGATCCAAACTGTTCGCAAAAATTATCATAAATTCCTCGCTTGCGTGCAAAGAGTTAATCTTATTGATGAGGCCATTTAAACCTTTTAAAGAAAAATGATTTTTCAACCACTTCCATATTTTCTCTCCTCTTCAGATAACCACATGGCAAGGAATATAGATGACCTAAACACAAAGATTTAATCTAAGTTTATCAGGAGTTATTTCACAAACAGTATATATAGGCATTAACCCTTAACACGCTGTAACAAAAATAACGACTGTTCAAATTTGGACATGGTGCAATTTTGACAACTTTCGATTCGATCAAACTTTGGAGAAATTACTGACAGAGTGTCCTGATAAGACGCCGAGTTAATACAGAGCGCTATGTTGATGCACTTCTAGGTGTGTCACGAGCAGATATGTCTGGGACACTGTTAATACAGAGCGCTATGTTGATGCACTTTTAGGTGTGTCACGAGCAGATATGTCTGGGACACTGTTAATACAGAGCGATATGTTGATGCACTTTTAGGTGTGTCACGAGCAGATATGTCTGGGACACTGTTAATACAGAGCGATATGTTGATGCACTTTTAGGTGTGTCACGAGCAGATATGTCTGGGACACTGTTAATACAGCGCGCTATGTTGATGCACTTTTAGGTGTGTCACGAGCAGATATGTCTGGGACACTGTTAATACAGAGCGATATGTTGATGCACTTTTAGGTGTGTCACGAGCAGATATGTCTGGGACACTGTTAATACAGAGCGCTATGTTGATGCACTTTTAGGTGTGTCACGAGCAGATGTGTCTGGGACACTGTTAATACAGCGCTAGGTTATGCACTTTTAGGTGTGTCACGAGCAGATGTGTCTGTGACACTGTTAATACAGAGCGCTAGTTGATGCACTTTTAGGTGTGTCACGAGCAGATATGTCTGGGACACTGTTAATCCCGAGCGCTAGGTGAGGCACTCTAGGTGTGTCACGAGTAGATATGTCTCGGTCACTGTTAATACCGAGCGCTAGTTGATGCACTTTTAGGTGTGTCACGAGCAGATATGTCTGGGACACTGTTAATACCGAGCGCTAGTTGATGCACTTTTAGGTGTGTCACGAGTAGATATGTCTGAGACACTATTAATACAGAGCGATATGTTGATGCACTTTTAGGTGTGTCACGAGCAGATGTGTCTGGGACACTGTTAATACCGAGCGATATGTTGATGCACTTTTAGGTGTGTCACGAGCAGATATGTCTGGGACACTGTTAATACCGAGCGATATGTTGATGCACTTTTAGGTGTGTCACGAGCAGATGTGTCTGGGTCACTGTTAATGCAGTGCGCTAGGTGATGTACTTCTATATGTGTCACATGTAGATGTGTCTAGGACACCGTTAATACCGAACGCTAGTTGATGCACTCTATGTGTGTCACGAGTAGATGTGGCTGGGACACTGTTAATACCTAGCGCTAGGTTATGCACTTCTAGGTGTGTCACGAATAGATGTGTCTGGGACACTTGATACCGTTCAACACGTGATACACTTCTAGGTAGCCCTATATGTATACAAGTAGATGTGCATGGGTCACTGATAATACCATTTACCATGTGATACATTTCTAGGCCGCCTCATGTGTAGAAGTGTCATGGAAACTTTTAATACCATGTACCAGTTGATACTTTTCTAGGCCGCGTCATGTGGAGAAGTGTCATGGACACTTTTAATACCATGTACCAGTTGATACATTTCTAGGCCGCGTCATGTGGAGAAGTGTCATGAACACTTTTAATACCATGTACCAGTTGATACATTTCTAGGCCGCGTCATGTGGAGAAGTGTCATGAACACTTTTAATACCATGTACCAGTTGATACATTTCTAGGTCGTGTCATGTGGAGAAGTGTCATGAACACTTTTAATACCATGTACCAGTTGATACATTTCTAGGCCGCGTCATGTGAAGAAGTGTCATGGACACTTTTAATACCATGTACCGGTTGATACATTTCTAGGTCGTGACATGTGGAGAAGTGTCATGAACACTGTTACTACCATGTACCAGTTGATACATTTCTAGGCTGTGTCACGTGTAGATGTGCATTGGGACACTGTTAATACCATACAGTAGCAGGTGATACATTTCTAGGCCGCCTCTGTGGAGAAGTGTCATGGGCACTATTAATACAGTAAAGTTTGAGTAAACCCTGTATATAACGGTCACTTCAGAAAAATCCTATCATGAGTGTCAACCAACAAAAGTCCAGTGTCCATATACAGTAACACCCATCTCAACCAGACGTTCAATTAGTATAAATATCGGTCTTGGAGACAGATGGCAGCTTACTCCACTTAGTGTAGGTTCGCTCAATAAATTCCTCTATGAGCCCTATAATCTAGGTCTATACTACTCGCAAAAGTCAGTACAGTAAACCCCCTCTAAGCCAGAAATTAATAAAGAAGAATTCAGACCTTTTAGATCTGCTTAATGCAGGATGAAAATCATGCAGCAAGCTGCCAAAAGAGCTTTCTGCATGACGTTCAACCTGCATTAAGCTGCAAACTGTCTTGCTGGCCAGTATTGATGCTAATTTTAGCGTCCGGTTTAGAGGGAGTTTTACTTAATACAGTCGTTTCCACATTCAAAGCTTTACTTTCTATTTGCACTTAACCAAATATGTATCGCGGACCTATCTATTTTTCATTTGAAGGGGTGTTTCTGACGGTGAGATCTTCGGAAGAAACAGTAAAGCAAACAATGCATCGACCATCAGAGATCAGGAACTCTCTGCGCTGGGTCTGTACTGTCTGCTTAGGCTCTTGTTAGGTAAACTATGCAAAAATACGTAACGCAGACAATTATTTCAAACTTAAAAAACAACGTAGTCACAGATCAGACATCACATCCTAGAATCGGCGGTTAACACTTTACTTGATGAATTTTAATGTCAGAAATAATGAATGCATGAACATCAGGTGGATTTGTAATAGCAATATGGACAAGGGTTTTTATTTCCAAGCCAAACTGTAGAATCTGATCTATACTGATGTCCATAAAACGCATCATCTGCCTCTATGCCGCAATATTTCATGAACTTAATATGGATTCATGGAATGCATGGTATTTTGATTTGGAAACAAACTATAGGATTAGTTTAAAAACTCACAAATACAAATCAGTACCTCACATGGCCACCCTCACTAGCCAGCACAACATGGATGTCGTCCTCCCATGGAACCACACGCATTACACAAGAGATGGGGCAGAATGCGAGCATTTGTCGATTCTTGGACACTTTGCGGGTGTTGGTTGCGTTGATTTAAACGACATCCAAGGACGTCCCACATGCACTCAATCGGGTTGCATGCTGGAGATCAAAACGCCAATGTTGTTCTGAATGAGAAAGTTTCCGGTGAATCTGGAAGGGGGCGCACATTATCATGCTGATATGTAGGGACTTCATGACGTTGCTGGAACACGAGAACGATCACAGGACGAATAACTTGATCAACATGCCATTTTGCGTTTAGAATCCCGTTTGTCATCACCAGAGGCATGTTCAGGAGTGTGGGCGCTCGATATCACTTCGAGCGCTTGGACTCTGAACGAGGGCGCCCGCCTAGTGCCAGCTAGTGCAAGCTAGCCTACTCGCGAGGTGTATCGCTTTGACATTCGCTTGTGTTTCCAAGATGGCTACCAACAAGGTAACAGAAGCAACCGACTGGAAGAAAACAATCGTAATTAACAAACCGATGCTCTAGAACCCGACCGCAGAACAAAAATGTACTTGATTTTTAGAAAGGGCGCTCGATCGCGTTCAGCAGTGATACTTTTGCTCGGGCAAGCGCTCATCAAGCGCCCGCGCTCCTGAACAGACCTCAGGTCAGTGAACACCACATCCACCAAATGGTTCTGCAACACAATTACGGGCGTTATGTTGACGGTACGTGTACGCGCACACACCCATCGGCGTTGGAAAGATTGAAATGAGATTCGTCACTGAAGACAACAGTACACCAATGGTTCTGATGTTATTTAGAGCCGGTGCGGACGTTCCAGACGATGGCACTTCGTCAACACCACACCATAGCCTGTGGTCGTTCTTACTGTATTATGGATTACAGTCCTTCCGCGATTGCCTATAACCAGCGAGGTCGTGGATTGCGCAGTGAAGAAACGGTCACACAGATGACGTTGGCGTATGAAGTTATCCCGTCGCACAGACGTCACACAGGTTGCCCCGGGTCGGGGCCTCTCAGAGACACTTCCTGTAATGTTTAACCGTGGAACAAGACGCACTATTGTGGACCTCGCTACATTAAAGCGTTTGGCCACTTAACTTTCCGTTTCAGCATGCTCTAAGCTCTTTCTTCGCTAGTTATCCTTGAAAATTTGAAACTTGAAAATATTCAAATATTGCAATGGCTGCCTGTTTGTGTATTGACAAAGAATTGTACATGTGTAACTCTGGCCGATATAACCACCACGTGGTGTGAGCGCACGGGCAAAATATTAGAGTGGTCATGGCGTTGAGCAATACGATAGAGTGAAGATAAATGTTATGCTTCAGTAGATAGGGAATTGAAAATACTACAGAAGACAAAAATGTGACATAAATAGCATGTGTATAAAAATACATGTATTCAACTTTTTCAATGAGGCGTTTGTTTGTGGACGTCAGTATATATTGTGTCAAAGGCAAACAGAGCAGACCCTGATCAGACGGCTCCTGTAGGAGCTTCTTGCATAATTTCGCCCTGCATTAGCTCTCTACATGTTAGCAGCGATTGATTCCCTTGCCGTTTAAGACCTATGCAAACAGTTTGGATCCAGATCGGGTCCCATAAAAAGCGGGGCCTGATCAGACTGAGATACGGCATGTTCGTCACTCAGACCCAACTTCTGAAAACAAAACCAAACCAGATGGAATATTTATAGTTTTGAAAATGTTGTAGACGAAAATTGAACAGCAACCAACAATTGAGCAGACGACAAAATTATTTAGTTAGTTACCACCTGTCTCTATGACCCATAATTAGACTTTTATTTGGTGGTCGCTTTAGAGAAGTTTTACTGTACAATTACCCTGTCTCAAGCGACCATTCATTTATTGAACACAGGAGTCTTAAAAAGCAGGCGGTTGCTTTTTAATGCAGGACAAAATGTTGTATTTATCACAATGGTTTTCACAGAGGCGTCAAAAAGCTGTGAAGAAAATAAGTGTAACGTCTACCCATTCTGAATCTGGTGCAATTATGTCTGCTTTTGGGACACTATCAACCGAGTGTCAAATAGCTTGGATCCTGAAGAGGCGCCTGGTTAGCATGACAAGAGTAAGGTCTAACTGTTCACTTAAACACTTGTCAGCTTTCCATATATTTTCAGCATCATTTTATTCTTTACCAAAATATGACAAACTATGTACAAGCCAGTCAGTCACCTCTGTGGCTAGACTGTGTCTATACACAATTGCACCCGTCGCCCTGGGTATCTTTTCTTTTGGGGGATGTCCGTTTGTTTTAATGTAATCAATACCAGTAAATGCAACAGGGAATACAGTAAAAACCCTCTAAACCGCACGTTCAATTGAGTATAAACATCGGTCTTGGAGACAGGTGGCAGCTTAATGCAAGGTGAAAGTCATGCAGAAAGCTCCTCTAGGAGCTTTTTGCATGACTTTCATCCTGCATTAAGCAGCCACCTGCTTAAAAATATCTAAATTCTTCTCAACTAGAATTCCTGTTTATGGGGGGATGTTACTGTACACGTATTTCTCAACTAAATACATGTACTATAGTGTTGTACTCATTTGAATCACCTCAGATGGGCGCCTCTAGTGAGTACCAACACATTACGATTTAGCCAATGAATACAGAGAAAAGAAGTGTATTTTATTTGACTTAAACTGCAAATGTTCTTGTCATACAAACGAATAACAATTATATAGCCATATCCCCTGCTTATTGTTTTATGACAAGCGCCCACTCTAAAACTTGAAGCAGACGACAATGTGTCCAGCAGACGACAATGTGTCCAGCAGACGACAATGTGTCCAGCAGACGACAATGCTGGCACTGAAAGGGTTTCCTCGGTCAAAAGATACACGTGTGAGTATTCAATGAGTCTTGTTAGATTTAATGGTTCATGAGGACAATATTTACACAGAGTTCATTTAATACTGTTCTTATCTAGAGTTCAGAAGTTTGAACATGAAGGGCAAAGAACAAATATGTATATATGCGATGGCGACGAGGAAATATTACAATAATCACTATGCTAATCAATACAAAATACAAATCACTGGCCAGTCTAACCAAAACAAATATATAAATTACTGGCTAAGTAAATTAACCCATTACTATGAATATCCATGTAAAAATAAGAAATTATTTTTTTTTTAAAAAATATCTTGTTTATAATGCCAATAAATGGCATATAAACACAGGTATTTTCCCAATGACAGAAGCAGTAGAATACTATCTATATTATCTCATAAGCAAATAGAGCAGACCCTGATCAGGCGGCTCCTATATATAGGATCTGGATCTACTCTTTTTGCAAACCCTTATTAGACGGATGTATAGGAACGTTCTGATATTGGTCTGTTCTGTTTGCAAGGAAAAGCGTAGAATATCGTATTTATGGAGTAAAGTGTTAAATATATAAAATTATAAATAATTGGACTTAAATCACTGGCTAAGCATATAAAAAATATAAAACTACATTCTTTAATTTTTAACCCTTTCATTGTTGAAAATTCATGCAAAATTTAATGATATCATCAATGTAATGGCACATTCACACACAAAAATTATATTGGAAAACACTGCAGAGTCAGATCTATCCTCATTTCATAAACAAACAGACTATACCCTGATCAGACGGCTCATACAAAGAAAGAATGAGTGAATTTTATGGAGTAACGGGTTAAGATATGTTTTAATCTTCATTTTACAAACATGCAGCTCGACTACAGAGCCGCTTGACATAATGATTATCTGCATCCAAACTGTTTTCAAAGTTACACACAAATGTGTGCGTATTTTCTTAAAATTACACTCAATCTGGGCCGACTGATCTGGTTCTACTCTGTTTCCACAAAAAGATGAAAGAAACCTTAAGTAGATGGACTTTAACCCTTTACTCCATGAATATCCATGTCAGAAATGATGACTGTATGGTTATTAACTCTTTGGCTGCCAAACTTTGTCGTCTGCTGCAATTCTTACCCCTTTCCCTGTTCTGTATTTAGGCAAAATTGCAATACCTACTGAATATTCATTAACAAAATGGTTATAAGAAATATGGAAGGTGGAACCTTGTAGGCATTTTAGAAAGTAAAGAAACAGATATATCAAATTGTATTAGCAAACAGAGCAGACCCTGGTCAGACGGCTCCTTTATGAGCCGTCTGATCTGGGTCTACTCTGTTTGCAAATGCGTGAAAACACGTCTATATGAGGGAAAGGGTTAAATGAACATTTCTTCATTTTTGTTTCAAAAAACAGTCACAGTAACAAACAGTTTGGATCCTGATGGGACACCCGAGTCTAGATCCAAACTGCGTACATAGGTAATCAAAGATGCGACATTGGCAACGAAAGAGTTAATTAGTTAAATCTTATAATAACATCATAAACAAGAGAATTTTACCTGGTTAGAAACTTTAGAAATATATCTATTATTTCATAAGCAAGCAGTACAGACCTAAAGTTTTATTAGAGCATATACATACATAAGACTTTGGCTATGTCAGAAACTGCGTAATTAGATATGTTATTTTATAAGCAAATGCATATGTTCTTTCATAAGCAAACAGTGAAGATTCTGATCAGACGGTTCCTACAAGAGCCGCCTGATCAGAGTTTTCACTGTTTGCAACGGTGCCAATATCGTCTTGGCGAATTAAAAGCCTAAACAGCCTATCTACCAACAGACATGTTCGTAACATTGAAATAATTTGCGAAAACGAATACCAGATTAACCGAATATTATGTTTGTCTTACCTTCATAAAAATCAACAAAGTTTGTGAATGGTGTCAAATATTCGATCACATACTGTCCTTGTGTTTATTTCGCTCACGAAAGTCTCAAAAACTCCGCAGTGTATGGTATGAATTATTTCTCCAAATCAAGGTCTGCTTTTTAATAGATAAAGTTGTGAATGGAAGCTAATCATGTTTAAACAAACTTCGACGTACTCTTGATAATGAATTCAGAGAGCGCTGAGTTGATACAGTATTGCCCCTTTCCCTCATATAAACATGTTTTCACGTATTGGCAAACAGAGTAGACCCAGACCAGACGGCTCTTATAGGAGCCGTTTGATCAGGGTCTGCTCTGTTTGCTAATGGAATTAGATAGAGATGTTTCTTTACATTCTGAAATGGCAACAATGTTTCGCCTTCCATACTCCATTATGACTAGTTTGCCCATGAATATTCAGTAGGTATTGAAACTTGGAATAAACATAGAACAGAGTAAGAGTGAAAGGTACTAGCGGATTGGCATGTGGGATTGCCAGAGATTGCAGCACTGCTGGACTCAAACAATGCAAGAGTCCCACGTGGGTTTGACCATGACAGAAACTGTAGAATCAGGGTCCATGCTTATAAAACTTTTAGTTGAGTCTGAGAACGTTCTCAAGCTTTTGATTGGTCAGATTTGAGCCTTTGGCTCAAATCTGACCAATCAAAAGCTTAAGAACTCAAATCTGACCAATCAAAAGATTGAGAACGAAACTCAGACTCAACTAAAAGCTTTATAAGCATGGACCCTGATCTATATAACTACATAAGCAAAAAGAGCTGATCCTAATCAGACGGCCCCTAAAGGAGTATTATGGTGTGAGTCTACTCTTTTATCTCGGACTCTGCAGACATTTATATGAGGTAAATGGGTTAACTATAGCCGGAAACTGTGATAACCTATGGAAACAGTTTGGATCCAGATGAGACGCCGAGTAACTCGGCGTCTGATCATGATCCAAACAGTTTGACACTGTGACGAAATGTGTGAAGTGAATGAAATAAAAATGAACTTTGAAATTTGCAGCAGACGACAATATTTGCAGCCGACAATGAATTAGTGTGCAAAGATGGAAATTTGTATTTAACCCTTTCCCTCATATAAACGTGTTTTCATGCATTTGCAAACAGAGTAGACCCAGATCAGAGGAGCCGTCTGATCAGGGTCTACTCTGTTTGCTAATAGAATTTGATAGATCTGTTTCTAAAATATATACAATGTTCCACCTTGCATATTTCTTTGTAACTGTTTTGTTAATGAATATTCATTAGGTATTGAAATTTGGAATACACATAGAACAGGGAAAGGGATAAGCGATGCCTGACCTGACACAAGGAGAGTATATACTGTACAGTGAAACCTCTCTTAGCCGAACGTTAACCCTTTCCCTGTTCTATGTTTGTTCCAACTTTCAATACCTACTGGATATTCATGAACAAAATAGTTATAATGAAATATGGAAGGTGGAGCATTGTAGCCATTTTAGAAAGTAAAGAAACATCTTTCAAATTCCATTAGCAAACAGCAGACCCTGATCAGTGTATGAGGTGATGGACACACAAGATTGTTTCACTATATGTTATATAATGAAAAACATTAAAATCCCTTAACCCGGATAATAATGGTCGGAGCAAAAATTCGTTGTGAATTCAGTCTTTGTGAGTTCAGTTTACATGTATGCGGATTCAGACTTTTGTGAACTCAGAGTTTGTGTATTCGGTCTTTATGAGCTCAACCTTTGTCAATTCAGTTTGTGTGAGAGAGTTTGTCAACTCAGTATTTGTGAACTCAGTATATGTGAATTCAGACTATGTGAACAGTCTTTGTGAACTTTGAGTTCGTAAATTCAGTCTGTTAACTCAGTCTTTGTGAACTCAGTCATTGTAAACTCAGTCATTGTGAACTCAGTTTATATGAACTCGAAGTTTGTTAACTCAGTCTTTGTGAACTCAGAGTCGTGAATTCTGCCATTGTGGACTAAGAGTTTGTGAACTCTTTCCCAACTGTTTAACCCATTCCCCCATATTGACGACTTTTGACGACTCCGTAAAAGTCACTTTGTGAAACCATTGTGATAAATAGAGCATTTGCTCCTATAGGAGCAAATGCTCTATTTATCATAATGGTTTCAAACTGCAAATTCTAAAATTTTCCTTTTCTCTAGTTAATGCTCCTTTTCGGTAGATTTATTCAAAGAGGTTGTATCTAAAAATAGCCTATGAGGTAATGAGTTAAACAACTCGCCTTTCAAGGACCTATTACAATTCACTAGAAGAGTTCCCTCATACAACCTCGGTGTGCATAACTGTATAAGGTTCCGTCTGTGGGAAATCATTTCACTGATTGGTCTGTTATATCGACATTTAAAAGGACATCAATACTGAACTTTCAATGGTTGCCCAAGACATGCCCCCAGTAACATGTTCTAGCTTTTAAAGCCACTTAGAGCATAGATAAATCACATTTGTGGGGCACACTGTCATTGAGGATAAATGCACTCGATGGTTTTAACTTTCAAATCACCGTTATGACTGCAAAGTTTACATAAAAAAAGTCTGGTTAACCGTTTCCCTTTTGTAAGCGCATTTTGACGCACCTGCAAACAGAGTAGACCCAGATCAGACGGCTCATATAGGAGCCGTCTGATCAGGGTCTGCTCTGTTTGCTTATGGTGTAATATAGATCTGATTATACAGCTTCTTCATGATCCAAATTGGCATGTGTTCATAAGCCATTATAAAAAATAATCTTATTAAACATTTATGACGTCATTATTTCCTATATGAATATTCATCAGGGAATGGGTTAAAATCAGCTGCGAACACAACGTATACTCGTATAGGCAGTAGAACATCGCAAAGATGAACATTTTATTTATTGTTATAAGAGTCTAAAAAGCAAGGCGGTTGCTTAACCCATTACCTCATAGGCTATTTTAGATACAACCTCTTTGAATAAATCTACCGAAAAGGAGCATTAACTAGTGAAAAGGAAACTTTAACTAGAGAAAATCTTTTTCTTTAGATTTTTGTAGTTTGAAACCATTTTAGATACAATCTCTTAGAATAAATCTACCGAAAAGGAGCATTAACTAGAGAAATTTTTTTTTTTTTTAGATTTTTGTAGTTTGAAACCATTGTGATAAATAGAGCATTTGCTCCTATAGGAGCAAATGCTCTATTTATCAAAATGGTTTCACAATATGAGGGAATGGGTTAATGCAGAGCAAGGAAAATAAAAACAAGTACAGTAGAACATATCCTAAGCGGTCATTCATTTATCGAATATGGGAGTCTTAGAAAGCAGGTGGTTGCATAATACAAGGCAAAAGTAATACATAAGGCTCTTATAGGAGCTTTCTGCATTGCTTTTGACCTGTATTAAGCTACCAAAGAGGTCCATAATTAGAGGTCTTTTTGGTGGAAGCTTAAGACGGTTTCTATGACATTTGCAGATGACAAAATGTGGCAGTGAAAGGGTTAATATGCTTAGGAATGCGCTTCTTTAACTCATTCCCTCATAGACTATTTTTAGACCTAACCTCTTTGAATAAATCTAGCGAAAAGGAGTATTTACTAGAAAAAAGGAATTTTTTTTAGAATTGTGTTGTTTTGAAACCATTGTGATAAATAGAGCATTTGGTCCTATTGAGCAAATGCTCTATTTATCACAATGGTTTCAGAAATGTCTTTGACAGAGGCGTCAGTATGAGGGAATGGGTTAAACCTAGTCATGTTGACTGGTACGTTGTATCGGGCAATCAAACATGAAGGTTTTTTGGCAAGCTACGTATATACATATGAACATTTTCACAATCACATCCCCATATCATTGTCAGTCATATACCTATTAAAGGCATATTTCGTCATTTCTCAGAAACTAAAGTTACGTATGACGTGCATATCAATAAAAAACATACATTTAATCAATTAACCTTTGTTAAGTCCGCATTTGAAAAAAGTAGGCCCAGCTCAGACAGCTCTTGGAGGGACTGTCTGGTAGTGGTCTGATATGTTTGCTTAAATATAATTATTACAAAACTTATTCTCTACTGATAACCAATGCAGCAACATCCCTTATTTTATATTTGAAATGATAAACAAGAGCCGCGTGCGGCGCCAACACTCGTCTGATTTGGTGCTTGTCCAGCTAAATTAAACATTTTTGAAAAATATAAAGGGTCATAACTCCACAATTTTGAAATCAAGAGTTATGGTTCTTATGTAAGGACCTTCCCCTCAATGAGATCTACTAATCTATTAAGTTTCATGTTGATACCTCTTATACCGTATTTTTCGAGTAATGATCTACATTAACGACGACGTCAATGCCTACGACCCAGTGATCACAATAGCTCAACTTTTCTTCGAAACAGACGAGCTAAAAATGACAATGAACGGAGTATCGTATGAATACAGTAAAATCCCTCTAAACCGGGATTCTAGTAAAGAAGAATTTAGATATTTTTAGACAGGTGACTGCTTAATGCAGGGTGAAAGTCATGCTGAAAGAGCTTTCTGCATGAATTTCACCCTGTATTAAGCTGCAACCTGTCTCCAAGACTGATATTTATATTAAATTGAAGGACCGATTTAGAGGGGGTTTACTATAACGGGTTAAAATAGTTTTGAGCAAATAAATTAATATAAATGTCATTGTTAATTCATTATTTCCTACATGACTATTCGTCGGTCTACTGTTCGCAAAAATGCGAGATTACCGGGGATAAGAATTTAACCCATTCCCTCCTACTGACGCCTTTTGGCGCATCTGTAAAAGTCACTTTTGAAACCATGATCAACAGAGCATTTGCTCGATAGGAGCAAATGCTTTATCTATCACATTGGTTTCAAAACTACACAATTCGGTAGATTTATTCAAAGAGGATGGATCTAAAAAATAGTCTAGGAGGAAATGGGTTATAGTACAAATACGACAAGTTTAAAGGATTGACGATAAACGATCTTCAGTCAAGATAGAACGAAAGATTATCAAGGCGGAAGATATGTGATAAAGGGATGATGCTTTTTTAATTTCATTGATTTAATGTTTAAAGATGTAAGGAATTCTCAGTGCAAATAAGCTTTTCGGACATTTATATATTTGATTTTGTCACAGTTAGATGAGTATTATTTCATAAGCAAACAGAGTAGACCCTGATCAGACGGCTCCTATAGGATCTGATCTGGGTCTACTCCGTTTGCAAAGGCTTCGAAAGACGTCTCTATCAGATAAAGGGTTAAGAGTTAAGGATTGGTTTTCTTTGGAAGGAATGCAATGTACATGTACCATATTAAATAGTTGAATGTATCCACTTCATATACAGTTAAATTTCGACGGACCATACAAATTAGTTCGACGTAACAGAAGTCGAGTAATGCTGAAAGCTCCTACAAGACCTGAATAAACCATTTCCCTCAAATAAACGTGGTTTCACGCATTTGCAAACAGAGAAGACCCCAGATCAGACGGCTCCTATAGGAGCCGTCTGATCAGGGTCTGCTCCGTTTGCTAATGGAATTTGATAGTTCTGTTTCTTTACTTTCTAAAATGGCTACAATGTTCAACATTCCATATTTCATTATAGCTATTACGTCCATGAACATTCAGTAGGTACAGACATTTGAAATAAACATAAAACAGGGGAAGAATTAAGCTGTCACGTGTGTTTCTGGATATGCGTAGTGATACATTTTATAGCAATTCTGTAAGATTTGAAGGACTGAACTTTTAGTTCGAGTTATATCGAAGTTCGAGTTATCCGATTTCGAGATATCGAAGTTCAAATATAGTTGCATTAAGGTCATCTGCAAGACAAGAGAAGATTGAACTTTACTTATTGAAGTATATAGTTTACATGACTTGGGTCTAAACTGTATCAAAAGACTGTCAGTTTGTACTTTCTGTACTCTGAATAATTGCCGTCTGCAAATATTGTCGCCTGCTTCAATTCTATAAGTACACATTTCTTCCAATATATATTTTTTTTAAAAAACTGTGTCAGTGTTACAAACAGTTTGGATCCTGATGAGACGCCGAGTTACTCGGCGTCTCATCTGGATCACATCTGTTTGAAAAGGCTATCACAAAGTCGCCAGTAGAGTGCTGAAGACTGAAGTGCTTTAAAATATTTGATACACATGCCGAGTTCATTTTAAAAATATCAAGTATTTGCGTAGGTATGTGACGTAGTCAAGACGAGATATCTTAGTACACGTGAGGTGAATGATTGAAAACCATTTTTAACCCTTTCTTCATATAAACGTGTTTTACGCATTTGCAAACAGAGAAGACCCAGATCAGACGGCTCCTAAAGGAGCCGTCTGATCAGGGTCTGCTCCGTTTGCTAATGGAATTTGAAAGATATGTTTCTTTACTTTCTAAAATGGCTACAATGTTCCACCTTCCATATTTCAATACAACTATTTTGTCCATGAGTATTCAGTAGGTATTGAAAGTTGGAATAAACATAGAACTGGGAAAGGGTTAAGCAGTTTAGATCCAGATGCGTCATCGAGTGACACGGCCTCTCAACAATGTCCAATCTGTCTGAAGCTCTGAAATGTGTCATGGTCAGAAACTCTTATTTAGAAACTGACAAGGAGGACATTTTTGCAGACGATATTCTACATTAAGCGCGAATACATAGATAACTCATCAAGTCTATAAATATGACACTTGAGATGAAAATCTCCAGATAAAACTCGAAATGGCGAATATATGTCATGGTGCAGTAAAATCCCTCTAAAACGACCACTTTATGAATAGATTCAAATATCTTTAAAAGGGAAGTGATTGCTTAACGCAGGGCGAAAGTAATGCAGAAAGCTCCTGCATTAAGATACCATCTGGCTCTTAAAGACAACAAACTTTGATCCATTTTGGTGGTCGCTTTAAAGGGGTTTACTGTATCTCGTACAGGGTTGCCACAAACCACAGAAAACAAAATTTCCTGACAATTCCCTGACATTTCCCTGACATGATTTCAAATTTCCCTGACACATAACATCGCGAAATTTGGTCTTTCGGTGATAATTTCTGTAATGATTTCTGAAATTTTTAAAATATATAATATATATTTTTATAATATTCTCAGGTTTTCAAAATTCCCTGACAATTCCCTGACATTTGCTTATATTTTCAAATTTCCCTGACAGTTCTCAAATTTCCCTGACAATTCCCTGACCTTGAAAAAAATTCAATTTCCCTGACTTTTCCCTGACGCGTGGCAACCCTGTCGTAACATGGTCCGCCCTCTCCATACATTTATCATACGTGGAAAGTGAAATCGGTGGATAAGACAAATTATTATCCCATGTCTAGCCCTCTTGACAGATGAAGTAGTATCTAAGACTTGACCTGTAACATCAAAATACCGACTGATTCACAATTGTCGCCTATCATTTTAACGCATTCCCTCCTACTGACGCATTTTTACGCCTCTGTAGAAGTCATTTTTTGAAACCATTGTGATAAATAAAGCATTTGCTCCATAGGAACAAATGCTCAATTTATCACAATGGTTTCAAAACTACACAATTCTAAAAAAAATTCCTGTTTTCTAATAAATGCTCCTTTTCGGCAGATTTATTCAAAGAGACCGGGTGTAAAAACAGTCTAGGCGAGAATGAGTTAACCCTTACTCCATGGATACACCTTTTAACACCTTTGCAAACACAGTAGCCCCAGATCAGGATCTGCTCTGTTTGCTAACGGAATAACATAGATCTGATTCTACAGGCTATGCCATGACAATAATGTGTTCATACAGCAAACCCCATCTAATGCGACCACCAAAATGAGGTATAATTCTGGGTCTTAGGGGCAGGTGGCAGCTTAATTCAGGACAAAAGCTCCTCTATAGTTTTCTGCATTACCTTTGTCCTGCATTAAGCAACCACCTGCTTATAACGTAACCCATCTTTATTCATTAAGTGGTCGCATTAGAGGGGTTCCACTGTATGTCATTTTAAAAATTCATCTAATTAGTATTTATGGTGGCATTATTTTTTACATGAATATTCATGCAGTAAAAGGTTGAAGTGTTTACATCATGCATATCCATTTAAAACTGACAACAGTCATGGTGAACATTAATTAGATGACGGTTTATAATGGCATTTGAAAATAGGAATTGTTGGACATGGTAGAAAGTGTAGACCCATATCTATATTACTGCATAAGCAAACAGAGCAGACCATAATCAGACGACTCCTACAAGAGTGGTCTGATCTGGGTTTTCTCTGTTTGAAAAGGCGTCTTAAACCCGGTACAGAGTTGACCCTTTAAAAGTGGAAAACGAGCGATTGTCATTTGCAAAAAGTGTAGATTAAGATCGGAGAGGTCCTAATGGAGTCCTCTGATCAGGGTCTGCACTGATCAACATCCTCTCGCAATGTTTACCCTTTCATACGGTATGGACTCTACAAATAAACAAATGGTGGACTATTCCATACTGAAATGTCAGCGTGTAAGGGACAATAAGACTCAATATGTATATATAGCCAGAGACCTATATTATATGTTTATATGTCTCTGATATAACTCATTCCCTCATATTGACACACTTTGACGCCTCTGTAAAGGTCGCCTTTTGAAACCATTGTGATAAATAGAGCATTTGCTCCATAGGAGCAAATGCTCTATTTATCACAATGGTTTCAAAACTACACAATTCCAAAAGTTTCCTTTTCACTAGTAAATGCTCCTTTTCGGTAGATTTATTCACAGAAGTTGGCTCTAAAAATAACCTATGAGGTAATTGGTTAAAAGATTTACAAACTAGCCCTTTCAGCACTATAATATTATGTAACTCTCGTCTATAAAAATTGTATGCTTCAATTACGAAAGTACATTTGGATCCAAACTGTATGCACATATGATATATGACCATGGTCCGTGGTTTTGAAAGAATGAACAGCTGAGACATGTGAGTTTTGAAGAACATTCTCGGTGGTGAATGGCCATTGTTATCTTAAAGATAAATAACTTTTCAATAAAATTGCGGCATGACTGGCATCTCTCGTGACATTTAAGAATGACTGTTTGATAGTAAAGACAACTAATCAATGTAGTTGTAACACTGTGTGTACACTTTATAAAGAACTCGAATGGGGCAATAGTACTCAGATACGACAAGTTGAAGTAAATGGGTCATATTTTTTTTATCAAAACAATAAGAAGATTATGCACACGTTTTATTGTTACATGTCATACTTAATTCTTTGAATGTGGAAAACGGGTACATTGTCATTTGCAAATAGTGTAAACCTAGATCATAGCAATCCTAGAGGAGCCCTCTGATCAGGACATGCACTGTTTGGCATTCATAATCCTTTTTCAAATGATACCTTCTCATACTGTACGGCCTCTACCAATAAACAATGATGGACAGTTCCACTCTGAAAATTTAGGTTGAAAGCGTTAATTTGTTATTTTCAGTCACAATATAGGAAGTAGTTTTTGCACATAATAAATGCCCGTCACTAGTGCCAACTTAGAAGCTTAATCAGCTCTATAGAAACGCACTATGTACAGTGTCAACCTAGTTCTAGTATTGAACTCCAAAGTGCATTCTGAGATATAATATTGACTGTCAAAGTGTATTATGCACTATAACATTGACTGCCAAACTGTATTATGCACTATAACATTGACACACTATAACACTGACTGCCAATGTGTACTATGTATTAAAACATTGACTGCCAAAGTAGCATTGACGCACTATAACACTGACTGCCAAGGTGTATTATGCACAATAGCATTGATGCACTATAAAACTAACTGCTAAGGTGTGTTAAGCACAATAGCATTGACGCACTATAACACTGCCTGTCAAGGTGTATTATGCACTATAGCATTGACACACTATAACACTGACTGCCAAGGTGTACTATGTATCAAAACATTGACTGCCAAAGTAGCATTGATGCACTATAACACTGACTGCCAAGGTGTATTATGCACAATAGCATTGATGCACTATAAAACTGACTGCCAAGGTGTATTATGCACAATAGCATTGATGCACTATAACACCGACTGCCAAGGTGTATTATGCACAATAGCATTGATGCACTATAACACCGACTGCCAAGGTGTATTATGCACAATAGCATTGATGCACTATAAAACTGACTGCCAAGGTGTATTATGCACAATAGCATAGATGCACTATAACACTGACTGCCAAGGTGTATTATGCACAATAGCATTGATGCACTATAACACTGACTGCCAAGGTGTATTATGCACAATAGCATTGATGCACTATAGCACTGACTGCCAAGGTGTATTATGCACAATAGCATTGACGCACTATAACACTGACTGCCAAGGTGTATTATGCACAATAGCATTGACACACTATAACACTGACTGCCAAGGTGTATTATGCACAATAGCATTGATGCACTATAGCACTGACTGCCAAGGTGTATTATGCACAATAGCATTGACGCACTATAACACTGACTGCCAAGGTGTATTATGCACAATAGCATTGGCGCACTATAACACTGACTGCCAAGGTGTATTATGCACTATAGCATTGACACACTATAACACTGACTGCCAAGGTGTACTATGCACAATAGCATTGACACACTTTAACACTGACTGCCAAGGTGTATTATGCACTATAGCATTGACACACTTTAACACTGACTGCCAAAGTGCATTATGCACTATATAATGTCGACTGCCAAAGGGCACTACACTGTATTGTGCACACCATAAACAGTTCTAAGTACTATTATAATTAATGTGCTAAAGTATAATCATGGTCTTTTTCTCTATAAATCAAGGGCACATAATGACAGACCTGCAGGTCCTAGTTTACCAATAATGGAACTTATCCAAGCTCTTATTGCCCTACACCTGACTTAAGTTTAATTGAGATTGCTTGGAACTTTGAGGAGTTAGAGCGTAAATAAAATAACTGTGGAGGAACCTTCAGCTATCTTAACAGCTCACTTCGACCACCATCCTTGCCTCAGAACTCGAACCAGTCTTAATATTTATAGGACACAGACTTACTAATTTAAAACCTTTTTATTTTCACATGAATCTCGCACATTACACCGAAGCAAAATGAAAATATCATTGCATTCTGTACATAATGCACAATGAAAATAAGCAGGACATTCCCATTTCTGCATTAAGCTACCACCTGCCATAAGGACCCCGACTTCATTCTCTTTTTGTGGTAATTGTAAAGATTTTAATACTGGTATACACCTGATGTCACAACTAAAAGACTACTACTACATAGCTAAATTCTTAAAAGAGCGTCGCTAAGCAAAGAACCCTCTAGCAAAAGCGTTTGTGTTAAATGGGTGTTTTAACCCTTTCCCTGTTCTGTGTTTATTCCAAATTTCAAAACCTACTGATTATTCATGGGAAAAAAATATTTACAACGAAATATGGAAGGCAGAACATTATAGCCATTTTAGAAAATAAAGAAACAGATCTTTCAAATTCCATTAGCAAACAGAGCAGACCCTGATCAGACGGCTCCTATAGGAGCCGTCTGATCTGGGTCTTCTCTGTTTACAAATGCGTGAAAACACGTTTATATGAGGGGAAGGGTTAATGAATGTCTCTATTAGAGTATTAATGTCTCTATTTAGAGTATGAACACCCTGACAATCTATGGAGTTACTTAAAGCTAACTGGGTTAAAATGTCAATTGGTTTAAAAAAATACAATCCTATCTAAAACAAAGTCCTTCTACATCTTTAAGATACATGTATTTGACTCAATACCTTGTTAAAACCACAGCATATAAATTGTTTAAAGAAATCAAAAGCAAAGCAACAATACTTAGTCTGGCTAGTCCCTTTACCGGACACATGCTTATGCATTTGAAGAGTCGACAAAGATCAGAAAGTTCCTGTAGGAGCTGTCAGATCGGGGTCTACTGTTTGCTAATGGAACTAGTCATAGAGGGCTCTGTAATCAAGAGCAGATAACTCTAGACATAGTAATCTGATTCAACCGAAACCAATATGTGAAGTACTATTTGAGTTATCGAGTCACATCAAAAGTGTTGGCGGACAGACAGACAGAAAATGTGATTACTATAGGGCTCCTGTATTTTCAATGCAGGACCCAAATAATATAATTCTGATACTACAGTTTTAGTCTTAGCCAAATATCCCTGTGTTCATATGCCAATATAAAATTCAGCAAAATTATTCATAAAGTCAATAAATGTATTTCTTACATGAATATGGATTAACCCTTTCCTATTCATGTAGGAAATAATGACGTCATGAATATTAATAAGATTATTTTTTATAATGGCATATGAACACATGACAGTTTTGCCCCAGGCAGAAACTATAGAATCAGATCTATGTTACACCATAAGCAAACAGAGCAGACCCTGATCAGACGGCTCCTATAGGAGCCGTCTGATCTGGGTCTACTCTGTTTGCAGATGCCTCTAAATGCGCTTAAATAAGGGAAAGGGTTAATAATGACATAAATAATTATCTATATTAGCTGATTTTCAAAGCGGCATATGTACACTGGATTTTTTTAAATTGGTAGATACTATAGCGTCAGATTTATTATAATTTCATTTTAAACAGAGCAGACCCAGATCAGATGGCTCCTGGAAAAGCCATCTGATCTGGATCTACTCTATTTGCAAAGGTGTAAAAAAGACAATTTAAATTTTCAGTGGTGTTTATCCAAGAATTATTTTGCCAACTGACCTTGTGAAAATTATTTGTGAAGCAAACTGTATACATCCTGATCAGAAAGGAGCTCCTTAACCCTTTCCTTCATATAAACACACTTTCACATCTTTGCAAATAGAGTAGACCCAGATCAGACGGCTCCTGTAGGAGCCGTCTGTTCAGGGTCTGTTCTATTTGCTTATGAAATTACAAAGATCTGACTTTACAGCTTCTATCAATACCAAAGTATGTGTACATATGGCATTATAAAAATTCAGCTAATAAATATTCATGATGTCTTAATTTCTTACATGAATACGCAACAAGGAAAGAGTTAATATGGATCTAACTTGTTTACATGTGTCCTTAATAATAATTCAAGAAGAAAATTACAATGGAGAAATAGTTAACATTTTCCCTGTTCTATGCTTATTCAAAATTACAATACCTACTGAATATTCAAGGACAAAATAGTGAAATATGGAAGGTGGAATATTGTAGCCATTTTAGAAAGTAAAGAAAAAGAACTATCAAGTTCTATTAGCAAACAGAGCAGACCCTGATCAGACACCCTTTCCTTCATATAAACGTGTTTTAACGCATTTGCAAACAGAGTAGACCCAAATCAGACGGCTCCTATAGGAGCTATCTGATCTGGGTCTGCTCTGTTTGCTAATGGAATTTGAAAGATGTTTCTTTACTTTCTAAAATGTCTACAATATTCAACCTTCCATAATTCATTATGATTATTTTGTCCATGAATATTCAGTAGGTATTGAAATTTGGAATAAACATAGAACAGTGAAAGGGTTAAATGCTACATGCCTACTGACCAACTGCTATCTAATAAAAATCTGAACACAAACCGTATAGATACACGTCATATCTCAAAACAACCCAGTCTGCTGGCTTGAAATAAATAAATGGTAGTGTCACCACAGAAAAGCAAGAACCAAGGCTGCATGCATTTCGGATTATTGCAACAAAAAAATGCTACTATAAGATCATAATAATAAACAAAATATACAATTTTAAAAATCTCAAACATATTACCCCTGCTGCCTATAAAAATCATAATTGTGATTGCAATAAAAAATAATTTAATTGTGATTGCATTAAAATAATTTAAATAGTGATTGCATTAAAATAATTCAACTTATAAGTTAAAAACTGCCTATAAGTTTATATCAAACCATTCAAACAGTGAAATAATAGAAAATGCTGTCATTTGTTTATGTGATTCTTTTGACCTTTTCCTTCATACAAATGGCTTTTCACACCTTTGCAATCAGAGTAGACCTAGATCAGATGGCTCCTACACAAGCCATCTGATCAGACTCTGCTGTTTGCTTTATAATGAAATGATATAAATACGATTGTACAGCTTCTGCCGCAGGAAGAAAAATTCAAACAACCGTTTCAACCCTGAATTATCAGTAAGGAATAGCCCATCAGTCCACTCAGTATGAAAGCTTTAAACTTGCTAATAGATTTCGAATAACACACAGTGCAGACCCTGATGAGAGGGTTCCTCTAGGAGTCCTGGTATCTGGGTCTACACTGTTTGCAAATGACAGGGCATGCACGTTAAAAGGGTTAATTATAATACTGTTAAAAATACGGCTGATTAACCCATTCCCTCATAAGCTATTTTTAGACCAAACCTCTTTGAATAAATAAACCGAAAAGGAGCATTACCTAGAGAAAAGGAACAGTTTAGAACTTTATAGTTTGCAACCATTGTGATAAATAAAGCATTTGCTCCCATGGGAGCAAATGCTCTATTTATCACAATGGTTTCAAGAAGTGATTATTAGAGGCGTAGAAAGGCGTATTTATGGAGGAAACTGTTAACATTCACAGGGTCATATATATTTTTTAATCCATTCTCTTCTACTGACGCCTTTTTGAACCTCTGTAAAACTCATTTTTTGAAACAATTGTGATTTCTTAACCCATTCTCTCCCACTGATGCATAGAAGCAAATGCTCTATTTACCACAATGGTTTCAGAACTACACAATTCTTAAAGTTTCTTTTCCATAATTAATGCTCCTTTTTGGTAGGTTTATTCAAAGAGGTTGGGTCCAAAAATAGCCTATGAGGGAATGGGTTAAACACTGATAGGCTATTCCACTCTGAATATTCAGTGTTGAAAGGTTTAAAAAAAATAATAGCCCATTCCACTACATAAATTCAGCATTCAATGAGGAATTTTTTTTACATAATACTACAAATCACAATATTCCTGTTAGCTGCTGTCTGAGTCTTGTCTCTGTCTCTTCTTTTTATGTTTGCTCTTTTTACTTTTTCTTTTGTCCTTGTGTTTGTGTTTCTTTTTATTTTTTTTACGTTTTTCAGTCTCTGAGTCTGTGTCCGATGTTTCACTAAGTTTTCGCTTTCTGCTTTTTCTGTGACTTTGTTTCTTCCCTGATCTGTGCCTGGTAATATAACAAAGAAGAAAAAATGTAAAGTATGTTTGTGGAAACAAGATCTATCAATTTCATTAGCAAACAGAGCAGACCCTCATCAGATGGCTGCTATAGGAGCCATCTGATCTGGGTCTATTCTGTTTGCTAATGTGAGAAAAGGCGTTTATATGAGGGAGAGGGTTAAGTCTCATGTTATCTTGTCACTTCATCAAAAAAGATTTTGGAACCAATCCATTTGTCATAATGAGTAACAGTGCAAACAAAGGATATACTGGTACAACCCTTTCCCTCATATAAACATGTGTTCACGCATCTGCAAACAAAGTAGACCCAGATCATATGGCTCCTATAAGAGCCGTCTGATCAGGGTCTACTCTATTTGCTAATGAAATTTCATAGATCTGTTTCTTTACATTAAAAAATTGCTACTACAATGTTCCACCTTCAATATTTTATTATAACTTTTTTTGTACATGAATATTCAATAGGTATCTAAATTGGAATAAATATAGAACAGGGATAGGGCTAAACCACTTATATTTATGGGTTCAGTAAACAGTACTGACCCTTATCAGAGGGCTCTTCCAGGAGCTCTCTGATCTAGGTGAGGACTGTTTGTGTATGTCCCATCTATGGGTCTCAGGAGTTAAAGGGTCAAGCCAATGGAAACATTATATTGGTTGTAATTTAACTCTTTCCTTGTTCTTTGTTTATTCCAAATTTCAATTACCTATTGAATATTCATTAACAAAACAGTTATAAAAGAAATATGGAAGATGGAACATTGCAGACAGCAAAAAACAGATGTATCAAATTCTATTAGTAAACAGAGCAGACCCAGATCAGGCCATCCGATTTGGATCTACTCTGTTTGCAAATGCACGGAAACACTTTTATATGAGGGAAAGGGTTAAGAAGCCCTCTGATCTAGGTGAGGACTGTTTGTGTATGCCCCCATCTATGGGTCTCAGGAGTTAAAGGGTCAAGCCAATCATGGCAATGGAAACATTATATTGGTTGTAATTTAAGCACTCAGCATAATCAGTATGGCTAAATATACTTGATCTCGGCTCATATACATACAGAACTACAAGAGAATAAACATGTACCTGTAAATATCCCAATAAAAACCAACCTTTTTTCTTGTTTTCTGTGTGAGGATTCATCTGAACTGGAACTATCTGACGGAGAAAAGTGTTCCGGGTACAGTTCTTTGTAACCACTGTGTCCCCATCTGTAAAATACCGGTATTTGTAAAATGTTTGTATCAGTGTTTTACATCCCTTTAAATTAACAGTATTTCAGTCATTCTGTCCAGCTAATTACTGTAGAGGTATATCCATTCATTAAACAAATTGCATTTTTTCATGCCCAGAACACAAGGGTAGAACCACTGACCAACCACAAGCTAGCTGGAAAGCTTCCTCGCTTGAAAAATCCAAATGCTCAGGCCAGGATTCAAACAACAGTGTTGAGAGGTTAAGTGATTGTCAGGCGAAGACCACAACCACATGGCCAAGGAGGCCCCCTTTGAAAGGAATGTACAGGTACACTGTTCTGATGTACAGTAACACTGTTCTGATGTACAGTTACACTGTTCTGATGTACAGGTACACTGTTCTGACTCCTAACTCTTACAGTGTATGGTTTTACCTAATGAAGCAAGTCTCCTTATTCTGTATTATCTACTTCAGTAGAATATGATCTATGTTTCCTTTGTCTTTCTATTCTGTTCAATTATTTTGTTTTGTTTGTATCAGGGTTTGTCATATCCCAACATCAGCTAATTACAGGTGGAGGAAGACCCCAAAGATTCTTCTGTGCACCGGACATATTTCATGCACGGAAGAACACTAAGGTAGAAGCACCGATCTACCGCAAGCCAGTTGCAAACATAGCAAATCTACATCTGACATCTACTGTAGGAGCTCTCTGATCAAGGTCTGCTCTGTTTGTTTATGGATTAATAATATAGATCTGGGTCCATGCTTATATAACTTTTAGTTGAGTCTGAGTTCGTTCTCAAGTTTTTGATTGGTCAGATTTGAGCCTTTAGCTCAAACCTGACCAATCAAAAGCTTGAAAACTCAAATCTGGGTAAAGGGTTAAAGTACAATCCAAATCAGAAGTTTACCTGTTTTTATCTGCTTCCTCTGCTTTGTAGAGCTCCTTCATCCAGTATGTGCTCTGTGGTTCATCATCCATGTGTGCACGTCTCCCTCTATGAGATGAGAACTCATACCTCATGTCAGATCTTCGGTCCTTCAGAAAAGAGTAGTCACTGCTTCTGCCAGATCTTTCATTCTCCCTCTGTCGCCACATTTCACCCTCTTCCACAACCTGTAATGTATACATGTGTGTATACATTTAGTGACGTAATATAGTAAATACATGTACATACATGTAATTAAAATGAGAATATAAGACTTTTCAGAGAAAGCTGTAATAAAATCTTTTAACTTTTTTCCTTATGAACATTTATGCATGAATTTATCACTTCATGAATATTCATAAACTTACCTTTTATATGTTGAAAATTTAATTTAAAAGGGAATTATTAGCTTAGACAAAAACTGTAGGATCAGATAGACCACAATTCATTTATAAGCATGCAGCTAAAAGCCAATTGATAAGAATCCAATATAGCAGACTCCAGAAATCACGAATCATAACAAACCAAGGAGAAATGCATTATTGAGCCAATGACATAACAGTGCCAGGGAATTTAAAATGTGATGCCATTTTGTTTCATCACATGTTATTGTGCAATAGCTTGGGATAATAAATTGTTGAATTAACAGATTTCATGAATATTCATTAACTTACTTTTTATGTGTTGAAAATTTAAAAGGGAATTATTAGCTTAGTCTTTGACAAAAACTGTAGGATCAGATATTCTACAATTCATTTATAAGCAAATAAAAGTCAGTTGAGAGGGAAGTTAAAACATAGCGCCATTTTGTTTCATCACATGTTATTGTGCAATAGCTTTGGATAATAAATTGTTGAATAAACAATTTCAAACTGAGATAAGTGGCTTTGATTTTCTGTAATGCACTATGAAAATAAGAAAATAAAGTGGGGTTTGGGGGCAGCAGCCGCCCGAGAGAACAGTAACATCCTGCCATTTGCAAGTATTCCGACGTCATTGGTCGCATCATCGTTTATTTACCACAAATAATATAGTTGTATCATATTTCGCAGGTAAAAATTGGGGTTTGGCTCTAGATGTATTCATGGCAATTAACCCTTTCTCTGTTCAATATTCATGTAAGAAATATTGGCACCATGAATATTTATGAAATTATGTATACAGCAGTGTTTGCATTGGCAGAAAGTGTTAGGTCAGATCCATCATAATTTCATAAGACTAAGAGACAGAGCAGACCCTGATCAGATGGCTCCTGTTTGCAAATGGATGAAAAGTCGTTTATATGAGGGAAAGAGTTAATTGAGGTAGGCAACTATAGAACACATGGGGATTTCCTCGTTATGTTTCTGTTTCTAGAAAAGACACTGGCCGACGTTTGCCATGACAATGAGATTGAGGATATTCTGCATATCGTTCACCTTGTTGTGGGAATCTGTATGTCGAATAACATTTTTCAACAGAGTCTTCGTGACTGTCGAGAGGATCTTTTTGTTTGACATCACCCTTACTCTAACATTAAATCATGTTTAACAGCAAATGTCCAAAAAATATTTTAGTTCATTTTGATGCAAGCGTTTGAAGATTTTCGAATCGGTGCAGTGTGCGACTTAGTATATTGTATGATTTACGATAACTATGTGGGATTGGGCCAAAACATTGACGTAGACTAAAACGCTGAAGTGATTTGCAGAATACATAAGATAAAGAAGGAAAACACTGAAGACAAAATAATAGAAAAACAGAAACATTTTCCATTTCCTTTTCAGACATTGTGTGCAAAAACAAATCTCAAAATTAATTGTTACGGCATGCAGACTTCAGTCACATAAACTATTCATGTCCAGCTAAATTACACTTTATCTGTACACAAACCTGCGTATGTTCGACAATGCCATTCATAAGCTCAGCCCTTACTTTAATATTTATGTAAGAAATGGTGCCATTATATAAATGCCAATGAGACCGATTTGTATATAACAAACAAGTAGGAATTTGTGCGATGACAGAAACTGTAGAATACAATCTATATATAATTCCATAAGCAAACAGCAGATCCTGATCAGATGGCTTTTACAGGAGTCATCCTGATATGGGTCTACTCTGTTTGCAAATACGTTAAAACGCACATATATGCAAACAGAGAAGACTAAGATCAACCGGTTCAAATAGGAGCCGTCTGACCAGGGTATGTTGTTTGCTTATGGAATTGATTTACGGACGTTTCGCTACACAGCGTTTCGCTACCCTGACCATTTCGCTACCCTGACCATTTCGCTACAGTCATTTCGCACCCTTGCGGGAAGTCATTTCGCTACCCTGTCACCCAATTAATTATAATTATTCACAGATTTAATTGATTTGGACGATAACAGTTTAGCAGCCACCTGATTATAGAGGCACCCGTATTTATTCAGAAAGTCACATTAGATTGGTTCAACTGTATATTGAAGACTGCTGAAACATTAACCATATATGGATACTACAGTAAAACTCCGCTAATGCAAACACCTAAAAGAGGTATAATTCTTGCTGCTAGATGCAGATGGTAGATGCAGGTGTTAGCTTGATGCAGGACAGAAGCACCCGTATTTATTCAGAAAGTGGTCACGTTAGATTGGTTCAAATGTACATTGAAGACTCTGCTGAAACAAAATGGAAATTTAACAAAACATGACACAATACACTATACATTAACAAAACCTGACATAAGCACATACATGTCAAAAGAGGTATAATTCTGAGTGTTAGATGCAGATTGTAGATGCAGATGGTAACTTAATGCTGGACAAAAGTAAAGTAGAAAGCAGGACAGAAAAGAGGTTTCTGGATTACTTTTGTCCTGCATTAGGCTGCAACCCCACTGTATTGGAATACACTATACATTTGCAAAACAAAACTTGATATAAGCACATGTATATATAAAAGACACATCATTCATCCTGACATAACACTTTATTTTCCTTTTTTTCCAATTTTCCTATAATTCTTTTTGGTATCTGAATATAAATATTTATTTATGTTAATAAATTTGACTCTCAAATCACTAACCACCTCCGCAACAATATTTGTTTTCCTATTAAATTCGATAGGTAGCGAAACGTACAGGTAGCGAAATGGTCAGGATAGCGAAATGACTTCTCGGTGGGTAGCGAAATGACTGTAGCGAAATGGTATGGGTAGCGAAACGTCTAGCAACCATGGAATTAACCCTTTCCCACTTCTGTATTTAGGCCAAATTTCAATACCTACTGAATATTCATTAACAAAATAATTATGAAGAAATGTGGAAGGTGGAACATTGTAGATATTTTAGAAAGTAAAGAAACATATATCAAATTTTATTAGCAAACAGAGCAAACCCTGATCAGACGGCTCCTCTAGGAGCCGCCTGATATGGGTCTACTCTGTTTGCAAATGCGTGAAAACACGTTTATATAAGGGAAACGGGTTAAATAGACCTGGTTCTAGTTTCTGCAATGAACTTTCTTGTGTTCAGGTACCATCGCAGAAAATAATCCAATTTATTTCTTACACCAATATTCATGGAGTAAATGGTAAAGGTAGGTTCAGATTTAAGACATTAATTCACATTTCTTCGGATGACCACACTTACTTTTCCTTTTTAATTCTTATTTATTCATTTGGAATAACGTACCCAGCATTGTCTCTTTCACCTTCCCGGGTCAGTTCTGATCAGCAATGGAAGTTGCATGACATTACATCTGAGCCTGTATATTACATACCGAGTTGCTCACTGAAACATTTAGCTGCAACTAATCATTGTAATATTGCCTGGCTCTTTAATTCTAATATCACTTGATCTGACACTCTCCGGGATGTCAGGTATCCAAAACTATGCTAACAGAATAGACCCATATCAGACAGCTCCTGTAGAAGTCTGCTCAGGGCGTGTTCCATTTGCAAACGCACAAAAGTGCACCTGTTAGGTAAACGGTTCACCTAAACAAGAGGGCCATAATATCGCTCACCAGACAATCAGGGTAGATTTTCAAAGTTTTCACTTTGTTTCTATAGAAAACTTGCCATCCCTGGAGCGGGTCACATTTGAACCCAGGAGCATAATTCAAATAACTTTTGTAGAGGACTTCAAGATGATGCTATGTGCCAAATATGAAAGCTGAGAGCCTTCCAGTTTCAGAGAAGATTTTCAAAGTTTTCACAATATGTTTCTATATCAAACAAGGCAAAAACTCAAAAGCCTACTACATCTTGGCGAACAGAGTCCCAATTAACAATATGATACACTCCAGCAATACATATATGCTAAACAAGAGTGTTCCGAGGAACACGTGTGTCACCTGATCGCAGCTGTCACATAAAACTGTTAATATGCTAATGTAAAATCAGAACAAAGAAGAATAACTAAACAAGAGGGACAGAATAGCCCTGAAGCACTCACCAGAATATCAGAGTAGAAGATTTTCAAAGTTTTCACTATCTGTTTCTATTGAAAACTAGCCCGCCCCGGGCAATGGGCACAATTTATATAACTTTTGTAGAGGACCTATGATGCTATGTGCCAAATTTGAAAGCTGAGAACCTTCCAGTTTCGGGAGAATATTTTCAAAGTTTTCACTATATGTTTCTATTGAAAACTGGCTACCCTGGGGCGGGGCCAATTTTGACCCCAGGGGCATAACTTATATAACTTTTGTAGAGGACCTGAATATGTTATGTGCCAAATATGAAAGCTGAGAACCTTCCAGTTTCAGAGGAGAAGATTTTCAAAGTTTGCACTACATGCAGTAAAACCTCCCTATAACGACCACTAAATTGTGTCAATTAGTTGGTATTTTGGGCAGGTGGTTGCTTAAAGCAAGGTGAAAGTAAAACAGAACGTTCTTATAGGAGTGTTCTGTTTTACTTTCACCTTGCTTTAAGCATCCACCTGTTTTTAAAACAAAATACTTGATGTAATTTAGTGGCCGTTATAGAGAGGTTTTACTGTATATGATTCTATTCAAAACTGACTACCCCTGGGGCGGAGCCAAATTTGACCTCAGGGGCATAATTTATATAACTTTTGTAGAGGACCTGAACATGATGCTATGTGCCAAATATGAAAGCTGAGAACCTTCTGGTTTTAGAGGAGAAGATTTTCAAAGTTTTCACTATATGTTTCTATAGAAAACAAGGCACCCCTGGGACAGGGCCAATTTTGACCCCAGGGACATAACTTTTGCAGAGGACCTGTAGGTGATGTTATGTGCCAAAGATTAAAGCTAAGAACCCTGTAGATTCAGAGAAGATTTTTGAAGGTTCAAATTGTTGACGACGGACGACACACAGCGGACATCAGATGATCACAGTTCACCCTGAGCACTTTGTGCTCTGGTGACCTAAAAATGAGGATGACATTGACTTTTGGTACCATAATCTCAAAACCAACGGGAGTTCTCTGCTAGTCATGACAAAGCAGCTTACCAATTTTGAAGATTATGTATGCATTTGTACTCCTGTTATTGAGCAGAAATGATTTTCCTGTTCAAGGTCAGAGTGACCTTGACCTTTGATCCACAAAGTTTCAAAACAATAGGGTTATCTACTGTTATGGTCAACCTCCTTGATATGACTGAATACTAAAGCAAGTGTTCTCTAGTTATTGGTTAGAAACAATTTAGTATACAAGGTTCATTTTGACCATGACCTTTGACCCAATAACATGAACATCAATTGTGGTCATATTCTAGTCATGACCAAACACTGGCAAACAGCATACTAATTTTGAAGACCACATGACTTTGTATTCCTCTATTATTGAGTGAATATTTCTGTTCAAGGTCAGTGACCTTGACCTTTGACCAATCATACTCCAAGACGATAGGGATCATCAATGATCATGTCCAGTCTCTCTACAAAGTTTCAGGATCTTCTGCTAAAGTGTTCTCTAGTTATTGATCGGAAACTATTTGGTCTACCAACAGACCAGCAAGGCAATATTATATTATAATACCATCCTTCTCTGAAGTTGGGCATATAAAAAGGATCATAACAGAATGACAAAAAAACAGATATATTCATGTTTCATTATTACAAATGTAGATTTTCATGATGCAAGATTGATATTTCAAATTCAAAATACATGTACAAAAATATTAAGAACAAAACAATGTACATATATCTATATATATACACATGTATAGATTTAATAAAATATATGTAATTATGTTTTTGATAGATTTAAGAGATTGCAAAGAGAGCACCAAACATGTTATATAACAGGACATCAATGAATTTTAACCGTTAACTCCATAAATACGCCTTTTAATGCCTTTGCTAACAGAGCAGACCCAGATCAGACAGCTCCTATAGGAGCCATCTGATCAGGGTCTGCTCTATTTACTTATGAAATAATATAGATATGATTCTACAGTTTCTTCCATGGCCAAAAATTCCTGTTTCTATGCCGTTGCAAGATAGTAGAAACTGTGAAATCATATCTATATTATTTCACAAGTAAATAGAGCAGACCCAGATCGGACGGCTCCCATTATCCAATAGGAGTGGTCTGATCAGGGTCTGCTCCATTTAATCATGAAATAATATAGATACGATTCTACAATTTCTACTATGTCCAAAAACTTCTGTGTCAATGTGTCGTCATCAAAATTGATGTATTTAACCTTTTCCTCTATAGGCCATTTTTAGACCCAACCTCTTTGAATGAATCTACCCAAAAGGAGCATCTACTAGAGAAAAGTAAAATTTTAGAATTTTGTAGTTTGAAACCAGTGATAAATAGAGCATTTGCTCCTAAAGAAGAAAATGCTCTATTTATCACAATGGTTTCAATAAGTGGTTATTACAGAGGCGTAGAAAGGCATATTTATGGAGGAAAGGGTTAATATTCATGACGTCCTCATTTCTTTCATATATATTCATGGTGTAAAGGGTTAAGTCAAATTAGTCCTTGTTCATATTACAGTACAAAATAACCAAAGGAACCAAGAATAGCATGGAGTCTTTCATGTAAGAAATAATGACATCATGAATATTAATTAGATCAAATGTTATAATACAACATGGTCACAGGAATTTTAGTCATGGCAGAAACTGTATAACTATATATCATATCATAAGCAAACAGAGCAGACTGATCAGATAGCTCCTAAAGGAGCCATCTGATCTGGGTTTACTCTGTTTGAAACAGTGTAGAAAGATGTATTCATGGAGTAAAGGGTTAATACTTTACTCAATGAAAAATAATGAATATTAATTGCACAGGCACAGAAAGGCACATTTATGGAGTAAAGGGTTAAAAGCAAGGGATTGCTTGCTCCAACAAAAGAGACTGATCCATGAAAAAGCTTTCTACATTGCTTCCATCCTTCATTAACCCATTGTATGCTGAAATATATTTGATTCCTCCCTCTATGAATGCTAATAAAGCAAACCACCAAAACATCTTTTTATTATAGAATATTATTTTCATGGCAAACAGTGCAGCTCCTGATCAGAGGGATCCTATGAGAGCCCTCTGATCTGTCATTGTATAATGGCATATAATTTTATAAGGATTTGTTGTATCGGTAAAACTGAAGAGTCAGATCTATCATAATTTCATATGCGAACAGGGCAGACCTTGATCAGACAGTTTCTATAGAATCCTCTGATCTGGGTCTTCTATGTTTGCAGAAGCGTAAAAAAGCGTTTGTATGAGGGAAACAGCTAACAGGCAACTACAGACATATCTCGCTGTTCTGGCATCAACAACAAGACAACACCCTTCCCCATTTCTATGTTTATTCCAAATCGCCTTCTGAATACTCATAGCCAAAATAGAAACAGAAAAGAAACAGAAAGAAACAGAAAGTAAAGAAACAGAACTATGGAAAATGCATTTATACGAGGGTAAGGGTTAAAACAGATCTAAGATCAATATATTGAAATGTTCATGAGCTGTCAATTAGACATCCAACTAATTTCATAAATAGTGTAACAAATTCACAGACATCAACATATTAATTATTTCTTGCATGTAGTTACGTTCTATCAATAAACCAAACTAGAACTATCACTAAAATGATGGAATACCCCCGCTCAGTTGACTTGATCGCAAATCAAAAGTTATGCCACGGACAGACAGACAGAAGTTGTGCGATGTACAGGCAGACCAACCAACACACTGACCCCCTCCTTACCCCCTCTCAAACTTCATATGCAGGGGTAAATAAATGGTAAAATCAGATTTGCATACACCTCTAATCACACAATAGCCCAGGAGCCTGTTTTACTAAAGATCAACATACCAATTTCGGCACAACTCCTAATTTACAAAAACTGCCACCACTTGGAAATCCAGAAATTATCAGATATGCTTGTGTGCAGCAATAAAGGTTAGCTGGAAGTTGCGATCATCATATGTTAGAACTTATGATAATTTCAGGCGTACAATCATAATCCATTCCCTCATATTGACGAGTTTTGATGACTCTGTAAAAGTCACTTTGTGAAACCATTGTGAGAAATAGAGCATTTGCTCCTATATAGGAGCAAATGCTCTATATATCACAATGGTTCCAAACTACAAAATTCTAAATTTTTCCTTTTCTCTAATTAATGCTCCTTTTCGGTGGATTTATTCAAAGAGGTTGTATATAAAAATAGCCTATGAGGTAATGGGTTAAGTAAAATAGAGCTGTACAAAAGTATAATGATCTATCCAATTCTCAGCCAAACAACATCTTGGTGCTTTTAGAATCACCTCAGACAGATAATTCTAACTAGTGTCGACAAGCCAGGTTCTACTGTATTCTTTATACATGTCATAAAGTTCTCCATACAGACCGACTTTAAGTGTCATTCAACCCACAAAATTGATTATGAGTTGATATTTTTCTTTATATCTGTTAACTATTCTCCCGTTGCATATTCATGCAAACAACATGGCATTATGAATATTAATTATTTTTCAATTTTTTTATAATGGCATATGAACACATTTTGACTCCGACTGTAGATTCAGATCTGTATTATACCATAAGCCAACAGAGCAGACTCTGATCAGACGCCTCCTACAGGAACCATCTGATCTGAGTCTACTCTGTTCGCAAAGGCGTGAAAAAGGTGTTTATATGAAGGAAAAGGTTCAAATATTGTAGACATTATTTTGCATCAGTATTGTTAGCTGTCACCCACTCCAGTTAACCCTTACCATATTATGAATTATTAGGTGATAAAATAGCCAAGCTTGAATACAGATGTGAAACCATGAAATAGGCGTCCAAATCAGAATCCAAACTGTTTAGCACTCAGAAAAATAAACAGACTAATAATAATGCACTTTGATGATTGAACACATAACACTTTGTGAAGGCAAATGATACTTAGTGTTGAAAGAGTAAGTTACTCTGATTATCTTACATATCTGGACAAACTCAGTTCACACTGAATGAGCCGTTTGATTAACCCTTTCCTTCATATCAATGCCTTTTCGCGCATTTGAAAACAGAGTAGACCCAGATCAGACGGCTCCTAAAGGGTCTGCTCTGTTTGCCATGCAAACAGTTTGGATCCAGATGAGATGTAGACACAGTAGCAAACAGTGCAGATCCTGATCAGACAGCTCCTTTGAAAGCTGTTTGATCTTGGTCTGCACTATTTGCCTAAGTTTGTCTGTCCAAATACATAGAACAAAGATCATCGTTTCTTGCTTCTTTTCAGGGACAGGTTCGCTGTGGATGCCTTTCTTTTCAGGTTTTTGCTCGATGACTGAGTTTCCTCCAAACTGCAAAGAAAATATAAAACATTGAATTTAAATTAATATCGACTCACATACAAATTTCAATAAGTTTACAATAACTTCAACCAAAATGCAGACATCGCACATACAGGATAACAGAAAGGCATCTGGAAAACACACTGGAAAGGCATAAAAAAAAACATATTTCTGGAGTAAAGAGTTAATATAAACCCAAAGCTTATAATGTGGTTGGTTGATCACTACTGGCATACTTACGCTGTTTTGACAGCTGTGATCTCTGGTGGACAGAATTGTTCTGTTGTGGCACTAGGGTCAGTCAGAAATGCCAGAATGAACTCGGGTCGCAAACAATAACATCCACACTTAAGGAGCACCTCTATATCTTCCTGAATAGTGATGAAAGATTGAAACGGACAATTAGTAAATATAAGTACAGCCAACACTGAATGGACAATTAGCAAATATAAGTACAGCCAACACTGAATGGGATTCATACTCTAACCAACACATCTGTGAAACATTTGAAGTCAAAGTGTACAGTTTATGAGTCAATGTCATAGGTTATGCTCTCTGAGTCACATACCAATAATGTTACTTAACCCTTTCCCTCATATAAATGTGTTTTCACGCATTTGCAAACAAAGTAAAACCAGATCAGACAGCTCCTATAATAGCCTTTTGATCAGGATCTGCTCTGTTTGCTTTTGACATGATATAGATATGATTTTACAGATTTTGTCAATGCAAAGAATTTCCTTGAAAAGTTTACATTATACAAATTCAGCTGGTAAATATTCATGATGTCATTATTTCTTAGATGAATATTGATCAGGGAAAGGATTAATGTACATATAGACATGTGGACAAGTCACCAAACAATACCACAAACAGACTTTCCCTTTCCAGCATATAAAAACTATATACCCCAAGCAACTTTGTTGCGTGGTGCATAAATATTTTGAGTTCTAGGTAATTCTGCATGAAAACGTCAACTGCATATCATTTTGAACAGAAATGGAGCATCTTCATTGAGAAATAAAGCAGATGACTTTTATTTTGCTATAAGAAATTGCAGTTGACTGATATACCTTCGTCATGCTGATCTTCTGTGGTTCAACAATGGCATGAGTCACATCAATGGCCGAGTTGAAGGGTGGTCTAGAAGAGACAAAATAAATGAAACACGCAAGTATAACATCGATATTTATCTGCTCTAAACGGGATGCTCAAATCAGTATCAATGCCGGTCATTAACACTTTCTTTTATATAAATGCCTTTTCATGTATTTGCAAACAAAGAAATATAAAACATGGAACGGATAAGACAGGTGGCAGCTTAATGCTGGGTAAAAGTCATGCAGAAAGCTCCTTTGGGAGCAGTCCAACCTGTTTCAAAAGTCATCTTGTATCAGTGGCCACACTGCTGTAAGCAGCCACTACAGGACACTCCAAAGAAAAACACATAGCTTCATCAGATGGCTCCTACAGGAGCCGCCTGATATGGTTCTGTATGCAAAGGCATGAATAGGTGCTTATATCAGGGAGTGGATTAAATGCAGGTCATCGATTAGAAGCTTTCAGATTTACTTTCACCCTGCATTAAGCTACCACTTTAATACCTAAGCTACAAACAGTAAGACTGCTTTTGCTTTATCCTTTTGAAAGGCTAAACCCTTTACTCCATAAATACGCCTTTCTACATCTTTGCAAACAGAGCAGACCAAGATCAGATGACTCTTGTAGGAGGTGTCTGATCAGGGTCTGCTTTGTTCGCTTATGAAATATTGATATGATTCTACAGTTTCTACTTCGGCCAAAACTTCATGTGCCCATAAACTATCATAACAGTTAATCTAATTAATATTCATGATGTATTTTTTCTTACATGAATATTCATGGAGTAAAGGGTTAAACCAAACCATATTTGATTTTCATCCTTTTAAAGCTGAGTTTTCAAAAGCAGTGATGCATCTATGTGCAGTAAAACCCCTCTAAAGTGACCACTAAAACTAGGTCTCATTATTGGGTCTTGAAGGCAGATAGTAGCTTAATGCAAGGTGAAAGTAATGCAGAAAGCTCATGCATGAACTTTCTGCATTACTTTCATCTTGCATTAAGCAATCTCCTTTAGAGGGGTTTCAATGTATTAAAATTTATGAGACATATATACCTATCTCTGACAACAGAGGCGCCACCTGCCTCCAGAAGACGTTTGTAGTTTTTATCGCGAGCTGAGTCACAACACAGTAGCACCTTCCAATCACAAAAAGCTCCTGCCGCAGCACCAGTTTCCTTAAAAACAAGAATGAGTAATTGTTACATTTTAGGCAAGAAACGACATTTCAACTGATTTTCTTTGAAAAAAAATTCCTTTTGCACCCTTGGCCAATATTCACTACTGGCTATTTTTTGACACATAGAAATTAGACTTAATTGTTATAATAGCACATGGATTTTTGGGCATGGTACATGTAGAAATTGTTGAATAACATCTATTTTATTTTATAGTCAAACAGAGCAGACCCTGATCAGATGGCTCCTATAGGAGCCATCTGATCTGGGTCTTCTATGTTTGCAAAGGCGTAGAAAGGTGCATTTATGGGATAAAGGGCCAAAGAGGATCAAAGCTGTTTTAAATCTGTCAGTAGCTTCTCAAATGCTTTAACAAATCTGAAATAAAGAATAATTGCTTCACAACAGATATTGAGCAGGCATCAGTTTTTCCAGCAGGAATGGACTAACCCTTTACTCCATAAATAAGCCTTTTCACACCTTTGTAAACAGTGCAGACTCAGATCAGACAGTTTTAGCAGGAGTCATCTGATCAGGGTCTGCTCTGTTTGCTGATGCATAATAAACAAGATGTGTTTGTGAAACACTATGCCCCTCTCATATATTTGACCTCTGACCTTGAAGGATGACCTTGACATGTCACCCCTCAAAATGTGCGGCTTTATGAGATACATATGCATGCCAAATATCAAGTCTCTATCTGTACTGGCTCAAAAGTTAAGACCAATGTTAAGGTTGCGTTAAAGTTACAGACAATTTGACCTTTGACCCTGAAGGATGACCCCTCAAAATGTGCAGCCTCATGAGATACACAAGCGTGCCAAATATCAAGTCTCTATCTCTACTGGTCCAAAAGTTATGGCCAATGTTAAAGTCGGTGATTTGACCCATATATTTGACCTCTGACCTTGAAAGATGACCTTGACCTTGACATGTCACCCCTCAAAATGTGCGGCTTTATGAGATACATATGCATGCCAAATATCAAGTCTCTATATGTACTGGCTCAAACGTTATGACCAATGTTAAAGTTGCTGACAAACAAACAGACAGACAGACAGGGCAAAAACAATATGCCCCCCAGATCTGATCTGGGGGGCATAATAAAAATCCTTTGTTTCATAGTGCCATTATAAAATTCAGTTAATATTGAATTTTCTAAATGCTATTATTTCTTGGATGATTATTTATGGATATTACCCAATCTATTTACATATTTGGCTCTTTTGAGTATTTGCTTAAACCATTCTTGCTGACTTTTGTATGGTTGATGCCAGGACATGTGGCCTACCTTCTTGGCCTCGCTGAGTTTGATCCTCCAGTCCCGTGCCACAGCAGCCAGCATTCTGACACTGGAGTCGAGGTTCTGTACCAGGCTCATGGTTCCCTCACTGCCCCACTCATAGAAATTCTCCTGCAAACAAACAATACAGTAAAACATACTTTAACCCTTTCCCTCAAATAAACACGCTATCGTGCATTTGCAAACAGAGTAGACCCAGATCAGATGGCTCCTAAATACCAGGATCTGCTCTGTTTGCTAGTGGAATTTGAAAGATCTGTTTCTTTACTTTATAAAATAGCTACAATGTGCCACCTTCCATATCTCATTATAACTATTTTGTCCATGAATATTCAGTAGGTATTGAAATTTGTAATAAACATAGAACAGGGAAAGGGTTAAGTGCCCATTTTCTCTAATTAATAGTCTTAAATAGCAGATGGTTGCTTAACCCTTTACCCCATGAATATTTATGTAAGAAATAATGACATCATGAATATTAATTAGAATAACTGTTATAATGTCTTTGAGACAGGTGGCAGTTTAATGCAGGGTGAATGTCATGCAGAAAGCTCCTAGAGGAGCTTTCTGCATGACATTCACCCTGCATAAAGCAGCCATCTGCTTGAAAGTATCTAAATTCTTCTTTAATAGAATTCTGGTTTAGAGAGGTTTCACTGTAGATCAAAAAACAACTTAAAAAATCTATTTATATTAGTTATCTATAAACTTTCGAGATATCAAAATATCAAATCCGAGAAGTCTGCCAAAAACATTCTGTTTGCCCAGTTTTACGACTCAATGTGAATGCTATATTTCTTTCTTGTACAAATATATCTTTGTTCTCCCTCAGAGCACTGAAGTGTAGATTACCTCCACAAAGCATTTCTGTTCCCGGCAGGCTTCAAAATAGGCCTTGTGTAGAACCCAGTTGCCGGTAGCGATACTCGCAAGGAACTTCTCATTTCTGGTTATGTGACCTACAAAAGCATGTGGTATCAGACATTAGAAAGAAACCTCAATGTGTCAAGCCTTATATTGCTCAGATACATACAACGACTTAAATGTACACAACTATCTGGTAAATACAAAACAACAATGAAATTTAAATTCTTTATTCTTAACCCATATCTCGTAGTCTATTTTTAGATCCAACCACTTTGAATAAATCTACCGAAAAGGAGCATTAACTAGAGAAAAGGATTTTTTTTTAGTATTTTGTAGTTTGAAACCATTGTGATAAATAGAGCATTTGCTCCTATAGGAGCAAATGCTCTACTTATCACAACGGTTTCAATAGGTGACTTTGAAGAGGTGTCAAAAGGCGTCAATATGAGGGAAAGGTTTAACTCCTTGGATATTCATGTAAGAATGTTAAATACTACTGTATGAATATTAACCCTTTCACTGTTGAATATACATGTAAGAAATAATGTGGCTTATTGCTATTGTCAATATAGCCCTGATTAGTTTAGCAAAACTTTGTGGAGTTATATGCAAGGGAGATAAGTGCATCACAATAATGTCAGTAGTAAAAGTGGAGTTGTCTATCTTGGTTCCACTCAAAGACAGGAAGTTATACAATAGTTACTTCCCTTTATTCAAGAACACATTTACAGGCATTGCTTGGAAATTTTTTCAGAAATAAATAATGACATTGTTAATATTTATTGGCTGAAGTTTCATAATGGCATATGTACACAGGATGTTTTAGTATTCGTAGAAACTGTAGTCATACATGTAAGCAAACAGAGCAGACCCTGATCAGATGGCTCCTATAGGAACTGTCTGATCTGGGTCTACTCTGTTTGCAAAGGCATAAAAAGGCATTTAACCCATTCCCTCATAGGCTATTTTTAGATCTGAAACCATTGTGATAAACAGAGCATTTGCTCCTGAGGAGCAAATGCTCTATTTATCACAATAGTTTCAAAAAGTGACTTTTACAAAGGCGTAGAAAGGAGTTATCATGGAGGAAAGGGTTATATGAAGGAAAGGGTTAATTAGCTGAATATTTATATCGGAATCATGACCAAGGAAATTTATAACATGGCAAAACTGTAGGAACAGATCTATGTAATAACATAAGCAAATAGAGCAGATCCTGATCAGATTGTCCCTACAGATGTCAGATCTAAGTCTCCTCTGTTTGCTAAGGTATAAAAAAGTGTTTTTATGGACTAAAGGGTTCATATAATTAAAGAATTTATTTCATTATAGGCGTAGCAAAGACTTTTGTTCTTTCAATTCAAACGTTCTTTAACACTTTATTAAATACAAACGCCTTTACAGAACAGACAGAGATCTGACAGCTCCTGTAGCAGCCATCTGATCAGTGTCTGCACTGTTTGCCTATGGAATTAAATAGATCCGATTCTACAGTTTTTAACTGGGTCAAATCTTATTCATTCATAGTCATGCATGAATTTTTTCTTCAAAGGAATATTCATGGAATAAAGGGTAAATTTTCTTCCATTTACTCCATACGTACGCTTTTCTACACCTATGTAGACAGAGTAGACCCAGAACAGACGGCTCCTGTAGGAGTTGTCTGATCAGGCTCTGCTTTGTTTGCTTATGATGTAATACAGATATGATTCTACAGTCTCTACCATGGCCAAAAAGTCCTTTGTTCTATTTTTACAATGAATCTAATTGCATATAATATCCATAATGTTATTCACAAGGAAAATGGTTAAAAGCTTGTATAGTCAGTTGTTTTATTGTTTCTCTGTAACATTTTCATGTGCATTAATTTGATGTTTCACTTTCAGACTGAATCAACTAACAACATTTACTGACTTCAAGACAGCATACTTACTAATGACGAGATGTGTACAGCGGGGATCAAACTCCTGGGTATCCAGCACAGTGCCACCCAGCTGTTCTACAAGTGCTCCGTAGTTGTCCTTTTCCTGCGGATAAACAGAACTGTTTATCAACCCTTTACTCCATAAATACACATTTCTACACTTTCACAAACAGAGTAGATCCAAATGATCATCATAAGCTTATGATATAGATCTGATTTTAAAGTTTCAGTAATGGGGAAAAATGCCTGTGTTTATAATACGACTTTAAAGATTCAACTCATCAATATTCATGAGGTCATTATTTCTTGCATGAATACTCATGGCATAAAGGGTTAACACTTGAAGTCTTCATTAACATTCTGTAAAAAAAAACATTATCTGCTCAAAGTTCTGACTTCCTATTCGTTCAAGCATTTAAGAAACTACTTGCCAAACAGCTTGGATCTTAACTCTTTGCACACTAGTGGCGAAACTGTGATTACCTATGCAAACAGTTTGGATCCAGATGAGACGCCGCATAATGCGGCGTCTCATCAGGATCCAAACTGTTTGTCATATTGACCATATTTTTGCAAAAAAATGAGAGAAAGTTTATTTTAAGAATTGAAGCAGACGACAATTGTTGCAGACGAAAAATTACTTAGCGTGCAAAGTGTTAATGAGATGCCAAGTAAAGCTTTTTGCAAATAACAGTATGATCACGTTTAGTATAAGAGTTAAAACCTGTAGCTTGCAGAAATGTTTTTGTTTGCACAAATTTTTGACAAATTCATTTTCAAACTACATGTACATGATTTTATAAAATTCTCTACAAAAACACAAAAACAAAATCAGTGTCAAACACTTTGGATCTTGATGAGATGTCACTCAGGGTCTTTTCTCCTTTTTTTGTTTAATTTTATTTAACCCATTCCTCCATAGGCTATTTTTAGACACAACCTCTTTGAATGAATCTACCGAAAAGGAGCATGAAGTAGAGAAAAGAGAAATTTTGTAGTTTGAAATCATTGTGATAAAATGCTCTATTTATCAAAATGGTTTCATAAAGTGACTTTACAGAAGCGTAGAAAGGCGTATTTATGGAGGAAAGGGTTACTGAGATGCCAAGTACAGCTTTTTGCAAATACTGTAACAGTAAGATCACATTTAGTATAAGACTTCATTTTCAAACTACATGATTTTATAAATTTCTCTACAAAAACAAAAATCAGTGTCAAACAGTTTGGATCTTGAGATGCCTAGTCACCCAGTGTCTTATAATAAACTTATTCCAAAGGGAACCAGTAATTCTGATATAGCATACTAAAGGCTAACTATTATTGTCGGCAAAATGTTTCGTCTGCTAATTTTTTTATTTTTGAATTTTCTCCTTTTTTTGTTTCACCCTTTCCTCCATAAATACGCCTTTCTACACCTCTGTAATAATCACTTCTTGAAACCATTGTGATAAATAGAGCATTTGCTCCTATAGGAGCAAATGCTCTATTTATCACAATGGTTTCAACAGGTGACTTACAGAGGCGTAGAAAGGCGTATTTATGGAGGAAAGGGTTAAACCTTTCTTCCATAATTACGTCTTTCTACGCATGCGCAAACAGAGTAGACCCAGATCAGATGGCTCCTATAGGAGCCATCTGATCTTGGTCTACTCTGTTTGTAACAGGTGTAAAAAAGCATATTTACAGAGTAAAGAGTTTGCTAATTACCTTATGAATATTCAAACGAGAACTAATGACATCATGATTACACTTACAGCCTGGGTCATGCCTGAGAAGATAAATACAGGGAGAGTCTTCGCCGTCTCCTGGGTCTGGTCCTCTATAACAATAGGTTTGGGTGGAGTCACTTCCTGAACCTTGTTGGCTGTTGGGAAAGCTGTAACAGAGGAAACATGCAAACTAATACTGTGAAAACCCCTCTAAACCAGATGTTTAATTTAGTATAAATATGGGTCTTGGAGACAGGTGGCAGATTATTGCAGGGCGAAGGTCATTCTCCTCTACTAGAATTCCAGTTTAGAGATGTTTTACTTTACTAATGTAACTACAGTCAAACCTGTTTTTAGAGACATAGTTTGGGAGAAAGCCAAAAGTGTCGTATCTCACAGGGTGTCTTTGAATTCAGGTTGAAAATTTCATGGGCCCAGGGTCCATGTTGTATTGATCAACATTCTTCGCGAAAACTGATGACATTTCAAATTTATATCTAGGTATTACTTTTTTAGGGTTTAGAATGGAATAAACTATTTTATGATGTTACTACTTTAGTGTCCTTATCAATAATTCTATTAATAAAAAGTAAGTTTGTGCACAAAACAAATTCATGAAAATCAGAAGCCTCGTAGTTTTTCGAAGCGTTTCGGCCCATTGCCACAACGAGGCCAAACACACCTGTCTTTTACAGGGAAGCAGAGGCACATTTCTATATGTCTGTATCTTAATTATGAGAATACAATTTATGTTAGAATATTTACATTCGCCCTGCAACGTCCTTATATAACGTTATTCTAAAAAGAAAGTTGCATTTTCCCATGAACGTTCATTTCAATACCCGATCCGTTGAAATGTAAGAAATACAATGGAATATAAATATAAGAAATGAATGACGTGCTCTCGGTGTTCATTAGGTTATGCAACGCATACCTTTACGAGCAAAGATTTACGTGAAGCCCTTCGGGCTTCACTAACTTTGCTCGTAAAGCTATGCGTTGCATAACCTCATGAACACCGGGATCACGTCATTCATTTCTTAAATGAAATAAACCTTTTAAAGTGGTGTGGTTAACTTCTTGTCAAGTTATGAAACCAATTTGGCAATTAAATCACTAGAATAGCCAATTACGACATTATGACCGATTTCCGGTATAAATAAATGGATGATTAAAGCGCAGTTCATTATCAAAATTTTATGGTTGGGAAGCTAGCTATAAAAACTCTAACAGTATTGAGACTAACAGACCAACTGGACCAGATAATCCCTTATCACCTTGGGCATTAATCCTTTGACACGTTAATGAGGGCAATTAAGTACAAACACAATGATACTGTGAAAGCTCATTGTCGCTAAAAACAATGTCGTTTGCCGAGTTGGGAGTACAAATTTAGTGTCGTATGTCGCATCTGCCAGTGTGTCGCTATATACAGTTGAAATATAGAGGAAAATACATCGGGAGGAAGGAAATACTGTCGCATCTGACAGGATGTCGCTAAAAACAATGTGTCGCTAGGACAGGTTTGACTGTACATGTACATGATTTACCCTAATCATGACTGCAACAGGATGCACAAACAGACAAAGTACACACAAAGAAAGTAGTATACCCTATATACAATGTATTATGTAAGAAATGATGACATCATGAATATTAATTAGATTATTTATTTAACAAGAGCTGTCCGTAGACAGCGCGCTCAACTTTCTTAGTGCTGGGCAGTGTAGTGGAAGTCTATGTCGAAAAAGGGGCATTACTATAGCAAAATTAATTTTAGAGTTACATGCCCATGTGAAATTGGTTCCACTTCTGATAGTATACATGCATACATGTACCAGATTTTAACCAAATATCTTTGATAGTTTCTGAGAAATGGACCTTAATAAAAAGGTTAAACAATGCCGACGAGAGGGTCATGACAAATGGCATGTTAATACGTTTTGCCAAAGTGGAAACTGTACAGGCAGATCTATATTATTCCATAAGCAAACAGAGCAGAACTTGATCAGCAAGCTCTAACAGGAGCCATCTGATCTGGGTCTACCCTATTTGAAAATGCCTAGAAAGGTGTATTCATGGAGTAAAGTCTTACAAAGCCGGTAATTGCTTAACCTTTTCCCTCATATAAATCACTTTTTTCATGCATATGCAAACAGAGTAGACCAAGATCTGACAGCTCCAACAGGGTCTGCTATGTTTGCTAATTTTCATTACTTTCTAAAATGGCTGCTATGTTCCACCTTCCACATTTCATTATAACTTTTTTGTCCATGAATACTTAGCAGGTGTTTGGAGTAAACATAGAACAGGGAAAGTAATTCAGTATGGTCCTTTGATAGCTTTCTGCATCACTTGTCCTGCATTAACCCTTTCCCTCATATAAACGTGTTCTCATGCATCTGCAAACAGAGTAGACCCAGATCAGACGGCTCCTAGAGGAGCCGTCTGATCAGGGTCTACTCTGTTTGCTAATAGAATTTCAAAGGTATGTGTCTTTACTTTCTAAAATGACTACAATGCTCCCACCATCCATATTTCATTATAACCTTTTTGTCCATGAATATTCAGTAGGTATTGAAATCTGTAATAAACATAGAACAGGGAAAAGGTTAAGCTATCAGATGTTTTCAAACACAGAGTTAAGACTTCTATTTCATAGTTGTTTAAGATTTTACGGTAACTCTATGTCTGATGAACACCTGTCAAACCTCAACCCAAAGTCTCTAGATAATTAGAGGGATCTAGACCAAGTTAAAAGTAGATAAACAAGTAGTCACTTGTTAATTACATGGCAGTTATAAGTTCCAAGCTAATCTAGCTTACTGACAGCAGTTTGTCATTTTTTAATCCGTAGAGCTCTTTCATCGACGAAGTCGCCGGAAAGCGACTAATGGAGAAATCTGTGATTACCACTACAAATAGTTTGGATCCAAATGTTGCACTGAGTTTGACACACTACTTACGACTGAGGAAGAAATTAAAGGAAAGTTCACTATGAGATAAAGCAGACAAAAATCATTTGAGATCAAACGAGATAAAGGTATTGTTTTGTTTTTTGTCTGTACAGAAAGCATATCCCACAATATGATACCTATAGATGGTCCCTCTGGCGTTGGTGTTTTATCGGAATTCAGCCTGACAGCTTTGGGAGTTGTTTTGTCCTCCACCTGAGATGATAAGGGTACAATCTCAATGCATTAGAATTCAATATCATTAACAAAGAAACTGCTTTATTAACCTTTTACTCTATGATTTTTTAACAATGGCGTATTAACACATGAAATAATTCAATTTGGTCAAGGCAGAAACTGTTGTATCAGATCTATATTATTCCATCAGCAAACAGAGCAGACTGATCAGACAGCTCCTACTGGGGCCGTCTGATCTGGGTCTACTCTGTTTCAAAAGGCACAGAAAGGCATTTTTATGGAGTAAAAGGTTATGTGAATTTTATTTTACTGAATTTGCTCTTTGCATGCAAAGTAATTTTGTCATCTGGTCAATTTTCGTCTGCAGTATTTTCAAAACATTAACTATCAATTATTTTGAGTTTTGCAGACCTTGAGCCTGAGTAAGTTTTACCAAACAGTTTTGGATCTCAGTTCAGGCCATTTATTTTGTTTGCATAGGTCATAAATGGTGGGAGAACCCGCTACTAGCACACAAGGAGTTAAAATTGTTTAACCAATTTTTAAAGGAAAAACATTCAAATGGTCAACATATTAGATTCACTGTAAAATGCTGACTGAATAAAGTCTGTTGCCACTGACAGCAGATACATACATTTTACATGAACAAGAATATTGAAAAGGAACACATGTCAGATGCTGGAATAAGCGTGTTGATAGCTAAAGCATGACAGACGACTAAAACTCTATAGGAATAAAATGACAGACAAACATACAGAACAACAAAACCACTTAAAAGTGAATCCACAGCACTTCCCATTCTAAAGATAACATGAACATGACACCGGAAATCCTTTAATACATGACATCTACAAGTAACTTAACCCTTTACTCCATTAGAGTAGACCAAGATCAGACAAATCCTATAGGAGCCATCTGATCAATGTACAGTGTCTGCCAGGCCAAGACTTCCTGTGTTCATGTCATTATAAAAATGAATCTAATTAATATTCATGACATCATTATTTCTTACATAAATATTCATGGAGTCAAGGGTTAAAGAGGCAATGCTTCAATTTGTGATCAACAGGGTAGTGAATCTTACTGGCGCTTGATCTGTGAAGACAGGAACTGGTGGTTCAGCCTCGTCATCCGTTTCTGAGTACTGTGCATCTTCTGGTTCCCCGTACATGTCTCCAACATCCTGGGTGGGGCTCTCCACTCTCTGTAACTTGTGAGCCAGTTTCTCCTGCTCCATTCTAACAGGCAAAACAATTCATTAGCTTGCAGCTTAACCTTAAAACCTGATAGAGTCACCCTTCGACATTTTCGCAAACAGAGTAGACCCAGATCAGACAGATCCTCTAGGAGTGGTTTGATGTAGGTCTGCTGTGTTTACTTAAATGGAATTATACCGACCTGATTCTAACAGTCATAGTCTCTGCAGAGGTCATATTTAACCCTTTCCTCCATAAATATGCCCTTCTACACCTATGGAGCAAATGCTGTATTTATCACAATGGTTTCAGTACTACACAATTACAACATTTTCCTTTTCTCTAGTAAATGCTCCTTTTTAGTAGATTTATTCAAAGAGGTTGAGTCTAAAAATAGCCTATGAGGGAATGGGTTAAATAATATTTGTGACATCATCACTTCTTTATGAATGTTCATCAAACAAACATACATATACAAACAAAGTTAGTATAGTGCAGGTATATATCGTCCCATCCAAATCGAAACCATTTGCAAACATTATCACCTATTGGCTTGCCAAGTATATTAAGTTGATGGTTACGTTAAATCTTTCTCTCATACAAACTTTTTTTCATGCATTTGCAAATAGAGTAGACAAAGATCAGACAACTCCTCTATATTGAAGTAAGAAATAATGACATCATGACTATTAATTAGATGAATTTTTATAATGGCATGTGAATATATCATTTCACATGAAGCAAACAAAGCAGACCTTGATCAGTTGGCTCTTATAGATGGCGTCTGATCCAGGTCTACTCCGTTTGCCATGCCGTTAAAAGGCAGATATATGGAGTAAAGGATTAAAACACAGCTTCTGATCAGGTTCAACAATGTTTATTACACAAGTCAGCCAAGCAGAATAGGCGCTGAGGGGTGGCAAACGGCGCAGAACCAGATCAGCCATATAACATTTTAAGTGTGGCATTTGATCTACACGGTTTACAAAGCCACAGGTTTGTTTTCATGGCTCATCTGATAATCTTTACCCTTTCCTCCATAGGATATTTTTAGACCCAACCTCTTTGAATAAATCTATCGAAAAGGAGCATTTACTAGAGAAAAGTAAAATTTTAGAATTTTGTAGTCGAAACCATTGTGATAAATAGAGCATTTGCTCCTATAGGAGCAAATGCTCTATTTATCACAATGGTTTCAAGAAGTGGTGTAGAAAGGCGTATTTATGGAGGAAAGGGTTAATGTTCTTAAAAGAATCAAAATATTCAGAACAATATGACTGCACTACACGTTTGTTATTTTATACCTGCCCATTGGATCATCCCACACAACATGTACAGACTGAGAGGGTGCTAAGTCGGCTGTGTTCTTTTCTTCAGGTTTATCTGAATTAGAAAATGACAAAGTGTAAATAGACCTTACTTCTGGGGAGAAACTAACAAATAACAAGAGCACCCCATCCAGGTGTCAACATTTGTCAGTTTTTTGTGACTGTGAACAAGTGTAGGAAGTTTCATAAGAAGTACAGTAAAACCTCTCTATAACAGCCACTAAATTACATCAAGTATTTTGTGTTAAAGGCAGGTGGCTGCTTAAAGCAAGGTGAAAGTAAACAACGCTCCTACAGGAGCGTTCTGTTGTACTTTCACTTTGCTTTAAGCAGCCACCTGCCCTAAATAGCAACTAATTAACATAATTTAATGGCCGTTATAGAGAGGTTTTACTGCAATAGCCAACTACGGTGATGCGGAGCTACAACTAAAGCCCATATTTTTCTCTGGGAAAAACAAATGAGTTATAAACCAACTAAATCCCTATATAATAACTATTAAATAAAGAAATATTTTTTTTAAAATACAGGTGGTAGATTAATGCAGACTGAAAGCAATGCAAAAAGCTCCTATAGCTTTCTGCATTGCTTTCATTCTGCATTATGCAATAATCTGCATACAAAATGCAAGAAGCTTCTTTTAAACAAGATAAACAAATGATGGAGAAGAGACCGCTAAAGTGGCTCCCTGCAAAAGCTTACCCTCGGATAAATTTCTGGAGCTGACAGAAGGTGAAGAATTTCTATGTTGTTCTGAAAATAAGCAAACAGCTTTAAGCTTTCACCTCATAAATAATTATGCAAGAAAGTATCATCATGAATATTTATTGACTTAAGTTTTATTATGGTACCTAAACATGGGAACTGTTGGCCATTAGAATCAGTTCTATCAAATTCCATTAGCAAACAGAGTAGATTCTGATAAGATGACTCCACAGTAGCTGTCTGTTCTTGGTCTTTTCTGTTTTCAACGGCATGAAAGGATGTCTCTATCAGGTAAACAGTTAAATCAGAGCAACAGATAAAGGCGTGTATTAAAATACTAAAATTGTCATTTCTCCACTAGTGCTAAAATCACGATTTCTCCACGGAACCCTGTTTTAACCACTCTTTAGAATCGTCACAGAGACAGTTCTAAAGAATGGTCACAAGATGGGGTTTGATGGACAAAGAAAGTCGATATACATTAAAATGTTTTAATTTACACATCTTACCCGGGCCTCTGGTTAAATGTTACAAAGAGACCACTCATTATTAGGATTAATTTTTCAGGAAAAATGCATCTGTACCAGTTAGATTAACATGAATTAAAATCCATGGAAATTCTTAAAACAATAATCTTTCATATTTTTGTAACAGATATATTTTTTCGTCAAGAAAAAATTTAATTTACCTACACTATGAGCTTGAAATTTCTTTAGAGAATCTAAAACTAGAACTGTTCCCATTGGAAATAAATGTGTCACACTATCAACATTCTACTAAATCCCAGAAATCTGTTTTCAATGAAATTTCAACTGTAAATCAGAATTAAGTTTACATAACTTGCTCACCTTGTGTTCTGCGCTTGGAGCCCGAGTTGGAGACCTCCTCTGGTGTTCCCACCTGGCCACTGCCTGTAGATGTAAGAGTACATAGGCTAATGAGACACTAAACCCTTTTCTTCATAGATACGCCTTTTCAAGCTTTTGCAAACAGAGAAGACTCAGATCTGACGATTCCTGCATAAGCCGTCTGATCACTGTCTGCTCTGTTTCCTTATAGTAACTACAGGTCTAATTCTATAGTTTCTGTTAGAGATGATGAGTCCAAACAGAGCTTTCTGTATGACTTTCACTCTGCATTAAGCTGCCACCTGCCTAAACGTATCTAAATTATTCTCTTCTAGAATTCCGGTTTAGAGGGGTTTTACTGTACCCTGAAATGTAATATCTGTTCATCACCCCAACATCTCTAAGGAAAGTCTTGAAATTAAATTGATACAAAATCCTCCAGACATAAGACAGCCACCATGATCTCCTTGTACTTACAATTAAGTCTCTTGCTCCTTCTTCTTTTCTTCCCTCTGGAAATAAGAAAACAAAACTCTGATGAAGGTGAGGAAAATTTTGCAAAGTAAATTAAATATATAAGTATTCCAATATCATCAACTATAATGTGTCCAAGGACAAAGATGACTGAGCAGCCATAGTTAAGTATGGCATATAACAAGTTTGACAGATGGGCAGATGAATGACAGAAAATCTAAATGCTCACCGTCGAAAGTTGATGTTATAAAATTCAAGACAAATATCAACATCTGATATTTCATTTTCAGCTTTCTATAAACTCTTTAACCCTTTACTTCATAAATATGCTTTTCTACGCTTTGCAAACAGAGTAGAACCAGATCAGACGGCTCCTGTAAGAGCTGTCTGCTCAGTTTGATTATGATATAATAAAGATGTTATTCTACAGTTTCTGCCATGACCAAATTTTCATGTGCCATTACACAGTTTAATTTAATTAATATTCATGATGTTATTAGTTCTTATATGAATATTCATAGAGTAAAGGGTAAAGCCTTTCCCTAATGAATATTTATGCATGATTTGAACACTTCATGAATATTTATCATAACTCAAATTTAATAAGGTAAACTTTTCCAGGTAATGTTTGCTTTGACAAAAGCTGTAGGATTGATCAGATCTATTTAATTTCATAAGCAAACAGAAGAGACCCTGATCAGACGGCATCTACAGGAGCCATCTAATCTGGGTCTACTCTGTTTGCAAAGGCATGAAAAGGAGTTTATATGAGGGAAAGAATATTATACAACTACAAGAGCTGATTAAAACAAGTATGCTCCATCATAGGCAGGCTTTTAACCCTTTCCCTTGTCTATATTTATTCCAAATTTAAATACCTACGGAATATTCATGGACAAAATAGTTATAATGCAATATGGAAGGTGGAACATTGTAGCCATTTCAGAAAGTAAAGAAACAGAATTTTCAAATTCAATTAGCAATCAGAGCAGACCCTTATCAGAAGGCTCCTACAGGAGCCATATGATCTGGGTCTACTCTGCAAATGTCATCAATAAAGCATTAAAATATAATTGCATTACTTTGCTTCAGCCATAATGTTTTCCAGTTGCCGCGACAAAACTTCTCTCATTTCCAAGGAGCCTCCAGTTTCGCTATCTCCATCCGATTTTCCTGCTGATTTCTGTAAACAAAGGATTTATATCTGGAAATCTATCACATGAAAATATGAAGCAGATATATATAATAGATCATTGATTTGATGTAAACTGGGTTTTGGCTGCTTAACCCATTCCCTCCTATTGATGCCTTTTGATGCATTTGCAAACAGAGTAGAAGCCATCTGATCATCAAGGTCTGCTGTTTGCTTAGGGAATAATATAGATCTACAGTTTCTGCCAAGGCCAAAAATTCTGACATTATAAAATTAAGCTAAATAAAAAAAAAATTAACATGAATATTCATAAAGTAAAGGATATACAAAGCTGTGACAGAACATGAGCACGGCATCTTGGTGTCAACACTAATCTGTTTGAGTGTGATGGTGAACAATTGTGTGAAGTTTCATAAAATTTGCATGAAAAATAAAGATGTAATAGCCAACATTAAAGTTTCCTGACAACAACTACCACGACAATGACAATGCGGACGCTGGAGTTACGACAATAGCTGATGTATTTTTCTTCTGAAAACAGACAAGTTAAATATGACAATTTTACTAATTGGGCAAAATGAATGCAAGGACCATGCAATTACATGTTTTCCTTCCATTTCATACAAAGGAATTAAAAATAGGTAAATTCAGGAATTTTATCTCCGATTTTCTCTACAGGTAGCAATGCTTACTATACTAACTTCATGTATTAATTTTTTGCATTTGTCATTTTTATCTCAAACAATTGACAAAGGATTGTGAATCATTTAACCCTTTACTCCATAATACTTTCTATGACTTTGCAAACAGAGCAGGCCCAGATCAGAGTCTGCACTGTTTGCTTATGAAATAGCACAGATATGATTCTATAGTTTCAGCCATGGCCAAATATTTATGTGTTTATGTGCCATTATAAAAATAAATTTAATCAATATTCATGTAATTAATTCTTTCATAAATACTCATGTATAAATGAATTGACTTTACCTCTTTGTCATCATCCGATGAGTTTTTGTTTGGACTCCTCAGACTCTTGACAGTTACTTTAGAGTTACTTCCCTTGGACCCTTGTGTGTCACTATCAGTTTTGCTGGTTCCCGCTGCTTTGTGAGTTACAGGAGTGCTTGCTGGTGCCTCCTGCTGAGAATTCACTCTGTCACGCATGTTCCTACGTGTACTACGAGGGGTGCGCAATGGTGTACGCTTGGTTGACAGTGACTAAAAAAGACCGTTGATAGTCTTTAGTTAATAATAAGTTTAACCATTTCAACACTAAATATTCCTTGTCTGCATAAAATATCAGCTGCTAAAATTCTCAAAGAGTATTTTTTTCCATTCATTTCTTTTCAGAAAACAGTGTCTCAGGGTCAAACGGTTTGGATCCTAATGAGATATCAAGTGTCTCATAGGTCCCCAAGCCTTTCTGCAATGGTCATCACAAATTTCTCCAAGTATTGAAAGATTTACTTTAATCCTATATTTTGCAATGTCATAAAAATGCCTTTGCTTATGAAATTATAATAGATCTGACTCTACAGTTTCTACCAATACCAAAAATCTGTGTGTACATATGCCATTATAAAATTTAAGCTTATAAACACTCATGATATCATTATTTCTTACATGGACATTCAAAAGGGGGGAAAGCGTTTATATGAGGGAAGAGGTTAAGTACATTTAGAGAACTACTCACCAGCTGCAGATTGGGGTTGAAAGTGTGTGGAAAGAGAGACTCGTCCACTCTGGCATTCTGTTCTTTACACTGCAATGCAAATACAATCTACCATATCTTTCAGCACAATAGCAAAGTCCAAAAGGTATTAAAAAGAAAACACAGAAAATGTTCATAATCTTTCACAGATCAATGCTGACACTGAAAGTGGAATTAGCCAACACCTTTAAAATAATATACCCTGAATATATAGGAAAGTCTTTCATCTAAAATTTCAGAATGTTGCAAGGGGTAAATAGTAAGTTATTTAATTTTGTTAAAAAAAAATAATTCCATACATAAATTTTATGGGACTTTGACCACCTTACTTAAGCGGTCAATTTGGCCACTTCTCTTGACTGGCCGCTTAACACAGGTTTTACTGTATATTGAAAAAAAAAAACCCCCAAAAAAACCCAACTCGTCAATGTTCTGAAAGAAAGTTCTTTCAGTTATCTCTGATGACTTGATACAAGTCTGTCCATGTAAATGAGAGACAAGATTTAGACATACATACCATTTGTAGCCAGTGTGGGGAGACAATCATGAGACCTTGACTTTTAGCCATCTTGAAATCCTTTGCAGTGTCATTCTGCCGCCCCTGAAAATGTGTTACAGACATAAAGGTGTGTATCCAAATACTAAAATTGCCATTTCTTCACGAAACCCTATACTGTGACCACTCTTTAGAATCGTCTCAAAGAGACGATTCTAAAGAGTGGTCATAATAGGGTTTGGTGGAAAAATAAAGGAGCTTTTCTTGAAAATGTTTGCATGTACACATCTTATCTGAACCTCCGTGTTATTGCTTTACTTGATTATCTCCCTTTTTGTGCTTTAGAAAACAGAGTAGACCTAGATCACTGTCACTGTCTGCTAAATTTGCTTATAAGTCATAGATTTGATTCTTTACTGATTGCCATAACAAAACAAGATGTGTTTGTGAAACACTATGCCCCTGATATGACCTTTGACCCTGAAGGATGACTGTGACATGTCACCTCTCAAAATGTGCAGCTTGAAGAGATACAGATGCATGCCAAATATCAAGTCTGTATCTCTACTGGTTTAAACAAGAGTACCGCATACGGTACATAATACGCCCACATGCAAACTTTCACTGATTCAACATGCCTTATAAGTGTTGACATTTTCTAATCTGTGCTTCAGATCTTTATTTTCATATTAAGGTGATACTATTTTTAAAAAAAAATGAAGTGAATATCTTATTAAATAAAAAAGTTACAGCTAATCCTCCTTTTTGCAGATTTTTGTAAAGTGCAACGGCCATAACTCTGTAAAGACAAACTGAATGAACCTCAAAATAAACTCAGCTTCAAATTTTGTTGCTTAAAACATTTGTGTTCAGTTTCATTTATATCATTTTCATAGTTTTCCCAGAAAACTAAAAGTTGACCGACTAACAAAGCAACGAACACACTAAGTTCAAGAATAGAATAGAATAAAATGACATATCAAAACCCCCGCAATATATGTGAAAATTCACATTAAGGTTTAACCATATAAAAAAATTGAAGTAAATATCATTTCAAATGAAAAAGTTATGGCCATCCTCATATTTGCATAGATTTGCATTATTTTTTTAAGTGCAAGGGCCATAACTCCAAAACAACAAATCAAATGATCCCCAGAATTGGCTTCAGGTCTTGATGCATTAAACATGTGTATGAAGTTTCATTAATATCTGTCAAACAGTTTTGCCAGAAAACAGCGGACAAACTATTTGCATAAATTTGCAATTTTTTTAAGTAAAAGGGCAATAACTCCGAAACGAAAAATCAAGTAAACCTCAAAATCTATTCAGCGTCAGATCTTGATGCATTAAACATTTTTGTGAAGTTTCAATAATATCTCTCAAACAGTTTTCCCAGAAAACAGCGGACAAACTATTTGCATTATTTTTTAAGGACAAGGGCCATAACTCTGAAACAAAAAATCAAATGATCCTCAGAATCAATTCAGTTTCAGATCTTGAGGCATTAAATATTTGTGTGAAGTTTCATTAATATCTCTCAAATAGTTTTCCCAGAAAACAGCGGACAAACTATTTGCATATTTTTAAGGACAAGGGCCATAACTCTGAAACGAAAAATCAAATGAACCTCAGAATCAACTCAGCTTCAGATCTTGATGCATTTAACATTTGTGTGAAGTTTCATTAATATCCCTCAAATAGTTTTCCCAGAAAACAGCGGACAAACTATTTGCATGTATTTGCATTATTTTTTAAGTAAAAGGGCCATAGCTCCAAAACGACAAATAAAATGAACCTCAGATTCGTCTCAGCTTCAGATCTTGATGCATTTAATATTTGTGTGAAGTTTCATTAATATCTCTCAAATAGTTTTCCCAGAAAACAGCGGACAAACTATTTGCATATTTTTTAAGGACAAGGGCCATAACTCTGAAATGAAAAATCAAATGGACCTCAGAATCAACTCAGCTTCAGATCTTGATGCATTTAACATTTGTGTGAAGTTTCATTAATATCTGTCAAATAGTTTTCCCAGAAAACAGCGGACAAACAAAATGTTGACGGACGAACGAACGAACGAACGAACGAACGAACGAACGGACGGACGGACGGACTGACAGGGCCACGACAATATACGACCACCTTTATTAGGTGGGCGTATAAAAAAGTAGTTGGACACTCATTTTGAACTCCTGACCCCACCCAATTTTATTAACCCATTCCCTTATATAAACCTGTTTTTGTGCATTTGCAAACAGAGTATGCCCAGATCAGACGGCTCCTATAGGAGCCGTCTGATCAGGGTCTGCTTTGTTTGCTAATGGTATTTGAAAAGATCTGTTTCTTTTCTTTATTAAATAGCTACAATGTTCCACCTTCCATATTCCATTATACAAAACTTTCTGTCCAAGAATATTCAGTAGGCATTGAAATAAACATAGATCAAGGAAAGGGTTAACCCATTCCCTCATATTGATGCCTCTATTGAGGTAATGAGTTAATATGTACATACCTGGAATATAAAGTGTGTACAGGAGCTGTCGGTGCTCCAACGATAATCTGCACCTAGTGACATGGCAATCTCGTTCAGCTCTGTTTGGTCCTTGCCAAGCTTCTTACCCACTGTTATCACCACTCCCTTCAGTACCGTGGAACTTTGCTGTTAAGCATGAGAGAGAATATTTGGTCACTTGTAAAGAATTATTTTTATCTGCCATTCAATTTTAGTATAAATCCTTTACTTGCAAGAGCGCCCCAGCAACTGGTGGTGTGAAGAAACCTCACAGATACAGGCCAGGAACTGTCGCCCTGAGTGAGATCAGGCATTACCAGAAGGGCATTCAGTTGCTCATCAGGAAGCTGCCCTTCCAGCGTCTGGTCCATGAGATTGCCAAGGACTTCAAGACGCATTAAACCTAGCACTGCCATTTTTGCCATGATGTATGGTCTTGTAATTTCAATCAATTTCTTTAACACTTTATTCAATAAATACATTTTTCTATGCCTTTGCAAACAGAACAGACCCTAAATATGATCATATTAATTTGATAACTGATATGAAATATAATCTAAAACAAGAGCCGTGTACGGCGCCAACGCTCTTCTGATTTGGTGCTTGTCCACTGCATACAGTTCTCCCCAAAGAGATCTACCAACTTATGACGTTTCATGTTGATACCTCTTATACTTTTTGATTAATCAGCTACATTAAAGTTTTTGCATGCCAACAACGCCGCCAACCGATGATCTCAATAGCTCGATCTTTTCTTTGAAACAGACGAGCTAATAAAAATAAATTCCCTAATTACTCTAAGTCTTCTATTTCCCCCATCTCCACTCTCTACCAGTTTGTAAAGCTTTAAATTAGACTGGCATAGTAGCAAATCGTGTAGACCCTGCTCAAACGACTCTTGAAGGGGCGGTTTGATAGTCTGCACTACTTGCTTAAGGTTAACTGTCCTAGTACTTTGGGCAATAAGGGTATAGTTTTTCTCCCTAAGGGACTACAGCTTTTCTAGCTCTAGACACACAATTCAACTGTTTACCGTCTCCAGTTTTTTCTCCTTAGCCAACAGTACTGTCCGTGAGGCCTTCTCAAGCATCTTGTCATACAGCTCATCTAGTGGCTGAAAGTTTGAAACATGATACAAAATAACCTTTTGTATGTTTGGAAGAAACTGGCCCTGAGGTTATAAAACTTTATGCTTGAGTCCCTAATTTGAAAATAAAACTCATAAAATAAAGCCATGAGGTTACAAAATGTTTGCTTGAGTCTGAGATCATTCTCAAGCATCTGATTGGTCAGGTTTTGAGATCAGATACTTGAGAATGATCTCAGACTCAGAAGTTTAATAACCTTGAACCCTGTTTTATTCAACTACTTACTCAAATATGCAGAATTAGTGTGTAGCTTTAACATTGATATAAAGTTGCGAAGTTTGATACTCAAAACCTTTGCATTTTGTGTTTAACCTTTTCCATTTTGAATATTCCTGTAATAGGAATTAATAACATCATGAATATTTATTAGCTCATTTTTTATAAATGCATATGTACACTGTCAAAGGATATTTTTGTACTGATAGAAACTGCAGTCAGATCTATATAATTCCATAAGCAAATAGAGCAGACCCTGATCAGATGGCTCCTACAGAAGCATTCTGATCTTGGTCTGCTTTGTTTGCAAAGGCATAAAAGGCGTTTATATGAAGGAATGGGTTAAGAACCTGATACAGATCAAAGTATTTTGAGTCTTAATAGGTCATTTTCAATTTTTCAAAGGTCTTTATTATTTCCTACAAGCATGCCCAAGGCTACTTCCATAACATACCAAGCTCTCCCTCCTCTTAGCTTTGGCTGCCCTCACATCTTCTGGTGTATCGAAGGCCTTCATCAACTCCTGACAGAGAAACAATACTTTCCTCATTATAAAACAACATAATACAGACATCCAGATAAGATATGTTAATAAAAGCATTTTCAAGAATGACTCTTTTATTTCATCACCAAACCCTATGTTGTGACCACTCTTTAGAATCATCTCGAAGAGATGATTCTAAAGAGTGGTCACAACATAGAGTATGATGGAGAAATGACACTTTTAAGTATTTGAGTATGCCCACAAAGAAACTGTTGTCTACTGCAATTCTGACAGACAGATTTTCTATTTATATAACACTTTTATTTCTCTCCAAGCCATCTGCATTATGCTGAGATACTTAATTACTTGGCATGTCATCTGGATCCAAACTTTTTACTTAGGTAATCTCAAATTTGCAGACAGCTGACATCTCAGTTGTACTAATATTTAATCCATTCCCATGTATTGACATCTGTTGATCAATGCCTTTGTAAAAGTCACTTTTTGAAACCACTTACCTCTGTATCAAACCTTGGGTGGTATCTCACATTGGGGTTCAGGAACTTGCTGGGTGTGTCCTTGTCTGTTGTCTTCCCATCATGTTTCCTAAGCTCCTGATAAAAAAGGCAATTTATAATAAGCCATTACTCCATGAATATTCATGAAAGAAATGATGATATCATGAATATTAAATAGATTAAGCAAACAGCAGACCTTGATCAGACGGCTCCTACAGGAGCTGTCTGATCTGGATCTACTCTGTTTGCAAAGGCGTAGAAAGGCTATTTATGGAGTAAAGGGTTAATTCTTCCATGTAATTGTAAACCTTACTACACAGACAAGACAGGGCTGGGATTTGTACACAGTTATGGCTCTCAAATTTGAGCCGGCATTGTTTAGAGTGTATGATGGGTCATCTGCAGTCTATTTGCACATGCATTAGAAACCTCAATGCATCTGATTCCCAGACAGGATGCGTAAATTAAAACATTTTCATGAATAACTCCTTTATTTCTCCATCAAATTGTAAGTTATAACCATTCTTTAACCTTTTCCTTCATATAAAAGTTAAAGTTAAGTTATAACCACTCTTTAACCCTTTCCTTCACATAAATGCTTTTTCACGCATGTAACAAACAGTAAACCCAGATCAGACGGCTCCTTTTTGCAAAGGTGTTAAGACATATCTATGGAGTATGGGGTTAGACAAAAATGACTACGGAGTTTCTCCGAGTTGCCATTGCAGAAAGATTTCACTACAACTCGATAATAAAGAGTGTCTGTAGTTGCCTTGCACAATCAAAAATACAACAAACTGCAAAATTTTGTCGTTTTCTGGTTTACCTTGATTCTGTTCTGTACAGGGGTTACTACTGCTGCTAAATTCTCTTTCTGGCTGGTGTGGGTATCTATGGTAACCGTTTCCTCTTCCACCCTCCTCCTCTCCTCTTCTCGCCAGTTATGTCTGACAGGAGGCATAGCCAGTAGCTTGTCTTTCACACCTGAAGCAAAAAATGTTTGCAAATGCGTCTCATCAGGATACAACCCGTCTCTGAGGTTATAAAGCTTTTTGCTGGAGTCTGAGATCATTCTCAAGCATCTGATTGGTCAGATTCTGACCAATCAGATACTTGAGAATGATCTCAGACTCAGAATTTTTATAAAGAAGTTGTAAAAAAACTACATATCCCGTGCAACTTCGCTGTGTGGGTTTTGTGATGCTGATATGATTCCATAATGTCCGACACTGTTCCCTTGTTGATAGTATTGTTTGTAAGATTGGTTATAGCTATTATCATTTAACCCTTTACATGCAGGAAACAAATATATCAGTCATTTGAAAACGGTGAAGACTATTCATAGTAGCTGGAGTCAAATATAACTCAGTATACACAGGGTGAAAAGAATATTGGGGAAGAAAAATGAGGCTTACTTAATGCTGTAACAGCTGGAGAGCCAGTCTCCTGACGTCTTTGCTCAACCCTCTTTAAAACTGAAACAGAAAATAACAAGAGTGCCAAAATGTCACAATATACGCCCGTCAAATGTCTGGAAGTTGAAAGGTCATTACTCCATATCAGGTGGCATAAAGTAAGGGGAGATAATAATGGAGTGTCAAGGGCAATTTTGCTATTTATCAACCTTGTCTGAGACATTATGGTAACATACATGCTGACCAAATTCGAAAAGGATTGGATTACGATTGTTTGAGTTAGACAGCGGACTAGCAAAAGTTTACCAAAATTCATATAGTAAGGGGAGATCATTCTTGAGTGTCAGAGACAATCTTGCTGGCTATCGAACTTGACTGTGACATTATGGTAATATTCATGTTGACCAAATTTGAAAAGGAAGACGGGCGTATAAAAAGTATTTCTCTGTACAGTTTGCATCTCAGAAATGATACACACAGTAGAATCCCTCTAAAGTGACAGCTCATTGAATGAACTTGGATGTCTTTTAACAGCAGGTGGCTGCTTAATGCACCTGAAGAAAGTAATGCGGAATTCCTATAGGAGCTTTCTGCATAACTTCCATTATGCATTTAGCTACCACCTGCCTCATTGACTAAGAATTATACCTCTTTTTGTAGGTTGCATTAATAGGGGTTTTACTGCAGTCATTATTTTTTTCTGAATTAACCTATTCTCTCCTACTGATATATTTTGATGCCTTTGTAAAAATCATTTTTTGAGACCTCTGTGATAATATAAGTTAAAACCATTGCAACAATTGATCACGATTAGACATAGTCTAGAAACTTACATCTTGTAAGTGGAGGAGTATCTGATTTCTGAACCTCTTTCTTTATCCCCCGTGCCAAAGTTTTATCAGGAACAGTAACTCCTGGGAGCCTCTTGCTAGGAGTGGGTTCTTGTTTATCTTGTTTTACAACAATAGGTGGTGTTTCGTCGTCATCATCATCATCCTCTACCACAACTGGCTCTTCAGTTTTATCTTTTTCCTCCACTTCTCCCTGAGTGTTCATCTCAGCTAGAAGAGCCTCAGTGTCCCCTGTTGCTGAGAAGTCCTGATTGTCTAGTTTTGACTTACTGTTATTGCTCCTATCAGGTTTCTCCATATCATTATCCTCTACAGCTTCATGTGGATCGGACACATCAATATCAGAGTTAGTTTTAGCACCATTTTGATCTTGCTCACTAAGAGACTTGTTTTTATCACTAGAAGCATCTTTATCACAAAGGTCAGTTTGAGCATTTGCTTGCTCTGTGTCACTGGATGCTTGCACTTGTTCCCTATTAACAGACACTGATGTGTTCTGTTTTTTAGCACTATTGTTTTGAACACGACTGGTGGTGGTGGAAGTATTGTTATCATTTGAGCAGATCTCTGTTTGGTTCTCCGTTTGTTCAGCTTGAGGTTCATTGTCTATCAAGTATTTATCCTCTGGTTCCCTCTTTCCCGACTTTGCACAGTCCAACACCCAACTGTGAAAACAACAATAAAAACATCACTCATTACACAGATAAAAGATGTGCAAAGAAATATTTCAATACTTACTGAACATTCATGGACAAAATAGTTATAATGAAATATGTAAGTTGGAACACTGTAGCCACTTTAGAAACTACAGAAACAGAACTATCAAATTCCATTGGCAAACAAAGCAGACCCAGATCAGATGGTTACTACAGGAGCAAGGTTTTACCTGACGCAAGATCCTGATTTCTAATACACACAGGACATAGCTTCGTACTCCCAAAAATTAAATGCATCCAGCAGAACTCGTAAAATTCCCAAATTGTTTGATCCGAATTCTGTGTTCCAAATGGTTATTTTATCACCACTTATTACTATTTGTCAATTTCAAAAATGTTCAACAAGATAAAAAACAGAAAATATTAGAGTCAAATGCATTAGCTGCTCATTAATTTTGACTTTATAAATTTTTTAACCAATGTCAAAAGTTTTCTTTTTCATAAGCCATTATAAATATGAATGATATTCATATATACATTATTTCTTACATAGAGTAAAGGGTTAAGCAACCAACTGTAAGAAAAACATAGAATAAGCCATCAATTAACCCTTTCCTTCATATAAATGCCTTTGGGAACAGATTAGTAGCCGTCTAATCAGGGTCTGCTGTTTATAATTGATCTAACTCTACAGTTTCTACAAATACCAAAAATTCATATATACATGTGCCATTATAAAACTTCAGCTAATAAATATTCATGATGTCATTTTTTCTTACATGAATATTCAACAGGGAAATGATTAATTAGCATTACAAAGGGTTACATGGTGGTCATTGCACAGAGGATATTAATCCATTGCTCCATATGAATGCTTTTCATGCCTTTGCAAACAGAGTAAACCCAGATCAGATGGCTCTTGTAGGAGCCATCTGATCAGGGTCTGCTCTGTTTGCTTATGAAATAACAGATCTGATTCAATAGTTTCTGCCATGGTAGAAAAATCTCTGTTCATGATGTTTATATAGATCACTGGGCCATCTAGTGCTCAAAGGAAAATATAATACACACAATTGACAGGAGGCCATGACATGCAAGCTATAACTCACAGTTTGGACAAGGCTGGAATGTTCCATTTCTTGGCAGCAACATACTTGGACCCTTCTGGAGCGTTGACAATCAGATGGGAACTCGGTATCAAGCCATTCTTAGCCCGTCTGACAAAGTAGTCCTGAGTCCTATAATGTAAAAGGCAGATGATTTAAACCCCACAAATGTGAGAAACATGTTTACTGCCATTTGCAAACAGTGTATATCCAGATCAACGGGCTCCTAGAGAAGCACTCTTATTGTATTGTCTGCATTTAATGAATGAGATTAACCCTTCCCTTAACCCTTTCTCTTATATAAACGTGTTTTCACACATTTGCAAACAGAGTAGACCCAGATCAGACGGCTCCTAGAAGGTCTGCTCTGTTTGCTAATAGAATTTGATAGATCAGTTTCTTTTGCTTCTAAAACGGCTACAGAATTCTGACTTCCATATTTCATTATAACTATTTTGTCCATAAATATTCAATTAGGTATTGAAATTAGGAACAAACGTAGATCTAACAGGGTAATGGGTAATGGTTAAAATAAACACCTTTTCACACATTTTTAATTACCACTTGCCTTAAAGACGAAGATTTTGAATTCTTGACATTTTTTTTTAACTTGGCCGCTGTAGGAGCTATCTCATCAGAATATGTTTTTTGCTTAATTAATTATAAAAGATCTGACACTACAGCTTCTACCAATACCTAAACATCCTCTGTACATATGCCATTATAAAAATTTAGCTAATAAATATTCATGTCGTCAGTATTTCTAACATGAATATTCAACAGGGAAAGGTTAAAATACTAAATAATTAGGCATTCATTAGTATCCAAACTGTAAGAACAATTTATATAACCCTTTACTCCATAAATACGCCTTTCTATGCCTTTGCAAACAGAGCAGACCCAGATCAGACAGCTCCTGTAGGAGACTTTTTATTAGGAGCTGTCTGATCAGGGTCTGCTGTTTGCTTAATGAAACAATATAGATCTAATATTCTACAGTTTTCTGTCATGGCCAACATTTGATGTGTTCATATACTATTAAGAAAATGCATCTAGTTAATATTCATGATGTCATTATTTCGTACAAGATTTTTCATGGAGGAAAGGGTTAAACTTAGAGTAGATTTTAGAAGAAAACAAACAGATCTTACTTTGCTCCTAACACTTCTGCTATATGCATGAGACAGTCTCTCTCCGTGCCAGCATAACCACTGAAAAACAGTAACATACACAAAGTGAACTTCAAAACATAAATAATAGAACAAGACACATTTGTAAAACAGGTATGCACTACACATGCAGACTTCCATCTTCTGCAATTTAGTATTAAAAACATACCACTATAAACATTTCACTTATCAACCATGTCCATCTGGACCATTTTTTCCCCCCCAAGTCAATTTGAAATAATGATCTATAATTCAATCCCTTCATTGCCATGAAGACGGGTCTGTGATATCATATACAAAATACTGTAGATCCAAATGGGACAAGGAGGAAATCTGCGTCTCATCAAGATCTAAACTGTTTGACACTATCTATCTTTTTTTAACATAGGAATTAAAGAAATGCTCAATCTAAAACTTGAAGCAGATGAAAATGTGTCCAGCAGACGACAGTGCTGGCACTGAAATTTGTTAAGCAATATTCATAATGAGCATTCTTAGAAAGCATGATTTGAAGATTTAATGTCTGCTAGTAATAAACATAACACTTTAACCTAATCACTTGCTGCATCCAGCAAGAATATTGGTAGGTAGATTTTACTCCCTTGATGGAAATTTGGGCAAATATTCTCTTGTCATAAGTTAATTATTTCTTACATGAATATTCAACAGGGAGAGTGTTAAACAGCAGTTTATTTCAACAAGACTGCTTAGATTATTTTTGTAAGGAATAGTGATGTCATGAATATTATTAAGATGAATATAAGCACAGAAATTTCGATAAAGAGGTGACCTTCTGTACATAACCCTTACCTTCATGTAAACTCCTTTTCATGTATTTGCATACAGAGTAGACTCAGATCAGATAGCTTGAATAGGAGCCGTCTGATCAGGGTCTGGTTTGTTTGCTTTTGACATGATGTAGATAGGATTCTAGTTTGTACCTTGACCCAAAAATCCTGTTAATCTAATTAATATTCATGATGTCATTATTTCTTTCATGAATATTCAAGGAGTAAAGGGTTAAACAGGAGACTTCCTGTATATAACGCACATTATCATTATATAATTATACAGAGTATTGTCAACCTTACCTTATGGAGAGAACACAATCTTTCAAGGGAAACTTGTCCACCTGTATCTCTATAGGGGCAAACAAGGGGTTTGCATGGATATCTAAAAGATTGTCCTGCTCTATACACATTTGCTAGAAAATACACAAAACCAATTTAATAGCACAACAAACTATGTTAACCCTGAATCTCATACTGACACCTTTTTGCACCTTTGCAAACAGAGTAGACCCAGATCAGATAACTCCTGTCGGAGATGTCTGGATCAGGGTCTGCTCTGCTTGCTTATAAAATAAAATAGATCTATTTCTACAGCTTCTGCCATAGTAAAAATTCATTATCAAACTTCAGCTAATTAACAACCATGATTCGAACAGCCATTATTTCTGACATGAATATTCATGGTTTCTTTGTTTGTATCGGGGCATAACAGCAAACAGAGTAGATCCAGATCATACTACTCCTGTAAGTCTTCTGATCAAAATTGCTTTATCTGCTTAGGGAATTATAACAACCTGATTCTACAGTCCCTGTCAAGGCAAAGAAAATCAAAGTTCTATTATAGCAAATTAATCTTATTAATATTCATGATGTCATTGTCTCTTAAATGAATATTCATGGTGGAAACGGTTAACTAACAAGGTTTTGCTTTCTACAAGGAAATGAACGTAAAGTAGAGCTTCTATAAGGCAAACAATTAATGAATATACAATGGTCTCCTTTAAAGCAAGCAGATGCATTTTGAATGCGAACACACATACACACACTGTCATTTGCAAACAGTGTAGACCCTAATCAGAGGACTCCAACAGGAACCCTATGATTAGGATCAGCACTGTTTGTCACTCAAAATCCTTTTATAGTAAGTTTAAGCCTTTCAAACTGAGTAGATTCAATAGTTAATCAATGATGGGCTATTCCACTCTGAAAAATTAGGGTTGAAAGGGTAAAGCCACTTGTCTAAAAGATGCAGAATATAAATCTTTGAGTGGTCATTGTAGACAGATTTCACACGTTTGATGGTCAGCTTATTATTTCGACCATGATGACAAGAAAATATGGAAAATATGGAAAATATAGAAAATCAAAAACATTTACCAGCCAAGTGTTGGTGACAATATCTTTCACTGTTTTATCAACAGGATATCCATCTACTGGAACTATAGCGAAGTCTGGTATACGACGAGCGTTCTGTTTCAACACCTGACCTGTAAACAAATCACGACTTGTATCTCATTCACAACAAACACAAAACATCCTTTTGATCATTTACTCCATAAATACGCCTTTCTACACCTTTGCAAACAGAGTAGATCCAGATCATATGGCTACTGTAGAAGCCGTCTGATCTGGGTCTACTCTCTTTACTTATCATATAATAAAGATATGCTGCTACAGATTCTGCCATGACCAACAAGAGATGTCACAGTCACGTGACAAAAGCCCCCAAAAATTGTACCCTGTGACTTGACCTTTGACCCATGGACCAGGGAGTTGACACAGTGTCTTTGTGTGGTGAACATTTGTGCCAGGTTCCTTTGAAATCCATTCACAGATAAACAAGTAATTGTACCCTGTGACCTTGACCTTTGACATATGGACAAGGGAGCTGAACGCGAAACATCGTCTTTGTCTGGTGAACATCTGTGCCAAGTTATATTGAAATCCATTTAAGATAAAGATGTTACAGACCAGACACGAAATTTGCGACAAAGTAATTGTATTCTGTGACCTTGACCTTTGACCCATGGACCAGAGAGTTGAAAGCGACACATCATCTTTGTCTGGTGAACATTTGTGCCAAATCATATTGAAATCCATTGATATATAAAGAAGTTACAGACCGGACACGAAATTTGTAACAAAGTAATTGTACCCTGTGACCTTGACCTTTGACCTATGGACCTGGGAGTTGAAAGCGACACATCATCTTTGTGTGGTGAACATTTGTGCCTAGTTATATTGAAATCCATTGATAGATAAAGATGTTACAGGCCGGACACGAAATTTGTTACATAAAGATGTTACAGACCCGACACGAAATTTGTTACAAAGTTATTTACCCTGTGACCTTGACCTTTGACCCATGGACCTGGGAGTTGAACGCGACACATCGTCTTTGTGTGGTGAACATTTGTGGCAAGTTATATTGAAATCCATTGATAGATAAAGAAGTTACAGGCCGGACACGAAATGTTTTACAAAGTTATTTTACCCTGTGACCTTGAACTTTGACCCATGGACCTGGGAGTTGAACGCGACACATCGTCTTTGTGTGGTGAACATTTGTGCCAAATCATATTGAAATCCATTGATAGATGAAGAAATTACAGACCGGACACGAAATTTGTGACAAAGTAATTGTATTCTGTGACCTTGACCTTTGACCCATGGACCAGGGAGTTGAAAGCGACACATCATCTTTGTCTGGTGAACATTTGTGCCAAATCATATTGATATCCATTGATATATAAAGAAGTTACAGACCGGACACGAAATTTGTGACAAAGTAATTGTACCCTGTGACCTTGACCTTTGACCTATGGACCTGGGAGTTGAAAGCGACACATCGTCTTCGTGTGGTGAACATTTGTGCCAAGTTATATTGAAATCCATTGATAGATAAAGATGTTACAGACCAGACACGAAATTTGTTACGAAGTTATTTTACCCTGTGACCTTGACCTTTGACCCATGGACCAGAGAGTTGAAAGCGACACATCATCTTTGTCTGGTGAACATTTGTGCCAAATCATATTGAAATCCATTGATATATAAAGAAGTTACAGACCGGACACGAAATTTGTAACAAAGTAATTGTACCCTGTGACCTTGACCTTTGACCTATGGACCTGGGAGTTGAAAGCGACACATCATCTTTGTTCGGTGAACATTTGTGCCTAGTTATATTGAAATCCACTGATAGATAAAGATGTTACAGACCGGACACGAAATTTGTTACATAAAGATGTTACAGACCCGACACGAAATTTGTTACAAAGTTATTTACCCTGTGACCTTGACCTTTGACCCATGGACCTGGGAGTTGAACGCGACACATCGTCTTTGTGTGGTGAACATTTGTGGCAAGTTATATTGAAATCCATTGATAGATAAAGAAGTTACAGGCCGGACACGAAATGTTTTACAAAGTTATTTTACCCTGTGACCTTGAACTTTGACCCATGGACCTGGGAGTTGAACGCGACACATCGTCTTTGTGTGGCGAACATTTGTGCCAAATTATATTGAAATCCATTGATAGATGAAGAAGTTACAGACCGGACACGAAATTTGTGACAAAGTAATTGTATTCTGTGACCTTGACCTTTGACCCATGGACCAGGGAGTTGAAAGCGACACATCATCTTTGTCTGGTGAACATTTGTGCCAAATCATATTGATATCCATTGATATATAAAGAAGTTACAGACCGGACACGAAATTTGTGACAAAGTAATTGTACCCTGTGACCTTGACCTTTGACCTATGGACCTGGGAGTTGAAAGCGACACATCGTCTTCGTGTGGTGAACATTTGTGCCAAGTTATATTGAAATCCATTGATAGATAAAGATGTTACAGACCGGACACGAAATTTGTTACGAAGTTATTTTACCCTGTGACCTTGACCTTTGACCCATGGACCTGGGAGTTGAACGCGACACATCGTCTTTGTGTGGTGAACATTTGTGCCAAGTTATATTGAAATCCATTGATAGATAAAGAAGTTACAGGCCGGACACGAAATTTGTTACAAAGTAATTGTACCCTGTGACCTTGACCTTTGACCCATGGACCTGGGAGTTGAACGCGACACATCGTCTTTGTGTGGCGAACATTTGTGGCAAGTTATATTGAAATCCATTGATAGATGAAGAAGTTACAGACCGGACACGAATTTGGGACGGATGGAAGGACAGACGGACAGACGGACGGACGGACAGACGGACACACTAACAAATGGGTAGTTGTGTGACTTTTTCCTTTGATCTTTTCTTGTGGGACTAGTCCCACAAGTAAAACGTATTTTTGGCTCTAACTTTGGAATAGAATGATCTGGAAGCTAACCCTAACCCTAACCCTATGTCCCACAACTGGCCAGGTTAATGTCACAAGAAATGGCCAGGTTAATGTCACAAGAGATGGCCAGGTTAATGACTTTACTTGTGCGACTAGTTAGAAAAAGTCACACAACTACCCATTGGTGAGTGCGGACGGACGGACAGACGGACAGACAGAGGGACAGACGGAAGGACGGACAATGCGATTACTATATGCCCGCCTTTGGGGGCATAAAAATTCCTGTAGCCATGTGCTATCATAAAAAATATTTTAATATTCATGATACCATTACAATTTACATGAATATTCATAGAGTCAAACGTACACAGCAAAGAGTCTACACTAAAGTCAAAGCATTTGAGGAAAGTACTCTAATTCTCTACTACTTTAACTTCATGAAAGAAACCATATAGTGGTTATCTGGTCATTACCCATCTCTCGACCAAGTTCACCAACCTTATGCAAATCCCCATTTCTGTATCAAGAGGCTCAATTTAGTTATTGACTGAAAACCATTGCTTAACTCATTTACTTTTAGATATTTGTAACCTGGAATGTATTTTATTCAAAGACAGTCATAAATATTGTTTGCAGATTGAACCATCAGATAAAATTCTGCTGTTATCTCACCTCCATTTTCAGTGACAAACATGGTCAATTCAGGTACATGTTCCTCTTCAAATCCATAGAAAACGAATGTTTTTCCACCAAATATACCCTGGCCTGGCGCGATAGCTATCAAAAATAGCCAAAAAACAAAATTACTTTTTGCTCTTTTTTTTCCTTTTTTTTTAAAAATATTTCACTGACTGGTGAATCATTGCTAACACATAACTAACCCACAGTTTGGTATCTACAACACATTCGTTAACTATGTTTACATTCACTTCTATTTTGATATAAAACAAATAAATTTATATTAATGGTATAGATATAAAACACAGTCCATTCATTAACCATTCAAAAGTTACAATTAACCCATCAGTGAAATACTGTATTCTCCCTAATAAATGCCCCACTTGGATAAACTATTACATAAAGAAATATAGGGTTTTACAAATACAGGTGGTAGCTGAATGCAGAGTGAAAACAATGTAGAAAGTGACCCTAGGATTTTTTTGCATTGCTTTCACTTTTCATTATTAAGCAACCACCTGTGTATAAAATGCGAGAAGCTCCTTGTAAAAAATATAATGCCCGGGAGCTTTTATTTGAGATAATACAGTAATCAATTATTAACATCCCTTTGAACTACAAATTTAAGTACCAAACTTTTTCTACACCATTTACTTAACCCTCTCTCTCACTCATCATAAACGCCTTTTCACTCACTTGCAAACACAATAGACCCAGAAAAGACAGCTCCTGTAGGCTCAGGGTCGATTCTGTTTGCTTATGACACGATATAGATCTAAATCTACAGTTTCTGTCAAAGCAAATATTTCCCTTGAAAAGCTTACATAATTAAAGAAATTTAGTGAGCAAGCTCACATACCCCATGCCGCCACATTGTCAGAGAAAAAAGTGGTTCTCCATGACAGATTCCTCTGAAAATCAAACTCATCCAAGCTTTTATTCATGACAATTCTTCAAACAAATTTGGGAAAAACTAGAACTATCACTAAAGGTGATGAATACCCCCACACGGCAGCCTTGATTGCAAATCCAAGTTTTGAACATGTAGAGAAAAATTCTGTAATTTATGCCAAGTATCAAGTGAATCAGGTTGAAATTGAAGGAGGAGTTCAAAGTACAAGATTTTGCCTGCCAATTTCAAGGCCAAAGGTCAAGGTCAAGGTCACAAAGACCTGAAATTTATGTCTTGCACATCTACTACTTCTGAGTAACATTTATGCCAAGTATCAAGTAAATTAGGTTGAAAGTGAAGGAGGAGTTCAAAGTACAAGATTTTGCCAGCCTATATCAAGACCAATTTCAAGGCCAAAGGTCAAGGCCACAGAGATTTTTAATTTGTGTCTTGCACATCTACTACTCCTGAGTAACATTTATGCCAAGTATCAAGTGAATCAGGTTGAAAGTTAAGGACGAGTTCAAAGTACAAGATTCTGCCTGCCAATTTCAAGACCAATTTCAAGACCAACGGTCAAGGTCACAGAGACCTGAAATTTGTGTCTTGCACATCTACTACTCCTGAGTAACATTTATGCCAAGTATCAAGTGAATCAGGTTGAAAGTGACGGAGGAGTTCAAAGTACAAGATTTTGTCTGCAAATTTCAAGACCAATTTCAAGGCCAAACCTCAAGGTCAAGGTCACAGAGACCTGAAATTTGTGTCTTGCACATCTACTGCTCCTGAGTAACATTTATGCCAAGTATCAAGTGAATCAGGTTGAAAGTGAAGGAGGAGTTCAAAGTACAAGATTTTGCCAGCCTATATCAAGACCAATTTCAAGGCCAAAGGTCAAGGCCACAGAGATTTTTAATTTGTGTCTTGCACATCTACTACTCCTGAGTAACATTTATGCCAAGTATCAAGTGAATCAGGTTGAAAGTTAAGGACGAGTTCAAAGTACAAGATTCTGCCTGCCAATTTCAAGACCAATTTCAAGACCAACGGTCAAGGTCACAGAGACCTGAAATTTGTGTCTTGCACATCTACTACTCCTGAGTAACATTTATGCCAAGTATCAAGTGAATCAGGTTGAAATTGAAGGAGGAGTTCAAAGTACAAGATTTTGTCTGCAAATTTCAAGACCAATTTCAAGGCCAAACCTCAAGGTCAAGGTCACAGAGACCTGAAATTTGTGTCTTGCACATCTACTGCTCCTGAGTAACATTTATGCCAAGTATCAAGTGAATCAGGTTGAAAGTGAAGGAGGAGTTCAAAGTACAAGATTTTGCCTGCCAATTTCAATACCAATTTCAAGGCCAAACCTCAAGGTCAAGGTCACAGAGACCTGAAATTTGTGTCTTACACATCTACTACTCCTGAGTAACATTTATGCCAAGTATCAAGTGAATCAGGTTGAAATTGAAGGAGGAGTTCAAAGTACAAGATTTTGCCTGCCAATTTCAAGACCAAAGGTCAAGGTCAAGGTCACAGAGACCTGAATTTTGTGTCTTGCACATCTACTACTCCTGAGTAACATTTATGCCAAGTATCAAATGAATCAGGTTGAAATTGAAGGAGGAGTTCAAAGTACAAGATTTTGTCTGCCAATTTCAAGACCAATTTCAAGGCCAAAGGTCAAGGTCAAGGTCACAGAGACCTGAAATGTGTGTCTTGCACATCTACTACTCCTGAGTAACATTTATGCCAAGTATCAAGTGAATCAGGTTTAAAGTGAAGGAGGAGTTCGCCGTACAAGATTTTGCCTGCCAATTTCAAGACCAATTTCAAGGCCAAAAGTCAAGGTCAAGGTCACAGAGACCTGAAATTTGTGTCTTGCACATCTACTACTCCTGAGTAACATTTATGCAAAGTATCAAGTGAATCAGGTTGAATGTGAAGGAGGAGTTCAAAGTACAAGCTTTTGCCAGCCAATTTCAAGACCATTTTCAAGGCCAAAGGTCAAGGTCAAGGTCACAGAGACCTGAAATTTGTGTCTTGCACATCTACTACTCCTGATTAACAATCATGCCAAGTGTCAAGTGAATCGGGTTGAAACTGAAGGAGGAGTTCGCCGTACAAGATTTTGCAGACAGACCGACCGCCGGACCGACCGACCGACCGACAGGCTGATTCCAGTATACCCCCCTCAAACTCTGTTTGTGGGGGTATAATTAGTCAAGTAATGAAAGTGCTAGATGAGCAACAAAGTATGGACGAACAGACTGACGGACAGACAACAGGTTTAAAACTATATACCCTTTGCAACTTTGTTGTGTGGGGTAAAATAAAAATTCTGCTAATATTGATGATGTCATTGTTTGTTTCTTGCATGAATACTGAACAAGGAATGTGTTTAATTTAACCCTTTCCCTGTTCTATGTTTATAACAAATTTCAATACCTACTGAATATTCATGGACAAAAAGGTTATGAAATATGGAAGATGGAGCATTGTAGCCATTTTAGAAACTAAAAACACAGATCTTTGAAACTCTATTAGCAAACAGAGTAGACCCAGATCAGACGGCTCCTCTAGGAGCCGTCTGATCTGGGTCTTCTCTGTTTGCAGATGCGTGAAAATGCGTTTAACAGTGAAAGGGTTAACAGTGAAAGTACCTGTTGTATTATTTGGATCCTGAGTGCAGTCATCATCATCAAGGTTTTGAGGAGCTACAGTTGTATCATTGCCAGATTTGGTGACCTCTGAAATGTAAAAAATGCAATTGTTATATGGCAAGCGTCACAATAACAAGAGTGTTCAAACGAAGACTTGTATCACTTTAAGGCAGATGTATTATGAAATTAAGTGACAAAGAAGTGATGACAATCGCTCACCTGATTACCATAGATTTAAGATTATAGCCGGATAGCCCCTGGGTGGGGCCAATATTGACCTAAGGGACAATATTTGAACAATGTTGATAGTGGATCATGAGCAGTGGTTCTGGAGAACAAGATTTTCTAAGATTTAGGATATTGATTTATCAAGACAATCATTCTGACCAATGTAGATTGGGCTAAAAAATGTGCCCTCTTGAGAGATTTTTCTAAGATTTGACCTAGTGACCTACTTTTTGATCCCATCTCACTCATGATCAAACTCATCCTTGATATCACCAAGACAAACATTCTGAACAAGTTTGAGGAAGATTGGGCTAAAACTGTGGCCGCTGGAGTGGAAACAAGATTTTTCTAAGACATGACCCAGTGATCTACTTTCTGACCCACTTTTAAACTCGTTAAAGATTTTATCAAGACAATCATTCTGACCAAGTTTCATGAAGATTGGACTAAAATTGTGACCACTAGAGTGTTCACAAGCAAATTGTTGATGACGGACATTCAAGTCTCCCAAAAGCTCACCCTGAGCTGTGCTCAGGTGAGCTAAAAAGACAGAGGACAGACTACGGAGTCATCTCTAAGGGTCATAATGCCAAAGCAAGTGCCATAAAAGGTCGAGCAAGACCCCAGATGTTCTGTGCACAGAACAAATTGCATTGTTTCGTGCACAGGGTGAACTTTTGGGAGACTTGAATGTCCGTCGTCAACAATTTGCTTGTGAACACTCTAGTGATCTGTTTCTATACTTTCTAATATGGCTACAATGTTCAACCTTCAGTATTTCATTATAGCTATTTTGTCCAAGAATATTCAGTAGGTATTGAAATTGTAGTAAACATAGAACAGGGAAAGGGTTAAGAGGTATCAACATGAGACCTCATAGGTTGGTAGATCTCTTTGAAAAGAAGTGTATACAGTGGACGAGAACAAAATCAGACGAACGTTGCTGTATAGATAAACAATAGAAGATTTTGATTAAATACTAACTCGCACATTATCTTCAAAACAGACAAACTAAAAACATTTATGACCAAATACATTAGCTTCCACATCATCTTTTGTCATAACAGAATAAAACGGTATAAGAAATAAAACTTCTTATGTTGACAATTTCAATTCAATGAATTCACTCTAATGCCAACTCTCACTGTATTCAAATTAAAGTAAGAGTGCTTAATTGACAAAATACAACCATAGTATGGTAAAGTTTCTTGAAATGTTCAACATATGAAAGACAAGATGGTTGAAAGCTTCATGAAATACTTTGTATATGGAATGATTCCGAATGTACCCTCATCTCCCTACACATGTGAATAAGATATTATTCCTATGATATACTCTTGCAGATTATAAAAAGTTTTATATTTTGAAAAATATCTGTGCAATAAAACTTGGCAGAAAAAAGTCTCCAAGTACAGACTACCTATCATTATACAACAGATAAATGTGCATACTCAAGTACTAAAATCATCATTTCTCAACCATATCCTATGTAGTGACCTGTCTTTAGAATCATCTCTATGACGATTATAAAGAGTGGTCACAACATATGGTTTGATGGAGAAATAAAGAAGTTATTCTTGAACATGTTCTAATTTAACCCTTCACTTGCTAATCGAGTCAATATACGTACCTGTAAATAGTGAAGACCCAGATGAGACAGCTCCTGCAGGAGCTGTCTCATCAGGGTCTGCACTATTTACAAGTTGACTGTGTAACCAGTGCACTCCACAGCAATGATTGCACAGCGAAATACTTGTACACAGTGAAGATATATGTAAATATACAACAGGGCATGGGTAAAGAAGGAGAAATGTATTTTTAAATTCAGCAAGCGAAGGGTTAAACATCTTATCTGGACCTCTGTGTCATAGTCTGTTCTTCCTTCTAAGTCATTCTCTTACCTGTGTCTTGCTGGGCTCCTGTCATGTACTGGCTCATGATGTCTTCAACGTCATCTCCTCCTTCATTTACTGGGGCGACATCTGATTCTCGAGAGGTAGATGGTCTGGGTTCATCTTTCTTAGCAATGCTTTTCCTTGAGGCTCTGTAATAGTACATTAACCCTTTACTCCATAAATACGCCTTTTTCGTCTTTGCAAGGAGAGTAGACACGGATCAGACAGCTCCTACAGGAGCCATCTGATCAGTGTCTGATCAATTTGCTCAAAGAGTAGTATAGATCTTAATCTGTTATTTTGTCATGGTTAAACTTTCCTGTGTCAACATGTAATTATCAAAAACAGTTTATATTTGATATTCATGATTTATTAAATAAATATTCATTGAATAAAGGGTTAAGTGATCATTCATTTATTGAACCCTTTCCCTGTTTAACATTCGTGTCAGAATTTACTTTTCAATGATTTTGTTAGTTTTGACAAAAATGGTAGAATTAGATCTAGATCATGCCTAAAGCAAATGAAAATGACTGATCAGACGGCTCCTATTTTTTTTATCTGGGTCTGCACTATTTATTCAAATGCAGTTTGACCAGGGTATGACCAATTTATTCAAAGACAGTTTGACCTGGGTCTGCACTATTTATTCAATTGCAGTTTGATCTATTAGCCTTCAGCATCATTTTATTCCAGGTCTGCACTATTTATCAAAATGTAGTTTGACCGGGACGTGTTTGCACCATTCATTAAGGGGCAGTTTGATCTAATTTGAACTATTCGCCTTCACGACAGTTTGATCTGGGTCTGCACTATTTTTTTTTCATGCAGTTAGGTCCGTGTCTGCAATATTTGCCCAGGTTTGCACTGTTTGTCATGTTACGCTTTTCTTTTAAAATCCATTAATATTCACGATATGCTTGACCTGTATGAGTTATAAGTTACTGCTTTAACCCTTTCCTTCATATAAACATATTTTCACACATTTGCAAACAAGAGTAGATTCGGATCAGACAACTCCTATATGATCAGGGTCTGCTCTGTTTGCTAATTGAGTTTAAAAGATGTTTCTTTACTTTCTAAAATGACTACAATGTTCCATCTTCCATTAAAATTATTTTGTCCATTTTGAATATTCAGTAGGTGTAGAAATTTGAAATAAACATAGAACAGGGATTGGATTAACTACAAACTCACCTCTTTGGCGTGCCTGGGTCCTTGGGACAGAGATCAGAGATGGTATATGGAGATTCATCCACTGTGGTTTCCTGTTGGTAGCATTCTACCAGCCACTGGCTCGTCACTACATTAGGTCTAAGAACAGATTATCAATGAGAAAAAAACAAATCTTCAAACACCAGCCATTCAAATTATACCAATATCAAATATTCAAAGATGAATGATGCACTAACGTTGGGTAAGACTTTTTCTCCATAGATACACCTTTTAAAACCCTTACAAACAGAGAAGAGCCAGATCAGACAGCTCCTATAGGAGCCTTCTGGTCAGGGTTGTCCCTGAGCGCTTATGAAATAATAAAGATTTGATTCAACAGTTTCTGTTATGGGTAAAAATTCCTATGTTCGTATATTATTATAATTATTCAGTTACTATTCATAGCATCATTATTTCTTACATGAATATTCATGGAGTAAAGGGTTAAGTACTTCAAAAGCAATCATAAGTTCCTTTTTCAAACGCCACAAAATTTTGCTTAACAAAATTATTCCCAAAGGTTATGAATCAGCAGCTAATTGGTGACATACTTCAGAGGAAACAAAATCCCCGAGATTTCCATGAAATAATTTCAAATTTCCCGACACTTTATATTGCTACATTTGGTCAAATTTTAAGCAATATTTTTAAAGGAAGCTTAACCATTTAACTCTGAATTATCAGAGTCGAAATCTGTAGTCCATTCACTTGCTAAAGGATTTTGCATGACAAATAGTGCATACCCTGATCAGAGGTCTCCTCTAGGAGATCTCTAATCTGGGTCTACACTGTTTGCAAATAACAGTACATGCGTCTCCCAGGTTGAAAGGGTTAAAATATATGCCCTTGAATCTCATTACAGTCAAACCTGTCTTATGTGACCTTCAGTGGGAGAAAACCAAGAGGGTCACATAAGACAGGTAGTCACATAAGACAGTCATGCAGTTTTTTCTCCAAATTTTATAACTTCATTTCAGTGGTTCTATATTATAAAAGCGAACATAAATATGCGTGTCTTTGGAAGAAATACACATAAATGGAATAGATGTTACTTGTTCTAAATAATAGTAATAACCTTGGACATTTAATATTTGATAATTTTATATACAGTGAAAGCTGTGAAAACTGGACCCCTTCGGGGACAGATCGATCGTCCGGTTTTCAGGTGTCCGTTTTTGTCAGATTCGAAATTTGCCGAGAAAACCAGCAAAAGGTGTGTGCACTGTTCAGTTTTAATTCACTCATCCTTATGAGTTTCCTTATGTGAAATAAGATGTAACAAATATTTGACTGATCTTAATTACGACAAAAGCAAGAGGAGAATTTTTTTGTAAAAAAAAGAGAAAGAAAGAATGAACTGGACAAATATTCTATACTGACTTTTGGTGTTGCGTATGTATTCCTCAATTCAATTCCGTGGACATTATAATAAATACATGAGTGTGAGTGTTTAATTCAAGTCCAGCATCACATACACATCTGTAAACGTGTAACCCATCTTGTTTGATTTTTTTTTCACTCGTGTTACAAATAGGTGTGGTGTTTCTCGCCAGGCATCAATGACACTTTTAAATAAAATGGATTTTTAATTGTTTTTGATTAATAGCAAAAGTTGTGGTATGTCGTAATTTGTTCCGAGATCAATGCAGGTAAGATTAAACAAATCACCTCTAGACAAGATAATGACCCGCAATTACAGGGTCGCTACAAACAGGCACAGTAATTAGCGGATTCGGATTTCGGGAGCGGCGATTTACGGTCGTTAGTCAGGTAACACAGGCAGGTCGCTATCCCCAGTCTCAATAAATAGGAAAATGCATTGGGAGGAAATATTAGGGTCACATAAGACAGGAAGTCGCTATTAAGGGACGGTCGCTGAGACAGTTTTGACTGTATTTTGAAATTCCCTGACAATCTGACAATTCCCTATATTTTCAAAATTCACAGAACTTAAAAAATCAATTTCACCATCTTTTCCCTGACGTGTGGCAACCCTGTAAATGTCTAGGAATCTGTGTTTTAACCCTTTCCTTTCGTATATATGCCTTTTCATGCCTCTGGAAACAGAGTAATACCAGATCAGAAGGCTCTGAGCAAGGTCTGTTTGGTTTGCTTATGTAAATAAACTGTATATAAATCTGATTCTTCAGTTTCTGTAATGGCTAAACTTTCCTGTCTTCATATACCATTATAAAAATTGAGCTACTTAATATGCATGGTGGCATTATATCTTACATGAATAGTCATGAAGGATAGTGTTAAATAAAGTCTGAGTTTAACCCTTTCCTTCATATAAACCCTTTTCACACATTTCCAAACAGAGTAGATCCAGATCAGATGGCTCCTATAGGAGCCATCTGATCATGGTCTGCTCTGCCAATAGAATTCGATAGACCTGTTTCTTTACTTTCTAAAATTGCTACAATGTTTCACCTTTCATATTTCCTTACAAATATTTTGCCCATAAATATTCAGTAGGTATTGAAATTTGGAATAAACATAGAATAGAAAAAGGGTTAACCTTTACATATTTTTGAGTATCTTTTTTACTATCTAAATTTCTAAGCTATTATAAATCTAAATTCGACATATCTGCCAGATACCTGTTATAAAAGGTCATGTAAAATACATGAGATTTTTTCAAAACAAACGCCAGAAATAATTCATGGATTTTATGTCCGAAATGTTTCATGATCTTTCCTCAGTATTTGATACTAGACCCCTATGACAGTGTGGACAGGAGGGATTCAACAAAATATTGGAAGAGAAAGAAACAGAGAGCAGACAAGTAAGAGAGAGCAATGTGTTATACATACCTGTTATTAAGAGCTTTCATTTGTGAGATGTCACTTGGAATTCTTTCTCCAACAATAATATGTGTGAGATTTTCAGAAATCTTGTTAAACCTGTAAAAGAATCAGTAAAACATACAATACACTGGAAACCTGGCTATGAGACACTGTACTCTCACACCCTCCCACTAACCCACATGTCCATGTGACTTTGTAGGTATAACCTAAAACGAGGACCATAACTCTAGTGTTACTGAGAGCAGGTCATAACTACATGAGACGTCTGATCTGGGTCTACTCTGATTGCAAATGCGTTAAACAGAGCATCTATGGAGTAAAGGGATAAAATGACTCATATTAAAATGTCGTCCTTACCTTTTTTGAACAAGAAAGATTAATATGTACATGTATTCACAAGACCTTCCTTTTCCATAAAATGTTAGCATCTCGATCTACAGTAAAATCTAAATCATGTGTTAAAATTATTATCAATGACGGTCTGAAAGACAGGTGACAGCTTAATGCAGGGTAAAAGTCATGCAAAAAGCTCCTGAAGGAGCTTTCTGCATGACTTTCATCCTGTATTAAGCAGCCACCTGTCTATGAAGAGCCAAATTCTTCTTTTACTAAAATTCTGATTTAGAGGTGGTTTAATGTACATTTACAGCAATCAGCTCCCAAGCATTAGTGATATAAAGACACCTACCTAGTGCCTCCACCATTGTTAACAATCTTCCTTAGTCTCTCTAACGGTGCACCACGGAACCCACTGAGGTATACCTGAAGGCAAATCACCAAAAATATCATAAACTTTTCATATTTATATGTTGGTTACCTAACATTTTCATATGCTAATAGAATTTGAAAAGTCTGTTTCTTTACTTTCTGAAATGGCTACAACGTTCCACTTTTCATATTTCATCATAACTATTTTGTTTATGAATATTCAGTAGGTATTGAAATTTGGAATAAACATAGAACAGGGAAAGGGTTACTTAAGAATAGCTTCTTTATTTCTCCAACAAACCCCACATTGTGCCCACTCTTTAAAATTGTCTCTTCGAGATGCAAATGCTTGTCTGTCGTGAAAATAATTTTTTAAAGGGCCATAACCCTTTAAATATGTAAAACTGACAGACAAATTGCAAATTGCAAGTTGTTGTAAGTGAAGTTGAACACTAGTGTAAAGATTGATAATAACCTTTAGCCTGCTGAGCAAATACTTTTACATAATGTTTCACCTACATTTTCAAAATTCAAGTTATTTTAATAAATTTGTCTACCAAAATGCAATCAGGGTGTCAAACAATTTGGATCCTGATGAGATGCCGAGCTACTCAGCGTCTTATCTGGATCCAAACTGTTTGTATATAGGTAACCATACATACATCCATAGCAGGCTAAAGGTTAATAGATGTACTGATTTAAAACTATGACAAAAAAATTGAAGTTTTTTGCACACTGATAATATTATAGACACCAAAGCTAAGGCAACACCTCGACTTTCTTCAAAAGAACAGACAAGCTATTAATGCAACTTTCAATGCCCCTTACCACTAAATTGGGGCATAAAACTGGATAAGTCTGTTTAACAAGATCTACAGCCGGACCAAGCCTACCTTGATGCCATCTAGGAAAAGTTCCTGTGGTTGTTTCTGCAGATCTAGCCCCTCTGTCGGGTCAGGCTCTGATATGTGAGTGGCATTAGCCGTCATGTTTGTCATGTTGGTAACATTAGAGGCCACTGTCTCGTTCACATTCACCATAGAAATCATTGAGATATTACTGATGTCATTAATTCCACCTGTAGAAAGTACAAAACATCAATCTTACACTTTGAACAACTACGGTGAAATCCCAATAGTTCAAACACTAAAACATGTTACTATCATTATCGATCTTTAACACAGGTGGCAGCTTAATGCAGGGTGAAAGTCATGCAGAAAGCTCCTCTATGAGTTTTCTGCATGACTTTTACCTTGCATTAAGCAGCCACCTGCCTACAAAGACATAAATCCTTCATTGCTTAAATTTTGTAGTATCGAGTTTGTACTGTAGTATATTTCGTCTGAAATAGTCATTGGTTAAACCCTTTCCCTGTTGAATATTCATGCAAGAGATAATAACGGCATATGTACACAGGATATTTCGTATTAGTAGAAACTATAAAGTCAGGTCTATCATAATTTCATAAGAAAACAGAGCAGATCCTTAACAGACTGCTCCTAAAGGAGCTATCATATCTGAGTCTACTTAGTTTGTAAAGGCGTGATTAAGCATTTATATGAAGGAAAGAGTTCAGTTCTAAAAATACATTTTCTTGCATTTCTTTTTACCAAAATATATTTAAATATATCACCTTCGGCTTCCTAAAGATATAAGATTTGGAAACAGTTTTGATCCCGATGAGATATCAAAATCTCATTTGGATCTTGCCAATTGCAAACATCATCACCAATTAAACTTTATATATACGTAGAGTAAGAAAGGAGTTTTTAACCTTTCCCTCATATAAACGTGTTTTCATGTATTTGCAAAGAGAGTAGACCCTGAGCAGACGGCTCCTACAGGAGCCGTCTGATCAGGGTCTGCTCTGTTTGTGTTTTTGACATGATATAGATCTGATTTTAGTTTTTGCCAAGGCAAAGAATTTCACGGAAAAGTTTTCATTATAAAAATTATATATAAAAAATATTATTTCTTACATGAATACTGAACAAGAAAAAGGGTTACATGCAAAAATCTAAGAACCAAAGTTTTATTGAGCCGGTAAAGCCATTTTGCTCATTTCAACAACTTTAATCTGTATTTACTGATGGGGAAACTAATATACTGGTAAGAAATTTAAACATAGCTTTAGATTTAGATGAAAGGCATACTGTTCAATTAATATATTTTTCTTCTCTGCTAAACTCTATCTTGCTATTACTCATTAGAACAGACTCAGACAGGCACTTCAAATGAGTACCACCATGATGAGGATTTGGCAGAGAAATAATTAAATATCTATTATAGGTTTTCTAATACAACTATCATGAGCTCTATATTCAGGCTACATAACCGGACCTGCCATGCTTGTCCTCTCTGGTGTCGAAGTTTTCATGTTCCCTTTCTGGTCCCCCTGTGTTGCTGTAAGGGCATATTCAGCTTCATCTTGACAAAACCCCTTCTCTATGGAGTCATACAACCACTCCGAGCGCACTATGAAGATCTGCCACTTTAATGCAAAAAAGTACTTCTGTCCTGAAAAAACAAAATTCAATATGATCATTAACCCATTCTCTCATATTGACACCTTTTGACACTTCTGTAAAAGTCACTTTTCAAAACCATTGTTTTACCAATACCTAAAAATCCTACGTACATACGCTATTACAGTCGAGCTTCGATAGTTGAGATCGCACAATTTTAACCTTGTGACAGTGCTTGAGCATGTGAATTTCATCTCCTAGATAGTGGAAGGGTATTACAATATAAAATTGTATTCATGATGTTATTATTTCTTACATATTTTTTAACATAGTCCATCCATATGATATAGCCAAACTATTCTTCTCTATTACCTTTTGGCTCATTTATTATCAGGTGGGTACACTCTTTCACTTTCATCTCTCCAGAATATGTGCCTCCTGCAAAAGTAAACCAAAAGCCTTGAATGTAGCATGTTAACTCAATATGACTATGCATGTTAACTCAATATAACTATGCAGCAAATTACCCCACAGTATAAAACAAGAGGGCCATGATGGCCCTAAATCGCTCACCTGGTTACTATAGACATATGCATACACTGTATTTCTATGTAAAAATAAGTAAGCTTCAGATTGGGGCCAATATGAAACCAAGGGCCATAATTTTAGGCCTTGAGTTTCAAATTTGAACAATCTAAATAAAGGAACATTAGATGATGTTTCATATAAATTTCAAAGTTCCGGGCCTTACAATTTCACAGGAGATTTTAAAGATTTTCCTATGAAAAACTGATAAGCCAGGGGCGGGGCCAATTTGGTCCAGGGGTCATAATTTGAACAATTTGGGTAGAAAACCATTAGATGATAATAAATACTAAATTTCAAAGGTCTAGGCCTTAAAGTTTAGGAGAAGATTTTTAAAGATTTTCCAATGAAAAACTGATAAGCCTGGGGGGCCGGGGCCATTTTTGGTCCGGGGGTCATAGTTTGAACAATCTTTGTAGAGGACCATTAGACGATGCTACATACCAAATATCAAAGGTCTAGGCCTTACGGTTTCAGAGAAGAAGCTTTTTATGAAAAACTGATAAGCCCCCCAGGCGGGGCCATTTTGTTCAAGGGGTCATAATTTGAACAATCTTTGTAGAGGACAAATAGATGATGCTACATACCAAATATCAAATGTCTAGGCCTTACGGTTTCAGAGAAGAAGATTTTTAAAGATTTTCCTATGAAAAACTGATAAGCCCCGGGGCGGGCCATATTTGGTCCAGGGGTCATAATTTAAACAATCTTTGTAGAGGAACATTAGATAATGCTACATACCAAATATCAATGGTCTAGGCCTTACAGTTTCAGAGAAGAAGATTTTTAAAGATTTTCCTATGAAAAGCTGATAAGCCCCGGGGCGGGGCCATTTTTGGCCCGGGGTCATAATTTGAACAATTTTGGTAGAGGACCATTAGATGATGCTACATACTAAATATTAAAGGTCTAGGCCTTACAGTTTCTGAGAAGAAGATTTTTAAAGATTTTCCTATGAAAAACTGATAAGCCCTTGGGCGGGGCCATTTTTGGTCCGGGGGTCATAATTTAAACAATCTTTGCAGAGGACCATTAGATAATGCTACATACCAAATATCAAATGTCTAGGCCTTACGGTTTCAGAGTAGAAGATTTTTAAAGATTTTCCTATGAAAAACTGATAAGCCCCGGGGCGGGGCCATTTTTGGCCCGGGGGTCATAATTTGAACAATCTTGGTAGAGGACCATTAGATGATGTTACATACTAAATACCAAAGGTCTAGGCCTTACGGTTTCTGAGAAGAAGATTTTTTAAAGATTTTCCTAAGAAAAACTGATAAGCCCCGGGGCGGGGCCATTTTTGGTCCGGGGGACTTAATTTGAACAATCTTTGTAGAGGTCCATTAGATAATGCTACATACCAAATATCAAATGTCTAGGCCTTACGGTTTCTGAGAAGAAGATTTTTAAAGATTTTCCTATGAAAAAATGATAAGCCCCGGGGCGGGGCCATTTTTGGCCCGGGGGTCATAATTTGAACAATCTTGGTAGAGGACCGTTAGATGATGCTACATACTAAATCTCAAAGGTCTAGGCCTTACGATTTCTGAGAAGAAGATTTTTAAAGATTTTCCTATGAAAAACTGATAAGCCCCGGGGGCGGGGCCATTTTTGGTCCGGGGGTCATAATTTGAACAATCTTTGTAGAGGACCATTAGATAATGCTACATACCAAATATCAAATGTCTAGGCCTTACGGTTTCAGAGAAGAAGATTTTTAAAGATTTTCCTATGAAAAACTGATAAGCCCCAGGGCGGGGCCATTTTTGGCCCAGGGGTCATAATTTGAACAATCTTGGTAGAGGACCATTAGATGATGTTACATACTAAATACCAAATGTCTAGGCCTTACGGTTTCTGAGAAGAAGATTTTTAAAGATTTTCCTATGAAAAACTGATAAGCCCCGGGGCGGGGCCATTTTTGGTCCGGGGGTCATAATTTGAACAATCTTTGTAGAGGACCATTAGATGATGCTACATACCAAATATCAAAGGTCTAGGCCTTACGGTTTCAGAGGAGAAGATTTTTAAAGATTTTCCAAAGAAAAACTGATAAGCCCCAGGGCGGGGCCATTTTTGGTCCGGGGGACATAATTTGAACAATCTTTGTAGAGGACCATTAGATGATTCTACATACCAAATATCAAAGCTCTAGGCTTTGTGGTTTCAGAGAAGAAGATGTTTAAGTAAATTGTTGACGACGCACATACGCACATACGCACGACGCACACCGCACGACGCCGGACGCCGGACACTGCCCCCTCACAATACCTCACCTGGCACTTTGTGCCAGGTGAGCTAAAAAGGTCTGCTCAATTTTGGATCTGTTCAATTTTGACATCCAATTCAATTAGCCTTTTCCTCAATACAAACACCTTTTCAAACCTTTGCAAACAGAGAAGAGTCAGATCAGGAGGCTCCTGTAGGAGCGATCTGGTCAAGGTCTGCTCTGTTTGCTTATCAAATTATAATAAATCACTGATTCTACAGTTTCTACTACTACCAAATAATCCTGTGTACATATGTCATTATAAAAGTTCTGCGAGTAAATATTCATGACGTCGTTATTTCTTATATGAATATTCAACAAAGAAATCGTTAACCCTTTCCCTGTTCTATGTTTATTTCAATTTCAATACCTACTGAATATTTATGAAATATTGAAGGTGGAATACTGTGGTCATTTTAGAAACTTAAGAAACAGATCTATCACATTCCATTACCAAACAGAGCAGACCCTGATCAGACGGCTCCTATAGGAGCCGTCTGATCCAGGTCTACTCTGTTTGCAAATGCGTGAAAACATGTTTATCTGAGGGAAATGGTTATGGTTTAGACAACACAGTCAAATCCGACTCACCTTCTTTTTCAATTAGTCTCTGTGCCTCCTTTCTATCCTTGGAGCCAAGTCCTGACACTGTGACATTACGGCCAAGGAAGATCGGACACTTGTGTTCCTGGAATTGTTCATCTAGTCCATGGACAGCGCTAAAATGTGAGGGAATAAAAAGAGAAATGATAGCATGGTCATTCAGCATCTTTATGGTTTGTAATCATTATACACATTACCTTCATAGCTCTCATGTACACTTAACCCTTTCCTTCATATAAATGCTTTTTCAAGCCTTTGCAAACAGAGAAGACCCAGATCAGACGAGGCTCTCCAGTTGGAGCCTTCTGATATGGGTCTGCTCTGTTTGCTTATTACATTATTACAGTCCTGACTCTTCAGTTACTACCCATACCAAAAATTCATGTGTACATATGCAATTATATAAATTCAGCTAATAAATATTCATAATCATTAATGCCATTAATTCGTACACGAATATTCAACAGGGTTAAGTAATTTACACATGTCATAAAATAATACTGGAGTTGTCAAGTTAATGCTAGAGTTGTCAAGATAATGCTAGAGTTGTCACCATGAAACTACAGCTGTAAATCCTTTACCTAATTAATATTCATGTAAAATACATTATACTGGCAGTATGAATATCAATTAGTATGAATATCAATTAGCATAAACTTTAGCTTGTTGAACAAATCATTTTTCTCAATTTTTCACTCACTACAATTTTCAAAATATAATCCGTTTGTCTATCAAAATGCAATCAAGGTGTCAAATACTACAAATAGTCTGGATCCTGATGAGACATTCAGTTACTCGGCTTCTCATTAGAATCTAAACTATTTGCAAAGGCAATCTTAGATCAGCTGGCAGCAGGCTAAAAGTTTAATAATGGCATTCTGAACAAGAGAATTTTTGACCATGCTAGAAACTCTAGAATCAGATCTATAAAAGTTTATAAGCAATAAGAACAGACCCTGATTAGATGGCTCCTACAGGCAATCAATGACAATCTGGACAATGCAAGAGATATTTTTGTCGGAAAGGCCAAATGCTTACTTGAGTTTGGATTTATCCCAGACTGCCTCTATCCACTTTGGTGTCATGATCTGTTTACCACAGCTGGCTGCAACCTGTAATTACCATGAATAACATCGATGAAGCTAGCTTTTAAAACTCTTCTACCATCACAAAGTTCAACTAATTTTTTCTCTTATAAAACCTCTAAAAAAAATCCTTTAACCCCTTCCTTCATACAAAAGCCTTTTCACATGTTCGCAAACAGAGAAGGCCCAGATCAGACAACTTCTACAGCAGCCATCTGATCAGGGTCTACTCTGTTTGCTTTTCACATGATATAGATCTGATTCTACAGTTTTTGTCAAATTAAAAAAAAGTCCTTTAAAAGTTTAAATTATAAAAATTCAGTTTATAAATATTCATGACATCATTATTTTTTACATGAATACTGAACAGGGCAAGGGTTAATGTCAAATATGGAAAAAAAAAAATCTCTTCATCAAGATAAGAATGTATTGTGTGTCACCTACTTGCAGATTTATAACAAAGGCTTGGAAGAATTTTAAGAAAAAGCATGAGATGTTATGACTTCTGAGTCTTCTGGCTTCAAGGGCAACACAAACACTAGCCAAGTCAGGTGGGGTCATCACAGTTCACCATCACAGTCCAATCAATATAGCCATGCATACGCACCAGGTACTTTTTGCTGCCCACACTGCCAGCTACCAGGTGTGTCACATCCTCTGTGAAGTTCTTACTTGTCTCCCCGCCCATCCTTTCAACCTTCAGGTGCAACTCATTCTAAATAAATGAACACATGGCTCATGTTAACCAGGACACTTTAACATTGCAATGTACATATACTTAGACACATATCTGCTGCCACATTAGAAATATGGGGGCTGGTAAGTCTCTACGCTATTGGCAACAGTAATGGAAACGACACTGCTGAAATTTTACACAATATTAATTGGGAAATACCCACCTCGAAAATCCTCGAGATTCTAAATCACACATGAACTAGCTGGTTCCCAATTTCTGCTCTACAGGTAAATGTAAGTGAACTGAACACATGTCTCTATCATCATTACTCAAAAGTATGCTTGTTAACCTGAACTTGCTTTATATTTATATTATTAAATGTTTATTTAGTGCATGTATTTTCATGTATATTACATGTGTACATTGTATTTAACATGCACTGATGTGATGGGATCTCTCAAATCTTATTTGTCTTTTAAATACAACCTTTAGGTAAATGAATGTGTTATTAATTTCTTAAACTTTTAAATTAGAGTTTATCATGTGATAATAAATGTTGTATAAATGCATTAAAATAATATACATATGTATCAGACTGGATTAGTACACATGTATTATTTTTCCCCTTACTTGTGCAGCTTTGGTATACATGTATTATATCCTAGGTCTGTATTAAGAGACTCCCTGTCATATGTGACCTTTTATACAAGGTCCTGCAAAAAGTCATATATGAAAGCCTCAACTGTATAACAGATCTGATTCTACAGTCTATACCAATACAAAAACATACTGTGAACATATGCCAGTATAAAAATTCAGTTGATAAATATTAATGATATATTCGAGACGATCCTAAAGAAAGGTCACACAATAGGGTTTGGTGGAGAAATAAAGGAGACATTCTTGAAAATGTTTTAATTTATACATCCTTTCTGGACCTCAGGATTAAAATGACTAACCCTCTTCTCGGCGTCCATGTTGGTGCAGCAAACCACCACGTCCTTCATAGCCAGGTTGTACACCGGCCCAGATCGCTTTGGAATATTCTATCAAAAATAAAGGATTTTTTCGCTTTTACCTCATACATGTACAAACAAATGTAGCTTGGAATGCCTGTGAGATTTCAACATTAACATTAACACTCCAAACATGGCCATAAATTTCAGTTTTGAATGTTCGCCATTATTGCAGAATAGAAACAAGAGATGTTTGAAAAACATGTATACCCCCAAACCCCCTGACCTTTGATCTAGTGACCTCAACTACAGAGGTCATCTAGCGGTCATGACTAATCACCACAGCAACTTTGAAGATCCTAAGCCAAACCACTGATCATTTATTGATCTGAAAACATTTCACAAGTTAAGGTCATGGTGACCTTGACCTTTGACCTAGTGACCTCAACAACTATAGGGGTCATCTAGTGGTCACGATCAAATACCACAGCAAGTTTGAAGGTCCCGAACCAAACCATTGAGCAGTTATTAATTGGAAACCATTTCATTAGTTAAGGTCATGATGACTTTGACCTTTGACCTAGTGACCTCAAAATCAACAGGGGTCATCTAGTGGTCATGACCAACCACCACAGCAAATTTGAAGATCCTAAGCCAAACCCTTGAGCAGTTATTGATCGTAAACCTTTTCACCAGTTAAGGTCATGGTGACCTTGACCTTTGACCTAGTTACCTCAAAAACAACAGGGCTCATCTAGTTGTCATGACCAACCACCTAAGCAAATTTGAAGATCCTAAGCCAAACCATTGAGCAGTTATTGATCAGAAACCATTTTACTAGTTAAGGTCATGGTGACCTTGACCTTTGACCTAGTGACCTCAAAACCAATAGGGGTCATCCAGTTGTCATGGCAAACTACCACAGCAAGCTTGAAGATTCTTAGCCAAACCCTTGAGCAGTTATTGATCAGAAAACATTTTATCAGTTAAGGTCATGGTGACCTTGACCTTTGACCTAGTGACCTCAAAAACAATAGGGGTCATCCAGTGGTCATGGCCAACCATCACAGCAAGTTTGAAGATTCTAAGCCGAACCCTTGGGTAGTTATTGATCACAAACCATTTCACCAGTTAAGGTCATGGTGACCTTGATCTTTGACCTAGTGACCTCAAAAACAACAGGGTTCATCTAGTTGTCATGACCATCAACCTAAGCAAATTTGAAGATCCTAAGCCAAACCCTTGAGCAGTTATTGATCAGAAACCATTTTATCAGTTAAGGTCATGGTGACCTTTACCTTTGACCTAGTGACCTAAAAAACAATAGGGGTCATCCAGTGGTCATGGCCAACTACCACAGCAAGTTTGAAGAATCTAAGCTAAACCCTTGAGCAGTTATTGATCAGAAACCATTTAACCAGTTAAGGTCATGGTGACCTTGATCTTTGACCTAGTGACCTCAAAAACAATAGGGGTCATCCAGTGGTCATGGCCAACTACCACAGCAAGTTTGAAGATTCGTAGCTAAACCCTTGAGCAGTTATTTATCGGAAACCATTTAACCAGTTAAGGTCATGGTGACCTTGACCTTTGACCTAGTGACCTCAAAAACAATAGGGGTCATCTAGTGGTCATGACCAACCACCACAGCAAGTTTGAAGATCCCAAGCCAAACCCTTGAGCAGTTATTGATCGGAAACTATTTCAACATTTTAGGTCATGGTGACCTTGACCTTTGACCTAGTGACCTCAAAAACAATAGGGGTCATCTACTTGTCATGACCAACCACCACAGCAAGTTTGAAGTTTCTATGCCAAGTCGTTTTTTAGTTATCATTCGGAAACCATTGATCTACCGACCGACCGACCGACATGTGCAAAGCAATATACCCCCATTTTTTCAAAAGGGGGGTATAATAAGCGTCATACCATAATATGACCGAAGTTACCTTCGGGTGTATAACAATGAGAAGACAACAATTACAACAAACCACAGTTCTAATAATATTAACCCTTTGGACACTAAATTATCAGAATAGAACAACCCATCATTATTATCATTACAGCCCATTAACCCTACCCTTACCTCCATATGCTATTTTTAGACTCAACCTCTTTAAATGAGCAAAAGGAGCATTTACTAGAGAAAAGGAAAATTTAGAATTTTGTAGTTTGAAACCATTGTGATCAATATCTAGCATTTGCTCCTAAAGGATCAAATGCTCTATATATCACAATGGTTTCAAATGGTGACTTTTACAGAGGCATAGAAAGGCGTTTTCAAGGAGGAAAGGGTTAACCCTTTCCCTATTCAATGTTCATGTAAGAAAATGATGACAACATGAATATTTATTAGCTGAACTTTTATAATGTCAACTTTTCAAGGAAAACTTTTGATTTGACAAAAGCTGTACTAACAGATCTATATCATGTCAAAAGCAAACAGAGCAGACCCTGATCAGATGGCTCCTTTAGGAGCCGTCTGATCAGGGTCTACTCTGTTTGCAAATGCGTGAAAAGGGGTTTATATCAGGGAATGTGGTTAAGGATGGAGTCCATTCAGTATAAAAGTTTCAAAATGTGTTAGTGGATTCTGCATGACAAACTGTGCAGACCCTGATCAGAGGGCTCCTCCTCCTCTATACTGTTTGCAAATACCCATTCCCAATTGAAATAGGTAACATTTCCCCAATTTCAGGGGAAAATCCAAATAGATTATTTTTTATTAAAATGCTAAAAAAATGCAACACACGTTAAAATGGGGCCAAAAATGCTTTCAAAATCATGGTTTTCTGCACACAAAATCCCAGTTATTACCAGAAAAAGGCCTGGTTTCCCGTATTCAAAGGGTTAGAATCCAACACTTACCTTCTTGCATGCTAGGCTTGTTAGAATGCACATAGGTCCCAAGATCCTGCAGACAAAAAAATGGAACACCACTCTATACAAAACATATCCAGGATCCTTGTGAAAATTTGCTACTTTGCAAAGAAACAGAGAAATTAAATAGAATGAGTCTTTTCAAGTACAACATTTGTATCTCAAAGAAGGACACTGTCTGACAATTCTTGACAATTAGGACCTGCCGACAGTGCCGAGACGAGTAACAAAGAAAGTGTGACCAAAAAAAGCATCATACACAGACAAACAGATGAACGACGGAAAAGGAATTCCTTAGTGTCATCCTGCTAAAGCAGGTCACACAAAACTACAAAACAGATCAGTATCAAATCATAAACATATCTTTTAATTTTCAAACTAAATTGCTGGTTTCTAAGAATATTAACCCTTTTCTCCATAAATACGTCTTTCTACGCCTCTGTAAAAGTCACCTGTTGAAACCATTGTGATAAATAGAGCATTTGCTCCTATAGGAGCAAATGCTCTATTTATCACAATGGTTTCAAACAACAAAATTCTAAAATTTTCATTCTCTAGTTAATGCTCCTTTTGGGTAGATTTATTCAAAGTGGTTGTATCTAAAAATAGCCTATGGAGGAAAAGGTTAATAGAGTAAAAACATATAGTCACTCTTCCACATATTTTACTTTGTTACAAATTCAACGCTTTATAACTATGCTGATGATAATACAATCTCTTATTGTCACAAAGATAGTGCTGTTCTTAAATCAACGTTAGAGACTGAAAGTAATACTTTAATTGACTGGTTTAATTTTAATCATATGCAGGCAAACCCCGACAAATTTCAGGCCATTTCTGTTGGTAAGAAGACAAAGGACTTGTCTTTAAAATTTAATGTCGGCAATGCAATTGTACCTTGTGATAATGATTTAAAGCTTCTTGGAGTAGATATTGATTTTATGCTAAATTTTAATAAACAAATTACAAAAATGTGCCAAAAAGCTGGAATGCAGCTAAATGTTTTGTTAAGGCTAAGTAAGTTCTTAAGTCATGAAAACAAAATTCTTATATACAAATCTTTCATTCGTTCAAACTTTAATTACTGCCCTTTGGTTTGGCATTTCTGTACGTCAGGCAATACAGAGAAACTCGAGAAACTCCAACACAGGGCGTTGCGTATCACCTTCAATGACTTTACATCATCATACGAACAACTTCTGGAAAGAGCAAACATGCCAACTCCACACCTGAGCAGAATAAGAGGCATAGCTCTAGAATCTTTTAAATGCCTATACAAACTGTCACCTTCTTATTTACATGATCTTGTTAATTTTAAAAATAATTCTTATTCTTTCAGGTATGTAAATACAGCAGAAATACCCTCTGTCAGAACATCAAGTTATGGTAGGAAGTCGTTCAGGTATGAAGCAGCCCAGGTGTGGAACAGTCTTCCAAACAACTTGAGATGTATAGATAACTTTAAGGAGTTTCAAAGACTGATACGCACCTGGACTGGTCCATCCTGTACATGTTCAATGTGCAGTTGACCCCCCCTCGCTTTTTAGTCTGCTTTTGCTAGTGTTTATTTTATTTGTTCAACTGGACTTGGATAGTCCTAACTGATACATCTGCACATACATCTAAATTAAACATACTACATATACACAGTCCATATATGAAATGCAGCAGAAACTGTATGTTTTCTGTTTCCTTTCATCTCTGGAGGAAGACTTTATCCAGCTCTCAGTAAGCTTTTTCCAATACAGATCTCTTTTGTTTGCATTCTGTGATGTCATGTGCAATTGTTTAGAATGCTTTTTTTTGGTTTAGATTTTCTGCTGTCTGTATTTATATGTATATATTTTTTGTTTTTTATGCTTGTGCCTCATTTCTGCTTGCATTTTTATTTCTTAGAGCATGTGCCTTTTCAGTGTTTTTCACTTGTCTAGATCCTCATAGCTCCTCAAAATTTTTAGTTTTTGTCTGTGTCGGACAATAGCTTATAAGTAAAGTTTTATGTTTTGTTTGTAGCTGACTTATAAATTATATGTTTTTCTCTTACAGAACTTTCTTCTTTACAGGTATCCTTCTCTTTTTTTTACTTTTTGATATGTTAATGCTTTTGTTTAATTGTCGGCAAATAGCTATATGCTAATGTTATTTTATTGGTACAACCGACGTTAAATAAAGCTTCTTGTATCTTGTATCTTGTACTAGAGATTGGTAATCTGTCCACTGTTTAACCCTTTTAAAATATCAGACAGTGATGACTTTCTACTCCTAAGTCCTTTGTAAACAGAGCAGACCCAAGATCAGACAGATTCTGTGGGAGCTATCTGTTCAGTGTCTGCTCTGTTGCTTGTGGAAAATGTAGAAAACTTTTTTCTAAGATTTCTGTCATGGGCAAAAATTCTCATACTTAGGTACTATCATAAATATTCAGTCAATGAATATTCATGAAGTGATAAGATTTTTGCATAATTATTCATGAGATAAAGGGTTACCTGCACTGCAGACTGGCTATATGCTCAAATGCTTCTCCTTCAAACACATCAAAGATGTAGACTCTGTTCTTCTCCTTGTCCTTAACGCTGAAGCATTCGTCTTCTGTGAACCACACAGGTGACAGACCCTCATCTTTCAAACACTGAAAACCAATATGCGCATAAACTTTTACTCAATATAAACACCTTTCCATGCCTTTGCAAACAGAATAGATCCAGATCAAAGCTCCTGTATGAGCTGTCTGATAAGGGTCTACTCTGTATGCTTATGGAATAATATAAATCTGATTCTACAACTACTGCAATGGCAAAAAAATTCTGTGTTAAGGAGATATTTAAAAAAATTGATATTCATGATCTCATTATTTCTTGGAGTAAAGATGGAAAATGCATGGAAAATGTGTTATGTTGCATAACAAAAGAATTACATATTAACCCTTTCCCTCATACAAACATGTTTTCACGCATTTGCAAACAGATTAGACCCAGATCAGACGGCTCCTAGAGGAGCCGTCTGATCAGGGTCTACTCTGTTTGCTAATTTAAAAGACCTGTGTCTTTAGTTTCTAAAATGGCTACAGTGCTCCATCTCCCATATTTCATTTTAACTATTTTGCCCATGAATAATCAGTAGATACTGAAATTTGGAATAAACATGAAACAGGGGGGATAGGGTTAAAAATGATTGGACAAACATGTTATTCTTGAAGTATTCTTTGTTTGCAGTTTAACCCTTCACTTCATAAACATGCCTTTGCAAACAGAATATTCCCACATCAGATGACTCCTGTAGGAGCGGTCTGATCAGGATCTTCTCTGTTTGCTTATAGATCAATACAGATCTGATTCTTAAGTTTGTGCCATGACCAAAACTTCATGTGCTCATAAGCCTTTATAACAAGAGCTGTCCGCAGACAGCCCGCTCCACTTTCTTTAGTGTTGGATAGTGTAGTGGAAGTTGAAGTCAGAAAGGGGAGTAACTATAGCAAAATTAATTTTAGGGTTACCTGCCCTTGTGAAATGGGTCCCCCTTGTAATAGTTAACATGTATACCAAAGTTGAACCAAATCAGGGTTGCCACAAACCACAGGAAACAAAATTCCCTGACAATTCCCTGACATAATTTCAAATTTCCCTGACACATTACATCGCGAAATTTGGTCTTTCTGTCATAATTTCTGTAATAATTTATGATTTTTTTTAAAAATATATGACCTTCATTCTCATGTTTTCAAAATTCCCTGACATTTGCCTATATTTTCAAATCTCCCTGACAGTTTTCAAATTTCCCTGACAATTCCCTGACCTTGAAAAAAATTAAATTTCCCTGACTTTTCCCTGACGCGTGGCAACCCTGCAAATATCTTGGACAGTTTTTGAGACATAGACCTGAACATAAAACTTAACCAACAATCGAAAAATCTAAGTCGACAAAGGGGGATAACTATGGCAAAATTAACTTTAGGGTTACCTACCCTTGTGAAATGAGTTCCCCTTGTGATAGTAAACATACATACCAAATATGAACCAAATATCTGATGGTTTCTGAGAAAAGGGACCTTAACAAAAAGGTTAACCAACGCTGACGCCGACGCGAGGGTCATGACAATAGCTCCACTTTTTCAAAAAGTGGAGCTAAAAATTAATGTAAAGTATTTTCATGTTGTCATTATTTCTTACTTGAATATTCATGGAGTAAAGGGTTAAATAATATCAATTGTTCATGAAAGCAAATGAAAGTGAATGCTTAATCATTATCTACAGCAAATAATGTAATCAAATGAAAACAATCATTTTGTCACTATCATATATGCACAAATTATGTCACAAAATAAGGGAAAAAATAAACAAAACATGATTATTGTAACCTGCAAAATTTGACAAGTCCAGCATTTTCAACACATACTTGTAAAGACATAAAATACCATAAAAATAACCCTTTATTCCATGAATATTCATGTGAGAAATGATAACGTTGTGAATATCAATTAGATTAATTGCATATTAGTACATGACATTTTTGCCAAAGTGGAAACTATAGAATCTGATCTATATTATTCTATAAGCAAACAGAGCAGACCCTGATCAGACAGCCCCTACAGGAACCATCTGATCTGGGTCTTCCCTGTTTGCAAACGCATAGAAAGGCATATTTAAAACTATTTATGGAAGAAAGGGTAATATAAATTATACTAAGTAAAAAACAAACCTTAAAGGCGTCCTCAAGTAATTTTTTCGTCTCTGGAGAGCCAAACACTCTGATACATCTGACCCTGAAATCTGCCATACTCTGTGAAAGAAAGATAGAAACATGAGTCTTAACCCTTTTACCTCATGAATATTTAACCAGTTCCCTCATAGGCTATTTTTAGATCCAACCACTTTAAATAAATCTACCGAAAAGGAGCATTAACTCTAGAGAAAAGGCATATTTTAGAATTTTGTAGTTTGAAACCATTGTGATAAATAGAGCATTTGCTCCTATAGGAGCAAATGCTCTATTTATCACAATGGTTTCAACAGGTGACTTTTACAGAGGCTTAGAAAGGCATATTTACGGAGGAAAGGGTTAATAAGAAGACAAGTACTGATGATGATATAAGTTCATTTGCTAGAATTTTTATAATACCACTATCATCATGATGTTTTTTAACCATGGCAGAAACAATAGAATCATATATATATATTTCATAAGCAAACAGAGCAGACAATGATTAGATGGCTCCTAAAGCTCTAGGAAGTAAAGGGATAAAAACAAATAAAAACACACAACACTTTTCAGCCAAAAAAAGGCAGTAACTATTTAAATTAGAATCATCAGTATAATACTATTCTAATAGTGTTTTCCCAAGGATGGAAAAATGTACCGGTAGGTAATTGTATAAAGAAAATGAGGCTTACACTAAACTGGGCAAGGCAATGGTCTAACAAAAAAAAAACACAGCTAGCTTAGATTATAGTGAGAGAGTACATCAGGGCAGCATTTTAAAAAGCGCGTTGGCATATGAAAAAGACATCGGTCACGAGGTAGCAGAGAAAAGCGGCAAGGCGGTCCGAGCGCCCTGCAAATCCACTTAACTCTTTCTCTAAGTAATAGTTAGCGTTTATTAAGAGAAAATTTAACAATTAAGAAGCCAGAATGAGAGTAGCGAGTGGCGGCTTCTTGATAGTTAAATTCTCTCTTAATAAACACTAACTAACTTAGAGTTTGGCACGCCCTATTATTACGTCACACTGCCATGTTTGAAAGCCCGCACACTCGTAGTATGACTTCCAAATACAGGCCGTGTTTCCTCGCTTTCATTTTGTTGTTGTTGAGTGAAACAGTAAGTCACTCTGATTTTGAATTGAATAGTTTTGAGTAAGATTTTTCGTTTAAATCTATTTTGAAGATAAATGTTTTAGAAGGAGACTCCGTCGTCAGTTATTTAATATCAGCACTCAGTGGCTGATAGACTCTGAGGAAATGCCATGTAATCCTATAGGTCAATACTGAACGCTAAAAAAAAACCGATGTAAGGTAACGTCAACAAAGCTAGTTCTAACAATGCAGGAAAGATAATGGTTTATAATTATGTTACATGTACATTGTAATTAACACATTTCAGCAAGCTGTGTCTCGTTTTGTGTATTATGTATGCATGCTATGGTTAAATGTGTTCAAGAATTTTGTCTATAGATGGACTATTCGTCTTGTTTCTTTTTCATTATACAAACGAAATATATTTTTCATTATTCAAACGAAAACGGCCATATAATGGTAACACGAGACTGGGCGGGTCTTGAAACAACCTCACATGTGCAGTGCCTTGTAAATACTAGTCTCAGCAAATCCATACATGTGATAACCTCCTGAGGCATGTCAGGTAGATTTAGGAAATTTGTCAGGTAGATTTGACTTTTGTCAGGTAGATTTTACTGACGCGACAAAATTATTATTAATATATGGAGGAGAAAAAAGAAATTTGCTTGATACCTATGTTTGTTATACATTATCATTCATACTTTACCATAAATGCATACCATTCCATTATTAAACCTTACATTACACACATAACATTTACACACTTAACCCTTTCCCTCATATAAACATCTTTTTCACGCATAAATTTGCACAGAGAATAGACATAGATCAGGCGGCTCCTACAGGAGCTGTCTGGTCAGGGTCTGCTCTGTTTGCTTATGATATATAGGAATGATTCTACACTTTCTGGTTTGGCAAAAAAAATTTCCAATGTGGAGTTAAAACCCCAATAAGCCTTTCCTTCATATAAACCAAGGTTTCATGCATTTGCAAACAGGGTAGACCCAGATCAGACAGCTCCTATAGGGGCCATCTGATCAGGGTCTGCTCTGTTTGCTTTTGAAATTTTAAAAATGTTTCTGTACTTTCTAAAATGGCTATAAGTTTCCAATCTCCAAATTTCTTTATAACTACTTTGTTTGAGAATATCCAGTATGGACTGGAATTTGGAATAAAAATGGAACAGGGAAAGGGTTAAAAACAAATACTAGTAATTGACATGCAGTAATAATTCTAGATTTTTTTATTTGTCAAAAGGACTCATTGAAATCAATAGGTCTCAAGCCCAAAACACTGGGATCCTTATTAAATAATGTCATGAAAAAAATCAAGATTTATTAGTTTTATCATATAATGAAAAAGATATTCCATTTTATCTTAATTTATAATAACATTTTTAGGGGGGGGGCCTTATTAAGCTATACTCCCAATGACAACCTTAAAAGTCCTTTACTCAGTTCAAGTTAGTTAAACCTTTACTCAGTTCAAGTTAGTTACTGCAAACATTGAGCAGACACAGAAATGTCGAAATCCCATCAGGTCCAGAGTCCGTGTTTTAGCCCGTATCTACAATCGTCGCGAAAACTGATGACATTTCAACTTATATAGTTATTATTTTTTGAAGAGTTTGCAATGGTAGATAATAATTTATGGTGTTTTCAATTACTTCTTTAGTGTCATTACCACTTATTATACTAATGAAAAAAGTAATTTAGTGTACAAATCAAATTCATGATTATCAGTCCAAGCAGTCTTATTTTCGAAGTGTTTCGGCCCATTGCAACAACGAGGCCAAGCACAGCTGTCTTTGACAAGGAAGCAGAGAAGCATTTCTATGTCTTATAACTTAATTGTGAGAATATAATTCCTATTATAGGTTCATGACACTCCCATGTCGCCTCGCTTGAGTAATAAACCTGCTGCATGTGATATTTGTGGTAGACATTTGCATTTTGAAACGACTGGTTCCCGAACAATTTATTTGGTAAAGTAGTAGAGTGAAAACCGGAACCACCTCGT